>OX638389.1:42304559-44704559 GCA_951813805.1 Limnephilus auricula | reverse complement strand
GTGGTCAATTAATCATTTTTAAATGCATTTTTAATGTAATAGGTACCGTAAAAAAAAAAACTTCGGTTGACGGATTTAAAGCATTTGCAAGACAATGTGTGCTCGATGGTTCGCTTCACCCCAGCTTATGGAATCTACGCTTATCTTAATTCTTTAGTTTAGTTTTTTCAACAAACCCGGTGTGACTTTCTGAAGTGGTTAATTCTAATGCTTTGTTCAGGCCTGTCGTGTGGAGTTCCACCGCCGCCTGAAAGTCTACCACGCCTGGAAGTCCAAGAACCAGCGCAGGACCACCATGGCCGAGTCGGAGAGGGCTCCCAAATCCATCATGGACGCTGGTGAGTTTCACTTTCAACAATTTTGCAGATTGATTCTGACTAAAAAGTTACGTGTACACATAGTTAAAGGTTAAATATTACTTTGGGCTTAAATTCATTGTAGGACGTGTGGTACATCCACATTTCCTACGAGGCAGTTAATTAACCCAGTAAGTCTTCCAGGGGCACCGCCATTGGTAAGTTAGTTCTCCATTCTCGTTCTGGGAAGAATCAGAAGCATGTGTTTGCGGCTTTACGTGAATCTATCCGGGACGTTTCCTATTTCAGCCAGAATAGCTGGTGTTGATAATAAACCATTTCTCACAGAAGATTATAAGCAATCAGCAGTAATGCGACATCCCTCCTAGAAGTAAGGTTGCAGATACCCAGCATTATCGAGATAAATGCTATTGGAAACTGCCATACTTAAAAACCAAAGTCTCTCATGTAGAGGTATGGTAAGAATTTCTTTTGTATTTTCTCGACCATTAGAACATAGACGGTGTCCTCAGCCCCCGTACCTGATACTTATTATTGAGAATGCTACGCACTAAGCTAAAGTAAAGCAGCTTTGTTGGTCTTATAATTCAGCCCTTGCCCGAAAAATTATATTCTTCTCCATGATATATTGGTTTATAACCTTTTACGGAGAACATGAAAAATAAATAAATAATAAGTAAAAAGGTTGTATCCAAACAATATTCTAATTCTGAGAAAATGGAAAAAACATACAATTCGAGTTTTAAATGAAAAGTCGTGAAGAAAGGCAATTAAATTAGAAGTTTTTAAGAAGAATTTATTCTGAATTGGTGAAAAAATGTTCTATTTAAAAATTTCACACATTTTTCCACATAATGTTTTTTTTATACTCTTCGTACCTTACAGAAAGCAATCTGCTCTTCTAACATAAATTTACACATGTCGTTGATGTATTTGAGCTTTAAAAGCAAATAATGGTATGAATAAATAAATCAAACCTAGGCATGGGATCAACTTTATTCTACAAGCCTGTTTCAACGGCTAAAAAGCAGGCTTAATAATATATTTTCTCAACAAATACTACTTACCTGCATCCTTCAGCTTCACCCTACCTTAAGAGGATAGACTTTGAACGACACGCGGAACACCCGCGTCTGTCATTCTGTCCCGCTCACAATAAGCTCACGCACACTTACAATACATGCAAATGCGAAATGTGCGAATGAGACAACGCTCAAATTTACCTACAGAAATCGCTCGAAAAGGGGTTTATGGAGAATACACTTTTCTACACCGAAACTTTCACGAAATTGAAATTTAAAAAAGTAAGTATTTTTTAGAAAGAAGAAGCTACGTCGGTAGCTTTTTATAATTTTATAATTCTTTATGAGAGTTGAGTTAGCAGCACTTTTTCCTTAAATAATATTTTTTGATAAATCGTACATGTTTGACAGTGAATGTTTACGTTAATACGAAACGCATCGAAAATTCGAAAACATACCGACATAGTTTTCACCCTCTAGAAGGCAGTATAAAAAAAATATATTCGTTTTGTGCAATTTTTGATGTAGAAAAGTGTTTTTTCCCGGGCGTCCATCTTGTATGGGCCGAAAAGCGAAGTCTATCGTCTTAAGAGATGCATAATAATAAGCCTAACATTATTTTAAAGGAAGGGGAAAGTGTAATACCCTCCTCCAGTGCGGAAAGAAGTGGAATTGTGTCAAAGTTAATAAATAAATAGTATATAGGTATAATTAATTAGTTTTTCCTTTTGCAGCAGCGGCTAAGACCCCTCAGACCCGTCCGCAGCCCAAACCCGACATCCTGGGCTCCGTGGACCGCTACTTCCGGATCCCCTTTGTACGGCCAGGTGGAACAGAGGAGCGCCGCGGCTGGTGGTACGCACATTTCCACGGCCAGTACGTGGCGCGCCAAATGGAACTGCATCCCGACAAGCCACCAGTGCTACTCACCGCAGGTACGCAACTTACCTGATTTATTAGCCGCTCTTGGTTATACAGTGGTGCCTCACACAACGAACTTAATTCGTTCCAGGAGCAAGTTCGTTATGCGAAAAGTTCGTTATGTGAAACGCGTTTTCCCATAACAATACATGTTAAAAAAAATAATTCGTTCTGTAGCATAAAATATGGTAAGATGACATAAAAAAAAGATAATTTTTTTGTTATTATTTTTATTTAGATACATCTAAAAACATAATGAAAAAAACACACATTTTTTAATTTTAAGAAATAATCGAATCTTGCACATCTTCATCCATTTTCCGCTTATTGGCCTGCTTTTTTTAGAACCCATCATATAAAAAAAATGTTGAGTTTATCTTAAAAGGACGACTGCCGTGATACGTGTGCGATTTAATTCGTAATGAAGAACGATTGCTGCGATACGTGCGTAAGTTAAGCGTATTACGCAGTGACTAACGAGTCTAACGACTGCCTGCGCGGGAGGATGCAATTAATCGGCAGTGATCGTAGAGGATCGGGCGACTTCGTTGTAATGATGAACGATTGCTGCGACACGTGCGTAAGTTAAGCGTACTGCTCAGTGACTAACGACTGCCTGCGCGGAAGGATGCAATAAATCGGCAGTGATCGTGTGAAGTGGGCGACTTCGTTGTGTGAAGCGAAGTTCGTTGTGTGAAGCGAAGTTCGTTGTATGAATCGTGAAATGAACGAAAAGGAAGTTCGTTGTGTGCAGCGTTCGCTGTGCGAGGCGTTCGTTATGCGAGGCACCACTGTACATACAAATATCAACTGAGATATAGTTAGTATGTATTACACAATGACATTTTTCTCACCTTGCAATGCCATTTGAATTTCCCCTAATTCTACTTGTTAGGAGAAGAAAGACTCTACGTTTAAATTTCACTACATTCGTGGGGACTCCACCACTTTCCCAATGGCGTTATAAGGAAACATATGGTTTCCTTTTTCACCGCACACGTCAAGACTACATTTTTTTGAACAAAGCTACATTTATTTTGAACGACTCTAGACCCTCCAGTGTCCCATGGATAGTGGGGTTAGTAAGCAGTATGCAAGTACTTTCAATAACATAATACGAAAGGGATATAAAAGTGTTAGTAAAAGGAATAAATTAAATCTCACTACAGAAGGCGGGAGGAAGCTTAGGTGGCCCATCTTGTATCTGATCCTACTTACACTCGGCATGTGTGATGCTCACTGCTTCAGACAACCCTAATTTACATGAACAAACCAGTTGCATGCATGTTCCAAGTAATTGCATGACATCAAAAAGTTGGTGTAAATTGCGCAATTTTGGTGTCACGCAACCTTCAGTATCACAGCAACCATGGCACCACAACATCAAAGCTTTTTCTGCAATGCACAATGTTGTTGTACAAATGACTACGTACAAAATAAAGAAAAGAATGCCATGAAAGAAAACACGACGTTGGATTTGAGAGTGGTTATCAAGAAAGCGTCCGGGTGCAATGCAGTTAATCTCTGAATTAGCAGATGAAGAAATATAAAATATAAATATAAGCTATAAAAACTATTATTGAATTAGTGTACATACCTCCTTTTAATACTTTATTGAGCATTCTAGCGTTGATTTGTCATATTCGACGTTAAAGTCCGCTCAGCTGAAATGCGTTTGCGACACTAGTAGCATCATATTTTTACATTGTGCAATTATTTGCATACCACTAGTGGTGCTGTAATTTCGCATTGGTGCATTTCTAATCTTGTTACATACAACTAAAGCTTGCATGATGAAACTATATATTTTAAAGTGAAACTAGCAGTGCAACCAATATCATGCAACAACTTGTGCGCAACTAGTTGCGTAATGTTAATTTGGCTTAACCTCTCGAAGGCCAGGTGTATTTGGAAAAAATCGCGCGAAATTATCTTCCCGGCTTTTGCTCAAATATTGTATAAAAACAAAGGAATTGTTTTTTTTTGTGATTGTTTTCTGTTTGCCAGATAATGTACCTTATTATTCATATATATTTCATGATAATATCGTTACAAGTTTTCCCAGAATAGCAATTTTTAACAAAAAAATGTGAAAATATTTCCCATTTGACAAAAAAATGTAAATAAAATATTTTCATACAAAAATGATCAATTTTTTTAATTTCTCTACAAACCTGAATAGACACCCTACATGAAAAAAACCAATTCAAAGGTGTTTTCGAAGAAGTAATGACATAAATACTTGTTTGAAAATGAAATGACAGTTGAAAACCGTTTGTAAAAGTGACACCAAGTTGACCATAGATATTTATTATAAATTATTCAGATGGGTTGGCGCTATGCGGATTTTTGCTATGTCAAGACCGAGAACGGAGCAAGCGATTCTGACCTTGTTCTTCATACAACTTCTTTATACATAAGGAACAAAATCGCTTCAAAATTTTTTTTTTTTTTTAATTTCGACCCGCGGCCACCGGTGGGCGAACGGCAGTCGAGAGGTTAAGGCCTATAAGTCTAGGGTGGGTGCTTTTGTGGCACCATACAGACTGCCGTGCATGGAGTTTATGAATGTACACTTATAGAGAAATCCACAGGAAGATGTATCTTTCAATGATAATTAATGCAGTACTCCAAAACTATACAAAATAACTTGTTGAATATAATAATTGAATTTTTTTTCTAATCAAAATTTTGCTCCTACGATAGTCAAATCCTACCAGAGCTCCAGGATATCAGAGATGACAAGGATATAAAAACTTCCTATGGTATTGATGAGTGAACATTGCATTTGCAGGTACGGATGACATGCAGATGTGTGAGCTGAGCCTTGAAGAGACAGGGCTGACCAGGAAACGGGGGGCGGAGATCCTGGAGCATGAGTTCCTGGCCGAGTGGGCGCGTCACGGGGGCCCTGACTTCATCAGCCCCGCACAGAGAGCCAAGTGAGCACCGACCAGCCCTTGTGAGGCCCCTTATCACACTTTAAATAAATTTAATGTAATTTAATAATAATATTCACTTTTAACCTCTTGAAAGTTGGATGACAGTTAAGATGTTAAAGCCGTATTTCATAGAAAATTAATATCAGAGCATTCCGAGAAGCTAGGGTGCTCTAATAAAAAGCAAAGTCTGGAATGATATTGGCGTAAGCGATTCTGACTTTGTCCTTGTACAGTTTCTGTATACAAAAAATCGCATTTTATTTTTTAACCTCTCAACTGTTACCCACCCGCCGGCGGGCTTACAACAGGTGACTCGTTACTAAAGCAAAAAGCGAAGTTAAACCATTCCCAATTTTCACATTAAATATTAATTTTACTTAAAATATTCTTCTTTGTTGTGAGCAAATCATTTTCTAATTTTAGCAAAGGGTCTGTTTTCCAAACTACATCTGTTATATTAAATAATTGAATATTCTCTGTTTCCAGATAACGCAATCTTCCCTAAGAGAGTTGTGATAGTACGTATGTGTACTATTTGACCAAAAAGAAGAAGCTTTTCTATCCTAGTACTTATGAACACAAATCTTACGTATTGTGATTGGCGTTAGTAAAATATGCCTTAGGAACTTTCCTGTATTCCACCTTGTTGACATTCCTTTTCTAGACAGGTCTGTTTCTAAATGTTCAACAGTATTTTTGTATAATAATATTCACTTTTCATGATTTTTTTGTAAAGTGTATTTATTTCCAATAAATATGAATAATGAAATATAATTGTGCTGTTTTTATTTGTGAATTCGAGAATAAAATTCTGCCTTCGCTTGTTTCATTAACTTGGAAAAACCTATTGTCACATTGTCTAGGAACCCCTTCATATGTCGTTCAAATGAAAATGTTTTTTCCCACTGACTCATCACCCCCTACACCAGATTCCATGATGGACAAGGCTCCTTTACTCCTTTCGGTTGGTTCTGCGCTGCTTGGGGAGCCAAGGACACCGACCTACCGGATGCCAGTGATATTTATACATTATTTTAAAGAATAGACTGGTTTAAGTAACTTCAAAAGAAAAATTAAAAAACTCATGAAAACATACCTACCTACCATGGTCACAATAGTTATTTATTTATTTGAAGAATTTTCTGCAGGAAATGAAGTTTTCTTCAAAATCAAACATAAGACAGTTTATTTGTTCTAAGGCCTTGAATAATGAAAGATTGGATTGTTCTCCTGACATCTAAACATGGTCGGTTAAGGCGGAATCACACAGTTCACTAATCGTTCATTTCTGTATTTCATTTGGCCTATTTTACTCGGAATGACACTTCTGAACATGAAATGAAACGAAGATGGGAACATTTGCTCGAGTAACCATAGAGTAAACCTTCACTCGAGTGAACCGTCTGATTTCCAGCCTTAAAGAAAATCTTCGTAGTCTATGGAAAATTTTAACAATTTTTATTACCACAGATACTGACTGCATTTCACCAGGGCATGAAATCAGCCAATCGGAAGGAGATTGTTAAAATTTTGGTTGCTAATGTTTGTTTCACGATTTGGTACCTAGTACATTTTATAGATTGTTGGAAATTAGATTCACAGCCAGTTGCAAACTGGATTTGGACGATGAAGCACCGCTTCTTGCTTTGTTAAAAGAAAATATAGACAACGTCAACGGAAATAATTGATTCATCCTTTGATAACGTCACGTGAAAATTATGCCATTTTTTTTACAATTTTTAAGTAATTATGAAAAAATTCTTCAACTACTTCAGGATGTTGGTAAGATCTTTTTATGAATTACATGCTTTATTAAAAATGAACCTAACATGAGAGCAACTGGGGAACTGCATTACATCAGAATATAGGAGATTTCGCAGAGCATGAGTGGCGGGGCTTAAGTAGTAAAGAGGGGGACGCACGGCAAAGTAGCGTAGTGTGTAAATATAATAGCAACTAAATCGTGGTGGCTAGTCGCTGCCTCATGCAAAATGATGTATGAGGCAGAATCCCGCTGTTAAATCGTGCTTCTAAGTCGCCAATGTGTAATTTGCCTGAAGGTATTTTTCATTGTCCGCAAAAGAAGGATTGTGGGGGGAGAAATGCAGAAATAGTACAGTTGAATGTGTGTCAGTAGTGCAAACCCAAAACCGACTATGTACTGTTAGCAGCGTATTTAAATATTGCCGCATCACACATTTAGTTTGCTCGTCCGCTGCCAGAGGTACGAGGGGAACTACTCCAGCTACTGCAGTCAGTAAATAAGGGATTGACTGGAACTACTGACACCTGCGGGTTGGTAACATTGGCACAACTACCAACAGCAAACGCCTGGGGAATTCGAACGGCTATTGGATGTTATCATTGTCATTTACCATGGAGACAATATATTTTATTATAAACAATACCTACTTAGTTTTGTAAGAAATGTATTAATAACCTAGGTGTGCAATGAGTTAAATAAATTTAATTGTTTTCCAATTTATTGTTTGACAAACTGTTTTAAAAAACGAATAATTTATCAGGTAACCTATCTGAAGATAAGATTAGAGAGGTGGAATTCGGTTAAGCTATTGGCCGATATAACAACTGAGTAGTGTATCAATTGATTTTTTCTTATAAATGTTAATTGTGCTGCCCAATTAAACAACTACTTGTTTGTGCACTACAGCAGGAGAGGTTAACATAACATCTACGAGGTTTTTCAAATCAGCACATTTTCTATCATTATGAATTCTACTTCTAACGCCCATGAACACCTTTCAAAAGCTACCGAACAAGTCATATCAATTCACCAAACTTTAAAGGACCCAGTTAATAATTATACAAATGCGCATCGACTCAAAATAATCCCTCAAACATACGAATTGCTCGCTATCATTGGCCTGTTGGTTGGGAAACTGGAAACATTGGAAAGTGAACTGACAGAATACAAACACCAGAAGGATCGAAATGAAACTGTGTCAAAGTGAGTTCAATACAAATATATGTATTAAAATGGATATAAAATGATAGTTATTATTCAGTTCTAAAGAAGAGTGTTTGTTTTTACACAAACCTGTAGTTTTGTTCACTTCTATAAAAGGGCGGATCCAGGATTTTCTTCTAGGAGGGGCACAAGGGGCGTACAGGCAAAAAAAATCAACAATTATTGTTAGAAATAAACTTGAAGTATCGCAATTCCAGCCAGAAATAGACAAGAGTTTCACTCATGTTCTTTCTGTTATTTTATTCATATATTTTAACAACTCTCATAATTTGATTTGCTTCTAAGTACATATGTACTGTGATGGAATCTCCACAGTACACAAAAATAATGTCTGGTGGGGGCACATGCCCCCGTGTCCCCCCCCCCCCCCCTCCCCTTGCTTCTTATACACTAGCACTAGACCTTCAAAACAAGAAAAAGGTTACCGTCTTCATAAATTTAATGGATGGTACAACGCTCTGTAGGGAAGTTGTTGTGCAAGTGTAAAACTGTGCAAGTAACTTGCACAGTGCAGGTGTAAACTGCACCCTAAAGTTTAAGTGACATTTATATAATCAAAGGTTTAGACTTGTAAATCAATATTTCGTTTGTGTGAAAGCTCTGTGGAACTGTGTATGAGATAATATAGATAGATAAAAAAAAAACCACGTCCATCCCCTTTTCCCGCCCCTTAACAAGAATTTTGACACTTCTTGATGAAATTTTACACACTTGATATTCAAAATTGATGGTTGTTGATGTTCAATGTATCCTGCTTTTATCAAACTCGTACTTGATTTTGTTTTTGATTATGTTGTTGATTTTGCTTTTGATTTTGACTTTGATTTTGTTTATGATTTTGTTTTGGATTTTGTTTTAGATTCAGTTTTATAATTTTATTTTTATCAAACTTTTGCTTTTATCAAACTCGTATTTGATTTTGTTTTTGATTATGTTGTTGATTTTGCTTTTGATTTTGACTTTGATTTTGTTTATGATTTTGTTTTGGATTTTGTTTTAGATTCAGTTTTATAATTTTATTTTTTGCTTTTGTGTGAAAAAGAGCCAACTAATTTTGTGTGAATTGAATGTAATTTATGATTTAGATGTACTTTGTTAATTTAAAAAAAAAAACATGTAAAAGCCCTACAGGGCGTGAAATATAAATAAATAAATGAATAAAAAAGAGCCAAATTTCTCAGATACATTCCACAGAATTTCATGCATAAAAAATGGAAGATTCCCGGGTTCTACTTTATGATATATTCCTCGGACAGTGTCCTCAGAAGTAACTGTATGCCGATCGTCCATGTGATTACTCAGACGTCTCCAAATAAACCCCCTTACTCATATTAGCGGTATCCGCCGACTCATCCTTGGTTTTGTAAAGTTGGCCTTAAACCTGGTTTAAAGCTGTTTTAACCATGCACACGCAGTGACAATAAGCCAAGTATTTCACTGTTACGTCGTAATACGACGTTTATTAATTGTTACGTCGTGATACGACGCGTATTAATTTTACTACGATTATGAGTAAGAGGGATTAAGTTTTGAGATAATGAAAAAAGCAATCTTGAATGCTGACTATAAATCAAATACATACTATTTACACCCTAAATATGCTATAAAACAGTGGTTCTTAACCTTGTTGGAGGTACCGAACCCCACCAGTTTCACATGCGCATTCACCGAACCCTTCTTGATGGACAAGCGTGGCGTGTCATCACGAATCATATGAGTCGAGGGTGTGTCTAGACCTCCGCCGAACCCCCAAGACTGACTCACCGAACCCCTGGGGTTCGACCGAACCCAGGTTAAGAAACACTGCTATAAAATAATACCGGGAGGCTTAAAGGTCCACACATATTGTTCCCATTAATAATTAATCTGATATTTAATAATATTATTATTAGTAATTAATGTAATGAAGTTGGCTTTTGCAAAAACAATACCGGAAATTTGTCCTTTTTAAATCTAAATTCTAGACGTATTGACTCTTTTTTACAAAAAAAAAAACAAATTGATTTTGAAAGATTGTTATTTTATCTGGTAAATGCACTTTTTTAAATTTTGAGAAACTAAGTTTTTTTTTAATATACTAAGGTTATACCGTTGGTCGTTGGCGGATTTGTTCAATTTTTAAATGAAATATTCTATTATACAATACAAATTTTAAATCGTACAGCAAAGTAAATCAATACATAATCTAGTAAAAACACTTTCCAGAATTTTAATTTTAGTTCAATTAAAATCATCATCCGAGAACGTGTTTTGTAATGAAAATACATCAGTTTTTCGATTTATTTAAGGTCTTACAAACTAAAATATTTCAGATTTTTTTACATACTTATTTTGTTTAGACATTATTGAAAAATCATAAATACTTATGATCAAAAAATACTTAAAAGAAGTATACGATATTTAATAATTTATCATCATGCTTTATAAGCATTTTTATTGCTTACTTGAATGCAGGTATATATTAAAGCAAGTTTTGAATGAAATAAATTGATATTAAATTTTTAGTTTAAAAAATTTGATACGGGGAATAATCGATCTTTCTCATTGGAACCTCCTTGTACAAGTGTTTGCAAGCGTTTTGGAAGTTTAATTCTCAGCCGCTGGTCAATGGGTCTTAAGGTCAAATAAATTAAAGTGGAAATATGTTTTATATTTATTTTGTTATATTATTAATGTAATATTGTATGGACACTCCGTATAGATTGGACCAAGAGCGCCGCAACAATGAAATGTTCCAGAGCTTGGCCAGTGACAATAACACTAACAACCATGAAGAAGGATCAACTTACCAACTTCAAGGGTAGATAGCATTTTATAATTCACTCATTACAAGTGAGGTGGGTATATTGGAGCTTTATAGGTATTACATCTAATATATACGTAACCATGTTGATGCATTTGGTAAAATTCCAGTTTGAGCATTTTTATTGCTTACTTGAATGTAGATATGTATATATTAAAGCAAGTTTTGAATGAAATAAATCGATATTAAATTTTTTATTTAAAAAATTTGATACGGGGAATAATTGATCTTTCTCATTGGAACCTCCCTGTACAGTTGCAAGCATTTTAAAACTTTTATTCTCAGCCGCTGGTCAATCACTCTTAAGTTGAAATAAACAACAATTTATTTCGGGGGAGATTTATTTTGAATTTCATGCTCGGCTGGGCTTTTACATTTTATTATTTTACCCATAGAACATCTAAATGAGCATAATATCACAAAAACAAAATACTCCACCGATGCAAGATGGAAAAACAATAGACTGGGAATAGAACAATACGTAAATGAAATAAGTGGAAGCAGGGCTGGGCAATGGGATAAACATGCTTAAAATAGGTTATTAGGTTCTTAGTTTGGGTTATTTAAATAATTAGTGCGTATTTAAGATGAAGCGGAAACTCTCGGCAAATGTCACATAATACTAGATTGGTTCATTTATGGTCGAAAGTTTCTCCTTACAAAAAGCAGGAAGTTATCAATCTATAGATTGGTTCATTTATGCATAATACTAACAAGATCAAAGTGTCAAAATATGTTATGGAAATTTATACATCTTGACATAAATAGTTGTTTCTTATAGTAATTAAGTTGAAACAAAGTGTTATTTCAATAATTTGTGTGTTCTAAGAAGTAAGTGGAGTGCGAAAATTTAACCATACCTTCTTTGTGCAAATTTATATGAAATCGCAATTGTTTATTTAACTACCAGTAAAGGTGGTTATTATGATCTTTTCCCATGATGTGCGACATAAATGAACCAATCTAATGTGCGAGTAATGATAGATGTTAATTTCCCGGTAGGTATAGTGCTATGACGGAATCGGAGGGAATTCCAGAACCCGTTGGAACTCCAGAACAAGTTGGTGAGTTTTTCTTATCACTTATAATCATTGAATCCTGAACTGGTCTCATGGGATATTAGACCTCTAGAGCACAGGCTCTCAAATTTATTTCGACCACCGCCCAATTTGAGATATAAAAAAAATTTGTGCTCCCCATATATTTTAACTTACCTTTTTACATTACCACCTGTTGTCTATCTTAAAAACAGTTATTGCAAATATAATATTTAAACATGCATTATTATAGGATAGGATAGATGGAGTGTGACCCATATCCTATTTCTGAGATCAAAGAATGTTTCAATGATATAATATAACAAAATCCCTTCTCCACGTGAATTTTATCCTTCGGCTCAAAAATAACAAAATGGTTGATATATTTAGGTAGGATGGAGTCGGAAATATTATTAAAAAAATATTATCTGATAATTATGCACTATGAGCGCCATATATATTTCTTTTGTTCTAAAATTTTTATTTTCTCTTTCAATTACTGTTTTTCTTGTATACTGTTTTTCTTGTATCATCCAAAAAATGGTTACTAATTTTAGGCAGGACAGTCAGAAATATTATTAAAAAAAGCTATCGGATAATTATGTACAACAAGCGCCTTATATATTTCTTTTGTTCCAGAATTTTTATTTTCTTTTTCTTTCACTGTTTTTCTTGTATCCAAAAATAACAAAATGGTTACAAATTTTAGGCCAGAAACACTATTAAAAAAGCTATCTTATAATTATGTGCTACCGGCGCCTTAAATATTTCTTTTGATCCAAAATTTTTGTTATCTTTTATTTTCTTATTATTTTACTGTTTTTCTTGTATACTGTTTTTCTTGTATCCAAAAATACGATACCTGTAAATTTGACTGTCCTAGAACGGGAGATCTACCTAGTTGGACAGTCAAAATGTCAATACAATGTAAATATATTTTTGTTATAACAAAATAAGTTTAAAAAAAATGGGAGGAAATAAAACAAGTATTAAATTAAATTATTAATTAATTCATATTTTAAAAGTATTTTAACATTAAAAGAAGGCTTTGAATAGGGATGGGATTGCGGCGATTGACGGAAATTTTGTCATGAAAAAGAAAAATATCAGAAATCACACACAATTTTATTTAATTAACCGGGTTCAACCTGGCGTGCGCAGATAGAGTTTATTTTATTGATTTGTGTTATTTCACAATTCATTATTTAAAATAATGAATAGTATATTTGCGGCACGTTCCAGAGTGGAAGATACTCTTAGTAGCGCCCTGGTGTAAGACCACCATTCAGAATTGAAACGTTGCTTGAAATGGCTTTAGCCGTGTTTAGTGACTAGATCTGAATAGCCAGGTACTTCCTCACCTTCCTGTTCCTCGTCTCCTTCCCCACCCCACTTACCTTCAGCCTCATAACATACCCCTATTGGGGATGCCATAGTCTCACTGGCTCCAGACGGGAGCAGTTGGGACTCTTCTGAGGTATTCACTATAAAAAAAAAGTTAACGCAACCATGGCCTACTAATCTAATATTCTAATCAGAATAAGAATTTCTTTTTCATCCGGCCCCCAGGTTTTCAAAATAATCAATCTGGCCCTTTTCTCAAAAAAGTTGGTGACCGCTGGACTACATACATGTAATATAAATCTGCATCCACATTATTACATGCGTAAGCGATTTTAATTTATCTGTCTACACAGGATTCTTGAGTAGTAAATCGCATCAAATCAAATCTCAAGTTTTGCCATGTCTAGATTTCGTCAGATATTTATAGATAGAATTTGTCTGCCGTCGCCCCTCTAGATTTCCTTAACGCCCCCTAATTATCTTTGAGCCTTCTACTGCCAACCTGAAAGCCTCCAGCGCCCACAAGGGTGTGTTTTAGTCCACTTTAAGAAAGACTGCTCTAGAGGTAATTTTATTTATAAGTGGAATTTAAGATGAGTTGCATCAAAGTAAATTGTTTAATGTACTAACAGAAGTTGTAGATGTTCCTTGTACAGCTGACAAGAGCCCCCAAGATATCCTGGACTCCGCAGACCGCTACTTCCGCATCCCCTTTCTGCGGCCAGGTGCAACGGAGGAGTGCCGCGGCTGGAGGTACACGCACTTCCGCGGCCAGTACGTGGCACGTCAGATGGAACTGCATCCCGACACGACATCCTTGCTGCTCACCGCAGGTAACTTATCTCATAGGGACATCACTAGACTTGCTTAGCTTAGACAGAAATTTAAAACTAAACAAATAACCCTCTGCTTTTCATCTTTTTCCTTTTAACAATTTAACTAATGGATGTATCCTTTCCATTGGTTACAGGGGTATCCAGAAACTACTATCCTCTGTGTATATTTTATATAGTAGAGTTTTGGTATTTTTTGTATTCCAACAAAAACTATAAACACATAATCTACCATCAAAAAAATAAACTAAAGTACTAGACTAGAAGAAAAAAAAAGTTTTTTAAATATGTGTGTAGATACCATTCCTTGCCACAAATAATATTTCTTGTGTGCTAGAACCATACCATAGTTGTTTCCGTCATTACATGCACATAGTGACTGCTTTGTGGTCAATGTACACCATCTCATTTATTAAAATTCTCAGACCAAAGAATTATATCTGACTTAATAATTATGTTCAAAATTGTAAATGGTATTATGTATAGACCATCCTGATATTTCTCGTCATTAAATTTCATACACCTATGACAGCTAATCTTTCCAAAATCCTGTTTAAATGTAACAATACCATGAGTATTTCAAACGCTCGCTTGTTAGCCTTGCACCGAGGTTACATGAAGTTAGTAATAGATACGCAGATGTGGTGGATCTATTTAGGTACAAGAGGGCTATGCTATCAAATCTTTTCAATTAATACTAATTTCATCTAAGTTTTTTTTTTTTTTTTTAAAGAGCGGAGACGGTTTACTAGTAGTTCCCGTGAGCACTTAGGCCATAGGCCCATTGTGCTGTCTCCCATTTTACCTCATTCCTTTAACAGTAACCCAGCCCCTTTTATAAAGTTCACCAGGGTTGTCATTGGATAGGAGGCCATATCCTCTGGTTCCACAGTGTGTTTCCCAGGTCTCATCTCCTCTCCACTCCCCCTTGGTTCCCTGAAAGCCACACAAGGGAAGAGCTACCCCCTTGGTTTCTCGAAGGCCCCATGAGGGAAGAGGGCCTAATATCTCCCCTCCACTCCTTAGTTCCCTGAAGGCTCCACGACGGAGAGTCCACTCCCCCTTGGTTCCCTGAAGGCCCCACAAGGGAAGAGTCCACCCCACCTAGTCACCCTGAAGGCCCCACGAGGGAAGAGGGCTTAATATCTCTTCTCCACTCCCTAGTTCCTTGAGGGCTCCACGATGGAGAGTCCACTCCCCTTTAGTTCCCCGAAGGCCCCACAAGGGAAGAGTCCACCCCACCTTGGTTCCCTGTAGGCCCCATGAGGGAAGAGGGCCTCATCTCTCCTCTCCACTCCTGCTTGGTTCCCTGAAGGCCCCACGAGAGAGAGGATGTCATCTCTCCACTCTGCTCCTCCCTGGTTCCCTGAAGGCCCCACTACGGAAGAGTTCACACTCCCCCTTGGTTCCTTGAAGGCCCCACAGGGAAAGAGTTCATGAAAGTGGCCTAAGACCTCCTAGGTTTTCCAAAGGCCCCTAGTTTTTAATGGTTCAATTTTCGTCCCACGAGTGTCTAGGGAAATGGAAGGTCCACCCCAGCAGAGCCCCGAGTGCTGGGGTAAGGTCTAAATACTCCGAGATGCGACCCTGTTTCTCGGAGGCACCGTTCGTAACACTGTTCCCCAGGTCATTCAGCCTGAGCACGGTAGCTAACACCTTAGCTTGGGTTGGCTATTGCAGGTCGTGTTTCCACTCCCTGAGCGATGGGTTTGCCACACTCCCTACGCTTAATAATCTAAGTTTACTTATACATTATAATTTGTATGTTCTTATATCTCTTAGGGGGTTTCTCACCATCCTCCCGTTAGCTTATCTACCCTAATAACGAATATTATTAAAAATAAAAATAAAATACTCGCAGTGGTTAGAAAACTCGGCCAACTTATCCAATATATAGCCACTATTATTAGGTTCGAGTACCGAATTATAAACTCCAACTTAATACATAAATAAACCGTAAATCGAAAATTTTCGTTATTAGGGTAGATAAGCTACTGGGAGGATGGTGAGAAACCCCCTTACTTTTATATCCATCAGAGTTTTTATTCATTTTATATTGTCTGATGTCATTTTACAACCAAAAGCAACAATTAATTGCTATTATTATTTATAATATTTTCTTTTGCTTTTACTGTGACTCACGCTATTACCAATGCTGCATGAAGGGGTGAGGTAACGTCACTTATCATCTGATGTCGCCATTGATGAATGTAGAGCATTGTTTTATAAAATTATTTATGATGTAATAATTATTATTTCATGAGCATTATATTATAAAATTATTTATGTATTATTTTAAGAAAACATTAACCATCTTACTAATTTATATTCTTATACGTCGGTTCAACATTGGAACGGTAAAGCCAGCCTTGAGCCTGGTTTAAAGCAATTTTAACCATTCAAATGCCTTCGTAATAAGTCAAGTTTTTCACTGTTCTGATTTTATATCTTTTTTAAAATATTTTTATTAGCCATAAGAATAATTTCCAAAAAAAATTATGAATTAATGCAAAAAATTATTACATTCGTGGGGTAACAGAGTAACCCCTCGTGACATCCCAAGTTTTGTTTTACATCTCGGCATGCTGAAGGTTTACCTCAAATTCTAATCCTCAACTGAATTGATGAACGAACAGTGTATTTGCAGGTACGGACAAGCAGATTTGTGAGCTGAGCCTGAAAGAGTCGGGGCTGGCCAGGAAACCTTGGGCAGAGATACTGGAGAAAGATTTCCAGGCTGAGTGGGCACGCCATGGGGGCACTCATACATAAGAAGAAAAAAAAAATTAAATAGGTATTGCGTTTTAGTGATCTAATTTGTGAGTGTGTTAAATTAATAAAGAAATTCAGAAATTAAATTGTTTACCCATTATTTGACAGTCTGTTTTTAAAAAAATAGATTAATACCTACATATCAGATAACATTTTATTATTAGGAGATAAGATTAGAGAGGTGGTATTTGGCTATTGATTGGAATAAGTAATATCTGTGTAGTGAATCAATTATTTTTTTTAACATGTGATTGTCAAAATACCGCCCAATTAAACAACTTGTGTAAACCATTTATCAATATGGATTCTACTCCTAATGCCCATGAACACCTGGCAAAGGCTACTGAACTAGTAATATCAATTCACCAAACTTTAAAAGATCCAACCGATAACCAAACAAATGTGCACCAACTCAAAATAATCCCCCAAACATCTAACTTGCTTGCTATCATTGGCCAGTTGGTCGGGAAACTGCAAACACTGGAAGGTGAACTCATTCAATACAAAAACTCCAATGAAATTGGGTGTGTGTAAGTTAAACATTATGATTTTTAAATCTGCATATGGGTATACATACAGTGAAACCCTCTTAAGAAGTTTTCCGAGACAGGAAAAATTGGGCCATTGGTCTTCAAGGGACAG
Source organism: Limnephilus auricula (assembly GCA_951813805.1). Classification (NCBI taxonomy): domain Eukaryota; kingdom Metazoa; phylum Arthropoda; class Insecta; order Trichoptera; family Limnephilidae; genus Limnephilus; species Limnephilus auricula. The sequence continues at coordinate 44,686,937 of OX638389.1, read as the reverse complement.
AAAAAACCAAACTTCTTAAGCGAGAACTTCTTAAGACGGTTTCACTGAGATCAAAATTTAGTTCTTTTGGTTTTTTGTCCCGAAAACTTTGCTGGCACTGGATTGCCTGGCATTATTTTTCCAAGGAACTGACTATTTTTGGAATCGGTTATTAAAAAAAAAAAATGTACCTATCGAAAATGATATATTTTGTAAATGTTGATCTTTAAATTTTAGAGCTCTCAAACTGATTTGGTTAAAAATGCTATAGAGGAGTTTGGGGTGAGAAAATCGAATTTTATGTCAAAATACACAATTCCAGCGTCCTTTAATTTATTTAGTTCCGATCGCCAGAATATTTTTAGTTATTGGGTGTATTTTACTTAGTAGAAATTAGTTTTCATTCGTACAGTGAATTTGAAATGAACGAAGTTATGAGATGTACATATATTACGTCGGCATCCACAAATGTTTTTAATTTGGATAGAAAAATGAATAGGAACCTATGTGATAAATAAATTTTTGCATACATTCTATTTCCATTGCATACATTGTTGGCAAAACACCCGGGTTAGCTGGTTTTTATCTGATAGTCAACTTTATTATTCAAACAAGCTGTACTTTGTATAGGTGGCTAACTTTGACTGAGCTTTTCAATATAATGGTACCTACCAACATCTTCTGCCTGAAGTTTAAAAAATAATTTTCAATGAGATAGTTAAGTTTCTATGGACAAATTGTATAATTTCTTATTTGAAATAAAAAAAAGGTTACTTAAATAATATATGATTTTTCCATATATCATTGGTATTTAAGACCTATTTACAAATCATATTGCAGAGGAAATTTTGGTTTTGATTTATTAATTCAGAGAAACTACTCTGTTTACTGTTCACAAACCTACTAGTAATATTCTATTTTATGTTCAAAACAGGTTGGACAAAGAGGAAGGTGAATTTGAAACGGTGAAAAAAAAACTAGTAGATGAGACCAACAGCCGTGTGGAAGAATCGACTTCTCAACTTCAAAGGTTGGGTGTGTTTTATATTTCACTATCATCACAATCCACTCGTTGAACATTCTTTATAAATATCTTGCAATTTTATTTACTTAAATAATATTAGTATTTTAATACTATTATTGAATATTTCATCCGTTCCAGTCAATCAGTCGATATAAATGCAGGCGAATTCGCCTTGTCAAATATGACCTAAAACTGTTGTATATAATTGTGAATGTAAATAGAGAAGTTTATTTAACAAGTGAAGTGTTTCCCTAGAGAATTTCAATAATACTTGAATTTTAATGTTGGTTTACAGATCAGAAAAGTTCGTGTTAGAAGAAGCGACAATGGTAAAGCAAAATAACGACCTTTCCAAGTGGAAATATACTAAACTTCAAGACATTATTGACACATCATGCGATATCGAACTGCTTCAGGTATTGTCCTTTCATAGTTGTTGCTCTAAAAACGTTAGCATAAAGATATTTTGTCATTACGAATTATAATTTTGAACACCAGTGGTTTTAACCTGTGGTACACGTATCCCTTGGAGTACGCGAAGCAAAATTTGAGAGTATGCAATATCGTGCACGAATGTAGGTTTTAAAATTTTGGCGGTTTACACTCGGTGGTTTGGAAGCCTGAATACCGAACTAGATTTGAGGCTATGTGAAATTGATCCAAAAATTGTAAAAACTTTGCTCCTAAAACTAAGCTCAAGGGTCACACTGACTGTATGTTAAAATTGGGTGATTGATTATTCAGGGTGTAATAGGAAATCGGGCTTTTATTTTAACTATTGATAGATGAGAAACTTTTTTTTTTATAATTTTTTTTTAGTTTTAAAAAAAATCATCCTATCACCACACTTTGTGAGTTTGGAGTTGTGTATGGAGAAAATGTTTTTTTTCTTCGTCGAAATTGAATGAAAATTTTGCATGAAGAATCACTGGTTAAAAATGCTCGAAGTCTTGTTAACTCTGTATAAAATTAAACCATTAAAATCCACACCAGCCCAAATCTAATCTAAAGCAGTTCTTAAATTTACTTTAAGTATCTGAATACGCACTTATTTTTAAAGCAACTACATAATTCAACTAATATGGTTGGGCACCCTTGTCACACACTAACATTTCTTTTTAGTAAAAAAAAACAGTTTTTTCAAATGGTTTTCCTTGATTATTATCCACTCAAGCGATTACTATATATATTTAGGTTTTCAGACAAAAATTCCCGCAAAAAACTAAGATCTTAGCTTAGCTTGATTCAGTTTCCATCGATTTAGATTTTAAACATTAAATTTGCAGTAGCCAAAAATCTCAGCATTTAGAATAATTTGCTCTGTGCCATTTGATATACGTGTGGTTCGAAAATCCCTTGGATGATTATTTTACTAAAATTCTATTATTATTATATGTTATACATATCTATATCAATATAATTCTTTATTGAATTCCCCATATAACCCTTTCCAACCGGCAAAAAATGTCCGAAATTTAATGGGCCACACCAGTAAATCTCTTAATTATGATCCCATAGAGCTGGGCGACTCACTGCTCGAAACACGTGCGCTTAAAGGTACCCCACATAAGCAGCTCCTGCACGTTCGATCGACACTGTTCCATTCCCAAAAACAGATTTATCTTCTGCCAGGATTTTTTTCAAATCAAACTCACGCTCGTATAAAGCCGGTTGGAAAGGGATAATTAAACTTATTGTAAAATCCTAGAATGGTGAATATTTACAAAATTAGGGACACGCTTAATATATATATTTTTTTATTTCAAAAACAATTGTAGTAGTTAGATAATAATGAGAAGTACAGGGTGGGCAAAGGTATGACCGGGTTTTAAAAAGACGTTGCGCGGCCGGTGGAGGGGGTAGGGCTTTGGGCGGGGTCCCATGTGACCGGTTCGCTCTACCGTTTTCAGCATGCATCATGGTTTGGACCGGAGAGCATCATGGTTTTGCCGCCGCAACTTTTTTACAAAACAGCCGTTCTGTCATCGCGACACTGAGAGCCATTCAAAATTCCGCACAACGTTTCGGTCCCTGATGGAAAGACAATCAGACGTTGGGTTCGTGCTTTGGAAGATACTGGATCCACATCACTAGTTGGAAGACCCAGAACTGTGAGAACACCCGAAGATGTGGCGTTGGTGAGGGCAGCAGTCGAACGATCACCGGAGGCAAGCAGTTGCATTGGGAATGTCTGATCGTTGTGTAAGGAGAATTTTGCATAATGGTTTGTCGTTCCAAACCTACAAGATAATGCTCGCCCAGGAAATTACACCCCTAGATGGCTCTCTCTGAGAGGTGACGTTGGGTGGCCCGCACGCTCGCCTGATTTGAGCATGTGTGACTTTTTCCTGTGGGGGTACCTCAAGGAAAAGCTTTCAAACACCGCCCCCATACCATGTAAGAACTGAAGATCAGAATTATCGAGGAGGTGAACGCCATTCCGCTTGAGATGTGCCAAAATAACGCCAGAAGCTTCAGAAATCGACTACAACATTGTATCTCTGCTGAAAGCCACCATCTTGCAGAAATTATTTTTAAAACTACATTAAAAAAACTGTTTGAACTAACGAACCTAATAAAAAAATTCATGTCTATAGGCTCAGTTGTTTTTTTTTTAATTGCCCCCCAAAACCCAGGCATACCTTTTGCCACATCCTGTATTTCAATATTTGTTAACGGAAAATGATACATTTTGGGTTTGTAATGTTTCCAAATGCTTTGTTTAGGCCGCTCTCGATGAGTTCCACCGCCGCAAGAAAGTCTATAACACCTGGAAGTCCAAACACCAGACAACCAAAGAAGAGTCTCACCTCACAGAGACTGGTCAGTTACAATTTGGAATGTACCCGCTCATTTGCCAGCAGCTATGCCAAATGGATATAAGATTTGCTCCATCTAAGATGAATTTATATGCCAAATCACTTTTTAGATTTATCTTTACCACAAATCAGTTTACATTATGAATCTGAAAAAATATGTTATGGATACATTGAAGATTTTCCTACCTTTTCAATTTAATGGGATTAAAATAAAATTAGTAATTACGTTACAAAAAATATAAGCGCAAAGTAGTAAATAATTTGTTTTTTCATTGGATAAATATGAAGTTATTTATGTAAGAAACAAGTTTTTAAAAATACCCTTTATGGCTAAGATTATTTTTGACTCAATTGATTGAATAACTTTTTTTCGTTCTTGTAAAAATAAAAACAACTTTGGTGCTACTTTCCTTGCGCAAATAAAACTAAAAATATGCAGAGTTCTAAAGGGGTAAGAAGTCAAATATTTCTGGCGTTTATATTCCTCATTTTAGCTACTTTTGATCGCTTCTTGCCATTTTTGCAGAGATTTAAATTTAAACAACACATTTCTCTCCGATTTCGGGGTTAAGATTTTAGGATGATCAGTAACCATCGCCCATCTCATAATCCAGATTCTAGACAGTGCATGTAAATTTTAAAATTAGCACTGACCAAAAATATTGGTAAGAAAACATTTATCAAAAAGAAACTGCATTATCTCACAGTCGAAAGATTGGAAGAAATATTGCTTTTTACCCTATATTGGTATGCACAGAGCAAATTTGTCTTCCAGCAAGTTCGTCCCAACTATCACTACTAGCTTAGTAAAGACCATTATTCAAACACGAAATTGAAACGTTATAAGTAGGGACAACGACCCTTGCGAAATTTGTCATTATCATAGAATTTTTTCACAAAAATGACTCTCTACAAATTATCCTTTTATTATTATAGAATAATTTCAAAATTTTTAGCTAACGGTTATTATTATAATAGGCATCAGTTTTTTTTTCATTCAAAATCAGAATTCAATGGGGAGTTGTATTATGAAATTACTCCTATGCGGTGTATTTTATCTATCATTTTTATATAATATCTATTTTAGTAACTGTATGTTTTTGATAGGTAAAAAATTTTCTATGTTGGGTAAATTATTTGATTTAATCCTGAAGTTCTTGTTAGAAAGGGCTGTAAAAGAAATATGTGTAATTTAAAAGAAATTTAAATGAAATTGCTTTAAAGTTAATTGTGTAATGTTGGTATAGATCCATATGAAGAGATCAAGAACCCTCAAGATATCTCCTGCGCCATGGACCGCTACTTCCGTATTCCCTTTGTGCGGCCAGGTGGAAAAGAGGAGCGTCGCGGCTGGTGGTACGCACATTTCCACGGCCAGTACGCGGCGCGCCAGATGGAAGTGCATCCTGACAAACCACCAATTCTGCTCACAGCAGGTAACTTACCTCAAAGGGACACCAGATATGCTTTTTTTCCAGAGATTCTAACTAAACAAATAACCTTTTGCATTCCATATCTATCCTACTACAATAATTCTACTTACATTCAACCCCTCAGGCCGCGATCATATTTTGTCAGAGAGTCAAAATAGCTTCACAATAAAATCCAAATAAATGGAATATTTTTGAAAGTATCTGACAACTAAAAACTGTTTTTGAAAGATGATAAAATAAGCTTTCAAATTTTATAAATCAAATAAATGCATTCAAACATAAAAAAGTTTTAAAAATGGCTCACCATTATTAAAAACTAGCTGATTCCCAGTACATTTATGGGTGTGCGTTGCAATGCAACTTAAATAAAGAGTTTTTTTTCTCTCTGCGTGTCCTTTCCCATTCGACCCGTTCCTTCCCCTCACGCATTCCCCTTCCATCTTCTCCGCCTTCCCCTTTCCTTGTCCCCCCTCCTTAATTTCCCTCCACCCCTCCCTGATTTCCCTCACCCTACCGCCTTTTTCATTGCCGCCAAACTCCATAAAATACACCCATTTATCAAACAACTCGCTTTCGACCAATTGATTTTTTTTGCAAATTTTATGGCGCCAGAGCTCATCAATATAGAAACTCGCTATATAGAAACCTTCGCAGGCATGTTCACAACAACTCAAAACCAATTTTTCATCGCAATCGGAAGAATAGTATAGGAAATAATTTCATAAAGCCAGAGCCCAATAGCCTATATGTTAATATAATGTATGAGCTATATTATTGTAAAGTTTCATTAAAATCCATTAAGTAGTTTTTACGTGAAAGAGTAACAAACATTCATCCATACAAACATTTGCTATTATATTAATAAGATTACTGAAAATGAAAAAAATAAAAACACATACATATTTTATTAGACAAATGTTATTGTCACCTCACTTTTTTTGTCATTCCATATAAAAAATAATTTATTAAAAAATTCCCAAAGTTTCGCATTTTTTTTTCAAATTCTGTCCGAATCTTTGGTTTTTAAAAGTTAACATTTTACTCCTTTTATGGTTAACTTTTATATTTGAATATAAAGCGTGGTATTTTTTCTTTCTAACCACCCGAGCGCTTTTTGCCACATTACGGTACTATTTCCAAAGTCTCAGATTGCTTTGCTGCCACAATGTGGCAAATATTCTCTAGGTTATTTGAAATGTTTTAAAGTTAACGATTTTATAATATTTTTTTATAAATCCTACGAATATGCGATAATAAACAAAAGATAGGTGAATTCATTGGCTATATATAACTCTAATTATATGTTCCATATTCAAATTCGGAGGTATGATTTTTTTAATGTGGTGAAAAAATTTCCTTTGGCAATCTGAGAAAAAAGTTTTTAATTGCTCTGCCGCTCCAGTGGCTCACTGTTTATACCATATTTCTTACTATGATAGTAAGGGAGGCACAACGATATGAGACCTATATGGGTTGTTATTATCCTGACGGGTTATGTAAAAATTATGTATTGTGCATTTTCAGATATTGACAGCATGCAGATGTGTGAACTGAGCCTTGAAGAGACGGGGCTGACCAGGAAGCGGGGGGCGGAGATCCTGGAGCCTGAGTTCCTGGCCGAGTGGGGGCGCCATGGGGGCCCTGACTTCCATCAGCCCCACACAGAGAGCCAAGTGAGCCCCACCTATCCCCCTTGAGGCCCCTTATACACTTTCATTCCATTTTAAATTATACATGTATTATTGAAGACATTTTATGTATTTATACCGAAGTTGAAATACGAGAGCGAGTCAATAACTTTCATTCCATTTTTAATTATACATGTATTATTGAAGACATTTTATGTATTATATAGGCAAATACGAGAGCGAGTCAATAAGACCGTGATTTTTTAAATTTTCCGCCTCTTAAATGAAAGGGCAACACAACACCTGTCAACAGGCATCTCTCTTATTCTCAGTTAACTCATGGCTCATGGTTAACTCCATCCTGTCAAAATTTTAACAAGCTGCGTCATTTAGTTTGTGCAGTTTGTGTTTGACAGCCATTGATAGCAGACTACCGCGTAATTTGAGGAGAAAATGGAAAAAAGTTAATTTCGTGTGCCCATTGAGCATTATTTTTTGCGGAAAAAAACCATCACTCAAACCAAGGCTAAGCTTAATAAATGGGAACTCTGCACCATCAATTTCAATGGCAAAAGAGTGGTTTACTGAATTTCGTTGTGGCCCTACAAGCACGGAAGATGTCGAACTTTCTGGACGCCCAGTTGAGATCTCTATACCTGAAACAATTGAAAAGATTCACGATATGGTGTTGGCCGATCGGAGATTGAAAGTGCAAGAGATTCTGGAAGCCATAGGCTCCAGAAGGGAGCAGTTGGGACTCCTAAAAAAGTCATCTCACAAACAATGATTTTGATGACCTCGACAAAACTTATTTTTTGGAAGGGATAAAAAAATTGGAGAAACATTGGACAAAGTGTATAGAGCTCAAAGGAGACTATGTTGAAAAATAAAATTTATCCAAAAACTTGTGTTTCATTCAAAAAGTCACGGACTTATTGACCTGCCCTCTTAATGTGTCTACTTGCTATCTGATTTAAATTTGGTTTTTTCACTCTCCTAATATTATCATTAATTACTTGTAACCGAAACCTGAAAAATTGGCATCATTTCTCCTCACCCGCGCATACCGCATTCCTGCCCATCTTAACTAAAATTCATTTACCGAGACACGTTTTGCATCGACTTCAGATCGGAATATGTCCCAATTAAACGGAATGGTATCCCAGAAAACCAAAGTAAATTAGTATCAGTCTATATTTGGTTTCTGTTTCTTGGGTTTTGTCCTACTACCTAATATATCGATCCTCCAGTTAATTAGTCAGACATCTCAGAAAAATCTAAATTTTTCTTAATCTTATTATCTCTGTTTCCAGATGACCCAATCTTCCCTTTGAGAGTTGTGATAGTACGTGTGTGTACTATTTGGCCAAGATGAAGAGGTTTTCTATTCTAGTACTTATGAACACAAATCTTACAATAATTTGTGATTGGCGTTAGTAAAATATGCCTTAAGAATTTTCTTGTATTCCACCTTGTCAACACATTCCATTTATGGACATCTCTTTTTCAAAATGTTTTGTGTAATAATATTGAATTATTTTGAAAATGTGTTTATTTCTGAAAAAATTGTATTATTGTGCAACTGTAAGTAGTTCTTGACGCTTTGTCTTAACCCATTCAGACCTGAATTATTGTTAAAGGAGAAAAAAATTATTTAAGAGTGGATTAGGCTTTATTGTGGTTTTAATAACACAAAAATATTTTTTAAATATTTTTTTAGTTTTGTTTATTAGGAAATTGAACATGTGCATAATTATGCCCAACAGGTCTCAACGGTCACAGATCACTGAAAGGAGAATGTTGTTGCATCGGTTTTGAATAGAAAATTTTCAACGATTATTAATGAAATATAGAAATTCTTATGAACAGTGGCGAACCTAAATATTTGAAGTTTATTTTAAGTATTTCCATGATATGAAATTTTGTTCCTTTTTATACATAAATGAATTTTGCATTTATCACAAAAAAATACTTTTTTGATTGCGAGAGTTTTTTTTACATCGCTTTCTTTGGTCAAAATGGGGCATATGGCCAACCTTATCATGTCGAACGTCTGCTTTAGGTCGAACTTCATCACTAACTTTTTTTCTTTTGGTGCAGGTTCCCTCGTATCTGGATATTTTGGACGTCCGGACTATCTTTTAAATGCTTTATTTTTACCCTTTCTGTTCTGTTTCGTTCTGCAAGGCTCATCTTCCTTCTTTTCTCTGAAACGCACCATTTGTTCATCGATACACAATATTTGGCTTTAATTCCAGAAACGTGTTCTGTTTAACATACAATGCAATGATGGCATTGTATGCACTTTTGCAAGTTTATCGGAAAACAAGTGTGTAATTTCCAAATTATTTTCTAAATTCTGATTGTTTCATTGTTGAAAAAATCTGTCCCAGATCATCGTATCCAGAAATAAATTTGCACCAAGAGCCTTTTCCAACACAACTGATCTCTTGGAAAATTTAAGGTTCCAATGCGTATATGCAGCCTGATAAGTGATTTAATTTCGTTGGCTTAAAATTACGTTTGTTAATTTGCAGGGCAAAAATGTCTGTTTATTCCGCCATTTTTTCTAGTTCACTTTCATTAATATACCTAAAAAATAATGCATTGCAGGCCCAATATAGTCGTCCTCCCCATTTTCAAAAGTATCATGCAATGCAACTTTTTTTTAGAAAATATGTTTAAAAAAAATTCTCCTTTGCCCCTTTACATTATTTTTTTTCCCTGATATCCAATGGTTCATCTTTTTAAAATGCAATATCTTCATAATGCCTCTGATAGCATCTGGAGAAATTTTATCTGCACCTATTCTAACTTGTTTTGTAGAAGTCGAAGGTTTACGTTCCAAAGAACTCGCCTCCAAACGTTCAGCTTCTACGTCAAAATTATCATCATCACTAAGGTCTGAGTCAGAATAATTCTCCAACAATCCTAAAATCACCTCCAAATCTTCTTTGTTCATAGAGTTATACATTTTTCCTAAAATTAACAACATAACGTAAGTTTTCCAAATCACAAAGAAAGGAGTACAACATTTTGTATACATCATGTAGTGTCCGACCGAAACTACTTTTTACTGCCGAAACCGAAACCGAAACCGAATTTCGGTTTTGATCTCAGTTTCGGCCGAAACCGAAACCGAAACCGAAACTTCCATATAAGGTCATGTTATCATGGGAAAAAAAATAATCAATCTTAATCAGTCAGCCTTTATTTTAAAATCTTATATTAAACATCCCGTCTTGGATATTTGAACTAATAATAAACAAAACATATATTGTCTCTTGGTATTTCAAATAAATTATTTGTGCTTTTTGAAATAATGATTTGAAATAAATATACCTACTTATTCTAGGTATACTGATTTGAAATACATATATCTACTTATTCTAGGTATATTTATTTCAAATGAACTCTTTGGTAAATAATATTAAAATAAGAAATGGTAGGTCTGTTATTTCTTTTTAAAGGTTATTTACGAATAACATAAAATAATAGGTACTAAAAAAAATTTTTTTTTCTAATTTGTTTAGGTACACTAAACAAAAAATACTTTATAATATCTTACATCTTAGGAACAAAATAATTTCTTCTAAACTTTGGTCATTTTGTAAGTAACTCTTTTTAATGAAATTCAATAAAATAAAAATAAAAATTACCTATCTACTGAGTTCAACAACTAAATATTTTTTATGCAAATAATACTTATAGACCAATTATTTGGTAGTTTTATCTGGAAAGTTTTCCGGGAGTTTTTGAAAATCGGTAATTTTATAGATTTCGATGTGCTCTTTTCGAATTTCAACATTCCCACTTCGTATCTTTGTCTTTCGCGCTGCCATATTCGAAAAATGGCACCTAATAGAATTTTTTGACAATATCTCCTTTCCAACTCATTTTACGATAAAAATATGTATGTACAAAATTAAAAAAACCTACAATTAATGTACGAACAATTTTTTTTTTAACGTTTTTACTACGTTTTTTTCGTATATTTCTTCAAAATATTTTACTATCCGACCGGCAAAGATACGAGTTGGCAAATTTGAAATTCGAAAACCGCCAAAAATTACCAATTTTCAAAACTCCCGGAAAACTTTCCAGGTAACCTCTTTTTGTCGAACCAAATAATAGCTATACTATTAATAATACGGCCGGCGTTGTCTAGAGGCAAGGCTCTAGACTTACAATCCGAAGGTCGCGGGTTCGTACCCGACGTGCGCAAATAAATTTCATTTGATTAATTTGTTTTGCTTCACAATTAATTGATTAAAAATAAAACCTAATATAAAAAAATGATATAGTATATTTGCGGCACGTTCCAGAGTGGAAGATACTCTCAGTATCGCCCTGGTGTAAGACCACCATTCAGAATTGAACTCAAACAAAAAAAAAACTGTGAAGAGCTCCAATGTGCTGCAATCATTAATAATTTTAATGAATTAATTATTATCAGTATTCATAATTAAACAATCTAATATTATAAGTGAGAAACAATAATTTTATCAACATTTTTGCCACAGAAATCTTTTCTCCGGTTTTAATAAATTTGACCAGAAGCACTAAATAGTTGTTAACTGGAAACATCCGTCGGTGGAGCCGACAAGAATTTCACTGCAACCTTTCTGAAAGAAAGAAATGGACTAGAATTCCAGTAAGAATAAATATCTGCGTTTCTTGTAACCTTGGCTCTGTTAAGTAGGCTTGTATAATTTGCTCAACTTGTGTGCGATCACCACTATCCACACCAGAAGTTTCTTCCATTAAAAGTCATGGGCATCCCATAGCCCTTCTCCTCCCATAGAAAACGCGATTCTAGATGAACAAGATAAGATAGCTGTGGGTCTCCAGAATTACAGCTTTTGCTCATTGTTGCACTAACGACGTCCGCGCACAATTATCAACTTCATCAGTTTTTTTTAATCTGGGATCCAATAATGTTGAAGTAATCAGAGCAGGATGTCCTTTGACGTATGCAAATCAACAAGTCCTGACTGTCCTGACACGACTATGAGTGCTAACGCAGCAAAATTAAACATCGTCGCTCGCAGCTCAGTGTACCGAACAAACCCAGGTTTCGGGCATGCGAAGGTCTCGTGTCTCACGGATCCACGCGTCGTTGTTCCGTAAGCGATTTTTCCCTTTTAAACCCTTTTGTCCTCGACTCTCTCTGCCGTATTTCGCCTGTCGCGCCGTTGTGTCCCATGTAATAACTAATCCTTGGATTGTCAAACCGTGGGAGGGCTTAGGTGTGTTATCACTTGACCCGGTTTCTCAAACTGCAGGGGTAGCGCAGTTGTCCTATGTATACACATAACACAGTTTAAAAATAACAGGTTTTTTTGGTTCTCTGCGTGATGCAGATTCACCAGCTTCCCGCATATACCTCTATATTCTGGACACCATGTGTGTTATATTAACTACTAGCAAAAGTTCTATGAATTAAACACAAAAACAATAAATAAATATGTCGAAATTATCGGTAATCTGGTCAAATAACCTCTCGTAGGCCGCAGTCCCCCCTGCGGGTCCGGATGTTTGAAGCGATTTTGCCCCTTATGTATAAAGAAATTGTACGAAGAACAAGGTCAGAATCGATTGGGCCATTCTCGTTCTTGACATTACGAATTACTGGATAGCATTTAGCCACTCCGAATAATTCATAATAATTGCTAAAGACACGCCGGGCAACAAATATGGCGGACAAAATGGCTGCCGCTTGATAATATGATAGCTGTCACATTCGAAGTCTATATTTATTTATTGTTTTTTTTTTAATATAAATCCATTGTGGAAAGCGTAGATTTGAGTGATTATTAGGAAGTTCGTTTTATCTACATTTTGATGTAAATTTTTGTAATATATCACAAAAGAAATGTTATAAAAATTAAATTCGTAAGAAAGGTGAGAACTGTCAAATATTTTACATCATATTGAAAAAAAATATTTTTTGTATGCTGGCCTTCAACAAGTTAAGTATTCATACGATTGCTGAAAATGTAGGAATTGACAAAGAAGTGTAGGAACGCAAAAAGTGTGTGCCAAAATGATGCCTAAAATTCTCATGTTTTAACAAGTTTAGTGCTAGGACACTTTATACAGCCTTATTTTCTACCTTTATTATTTGCCAGATCTTGCGCCGTGTGAAGTCTATCTGTTCCCTTAGATGAAATCTGCATCAAGAGGAACAATATTTGAGTCCGTTGAAGATGTGAAAGAGAAAGTGGCAGGCGTCCTTAAGGAGCTGACAGAAAAAAAAATTCAACACTGTTTCGAACAATAGAAGATTCACATGGAGCGTGTAGGGATAGAGGAGGAGTGTATAAGTAAATATGTATGAAATCAAAATAAAATGTTTACAACGTCTGTCTTGTTATTTAATAGCCACACCTCGTAATGTAACAATATTTGACAAATAACAAGGCATCCAGACAACAATATAAGACAAACATCCGGCAATGTACTTTCCCATCCTAGAAAACAATTCTAACGGTACGTAACTATCAGCACTGATCAGGATTTGCAAAATGAGGCTTTCGATGCTTTAAAAACAGAGAGATGTTAGGGATAAACAGCTGCCATGCACATTAAACAAAATTTTAGTCTATGACGAAATGCCTATTAGAAAACAGAAAATGTAACAAACAAAGATGTGATGTCATATGTTGGCGCAGGTTCCAAAGAAGGTGAAGAAGTAGGCACGTGGCAGGGTTTAGTATGAATGGTGGTTTTCAAAATATTAATTTGTACATAAATAAGGAAAATTACAGTTGGCTATTTCGTGATGTCTTGTACAAGTGGTGAATAAAAAGCTCCTTGTCTATGATATCCCTTTTTCTTGTATATTCAATAACAACTTAATTGATTCCTAGTATCTACTCGACTGTATCATATATTATAATTATGTAAATGGAATTTGTGAATCTGAACTTTATTTAATACTACATATATGAATCATCATGTACCTACCTTCCTAATATGTACGAAACCTGTAAATTCGACTGTCCTAGAACGGGAGACTTACCTAGTTGGGCAGTCAAAGCGTCATTAAACTGTAAATGTATTTTTATAAAAAATAAAAATCATCGTGAAGGTCGGAGTAACCACTTTGAGCGTTACCTTTAACTGATGCACTGCAAATTTGATGCTGACAAAATAATCATACCGGCATATATATTCGCAACAAGGTAATGAAAGTAAAACTAGCAACACAATTATACTAAGTTCTAGGCTTTATTTCTTTGTGAGAATTATTCTGAAACCTTAATTTTATAACTGGCATATCTTTTTGAATACATTAAACTAAAAAATATACATACGTATTGTTAGCTGCATATTTGAATCACCTCCACAGATGTTTGGCTTTGTTAGCAGTGCTGTTTTAGCATCTGTCGGCAAAGCAGGGAACTACTCTAGCTGTTACCATCTCGGTCGCGAGGAAGGGATTCACTGGACCTACTTGCAAGCAGCAGGTCATACCAAAGGGCGAATTCAAATGGAACTACCTAACATAACTTTGCCAATTATTGTCATTTAATAAGAGTGCTGACTAAATACAATTTAATACTAAATTCAATTTTTTATTTATCACTGACAGTAGGTATATGTATGTTTAATATTTTTGTTATATAAAAGGTCAAATTATTCTGAAAATAGAACAGATTTTTTCTTGCTGAAAGATTGGATTTTCTTGGATAAAATTAAAAACTACATTGTTTCTCTGCAATTTCATACAAAAAAGGAGAGTTACGCCATTCTACTGCCGAGCTACTTTCAAGCGATGCGATCGCAGCTCGTCTGTACCTTCCATACTGTATTATTAGTGTTTGTAAACGCCACGAGGCGCTACACTAGCAAAAAAGTATGACAGGTAGCGGCGATTTAGTAGCTAGTAAGTAGCTGTGTGAACGAAGGGCGTTATTCAAATAAAATATAGAATACAAGAAATAAAATAAATATTTCAAAATTTCAAAATCGGCCCTGCAAAAACTAGCTAGAAAATCAAAAAACATTATTTAGCAATGTTGTTGAAGAAAAAGAGTTATTGATACATATCTCAACACACAGAATCAATCAAGAGGATTTAGAGCTTTTTTCAACAAACAAGGCTATAACAATCCAAATGCATTGCAATTTTGTCATTTAGAAATACGGCCATCATTTACTGGAAATGAATTCCTTCAGAAAATGTAACATTTTTTCTTTCGTCTTCAGTAAATACATAATAAACGGCAACTACATCACTGTATAGACAAGACAGATGATGGACTATTAAAAATCTGCAGACAATTAACTCCATTAAATTTTGATCTTGTAGCTGAAAACAACCACTCACTGTGCAGCATTTGTTAAAAGATTTGACTCGACATCTAACAAAGGCTTCACATCTCATAGTAATCAATTGTTAATAATTTAATACGAATAATCTCACAATTACATCTATGTATTGGCATCATAAATAAATAACAATTAAAGATATGGTTGGAGTATGATTATTTGAATGAATTTAATTTTTAAAAATGCTTAACGAAACAGTAGAGAAAGCTGTAATAGAAGACTGTCAGCAAAATATAAACTTGTTTATGTTACACATACTTCGAAATTTTTTATTGTGTCAGATTTTTTGGGTTGTTTGAAAACTTAATTCCTTGGAACAAAGTCAATTTTTGTCTTTTGGTGGAATATTTTAAACTCTGATCTGTTTTAGCCGCATGATAAAATTTCAAATTGGCATAAATTTGTATAGTTGCTCGAATTAAATGTAATCTGTGGTTAAAGGTTGCCGGTTGTTGGAGGGAGTGCTGGGCTAAACTTTCAAAAATTTCCGAATTGACGAAACGCTTGAGAGTAGTAGCAATAATATATTTGAGATAATATTTTCCCAGTAAAGTCCTACCCATACTGTCCGCAGTAAGGCGGCGAAACAATGATTCTGTGGTTAAACACACCTTGAACACGTCTTGCGTAGAGTAGCACAGTCCACCCATATCTTTAAAAGTTATAAGTTTATGAAACCAAAGCTTATTATTGGAGACCAGACTATCCATACACTGCTCACATTTGATTTGCCTAATTAGTATTCGAGACACAAATCCAGAAATATAACCGACCATTTGGTTTGTTGCGCTGGTTAAATGAGGTCGATTCTCATTGAGAAGTTTAGCGAATATGTGACAATTGTTTGCTGCCTCCAGATCGGAATGAAGTCCGGAATGTTCAACTTCTTCATAAATCTCGCTATTGGGTCTGTACATAATGGAGGTACTGTTTATAATGTTAACCGAAGAGGAGGTTAAAATGGAGAAATTATCCAATGGATTGCAATTACTCGTAGAAGAATCTCGAAGCTCTAAATAGTTAAGTATTTTTTTATACGCAGCTAAAAATTTTTGTAAATATGGATCATTATCGGGTCCTTTGTGTTTTCTCACGCATCCTAAAAATAGTTGTACGTGATCTTGACTGATTCTGTACGTTGAGATATGTGATAACATTTTTCTGTCTTTTATTAAATCACAATACAAGCCGTTCAAACTTTCTATGCATACGAGTATTCCGAGAAAACCAATTTTGTCAGTAGATTCTATTAAGCTATGTTTTGTAGTGTACTTAATTATTTCAGGATTTCTATTTTTTCTATTAATCACTCTTTTCTTTTTAATTGCAAAAGTAAGAGAAAGAATGTAATCTTTGAGGGTTTCCAAAAAAGAAAAAATTTCTGACTGGTTTTTGGCATCTAAAGGATGCTTATTTCCGTAACAATTAAATTCTCCCGAATTCATAATCTCAAAAAAATTATTTAACACAGTAAGAAAATGAACAGTTCCTTGTGAATCTTTAAATGGTGATGACTTCAGTTCTTCGCCCCAAAGTATTAAAGTTTTAGCTACATTCACACTAAGCAATTGTGTCGCTAATTTTACTTTAATAATTTGATTTCTTAAATATATATGCGGTGGTGTTATTTGATTGTTGAATTTGAGACATTCGTCCTGTTGCAAGTTATTCAAATTTAGGAGTAGCTGCCAATCGATTTTGTTATCATCTTTATCAAATAAGAGTCTTCTATGTTGAAATGTATTTTTCACCATTTTCATCACACTACAAGAATCTAGAAAAACGAATACCTTTGCTCCAGTAGAAGGATGAGTGAAGTGGGTTTTCATATGTTTTGGATCTGCAAACTGACAACCTAGTACACGGGCAGCGCTTATGTTGTTAGCGCTCGCTTCAACTGTTATACTGGCAATTTCTACTCCTACTTCGTGACACTTCCGAAGGCACGTTTTTATTAAACTTGCTTCTAATTCAGGTTTCATGCCGTTATTCAAAAAATATCCAACGGGAATTTTCCAATTTTCAGTTAAGGAAACCACCATAAGAACTGAAACCTGGTTGGCCGCTTTGTCAATATCGTCTGAACCTAAACCAACATCTATCAACCCGGTGATTTTTGCCATAAATATTTCTTGTGAACGAATGGGCATTTCATCAAAAACCAGAGAGCATATTAGTCGTTTTTCAGTCGCCTCAAACTTTTCTTTCAGCGCGACGAATGCCTCAACAGTAAATCCTGGCTCGGCGTTAGTTGAGCCGTACCACTTGTCAAGTGTGCGAGGATGGGGAAAAACATTTTTAAAAGTTTTTCGAACAAATTGATAAGCAGTTGAAGAGTAATAATTCAAAGTTAAAGAAAATTTTGTTAAATCTTCACAAAAACCTAATTTCCAATCAAGTTCATCGTCCAGTAAGTTTTTTGCGTTAAGTTTTCGTATTACATCTGCCAACGGTGGAGTCTTTTTTTTAAGTCTTCGACACTTGCGTTGGTTTTGAATATGTATTTTGGTTTGTTTTGTTCGGAACAGAATACTTTTTGGTAGTTGACTCGTCTTCAATACAATCTTTCCACAATCATCCGAGTTAGAAGCAAGCAACTCTGAAGGCGGAGGAACAGGTTCATCCGGCGGAGTAGGTCTCTGTGAACCGTTGTTGAACTGAAATAAAATAAGGTTATATCAGTATTTTTTTTAAGTTTACGTTGGCAATCCATGCCATCCTCGACCGTATTTTGTCAGAGGGTCAAAATATTTCCTCTTTGCAATAATATCCAAATAAATGGAATATTTCTGAACGCATCCGAAAACTAAAAACTGTTTTAGAAAGGTGATGAAATTTTATAATTCAAAATAAACTCATAATTTATGAAATATTAACATTTTGCAAGCAAACTTAAAAAAAAATTTAAAATAGCTCACCTTACATTTTTCAAACCAAAATTATTGTTAATGAAAAAAAATAAAACACATACCAAATGTAATATATGATAAACGTTATTGTCATTTCACTTTTTGTCAATTCATGAAAAAATAATTAAATTATCGAAGAAAGCAAACACTTTTTGGCTTGACATTATACCAAATGAAACTAATACTTAGTTTTAAACCACTTTATTTTTATTTATATTTGTCGACCGGTTTCGATTGCACTCAATCTTCATCAGGACAATAAAATATAAACTAAATAATAATACAGAGAAACACCGTCGTAAAAAAAGTAGACGACCGTCCGTGGTCGAGTGGTAAGACACTTGACTCCCAATCGGAAGGTTGCGGGTTCGAACCCGGTGTGCGCAAATAAATTTTATTTCATTAATTTGTGTTATTTCACAATTAATTAATAAAAATAATATATATTATATTTGCGGCACGTTCCGGAGTGGAAGATACTCTCAGTATCGCCCTGGTGTAAGACCACCATTCAGAATTGAAACGTTGCTTAATAATGGCTCTAGCCGTGTTTAGTGACTAGATCTGAATAGCCAGGTACTTTCCCACCTTCCTCTTCCCCATCTCCTTCCCTTCCCCTTAACTTACCTTCAGCCTCACAACATACTCCAATTGGGGATGCTATAGTCTCACTGGCTCCAGAAGGGAGCAGTTGGGACTCTTGTGAGGTTTCTCTATTAAAAAAAAAAAAAATAATAATAAATAAAAAAAAAAAAAATAAAATAAAATAAAAAAAACAATATCAGGTAAACAAAGTTGTATTATGTATCTCTGTATTATGACTTAGTTTATATTTTATTGTCCTGATGAAGATTGAGTGCAATCGAAACCGGTCGACAAATATAAATAAAAAGTTCTCAATATTTTTTTAATTGAAAATTTTGGATTCATAAACGTGTACATTTTAATTATTTTGCTAAGTCACCAAACAAAAAGTAGCAAACCACTTGGGGTGACCTATGGCAGAGGGATTGGATGTCCAATAAATGGTTCCCGGAGCCAATAATGAACCCAGGCACCCCTGCTAAGTTACCAAACGTGAATATAAAGTTAGAAGCGTGAGTAAAAGAAACGGTAAATATTTACAAAATAAGGACACTCTTAAGAGCCATTGACCAGCGGCTGAGAATAAAAGTTTAAAAATGCTTGCAACGGTACAGGGAGGTTCCGATGAGAAAGATCGATTATTGTCCTTATCAAATTTTTTTAAATAAAAATTTTACTACGATTGATTTCATTCAAAACATGCTTTAATATATACCTACATCATGTAAGCAATAAAAATGCTCAAAAAGCAAGATGATAAATTATTAAATATTATGTACCTCTTGTAAGTATTTTTTGATCATAAAGCGTGGTACAGACTCGAAGCTCACATAAAAAGATACTGTGTTTTAAAGTATCTTTTCTACTGACACACTACGTTATAAAATATTTCTTCCTACTGCAGGAGAAGGGGTCAGTTGAATTCGGAAGCGGTCAAGGGCTGATATGTCAACTTGACGGCTCCGTGTATTCAAAATGACCCCCTCTCCTGTTTACGGCAAAGGGGGGGTCGCATAACTTTTCTGATATTGCGACGGTAGCGAATACGAAAAATAACGCCGATTAGCGAAGATTCAAACAGCGCTTATAACACATGATATTTTAACGTCTGGCGGGTCTGTGTGGGATTGTATGGCGAGCACTATTGTGTTATAAGAATCTTTTTGATGTGAGCTGCGAGTCTGTCGGCCCCATAAGTGTGTAAAAAAAATCTGAAATATTTAAGTTTGTAAGACCTTAAATAAATAGAACTACTGAGGTATTTTCGTCACAAAACACGTTCTCGGATTTATTTTTTAATGAGTTAAATTTAACTAAAATTTAATTTCTGAAAAATGTGTTGACTAGATTATGTATTGATTTATTTTGCTGTATGATTATATGATTTGAAATTTGTGTTGTATAATATAATATTTCGTTTGAAAATTGAACAAATCTGCCAAAGACCAACGGTATAAACTTAGTATATTAAAAATAAACTTAGTTTTTCAAAATTTAAAAGGTGCGTTCACCAGATAAAATAACAATCTTTCAAAATCAATTTATGTTTTTTTTTGTAAAAAAGGGGTCAATACGTCTAGAATTTCATTTGAAAATGACTAATTTACCGTATTCTCTGGTAACACCTTTTATGCACTTTAAAAGTTAAAAAAAAGTTTTGGTACTTAGTTAGATAATAGTTAGTAGTAAGTAATTCAACAACCGAGATTGAAAAATAATGGGTAAATGTGTAGTATTCCCCTTACTTTTGTATGGATTTGATATTTGCGAAATTTTGTTTCAATCTAAATATGCATGAATTACTTAGTTTAATAACTAAGTACTAATAACCTATTTTGTGCACGTAAATAGTTGTTTCTTGTAATAATTGTTGAAATGAAGTGTAAAAGGCCTCTTCACTTGGCCAAACATGGCGTCCGTGAAGTGAAAAAAAATCTTATACAAAATGCATATTTGTCATCTAAAATGCATATTTTTTCGTCTCCCCCGACATAAATACTCACTTTTCGGAATAACGAAGCTAAATCTAACTGTTTGAATAAAAAAATATTCAGTATTAACCAGTAGGCAGAGTACGACACTATTAATAAATAATGCATTTTAATGGTTATTTTTTTACTTTTACCGTCGTAATCCGTAATATGGTGGCCCTTGAAAGTTAGTATTTTGAAAGTTAAAAATTAATCATTAAAATGCATTATTTTTCCTTTCCGGTTGCTGAATTACATACTAATAACTATTATCTAACTACTAACTACAATATATTTTTAATTTTTTTTCATCGTGTCCCTATTTTGTAAATATTTACCAAACAAACGAAGAGTCCGCTTTACAATTTCCTACCAACCTACAATCTTATTTAGTTCTTCGTGCGATTGTGTATTATGTACACCTGCAGCGACTTGCAGTCTGCTGAATGCTGCTTGATGCTGCTGAACTGCTGGGGTAGTGAATCCACGAATCCAATCTGATCCAATCCAGCTATGGCTATAGCACTCAACTTGAGTTAAGCTATTTTAGGGATTTAGGCTTTAACAGAAATACGTTAAACTTGATATCAAACGTACTTTACAGTAGGTCATCGGTCCATAAACCAGTTTGATCAGCAAAACGACGATAAATTAGGAAAACGCATGAACACACGCAGCGCAGGGTTCGATTTTGGCAGCTGTCATAAAATAAACCTGAATGAACCACAACAAAAACGTCAAAAACGGCCGTTGCAAAAATTTAAATTATTTATGAATAGCATAGATAAGAAATTATACTAGTCGCTAGAGATGGTCGATACATTCCTGCATCATTCCTGTCTCAGCTACCGGAAACCAGTTCCTTTGCTGTCGCTGGAACCGTCGATATTATTCCTACGAGGAATCGGTTATTTTTAGAACTGCTTTGAATGCAATGGCAATGAAATGGAAAGGAATGAAAAATGAAAACAAAAATTTAAAAAAGACTGTAAAAAAACGAAAAAATATTTTGAATTTTTGAGAAACCGGTTCCCCTTTTCCAAATAAATCGCTCAAAATACTTAGTAGGTATCACTTTGCGGTTGTCATTCATTCATCAACAATTGTCGTTATAAGAGCATTGCACTTATTATTAAATAGAAAAAAAGCGCAGTATAGTTTTGACAAAACTCTTTCTGAACGTTCCCCCCTTATCTCAAAAGATTCTTTCCAATTGACATCCAGGAATTGATCTCTACAAAAAACAATCTTCATCGCCCCCGGCACAGAAAACGAAATCCCTCGGTCAAACAATAATTAATAGAATTCAAGCACTTATTAAAAATAAACTTTCCAAGCTATCACACTCCACCTGGAACAAAAAATCAAGAAATAAATCCACGGGACAATTTAAGGCATAAATGCTTGGAGACCCATATAGATGAAAAAGAGAGAGTGTAGAGAGAAGTAGAGTCGCTTGCGCATGCACCAGTCTCGTTCCCGCTTTTTATTTCATGAATTTGGCATCTCCAGAAATTGACCAAAATGTCGTTTTGATCTGTCATGAATTACGTGAATACGTAATACGTCTCCTTGTAGAAATTATGCAAATCTCTCCAAACTATCCAATTCCCAAACCACCCCATTCATACCGAAAACGGCCTCATATTCAACGATTAAGATAAATCGGAGGAGTTTTCCGATAGTCTTGTAATCCAATTCAGCACCAGCTCCAAGCATGATGACCCAGTCCACATAGCAGATGTTAACCGTCAAATAGACACAATATTCGATTCCCTTCCCGGTATTAACGTAAATTTCCCCACCCCATCTGAAGTCCGAAGGGGCATAAAACACCGGAGCAAATTTTCATTGATTTTACCTACACATTCATATCTCCATAATATGATTTACACTTTATTATAACTATGATTCATGGTTTGAGTAATTAATAGTTCTGCATAGGAACATTTTAGGCAAATCAAACTGTCGATTATATGAATAATAATCTCGACGTAGCCATCACTACTTGGAATAACGCAGCAGAAGATGGCGCCACAGATGACAGTATTTTGACTTTGACTTTGACATATTTTGTTTTGCATTGGATGTTTCTAGATCAGATATGGATCAGATTTTATATTATGTTTAGGTGATTCGCTTTTACATTTTATTGATTATTTAACACAAATTATGAATGTCGTCGGTCCTTTTCCTTTATCGCTGTAGTTTAAATTGATAGTTAAATTGTTAAGGTTATGATAGTATCAAGATGATGTATTGTTGGGGAAGTACGGTTCACGGAGAACTCGGATTAGGTGGAATAGAAGAAGAACAGGTATTGTAAATTGATGATCACGTCAGATGAGCATTATGTCCAGCCTATATCGGTGTGTCTTACCATTGACGTGTTCTAGATTTTCACTCCTGTGCCGGCGAAATGGTCACAGTCTTGCAGAGTGACTTACGCGGCCTGCGGGGACAGTCACACTTTGCTGTTAACGGCTGACGGAAAAATATATTCCTGCGGAAATAATGACTTCGGACAGTTGGGTCACGAACAGCCCACTAAAAGACCACGTAAGATTCTAATCTACTATTTATTTATCTTAGCCATTTGGTTTATTGTGGCAAATGCACCGATTTGCACAAATACACAATTGATTAATCAATAAAATAAATAAATGGCTCTTAGCTGCATACTCTTATTGTCTTTACGTAAGGGTATTTTCTGTACATTTACTGTATTTTAGCCTTTGGAACGGCGAGCTCCCGCTACCTAATAACTCTGTAGCTTGCCAAGGGTAAGAATCCCACGAACAGAAAGTATGTATTTCAGATTATATGGCTTCAATGGCGATGGTCACTTTTGACACTTGAGAAGTTAAATATTTGCACTAGTTATAAATAATAAGTAATACATTTTTGGTGGCAAGGTATTTTTTTATTTTTATTTATTTATTTATCATAAATACATTGGTACAAAATAAGGGTAGTCCCACAAAGCCGTCATATGGCAGCTTGTCTGTAGGTTCTACAATTTATCACTCTTAATATTATACATAAGGAAATATTTGTTAATACATATTATATAGTTTTAAGGACATATTAGGATAGATCACATAATAATATTAGATTATTTGAATTACATCTATAAGATATTTCAATGTACATGCCTAATAATAAGATATATAGGCAGCTACATTAAGATAATCAATTCAACATATTTAAAGATACATGGAGTTTTCGTTAATTAACCACATTTTTATCATTTTAGGGCATAATCTGTAATTTTTTTCAAATTTTAAGTTTTTATTTATTTTATTGAAAGTCACTGGTATTTGGTATTCAAGAGTACGGCTTCCATATTTATTTAATATTCGAGGAGTTTTTAGGCCCTTTCCTTTAAATCTTGTGGTATGTTATGTACCATTTCTGGAAGAGTCCACATCCTACCTTGGGATGTAGCGCCATATTGCTGATGGTATCATTTTTAGGTAAATATTCCACTAACCGCCATACTTTTATTAGGTACGGATTTTGAGAATTACTCCACATGTTAACTTAATTACTATGAAAAACAACAAATTACTCTTGGATAGATGGTAAAAGATGCATTAAAATTCCATGTTCAAAATATCCCATATAAAACAATTCCTTTGCTGCAATTTTTTTTTTTTGTGTTCATTGATATTTGTGTGAGTTTTCAATTATATGCATGACTTACTTAGTTTTTCTAAACTAAGAACCTAATAACATAAGCAGAAAAATAAAAATTTAAGTAACGAAAGTATATTGAAAATTAAATCTCTTCAAAACAAAATACCTAATAACATATTTTGTGCATGTAAATATCTGTTTCTTGTAATTGTAATTGTTAAAACAGTAATTGTTAAAACCAAGTGTGATTTCCATAATCTGTGTCCAGAAGTGCGGCAGTTAGTGAAATAATTACCCACTTTTATATTACGATTCTTAAAGAAGAATTGATCAATTGGGTGGGAATAAACTTCACCAAAATTATATTAAAACCAGTGTTTAATTCATCAGGTCTCTTGACTTGCTGTTTCAAATAAGTATTCGCCATTTATTTTACTTGGTTCCCTTTAACATGATTTGCAGTATTCCTTAACGATATACTGAATATGATTCAAAGGCTCGGTCCCCGGGGTCTAAGAGACGCCTTAGTTCGTTGACTTGTTCGAGGAGAAGAGGGAGAGTTAAGGCCTACATTGCCTTTATAAAAATGGTAAAAACTAACACAATGAAAGATAAACTAAAAACAACACACAACTGCCAAATGGACGTGGCCGGCTAGGTAGATATCTGTTTTACCGTCTGATAATTAGTTTCTAGAACTAATTCCAGGACTTTCTAAAACAATTCTGTTGGTTGGTTGCAGAGTTGGTGACCTCCCTGGATGCTTACCGCATGGTGAGCGTGTCTTGCGGAATGCAGCACTCGCTGGCGGTGAACGAGTGGGGGCAGGCCTTCGGGTGGGGCTCCGACGAGCGGGGGCAGCTGGGGCTGGGTGAGAGGGCTCCGGTTCGCGCACCCCGAATCCTCCGTGCGCTCGCCACCCAGCACGTGGTGCAGTTGGCTACTGGGGGACATCACTCCGTGGCGCTCATGAGCAGTAAGCCAAGCAAAACAAATCATTGTTTTTTTTAATCTTTGTCCTACTAAATTAATAATATAATATATTATATACATATACATATTTATTCTTTCATCTTGGCGCTTCGTACATGGAGCTACTTACGCGCCACTCGTGAGTCCCCGCCATACTATTTTGCTAGTGTTCGTACACAACGCTACGGTTTGACGTCAGTTGACGTTACCGACAGTATGCTACGGAGTTGCATTCCTATCTACTATTACTCGTTTGACGTTTGACAGAAATGGCGACCGAACTTGAATGGAATGTCAAATTTTTCTGAAAGTGGAACAAAATGCATGTTTATATAATTATACGTCACTAGAATACGAAAGAAAGATTAGTGAAAAGTGTTGAAAATTGGTGTTGGAAAAAAGTGTATTTTTCTTATAGAGTTTAACAACTGCACCAAATTTAAATAAGAATCCATTGACATTCTGTAGAGAGAAGGAAACTTGTTATCATCATTCTCCCTGGCGGCGACGATAACAGCGAATATTTAACGGCCCTACGGTTAATATTTTTTTGATAATGTATGGCTCCGAATGCTGGACCATGTACAACTCCTACTCTAGGCAACTCGAAACAACAGAAATGCGAATGCTTAGATGGTCGGCAGGGGTATCACTAAAAGCTAAAATTAAAAATTCACGCATTTGTGGTAGCATGGTTGTCAAGGACATAAACAGTAAGCTGGAGGAACGACAGTTGAGATGGTATGGGCACATAAGACGGAGACCACCAGACCACACAGTGAAGAAGGCAATGTCTATGGATCTTCATCGACAGTCATCCAGAGGAAGACCTAAAAACTCCTGGATGACACAGTGCTCCAAAATTCTGCATAGAAACGGCCTGGATGAAAGTGATACCCAGAACCGAAGAAGCTACAACCTGAGAACAAGAAACTATATGGGTGAACCCAAAATCTTCCAAATATGTAGCATATTTTTTATTTCAAATGAAATATTAACACTATGGTCACCCTACATGTTAATGTACTGTCCGCCTTCATCTTAGTGGGTACCCATTATCTGTAATATCTGTAAGATGTATTATTTTGTTTTACCTATATTATTTTTATTACTTTGTCGAATTGTTAACCTCAACACAGGCTTATCCTAGTGAGATTAAAAATTGGATTGTAAACAGTAATACCTAGCAAAGAAACAATAAATAAATTAAATAAATGAATAGAAAATACTTTGTTTTAAGTCACTTTATTTTTATTTAACGTCTACCGGTTTCGGTACCTACGTACAATCATCAGGACTGTTACAAAAATAATGTCTAAAAATACAGAAGTACACATATATATACATAATGTTATGAAAGAAAGGGACAGTATAATAGAGTGGGACAGAGCATCAGTTGTTGGAGGTTAAGTGAAGACACGGATAACATAGGTACTTAAAATTGGACTGAAAAAACAAAAAAGAAAAAAAAAACAATAAATTCCTATTCACATGTCACACTGTCACTTGTTGTTGCAATGCATCCCATTTATTATTATTTATTTATGTGTAACAACTAGGATTTGGTAACATGGACAAGAGACCCACAGACACTGTTTAATTACGGAAATAAAAGCGCTAGAAGAACTAGACCCATTTATGACCTTACCCCAAATGACTTAATAACTTTTTACTAGCTCAGGCATACTTATTAACCAAGGCCCAATTGAATTTTTTTTATTTCTTTTATATATTTAATAATATTATTATTTAATGTATAAAAACAGTTTATTATGAACAAGTTCTGCTTCGTAATAAACTGTTTTTATACATTACATAATAATATTATTGAATATATAATATATATTAAATATTAAAATGGAGTTATACAAAATAAACTTAATAACAATAAATAAATGAAATTTTATAGTCCCAAAAAGAAGTTTTCAGCTTTCGGATTTTGGTACTCATCCAAAAAAAAAATCATTCTCGTAAATTTATCACATGTATATTATATTTTGTGAAATTAGAACTTTCTTGTTATTAGACCACGGACTCTTTCTTGCTAGAGGTTTTGATTTATTGCTTGAAGTGTGGAATTTATTTGCGCAATCAATTTTAACCAGTATAATTTTTCCACACGTTTCTCGGAAGATGGAATGCAACTGCCCTGTTTTTGAAAAGTGGAGGATGAGTGCAAAGTTTACACATAGGCACATGTATAGTGGAGAGTATGAAAGAGGGCACGCCGGTTAAACTTGTGCCATTTTCTTGTTTGTTTATAATGCGCCAAGGGCAAACAAATAAATAATAATAAAAAATGGAAGATATTAGCAGTTTATCCCCTTAACAGTTTAACAAAATGATTGTTTATAATTTCAGTTTATGCCAGTTCTGCTTTGACATTTGTGAAGTAAACAGATACAAAATACACGTCAACAAGACATGAATCGCTGTACTCCTCAAGAATGTGGAAAAAACAGTTTTGGTGATTGCACTGGCCGGCAAAATCACCTGATTTAACCATTCCAGACTTCTTTTTATGGGATTTCTTGAATTCTATGTCAACAAGCATCAAAGAGAATCTCTGTCAAAATTCGAGAACCTATCGTCGGAAGTTCTGGAAAGAGTGTTGGAAAATGCCATAAATAGCATGTGGTCATATTAATCCTGGCGGCGGCCTCTTGGCTGATATAATTTTCTTGACGTAATAGAAAAAAAATTAAGACATCAAATAAACACAATCCAAAAGCAGAACCAAAATTTTTCATTCATAAAAAAATTTACAGCCAAAGAACATTAAGTGACAACTTTTGCTCCACCTTGAGTATCGTCACAAGTATTTTACAACGAGCATTACGCTCCTGGTCATTTAACAACAAAAGTAGGAATTGCAAATTTACTGAAATTTTTTTAATTTGCCGATGGTATTAAATTTGTTACGAACTCGTCCAAAATCAGACATTGTTCGCGGTTTCATAATAATTGCATTTTTTGATACTTACCGAATTACCGGTAAAAATGAAAGGTCAGCATTTCAGCAAATAAACACACAATAAGAAAAAGGCATCGCCAGTGCTCTAAATACATTGTTTATCTTGCCTATTGAACCTTGCTCACCTATATTATATATCCCACCCGCTGCGAATACTAATATGCTAGACTTAAATAACTATTTTACCTGATACACAAGTTCAGTTGCTTCAAACACACATCGCGCATCAATGGATTTCTTTCTTGAAACTTGTGGCTACATTCAAAACAACTTCAAAAACCTTTCACAAAGTTTTCTCCGGGATCTGATTCTCTTCCTTTTAAAGTGTGTCTTGCAAAATTTTGCCAGATTTAGAAAGCATCAAAAGTTGATAACCAAATATGTTTTAGTGTTGTCTTTTGAAATGTGCATGCATATAGTATATTACGTGGCCAAAATATTTCTCTACAGGTTCTTCAAACCGTAAATGGTGATATTGTTCATTTTTAATCTTTGTCGATTTATCAGCACAGTTTTGGACCAGATTTCTATCCGCAGTTAAATTGAAGGTAACATAATTTTTCTGTTCTATATAATTGTTTATTCACAAGAAACCCGTTAAATGGAATCAGAGATTCTATACAGGGTGTTACGGGGCATGCTAGACTTACTTTAACCAGTGATTCCTGACATTATTTGGAGTAAAAAATGTAAATGAAATTTTGGTCTCCAGTGACTTTTTTGGTGTTTTTTTTCTTCTTCAAAACCTAACAAAAAAAAGTCAACATGTCATTACTGGTCAAGCAGCCGAGTAACCAAATAAACCCTCACTCCGACCCAGTGGCGTAGCGTGCCTTGGAGGGGCCCTGTATCAAAATTTGTTGGGGGGCCCAAATGAATGCCCTTACACACGTTAGGGCCTCTGTAGCCCGGGGGCCCCATATCATTGATACGGCTGATACGGCGGTAGCTACGCCCCTGCTCCGTACTATACTACCCTATCTGACCAATATCTATATGATTTATGTGTCGAAAAAAAAAAACCACCAAAAATGTCAACGGAGACCAAAAATCATTTAAATTTTTTACTCCAAATGTCAAGAATCACTGGTTGTATACATTAGGTAACATTTTATCTCATTTCTCAATAAAAGCTTACGAAAAATATGTTTTTTTTATCCCTCAAAAAATTGTTATTTTATTCCTAAAACATGTTTTTATTTGTATTTTTGGGAAATGGCATCAATGCATGGTGATGCGTTTTAAATTGTGACACTTTTTGAGAGGGTGTGTAATTATTGTTTATTCCTACACTATTATTGTGTAGTGTTAGCAAGTGGTGGGAAAAATCTTGGATTCTAATAAGAAGAGATATTACCATTACGCTTTGTTGACCTTGTTATGTGGTGCGTGAAAAACAGAATTAACTGTATACTTGTATTAACTCTGAGTGAATGTTGTGTTGTTTGTTGCAGACGGAGACATCTACTCGTGGGGAGCCAACACATACGGGCAACTAGGCCTGGGCAAGTTCAGCCCCGTGGAGGAGAAGCCGCAGCTTGTCAGCTCTCTGGGCGGGGTGCCCTTCTGCTTCATCGCTGCGGGTGGCAACCACACATTCGCCGTCTCCAAGTAACAACCTAACCTCCAACCCTAAACATTCAAACATTCATCACGCTTGCTTTTCTAAATGGAATATTAGTGATTCCACTCTAAAAGTGAATAAAAATTACATTCAGCTTCAATCATGTGGAGAGTTCAAGAAAAGAAGTTAAATAAGACAAGTTGGATTTTTAAGAAGATGCAGAATCTGTTCTACTTTATTCGTGCTCTTTGTTTAAAGAGGCTCCAAATAATACTGTTTTCCTCAGAATATATTATATAAACTAAAAAATTATTTTGAAATAATAATGTGAAATGTTTCAATAGTTTATTCAAAATTGAAATGCACAAATAAATAATGAAATGGACAACATAATACATAAAATATTATGCTCCAATAATTGAAATATATTATCAATTTGGGAGGCGGGTATGGGTACCACCGCCCCGGGAACCATTTTTTGGATAACCAACACCTCTGTCATAGGTCACCCCAAGTGGTTCGCTACGTTTGGTGACTTAGCAGGGGTGCCCGGGTTCACGGGGTGACGTTTGTCTGGATTTTGACGGTGAATGCGTTTGCCCACCTACTGTTTTGCGAGCCAGATCAGGAGAGACTGGTTGAGGGAGACTGATTTAGACCTCTCCAGCCAGACTCATCTGACCCATCACCTTGCATCGCAGTGGGAGGGATGGATTCGTACATTCGTCTCTCCTAGACACATTGATCCCCAGATTCCTATCCACCCCTCTTACCTTTTTCCTTCCCAGAACTTCCACTCCTTCCTTTCCCTTAAAAGACCCTCCAAACAGCATCCCCGAAGATGATATAGGCCCTGAGGGATTTTTTCCTCAGGGCCTCCTGTGTGGAGCTAACGTAAAAAAAAAAAAGTACGCTCGCTAATATTTTGTCTTACATTGAGTTCACCAGATTTGCACTTTCTTTACTGTGTCAACAATCTGTAGCTATTTTACAGCGAATCCCTCTTGAGAAGTTTGGTTTATTAGGACACTTGAAGAAAAAAATGGTCCAATTCTACCCACACATTTTCCCGCTTAACCCCTAGGGACGGCAAGAAATTTCAATAAATAAAAAGTTTTTTTTTTTATTAAAGCCAACTTGTATGCAATACCGTGCTTGATAAAGTGACACTTTTATTTTTATCATTAACTAAGTAGAAGTAATATCAGAAGATAAAATGATTATGTAAGGTCGACACTGTAAATGCAGTGCTCCGCATCGTGCATATGCATAGTTCTTCAACACGGCTATTGTAGGGCTCCTGCTCCAAGGGGTTAAGAAGTTTGTTTTTCCATCCCTTAGAATAATTATTCTAGTATAGAAGCACACATTTTATGCATTTTTTCGAGCTCTGTAAAAGAAACGAAGAATATATTTAATAGCCATTTTTTATATTTTGTTTATTTATATTTTAAGAATACATTAAAAATTAAACTAAAAAAAATATTCGAAACTCGAAAAGTAATCAGTTGGTAAAGTGAGGGATGAAAAAAAAGAGGGATGTCCTGGAGTGCATGATTGCAAACCTTCTCGTCATTTGAAAAATAAAAATCGAACGCATTCTCAATCAGTAAAGATGTCGCTATTGCCAAAACCTTCGAGGAGAGAAAAAAAAAAAAGTTTTTTTAATAGTTTAAAATTTTTTTTAAATAGTAATAATTAAAATTTCTCTCTTATTCTGATTGGAGCCATAAAGGGATGTGTAGAGAATGTTCATACCAAAGTTCAAATAAATCGGTTTAGTAGAACTCTAGATATCATGCACGCCAACTTGAACAAAGTAGTTTTGAGAAAAACGCGTTTAAAGTTTTGAGTAAAGTTTCAATAAAGTTTCATGGTACGGTATACTTACATTACTTTACTAGGACCTTCAGTTAAAAACACATTATATATGCATTATATATACATTACATAGGTATAGAATAAAAGAAAGGTTTTATGGGGTAATCCATCCGCAGGTAGTCGGGCAACATCTGCCATATATTGTTCAATTTGTTCCGGCCAGACTGGTTTAGTTGGCGCGCCACAAAAATAACTCCAAAATAATTCAAATTTCCAAAAATCCTTTTAAGGACATATTTTTAAAGATCTAAAAACTTTGAAAATATGTAAAAAAAAAGATCGAAATTATAGACTAGAAGAGAGTTTTACCGAATAAATTTTTTTTATTTGGTTAAATATTTTGTTTTACTACCATTAATTTTATAATTTGACAATGGTTTAAATAATGTACGGAATGTTAACAATCTCAATCGATTGTTTGAGTTGTGTAAACTATCTAAATCTGAAAGCATTGTTATCATAAACTTATATAATGCAACACAAAAAAATTCTAAATCGCACACTTGGCGTTTTTTAACATTGCCGAATTGGAAAGTATTTTTTTTTTTTTGTTAAAGTTAGCTATTCTGGGAAAACTTGTAACGATATTATCATGAAGAATTTATATGAATATTAAGATTTATTATCTGATAAACAGAAAAAAATTCCTTTTTTTTACATGGATTTTTGACCAAAAGTCAGGAAGGTAATTTCCGCACGGTTTTTCCAAATACGCCTGTCACGTGACAGGTTAAGGACGTATGTACATTTTATTAAAATAATTGAGTTGGTGCGATCGAATCACTAAATGGCACTGAGTAAAATAGACCATCATTAATTAATGAATTTAGTAGATTAAAAAAATTGAGGACAAATTATGCAGTCCAATTGAGAGCGGTTAGTATGATTCCAAACCACAGTGTGATTTTTATGAATAATTGATATTGGTTTGATTTGTTTAAATAATGTTTTGATCAGGTCTGGAGCCGTGTTTGGCTGGGGGAAAAACACCAGCGGTCAAGTGGGACTCAATGATCTGGAAAATCACTGCTATCCCACACACCTCAAGAGCCTCAGAACTATCAAAGTTAGTCACAACTTATCAAATATCTTTCTGTATGACACACATTTACACAATACTTATTCTTTGTATAATCATTTTTGCTACAGATAATCAATAAATTTTCATTTATGTTTCTACTCTTAATTCAACTACTTATTTCTTCAACTTTGTACCAACCACTATTAATAGTGGTTGATACAAATATTAATAGTGGTTGATGCAAAGTTATTTGTTTTGTTTAATTAAAAATGACACCACAAAGTGATTTTGCGAAGTTTGAAGAAACTTATTTCTTCTACTGCTATCGCGATAAGCTGAAAATAATTACATACATTAGATTTTGATTCAACTTCGAACTAAGTTTATGAGTTTATCGTTATACTAATTATAGTAATAATAAATCATTCCAACCAATCTCAAACCACCTTCAACAGTTTACTGTTTTTCCTTCTAAACTGATTTCCCGCCAAAAATAATCAGCTGTCAAAAATATACCTATTTGACTTTGTTTCATAAATTAAAAATGGAACACTTTAAAATTTTCCGTAAATCTACATTACAGTACCTACCCCGAATTAGTTGCATTACAAGCTATTTAGAAATAAGAATACAATGAAAGTAATTCATAACTCTTTTATTTGTTGTTTTTCCTCTTGTTGGGTAACCTGTTTCTACCATATTCAATTTCAGTACCAGTCTTCTTAGATTTCTTTGTGCAACAATAGTATCTTTGTCGTTAAGAGAGTTGTTTGTACTATGTAATGTTTGTTTGCAGGTGTGTCACGTATCTTGCGGCGAGGACTTTACCGTGTTCCTGACGCTGGATGGCGGAGTGTTCACTTGTGGCTCAGGGACTTACGGGCAGTTGGGGCACGGCAGCACCAAGGATGAAGTGCTTCCCAGGAAGGTAAAATTCTATTGTGGACTGATGGGCTCTGTCCATGTCTTTTTCAGCTCTTCCACGTTTCACCCACTTAATTCATTCAATTGCTCCAAGGATTCACCATTCACATCTCTATAAAACAGTACTTTCATTCACTCTCTTTCAAATCTTTACCAAAACTTTGAATTTATAATCCATTCTTCGTTAATTTTTTCTTAATATGAGAGAAAATATGATTGTAACCACTTGGACCACTTAGTGCTGTATTCGTCACGAAACATCAAACGTTGTTGAGTCGCTTTGTGCTATATTTGTCACAAAACATCAAATGCTGTTGAGTCACTTTGTGATATTTTTGTCACAAAATATCAAATGTTGTTGAGTCACATTGTGTTATATTGGTCACCAACTGACACATCTTTACATTCTCATAGAGATGTAATAAAATTGATGATCTTTGTGAAGGCTTAAGTCTAAGAATGTTTGTGAAGGTTTTTCACAAAGTTTTTCAATTATAGCTTGATTAAATTTTTCTACTTATCCAATCAAGTATTTTTCTAATGCACATAATGATTGTAATAAATTGTTGTTCAAAGCCAAATGGAAGGCAAAATGGTGAAATTATCTCAATTGAATTGGCCTTTACAACAAAAGGTAATGGAGCGTTGTAAAATTTTCCATAAGTCCTGCAATCTAAAATGTAATAATTTTGTTCTAGAAAGAGCGAAACTAAAATAGTAGATTACATCATAGAACACCCTTGTAAACCTTCTTAGGGTAAAGGGTGATGTTATTATGTAAAGGCTAATGACTTAGCCCGCATCGGCAATATTCAATTGCTCATTGCTCTAGAAATCATTCTTTGCCACCTAGGGTGGTGGCAAAGTATAATTTATTTATTTATTTATTAAAGAATTTTATACATAGTGTACATATTGTGTTATTTCGCCCGCCATGCTAGGGATGTCCCTGTGTTATGGCGGGTGAATAATAATTATAATCTACCCAAACATCACATTACCAGTATACCATTGATTCCATGGGTCACTTAGTTTGGTGACTTAGCAGGTGTGCCCGGGTTCATGGGGGTGAGGTTTGTCTAGGTCTTGGTAGCGGATGCGTTTGTCCATTTACTGCGTGGTAGGTTAGATCTGGAGATACTGGTTGATGGAGACCTTTTGATATCTAGCCAGACTCTCTTGACCCACCACCTTGCACCTTAATGGGAGGGATGGATTCACATGTGCATCATTCCTGGACACATTGACCCCCAGATACCAACCCATCCCTTACATCCTTTTTCCTTCTCAGAACTTGTTCACCTTCCTTCCCATGAAAAGATTCTCCACACAGCATCCTCCTGTGTGGAGCCAATATAAAATTAAAAAAAAAAACCATCTTGCTGACGAGACTGTCTAAATGTTTGACCGGTTAATAGCCAAGTGGACAAATGCCTCGGATTTCCACTTAGTCATGAGTTCAAACTTATGCTAGTTCCAATTGTAATGTTGGAAGTAGGAGGTTTAAAAATATTGTCAGGTTGTTTGTAACTATAAATTACATATTCCTGTACAAAACATGATTATAAATACCTCCTTGGTAAAATGTTTCTATAAAAACTTACAGAAAGAAGAATAAGCACAGTTTTAATACTATCCTGAATTTGATACGTTTTTAGATTTTCACGGCCAAAAGCATTTTCGTTGTTTGTTTTTGGGGTGTTATGCCGTGTTGTGCTACCTCCTTCTTTAGCCGACGTTTCGGACAGCGTTGCAGTGTCCATCATCAGGGCAGATCCGTCGATGTATCTGTCGACGGATCTGCCCTGATGATGGACACTGCAACGCTGTCCGAAACGTCGGCTAAAGAAGGAGGTAGCACAACACGGCATAACACCCCAAAAACAAAGAACGAAAATATCCTGAATTTGCTTTAATTAATCATCATCCAAATACCCAAGAGATCTGGTTGACATTTATTACTATTTATTTTAACACTGTCTTATCAAAATTTTCCGATTCTGAGGGAGATATACTTCACCTTAAAAATAATCAGTATAAATGTTGTTTATTCAAATTTTTTATTTATCTAGATATAAATAAACATATATATTTTGTGCAATTTTTGTTTATATTGAAAATCTTTTTAAGTGATGCTTTTTATCATTTTTACCAATGTTTTTTTTATTTTATTGTATGCTTTTGTTGTTACATTTTATTTTCATGTATTGTATCTCTTTATTGTTTTAATCTTGAAGTATTTAAAATAACTATGATACTCAACATATATTATTACAAGTATTATTTCAAATAAACCTTAAGAGCGATTGTAAAACCCATTAGGGCATGTAATAAATAAGTAAATATTTTCATGCAAGCAACTATTAACCTGCGCAGTTGTGTTCTGACTGAAGTTTGTTTCATTGTGTGTGCCGTTTGCAGGTGAGCGAGCTGATGGGCACGAGCGTAGTGCAGGCGGTATGCGGACGGCGCCACCTGCTGGTGCTGACGGAGGCGGGGCGGCTGCAGAGCTGCGGGGTGGCGGGGGCGGGGCAGCTAGGCCTGGGCCCCGCCGCCCCCGGGGCTCCCTGCGTCACTCAGCCGCGGACCATCAACCCAGCCTGGCAGGTACATGGTTGCTACCCACATAAACAATACTATTCTTTAATTAATCAGAGGGGAACATGCAGGTTTGTGAGCCAGTCTTCATCATCCTCTGAATATCATCAATTCCGTTGGGGAATTAATGGAGCGGGCATTCGTTGACCACATGTTCAGTAGTTTGCACCGCACCACATTCAGGCATTTTTGGAAAAAATTGTACATTGCGTTTTTGTCATGTCCCATTATTTTTATTGTTTTTTCATAGTTATAGTTGTGAGTAAGCCAGCTGGTGGTACCAACTTCACAAGGTTAGAGTAAGAACTAAAAGTCCGCTCTATACTATTGATCTAAAACTAATTCATCTGCACAAACCAAATAGCAAAGTACGTCACAACAAGGTACTTACGACGTAGATTGTTTTGCTTGTTGAATGCTACAAGATTGGCACTCGCAATAGTTTTTTTGAGGATGTGTATGAAACGGATTCTGATGGTTAATTCGTACAGCGGCGGTTCATACAATAACTCTAGGCATTGTAACAAGGCGATATATATCTTTTATTTCAGATGAATAGAATTGCCATAAGCTGAGTTATGACGATAATAGCGGTGATAATAACGTTAGCACGCATTTAGCGGTATTACATCGTAATGCCATGATAGGAACTGCGAGCCGCGATCCATAGCAGAACAATAACAGGACAAGTACCAACTGTGCTGGGAAGCAATCAAACTGGGAAGCTTAACCCCTTACACCACTAATAATATGACTTAATTTGTTAATGAAAAACACTATTTATTTATTACAACTATTATTTCAAAGAAACCTTAAGAGCGATTGACCAGCGGCTGAGAATAAAAGTTTTAAAATGCTTGTACAGGGAAGTTCCAATGAGAAAGATCGATTATTCGATTATTCCCCATATCAAATTTTTTAAATTAAAAGTTTAATATCGATTTATTTCATTAAAAACTTGTTTTAATATATACCTACATTCAAGTAAGCAATAAAAATGCTCAAAATGCACGATGATAAATTATTAAATATCGTGTACTTCTTGTAAGTATTTTTTGATCATAAGTATTTATGATTTTTCAATAATAAATAAGTAAACAAAATAAGTGTGTAAAAATTTTTTTTAAATATTTTTGTTTGTAAGACAAAACATATTCTCGGATTTAATTTTTAATGAATTTAATTCAACTAAAATTAAAATTATGAAAACTGTGTTTACTAGATTATGTATTGATTTATTTTATTGTATGATTATATGATTTGAAATTTGTGTTGTTTAGTAACTCAGGTACGTCATTCCTGTGTCTACCTACGTTAAATTGTTGTGAAAACAAGCTTATGTGCCCAAGCGGTTAATATAATCTATCATTTGAAAATTGAACAAATCTACCAACGACCAACGGTATAACTATAGTATATTAAAAATAAACTTAGTTTTTCAAAATATTAAAGCTGCGTGTACCAGATAAAATAACAATCTTTCAAAATCATTTTAGGTTTTTTGTAAGAAAGAGTCAGTACATCTAGAATTTGATTTAAAAAGGACTAATTTCCTATATTCACTGGTAATACCCCCTTAACACTAAACTTCACATAAAATTAAAACGGTACAACATAGAACTATAATTTTATTTGTTACTTAGATATTTGTTTAATCTTCATCTTCAGGCAGTTTTGGAAGGGTATGGTATTTTTTGAAACATTCTGACATGTGGAGAGATTTTTTATGCATAAAATAATTACGCAAATACAGACCGGCGTTTCGCCGTTAAGTTAACTTAGTGCTTTAATATCATAATATAGTTGCCCCGCGATTCGCCGGCTTCGTGTGTCATTGGGTTAAATTCTAGCCATACTATTGGCGGAGCATGACAAACCCGTCAAGATCCAATTCAGTGTTGTAACAATACTAATTGACGACCGTCCGTGGTCGAGTGGTAAGACACTTGACTCCCATTCGGAAGGTCGCGGGTTCGAACCCGGCGTGCGCAAATAAATTTTATTTGATTAATTTGTGTTATTTCACAATTAATTAATAAAAATAATATATGTTATATTTGCGGCACGTTCCAGAGTGGAAGATACTCTCAGTATCACCCTGGTGTAAGACCACCATTCGGAATTGAAACGTTGCTTAATAATGGCTTTAGCCGTGTTTAGCGACTAGATCTGAATAGCCAGGTACTTTTCCACCTTCCTCTTTCCCATCTCCTTCCCTTCCCCACTTACCTTCAGCCTCACAACATACTCCTCAATTGGGGATGCCATAGTCTCACTGGCTCCAGAAGGGAGCAGTTGGGACTCTTGTGAGGTTTCTCTTTAAAAAAAAAAAATAATATGTTTTACAGAATGTTGGAAAGTTTTACATTTTTAACAGGCAAATTTATTAATTTACTTTATTTAGTGAATTAAATGCAACAGTCGAACCTGCATATATTTTTAATTAATTATTTAGATCAAAAGGCACTGTGTTTTTACCAAGTCCTACCTCTACATTAAATTATACAAAGTCTGATCTCGAAATTAATTGTGTGTAAGATTAAATTTGTGGTGTCTTACATAGCATACATTATGTCTTTTTGGAAAATATACAGTTTTTATTTAACTTTGGACTAACATTGAAAAAAATCACGTTTAATATTGCTGATAAAGAGTCCTTTACTTCCATTCCATTTTGGTGGAAACTTATAAGTGGAACGTAAAGAACGTAATAGTATGGAATGCATAAAGTCATGTATAAATTTTGGCAAATCTGCCCATTGACACATTGCCGACTCTTTAGGACCCCACCTATGCATCATGTGGGCACAATGACTATGGAACAACTTGTCCTGTTTATAGAGATGTAGAATATACAAGGCATTATAAATCTAGGCTGTCTCTCAGCGAGGTCAGGTATGAGATTGCTACTGAAGTTTCCACCTGTCTTCTGGATTATAAGCGTTATTATGTTTATGTGTATTTTTTTTTTAAATTCCATAATTTCACTTCTCGATACAGGAATGCCCTAGTGAGTAGTGAGATGTGCAGCTTATGTTTTTATCTAATACATTATTTTTTGAATAAATAAATATATATACAGGGTGTTAAGGTACGTACTTGAGTTACTTTAACCAGTGATTCCTGACATTATTTGGAGTAAAAAATGTAAATAAAATTTTGGTCTCCGGTGTCATTTTTGATGTTTTTTCTACAAAAACATAAAAAATAGTAGGTGTTCGGTAGTTGGGGGCGGGGTAAGTGGTGGGGCGGTAACTCGGCTGAGTGACCAATAAGGTCACGTGAAAGAATTTTTTTTTGTTTGATTTTGAACAAAAAAATTTTAGAAAAAAAAAAAATTGTCTTGAAAAAAGTCACCGGAGACCAAAATTTCATTTACATTTTTTACTCAAAATAATGTCAGGAATCACTGATTAAAGTAACTCAAGTACGTTCCTTAACACCCTGTATAAATGTTTTTTAATACCCTGTCTCACTGGAAAATTCTGTCGATAAACGTGTGTATTATAAATTTCAATTGCCCTGATGATTTCCAGAGTGTTCTGCAGTCGGAGTCGTCTGAGGATGCGGTGAGCCTGTATCGAGTGTTTGCCGGTGGCGACCGCTGCTTCGTGACGCTGCAGGGCTCCCGTGGGCCCGGGTATGACAGCCGCAGCCACCCGCCCGACACGCAGATCCTCTCCATCGATCGGAACAAGTTGGAGCCCTGTCTGGCGCTGGCTGAAGATGAGCAAGTGGACCAGGTAATGACTAATTATTATATGGTCAGAGTCTGTATCTGATGTTTGCCGGTGGCGACCGCTGCTTCTTGTCAATTTTTAAATTATGTTATTTTTAAACATTAATGTGTATATATTATTTTTTATTTCTCATGAAATAATTATTTTTTTATGAACCAGAAAACGTTATTGACCTTTGAACAGCCATAAAAATTTATTCACATGATAAATTAATGCGAGCTAGCTTCATCTAAGTTGTGTCCAAAGATATACAAATTTTTTATGAAATTCAAAAATGTATTTTTTTTTTATTGCAATAACTCTTATTTTACTAGAATAAAACATGAAAAAGAACCAGACACAGAAAAATAAAAAGCTAACGAATAACATAAAGATAGATCTGGGGTTCGAATCCCAGTCGCGACCGTTAGCTCTGTATTTTTCTGTGTCTTGGTCTTCTTCATACTTTAATTTAGATTTGTTAGCATTAGCTTCTTCTTCAATGATATACTACATTGACTGGAATAACCCAAGTTATCATGAAAAGGGACTAATTCTAATAAAAAAATTAATATTCATTTTAAGATTTGTTCATCCAATGAGGCTTACAAACCAGTTCTTAGAACATTTATTATTATTTAAAAAGGTAGCTGCCAAAAATGGGAAAAATAGTTCAGAAGATGATATTGTTGATTCTGAATTTAAAGTATGAGAATGACAAAAATGACTTAAAAATGAGAGGTATCAGTGGCCGAATTAGTTAAGATCCTGGGTTCGAGTCCCAGCTACGACCGTCAGTCTTTAATTTTTCTGCGTCTTGTTGGTTTTCATATTTTCGTTTAGATTTACATATTATACATAACTATCTTCTTCTTCATTGATAATAATTTCTGTTTGTTCATAACATCAGGAGACTCTGTGCTACCTGGAGACCACATTCCGCTCCCTGGCCTGCGTCAACGGATCCTTCCTGCTCCCGCATCCTCAGCACTATGGTTGCAACTCGCGCACCAGTGGGATTGACTTTACGCAAGCCGCCAGCGTGTTCGACCTCATCAAGACTATCAAAAATACCTCCATATTGGAAGTGGTAAGTTCGAGGCACTGCAATTTTATACGAATTCACTAGAATTCGGATATAACGACTTCGCTTATAACGGCTTACCGTTTTAAGCGACGTCAATGTAAACTCAAGTTAAGTTTCATAGTTAGGTACTAGGAAAACCTATCGTTTAGTATGACTCGGTTTTAAGCGACCAACTGTTTACAGCGACCCATAAATAAACCACTCAAGCGACCTATTTTAATGCTAATTCGTCCGGTTAAAACGACGCGCATTGTTTTTTTTACACAACCGCCTACCTCACCGCCCCGCGATCGGTTTCCACTGAAATGTCGCATTTTTAAGAATTTACTTTGGGGTTGGCCGCGGTGGTAATCGGCAGCGAAAATTTGATTTACGCGGAAATTACGCGGTATTTTTACAAATTAATTTCGAATATCTGAATTTAAACGGCCGGCAGTGACGGGAAATCGGCAGTGAAATTTCGATTTACGCCGAAATATCCCTTTTGTATTTC
This sequence comes from Limnephilus auricula, assembly GCA_951813805.1. Classification (NCBI taxonomy): domain Eukaryota; kingdom Metazoa; phylum Arthropoda; class Insecta; order Trichoptera; family Limnephilidae; genus Limnephilus; species Limnephilus auricula. The sequence goes on along the minus strand of OX638389.1, from coordinate 44,645,381 downwards.
TACAAATTTACTTCCAACACTTAATGACGGACATCGACTGTGAAATTTCGATTGATGCGGAAATATATCGTATTTTTACAAATTATATTAATGTCAAGGGCGGGATGCGGCGAGAAAAATGGATTTACACTGAAATATATTGTATTTTTATGAATTTACTACGAATAGGTATCTGAATTAAGAGCCGGCCGCAACAGGATTCGGCTGCCAAAATATGATTTTTGCAAAAATTATGTAGTATTTTACGATTTTACCTCGAATATATGAATTCAAATGTGAACGGCCGGCTGCGAAGGATATCGGTCGTGAAATTTATTGTAATTATAATAATAATTAGAATAGCATTAATAACTCAGGTCCGGGGCATACGTCATTCCTATGTCTACCTACGTTAAATTGTCGAGAAAACAAGCTTATGTGCCCAAGCGGTTAATATGTATCATACGAAAACAAGCTTAAATTATCCGGCCATTTTGTGCGTCGTCCAGTTAGTACGACAAACTATCACCGGTCCCTTGAGGGTCTTTATATCCAGATTCTAACTGTATTTTGAACTTGTTACATAAATATGTATTCACAATATTGCATTTTTTTAAATGTAGAAAGTTACAGTCACTCTGTTGAAAATTCACAAAAACTGCAACAGAGGTGCACGGTGTTTTATAATTATTTTACATAATTATGTTGGTTTAAAATGTTACATAATATTACAATAATCTTCTATCGATGGGTTCTTATATCATCCGATCGAGCTGAAGCTTGGCAGATAGACTCGTTGTTCTATTCAACAACAACAAAAAATTCATTCTATCAACTTTTGGTGGCTCTCACTCTCACACACATGCTTTTCTCTAAAATTTATGACTAGCAGTCCAAGAGATGGTGCAACTAAGTTGAAAATTGAAAATAGAAGTATTATAGTAAAAAAATCTTTGTTTTTACTTGTTGATTGTTTTTCATATTTGAAAAATTATAGGCCCGTTCAGTTTTCTACCAAATTGTGATCAGAAGAAAAGCACAACTGTTATGTTGTTATGTAGTTATGTTGTTTTGCTTGTCAGCTTATGCAGAAATTCACAAGTGACAAAGTCATCGTACAGTTGAAAGATACCCGTTAAAGTCTGTTCCAGCTTTTGAACAAATTGTCATCAGCAGAAGAGGAGAACTGTCTTGTGCTTGTAGCTGATAGCAATTTGAAAGATACCCGTTAAAGTCTGTTTCAGCTTTTGAACAAATTGTCATCCGCAGAAGAGGAGAACTGTCTTGTGATTGTAGCTGATAGCAATTTGAAAGATACCCGTTAAAGTCTGTTTCAGCTTTTGAACAAATTGTCATCCGCAGAAGAGGAGAACTGTCTTGTGATTGTAGCTGATAGCAATTTGAAAGATACCCGTTAAAGTCTGTTTCAGCTTTTGAACAAATTGTTATCCGCAGAAGAGGAGAACTGTCTTGTGATTGTAGCTGATAGCAATTTGAAAGATACCCGTTAAAGTCTGTTTCAGCTTTTGAACAAATTGTCATCCGCAGAAGAGGAGAACTGTCTTGTGATTGTAGCTGATAGCAATTTGAAAGATACCCGTTAAAGTCTGTTTCAGCTTTTGAACAAATTGTCATCCGCAGAAGAGGAGAACTGTCTTGTGCTTGTAGCTGATAGCAATTTGAAAGATACCCGTTAAAGTCTGTTTCAGCTTTTGAACAAATTGTCATCCGCAGAAGAGGAGAACTGTCTTGTGATTGTAGCTGATAGCAATTTGAAAGATACCCGTTAAAGTCTGTTTCAGCTTTTGAACAAATTGTCATCCGCAGAAGAGGAGAACTGTCTTGTGATTGTAGCTGATAGCAATTTGAAAGATACCCGTTAAAGTCTGTTTCAGCTTTTGAACAAATTGTCATCCGCAGAAGAGGAGAACTGTCTTGTGCTTGTAGCTGATAGCAATTTGAAAGATACCCGTTAAAGTCTGTTTCAGCTTTTGAACAAATTGTCATCCGCAGAAGAGGAGAACTGTCTTGTGATTGTAGCTGATAGCAATTTGAAAGATACCCGTTAAAGTCTGTTTCAGCTTTTGAACAAATTGTCATCCGCAGAAGAGGAGAACTGTCTTGTGATTGTAGCTGATAGCAATTTGAAAGATACCCGTTAAAGTCTGTTTCAGCTTTTGAACAAATTGTCATCCGCAGAAGAGGAGAACTGTCTTGTGATTGTAGCTGATAGCAATTTGAAAGATACCCGTTAAAGTCTGTTTCAGCTTTTGAACAAATTGTCATCCGCAGAAGAGGAGAACTGTCTTGTGATTGTAGCTGATAGCAATTTGAAAGATACCCGTTAAAGTCTGTTTCAGCTTTTGAACAAATTGTCATCCGCAGAAGAGGAGAACTGTCTTGTGATTGTAGCTGATAGCAATTTGAAAGATACCCGTTAAAGTCTGTTTCAGCTTTTGAACAAATTGTCATCCGCAGAAGAGGAGAACTGTCTTGTGATTGTAGCTGATAGCAATTTGAAAGATACCCGTTAAAGTCTGTTTCAGCTTTTGAACAAATTGTCATCCGCAGAAGAGGAGAACTGTCTTGTGCTTGTAGCTGATAGCAATTTGAAAGATACCCGTTAAAGTCTGTTTCAGCTTTTGAACAAATTGTCATCCGCAGAAGAGGAGAACTGTCTTGTGATTGTAGCTGATAGCAATTTGAAAGATACCCGTTAAAGTCTGTTTCAGCTTTTGAACAAATTGTCATCCGCAGAAGAGGAGAACTGTCTTGTGATTGTAGCTGATAGCAATTTGAAAGATACCCGTTAAAGTCTGTTTCAGCTTTTGAACAAATTGTCATCCGCAGAAGAGGAGAACTGTCTTGTGATTGTAGATGATAGCAATTTGAAAGATACCCGTTAAAGTCTGTTTCAGCTTTTGAACAAATTGTCATCCGCAGAAGAGGAGAACTGTCTTGTGCTTGTAGCTGATAGCAATTTGAAAGATACCCGTTAAAGTCTGTTTCAGCTTTTGAACAAATTGTCATCCGCAGAAGAGGAGAACTGTCTTGTGATTGTAGCTGATAGCAATTTGAAAGATACCCGTTAAAGTCTGTTTCAGCTTTTGAACAAATTGTCATCCGCAGAAGAGGAGAACTGTCTTGTGATTGTAGCTGATAGCAATTTGAAAGATACCCGTTAAAGTCTGTTTCAGCTTTTGAACAAATTGTCATCCGCAGAAGAGGAGAACTGTCTTGTGATTGTAGCTGATAGCAATTTGAAAGATACCCGTTAAAGTCTGTTTCAGCTTTTGAACAAATTGTCATCCGCAGAAGAGGAGAACTGTCTTGTGATTGTAGCTGATAGCAATTTGAAAGATACCCGTTAAAGTCTGTTTCAGCTTTTGAACAAATTGTCATCCGCAGAAGAGGAGAACTGTCTTGTGATTGTAGCTGATAGCAATTTGAAAGATACCCGTTAAAGTCTGTTTCAGCTTTTGAACAAATTGTCATCCGCAGAAGAGGAGAACTGTCTTGTGATTGTAGCTGATAGCAATTTGAAAGATACCCGTTAAAGTCTGTTTCAGCTTTTGAACAAATTGTCATCCGCAGAAGAGGAGAACTGTCTTGTGATTGTAGCTGATAGCAATTTGAAAGATACCCGTTAAAGTCTGTTTCAGCTTTTGAACAAATTGTCATCCGCAGAAGAGGAGAACTGTCTTGTGATTGTAGCTGATAGCAATTTGAAAGATACCCGTTAAAGTCTGTTTCAGCTTTTGAACAAATTGTCATCCGCAGAAGAGGAGAACTGTCTTGTGATTGTAGCTGATAGCAATTTGAAAGATACCCGTTAAAGTCTGTTTCAGCTTTTGAACAAATTGTCATCCGCAGAAGAGGAGAACTGTCTTGTGATTGTAGCTGATAGCAATTTGAAAGATACCCGTTAAAGTCTGTTTCAGCTTTTGAACAAATTGTCATCCGCAGAAGAGGAGAACTGTCTTGTGATTGTAGCTGATAGCAATTTGAAAGATACCCGTTAAAGTCTGTTTCAGCTTTTGAACAAATTGTCATCCGCAGAAGAGGAGAACTGTCTTGTGATTGTAGCTGATAGCAATTTGAAAGATACCCGTTAAAGTCTGTTTCAGCTTTTGAACAAATTGTCATCCGCAGAAGAGGAGAACTGTCTTGTGATTGTAGCTGATAGCAATTTGAAAGATACCCGTTAAAGTCTGTTTCAGCTTTTGAACAAATTGTCATCCGCAGAAGAGGAGAACTGTCTTGTGATTGTAGCTGATAGCAATTTGAAAGATACCCGTTAAAGTCTGTTTCAGCTTTTGAACAAATTGTCATCCGCAGAAGAGGAGAACTGTCTTGTGATTGTAGCTGATAGCAATTTGAAAGATACCCGTTAAAGTCTGTTTCAGCTTTTGAACAAATTGTCATCCGCAGAAGAGGAGAACTGTCTTGTGATTGTAGCTGATAGCAATTTGAAAGATACCCGTTAAAGTCTGTTTCAGCTTTTGAACAAATTGTCATCCGCAGAAGAGGAGAACTGTCTTGTGATTGTAGCTGATAGCAATTTGAAAGATACCCGTTAAAGTCTGTTTCAGCTTTTGAACAAATTGTCATCCGCAGAAGAGGAGAACTGTCTTGTGATTGTAGCTGATAGCAATTTGAAAGATACCCGTTAAAGTCTGTTTCAGCTTTTGAACAAATTGTCATCCGCAGAAGAGGAGAACTGTCTTGTGATTGTAGCTGATAGCAATTTGAAAGATACCCGTTAAAGTCTGTTTCAGCTTTTGAACAAATTGTCATCCGCAGAAGAGGAGAACTGTCTTGTGATTGTAGCTGATAGCAATTTGAAAGATACCCGTTAAAGTCTGTTTCAGCTTTTGAACAAATTGTCATCCGCAGAAGAGGAGAACTGTCTTGTGATTGTAGCTGATAGCAATTTGAAAGAAAGCTGAAATGGACTTTGAATCACCAATTTAATTATCAGAGACTTTTCAAATGTTAAATCAAAATTGCATTGAATGGCCATTTGATGACAATGTTACATTTGAATTTGTCTGAAACATCCCAACCCAAGTATCACTACTATCTGGAGATTCATCATAACACATCATAAAAAAATGGCAAAAAAGGTTAATTTCAGGATAAAGGCAAAATTAGACATTAAGAAAAAGATATTGGTCTACAACACCACTGTAGCATCCCACCTGAATGACTGCACAAGTGTAATCTTTCTGAGCAATAAAACCCAAGTTAAAAGAATGGAAACAATCCAGAATAGAGGCTTGAGGTCTATACTGTGCTGTAACAGATACACCAGGATAAAAACCATTCAATGCCAACTCAATATCCTAAGTGTGTGGCAACGATTAGTTTACAATACGCCAGTATTTATTTATAAGTTAAAAAATAAAATACCAGATTATATGTTAGAATTAATAGCACAGTTCATTACTATCCCACGAGAAACTGCAACGATTTTAGGCTTCCTAAAACAAATTTATCGGGAACACAAAACAATATTTATAACAAAGGTTTTAAAATGTTCAATGAACTCCCTGAAATTGTCAAGGAAGCTAAAACGTCTTGCAGTTTTTTGTGGATTATGTCTCAATGTTGTGAAGTCCAAATTTTAGTAAGTGGGTACCTAGTAAATAATATTATTGTAGTCTTAGAATAGAATATATTAAATGTAAAATGTAAAATTTTATAACTAAATAAAATATACAAAAAAAAAACTCCTTCAAAGCAGTTTTAAACTATTGTACCCTTTATGGTTCATGCACATTTGGAAAAGTGACTTTACTGTGTATCACCATGTCCTGTGTTTACTATTCCTCTTTCCTTTCTCCAAAAATGCACCTCCTTAAATTCTAGACAAAACCCTCCTATATAGCTCACCCTGCCATCTAGCTTAACCCTGGTATAGTTGGTATTGTCTTATGTAGATTCTCCAGAGCCTGACCTCGGCCCTGGAGGGGCTCAGCTCCAACCCGCCTGACTGCGAGGCACTGCGCTGCTTTCTCACTCTGCCGCTGTACCACGAGTGTGCGAACCCTCGCAGGTGGCGCGCCCTGCAGGGCCCCCTAGCCGCGGCCCTGGCTAGCCTGCGCCCCTCTCCGCAGGCATACCTAACGGCCTGGTGCCACTCGGTACCAGCGCGCCCCTTCTTCCCCAGCATCGTGGCCTGCTTCAAGGAAGTGGTGCACCACTACTTCAAGGTCCGGGGCGATAAGGTATGTCTACTATCAGCTGACTTAAAGGTCTTCTTACCTCCAACATGCAAATGCAAAATTGCTTTACAAAGGGTTTTCAATATTCAGTACAAAACTTTTAAGAAAGTTTCTTCATAATGTCAACGCCTTCTTCGGAATAAAATACATTGAATCAAGACCGTATATTTTCTTTTTCGAATTATTACTAATAAAAAATGTCTCCGTAGACTGGCCACATTGTTTTTTCATTTATACTGGCACTAGACCATCTAGGCTGCGGCCAATACTGCGCATGCGTTGTGCGCAAATATCGTTTGCCAGCAAATTTTCTATCAAGGATTGTTGTGTGATTCAGGTCATGTTTTTGTTCATAATTTCTATTCTAATGACCAATTCACGATTATATTCGAATAGTTCAATATATTTACAACTTATTTGTGTTATTTTTCGTCAGTTTTAGTCAAGAATCATACAAATTATGTTGTAAATTGAACTTTTATTTTGTATCAGAAATTGAGGATATATATATGTTATACCAATATTTAAATTGAATTTTATGTCTTAATTTAACCACTGGAGTGATTATTGCCATATATTGGCGCCATTTTAAATGTCTCCGATTGCTTTTCGCATAAAAAAAGCCCATGTTACCCATATGAATAATAAGACACATTATCTGATAAAGAGAAAACAATCGCAAAAAAAATAATTCCTTTGTTTTTATCCAGATATTTGACCAAATGTTAGGAAGGTAATTTCCGCGCAGTTTTTCCAAATACGCCTGGCACGTGACAAGTTAAATAATAAGACTGTTTTCTAAATTTTGAATTGTCTGAAATTTTTAACATTTTAATTAAAAATGTTTGTGGAAAGTTTTTTTTTCAATTTTTTTTTGTGTTTGAAGCTTAAAATGTTGCATTTATGAAATAGGAAAGTATGTAGGGCCTAGTAGCAGGAGCGGGTTTTTAACTGCTAGTACCTATATACACTTAAAGTAGGTTGAAAGTTCCCTCCGGTGACTTTTTCACGATTAGGGCGCTTTTTTATATATAATCTAAAAGGTAATTTTATCTAGTTTGGTCTTTTGTACCATGTAGGGGAGACCGTATATACCAACCCCATACCTTTAAAAAACAATTATCACTATGGATCGTCACACTTAGGGACTATGATATATAATCTTTTTTTACTTAAATTGATTTGTATAACTCTAATATCTATCAATATTATAATTAACCTAGTATTATGAATTATTTTTATTAAAGTATTTAGAAACCTCAATGTATATTATTTGTAATTTAATTTAATTTAATTTAGTAAATTATAATTCAATTTATCAACCATACTATGTAACTTAAAAATAAATTATTATTTATCTGTAACCTACATTTCCATAAATTCATTGTTATATTATCCGTAAACTTCACTATCATCGGATACGTTTTTTAGATTTTCACGGCCAAAAGCATTTTCATTGTTTGTTTTTGGGGTGTTATGCCGTGTTGCGCTACCTCCTTCTTTAGCCGATGTTTCGGACAGCTTTGCAATGTCCATCATCAGGGCAGATCCGGCAGATCCGACAATGCACTGCAACGCTGTCCGAAACAACAGCTAAAGAAGGAGGTAGCGCAACACGGCATAACACCCCAAAAACAAACAACGAAAATTCACTATCATCAATTATTATATTATCTATAAACTTTGTTAACATAAATTCAATGTTATATTATCTGTAAACTTTATTACTATCTATTATTATTTTATCTGTAAACTTCATTGTCATAAATTCCTTGTTATATTATCTGTAAACTTCATTGTCATAAATCATTATATTATATATATGTAAACTTAATTATCATAAATTCATTGCTGCATTAACTGTAAACTTCATTATCATCAATTATTATATTATCCGTAAACTTCTTTATTATCAATTATTATATTATCTGTAAACATCGTTATCATAAATTCATCGTTGCATTATCTATAAACTTCATTACTATCAATTATTATTTTATCTGTAAACTTCATTGTCATAAATTCATTGTTATATTATCTGTAAACTTCTTTACTATCAAATATTATTTTATCTGTAAACTTCATTACCATCAATTATTATTTTATCTGTAAACTTCATTGACGTAAATTCATTGTTATATAACTGTCACCTTCATTATCATCAATTATTATATTATATGTAAACTTAAATTATCATAAATACATAGCTATATTATCTGCAAACTTCATTATCATCAATTATCATATTATATGTTAACTTAATTATAATAAATTCATTGCTGCGTAAACTTCAATATCATCAATTATTATATTATCAGTATACTTCATCACCATAAATTATATTATCTGTAAACTTCACCCGCCATAACACAGGGACATCCCTAGCATGGCGGATGAAATAACACAATATCTATACAATGTACAAAATTCATTTAATAAATAAATAAATATACTACCGACATCTGTCGGATAAGTCTATAACCTCAAAGATCTACCTACACTAGAGTCATCTATATTTTGTAGCTTAAACTATCCCAATCAAAAACGATCAATTTGTTTTACAATACATTGTAAACCCTTCAATTTAAATATATATATTTAGAATCCTTTGATTTCAGAGAATAGACTATGACTGGCGAATCATCCACATTCTGAACGCACTGGAGAGCCTGAACAAGATCAACATGTCCAATTCCAGCAAGCTGCGCTCTCCGCCCGATATCTTCTACATCCCCGCCCTGGACACCCTGGTGGACGTGAGGCAGGACTACCTCAACTGGCTGACTGATTCACAGGTTATATTTTTGACTTTCACTGTTAATTTTCCGTCACCCTTCCCTGTGTGTCGTTTCCCATGCTTCCGTGTTCCCGCCCCATTCCCTTAGGTAGGTGTTAGGAATAGTAGGAAAAGAAGCATAAAACTCTCTTGTCCAAATTCAACTTTCCACTTTGCACTGGTTGTAATTTTCATCATCAGTTTCTAGTTGTACAACACACACTTGGTTCTTTATGGAAACTGAAGATTTCTCATAGTTAACTATTGAAGTTATTTAAATAAGAAGAATTATATGACCTTAGGTTGTCACTCGTTATTTTTGAAGTTTGTTATTGCACTAACCTTGTGACTTCACAGAAGTAGGTAGTGGCTAGGTGTGGGTAGGAATCAAGTAAATGACAGAAATAATCCTAACAAGTACCCTTTACATTGAGTGATCTACATGTTTGTAAGCACTTTAGTAATGGCATACGTTTAAAAAAAACTTTATGCCCACATTCTGTTTACCTTTCTGTTTTCAGATGAACAATTTTTATCTGTGCAACTACCCGTTCCTGTTTAACGTGACCTGCAAATCGTCCCTTTTGGAACTGGACCAGGCCATCCAGATGCACGCGGCCATGAGCCAGGCGGCCACGAGGGCGATACTGGAAGTACTGGAGCACGGCCAGCCGCTGGTGCAGCAGTTCATTGTGCTGAATGTGTCAAGGGATAATATAGTGACTGACACCATCAGGGAGTTGGCGCAGTATGGAACTAGTGAACTGAAGAAACCTCTCAAAGTAAGTACCTTTTGTCTAATACTATGAAGTTGTCTCCTAGTCTTTTATTTTTTGAAAATGTGTTGTATTTAACCCATTATTCTCCGAATCGCTAAGCTAAAAAAAATCCTTCACATTTGAATTAATTTTGTGCCAAAAATTTGAAAACCCAAACATGTACACAAAGAAGATTAGTTTAATATTGTTACTCATTTCACATGATGGCATTGCTCTGCTTTAGTTTACATCTTAAAGCCATGTATTCACTGAGAAACAATGTTTTGGATACACATTTTCTGAAACATAACATATATGTTTACAGAAACAATGTTTTGGATACACATTCTCTGAAACATAAGATAGATGTTTACAGAAACAATGTTTTGGAGACCTTGTCATCCACATCAATTAATTGTTTCGAATATTAATGTATGTATTATGAATTAATATTTCAAATGTTTAAATGAGTGAAACAGGTGTCCAAACACAGCAACTTTTGTTGCGAAACTGGTTTGTTTCTGTTTTCTCCATCGCCAGTGGGAAGCGCTGAATTATGGTCGGTAACACATAGTGTTTACCGTAACAGTTTTAACTGTTTCAGAAACACATAGATTTTGTATCTGAAACAATGTTTTTAAACAAATGTTTCTCGATGAATACATGCTTGAACTTTCTCATAACAAGTAGAAAACGCACTTATTGTTTTTAGCGAAAATCAGATTATGTAATCCCAAATTGATTAACAATGAAAAGTGAATAAAACTAACCAGTATCTTACATTGAAATATCTAGATCACTAATATTATGATTTATTCCAGATAAAGTTCTGTGGGGAGGAGGCGGAGGATGCGGGGGGCGTGCGCAAGGAGTTCTTCCTGCTGCTGCTGAGAGAGATCCTGGACCCCAAGTACGGCATGTTCAAGCACTACACCGACACCAACCTGGTCTGGTTTGCCGAGGACGCCTATGAGGACGAGAGCATGTATCTGCTCATCGGTAAGAACCATTACTTTCTTATTCATTACATAGGTCCAGTTGTTTTACAGAAATTTAAATGGCCTTACGGTAATTCATATGATTGCTTGTTTACTTGACTTTTCACACAAGGATGAGAATATATATTTGCTCATCAATTAGAAACATTAAAAATTACACTACTGAACTTGTCTAAAAAACATAATTATATATTAATAATAATTAGAAACATTATACATTAAAAATTACACTACTGAACTTGTCTAAAAAACATAATTATATATTAATAATAATTAGAAACATTATACATTAAAAATTACACTACTGAACTTCTTTAAAAAACATAATTATATATTAATAATAATTAGAAACATTATACATTAAAAATTACACTACTGAACTTCTTTAATTGTGGAGATTCTCAAATAATGTAAGCGTAATGAGTGTCTAAAAAGTAATATGTTTGAAAATTAATTACCATTGCCCTCTGTAGAGTAAAAACTCAAACACATTAGGTTCGGAGCTTGACTAAAACCTTCTGTCATTTATGTAATTACTCTCAATTAACTTTCTCTTTCTATTTGTAAATACGGTGACACATGATTTGTTGTGGTATTAGTTTTTTAAACCTGTTGTTTTTATAAATACAATAGAATTCCTTGAATCCATCTTATTTCTAAGTCGCAAGCGAAACAAGCAGTTCCTTCAGAAAAGGTACTGCTTTTCTGAGTAGAAATAAAAAATTGTATTGAAAATCGTCATGTTATTGTGTTATTGTAAAAAAAACTCGGAATACTTTTTTATTTTTTTGCCTTGCACCGCAGTGGGAGGGATGAATTCATATGTTCGTCACTTCTGAACCCATTGACCCCCAGATTCCTACCCACCCCTTGTAGTGGTCCGTCTCGACACCCTACCCGCCGCGGATACTAATTTGTGACGATCCACCCTCCTGGGCTACCCGGCACCAGTTGTAGTGAACCTACCCCTGGCCTTACTAACTTCTATGGGTCTCGGGACCTCCTGTAATGTACCTGTGGGGCTACCCGGCACCCGTTGTACTGACCCGTAGTCGTCTATCCTTGGTTTTTCTATTCTTTCCCTTTAACATTAGCTGTCGGGATCTACTGGCTACGCTACCCTTATCTTTTGGCCTTCGATCAATATACCCTTGTATCTAGCTACACCTAACTTTTCCTTAAACCCCTGCGATTTTCTCACAGTAAATAAGATTTAAGATTTTATTGTACATTATTCCTATTCACCACGTTGTGTGATTTTTTGATTCGGTAATTACATTTGAATGTGTAAATTAATACACATACACATGTAGAGGAAATAATGTAGTGTGTGTGGTAACCTCAAATTCTTTTGGAGTAAAGTGTGAAAGAATCTCGTTTGATAAACTGACCCCGTTTTTTAGATTGTTTTATTTTATTTTCAAACCTATACTCGTATTACCCGCCTTTTCTCAACTTGAACGGAGTGTCATTGACGCTAATCCTACAGTGAATTGTCACCCGGTTTATAAAATTCAAAGTCGTAGTTTTCTTACCCGATTTTTTCCTGTCTATGGGTTTACATTGTATTATATTAACATGACATGGACAGTGTGAATTATGACATACATACCAGGATTCCTTGCGAAGCTCTCAATGTCGTCGTACTGCACCTAAATGGTCAAGTTATTATTGTTATTAGTATACACTACATGTACTGGGGAAGAGGAAGGTGAGGAGGGGTGATAGGAGGATCTGGGAAATGTTGTTTCCTGAATAAGTCGGCTCCTCCTCTAACCAAATAGATACTGGTGACCAACATTCCGGACAAAGACTCAATCATTACGTTTGCTAGGATGGTCCTTAAGTCCTGATTTTGTTCTCTTGCATGAACTTCATTGCTACGAAAGGGTCCCTTCACGCCAGATGAAAGCGCGCAGAGTCCTCATGTCACTTCCAGTATTATTCCGACTTCCTATCCTCCAGATTTGATTTTAACTCGACTGATTCTAGAAGGGGTATGTCCATTTCTTCCCTTATCATGATTCTACTCGCGTTGAGTGCGTACGGAGCCGTTTGAGATGATCCTTTCGTCTCCTACGAGGATAATCATTGGCTTGCGTTCCTCGCCTCCAAGAGCTGACATAACTTCTACCTTGTAAAAACTATGTTTGCTTTCAGGTCGACACTACTGGTAGTATGCAATAGTGCTACAGACTTATTCTCACGGAATACCACGCCGACGTCCCCTCCACATAACTTCGCAAAACTTGGGATACCTTCGGTCGAAACGCCTCCGTCAGCGAATCATACCCTACCATTCCAAGTGGCATTTTCTTTTTATTCTGTCTTTCATGCCTTTTCACTCTGCATGACCCCGCGAAAGGGATTAACTTTCAGTACCCCGCGTGAATGCTAAGTTTACGTTGACATCCCCTATCGCATGATAGCGTAAGAAAAAAAGCCCTCTTTGTCTCATATCTTGTGGGGATATAATTTCAGTGAACGCTATTGCATTCCCCAATCGTGAAGTCTATATTTCGCAGGTCAAGCGGGATTTTGGAAGGGTCTGATTGAGAAAACATTACCGAAATAATGTTGATTTCATATTTTGTAAGGAAGCCTGAAAGAAATTTGACATGATAATATTGTTGTTAGTAAACAATTATAATGTTTAAATTCAATTCTCCAAATTTCATTTTTGAACTAATATCCAGTATGGCATGGATGTTGCCGTCATTCTCACTTTGGTTTGGCATACCTTAGAACAAAAAAACCCCTACTAATTTGGATGACCGTACGATGTTCAACGTGGCTACGATTTATGGCCGGGATCCTTTTTTATACGCATTCGTCTCGTCCTTTCTAGCACGCAAAAAATATAAGTTCGTTGAACCCACATTGATAATAGATTTAATTTGGGACAAATCTCGTAATTACACATTGAGAATAATATTTAAAACACAATTATATCCTGGAACATAACTTCTTTTATCATTGGTTTTGTAGATTGGCAGATCCTCTCAGGTATCGGGACCATGTACGACCTGTAATTTAATTAAAATGTTTCTTTCACTCACCTGAACGAAGCCTGATTACGTACATGTGGGGAAAATATTAAAAGTAAAAAACCTTCCTGTCACTATGGTTCGGTAATTTAGTTCCTAGAAGTAGTAACACCCATGACTCTATGTCACACTTTTATTTGAGTTTAAGAAAATACGTAGGTTATTAATTATTATTTGTTAACAATATTTTCGAAGATGACATTTATACGTAGGTATTTGTTGATATTATTTTGAATATTTGTATTATCTTGATTATATGATATATTGAAGAAACTACAAGCGCGTAGGTATTGTTTATTATCGTTGAACAATTTCAAATTGGGGGATTCAAAACAAGCAATAGTTTATTTTATATTATTATTATGCTCGCGGAAGATCGAAGGTGACATTTGTATGTAGGTTATTTATTTTGATGTTGTTTTGATATTATTATTTTGTGTGTACAAGATTGAAGATGACATTAGTACGTAATTTTATTGGCTCCGCTAATTTTATATTTCAAATCAAAATTCGCGCGATGCACACCCCTTCTATTTTTAAAACACAAAGTTATGTTATTATTAACTCACTGAAGTTAAGTATTTCATTCACTTTGATTATTATTTTGGTTTTGATAATTCAAATTAATTTTATTACTTAATTAATTCACCCGCGGCGCACTGTCATTCACTGCAGCTAATTTTCAATAGAGTATTTTAACAAGCCGGATAATTAATTTATGTACACGAACTATTGCTTCTCACGAAGTCACAACCTTAAAAATTCTTTAATATTACGATGGATATTTTCTCCCAACATTAACAAACACTTGTCACTGTTTATCACGACTTTTTTAATTCTTCGGTGGATTATGTCTTATCACTCGTTTTTATAATATTTGATCAATTGTTTTGTTAAATACGAACGATCTTATCACTGCTAGCACTCTATAGCCTCGTCTTCCTTCGATCCTCGACCCTCGACTCTTACTCGACTCTTACTGCCACATGGTATTCAGCCCTTCGAATATCTTCTTAAAAAAAACGCCAGGTGTGGACTCAGGACGTACATCTCGTCTTTCGTTAGGGCGTTTTATAATTGAGAGTTCAGACTATTTCAACTTTCATTGATATGTTATTTTTCATGACTCTCTCTCTCCAAAATTTAATATGTCCGTTTTAATTATTTCATTATCTGGCCGCCGATAAGTGTAACTCACCCTTTTGATGCAATTTTGCTTTAAACTTTTTCTAGAATTCTGCAATCGGTCTTTCCTTAATAATCGGTAAATTTCCTCGGCTAATTGTGACTTTACATCTGAAATAATTATCACTCTCGCACTCTCCCATTTATTTTTGTTTAAAATTTGCGGCAGGTAAAATTGAATTCAGTAGTATTCCGGCTTAATTCTCATGGTAGCATGAAATTGCTTCTGTCATTTACTTGATTCACCACATTCCTTGCAGATGTTTACAACTATTTTTTTATCCTTCGTCCCTTTTCATGATCAGATATAATATTCGTAAAACTTTGTCTGGTAATAACTAATATCACCTTATTAATTCAGAATTCATTTTCTTAATGCGTTCCAAATAGCTCTATGGTCTAGTACGTACCTGTTTGGCTTCATTTTTTTTGTGTATCCAAAAGTAAAAATCTTATTTACTTTTAATCTGAGTGTTTTGTTTACCTTTCGAAAAATCTCGATCTATAGCACTAATTCATAGATTGTATACGTCGTTAATTTTAATTGGTTTTATCAATACTCCGTCTGTATTCTGTAGTGGTAATTTGGGCTTAATTACCCCATTTATTCCTCAAAACCATGTAAGTTTTTTTTGTTACTAAACAAACTCTCTTCGACACGCTCTAGGATTTTAAATTTATGGACGGTCTGAAGTGTCGGCTTACATTCAATATTGATAAATTTTAAACGTGGTATCGATTTGAAAACTTCGAGCCCTTCATTATGTCATCACCTTTATTTACCTCAGCCCTTCTCAGATTGTGATTTTTCTGTCCTTTTCAATAGCGGTCGCTAGTGTAGTCGATTTGAAATTTCGTTTAGGTGGGAAAAATTTGTATGAGCTCTTCCGATAAAGAAGATGCTTTTTTTTTCCTTTCGAACGTGGTGTTGAAGCCATCACAGCCCCCCTAGAGTTTTAAATCCAGCGGTAAACACGCCTCCTAGTGTTAGTCGATGGGATTAGAACTCACCATAGGTCATTTAATTCCTTCTATTTTCTACTAATGTTCTGTACCCCTGATCCTTGCTATTAAATCTTGCAGGGTTCCGTCCCATTTACTTCATGTGTTATTTGTTGAAACTAGTTCCATTTTCCGTCGGCGAACTATTCGTACGTTCCTACTTGTACAAATCTTTCTCTCTCCCTTGCTGTCCTACTCCCCCCCCCTAAGATTGTATTCCCCCCCCCCTAAGATTATATTCCCCCCCCTAAGATTTTACTCCCTCTTCTCTTGTATGTCGGTTTTTTTTATTTATTTATTTTTTTGTTTTTTTTTTTTTTTTTATTTATATCCAATTCGCCCCTGTCCTCCTACATTTTTTGTTGGATTCATTCATCTACTTGACTAGGTACCTGTTTCTAAACAAGACTGAACGTCAATGATGGATGGTTACCCCGAATGCTCTATTTTTAATTTTTAGGTGTGTACTTGAGAACGCAATACATTTTACGCGTAATTTCTTCATGTATGATTTTAGATTTAATTGTCTTTAATTACCAATTAATTTTTTCCTAGTTTTATATTTTTATTATTTACGTTTTTTAACATTTAGTAATGATTAAATGTATAAGATTTATCGCGTACGATGATCTCTAAAATGTTCTCCTTCATTTTTATTTTTATTCTTCAATCTTATCGGAAGTTGGATAGCACAATGTCTCTACTCATTTATTTTTTTTTTGACTAACTCGTTTATAATGTTATGTCTAGACTGTAGTTAAAAGTCAGATTTCAGATATGTTTTTTTTTTTTTTTAATTCGTACCGTATTGATTTTTTTTTGCAAAACCCGACGCTATACAAATCGCCCAAATCAGTTTAGCTTATTTATTATTATGGTTTTGATTTTTTTTTGTTTATCTATTTTTATTTTGTCGGAATAATATGTGTGTATTAGAATATGTGTGAATGTGAATGAGGCAAAGAGTGTGTGCCAAGATCTGTCGTCTCTGCCCACCCCTGCGAGGAAACGCGCGATGGTTAATTAGTTATGTTTTTATTTTATTTTTATTTTTTATGTATTAATTTTATCATTATTATTATTCTGAGTGACTATTTGATAATTTATTTTCTTTCGTCTAGTCATTTGTTCAAGTAATTTTAACGGCAAGGACCCATATTTTTTTGTCTCCGACCTACCCTAAACGCAAGAGTCATAAATCTTATCGTTAGCTACCCTATTTTTTGTGCATAGAGTCGACCCGTATTCCATGTTTATTTATTCCCCGACCGAAATGTTTAAAATACGCTCGGAACACGCGGGACAAATTCCTCTATTCATTTTAGGTTCGGTTTTTCAATTTTAGTTCAAGTTATTTATTTTTTCCAATTTATTAAGCAATTAATTTTATTCATTTAAGGTTCGGTTATTCAATTTTAGTTAAAATTATTATTTGTTTTTTCAATTTATTTTTAATTTCGAAAAGCTTATTATTTCCAATTTATTATTAATTTCGAAAATCTTCCACTTGTAAAACTTTCTCCTTTGGTCACGGCAACAGTTGTAGTGGTCCGTCTCGACACCCTACCCGCCGCGGATACTAATTTGTGACGATCCACCCTCCTGGGCTACCCGGCACCAGTTGTAGTGAACCTACCCCTGGCCTTACTAACTTCTATGGGTCTCGGGACCTCCTGTAATGTACCTGTGGGGCTACCCGGCACCCGTTGTACTGATCCGTAGTCGTCTATCCTTGGTTTTTCTATTCTTTCCCTTTAACATTAGCTGTCGGGATCTACTGGCTACGCTACCCTTATCTTTTGGCCTTCGATCAATATACCCTTGTATCTAGCTACACCTAACTTTTCCTTAAACCCCTGCGATTTTCTCACAGTAAATAAGATTTAAGATTTTATTGTACATTATTCCTATTCACCACGTTGTGTGATTTTTTGATTCGGTAATTACATTTGAATGTGTAAATTAATACACATACACATGTAGAGGAAATAATGTAGTGTGTGTGGTAACCTCAAATTCTTTTGGAGTAAAGTGTGAAAGAATCTCGTTTGATAAACTGACCCCGTTTTTTAGATTGTTTTATTTTATTTTCAAACCTATACTCGTATTACCCGCCTTTTCTCAACTTGAACGGAGTGTCATTGACGCTAATCCTACAGTGAATTGTCACCCGGTTTATAAAATTCAAAGTCGTAGTTTTCTTACCCGATTTTTTCCTGTCTATGGGTTTACATTGTATTATATTAACATGACATGGACAGTGTGAATTATGACATACATACCAGGATTCCTTGCGAAGCTCTCAATGTCGTCGTACTGCACCTAAATGGTCAAGTTATTATTGTTATTAGTATACACTACATGTACTGGGGAAGAGGAAGGTGAGGAGGGGTGATAGGAGGATCTGGGAAATGTTGTTTCCTGAATAAGTCGGCTCCTCCTCTAACCAAATAGATACTGGTGACCAACATTCCGGACAAAGACTCAATCATTACGTTTGCTAGGATGGTCCTTAAGTCCTGATTTTGTTCTCTTGCATGAACTTCATTGCTACGAAAGGGTCCCTTCACGCCAGATGAAAGCGCGCAGAGTCCTCATGTCACTTCCAGTATTATTCCGACTTCCTATCCTCCAGATTTGATTTTAACTCGACTGATTCTAGAAGGGGTATGTCCATTTCTTCCCTTATCATGATTCTACTCGCGTTGAGTGCGTACGGAGCCGTTTGAGATGATCCTTTCGTCTCCTACGAGGATAATCATTGGCTTGCGTTCCTCGCCTCCAAGAGCTGACATAACTTCTACCTTGTAAAAACTATGTTTGCTTTCAGGTCGACACTACTGGTAGTATGCAATAGTGCTACAGACTTATTCTCACGGAATACCACGCCGACGTCCCCTCCACATAACTTCGCAAAACTTGGGATACCTTCGGTCGAAACGCCTCCGTCAGCGAATCATACCCTACCATTCCAAGTGGCATTTTCTTTTTATTCTGTCTTTCATGCCTTTTCACTCTGCATGACCCCGCGAAAGGGATTAACTTTCAGTACCCCGCGTGAATGCTAAGTTTACGTTGACATCCCCTATCGCATGATAGCGTAAGAAAAAAAGCCCTCTTTGTCTCATATCTTGTGGGGATATAATTTCAGTGAACGCTATTGCATTCCCCAATCGTGAAGTCTATATTTCGCAGGTCAAGCGGGATTTTGGAAGGGTCTGATTGAGAAAACATTACCGAAATAATGTTGATTTCATATTTTGTAAGGAAGCCTGAAAGAAATTTGACATGATAATATTGTTGTTAGTAAACAATTATAATGTTTAAATTCAATTCTCCAAATTTCATTTTTGAACTAATATCCAGTATGGCATGGATGTTGCCGTCATTCTCACTTTGGTTTGGCATACCTTAGAACAAAAAAACCCCTACTAATTTGGATGACCGTACGATGTTCAACGTGGCTACGATTTATGGCCGGGATCCTTTTTTATACGCATTCGTCTCGTCCTTTCTAGCACGCAAAAAATATAAGTTCGTTGAACCCACATTGATAATAGATTTAATTTGGGACAAATCTCGTAATTACACATTGAGAATAATATTTAAAACACAATTATATCCTGGAACATAACTTCTTTTATCATTGGTTTTGTAGATTGGCAGATCCTCTCAGGTATCGGGACCATGTACGACCTGTAATTTAATTAAAATGTTTCTTTCACTCACCTGAACGAAGCCTGATTACGTACATGTGGGGAAAATATTAAAAGTAAAAAACCTTCCTGTCACTATGGTTCGGTAATTTAGTTCCTAGAAGTAGTAACACCCATGACTCTATGTCACACTTTTATTTGAGTTTAAGAAAATACGTAGGTTATTAATTATTATTTGTTAACAATATTTTCGAAGATGACATTTATACGTAGGTATTTGTTGATATTATTTTGAATATTTGTATTATCTTGATTATATGATATATTGAAGAAACTACAAGCGCGTAGGTATTGTTTATTATCGTTGAACAATTTCAAATTGGGGGATTCAAAACAAGCAATAGTTTATTTTATATTATTATTATGCTCGCGGAAGATCGAAGGTGACATTTGTATGTAGGTTATTTATTTTGATGTTGTTTTGATATTATTATTTTGTGTGTACAAGATTGAAGATGACATTAGTACGTAATTTTATTGGCTCCGCTAATTTTATATTTCAAATCAAAATTCGCGCGATGCACACCCCTTCTATTTTTAAAACACAAAGTTATGTTATTATTAACTCACTGAAGTTAAGTATTTCATTCACTTTGATTATTATTTTGGTTTTGATAATTCAAATTAATTTTATTACTTAATTAATTCACCCGCGGCGCACTGTCATTCACTGCAGCTAATTTTCAATAGAGTATTTTAACAAGCCGGATAATTAATTTATGTACACGAACTATTGCTTCTCACGAAGTCACAACCTTAAAAATTCTTTAATATTACGATGGATATTTTCTCCCAACATTAACAAACACTTGTCACTGTTTATCACGACTTTTTTAATTCTTCGGTGGATTATGTCTTATCACTCGTTTTTATAATATTTGATCAATTGTTTTGTTAAATACGAACGATCTTATCACTGCTAGCACTCTATAGCCTCGTCTTCCTTCGATCCTCGACCCTCGACTCTTACTCGACTCTTACTGCCACATGGTATTCAGCCCTTCGAATATCTTCTTAAAAAAAACGCCAGGTGTGGACTCAGGACGTACATCTCGTCTTTCGTTAGGGCGTTTTATAATTGAGAGTTCAGACTATTTCAACTTTCATTGATATGTTATTTTTCATGACTCTCTCTCTCCAAAATTTAATATGTCCGTTTTAATTATTTCATTATCTGGCCGCCGATAAGTGTAACTCACCCTTTTGATGCAATTTTGCTTTAAACTTTTTCTAGAATTCTGCAATCGGTCTTTCCTTAATAATCGGTAAATTTCCTCGGCTAATTGTGACTTTACATCTGAAATAATTATCACTCTCGCACTCTCCCATTTATTTTTGTTTAAAATTTGCGGCAGGTAAAATTGAATTCAGTAGTATTCCGGCTTAATTCTCATGGTAGCATGAAATTGCTTCTGTCATTTACTTGATTCACCACATTCCTTGCAGATGTTTACAACTATTTTTTTATCCTTCGTCCCTTTTCATGATCAGATATAATATTCGTAAAACTTTGTCTGGTAATAACTAATATCACCTTATTAATTCAGAATTCATTTTCTTAATGCGTTCCAAATAGCTCTATGGTCTAGTACGTACCTGTTTGGCTTCATTTTTTTTGTGTATCCAAAAGTAAAAATCTTATTTACTTTTAATCTGAGTGTTTTGTTTACCTTTCGAAAAATCTCGATCTATAGCACTAATTCATAGATTGTATACGTCGTTAATTTTAATTGGTTTTATCAATACTCCGTCTGTATTCTGTAGTGGTAATTTGGGCTTAATTACCCCATTTATTCCTCAAAACCATGTAAGTTTTTTTTGTTACTAAACAAACTCTCTTCGACACGCTCTAGGATTTTAAATTTATGGACGGTCTGAAGTGTCGGCTTACATTCAATATTGATAAATTTTAAACGTGGTATCGATTTGAAAACTTCGAGCCCTTCATTATGTCATCACCTTTATTTACCTCAGCCCTTCTCAGATTGTGATTTTTCTGTCCTTTTCAATAGCGGTCGCTAGTGTAGTCGATTTGAAATTTCGTTTAGGTGGGAAAAATTTGTATGAGCTCTTCCGATAAAGAAGATGCTTTTTTTTTCCTTTCGAACGTGGTGTTGAAGCCATCACACCCTCATACCTTTTTATTCCTCAAAACTTCCTCTCCTTCCTTTCCCTAAAAGATTCTCCACACTGCATCTTCAAAGAAGACATAGGTCCTTTTTTTTCCTCAAGGCCTCGTATGTGGAGATAATGTAAAAAAAAAAATTAAATCACTGTCGTCACAGTGTTACATATATGCTCCCCCATAAATGATCTCCATAAACTCCGGTTGTCAATTTTTTGTAGTCTTGGAGCCTTTCCGTCCTGTTTCTATTTTCTCCCACCTTTTTCTCGGTCTATCTCTGGGTCGCTTCCACTGCGATCCAACATTATTTTACGTGTTTTATTATGTCATAATATTGTGTTGTTCATTACAGGTGTGATATGCGGCCTGGCAATCTACAACTTCACCATAATAAACGTGCCGTTCCCGCTGGCGCTGTACAAGAAGCTGCTGCGGGCCCCCGTGTGCCTGGAGGACCTGGCCCAGCTGAACCCCGTCACGGCCAACTCCCTGCGGAGTCTCCTGCAGCACCCCGACAACGATGTGGAGGAGGTAAACACAACATACGATAAATTCCTCAATACAGAGATAACATATTGGATTTAAATAATAGGTATTTTTACCAAACTGTTTCTGTCACTTTTGCTGTTACCCCCCCACCCCTAAATTCTGAGCGAAAGGGACAACTGCTCCTCAGGCTGATAATACTTAAATAAAATCATCAAAATCTCGAGGTATTGTATTCCTATGTATGATCGTGTGAGAAATGTGGATATCCGCAAAGAATGCAAGACTGATGTAAGCGTAATGAGTAAGATTAAGAAAGGGATCCTCTGATGGTTTGGGCATGTAGAGCGAATGAATGAAAGAAGGTGTCTAAGGACGAGTAAGTCAGTAAGTCTATATGACGCAAAAGTGAATGGAAGAAGAAGTTGTGGACGCCCAAGGAAGACATGGCAAGATCAAGTGAACCAGATACTTGGGTCGGGCCATGTCAGGAGTCGGACTAATAGAAGAGCATGTATGAGAAGATGTATGAATGTGAATGAAGCAAGGAGTGTGTGCCAAGACCGAGTTGTTTGCAGGTCCATCCTCTCTGCCTACACCTGCGGCGAAACGGCGTGATGGTTAGTTAGTTAGTATTCCCTATTTTTCTCCTCCAAAACTGGACCGATTTTTAAGATTTTTTTACCTTTTCAACGTATTAGAATAAAATATTCTATGTCTACGTTTTGCTTTTTAAAAATTCATTGTCTAGTTTGTGTATTGAACGTCTGTTGATGGCGATAAGGTAATTATTTCAACACTTTTTGAGGGTCCAATTTCCTATAAAGAAGTAAATTGTCTATAAAAGCAAAACGTACCGACACGCTAGCGGTCGATTTCCTCTTAAGAATGTTAATGTAAATGGATAAATAATCTGTCAAACAATAAAAAAATAATTCTTTACAGATATTTTATATATATATACATAGATATTAATTTGTAATCTTCTCCGTGGTATGTATGTATTTTGCTGTATAACCATATTACGAAGAACATGAAAAATATAATGTTTGTTGTATGGTTGTTTGTGTGTATATTGCAGGTATTTGGCCTAACATTTGAGATCTCCAGCGAGGTGTACGGGCAGGTGCGTTCCCACCCGCTAAAGGAGAACGGAGCCAACATCGCTGTCTCCAAGGACAACAGGGAGGAGTTTGTGGACCTGTATGTGGACTTCATCTTCAACAAGTCCATAGAGTCTAAATTCGTGGCCTTCCACAATGGCTTCTACAAGGTACGAAGACTAAATTTTACAATCTATTCGATATATCATTTACTCCTTGGAACAGAACCACAACCCTTAGTTTTGTATAAGGCCCGAGGTTATGATGTCCCTGAAGATGAGAAGTGGAAAAATAGTTACAAGAACTTAAGAAACTCTATTGAATTTATAATACATACAATTATTATAAATACACGTCTGCCCTGATGATGGACACTGTAACACTGTCCGAAACGTTGGCTAAAGAAGGAGGTAGCGCAACGTGGCGTAACACCCCAAAAATAAATAATAAAAATTCTTTTTGCTGTGAAAATCTAAAATCGTATCCAATTATCCTGTAGTAGTATTTACATAGATTATTTTATATTATTAATTATTATTTATTAGCTGTGTGAAGCTGTTAAGCTTTGCCTTGCTATATCGTCGCTTCAGTTCCTTTTTATCCAACAGACCAAAACGCAAATCGGGAGAAATGGCACTTTAAACTTTTTTTTACCATAGAAGCACATACATTTTGGAGGACGTAAGACAGAGGGCGTTTTGAAAACCCCTTAAATAATTGTTTATAATTTTTTTTTGAATGAGTATCGCATAAATAAAGGCTTTTTGAGAACATTTGCATACTTCTTCAATTTCACGAAAAATGGTCTGTTGGACAAAAACGAACTAGAGCGACGATATGGCATACATGCTAGTCAGATAGCTGCTGCTTCTTTCCTTCCATTATAATATAAGCCTAAACTAACAAAGCCCAAAATTAATAATCACTAACAAATAAATAAGCACAATCTAACTAATAACAAATAAACTGGCATGGGTAGTGTTTTACTGGACTTGTTGGTTTAAGGTAAATTCATATTGGGTTGACGTATGTACGCTACGCAGCACGATATCTGGACTACTTAAGAACCATACATTTTCTATGGAAATAGATGCTTCAGAAACACTCTGGCCACACGTTGCGATGCGATGCTTGTGGCCAGTGTGATTCTAAAGCATATATTTCCATGGAAAATGTATGGTTGCTAAGTATCCAGATATTGTAATGCGTAGCGTAGTGTACATATGTCGACCCAGTATGTACTTACTTACCTTTAGTAATTATAGATGGGTGGATGTTTAAGATATAGTTTATTAGTTTTTAGAGGTACAATATTGACATGTTGTTATGCCGGCTGTCATTCTAAGAGAGGTAGGCCGGAAGTACAAGACCGGAATCATTGACTGTTTTGATATAATTAATTCAATTTTATTTATAATTGATTATCACAACAACACTAGACAAGTACTTCATTATTAAATAATTGTCTATCGTTTGTCTATGTTTTTTTTTTAATATGGAAGAGTCAGCGATTTTCTTATATTGGAACTAACAAAAAAATAAAGCACAATTTTAGAAAAAAGAAAAAGCTTCTCTTGTTGGTCAGGGCTCTTGGAAGGCAGATCCCTCATCGACGGTCAAACGTGACCTCTCGATTTCTAAAAAATGTAGAATCATACGTTAAAGTAAATCGGGATATTACAATTCATATTATGTTGAATTAACATTTAAGAAAAGTGATTTTGTTACGAGTGGCTTTCGCTCAGAATTCAAATGGAGTGAAACAAGTTTTCTTTAATTCGTATGCCACACGCGCAACTCGCGATTGCGATACTATAGGCATATCTTGCTGGATCTCGAGGCAATCAATATACACGAGCCAGAGTGCTCGTGTAATTTTGAAGACCACCACGGGATGACTGGCCCCCGTACGATCAGGTAGACTTGGAATTTGGAAACTAAAACTATCCACGAAGAGATCTGACTCACCAGAACGCAACATTGTTCATTGGTTGGAGCAGTCTTTTCGTTTGAGGGTTGCTACCAAACACCAGAATACGGACGGATGGGCGATAACCTTCATCATATTAGCAAGACTGATAGATTATTAAAATGGTCGATCCCGGGGTAGTAAGCCTCTTCTTATGTAATATCTGTATATTTTATGTTACCTTTTTTATCTATAACTAAAGAATTTGTTATATAATAAATAAACGCTAACCTCTTGTTCAATACGATCATTGAAAGTACCGCTTTATCATTAAAATCCTTATTGACCCAATAAAGTATGTTTATTCCCCACAGCCTTATTAAAGAGAATATTGCTTACCACTGTCGGCTCTGGTACCAGCGACCAGTGACGCACTAAATTAAAAAATATAAAGTCTACAGCCACGAAGTACTCTTTTACGTTAAAATGACGTCTACTACATGTGCAGCATAGACAATTGACAACTTATTAATATGTAGACAATGTAACAGGCAGGTAGGGGGATATTGGGACAGTGAAGTAACTGAGGTTGTTTATGTGCAGGTGTGCGGAGGGCGAGTTCTGAAGCTGTTTGAGCCGCATGAGTTGATGGCCGTGGTGTCGGGCAACGAGGACTACGACTGGCAGGCTTTGCAGGATTCGGCCCAGTACCGAGGCGGATACTCAGCCACCGATCCTCACATCCTCGCCTTCTGGGAAGTGCTGCACGAGATGACCGATCAGGAGAAGCGCAACTTCCTGCTCTTCCTCACTGGCAGTGACAGGATCCCCATCCAGGGGATGAAGGCCATTGTTGTAAGTTCTAAACATGTCTGAATTTATATTTCATTCCTTCGAATAATATGTCATTTGTTACTTGTATGACTTAACTTGCAAGGGGAATACTGATGGTTTTTCAGTAAACTCAGAAATTTATTTATTTATTTGTAGGAAACACACAGCTCATATATATACAGGGTGTAACAGGACGTACCCGAGAGATTTTACCCGGCGATTCCTGAGCATATTTGGAGTAATAAATGTATTTGTCGTCTTGTTTTCTGATGATATTTTTTTTCTATTAAAAGCAAAAAATATTTTTTTCGATCACACGTCGCTGCTGATCTTATAGCTATCGGAAATACCGCGTCACGTCATGAAACATGCGCGGTTTCGTGCATGCGGCATGCTACTAGAATAAGACAAAATGCTTATCAAGGCGCGCTAGAATATGTACGCGCTTCTCTAGAAACAAACTCAGTTGCGACGCGTGATGGAAAAATATTTTTAATGTTTTTATTAGAAAAAAAATGTCATCATTTATTACTCAGAATATGCTCAAGAATCGCTGGGTAAAATCTCTCGGGTACGTCCTGTTACACCCTGTATAGAATACAGTGATAAAATACATATTTATATTATGTCAACTGAAATCAAGCCAAAAAAGTCTTTTATGCCAATGTTGCTTGAATATGGAGTTTTATTATATCTGAAAATTAATTTTAGGTAAGGGGGAGAGGAAGAGGAATATTGGATAAGGTTAGGAGATGCTCCTGAAACATTCCACACTCTTATATTAATTTATGATTGTTCGCTTTACTTCTATTTGACATTTCTGAAAGGTATTGCTGAAAATGTCTGTATTGTGAAATTTCATGTTATATTGCGCTCATGTACGGGGAATTGGGGAATTTTTTCTGTTGTTGGTTCTACATGTGGGCAAATGAAATAAATTGAATTGTCGTGTTGATCTTGACGGAATATGAATTTTTACTAAGTTTGTAAGCTCTGGCGAGTCCAGGCCATTTTTGTCCAGAAATGTTATGAGTGGGATTGGGTTGTAAGCAAGGGCGTAGCTATAGCTCTCATATAGGCTGGTTTCGACCTTAAGAGGGGGTTTCAATCCAATAAGGTAGAAAGGGGGGGAGGGGGGTTGGAAAATTAATTAGAAATCTATCCGATAGCAACTTGACTAATGTAAATATCTGTTTAAGCTAAGCTTAAGTATCTGAGATAAGTGGGAAACCACACTTAGGGCATTCGAGAAGTGGGAAATTAGAGAAGTGGGAAACCACACTTCTCTAATTCTATCTGGTTGATGAATGAAGGCATTCAGAGTAACTGTAAATGCTGGCAGTGTGTCTTCCGTCCACATCAAAAAGGGAAAAAAACACACATAAATTTGTACGAACATATGAATGTCTATTTAGTACTCCGCACAGATTTAAGATATTTGAATCGTCGAGTTGATAGGATACTTGTATGTCACTGTGGAAGAAGGCCCTAGGGCCCGCCGCAAATTTAACACAGCCCACGCATAGCACACGCATGGACTATTTTGTAAAACGTGGTTTCAGGCAGAGCAGCGCAAATTAAACCCATCTCTGTGTCACGTGTGGACGTGTTGTGCTTGCAACACAGTTTCGTGGAACGTGGGTAGATCATGGGTAGTTTTGTCAGTGTGAACATTATTTTTGTTACTAGAACATGGAAAAGTTACTTGAAATGGTTAGAGGCTTTCCTGCGTTATATGATACGACTCTTGAAGATTACATGAGAGCAAAACTGAAGGATGATTTGTTTGAGAAGATAGCCAAAGAATTAAATTACAGTGAAACCCTCTTAAAAAGTTCTCTCTTAAGAAGTTTTCCTGCTTAAGAACTTTGGTTTTTTCGGTCCTTTGAAGACTGAATGGCCCAACTTTTCCCACTTATAAGGTTTTCCCGCCTAAGAAGTTTTTTTTTCCGGTCCCTTGGAAAACTTCTTAAGAGGGTTTCACTGTATACCGAAAAATAAAATTTGTTCTTTTTCGTAAATACTCATTTGTTTTACTTTTTTTTCTTTTTTTGCCGAGTAGGTGCAGCATGATACATCTTTCTTCATCTTTAGATTCCGATTTTAAATGGAGAAGAAGTTGTTGGCTTGCTGTCATCTTGCATACTGGGAGAAGTGTGCTTCGGTATGGCATGGGTGTGGGTGTGTTCAATATGCGTTACTACAAAAAAAGATGCCCGTGGGTTGGGTTTCGGTCGAAGCGTGTGCTGTGTTCAATATGCGTTACTACAAAAAAAGATGCCCGTGGACTGGGTTTCGGTCGAAGCGTGTGCTGTGTTCAATATGCGTTACTACAAAAAAAGATGCCCGTGGACTGGGTTTCGGTCGAAGCGTGTGCTGTGTTCAATATGCGTTACTACAAAAAAGATGCCCGTGGACTGGGTTTCGGTCGAAGCGTGTGCTGTGTTCAATATGCGTTACTACAAAAAAAGATGCCCGTGGGTTGGGTTTCGGTCGAAGCGTGTGCTGTGTTCAATATGCGTTACTACAAAAAAAGATGCCCGTGGACTGGGTTTCGGTCGAAGCGTGTGCTGTGTTCAATATGCGTTACTACAAAAAAAGATGACCGTGGACTGGGTTTCGGTCGAAGCGTGTGCTGTGTTCAATATGCGTTACTACAAAAAAGATGCCCGTGGACTGGGTTTCGGTCGAAGCGTGTGCTGTGTTCAATATGCGTTACTACAAAAAAAGATGCCCGTGGACTGGGTTTCGGTCGAAGCGTGTGCTGTGTTCAATATGCGTTACTACAAAAAAAGATGCCCGTGGACTGGGTTTCGGTCGAAGCGTGTGCTGTGTTCAATATGCGTTACTACTAAAAAATATGCCCGTGGGCTGGGTTTTGGTCGAAGCGTGTGCTGTGTTCAATATGCGTTACTACAAAAAAAGATGCCCGTGGACTGGGTTTCGGTCGAAGCGTGTGCTGTGTTCAATATGCGTTACTACTAAAAAATATGCCCGTGGGCTGGGTTTTGGTCACGCGTGTGCTACACGTGGGCTGTGTGTGGGCTGTGTTAAATTTGCGGCGGGCCTTATAGTCCTGTTAGCTCCCTTAGCTAACGAATTGCTATCTATTTTGAGTGGTGGGTTTTGAACTGTTCATGAGCACATTAGTTTGTCTATCTTCTTTAATGTTTGGTACGTTTTTACAGATAACCATCCAACCGACAACGGATGACAAATTCTTGCCCGTGGCACACACCTGCTTCAACCTGTTGGACCTGCCGCGCTACTCTACCAAGGAGAAGCTCAAATACAAGCTGCTGCAGTCCATCCAATACACCGAGGGCTTCTCTCTTGTCTGATCTCCGAGCCACTCCTTCCCCTTTCTCCCATCCTCTAGCTTTTTTTAAATTTTATATCACAGTTTGGGTTTTTATTTAATATATACGTCTGATGGTAATGGCTGTGTTTTATAATGTTACGTTTGATATTAATTACAAACGTGTAATTATTATAATTTTTGTCAAAATTGTTTTATCGGTTTTTGGGAAACAAAAGGGTGTTATCGCCTATTTTTTAAAAATTATTTAAGTTTGATAAAATTATTATATAAACATGAAATTAATGAGCCTAGTTTGACAGATTCAATTTAGAATCATACTGCCATGGACTAGTTTTTTATATTACGTCTTTGACAGAAATCATGATTCAATTTCCATTTTGTTATTACATTAAAAATTGACATATTTTTCCAGATTGTTCCCTTTTTATAATTTTTATCTTATTTTAATTAATTGACTTACATCATTTGAAGCAAGTGGTAGGAGCCAGTTGTGGATTTTTTTTCAAGCAGCTTATAAAATTTTTGTTATTTATTTTTGGGGTGTTAAGCCATGTTATGCTACCTCCTTCTTTAGCCAACATTTTGGACAACGTTGCAGTGTCCATCATCAGGGCAGATGTGCAGATGATGGACACTGTAACGTTGGCTAAAAACGTTGGTGGTGTAACACGGCATAACACCCCAAAAATAAATAACAAAAATACTTTTGGCCGCGAAAATCTAAAATCATACCAGCTTATGAAATGAATATAAAAACAACTGAATTACTTGTTTCATGTACTGCCTGAAATTGTTTTTCTCCCAATTTTCACTAACTGGAAAGTTGGATTCAAAATAATACTCAAAAGAAATCTGAACATTAAATATGTGTTATTAACCCCTAGGGGCCGGAGCCCTGCATTTGCAGTGTTGAAGATTCGTACCCACGCACGGTACGAAGCACTGCAATTGCAGTGTCAACCTTATTTAATTAAATTAAAACAAATAACTTTGTTTAAACCACTAATATAATCACAATTACCTACATGTTTCAAAACCGATGGTTTCTTCTTTTAAAAATGACGCCACAAAGTGATTTTGCGAAGTTTGAAGAAATCAACCTTATTTATTCGAGTTTCTTGTCGGCCCCTAAGGGTTAACAATAATTGACTTATCAACAATCTTTATTAATTTATTTCATCAATTTGCTCATCTTATCGTAAGTAAACGATTTTTAAATTAATTTTTAAACATCTACATATTATGTAAAATAAGTACATTTACTTATAATGTATCTTGTTGACTGAATTCTATGATAAACTTCTATGTATTATGTACTGTACTGTTCCGGTACCTGTTTGATTTGCACGATTGAATAAAGTCTCGGAAGTTAATTGGGGATGGGCATAATCAGGATATTCATTTCGAAATAAGCAATCTAATTCCACAACAGATATCTGCAAATTTAAAAAAAAGTTATGATTATTTTAGAGTAAAATAAATATCGCTTTGGATTTTTCAACAACAAAGTATTATCCAAATTGTCATCTTCCAAGCAAATAATTTGAAATATCATTCAATTTGTTGACTATAAATGTATTTTGATTGTGCCTGTCACTAGTTGTATCAAATCCCAAAAATATTAAGTAGGTAATGTTGCGTGTTGTGTCATCCTATTTGCAATACATATTTAACTTCCTTTTCTCGCCCAATAAAACCCAAATGTACGGTCAATTGTAGGTCTTTCGAGGTCTGGTATCGGGCATAACAAAGGGGATATGATTTTAGACGATGACTAAGGCTTTTAGGAATGATATCAATTGAATTTAAGCAAGGAATTGATAACAATACTTTTCAATGATTTGACGCTTTGTCTCTTGTGAAAGCATAGACAAAATGATACAAAAACAATTTTGATGCATAAAATAAAGATAAAATGTCAATATGATAATAAGATAAAATAGACGGAAATCTTTATACATAAAAATAAATGTTTCTTTGTTTGTCCTTTATGCGTTCCTAAACCATTTGTCAGATTGCGATGATATGAATTTGATGTGTGCATTCCCGGGATGTTTTCTATATATAATAATGTGCTCTGGTGTTATGAAATTATTATCTACACTATTCATCCGATTGCGATGAAACTTTGGCGAGTTGTTGTGCGCATGCCCGCGAAGGTTTCTATTCTCTCTGGCCTTATGAAACTTGTACAAAAAATTGCAATAGGTGGCACACAAGTTGTTTGAAAAGTAGTGTATTTCATATAGTTTAGAAACCATCTATTAAAGTGGCATTGCAACGCATGCCGGGAACTCGCTAGTATTAAATGTAAAATGACAGGTAGAAAATGATGTTAAATATTGCAAATAGGACGACACAACATTAAACAGATAAATGTAAAATAAATAAATTGTTTAGGCACCAAAGTATAAATAGGAGATAATAATGTTTATATAATGGCAATGCATTTAGGAGCAAGGAATATCCTTCAATAAGCATCTGAACTAGATCACATGGGGCCTTCTTACAACAAACTATCAACAATACAATATATGTATGTATATAGCTGTAGTGTTTGTGGATAGGCAATTAATTGCTTTTCGTTAGCTAATTAATTGTTCAGGAATCCTGAATTGATCATTTTGTCTGATTTTAGTTATGTATCAGTTCAATTGGGAGCAGTTGTTTTATTCCAGGGTAAAGTAATTATTGGAATTAATTTAATCAATACCGTTTTGCACAGCGTCCATACCAAGTAAGTAAGGGTACAAAATTCATAAAATTTACTATGCACTCAGTTGGTTTTCTCTTTGAATTTGATTTCTCAAGTTGTAATAAAATCATTGAATTTGCTCTTGGGGACGTGAGTGGATTCTTCTTATCAATAATGTGTATGTAATTAAATTAATTAGATTTGTATCTTATACAACACTCCTTCCATTGATATTAAACTTGCTTTAAGTTTGCTTTGCAATGTTTAATGCCCACTTGTTTCGTCGAACTTCACTTATGACAAAGCCATCAAATGGCCATTCAGCCCGGTTTCTGTTAAATGCCGATTCTAAGTCCGTTTTAGCTTTTGAACAAATTGCAATCAGAAGAAGAGGAAAATTATCATGTTGATAAGCTCATCAGCTTGTTACAATATGATAGAAAACTTAAATGCACCTAGAATCGGCGTTTAAAGGGGACCTTTCAAATGTCCAAAAAAACAAAATGGTGCCGAATGGCAATTTTGATGACAATATTACATTTTAATTTCTCTAAAACAACTGAGCCTAATTTTTCTCAAATTAAGTTCTAAACTGGTTTCAAAGATAAATAAATATTTATATTTCCTTATATATTTATGTAAATATGTACTGAAATATAAGTTACTTAATGTTGATTTGAAATAAAAAAATAAAAATTTTATAACAAAATCTTTCTCAGTTTTGATTGATATGGTCATTAGTGTAAATTGTTTTTTAAATTTTTTTTTTCTAATCCATACAACATTACCAAAATATATTTTATATACATAATTAAGAATGAATCAGTAAATATTTAAACATATATGTACATGTTAAGAAGATGATTTTATTAAATTATGTATGGTTTGGTTTCATCTTTAATTTTGCTGCAAACTTGTGGTGAGCGGTATTAGAAGTCTAAACACTATTATTTTGTATACAGTAACCTAATAGTTTGATATATGTAATTAAAAAGGAGTGAACTAGGTAGTACTCCCCTATTATGGAAATTTTCACATTAAATGGGTGAAGGTTTAGTCCTACCCACTGACATCAGAAAAGATAGATTTGTCCTAACATGAAATCTGGGTATTATTTTGCTGACACAAACCAAACTGGACACAAATCGCGTGTTTTTGGCACCACAGGGGTTAGAGAATGCCTTGAATATATGAGACATCAGTTTTACGTTGAATGCAGAAAAGCACACATAAAATAATCAGACTCGGTGCAGAAAAGAATAGTTTGCTAAAGTAAGGCAACGGTTTGCAGTGCAGTTTATTGTGGTACTTTCATAAAAATGTGGTTCATAAAAAGGAGAACCACCTTCAAATTGGGTTGCGTAACAAGGTTAACCTCTCATTTGTCGTAAGACCGCCCACTTGGTGATTAATAAAAATTGTTAATTATCCAACCTGAAGATGGTAAAGATTTATTTATTTCGTTTTTTATCAATAATAATGGATAATAAATTAAGATAATATAAAAAATAACTACAAAGTTGAAAAAACTTGTACGCACTTCACAAAATCCGATATAAATTTTCAACAACGTGGCTGTTTCTGCCGATATGGCAGTTTGTTGATTTACATTGAACTAATAGAGATATATATTAAGTTGTTGAAATGTTTACATACATTTGTGAAAAAAGAAAAAAATGAGATTGGGCAATTGTATGCAACTAGTTGTGGGCAATCGTAGTCTAGTTTCACTTAAAATTTTTTCATTATAAAGTTACGAATTTCCAAAAATTTTATGCATAATATTATTTTGATTA
This sequence comes from Limnephilus auricula, assembly GCA_951813805.1. Classification (NCBI taxonomy): domain Eukaryota; kingdom Metazoa; phylum Arthropoda; class Insecta; order Trichoptera; family Limnephilidae; genus Limnephilus; species Limnephilus auricula. The sequence goes on along the minus strand of OX638389.1, from coordinate 44,611,423 downwards.
GGTAAGGATAAACACAGTTTTACTTAGAGCTAGTGTGTACATACATCCCTGAAATAAATTAGTACTGGTTTAGACCCAAAGAATGAATGACAAAAATAACAAGTAGTCCCAGAGGTAGGCTGTACAAAAGTTATTGATGAATCTCTTCCATCTCACACGTCTTGTACGAAAATTAAAAAGACAGAAGATACTAGAACGACGATGTCACAAACAACTTCTCTCTACTATGCATAATTACTATTCATCCCCATTTTTAATTGAGTTGCCTAATCAAATCACTCAATGCGAACGTTTTTATTTTGTGTAAAGCACTTTTATCATTAACCCCTCAGGCCTCCATCATGTTTTATCAGAGGGTCAAATTATTTCCGATTTGCAATAAAATCCAAATAAATGGAATATTTTTGAACCTAAAAACCATATCCAAAACCTATTAGACAAATGTATTATAAACGTTATTTTCACCTTACTGTTTGTCATTTCATGTAAAAAAAATTAATAAAAAATTCCCAATTTTCTCACTTTTCATAATTTTTTATCAAATTGCGATCCGAAACTTTGGTTTTAAAAAGATGTACATTTTACTTCTTTTGTGGTAAATTTTAGATGTGAATGTAAAGCTTGGTGTTTTCTCTTTCTGACACCTTTTAGATCATATTTCTCACTATGATAGTAAGGGAGACAAGGATTTCTACGAGACCTATATGAGTTGTTCGGAAAATCAAACAATATGCTGGGGGGTAAAGTTATCTTCCTTTGTGAATGTAACGATAGTCTCACATGAGCGCTATACTCTTATGGTTTGGCCTATTTCACCATATCGTTTGCCCATGCTCGCCATACATTCCCAATGGGAAAGCATGGAAAGTGGTATGCTAAAATAGGTCAAGCCATTAGAGTATATCGCTCATGTGAGACCAGCATAATACAATGTATAACATATGGTATATTTTTTTATATGATTGACTGTTTTTGTAAATCACCTCATTTTATTTTATTTATTTATTTTATTTTGTAGAAGCAAACAGTACATTGTTTTCAGAATCAGGAGACAGTTTACAGATATTAAATAATATTTCATGGTGGGTACCTTTGATATGTTTCTTTCAAATGTCTTATTGTGGAATGTATAATTAGTAACTACCGGGTGATGTGCGTAGTGTGTAAATGTGTGTGTATGTGTGAGTATGTGTGAGAAGTGGTGATCCGTGAAGGGATATGTATGCGCATTAAACAGTTTATATCATTGACATGATGCTCCTTTTAAATTTGGGCAGTGAATCCAAGAAAATGTCAATGTTAAAGTTTAGGTAAACATTATTAAATGTATGAAGAGCATGGTTAATTGGCAAATTAGTTGCTGCATTTGTTTTGTAATTAAGGGTGTGGAATAGTGCTGTATGGCGTGTACGTCTTAAAGGTATATTAAAATGAATTATTAGGATAGAAATTCGGTACAGTCGATTTTGTTATTTAAAATTCTGTGTATAAATGTTAAATCAGCTAGTGCCCGCCTTTGTTGCAAAGTTTGAAATGTAGATTCGAAATTATTGTTAAATTTGAAGGTAAGATATTTTATAAATTTGTTTGGGATATGTTCTATGCTATCTATGTATATTTTGTTTGTTCGTCGCATACGCATCGCCAATATGGTTCCATATTGGCGATGCGTATTCTAGTGTACTTCTGACTAATGCAAAATATAGCATTATTATTGTCCATGGGTTACTGAAAACTTTACTGATACGAAGAACAAAACCATGCATTTTATACGATCTATGAACGATTTAGTCGATGTGCTTATTAAATATAAGTTTGCTATCAAGGTTAACGCCAAGATCTTTACAATCCGTTTTAGAGATGACAGGTTCGTTATGGAGTGAATAAGATTACTTAATTATATGTTTGTTTCTGGTGAACGTCATAGTGTGACATTTAGAAACATTGATATCTAAACAGTTAACTTTGCAATACTTGCAAAGCCCTTCTAGGTCACTTTGTAAAGCTTCACAGTCAGAGAGAGAATGCACAACTTTGAATATTTTCATGTCGTCAGCGTACAGCTTATATTCGGAATTTTGAAAGCATGAATCAATGTCGTTTATATAAATGTTGAACAAGAGTGGACCTAGGTGGGAACCTTGCAGGACACCAGATATTACCTCTAAAGACTTTGAGAAGACGTCGTTGATTACCTGATTTACCTGATTACCTGATTACGATCACTAATGTAGGACTTAATCCATCTAAACAGGTCGCCATGTACACCAAGCAGGATGAGTTTTTTCAAAAGAATTGAGTGAATTACGCGGTCAAAGGCCTTAGAAAAGTCTGTGTACATAGCATCAACCTGCTTCTTATCGTCCATCTTGCTATGCAAGAAGTTAATCAAAAGGGTGAGGTTGGATGTTGAAGACCTACCTTTCATAAATCCGTGCTGATTTGGTGTATGTATTTGATGTGGAAATAGCCGAGTATAATTGATCAAAGACGATTTTTTCAAGAACTTTGCTTGGAATAGGAAGATGGGAAATGAGACGGTAGTTTTTAACATAATGTTTATCACCAGATCAGTGGTTGAGTGGGCATCGCGTTTGGGTTCCACCCAGGTGTTCCGTGTTCGATTCCTCTGCTGGCTAAGTCCTCCATTACAACAAAGCAACATCTTCCGCATAGTGTGGTGGTAGTAGGAGATTTTCAAATGTTATTGGGTTATTCGTAACCCGGGAATGTATTTCTTTCTTTAAAAAAAAAATAAATATAAAAATAAATAACGGCTGATTTCCATTTGAGAGGAAACGATCCTTCTGTTAGTGATTTTTTATAGATTTTTTTATATTACTGACTGCAAGGAATATTCCACACTTGTGAAGTTCTTTAAGCCAAATACATTTTTTTAAAGATAATATATTATAGTATATGCATGACAAACTTTAATGCCAGCCTGAACTCAAAAACATATGTGCAATAGTGAAAGGCATGGGCGGGGAGGCATGTCACTTTTCTGACATTAAACTCGCCTATTGTGATGACTTCTTCAATGTATCAGCTTCAGGCCGTTATTAAAGTTTGGCGTGTACTATATGTAAGTGTTTAATGCTACTTACTTTTTACTGTTTACTTTACTGTAAAATTAGCGTTTAGCCGTGCTGAGATTTTACAATGAATTAGGTTGCTGTTTGATTGTTGGACCTGACTCCCAGTTTCTAATCACTCTTCAATAAAACTCTGGGATCAATCACAATGTGGACTTTTATTGGTGAAAGTTAAAATTGAGTTTTCACAGCCAAGAGGTCAGTGGCCTTTATTTATTTATTAAACGCCCTTATGGGCTTTTACATTTTAGTTAAATAGATGAGTATAACAGTGATTTCAAAAAAATTTAAATTAAAACAACAAAGAAAGCATAAGGCAGGAGTAATAATTCTAAGCTTTAACATTGGTAGCCACTATCACTACCTTAACATTGGTAGCCACTATCACTACCTTAACATTGGTAGCCACTAACAGGTATTTATCTATCTCTGAATCTCTGTTTTATCTCTACCCAACCAGCTCTACCTTACTGCTACAAGTGTCATCTGTGAATAACAACTCAAACTAAGATACCACAACAAAAAATGAGGGATATATAAGCAAAAACGCCACTCTCCAAAAGTACTGTTGTCGGTAAATCAAAAAAACCAATCAAAATATACTACCCATTTTTCGTGTGATTTTTTAGTAATAACTTAAAAAGTACAATCCATAGTGAATTATTATTATAAAATATGTTATAATAATGTGTTCATTGGTCATGTTAAATTTATTTTCAATTCAGGCTTGTGATGGGCTTTTTTTTTGTAGTGTACACCTCACAAGAGTCCCAACTGCTCCCGTCTGGAGCCAGTGAGACTGTGGCATCCCCAATTGGGGTATATTGTGAGGCTGAAGGTAAGCGGGGAAGGTAATGAGATGGGAAAGAGGAAGGTGGGGATTTACCTGGCTATTCAGATCTAGACACTAAACACGGCTAAGGCCATTTCAAGCAACGTTTCAATTCTAAATGGTGTCTTATACCAGGGCGATGCAGAGAATATCTTCCAATCTGGAATGTGCTGCAAAAATATAGTAAATATTATTTTTAATTAATTAATTTTGAAATAACACAAATTAATCAAATAAAATTTATTTGCGCAAGCCAGGTTCGAGACCGCGACCTTCTGAATGGGAGTCCAAAGCCTTGCCTCTGGACTACGCCAGCTTTGGTGGAGAGTGCTGATTTTGCTTGTTATTCTCTGTGGAGGGTGGTGATTTTCATTTTAACCCAATTTTCATTTGGATTTTTCCATGATTTGCGGTTGATTTATCTAGGGTTATCAAAAACCATCTTATACCTATGGACATGGCACATAGATTGGCATTTGTAACTCAATTTAGTCATTTTTGGAGAGTGGCTTTTTCGCTTTTATACCCCACAAATAGTCACAATATATTTCATACTTGATATTGAATGTGTTTGTATTTTATTCCAAAGATTTTAATCATCAAAGTGATTTTTTTAAATTGTTGGCCTTTTCTCAATTGATTTGTTCTTTAAACTGGTATGTTTTAATTAATAAACTATATGACTTTTTGTGCCCTTTCAAATGTAAAAGATAGATTTTCTATTAAACACACGATAATAGTGAATTTCTTATGTCAAATTAAAGTTGCATAATATGAATCTTAATTGGTTTAATTTCTGTGAAAACTTACTTTATTGATTTCAACATCTTAATAATAATTTATTTTTATAAAAATTGTTATGTAATCCTAATTCTGATTTTTATTTCAAATTCCAAGCGGTAGCTACCCAAATTTGTAGGTGATTTTTATGAATTAAAATAAATTTTTTATGCAATTTTTATTTTTATATTACTATGTCGTCTTTGAAGATGCTGGTTGGAGGGTCTTTTTTTAAGAGGAAGGAGTGAACATGTGTCTTGAAGAGACCCGTTTTGTAGGAAGGAGGAAACACAGAGGCTGGGAATGAGAGAACTTACCTCAATCAACTAAAATGTTTAGTCGCTTCTATCAAATACCAAAAGGTGTCACTAATGTTCCTCTCATGGAATATTCCCATATAATGTTTTGTACCGTGTAGACACCATTTTAAATTCTTTTTTTGAAAATTGAATATTTATTTACATGTTAAAAATTGTTATTTCAAAAAAAGTTATTCAACATAATATGTGGTAAATACATAATGCATTAGGTTTTTTGATGGATGAGAGGTGGAATAAATGTAGGTGGCCAAAAAAATCTAATTCTCTGATATGCAAATGACATTACCCTTATCGCCTCTTCTGAAGAAGAAATTAACCACCTCCTTGCTAAAATAGAGGAAAATAGTCATAATCTAGGTCTACTGATCAACAAGGCCGAAACAAAACTAACGGTGATCGACATGCCAAACCTTTGTGAGGAGACAAAAGGACAAAGAAGGTTGTGAAACAGAAGTGTATTAGAGGCAGACCAAGGAAGAGGTGGCTGTCTGCGTGGAGCAAGATAAGAAGGTCTGGTAACTGAAGAAAAACACTTAGGAACAGGAGCTGCTGGAAGACTACTATCAACTACCGACCTACACTCCTTCAAGCTTTCAATCCTCCTGTAAGACTCAGAACACTTATTAATTTTATTTAGCTTGTCTCTGCGGTTTCATTTTTTCTCTGCTTATTTACTTTTCAAACATATTGTCAATTCATTTGGGTATAAAAATAATGCCAGCTGTAATTTTTGATATATTTTTATTATAATAAATAATGAAATACATTTTATAAATAATTTTTACAATATATAAGTTAAATAACGAATTATATTGAGAATATAAAATATACAATTTCACATCTTCGTTATGACAAATTTTCAAGCGTTGTGAAGCAATCTTTTATACAAAATAATATGGCAAATTGAATATTTTTGTTGAAATGTAAAGCGAGTATGCGTTTTTTCATATCATCACTGCTCCTTGCCTACACATAGAAATCAAAACTTATTTTAAACTTACAACATAAAATTATCTTACTGTTTTTTTTTTTTTGGTTTTTTTAAATTTTTTTTTTAGTCAAATCGAACGGATAAGGAAATACACCAAGATAAAATATTATTTTCTTAATAATTTGTTTGAATTCATATGGGATGGTGATATTTAGATCCATAGTTTATTTTATTTTATCGTGCAATTAATAAGTTTCACGCAATAACAACAACAAAAAATTGTGTAAGATTTTTTAAGTCGTTCAATAGAAAATCAAACCTTTTCACACTTTTCAGTCTATGTACAATAAAGTCAATTACAATATATCATATATTACAATATATCATAGATACAATATATCAATCTTCGTAAAGCAAGGTCAGCATTTTATGATCATTGTATAATAGTGTCGTCATTTTTACCACATTTCAATCTATATACAAAGTCGATTGCAATACATATTTCGATCTTAGTAATGTAAAGTCGATTGCAATATTTTGATCTATATTAAATAAAGTACATTACATTGTTTCGATGCATATATGTAAAGCATGGTCGATTACAATATTTCAATCTATTTAAAGCCAAAATGCTTATCATACTTCAATCTATGTTAAGTAAAGTTCATTACAATATTTCGATCTCTATAAAGCAAGGTCGATTACAATATTTCGATCTGTGTAAAGCAAGGTCGATTACAATATTTTGATTTGTGTAAAGTAAGGTCGAACACAATATTTCGATCTGTGTAAAGCAAGGTCGATTACAAATTTTGATGTGTGTAAAGCAGGGTCGATTACAATATATTGATTTGTGTAAAGTAAGGTCGAATACAATATTTCGATCTGTTAAGTAAAGTCCATTACAATTTTTTCGATCTTTGTTAAATAAAGTCTATTACAATTTTCGTAAAGTCCATTACAAATTTCGATCTGCGTAAAGTAAAATCCATTACAATATTTCGATCCATGTTAAGTAAAGTCATACAATACAATGATCTATGTAAAGTAAAGTCGATGTCAATATTTTAATCAATGTAAATCAATTACCAAGTAAGTAAGTCGGCTACGTTAGTCTGATGTATGTAAAGTAAAATTGTCGTTACAATATTAAAAGCCAGAACCATGTTTTAGAGCGGACAAGTAATCTGACGAGTTATATAGGCTCTCGTAGTGCGAAGTGAAGTACAGAGTGAGTGCGGGGTACCTGGTGGAGAGAGAGAGAGAGAGAGAGAGAGAGAGAGAGAGAGAGAGAGTGGGGAGGGGAGGCAGGAAGGTGGGAGATAGGGGTGGAATAGTGTAGAGTTAGAACTGGCTTGAGCCACTGGCATCATCGTAATGTTGTGTACCTGGGGGCACCTTATATCCCGGGTAGTTGTTTGGGAGGGCGTTCTTGGCAAAGAATGATGAGTAATCCTTCTTAACCTGAAACAATAACACATTAAGTTTCATTAATGGCCCTCAATATTATCACGTTAGTGGTTACCAGTCGATAACAGACAGTTCTCAATAAAGGTTTTAAAGGTGTGATTATTTAATTTATTGTTGTATCTTATTTTCTGTGGAACCAATCTCCTGCTGACAAGCTACTTGCAGTAGCTTAGTGGGTACAAATTACCATTGTATGCCAATTTTTTATACAAAAAAAAAATAACGGTTCAGGCTACGTAATAAGATAGTTTTACCTACCGATAAAACTTATATTATGCACCTTACCTCATTTAAAACCTAGCACTGCCTGGTGAGAACTAATGAGAAACAATGCCATAAACAAAAGTGATGTGGGTAGAGGTTTAACTTTTGTGTAGCATCTGGTGACCACTTGACAGACACAAGGTACTGCAAAAGAGCGGGAAAGGCCACGCGAAAGGGGATTCGAGAATGCTTTTCTAAATAAAGGTTTTAAATGAGGTTAGGCACATAATATAAGTTTTATTGGTGGGTAAAACTATCATATTATATTTCATTAATGGCCCTCCATTACATATAAAAAACTAATAATTATCAAATAATTAATAAAATAGTGGTATATTTGGTATTGAAGAGTGGTTGGTTCGTTAGTTACCTTCCTGGGTCTGCAAGCAGGTCCCTTGGCTAGAGAGATCCTGGCTTCGTTCTCAGCTTGCATAGCCTCCTTGTTGGACGCTGGCGGCCACTTCTGGTCTCCCCGCATGTTCACTCCTCCTGCAACACGCAAATACACATGATGCATCACAACTAACAAAACAAAACATATACCTAGATAGATAGATAGATTTAAATTACTTCGTGTAAACCACTACATGTTATAATATTTTGCGAAGATTGAAGAAAAGATAGATTCACATACGTCAAGTTGTCCTAGCAAGATACTAGTGTTACCATTACTAAAACATACTGATATCCCGGCTCATAATGCAGTGGTCTCATTAATCTGGCTCGTTCGGTAATCCGGCACTATCTGAGTTGCAGCGACACAGGTAAATAAAAATTGGTAATAAGAGATAAACCTGACTGAATCTTATAATTCACATAATATAGGAAATATGTATGAACAAATATACCATATAAGTATGCACTGATTATAATGCTTGCTATGCACTCTCAACACATCATATCGCCGAGACTTACGGCGAAAAATTTTCTGTGGTGAGTACATTACAGTAATCTGGCATAATCAGGTTTTATATTATATTGGTTGATTGGTGGCAAAGATCTTTGATTGGGAAATAAAATCAGAGGCCACCCACAGAGTGCTGACGATGTAAAGATAACGAAGGCTTCAAATGAGTGAGAGCTATTAAACACTAGCAAATATGGTGACAAATTGCAGAAGGCTTATCACCAGGCTGGTAACCTTTGGCCCATGAAAATTCGATTACAATAGCGACAGTGATTGCCAATATAGATATTAATTATTTTGTACACAGTTACTGGCGGTGTTTGATTGTTTGGTGTTGTTTGCAGATTTCGATACGAATGCGAAGGGAGATCAGCCGGCTCTATCCCCGGGATGCACAGTACTCCTGAGAACAAGACGTACCCCACCATCGAGATCGTAGGCTACCGGGGCCGGACCGTGGTAGTTGTCTCCTGCGTCATCAAGGACGCCCCTTACCGACCCCACACACACAACCTCGTGGGCAAGGATGGCTGCAAGAAGGGCGTCTGTACTGTAGAAATTGATGATTTTGAAGGGACCGAGTTACTATATCTTAGTAATTTGTTTTGTTGTAACTTGTAAATGTACGCACCTCTGAATGAATTAGCCGCTGGTTGACTGGCCACGACGGGGGCGGGGATCTGGTGCACGGGGGCGGTGGGGCGGAGGGTCACGGTGGATGGTGGGGGCTCCTCAAACTGCAAAGCCAACCAAAGTTAATACCCATCACAATATTCTACCTCCAAAATGCCTGGTGTTAAGTGTTACACATCCCTTCCCTTGTTATAAGTGTTAGTGTTATATTATTCTGATATTATCAACACAATGACTGAGGCATCTTGTCTTAATTTTATCTCTTTTGAAATAATTTAAGATCGTAGACATCTTTGGTTGAAATATCAAATCAAAACCTCACTCATTTTTAAATATTTTGACACTTTTTTACTCAATGTGTTGATATAAAAAAAAAATTATTGTAATATTTTGAGACATGCAGTAATTTAATCCCAAAACCGAAAGCATTTTCACAGCCAATAAGCAGAATTATTATTTATAAGTAACTACGTACATTGTTTCGCTACAGAAAGATTTTTCATGTGAAATAATTTGTGCTAGGTTAGTTTTAAGTAAAATGATTTGTTGAGATACCAGAAATATGTGGATTATAATGATTTAAGCAAGCTGGTATATTTACAGTTATACATTATTCCTATTAGTTTGGATAAATATTTACATCATAATTTTTTTTTAAATAATTAATTTTTTTGTTTTTGTATCTACTTAGGCGCGGGTTTCTCTTGCGTTGTGTACATTTTCAAAACTAATATAAATTCTATGTAATTGTGTTTGTTGTGTGTTTTTTTTTGTGTTCATTAAATATATTTTTTGGAATCTCCTTATAATCGAGATTTAGTTTCCAAAACCTTTAGTAAAAAACAAATTTATTTACCAGTGGAGCAACAAACGTTAAAGCATTTTTTGAAGGTTTTGATCAAGGCACTGACATTTTGTTTTTATTTATAATATTATGTTATAAGCTGTTAAATGAGTTATATTCATTTCCGTCAGGCACACGTACATATTATTGAATGAAGCACTTTCCTCGGTATGAAGGATGAAACAGGTTAATGACAACAAGGAGAGCACAAAGTTGCTGCTTGGATTTGTAAACTTTGTATTTCAACCAATATATTATTCACATAATGTTCTTTTAAATGGGTTTGCACTAATTTTATTGATGTTTGGTAAAAGCATTTGCTTTTCAAGCTTGCACAAACGGTGGTAAATGAGATAGGATAATATAGGTACCCGAGATTAAAACAATGGATTTTTCTCTCTACATTCAAATGTAAGTTTAAGAAAAGAATAAAGAATAGTTGCAAAAAGGTAATGTTGCTCCACTTTCTACCTAAAACATCTGATCTCATTTTCAGCCATTGCAGCCTACACAACAGCAAGTAACATTCAATTATATTTGTTTTGATAAACTGTGTCCTGAATGTGATATGTCAACAGTTCTCAACACACGCGCAATGCTGGGCATTCTCAGAAACATGCTAGAATGTTTGAATCCAAAGAGTCGTGTTGACATATGACCGGGAGTGACACAGGTTATGTTCGTTGAGAAACACCGCATACCTGGATGGGAATAATGTACGTAGAGGGGGCTCCCGGCTGCTCGTCTCTGGTCGCACCGAACTTAAAGGGGGCCGAGGGAGCGGACACGGGGGAGTGGTAGGGCTGCGGGGATATCAGCGCAAAGTCGCGGGACGGTGGCGGCACGGGGGCGTACACCTGCGAGGTTACGGCCGACAGCGAGCGCGGCTCGTGCGCCTGCGGGGACAGGGGCGCAAAGGCCCGCGGGGACACGGGGGCGAATGAAGACTGAGTCTTCCGAGGGAAGGTGGAGTACGGCTCAGGGAAGGGCGGCGGGAAGGTCTGAGTCTGGGGGGACAGGGGAGGCTGCGGCGAGAAGGCCTTGGGCAGCGGGGACAGCTGGGGCTGCGGAGAGCGGGGCTGCACCTGGGCAGCGGGAGCCTGCGGGGCGTACACCCGCGCCTGCGGAGGGTTGTGGGAAACGGGAGCGGCCTCGCGCTCAAATGGGATAAGGCGGGAAAGGGCCGGGGACTGGAAGAGCTTGACGGGGGCGGGGGCCGCCTGGAATGCCACCCGGAACAACAGCATTATCAGTAGGTGCTCAAATTTACAGTAAATACATTCTATATTTCCCTTCGATCTATTCCAAATGTTCTACAGCCAAAACAATATTGTAGAACGGAAGGATTGCAAAGTTTACAAATTTGTGAATCTAGGTAAGAATTAAAGAAAATAATAATTTGATCATAAAATATTTAGAGTTATCAGCGATACTTTTACTTTCTATAAAACTGATACTGCTATATAGATGCAGTAAATGGGGATGAATAGCAGGTACTTGATGTAAGAAAGGCAATAAGAGATAAGTATGATACATGCACCTGCACCACCATCACCTGCACCACCAGCACCTGAATTTGAGGCCACTCCTTGCCAGATAATTCATACAAAGAATAACTGTTTTTTCTTGCACGTTGGCAGAGAAAACAGCCATTTCCTTTATGTGGATTTCCGTGCCTTGTGGTGAGATATTATGTAGAAGCTTCCTCACCATTATGGAAGCTGGTTCTTCATGCTGGCGGCATAATATTATATATTCAAATGTTTCCAATTGAGTATTTTAGTCAAATCTTAGAAAATTCGGGTGTTTGTTACAGAGGAAACTTCCCTTTTTGTTAAAGGAACAATATTTATAATTGGAAGTTCTCATAATATCCAATAAAAAAAAATTACACTCAAGGTAAAAAACAAAATGTACAGGTTACAAAATAAAATATTTCCTCATAAACATCTCAGTATTTGAAACACGGAGGCGTTAGATAATCATTTTAAAAGAAAAATCTTCTGTATTATGAGGGACAAGGGGTATTTTGTTAAAAAACAATATTACCTATTAATTTGGTGGCATTTTTGAGTAATATGTAATGACAAATCGTTAATTTTTATATTTTAAAGTTGAATACTGTGCATAATAATATTATAGTGAATAATAATTTAGTCTTTTTCACCAACATTCCAAAAATAAAGAATTTCGTCACAGTACAAATAAAATGTGTAATTTGTTTTTTTTTAGGTAGGTGTAAGCTTGTTAGTATGGTGAGTCGTTTGTCGAAAGGTTCCGCTTCAAAATAAATGCGTACAATTATTTAACCGCTTGGGCACATAAGCTTGTTTTCACGACAATTTAACGTAGGTAGACATAGGAATGACGTATGCCCTGGACCTGAGTTATTAAATAACCCAAACTAAGAACATAATACTTAAAAAAAAGATTGTGTATTTTTTTCCATCTCCTTTGTAAATAGTTATTTCTCATGTGTTATTTCTGTTATTTCAATAATTTGGATATATTTAGAAGAAAACGGAAAATGGAAATTTTACTGAATTATTAATTTAGCATATGTCTCGTGAGTAAACTTTCGGCGTGGCTGGACTTTTTTGGATTTTAGAATATTTTTGTAGAAAAAAACCCTTTGATTCACCTTCGTTACTATAAAAGACAACTATGTATTTACGTTCAGGGCGATGGAAAATACTGCATTTAAAATTTTAATTACGTTTAATGAAAATTTGCTTTCGTCGTACGGGACGACAGTCATTTACAATAATTTATGTCCGTATTCAATAGCGTTTTCCATAGCCCAAATGCAAATACATAGTTGTCTTTTTAAGTAATTAAGGTGAATGAAAAAGTTTTTAAAAATATATTTGTATTAAGCATGCCAAGTCATCCCAAAAGTTTATTGTTTCATGTAAGATGACAGTGCTTTCGGATGTAAAGTACTTTTAGATTCTGAGATTCGGTTATTTTTGGTTTATATATTTTTTATTCGGGTTTTCCCTATGGAACAGTGATGTGTTTTCAGACAGGCGTATGTTATGTTGTGTTGCGAAAGAGTAAATACCTGTCTTTGTGCGGGAGACTCGCTCTCTCCTTCCGGACCTTCTCCTTCTTCAGCTGGTGGGGGCCACGCAATTCGTTTTGTACCTTCAAGTTGGAAATAACAAGTTAGTTAGGTACTGAAAATTCTCTTATTTTAATTTTTCATGGTTTGAGAATTTTAACTTTTTTCATAGCTAACATTTCGAAATGTTAGATAGAAACTCTGATTCTTTTCCAACTATTCAAGGTTATGTTAGGAGAATTTTTTTCAGTTTCACACTTTTTGTATAAAAGAAAACGATTTCTTTCAGTTGACAGTTTATTTCCATTCAAAGAGTTGAAATAAAAAATTACCAAGTCGTCGCTTCAGTTCGTTTTTCTCCAACCGACCAAAAGGTAAATCGGGAGAAATGGCGCTTTAAAGTTTTTTTTACGAAAAAAGCACATACATATTAGGATGTAAGATAAAGTGTGTTTTGAAAACCCCTTAACTAATTAATATTAAATTAAATTGAACGAGTATCGTATAAATAAAGGCTTTTTGAGAACAACTGCATACTTAACTCATTTTCATGAAAAATGGTCTGTTGGACAAAAACAAACTAGAGCGACGAAGTGCAAAGTTTCTGGGCTGAAAATAGTTTACTCCTGTAGAGCAATATTCAGAATGGACTAAAAATTCTGCAGCATTTCTTTGATGATTAAAATAATTTACTAGAGAAATAGGCTTGGCTGCTTTTTTCTCCCTGGTGAAGGGATTTTGAATTATCAATAAATTAAATATAAAAATAACAGTACTTAAATAGGTAGGTATATCTAGGAACTAATGAAAAAAATCAGGAAAGGGGATATACTTTTAAAAAATATACTTAAGTGCATTTTGTCACTGTAAAATATTTTCACTCATTGAAAATTTTATGCACCCGGGTTAATGTATTAAGTAATAGCTTTGTAAAATTCACTGGGAGTAGCCATCACCCACGATCATGAATTATTCTGAAGTTCTTTGTATTGATTTGTTTGTTTACTGATTGTCTTGTTGGTCTCACAGCCATTATTAAGTTGAATGAGTTTTGAGGTATTATGCTGTCATTTTGCTTTTCCTCCTTCTGGATTCGACGTTTCGAACGGTCCTGGGGTGTCATCATCAGTGCAAATGAATGACCAATCAAAAACTACAATGACTTCCGAAACGTTGCTTTTAGACAGGGAGGTATCTGCAATTTTTGTGACTCATGCTACAAGTCAATCAACATTATATTCGGCTCATTAAATTATTTCGACGATTGAAAAAATATATTAGTCCACCACCTTTATTTAATGAAAGCAGAACAGTTAGATGTAATTTCAACATTGCCTCAGTGTTTCCTCCAGTTGTTGCTAAATCAGTATGAATAATGCTTTGATTATAGACATTTATATAATCAAAGGAATAATGTTGTTTCAACTCAAAGAAAATGAATTTATTTTTTGTTCAGGTGTGAAAATCGAAAGAGCATCAGATAAAAAATTTAACAAGTCTGACTTTAATGATTGGTCTTTTCACAAATAAGAAATTCGGTTATAGAAACTCTTTAAAAAAGTTCTGGCGCTGGAATTTCGTGGGTCCAGAATTTTTTTAAAGAATGAATTATTTTGGAAAGTTTGCCAACATTTTGAAACAGATAAATGATTGTTTACCCTGATCCGCCCCAGCACCAGTGGCATCTGGCGGCGAATCATATCAACTCTCATCTCACGGGGAATTCAGGCCGGCCAACTGTTTATTTAAAACCGAAACTTTTCCGGTATCACAAATAATGCGGCCGGAAAATTCACCAGCCAAACGTACATTAAAATAATTTGCTTAGCTAATATAAATTATTCCAGTTAAGTAGGCCACGAATATCGCGAAACATATCACAAAATGCCGCTAATTCATAATGTTGCCAATAATACGTAGGTAGGTACCTGCCTAATAAATTAAAATATTTGCAATAATTGTTCGATGTCCCCATTTAAAACCAAATGTATAAAACGTCCAATGTCAGATGGTTTTATGTGAAATTAATAATCATAATGAAATATTGATCAAATAACTACATTATAGAAGTATTTCACACTTTCAAATAAATGTTTAGTTTTATCAACTAGACAATGACATTGACAAGCCACTTAATATTAATTTAGCGAGGCAAAGCATACATTAAATTCCATGCCTAATTATCAATGCTTGGAGGAGGTGAAATGATGGAGCAATTTATTTTATTGAAGGGTTTACGATTTTTTAAAAGCTGATGGGAAGGGAAACATAATATTGTATTTGTGGTTTGTGTGGAGAAAAATTGCAATAAATTATATTGTTTTTGAACTTACGATGTACAACAACGAACGCTTGTGTAAACTGTGTGCGCGTGCAATAAGAATAATAAAGATGGCCGCGGTGCACGGTTGTTGCGATGTGAACGGGTTTTGGTGTAGAATTACAATGAGGCAGGTAGCGATTCCCGCAAAATGCTGTAAGGTGAATCAAAATAACCTGCGGCGCACTGCTTCGGGATCACCTCCCACTCTAGCCACCCACCCCACTCCCACTCCTCACGGGAGGGGAGGGGAGGGGGGGGGGGGATGCCAGGGCCGCGCCCGTGATAATATACAAACTAGTGCAATATCATGACACAATATTCTGTCATCCGCGTCATTTTACCCACTACTATGATAAGTTATTGTTTTGTTTGTTATTGTTTTGACGAGTTTTTTGTAAAACTATCCAGATATACTTGGTCGAAGATTACGGCATTTCGCTGATGTGACCTTTATTTCTTTTTCGTAAAATAATCACTAAGAGCAACATAAAGGGTAATCACCACAAACGTTATTGGTTTATCTATTAATGCGTACCTTCATCCGTTCACATTATTTGACATTGACAGCACATGATAACGAGTCGTTACTAAAACTTGTTAGTGAACGACATGCACATCCTTTTTCCCATCTACATCGTCTCCAAGTTGGGTTGCGTAACATACCCTCTTGTTTTTCATGTGACTTTTGCGAGTCGTAAAAAAATACTGCAGGAGCCACACTAACGGTCGATGTTCCCAACTTTTATATCGATCAATCTGAGTCTCCGATCAGCCAACTGATTTGTTTAGTAACGAGAGTCGCGATGGGAAGAGCATATTTGAGTAGCGTTGAGTCAAAACATCGGCTCAACAGTTGATCAGTAGAATTGTGAACAACGTCTGTAAGATTTTTAGAGATCAGAGAAATATTTCAAATTCTGCCGGAGAATTATTTTTAATGCTTTTTAAACACCGAGAATTTTTACTGTTTCTCTAGTCCGTCTCTGTCCGTTGGCTGAATTTTTACAAAAATGCTCTCATCATCGCAAGTATTTAATAGAAACAGACTCTCTCACGTGAAAATGCTGGCAACATTACACCGATTATAAGTACCTAGTTAGTTATACCAGGCTTTTAAATAGATCGTCGACATTGTGCTGACAAATCAAAAACTATTATTTGCTTGATACCTATTACAATGTCCGCATATATTTGTAAATTTATCAAAGAAAATTAACGGATTTACCCAAGTATCAAAAACAGACAAAAAAAAACGTTGTACATCTAGCTCCAGTTCAGAAGATACTCAAAATATCGCTATTATGAGAGACAATACATCAGAATGAAAATCGTGCTTGAAATGAATTATATGTTTTGTGATCAGAACGGAATAGCTAGGTAGGTAGGTATTTTAGTGGTTCCCCTCCCCCATTCCACCAGCCTCTCAAAGTTCTTCAATCTGGCAGTTGGGACTCTCATATGCGGTATCACATTTTTTTTTGCCCAAATTAGCTTCTGTATGGATTTTGTTTCAAATTGAACAGTGGCACTTCTTTACTCCTTTGAAAAGTCATTAAAAGCAAAAAGTGAAAAAACTAGGTTTGGTTAAATCAGGTTAGGTTAGGTAAGGTGAGAAAGGATAAGTTTTGGGCTATATATTTATTTCATCTTTGACTTTTCAAAGGGACGTTGAAATGCCACTTTGTTGAGTTGTCATGGAACCGAATGAAAGAGAGTAGGAAAAACCCGTGTCATTTTCAAAAATGTCTACAGATTTTATATTACAGTGCGTACTGCGTAGGCTGGTAACTAATTAGATGACTAATTCTTTATGAGAGAATTTTTTCATCGTGGCAATGTCATCGTCATGGTCAAGAATAGAAATTTCCCACTGGATTTTGTATGAATAAGTATAGTGTGATTGTAAAGTAATTGTTACATGGGACAATGATTAAACCACTAACTATACACATAACAAACACACCCCACTGCCAACATTTTGTGGAAATTATTTTTATTTTAAAACTTTAATAGAACAATGATAAAAGATCTTCTACGTATTTTAAAAACTTTAACCGAACAACGGTAAAAGAACAACAACATCTTTTAAAAACTTTAATAGAACAAGATACAAGATCTTTATATATCATTAAAACTTTAATAGAACAAGATACAAGATCTTCTACATATCATTAAAACTTTAATAGGACAAGATACAACATCTTCTATATATCATTAAAACTTTAATAGGACAAGATACAAGATCTTCTATATATTATTAAAACTTTAATAGAACAAGATAAAATATGTTTTCCTTTAAAAAACTTTAATAAAATAATGATAATTTTTTTTCTATATCCTTTTAAAACTTTACTAGAACAAGTCACAAGATCTTTAAAACTCAAATAGAACAAAATAAAATATATTTTTTCCTTTCATTTAAAATGGTTACCGATTTTATGATAAGAGTAAATAGGAAACCCTTTACCAATCCCTGTTTAGCATGCAAAAAATTTCTGTTAAAGTTTTAAGTCAATGAGTGACTTGTCAATGAGTGCTTATATGAGAACATAACATATAAAATATTAATATGCTGGAGTTTAATCACATTTAATGCGTTATTTGTGATGAAGGCATATTATGACAGATGAAACAGTAAAACCTTTAGATAGGTACCTGTGGTTCTAGGCTTGAAAAACTGTGCGGAATACATATTGTTCATGTTAATTTGTCCCCCGTTGTTCGTGGTAGATTTGGGGGGCCAATCGATATATCGGTCGATCCTTCGGATATGAGGGTCCCTTTGCCGGTCACCTCGGGAATACCCTTTACATCGGCACCGCATCGACACAAACATATTAGTTAAGTTCATTTCAACCAACACAGGTCCATCCTATCTTATTCCTACATCATTATGGGTGAGCGTGTGTTGAGATTCAGGCGGCGCAGCACGCGCAGAATGTGCAGGTGCAGATTTTGTAATGTACGGACTTTTATGAAACAAGGTATGCTGAGAGGCAGACATCGTTTCAGACAAGCCCATACATTATGACATCTGCACTTGCACATTCTGTGCTGCCTGAATCACAGTTTACGCTTACCCTCTATCTGGTCAATCATCAACTACATCAACTTCAACATTCTAAGGAAGTTCTAAGGTTTCCTTGTTTTTAACTCCATCACCTTTGATGACCATCAATCAAATCGGAAAACAGGTTTTTTTGAAATTTGAATTGTTCTCGTAAAACATCGATTCTCGGTCCGTTTCAGCTTTTGATCAATTTGTGATCAGCTGTCAAGCTTAGCGGACATGTTATTATCCTTGACAGCTGATCGCAATTTGATAAAAAGCTGAAACGGGCAGAGAAACTGCGTTTGACGGAGACATTCAAATGTCTAAGTTGTAAAAATAGCACTGATGGTCGATTTGATTTTCAACAAGTGGCAAAGAAGTTTTAAACAAGGAGTAAATATTTTTGATGGATGTTTAGGGTTGTTCAGCGATGTAGCATTACATCTTTGATTTTTGAGTCAAAGTTAATGCAATATAACTATCCTATTAATAAATTCACATAAGTAGGACTAAATCTACTTCTTGTCAACTTTTCATTATTTCTTCCTCGGCTTTAATCATAAAACGAATTTCATTTGCCAGTACACAAATTCCAGTCCCCAAAATTGTGCAGGCATAAACTTTCGTCTCTTTGGATTTTGTATTTTAGTGGCGACCGAACTTTATAAACTACAAAATCACATTTTAAATCGCATGGTTGGTAAAGAAAAATGTTCAAAGTCAAAGAATTCAAACAAAAATTTGAAAGATAAGAACTTTTAACTTAACTAAGTTTTGAAGAGAAGAACCTGGAAAATTGTGGAGGGGAAGCTTTGGGAAAATAATTATAACATATTAAAATACAGGGGGGGGAAGTTTTATACAATTCCTTGAAATATTCGCAGCCAAAGCAGACAGAACAGATAACTGCAATAGTGTACAAGCTCAACAAATTGGTTGGTAGTAATAATTAATGCAAATGTGATAAGCTAATTTAATGCCATCTTTTGACTGTGGCGAGAGGGAGAGGTACTCACTGGCTGCTTGTCCGTTCCTCTGTCTCTGTTCTTCCTCCTCGAGCATTCGCAGAACTGCGGAGTTCGCAAGGTTGGAGGGCTTGGCGTTGAAGTCAATGCTGAAAAGAAAGAATTAACATTGTTAATTCCATTAAATATTTGTCATTATAAACAAGTGTTATGTATATAAGATCGGTCCAAAGCTTTAGTTATGTCCAAAGCTTTCGGATTCCAACCGAAGCATCGCGAGCTAATATAGAAAGAGGGAGAAAGTTTCCTCGGAAGGCTTCACCATAGTTTGACTGAAAAAAAAAACATTTGAACTAATAGCTGTGAACAATGATGCTTTTTTTAATTGAACAATAATGTGATGCACTTTCAAACATTATACGATAATGTCACCTCACTGGGTGCTTTTCCCGTGCTGAGGTCAACATTATGCAATTTAAAAAGATACAACGAAACAAAATAAATTGCAACAATAAAGGAGTTAATGAAAAAAATCGGCAAATATAATGAATTATTGTGATAGTATTCCGCATAAGGTATATGTGTTATATTCTTTTATGTTATGATTTTTTTTTAATTCTACCTTTTTGTTCTTTAATTCATCTTTTAGTTTTTTTTTTCATTTTCTTCATTTTTTGTATAGAGGAAAGATTGTTGAATGCTTTTATTGTCTAGTTATTAATGGTGTCTTTGTCCAAAACTTGTGTTTACCGTCGGAGTTTTTATGATTTTTTTGTAGCCTTGTCTAACAGGTCTTCATGGCAGTTTATATTTGTTGAAATTTGTTGTATTGATCGTAAATATAAAGTAGTGTATTATGAATATTTATTTATTGTTTGAAACATTTGGTTTACCTAGGTCAAATGATTTAATATGTTGAATATTACTTAAATTACATATATTATTTCAGTCGTTCCATTTTTTTAAAAGTATATAACCTTTATTTTTTAAAAGCTTTACCTTGTCCCTATTCCTAACATCGATCAATCCTGACTTTCACCACAAACACCCTCAGAGGATGGATTATCTCCTCTGCAGCCAATCGCCCGATAGAGAAGAACTCGTCATACTAGCAGCTCATCGTGACAGAAATCGTGAAGGATACGAGTTTACGAAGAGGACTGGACTTACAATAGCTATGTTGATAGAATAATCATCAACCATTGCTAGTAATAATAAGCCTAAGTAAGACGAAATTACGTTTTTAAGTGACTCTTCGCAAGGATATCGATGTCAGAAGTATATTGTAAAAATATGAAGAGAAGTGGACCTAAAACGGATCCCTGGGGTACTCCTGAAGAAAGTGTTGCGAAGTTAGACAGTTTATTTCCAACCTTTACGGGTAGACAGATAGATGAATTACCTATGTCAATAGCGATGACGTTGTCCTAAGACCTTGAATGCAAATCGCTATAATAATATTGATTTGTAATTATGATGGAGTATTGCCCTATTTGGTGTGACATTGACCGTTTGTGAATCGGACATATTAATTATTTATTATATCCCATGTTTTATCGTTCATTGTCAACCACCTGCGATCTACATTATGCGTTGACTATATAAAACGGTTATCATGGAAAGGTAAACGAATTGAATAATCGATAATAATCCAACAATTCATAGATACTGAATTCCTACATCGTAAATATTGTTATTCAAAATGTATATTTAATACTTGTCGGATGGTTCATTTCCTTATGTTGGGTAGGTATCAATCTCAACAACATTTTCTTCCTTTTTTATTCGGGTTTAGTAGGATCGTATTAATCTTTTCCTGTACTCGAAATGTAGGGAAATATTGATTTGATTTTTTTACATTGGTTATATTGAAAGATTAAGGCCAGAGGATATCGTCTATGTAATAATGGTCGAGAAAACACAAAAGATTTTTTTACGATACCTCTACATGAGAGAGTTAGATTTTTACCCATGGCTGTTTCCAACAGCATACCTACGAGTATATCTCGGAAATCGTCATCTACAGCCTTAGTTCCAGAAGGGATGCCGCATTACTGCTGATGGCTTATAAGCTTCTGAATGGTTTATTATCAATACCAGACATTCTGGCTAAAATAGGATTCTATTTTCCAGACAAATTCACGCTTTCACAGGCTTTAGATTCTTCCCAGGTGCAGAACTAACTTACCAATGGTGATGCCACTGGGAAGACTCACTAGGTTAATTAACTGCATCGCAGGAAATGTGGATGTTCTCTACACGTCCTATACTACGAACAGAGTCAAAACTTCAGGTTTATTTGTGTGTACGTGTAAACATTTGTGCCAAATGTAAATGTATTTATTACGCCAAATAAATTTTCAAACTGGTTATATGCAACTGTTTTTGTAAACAAATAAAAATGAATATGTAAAAAAAATATTTCAGAGCTTTGTATTGTTAATATAAATTCGACCTAAACGACAAACCGAATAATATTGTATTGTAAAAATGTGCTAAGTACGTAGTACTTTTTAATCATACAAATATTATTTTTTTTATAAGAAAAACTCTCTTTTTAACTTTTGAAGGTTATTCCCATCAATGTAATATATCGTTGAAGAAGAATATAACAATAATAATCTAATTTTAAATATGAAAATGAATAAGACACAGAAAAATAATAAAAGATAATGGTCGCAACTGGGACAGTGGCCCAATTGGTAGAGGTGTATGTCCCGGTAAGACGTAAGGTTCTGGGTCCCAGTTGCGACCATTATCTTTTATTATTTTTCTGTGTCTTGTTCATTTTCATATTTAAAAATTGAAGATTATTACTGTTATCTTCTTCTTCAATGATATATAAATATTATATTATTTCTACTATTTTTTTTTTGTAAAAGTTATATTTTTGTACTTACTCTATGTCTATATGTATGGGTGTTAGTACAGTTTTATATTCAACATTGTCTCCAATTCTCGTTCGATTAAAGACACCTATTTATTTAATTTTGAAGATATTGTTCAAATTGATGATTACAACACGATGACAGCACAATGTCGATGATTATTTGTTTAAGAAACAATTAAAATATTTAAAATTGTTTATTCAATATTTTAAATTGACCTACTTCGGGCACATTGACACGCCCATATCACACTGCTATCAGTTTATCAATTATTACATTATTTTTTTTTATTAAAAACTATTTTTATTTATTTAACGATTTGGTAAGTAATGAAAACGGTTATATCGGCAGTGATATACGATTCTCTAGGTTGGTACACGAGGTTCCTAAATAAATCTGTTTTGCTAGTAGGAAAGTGATCCTAATTACGAAATAACCATTTCATCCAATGCTTTAATTCTGAATGTCTTTGGGTCTTTCACTACAGCGATATGTTTGATAGCGTTTTGTATTAATGTTTCGTGTATATTTTTTTATCATCATTGTTCAAGTTAAAACTGGTTTCTTGAAGAGAATTAAAAATATGCACGGCTTATATTGTCTGAAATTTCTAGGCCATCGCAACTATTTTCAGCTCATGACGTTATTGCCAATACAAGCTATAAAGCTTAAAAAGTATTAAAGGAGTTGAAAACTATTAAAAATAGCTCATTTATGGTTTTATTTAAATAAATCAAAAAATCAATAAATTAAATAAATTAAATCACACATTATCATAGATATTTTTGTAAATAATATAACTTGTTTCAAGAAGTATCTCCACAATTTGTGCACCTAAAAAAAAAAAAAAATAATAAAAGATTGTTTGTTGTTTTATTATTTTTTCATAAATATTTTCTTTTTGTTAGATTTTTTATTATTATAATTAAGTTTTTTAGAGTTTGTTGTTTAAAAGATTGTTTGTTGTTTTATTATTTTTTCATAAACATTTTCTTTTTGTTCGATTTTTTATTATTATAATTAAGTTTTTTAGAGTTAAGTTTAAAAATACTGGCATTGTTTTTCTTTGTGTTTGCTTATGAGTATATTAAAATATGATTACTGCAGACACATTAGTCTAGGGATATTTATATTTGTATTTAATTTTGTTTTATATTACCAACATGAATGTTCTATAAATATCCTGTTTGTGTCTCAAATAAATAAATAAATAAATTAAGTATCTCTCACAAATT
The DNA here is from genome assembly GCA_951813805.1 of Limnephilus auricula. Lineage (NCBI taxonomy): Eukaryota > Metazoa > Arthropoda > Insecta > Trichoptera > Limnephilidae > Limnephilus > Limnephilus auricula. The sequence goes on along the minus strand of OX638389.1, from coordinate 44,587,820 downwards.
GACATCAACATTAATAAAGAAACATAACATGACATAACATAACAAACATGACATCAACATTAATAAAATAAAGAAACGATATTATTACTAACTCGCAAGTGCCGATATTTATGAGTTGTGACGGGTCAAATTGAAATATGTTTGGAAATAATTTCACCCTGTTTTATGTCGTCTTGTTCCAGCGGTAGGCACTTCAAATATTAATTTGTCATCTTCAAAATTTCGTGAAATTTATGAACACAATTCTGTGATCTTATATTAAAAGTGCGAAAAAGAGAAAAGGCTTACCAATCGTCGCCTGTGTGCTAAATTGTCCAATCTCCATTTTAGTTTTTTCAATCTTAATTTAAAAATTAAAAATAAAGTATCAAAAACGATAGTTAATCACATAACCACTCGAACGCCTTTTGCCACAATATGGCACTATTTCCAAAACCACGGATTGCTTTGTTGCCATAATATGGCAAATATTCTATAGATTCTGTAAAATGTTTTAAAGTTAAAGATTTTATAATATTTTCTTTATAAATCCTACTAATATCTGATAATAAAAGAAAGATAGGTGAATTCATTGGCTACATAGAACTATAATCAGTTTGTGTGACTCCATATTCAAATTCGGAGGTACGATTTTTTTTAAAGTGGGCGGAAAAATTTCCTTTAGCAATCCTAGAAAAAAGTTTTAAACGAGACTTTTACCTTTACGGAAATAGCTTCATCTTAAACACCTATCATAATGTTTCATAGAAATAATGAAAGAAAACCTCCCCCTCCTGTAAAACTTGCAAATGGTCGATTAGACAATTAGGACAAGCGACGCAATGCCAAGACTTATTATTTTTACATTATTAGATAATATGGCATTATTTTAGCACCCTTGAGGTGATTTTTCATAAAACGGATTTTTAACATCGTTTCCAATTACTGTTATTGTGAATATTCACATTGGCGTTATCATCCAATTATCTCTGAACAGGGTTATGTCAGGAATTAGGTTCTATTAGGAAAGAAATATGCTTCGTTATTAACCCCTCAGGCTATTGTGCTCGCTTTCGGGAATAACTCATTGTTTCTCCCTTTCTATGGTGCTGAGAAATATGATTTAAACGGTGTTAGAAAGTTAAAATAACACACTATGACGCTATATATTAAAACCTGTAAATTAACCACAGAATAATTTATGCATATTTGTAAAACCATAGTTTCCGACTGAAATTTAAAAAAAATTGTTAAGCTTTGGGATCTTTTTATAATTTATTTTTACTTGAAATGACAAAAGCGAGGTGACGATAAAGTTTATAAAATATTTGTCTAATAACATTTCTGTTAGAAAAACGTAAGGTAAGCCATATTTAAAACATTTTTAATTTGCATTAAAAATATATTTAAAAAAAATTACGTGTTTATTTTATATTATAAAATTTAAAATTTTTCACATTTCAACCACAGTTTTTTTTCGGATGTGTTCAGGAATATTCAATTTATTTGGATTTTATTGCAAAGCGGAAAGGTAAAAACCTTTGAAAAAATATGCCCGAGGCCTGAGGGGTTAAGAACTTTTGTATAATCCTACATCTGTATTGTAAATTTCTTCTTTCTCTTAGCGCCTCCGCCCACTGAGGCAACTGAAAACTCTCAACTGCCAACTGTCTTTGTATGACAATGTGATGGCCCGCACACTTCACAATCACACAAAACCCCGTTGTCAATGGTAACGCAAGCTGTGACTAGCGACTTGCCCTGCTGGTTGCCCTGGCCGGCCATTGATAGTTGCCAGCTGTCAGCTGATTGTTCTTCTTCTATGGTTAAACAAGCTTTTTGACCAATCAAGACAGAGAAAACAGCCGTTTTTAGTTGGTTTTCAGTTGCCTCAGTGGGCGGAGGCGCTAACATAAAATGGATCTTTTTGCGGAATGTATTTAATCTTAACTTAGGTAGGTACTGTTGAAAAAACGCTTTTCTTCTTTTAGCTCTAGTCCATAGAATTTCACATAAGTGGATTGTTCTCCTAGAGTAATTGGAATAAGTCTACGCGCATCTAGTGCAATCCATTCCAGTTGTTACAATACGCATTAAAACAAGTAATCGCTCTCTTGCGGAGTGAAATGGAATCTGTGTCATTTTTCCCAAATAAGGAATATGTTCTGACATTGCGCCTTGGACTGGTTTTACGGACAAGCCGACCAAACCGCACACACACCCAGACAGGTAACCAGTACTTATTCACTGCCAAGAAAACAGTTCAGGTAAACATCATGTACAGTGTATCATGTATTGTGGTGAATCTGGTAAGCGTTGTCTTTGCCTGTAGTGGTAGAGGCTTGCCAATGAAACGTGAGAACCGAGAGCAGTGTCGATACCGTAATCTGCAAGCTGCAAGTTACCATCTCAATGTCAGCTCTATTACAATGTTTATATTATCTGCTATTTCATAGGCGAAAAGGTTACTCTGCCATTTTAAGCAAACCGATTTGTATCACTAGATTAAATATCAGACAACTTTGTGTAATTGTTTTTGCACAATTAACAAAATAACGTTGATTTCCCTGTGGAACGCCACATAATTTTGTCAGGCATAAACGTCTTGTTCAACCACATACAATCATTTCCAAATGAACGCTAATTGTCTTCTTCCGACTTTAGAAATGATTTCACCAAGTATTTTAATCCCATTATCTTGCCATCTCTCCATCGAAGTACCTACCCTGTTTAGAATAGCGCTAATATTATCTGCCTTGCATTTTTTTCGCATCTCTTGGTTCGTTATTCAGCAAGACACATTTATAGCAGCGATATTATACTATTTATTTTCTCACTCATCATGTCGTTTCAGGCAGAGAGGACGGACCGCCAAACAACTCGGTTTTGGCACACACTCCTTGCCTCATTCACATCCATACACCGTCTCATCTATTTACTCTCATACTCTTCTATTATTCTGACTCTTGACATGTCCCGAATCAAGTTTCTAATTTACTTGATCGTGTTATGTCTTCTTCGGACTACTTCAACCATACCCATTTGCGTCATCGATCTCCACAGTTCTCACACGATCGTACATGGTTTACTGCACATACGCCTCATTTAGTCTTCTTTCACCCTTGCTCTGCCAGTTCCATGCCTCACTGCCATACGTCAGGGTACGTACCAGCATTCCATTATGGACTGCTAGCTTCGCTTCTTTGGACAGTTTTTTGTTAGCGCCAACGGCGTTTAGTCCTCCATTAATTGATTTACCTGCGTTTATCTACAGTTCTTTCAATGTCTCTATCGCTCTTCCCATATTTGGTAAACATACTTCCCAAATACACAAACTCCACTAAGTATTATCTATCATTCACAACTACTATCTTTATTCATTATCTACTTAGTGTACCTAATTGGTCTCTTTTGATCCTTCCTCGCACTGCCAAACATTTAGTTTGTCTTCTGCCTTTGACTGTTGCCACACTCCCTTTAACAACTTTATAATATCGGCAACTAAATTCAGTCCTACACTTATTGTAATTTTCCAATAATTCTTTAACTTCTTCATCTTGTTCTTGTAATCTTATCTAACTACGTATAACTTTTTTATTGTAGAAAAATTGTGTGCACAGTATTAATTAATGAAAATTATCAACCAATACTAATGAATGTATATCCCCAAACTGTAAAATTCACCCGCTATAAAACAGGGTCATCCCTAGCATGGAGGGTAAAATATCACAATAAACTGTATGTACTTTCAATAAATCATGTATTTAAATAAATAAATTTTATTTCCTGTCTTCATCGTTTGGCGATGTATCTTTATCAACATTCTCGGAAATCGAAAACATATTTAAATCACTAATTCAATTTTCTGTTCACAACTTTCTTACGTAGTGTTTTATTTGCCTTGTATTACAGTCTTCATATTTATATTTTTAATTGATATACATTCATGGTACATTAAATGCAAAATTAAAACTAATTGGATAACACGACTGACAAAAAAGGAGGAGAAAAGTGCAATTGAAACGAACTCTGCAGTTAGACAATGTGCACAATTAATTACCTATTATTTTTCTGCACTTTCATTTCTTGTTAGTGAACTGGTTTCAATACTCGTCAACCTACTGCTAACACAGAGTGCAATGATTTATTAGGAAAGTGAAGAAAATGCGGAGAAAATTGCAGAGTTGTTCCTTTATCTGGACTTTCCAGTGATGCTAATAAGTAACTTAACGTTAGAGTAGGCTACAAAACTCAACTTTACGTGTTCACTTCACTATTACAGGCCATTAGAGTTTTAATAACTTAATTTAACGATCTCGATAATATTTATATAGTTGTTGAGAAACTGCACCGCTTTCCATGTCGTTTCTGACAGCTGACAGAGAAATCTCACAGATTGAAAAGTCTGTAATGAAAAGCAATTAATTTTATCGATCACACTTATTAATAATCAAGAGTGCTTTCAAACGCAACTACTTCAAATAATTTACACCATAATGTCTAATGAACATAATATTATGACTTTTATTATATTTCTGTAAGTTGTTCTTGTTATTTACAGAAGAGTTTTTAACATTATTTTGTTTAATCTAATACGTTCCTTTTGTAAAATGTTTAATATCTCAATGTGAGTAAATCGTTAAAAAATGTACAAAAAAGTGGCTTGAGAAAACATCTAATTTAAAGTTTTAGGTTGGAGAAAAAATATTACGACCAAACTAACAACACATTTCGAATAAATTACCATCCCAAAGGGTTATGTAATGTGTCAATATTTATAAATATTTTTTTTGTGTTCATCGTAAGTGAATCATTGTGTGTAAACTGAAAATTCACGATTTGATATAAATCATGAATTAATTATTTTGTGTACATCGGCAGGGTCCGACTCATTGTCGTTTTTTTTTTTACAAAATTAGCATTGTACTTACAATCCAGGGTTTGTGTACATTGTACCATTGTGTTGTGTGATGTTAGAAAATTAGTTTTTTTTTTTTTTTATAGAGAAACTTCACAAGAGTCCCAACTGCTCCCTTCTGGAGCCAGTGAGACTATGGCATCCCCAATTGGAGTATGTTGTGAGGCTGAATGTAAGTGGGGAAGGGAAGGAGATGGGAAAGAGGAAGGTGGGAAAGTACCTGGCTATTCAGATCTAGTCACTAAACACGGCTAAAGCCATTATTAAGCAACGTTTCAATTCTGAATGGTGGTCTTACACCAGGGCGACACTTAGAGTATCTTCCACTCTGGAACGTGCCGCAAATATAACATATATTATTTTTATTAATTAATTGTGAAATAACACAAATTCATCAAATAAAATTTATTTGCGCACGCCGGGTTCGAACCCGCGACCTTCCGAATGGGAGTCAAGTGTCTTACCACTCGACCACGGACGGTCGTCTCTTACCACTCGACCACGGACAGTTTACAAGTGGCAACACCGATAGAAGGAAATAATCAAATTATGGTGACCCGACACTTCATCCGGCGACACCTCATCCTCCGACAGTTCATCCGGCGACATCTCATCCCCCGGACACTTCATCCGGCGACACCTCATCCCCTGGACATTGCATCCGGCGGACACTTCATCCGGCCGACACTTCATCCGTCGGACACTTGATACCTCGGACATTTCATCCCCTCAAATATTATTTTAGGGGATTATTTATTCAAATGGGTATGCAAAGAGGATAGTATGTCGAAATACTTATATCTTGAGTGGATATCGGCTATAGAATTTTTTTTACTAATTACAATTGAGATTGGATCTCCGAATGAGATTGAAGGTAAGTGTGGAGGGGATGAGATGGGGAAGAGAAAGGCGGGGAAGTACCTGGCTATTCAGATCTAGTCACTAAACGTAGCTAAAGCCATTTCAAGCAACGTTTCAATTCTGAATCCACGAGGTGGGTTTTGTCTAGGTCTTGGCGGGGGAAGCCTTTGCCCACCTAATGCGTGGCGGGCCGGATCAGGAGCGACTGGTTGAGGGAGACCTTTTGATCTCTCCAGCCCGACCATCTCGACCCATCACCGCTCACCGTAGTGGACGGGATGGATTCGTACGTCCGCCACTCCTTTTTTATGTGATGCCTCATAAGAGTCCCAACTTCTCCCATCTGGAACCAGTGAGACTATGATATTCCCAATTGAGGTATTTTGTGAAATTCTAGGTAAGTGGGGAGAGGGAGGAGATAGGGAAGAGAAAGGTGGGGAAGTACACTCCCGTTGCCATAAAATGAATTTGGGTAATGATTATAAGGATGCTGTTGACACATTTATAATATAAACCGATCTTAATATAATTTATATCGGAAAGCAGAACAAAAAATCTAATTACACAAACTGTCTTGCTCTGCTTCGACTTATTTTATTTATTTATTGAACTTTTCCCAATCTACTATTTACTACTAATCTACTACAATTAATCTATAACACTACTAATCCACTACAACTAATCTATAACACTACTAATCCACTACAACTAATCTATAACACTACTGATCCACTACAACTAATCTATAACACTACTGATCCACTACAACTAATCTATAACACTACTAATCCATTACAACTAATCTAAAACACTACTACACGCGGCACAAAACCAAAGAACTCATACAAATACCTAAAACAAACACAACATTTGGTCAAAGAAATTTCAAATACATTGCGTCTAAAATATACAATAACCTACCTGACAAAACAAGACAATCGAATAATATTAAAAAATACAAAATCCTGATCAAACAATGGATCATCGAAAAAGATCGTGCAATAATTAGTCACCTCACCCAAATATAATCGTATATCTCATTATTGTTACCACTACCTACCAACCTGAAAATTTTGTCAAATATTTTTGCTTTATTGAAAAATGTACTTCATATTATAATTAGAAAATATTTGTAAACTAGTCTGTCTCGACACAGGAGTTCCTAGTGAGACAGGCAAGGCCAAAAAAAAAATGTAAACCTTATGATATAGATTCAATAAATAAATAAAAATAAAATAAAATAAATAAATAAATCCACTACAACTAATCTATAACATTACTAATCCACTACAACTAATCTATAATACTACTAATCCATTACAACTAATCTATAACACTCATAATCCACTAAAACTAATCTATAACACTACTAATCCACTACAACTAATCTATAACACTACTAATCCACTACAACTAATCTATAACACTACTAATTTATGTATGTATATATTTACTACGATAATGCGTTTATGATTATTTCATTTATTGTTGTATCATTATTTTCTGTGGAACTATTCTCCTGCTGACAAGCTACCTGTAATAGCTTAGCGGGTACAAATTACCGTTGTATGCCAATTTTTATATACAATAAATAAAAAAAATAAAAAAATGCACTACAACTAATCTATAACACTACAAATCCACTACAACTAATCTATAACACTATTAATCCATTTATTGTTGTATCATTATTTTCTGTGGAACAAATCTCCTGCTGACAAGCTACTCGCAGTAGCTTAGCGGGTACAAATTATCATTGTATGCCATTTTTTTTATAGAATAAATCAATAAAAAAATTAAAAAATCCACTGCAACTAATCTATAACACTACAAATCCACTACAATTAATTTATAACACTATTAATCCACTATAACTAATCTATAACAATCTACTAATACTATTTTTCCATCTAGCATTGTGGAATATTTTGTTTTTGGGATGACATGCTAATTTAGATGTTCACTGTGTTAAAAAAATAACATGTGAAAGCCCGGCTGGGCGTGAAATTCTAAAATAAATAATTCATTGCTTACTTAATTTAAAGTGACCGAAATTGCGTGTTAGCGGTTGGTAATTCAATTTAGTGATCAAAGCGCCCGTTTCTTAATCCTCTTCATTATAATTACACTTCAGAATCATATCGTTAAGATATTCCTCTTTGTTATTATGGACATCGTTTGATCGCATAAGGGCACAATACGGATAATGAAAGGTTTGTCTGGCCAAGAATAATAAATGTGATAGAGTATGTCCTAATAGGGCGATGTCACAGAACCTTAGATCACAGAAGCGTGACGAAACGTTTTAGGGTTCACGTCTCAGATTATGCAAACAAACTTTCATTTTAGGAGGCGGCTATGGGTACCGCCGCTCCGGGAACTACTCATTGGATAACCAATACCCCTAAGAGGTTCGCTACCAATGAGGTTTGGCTAGATATTGGCGGGATCGGGAGAGACTGGTTGAGGGAGACCTAACCTAAATCTCTCCAGCCGGATTCTCTCGACCCATCGCGTTGCACCGCAGTGGGAGGAATGGATTCATACGTCCGTCACTCCTGGACTCACTGACCTTCAGATTCCTACTCACCCCTCATACCTTTTCTCCCGAGAGCTTCCTCTTCTACCTTTCCCTAAAAAGACCGGCCACACAGCATCCCCAAATATGATATAGGCCCCGAATAGAACGCTTTGTTTGATACGTGTTCAGTATTACAAAGAATCAAAACATAATATTTAAAAACTTAATTGAAAAGAACAGTTGAGAATCGATAGGTTTTTTTTAAAGTCCATTGATATACAGGAATAGGGAAGTTGAGTGCTTTTTTAATTTTTTTTACACATGCAAACTTAAATACAAGAATTTTTTTTTTTAAATTTCGTTTTCATAATTAAATTAATTCTACAAGTTTGAATTTTATTAAGCCCGCGAAAACTCCCGGTAAGAGACGAGAGAGCTTGTGACTGGTCCCAGTTTGTGTGAAATATAAGGGTAAATATTTACAAAACCGCGACACGCTACGGACTAAAAAATAAATTTAATAAGTTGTAGTAGTTAGATATTATTTTATTTTTATTTTTTTTATTCCAGAAAAAAGAAAATAACATTTTCACTTACTTAACTAGAATTAGCATTAAAATTACATTATATTACAGAAGATTAAATTACACTATATTATGATACAATATATTATCATACAATATTATTCACTTTCACTATATTGTTTTTTATGAATAAAAATGAATAATTTTTTTTTAAATTTACATACACTTTTTTCGTTTTTAATAAAACTTTTTCTGTTAAAAACTATGTATGAACTATCTTATGTAGGAACTATCGAAACTTGCGATAGTTCCTACATAGCGGTTGGTGAAAAATGACATTTCGTGTTTTAAATTTTAAAAATAACCATTAAAATGCACTTTTTTCGAAATTCCGGTAACTGAATTGATTTGTACTATTTAATATCTAACTACTACAACTTTTTAAATTTATTTTTTTAGTCCGTATTAAGCGTGTCCCGATTTTGTAAATATTTACCCTTATATTTCACACAAACGGGGACCAGATGACGTGAGACGACGTCACACGGTATCTCGCGTCTTACTGGGCGTTGTGGCGGGCTTTAATAAAATTCAAACTTGTAGAATTAATTTAATTATGAAAACGAACTTTAAAAAAAAAATACTAGTATTTAAGTTTGCATGTCATCTACATGAAGATATTTTTTATAAGTCAAAATATTTTTCACTCAACTTCCTTATTGTCAATTGTTATGTTTTCGTAACTACTACAACTTTTTAAATTTATTTATTTAGTCCGTATTAAGCGTGTTCCGGTTTTGTAAATATTTACTCTTATATTTCACACAAACGGGTACCAAATGACGTGAGACGACGTCACACAGTCACATGGTTTTTATAAGTCAAAATTTTTTCACTCAACTTCCATTACCAAATTTACATTAATTTAAAACATGAATGTTTCCTTGTTTGCCCGTTATTATTTCCTATACTATTCATCTGATTGCGACGGAAATTTGGTGATTCGTTGTGTGCACGGCCGTAAAGAATTCAATATTTAATGGTGAGCTCCGGCGTTACGAAATTTGTATAAAAAATTATGATAGGAGGTGCGAAAGTAGTTTGAAAAATGTGTGTATTTCATATAGTTTAGAGGCAGAGAGGAAGGGCTGGAGGGGAAGGGGCGCGGGAGGGGAACGGGTATGCTTGGGAAAGGACACGCAGGGAGAAACAATTTCTTTATTTGATTGGCATTGCAATTGGCATTATCTAAAAATCGAAAATATAGATAGTAATAAAACATATATTTCTAGTGACGTGATTAAACTTCACTCTTTCATTTTATAAATTAATTTCCTTATTCCGATTTCACTTGAAAAATAAATTAATTAGGTATTACCCAATAATGAATCAGAAATGAACATTAATTTTAATCGACTTAATTATTGTTAACTTCAGATTTAAAGAATGTTTTTTAAATATGTTATTTTAATATTATGAAATTGTAATGTTATGATTAATTAATTTAATATTATGAAGTTGTTTGGTAGTAGGTGGCTACCGTTGGAGAAATGGAAATATTTTATTTGTGTCGGTGTATTTATGGAACGAAATTCTCCGGCATGACGGTTTGTTTTTCAATATACCTGTATGTTTTTGTATTAACAATGAAAAACATGATACAACAATGTATTTATGTTCAACTGGCATATCTAAAGCATACGAGAATAAGTGTTTTGCGCACGACTCTTCTGATTCAAGCATTTTGTGCAACAAATTAATTTCACACGCATGATTACAATGCAATTGCTCAGGTAAATTATTGTTCAATACCCCCTTTTCTAAACAATCTAATGATTTTAGTAAATTGAACTGTTGAATTACGAATTACGTAATAATTATAAGTTTTATTTTATATTCTTTTGATTAGTTTTTACTTAATATTCAATACTTATATTCATATTCAATACTTTACGATATTCCGATCCACCCCACATTGCGCATGCGAATTATAAATACTTATGTTTACCATAATATAATGCACTTTACATGTCAATTATTTTAACAAAAATACTAATTTCGGCTGTTTGTGCGACCTCCTGCGTAACTCTGGTTCAATGAACTCAAATTTGCTATGAATTAAAGTGTCATTTTAAAAATTTAAACTGATTTCGAGAAGATTTCGGGTAAGCGATAAAGTGCATACCTGTGATATAACAAGAAAATCGAAAAATAATTTTAAAGTGTCATTTTCAAAATTGAAACTGATTTGTCGAGAATTCAGATTGTCCCATGATTTTTCACAGGTCTGCGCTAATATGAATATAAGAAACATTTGATCAGTGATGGTAGGTAATAAATTAATTTAGTTTCAGTGGAAAGCAAGTGACCGCAAACTACTGATAATTATTTTATTTTTTTTAAACTTACTGACTAAAACCTCAAATTGTAATATTTAATCATCAAAGGCAACATTTGCGAATCTGAAATAAAAATTTGGAACAGATCAGAAAAATATTCGGTCGCATCTAGAAATTGAACCCATAACCTTAGCCATATCGAGGATCTGCTTTGGTGGAATTTTCTCGGTGGTTGGAGCATTGCGTTGCGTATACACGATTTAAACTTCTAATGCACTAATCTATTTAATTGGTATGTTAGTTATTCGCAGTAAACAACTTTTTGAAATATTAATATTAAAAAATATAGATAAAATATATATATTTTTTAAAGAATTGAAAATAAATAATTTGCTTTTTTTCTCAAAGAAAGAAAACATTCCTGGGTTACGAATAACCTGACATTATTTGAAAATCTCATATTTCCGCCACAGTAAGCAAATAACATTGCTTGTGTCGTGATGGAGGACTTTACCAGCCGAGGAATTGAAAACACGAGGTCTGGGTGGGACGCAAACGCGATGCCAACTCAATGAAGACAATGATAATGATTTTTGATGAAGACAATTTGATTTGAACAGTGACGAATAAGATTTAATCAATGAAGACAAAATTAGCGACTCTCTAACAAAAATTTGAAACAGAAATGTAAGAAAAAGTTTCGGTCGCTCCTAGGAATTGAACCCAGGACCTTTTTTTAGTACCATTTTTTATACCACTGAACTATTTCATTGTTCCTGAATAATAAAGGTAGCTGCCAATAATATGGAAAAAAACATTAGTCGAAGATAATATTGTTAATTCTGAAATTTGAAGTTGACAATTACGACAGTCTCATATGAGATCGCAGTAGCCCAATTGGTAAGACGTAAGGTTCTGGGTTCGAGTCCCAGTTGCGACCGTTATCTTTTAATATTTTTCTGTGTCTTGTTTATTTTCATATTTTAAAAAATTAGGTTATTATTGTTATCTTCTTCTTCAATGATATAATTCATTGTCTTCGATGATTAATTATTATAATTTGAGAATTTTACTCATTAAGTTATTCTAAAAATAAAAAAAGATGTACTTTTAATTTGAAAATTATGTAATGCTGTCAAATAAATATTTTATTAATGTGATCATGTGGATAGTGGATCCTTTCTAAAAAAAATACTAAGAAGTAATTAAAATAATCCTTATTATTAGAAATATGCAATAATATTTTAAAAGCTTACCCATGACTCGTCATGATGCTTGTCATTTTGATGCCTTTTAGGGAACAATTGAATTCACAGACACCTTTAAAAAATAATTACGTTGCTGTTATCACCATGTATACAGAATCCTGTTGTGATATTGACTGATCACTCGAAGTGGCGAGAATTTAAACTAGGATGTGAACCTCGGTTAGTTTAGTCGATAACGTCGGTTTGATTTAAACGTGTAACGGTAGATTAGGTATCCGGGTAACAGAAGTTGCAGGAGATTGTGGTTTGAATACGTCCACTATCGTCGCGCTGGTAAAGAGCAACTGATCGCTGAAGTTAGTCTCCAGTGCAGTACAGTACAGTGATGCAGTGGTAGTACAGTCTGTTGGCGTGTTGGGTAGATGGTCAGTGTGGAGGAACTGGTATTAACGGAGGACCTTTAGCGGAGTAGGAGAGTGCGACCAAATAAGAAACAGAAATATCAAATGGCGGCTGCATGACGCCGGGGCGTGCCAATGGAAATAAAACAGGAATGGAAATAAACTAAAGCCGCACTTATTGTTGATGTGTCACGTAAAAGCTTTCGGTGAATATGTAGGTTTCTGTGAATGTGTTTCCAAATTTAGAATTTTTTCAACATTTTGTTCTTGTTCTGCTAAGTATTCATGTTCTGATTTGTACATAAAAATAGTAAATAATATCGTCAGTGCAACCGTAATATGTCGTTAGCCACAATATATAAAAACATATTATTTTTTCACATTATTAGTATTAACATTATTTTACAGTGGTAACACATCCTCTGGCCAAATATCATAACATAGAAAAATCGTTTGATCTTCGTCGTATCTACATATCTCACCCCACAATCGCCCAGTTGCACTACGTTGTAAGCAACATTATGCGCGATACGACATATTAGATTTTAGATCAATTAATAATTTAACCAATTTATGTATCATCATATACCGTTCAAATTGGATCATGTAATTGTATAAAATGTTGTCTCTGTGTCCCTGCTGACAAACAACATAAGTAGTTTAGCGGGTTTAATTGTGAATAAATAAAAAGATTAATATTCTCTAAGGTTATATGCCGAAAGCCACAATTGGCCACAATATTTGTTTACATTAATTGTAAAGTTATGGTGTTTTTTTCGGTTCCCCGACAACTCAGAATCAAGTCTACTCAACACCCCTTTGAAAAGTCTATAAAGCTTTGAATTTTTTTTAAATCCCAATACCTAACCTATCGTAACCTATTTTAACAATTTTGTTATATATTTTTTCATCATTTTTAATGACTTTTCAAATGAAGTGTTGAGTTCAATTCTCCGAGTTATCGGTCTCCGTTTTATCGCTCTTTTGTAAAATTTGTATTTTATGGCTTACGACATATTACGGTTGCATGAACATTATATTCATGGGTTTTATGATGGTTTAAAATTCTGCAAGACAGTCAAAAAGTATATTCAAGATTAAAGTTGCACAAGACAACTTAACACAATAGAATCCATTGAAAATGTCGTGGCGTTATTAATAACACTCCTTATATAGATGGCGATAAGTTTTAAATTACCAGCCGCCTACTTTGAATCATGCAACAACAAAAAAATACGCCAAAAAGCGTGTTTTATTTTATTTTGCAAAATTCAGGCACAACTATTTAAACGTTTTACGATATTTTTTAAAGAACTCAATTTACCACATTATACAATAAAACCACTACCGATAACAGGTACGTAAGTAGAAGAGTTTGAACTTTATTCCAGTTTTTATAGGCATAATACTTTATTTTTTTCTAGGTTTATAAAAAGTCATACCAAAAATTGTTCAATTACTTCAATGGCCAAGATTGTTCTATTAAATTAAAACACATGATTTTGCATTACATCGTAGTGCCTCGCCTAAAATATAAGAATAACAACAAAAATATTTTATAAATAATATGTACTACATTTTTTGTGGCTAACTTTAAATTTTGTTTCGTTATAAGTTTTTTATTGAACAGTGACAACTTAATGTTGAGAATGTTAATAAAAAATCTAGGAAATTAGTTTATCTCAAAAATTATTTTTACACTTTTATAAAAAATATAAGTATTACAAAATCAATAAAAAAATGACTAATATTTATTGCACGCCACTGAAGCAATTACCTCCGAATGGCTCACGGCGATAAAGCAGAGAATGGCACAATGTAAATAGAGAAGAATGACAATAATCTACTGTGGGAGAGAAATTCTATTAAACACAACAATAATTATAAATCTGCACTAAGTAGCGTCATAATTATTTTAATTGGCAGTAATAAACATTGAAAGCGCTTCGGTAGAGGAATATGAAAATGAATGGCAGAGTTAATGTCACTCAACTGGTTAACAAGTGTGACGCTTCACGCTTTCCTCTTCATACTTCAGACAAACCGATTTAGGAGCGATGAGTGCTGTTTTACGATGACCCGACAGTTGCCCCCCCCCCAAAGTTATAATAATTATAAATTTATAATTTTTTGTTCATAATTCACCAATTTTAAAACTACAATCGACCTAAAAAATAATGATAAAGATGATATATTTATCATTATACAACCATTAAAGTAGAAATATTATATTGCTTGCTATGTTTTTGTTTTTTTAGTTACACCTATAACATTTATTCTTCATTAAATTTCACAAATGCGATAATAACAATACAGCATACTATTTTACTCTATGTTTTATGGCATTTATACAGTTACTCTTTTTGTAGCGAAAATTGTACATTGTTAAATCTCGTAAAATTATAATAAATTCAATATTATACCCACGCTCAGGCATTTGCCTTTGTGGGATTTTTTTGTTCATACAATATTATATTTAATTATGTTATATACCAGGGGTGGCCAAACTTTTGACCTGTTTGGTCTACTTGCGTTAAAAAATATTTCTTGCGGTCGACTGCAAGGTAGAGTTTAAAAGTGACAAAATAAAACTATTTTGTGATAAATTTGTAAGAATTTATTAATGCAATGTAACATATACATTTTTTCATTAAGCTTTACGTTTTAGGGTGGATGTTTGATAATGCATATTCTCCACAAGCTTATCATATTGGATAGAGTACGAAGTAACTGCGATTCGCAAACACGAAGTTAAGTGGGCATCTGTTATGCGGGAACGATGTTTGGTTTTTATTGCATTCATCGTTCATCGTTGAAAATGTTGATTTGCAAAGATAGGTAGAACCGAAAAACGATGTCAAATATAAAGCTACCTTTCTTAGACATGGAAACTTTTCTTTGCAAATCAGTTTCTAAAAATCTGTACTCCCTGTTGCCCTAGCTTTCAAAAATTTGTCGCTTCTCATTTTAATTATTTCTTCTTCGACCACAACAGATTCAGTATCGGTTAAGTTATCGATTTTAACAGTTAAGCTGTCAATATCATATTCAGTCCTTCGCGCGAATACATCTCAAAATAATGTTATTTTGTCATATTTTCCTATTCACTTTATTTTACTCTCGCGGCCTACCTAAATCAGCTTCGCGATCGACCGGTAGACCGAGACTTTTATTATTTTACGTACCATTGTATCAAAAAAATCAATCAAACTCCATATCGAACGAATTTATTTACGATGTCGTTTTTATGGCTGATAAATACAGTAAATAGACAGGTAGTTTTTCCTTGATGTAATTGAATGAAACGTTACGAACTGGTGGGCAGACGCATAAGCCATCAAGACCTAGACAAAACCTCACCCCTTGATCCCAAGCACTCCTGCTAAGACAGAAAAATAAGCGAAACTCTTGGGGTCACTTATGGCAGAGGTGTTGGTTATCCAAGAAATGGTTCTCATGGATGCGATACCCATACCGCTTCCCAAATTGAACATAGCTATTTATTTAGTTAAACTAGTTATTTACCTAGCGAAACTATTTATTAAAGTGAAACTAGTTACAAATTTAGTGAAACTAGTTATTAACTTAGTGAAACCAGTTACTAACTTAGTGAAACTAGTTATTAACTTGGTGAAACTAGTTATTAAAGTGAAACTAGTTACAAATTTAGTGAAACTAGTTATTAACTTAGTGAAACTAGTTACTAACTTAGTGAAACTAGTTATTAACTTAGTGAAACTAGTTACTAACTTAGTGAAACTAGTTATTAACTTAGTGAATCTAGTTACTAACTTAGTGAAACTAGTTATTAACTTAGTGAAACTAGTTACTAACTTAGTGAAACTAGCCATTAACTTAGTCATTAATTTATTTAAAAAAAACAGTCTTCAACTTTATGTTTAGAAATTTATCACACATGGATGTGACTTAAGGACGATGGAGCAATAAAATAATTCATTCAAAAATTGGTACAAATTATTTTATTGAAAAGTATTTTTCATAATCATTTTTAATGTTTTTTTTTACATTTTTTCGCATTTTGTCTACGTTTACCTACGGCACAAGGTAAAGATAAAAACTCTATCAAGATGAATTTTCAGAGAATTAAGAAAATATTCTCATGATTTTTCCCCGTGGAAATGACAAGCACCATTTCGCAGAATCGCTCGTGAAAAGTCTCAAGAGTCGAAATGTAAATTGAGTGTGACACGCGACGAAATATATTACGCTGTTTTGAGACTAAAACGTGTTGAAAATAATGTCACTAATGTAATAAACTAATTTTTATTTATTATTTTTTACGCGCTTACAAGGCTTTGTTACCGTGTAAAATTTGAAATATTTATTAATTTAAACTGGCAGAAAACTTTCAACACACCTGCCAACAGAAATGAAAATGGGATCGTCAATATGGTTAAAGTACATGTTTAACACGCTTGAGGAATATATATTTTTAAGAACATTTTGAATAAACTTGAGATAATATAGCTTTTAGATAATGATTTATTTAAATGGGTGTTGTTTCGTCTAACTTGACAATTGTTTTCGTAAGTGTGAATTTTTCAAAAGATGTATTCGTTCCATACCTACATAAAAAAATATCTTTTAAATAATTGGCCCCATTGCGTCGACAGTACTTGTACCTATCCAACCACCAAATCTAAGAAACGTATCTATCCAACCATATTTAAATGTCTTATTCCCTTCAGATTGAGAGAGTTTTGTTGAGATTCTCGGCCATAAGCAAAAAATGTTTTTCTATCACTGAAAAAGAAGATAATACTAATAAATTTAATCGAAAATACGAACTAGAATAAGATGCAGAAAAATAAAATGGTAACGGTCGGAACTGGAACTCGAACTCGGGATCTCCAGTCTTACCGGGACAAGCATATTAACTCTTAACCAATTCGGCCAATGAGACCTCTTATTTTTAAGACATTTGTTGATCTCAAATTTCCAATTCAGAATTTCCAATTTTATCTTCGACTAATTTTTCCATATTTTTGTCTGCCACCTTTTAAAACGTTCTAAAAAATGGTTTGTAATCTAGGTATCTGATTTTATTTATATGCGACATCTATTGATCTTTTCTAAATGTCTAAAGTCTAAATGAATATTATTTATTTATTGGCATAAATAACTCTTATTGAAATAACTTTTCATAGTTATTCCAATCAATTTAACACTTCATTAATATAATTGGTCCCAATAGCCAAGTCCCAGATCCTGGGTCCCAGTTGCGACCGTTATTTTTAATTTTCTGCGTCTTGATATTTTTCATATTTTCGTTTAGATTTATTAGCATTACCTTCTTCTTTAATAATATATTACATTGGATTCGGTTGGCATCGAATTTGGGACCAAAGCTAGCATAAAATATTGTCAGGTTCAGTATTCGTAACCCGGGAATGTTTGTCGTTCTTTAAAAAAATAAAATAAATAACTTTCAAAAGTTGTCATTACAATAAAAATTGAATTCTTTTTGTGTTTTGGTTTTTCACGTTCCGAAACTCTTGTAAAAGTTACGTTTACAGATAATACCAAAAATTGCCTGGATAGTTCCCTCTGATGTGTCTGCGAGCTTCGCAAAAGTGCATTTGTTGCTTTTGTTGCGTTCTGTCGGTCATCACATTGTGATCTAGGCGCATTGGAAACACTGCACAGAAAACTTCACTAGTGGCATCTATTCAACAAAGGTTTACCAGTTGTAAGATACTGATCATTGAAATAGTAGCGTTTGTGGGATGTGTTCAATGAAGGTTTATCAGTTGTAAGATACTGATCATTGCTATAGTAGCGTTTGTTATATGAAGGTTTATCAGTTGTAACATATTGATCATTGCAAAAGTAGCGTTTGTTCAATGAGGGTTTATCACTTGTAAGATAATGATCATTGCAATAGTAGTATTTGTTCAATGGAGGTTTATCAGTTGTAAGATACTAATCATTGCAATAGTAGTGTTTGTTCAATGAAGGCTACCAGTTGTAAGTTATTGATCATTGCAATAGTAGCGTTTGTACAATGAAGGTTTATCAGTTGTAAGATACTGATCATTGCAATAGTAGTGTTTTTTCAATGAAAGTTTACATTACAAATACCAAAACATATTATTTGAGTATATTTAAGCTCTTTCTATCGTATCTCTTGAATAGAATTATAATAAAATGACCAATTAATTTATAAAAAATGTATTGTGGCTAAGATAACAGTTTTCCATGATCAATTTTTTCCTTTCTTGAAAAATAATTCTCAAAATAATTAAAAACCACCTTTGCGCTAAAATTGAGCGTTTACAGACTCCGTTTGCCAAGTGATTTTTAGGCCTATTATCCTATATTCATGGTGCTATAAGGCACACTATACAAATATACATATTTTTGGCTTGTATATTCTTCTTGATGAAGGAGTTCTTCGGTTCTATCAATATCGACAACTCAATGAAGTATCAGCTTTATAATAGGTCAGAAGAAGTACCTACCTGACTAGTGACTATACAGTTAGTTGAATTGACGGCAGACAGGCGCCATGGCGTGAACCACATTCACAGCAAAACAGAAGGTTCAATAATACACGAACGTGATTCGTCCATTTTTGCAGTATGTCTGTTTTACATTAGCCGTTTTATATTTTTTACATTGTCGGCCAGCGTAGTCCAGAGGCAAGGCTTTGGACTTGCATTCCGAAGGTCGCGGGTTCGAACCCAGTGTGCGCAAATAAATTTTATTGGATTAATTTGTGTTATTTCACAATTAATTAAAAATAGTATAGACTATATTTGCGGCACGTTCCAGAGTGGAAGATACTCTCAGTCCCTGGTGTAAGACCACCATTCAGAATTGAAACGTTGCTTGAAATGGCTTTAGCCGTGTTCAGTGACTAGATCTGAATAGCCAGATACATCCCCACCTTCCTCTTTCCCATCTCATTCCCTTCCCCGCTTACCTTCAGCCTCTCAACATACCCCCATTCAGGATGCCATAGTCTCACTGACTCCAGACGGGAAGAGTTAGGACTCTTGTAGGGTGTTCCAGGGAGGTGAGGAATCCTCCTCATCTTCGTAATGCATATTTTTATTGGCTGCTATCTTTAGGTATGATTGCAAGATTCCACTCGAACCAAACGCCGTCTAGATAGTGTCAGGATAAATTTATCACTTTTTATTTAATATGCGACTTTTATTTAACATGCGATCTATTGACTTTTCTGCAAGTCTATGATGAATGTTTTATTTTTTTTAAAGTTAAAAATGAAAAAAAAAACACTTTCAATTTTAAAGATCACATTTTCATTCAGACACAATTGAAGACATGCGTGTCCAACCTGCGACACAATTGAAGACAGGCATGTCGAACCTGCCACACAATTGAAGACAGGCATGTCGAACCTGCGGCACAATTGAAGATTTTTGCGAATGAGGTTTTCAGCTTTCTGTGTTTTGGATTTTGGTATTCATACAAAAAAAATCTCGTAAATTTATCACGTGTGTATTATATTAAGCGAAATTAGAACCTGCTTTTTTCATTATTAGACCTCAGATTCTCGATGGGTTTTTTGATTTATTGCTTGAGAAGTATCAGGCCCATAACCGCAGTAGGAATTTATTTTCGGCATAAATTAGAACCAGTTTATTTTTTTTGCACATTTATCGGAAGGTCACATGCAGCCGACCTGATTTTAATAAGTGGAGGGGTTTTAGTTTAAAATTGTTACCACATTGTTACTAAAATTGTTACACGCGATGATGATGCCGGTCATGTGTGGATTATAATTATATAATTTCACGAGTGATGGCGACAGACGTGATATGTTCAAGATAATTGCGGAAATATGCAATGAAAGTGAAATATTATCATTTAGAAGTTAGAAGTAGCATTGGTTTCGGCTTGATACACTGGGCACGGGGCACGGGACACGGGGCATAAATATGTAACTTCATTATTTCTCATCATAAAAAAACTAAATAATATCTCTATTTCGTATTTTTATTTAATGATTTGTTTTAAGAATTCTTAATGCATGCATTTTGAAAATCAAAATAAATTCTTATATTGGTAATAAAAAAGAATATTTTTTTCAGTAATATAATATGTACTTAAAAAGGTGACCGGATAACTTAGAAACATGCAACTTTAACAACTCTCAACTAGGAGCGCTGAGCGAAATATATTTGTTTGTTCGGTTATTGCAACTTTAACAACTCTCAACTAGGAGCGCTGAGCGAAATATATTTGTTTGTTCGGTTATTGCAACTTTAACAACTCTCAACTAGGAGCGCTGAGCGAAATATATTTGTTTGTTCGGTTATTGCAACTTTAACAACTCTCAACTAGGAGCGCTGAGCGAAATATATTTGTTTGTTCGGTTATTGCAACTTTAACAACTCTCAACTAGGAGCGCTGAGCGAAATATATTTGTTTGTTCGGTTATTGCAACTTTAACAACTCTCAACTAGGAGCGCTGAGCGAAATATATTTGTTTGTTCGGTTATTGCAACTTTAACAACTCTCAACTAGGAGCGCTGAGCGAAATATATTTGTTTGTTCGGTTATTGCAACTTTAACAACTCTCAACTAGGAGCGCTGAGCGAAATATATTTGTTTGTTCGGTTATTGCAACTTTAACAACTCTCAACTAGGAGCGCTGAGCGAAATATATTTGTTTGTTCGGTTATTGCAACTTGAACAACTCTCAACTAGGAGCGCTGAGCGAAATATATTTGTTTGTTCGGTTATTGAAACTTTAACAACTCTCAACTAGGAGCGCTGAGCGAAATATATTTGTTTGTTCGGTTATTGCAACTTTAACAACTCTCAACTAGGAGCGCTGAGCGAAATATATTTGTTTGTTCGGTTATTGCAACTTTAACAACTCTCAACTAGGAGCGCTGAGCGAAATATATTTGTTTGTTCGGTTATTGCAACTTTAACAACTCTCAACTAGGAGCGCTGAGCGAAATATATTTGTTTGTTCGGTTATTGCAACTTTAACAACTCTCAACTAGGAGCGCTGAGCGAAATATATTTGTTTGTTCGGTTATTGAAACTTTAACAACTCTCAACTAGGAGCGCTGAGCGAAATATATTTGTTTGTTCGGTTATTGCAACTTTAACAACTCTCAACTAGGAGCGCTGAGCGAAATATATTTGTTTGTTCGGTTATTGCAACTTTAACAACTCTCAACTAGGAGCGCTGAGCGAAATATATTTGTTTGTTCGGTTATTGCAACTTTAACAACTCTCAACTAGGAGCGCTGAGCGAAATATATTTGTTTGTTCGGTTATTGCAACTTTAACAACTCTCAACTAGGAGCGCTGAGCGAAATATATTTGTTTGTTCGGTTATTGCAACTTTAACAACTCTCAACTAGGAGCGCTGAGCGAAATATATTTGTTTGTTCGGTTATTGCAACTTTAACAACTCTCAACTAGGAGCGCTGAGCGAAATATATTTGTTTGTTCGGTTATTGCAACTTTAACAACTCTCAACTAGGAGCGCTGAGCGAAATATATTTGTTTGTTCGGTTATTGCAAATTTAACAACTCTCAACTAGGAGCGCTGAGCGAAATATATTTGTTTGTTCGGTTATTGCAACTTGAACAACTCTCAACTAGGAGCGCTGAGCGAAATATATTTGTTTGTTCGGTTATTGAAACTTTAACAACTCTCAACTAGGAGCGCTGAGCGAAATATATTTGTTTGTTCGGTTATTGAAACTTTAACAACTCTCAACTAGGAGCGCTGAGCGAAATATATTTGTTTGTTCGGTTATTGCAACTTTAACAACTCTTAACTAGGAGCGCTGAGCGAAATATATTTGTTTGTTCGGTTATTGCAACTTTAACAACTCTCAACTAGGAGCGCTGAGCGAAATATATTTGTTTGTTCGGTTATTGCAACTTTAACAACTCTCAACTAGGAGCGCTGAGCGAAATATATTTGTTTGTTCGGTTATTGCAACTTTAACAACTCTCAACTAGGAGCGCTGAGCGAAATATATTTGTTTGTTCGGTTATTAGAATTTATAACCTTTATGAAAAATAACTTTCTTATATTAAAAATACAAATTATAAAAGCTTAAAAAAACCTTTGCAGTGACATATAATGTTCTATAAATAGTTATGCTTGTGGAAAATATTAAAATTTGTACCACGAAATTTCCATATAAAAATCTCAGTTTGAATTCGTAATTTGGTATTATGTAACGTAAAAATAAATCAAGTACTACAATACATAATAATTATTCATTTATTTTTCCTTTTTTTACTGGTGTGGCGAAGCGAATGAAATGCAGAGCTCTTATTGGATCATCGCAGACAACAGCGAGGCATCAATTTTAATCTAGTCATCGTTCCAGCACGGAACAAAATTCAATTTATTCTGATCTAGGTTGCCGGATGGTTGCCGGATGGTTGCCGGATGGGTGCCGGGCTGATAACACTGTGTACTTCATACGCTTACCACTTGAATACTTATTCTTACGATATTTAAATATGGGAAGGGAGTTTAACTGATGTAATTTGTGTTGAAATAAACCTGTGAGTGAAGTAAATTACTTATTTGATTTATACCACATCCATCACCTACCAACACCACGTCCACACTCATCCACACTGGTATTGTTTTTGGGAGTTGGTAGGCACTGATGGGTGCTAATTGCCATTTAAAATAAACAAATCAACAAACAATAAAAAAGATTTATCGATCATTTATCTTATTTTAACTGCTGTAGGTATATGTGAAAAATTTACATTTTTTCGAATTATGAGACGGTCTTGTTTCGGGCCATTCTATAGTGCGGCGGTGTCTAAGAGGAAAGAGAAGAGTGGCTAAGAGGTGGATATGAGGTGGCAAAGAGGCACGTGGCTCTGAGAGAAAATGCCGGTTGCCGGCTGATAGACGAGAGATGTTCACTTCGCTCCGACTTCCTCCAGGAATTCCCGCCCAAAATAAACAGATATTGGCGCCAAAATATTATTCAGGCCAACATTCGCAGACATCTTCAGGTGTGTTACACGGAGAATTATTAATTTCGCGAAATAATGCTGAATATATTACAAACAAAAATGAAATGATAAACAAAAATTAATAAAACTTACTTACGTTGTTCTTCGGAAAAAAAAAACAATAAAAAAATAACTTTTTAAAAAGCAAACAAACTATTCCAGATAACATATAATCTGACAATATTTGAATTTCTCCTACTATCATCATAATGAGTGAAAATTTTGCTTGTGTGTTGATGAAGGACTTTGACAGAAGAAGACTGAACCCGCGACGCCGCGCTGTTTTTTACATTAGATCCACACAGGAGACCCCAAGGAAAATATTTTCCGTTCATCCAGGATGCTGTGTGGACTGTATCTTAGGAAAGGAAGGAGAGGAAGTTCTGGGAAGGAAAAAAGGTAGGATGGATCGATAGGAAGCTGGAGGTCAGTATATCTAGAAGTGATGGACGTATGAATCTATCCCTCTCATTGGGTTGGTGATTACATTCCGAGAGAAATGTTGGATAGGTCAAAAGGTCTCCCTCAACCAATCTTTCTCGATCCGTCCTGCCACGCAGTTGGTGGGCAGACGCATTCACCGCCAAGGTCCGGAAAAACTTCACCCCATGAACCCGTGTACCACTGTTAAATCACCAAATGTAGCAACGTAGGCAGAGGTGTTGGTTATCCAATAAATGGTTCCCGGGGCGGCCGTAACCATACCCGCCTCCCAAATTGAAACTAACAGATAAAATAGCTGTCTAAAAGTAATGTCTGGAGTAATGAAATTCGAAACATCTCATTTATTTTTTAATTTCACGATTTTTTAAAGGTTTTTTTACTCGGGTGAAGCTGGGCAGTAACTAAAATGTATACATACATTAACTGTTCGAGAGCATTGCACTTTGCCAATTTAACATTACGCTTACAGAGCAGTTAAATGGGAATGTAACGAGGTCTTATTATCCACCAGATTTTGCTTAGACTCTAAAGCCAAGGAAATGAAATGATTTGTTTGTTTATTTACTCTTTTATACGCCCAAAGGGCTTTTACATTGAATACATAATGTTTATATTTTTTATACAAGGGTTAATAATAATAATAAACAATAGGTTGCGAAAAATAATTACTTACATTGCAGTCGTTTACATTTGGATAAATTTGAAAAAAAAATCAATAATAAACTGAAATTATCAGAAATAATATTTTGACATAAAAAAATGTTTTAGTTTATAGAAATTGTTATGTTAAAAATGTCGATATCATTTGTATATTTATTTGCAAACCTATGTAAACGAGTAAATTGTAGTTTGCTAAATTGTTACTGAAGAATAAGACAAAATATTACCAAAATGGTAAACCAGCTATTTTAAATACCTTCTGAGGCGCACACCATTAATATATAAATATATTTCACACTAAATTATTCTAAATCTTGGTACGTGGTACTTGGTGATGCAAATCCGAGCATTATGTCCGATCTCTATTATGAAAATAATTTATGAGCCAGAATAAAAATGATAGTTTTATTTCGCCAAGTATTATTGGAATTGAAAAGTTCTGAGAGGGAAAAGCATATATTGTTTATGTCCGCTCAGATGAGTTTTTATTTCGAAAGATCGAGAGAGGTGCAGATATTTTCAATTTGGGAGGCCGGTGTAGGCCGCCCGGGAACTATTTATTCGATAATCGACTGGTTGAGTGAGACTGGTTGAGTGAGATCTTTTGATTTCTTTTCTCATCACCTTGCTTTAGAGCGATGAATTCATACGTTCGTCCCTGCTAAACACATTAACCCCCAGATTCCTAACCACTCCTCATTCCTTTCTCCAGATTCTTCCTCTCCCTCCCGTCCCTAAAAAGCCCTTCACACAGCATCCCCATCGACGGAGAGGGGGGGGAGGGGGAGGGCACGGGGGTCATGACCCCCTGGACTGGGTCCAGGACCTTGGTGGACCCAGCCAAAGACTTGAAAGAAAAAAATGATTTTGTTATTTAAATATAGGTGGGTATTTTTAAGTACAGTACTTACATTGACTAACAAGATACCTACTTTTTACGTGTATCTATTATTATCAAAATAAAATTATAACTTCATGTGACTTGACCACGACTACGTGACCCCCCACTGGAGCCAATGTCGATCCGCCCTTGTTATACATACACTTTTATGCACCTATATGCATTACCATCTTTTATGTTCATTTGTTTGTTCTTTTTGTTATCTCAAAAATCCTAAAACTCTAGTGCATCAGTCCAAAGCCCATCAGTGCGTCGTTATGTAATAAATAAATAAATACATAAAAAAAAACATCAGACAGGGATAACATTCACTAGAGCCACGTATGAGGTTGTCAAATAGCTAGCAATGTTGTTTCTACAAATATCCGAGAGATTAATAAGCTGGTAGATACCAAAGTGGATCCAACGTAAGTAACACGGAGAAATAATCAAGTACTGAAATAGCTTCATCGAAGAATGGATAGGTGGGCATTGGTGCGTTGCGAGATACCTATCTGATCAGCTTCCTGACCTTGCTTCTTGTCAGTGGTGTCCAGGAATAGTCCTCCTCCTTCCTCACTTCCCTCCCCTCCTGTCGACACCTGCCTCTCATGTCTCTCCCGATCAAACTTTATTACCAATCTTACATTTTGCTCTATTATAATGGCAGCAACTCTTGGCTGAATACTTATGTTCTAGGATTTATGAATTCTATCAGGGATTGGAAAGATTATTTAAGATTTGACTAGTGCAAATTGCGTTACTTTCGGATTCTGGATGTTTTTTGTACCACGTGTTCGTGTGTCTCAATAGGTATCCATACATCCTAATTGTATTCTTATCATAGAACAAACGGGTACCAGATGACGTGAGATGACGTCACACGGTCTCTCGCGTCTTACCGGCCGTTACGGCTGGCTTTAATAAAATTCAAACTTGTAGAATTAATTTAATTATGAAAACGTCCTTTAAAAAAAAAACTGGTATTTGAGTTTGCATGCCATCTACATGAACATATTTTTTATAAGTCAAAATCTTTTTCACTCAACATCCCTATTGTCTCGTAACGCTGACTTAACGTAAAAGATAACACAAAAGTAAATATAAATAAAATCACCCTTCTGAAGGGTACGCTAGCCATCACGCGAATTTTCAAGTATAAATACCTATCATTATTATTTTAATATCTGTGCTAAACTGTGAAATAACTTTAAATCTGTGTCTTTTTATCTTTTTTTGTTGATATTATTCTTTCTCTACTTTTTATTTCCTCCATTTATTTTTGTTTGTACAAAACATGCTACATATATCATCCTAATTTGACTGTCCTAAAACGGGATTCCTCCTAGTTGGGCAGTCAAAACATTTCATAAATAATGTGCAATATATGAATAATCTATTACAAAATAAAAATAAAATAAAAAAATATATCGCAAAAGAAGATAATGACCCCGAATACGCCAATTCAGGAAGCTCACAAGGTTCTGGAGATAGACCCATCATAATTCGTAACCGAGAGGGTTCAACATCATCCTAAAATCCGCTGAATAGACGACGGGGTAAACATATCAGGATGGATATAAAGACATGGTACTAATAGAAACAGATAAGAAAAGCATTCGACACATAATATAGACGGCGGGTGATTATGACTAAGAAACGTTTACTTAATTTGATCCAAATAAGGCGTGCTAATTACGATTTATTTTTAGATGCGCTTTTGCACAACCTCATTCATTACAGCACCTTGCATCATGCAAGTGTTCATACATTTCCAACCCATGTTATTTACGACGTTTCGCCATTATCTTAAAATAAATGCGATTTCTATTGCATTTAACTTGTGTTGGTACTAAATATTTTCATCCTGATTTGATTGCTTGATGGTAATGGAATAGTACGGCGATATGGTCACGTTCATGAGAAATTAAGAGGGTGTTACCAGAGAATATCGGAAATTAATCCTTTTTAAATCAAATTCTAGACGTGTTGACTCTTTTTTACAAAAAATATGATTTTGAAAGATTATTATTTTATCTGTAAAACGCATTTTTAAAATTTTGAAAAACTGAGTTTATTTTTAATATACTAAGGTTGTACCGTTGATCGTTGGCAAATTTGTTCAATTTTCAAACGACATATTGTATTATATAACACAAATTTCAAATCATATAATCATACAACAAAATAAATCAATACATAATATAGTAAACACATTTTTCAGAATTTTAATTTTAGTTAAATTAAGATCATTAAAAAATAAATCCGAGAACGTGTTTGGTGATGAAAATACCTCAGTTTTTCTATTTATTTAAGGTCTTACAAACTAAAATATTTCGGATTTTTTTACACATTATTGAAAAATCATAAATACTTATGATCAATAAATACTTACAAGAAGTACACGATATTTAATAATTTACCATCGCGCGTTTTAAGCATTTTTATTGCTTACTTGTATGCATATAAAGCAAGTTTTGAATGAAATAATTCGATATTAAATTTTTCATTAAAATAATTTGAAGCGGGGAAAAATCGAAAAAATCTCATCGGAACCTCCTTGTACAGTTGCAAGCATTTTTAAACTTTTATTCTCAGCCGTTGGTCAATGGCTCTAAAGAGATCGGTCGATTTACAGAAAAAACACTTTGGATCATATCTAAGCGTACCGTTAAAATCGTTTTAAAAAGTCCTTCATTTACGCCCACTCAGTTGGAAAAATAAATAAAATTTTACTAGATAGCTATTTGGTCATTAAACACTGTCTTCGGCTTATACATACGTGAGCCGAAATGACGAGGAACGAAACAACCGCAAACGGCGTGAAAAGCCACTTGCGATTGCTTCTTTCCCTTCCCTTTATTCGTGGTTCGGCTCACGCTTTGGTTTGAAAACGTGTACGCAGCATTAAAGGGTTTATATAACCCAAAATTTACTTTTAAAAAACAAATATCACAATGGATCCTTACATTTAGAAACAGATATATATATATAAAATATGTTACCTAAACTGAATTGTGTAATATTAATAACGATCATTATCAGCCTGTTGTATAAAAAAAAATATGTGTGTTATTGTTATGATTATAATTAATATATTTAGAAACCATGATACATAATATTTGTAACTTAATGTAACAACTTATAATTTAATTTATCGACCATATTATGAATTTCCAATCTGTACACTTAATAACCCAGGGACATCCCTAGCATGGCGGATGAAATAACACAAAAATCTATACAATGTATAAAGTTCTTATAATAAATAAAATAAATCTCCTAATTTTTACTCAATTAAACTATCTTTGAAATTTCCCCAGCTGTCAAAAAACATATGTCATTCTGCTATAAATAAGGAGTACCTAATGGTGGTTTAACTGCCGCTTGTTATTTATTATATCAATCATTTTTATGCCGCGCATTAAATT
The DNA here is from genome assembly GCA_951813805.1 of Limnephilus auricula. Classification (NCBI taxonomy): domain Eukaryota; kingdom Metazoa; phylum Arthropoda; class Insecta; order Trichoptera; family Limnephilidae; genus Limnephilus; species Limnephilus auricula. The sequence goes on along the minus strand of OX638389.1, from coordinate 44,558,647 downwards.
ATTGTACTGCTCACGAAAACTGAAAAAAATACAATAGAAATGTTAATAGGGGAAAATTTCTAATATTTAGAACCTATGTGCATCGTAGAAAAGTGACCCCAAAGACCTTTATTATTTTGGTCGATGCGTCCCCCTGGGATCTTAATACCAATTAATATGTCATGAACGAAAATACCTTGGAATTGGACCAAGTTCACATTGAAAACAATAGGACTGTATGTCGCTGACACTTTATGAATCACTCCTGCGGCCTTTGCCATTCTCACAGGCCAGACGTTGATTAGGAAATCATCTCAATCATCCATCATCAAACATGACTCATCCCAAATTATCACTAATTAGTGTGCGAGATATTGATATGAGTGCCAACATCATTAAAGGATTATTTGTGATTAGAAGAATAATACTATCAGATGGAACTTATCGGCTGTACAAAGAGTGGCATGTCCAATATGCCCAATAATGCCCAAGTATTATTATAGGTATGTCTAGAAAGAAATGCTGGTCGCATTTGAATCAAAGTTATTTAATGGTTTCTTTACCTAAACCACGAACTTCTTAACCAACTAAATACACATTGTATGAATGCTAATATTTGAAATTCTTTTTTTTTTTACTGCTTGTGTGTGATTGTTTTCTGTTTACAGATAATTATATCATATTATTAATATATATTAAATGATAATATCGTATGAAGTTTTCTCAGAATAACTAACTTTAACAACAACAAAAAAACTCCCACTTTTATTCAAAAAAATTTATACGAATATAAACTGATTTTTTTATTTCTACATAAACTTGAATATACACCCTACATGAAAATTAACAATTCAAAGGAGTTTTCAAAGAAATGAAAATTAAAATTATTACCGGAAATTAAAAATATGAAAAATATTTGAAAACGTTAATATTTTTTCTTCTCAAAACTCTCAAAACCGTGATGGCCGTTCTCCGTAGAAACTTAATTTCAAATCATTCCGAGAAGCTACATTACTGAAATTAAATGCAACGTGTAGAATGATATATCATTAAAGCGATTAAGCGCAAGCGATTCTTACCTTGTCCTTGTACAGTTTCTTTATACATAAGGGTTAAAATGGCATAAATTGTCCCCTGCAAAAATTGTTCAATAATTATCTTAGCTTGTTTAACCATAGACGAAGAACAATCAGCTGTCATCGTAGCAACTAGCATGGTGAGTTTCGAGTCCCTGCTTATGTTGCCATTGACAACGAGTTTTTGAGAAGTTGTGTAGTGTGCGGGCCATCACATTGACATACACAGGATAGCGAGTTTAGTTGCAAACTGTTTTTTTTTCAGTTGCCTCGTCAGCGGAGGCACTAAATTCAGCGTCATTTTCAAAATTGGGACCGTTTATGACAGTGTGAAAAAATTACAAAAGCGATAAATAATTACCTATCGATATTTTAAACAAAAAATTGAATTTTGTCTTTTTTCAAAATTGGAACTGATTTGTCAACAGTTAGTGTCTGAGCTATGATCTCATTGCGAACTCAAGTTTGTTTATCTGGTTTCAGAATGTTTTGAACACATTAGTAAGCAAATCGACTTTTTCATTTATAAAAAAATATGTTAGCTTCAAACCTGTCTAAAATTATATTTTCTCAGAAGATAATTGTTGCTTGGTAATAAATAATTAGTTGATTTTACAATGAAACAATACACATGTTCAACACCTGCTTACCATACTTTCCAAGTGTATTTGGTTTTGTTCTATAAATAATTGTATTAGATTTAATGATAGGCTGTAAAAATACAAAGACGACACGCATTCATTCACATTAGCGTGAAGAGAAAACAAAGAAATGAGAATTGCCAAAAGCCCCTTAGTCTGGATGATAAGCTCAAAGTTTCCTGAGTCACACGGACTTTGTGGATTTCATCAGTTGGCAAAATACCACACATGAGTGGATCTGTATTTTTACTTTAGTCTCTGACAGATCAGATATTAGGAGAGCATGATGAACTCGACAGATGCATACGAGACGTGTTTAGTTTAATGTTGATGCAGCGTAGTATGAAAGGTGCTTGGGTTTTTGGCTCCTTACCACAAACAATTTCGTTCATGTTAAAGCAAAACGTATTCAACGATATTGACTCACTCCACTTTAGATCAAGGTTCAAACATAAAGCTTTTAATAAGATTATGTTTGCTTTTGAAGTCAATTATCTTCGCAGGCCTCACTGGTAACTGAAAATGGTTCAGTGAAGATTTGTGGATATTAAATTTGTCAGTTAATTAAAAATAATTTAAATAACTATATGCTTATCAAGAATTCATAAATATTTGATGAAACCCGTGCATGCTTTGAAAAGCTCTACGTGCTTACATTATTTCTTAAAATTACAAATTTCTTAAAATGACAATAGTAGACTATTGAGTTGTGTTCGATTAGGCTTCTTACCAGGGATATGTACAACAATTTTACGATTCGTAAAGATTCAAAGTTTTTAATTGTTCTTAAAATAAATCTTAATATTTTCATACCCTTATTTACAGTTTGTTGAACGTGAAATTTGATCATGTTATGTCTTCCTTGGGTGTCATAATTTTTCTTCTATTATTCACATTTGCGTCATATATTATCCTTACGCTCCTTTCTTCGTTCGTTCGCTCTACATACCCAAACCATCTGAGGATCTCTTTCTTAATTTTACTCATTACGCTTACATTAGCCTTGCGTTCTTTGCGGATCTCCACATTTCTCACACTATCATGCGTAGTTTTATCCCACATCTCATTTCTACAACATTCAGTCTGCTTTAATCCTTCCTCTGCCAGTTCCATGCCTGACTGCTATACATCAGGGTAGATACCAACACTCCTGTGGACTAGCAAAATAACGATTTTGGTTTTCGTCATGTCAATAAGGAAGTTGAGCCCTTTTTTTATTTTTTTTTATCAATGTTCACAGGCAAACTTAAATACCAGTATTTTATTATTTTTTTTAAAGTTCGTTTTCATAATTAAATTAATTCTACAAGTTTGAATTTTATTAAGCCCACGAAAACGGCGGCAAGATTCATGATACCGTGAGGCAGGGTTCGTGACGTAACCCGGCTCTTGCTTGTGTGAAATATAAGGGAAAATATTTACAAAATCGGGACACGCTTAATATGAACAAAAAAAATAAATTAAAAAGTTGTAGTAGTTAGATATTTAAATTAGACATTAAAATGCACTTTTTTCGAAATTCCAATAACTGAATTGATTAGTACTAGTAAATATCTAACTAGAAAAACTTTTTAAATTTATTTTTTTCGTCCATATTAAGCGTGTCCCGGTTTTGTAAATATTTTCCCGTATATTTCACACAAGCAAGGGCCGGGTTACGTCACGAACTCTGCCACACGGTATTATACTCTTGCCGCCGTTTTCGCGGGCTTTAATAAAATTCAAACTTGTAGAATTAATTTAATTATGAACACGAACTTAAAAAAAAATACTGGTATTTAAGTTTGAATGTCATCTACATGAACATATTTTTAATAAGTCAAAATATTTTTCACTCAACTTCCTTATTGTCAATTGTCATGTTTTCGTGTTTCAGGTCTAGAACCGAAATCTCATTTTCCGGTTTTTAGTTCTAGCTTTTATATCCCTGAACTTGTGCAATGAAATTTTCAAGTGGTGTATTCATTAACAATCAGAGTGTAAACTCACCCAACTGCTCCGTTGTTGAGGACCGTTGTCTGCTTGTTGAGGGTGTCCTGGATGTTCTGTTGGGAATACAGTCCAATTGGAGAATTGAACTGTTTGTTTACCATACGAGGGCCGGATGCCATTTTATATTCCTCGAGTTCGTCTTTGTTCTGGGAAAAGATACAAAAATCTGGTAAATTTACGTCTCATTTTAAGGTTATGTGCTTTATATTAAAAGATTTTCAATATTCTTGGTTTCATTAACTAGTTTTACCAATTAAACCCACATCTTAACCCATCAAGCTAATTTGTTCATTTTTGGAAACGACTCATACACGCCTCATAGAAATCGGTGTACCTCCCTTAATATTTTTTTTGTTTCTCTATCTTGCATGGTAGGGTATCCTGCTTTTATCTAACTCGTATTTGATTTTGTTTTAGATTATGTTTTTGATTTTGTTTTTGATTTTGACTTTGATTTTGTTTATAATTTTGTTTTGGATTTTGTTTTAGATTCTGTTTTATAATTTTATTTTTTGCTTTTCTTTGAATTGTTTGTAATGCTTATTTAGATGTGCTTTGCTTTTTAATTTTATTTTTTGCTTTTGTGTGAATTGTTTGTAATGCTGATTTAGATGTACTTTGTTAATAAAAAAAAATAACATGTAAAAACCCAGTAGGGCGTGAAATACAAAATAAATAAATATCATGGTCAGAAATATGATCGAAACGGTTTTAGAGAGAGAAACACAACGCTTTATATTCGAAACAAGAAGTTTTTCTTTCAATTATTTCTGGCTTTCACCCTTCAAGGGTGTTGTTCTAGGCCAATATTTAAAATTATGAAGAAATGAAAGAAGAATTTAAATATTAATTTTATTTAAATGGGCAAATTTCAAAATTATAATGAAGATTGGAGTCGAGTTCAGACTTAGAAGAGATGAGATATTGAATGGAGGGGATGCAATTTTTGATAAGGCTTGATAGAAGAGAGGATATTTGTTTAGAAAGGGACAACCAAAAAATATGTGATCTAAAGTTCCCACTTCTAGACCACAGAATGTACAATCTGGGGAGTCAAGGACGTGAATTTTAAAAAGCTGAGAAGGAACAGAACAATGTCCGATTCTCATTCGAATAAGTGAGGAATTTTTTTTTTTGGAAAAATGTGGGTATAGTTGAAACCACGGTTTTGATGGGATAGTCCTTTATATTGAGGCATTGCTGGCTCCCTTGGATTGACTAGCAATGTGCCATTTACCACAGGAAAATTAAATTGTGCACTTTTATGAAACCAAAGTTTCCGACCGCAATTCAGGAAAAAAATTATTAAACTTGGTGAACTTTTTATGAATTATTTTTTTATGAAACAATATAAAAGTAAGGTGATGTTTATAATACATTTTTCTAATAATTTTTTTTCGTTGTCTGTAATTTTAGTTTAAAAAATATCAATATTTAAAAAACTATATGTTTATTTATAATATTAGTTTTATAGCGTATTTCATCACCTTTCCATATCAGTTTTTAGTATTCGGATGCATTCAGAAATATTTTGACCTCCTGACAAAACATGCCCGAGGGTGGAGGGGGTAATCTGAATGAGTTTGGAATTTAAGTAATGCATCACTGAATTTTTTAACGAAACTTTCCGATTGCCATTGTTATTTTAAGTGTGTTATAACTTCCAGGAAATTAAACGGCTCATGAACACCCCCATTGACGTGGTATTTGTGTGCATTTATCGACGTGATTTAAATGCACAGAAATATAGTGGAACTATTTTGGACATCCCTGAGTGGGTCATTTGGAATTCCTCTAACATAACACTCTTTCCTCGAGTGTTATTTTCTACGAGTGCCGAAATACTTCCAACATGTAAATAAGCAAAGGCGACTCGTCGCATTTTTCACTTTTTATATTTAATAAAAATACCCTAAACTGTATTATTTGATGAAATTATGTATTTTTGAATAATAATAATGGTATCTTGGTTAGTATTAACTTGGTTATTATAGATACAAATAATGTTTAATTTAAACCACCTCACTAGACCGAACGAGGGCTGAGGTGGCATAAATTTAATTTAATTTTAATAACTTAAAAGAAATTAAAAGAGAAAATAAATTAAAAAATTTAAGAGATAAATAGAAATACACAAAATAAAAATGAAGATGAATTTACATTTTAAAGATAAGAATAAGAATAAAAATGAGAGAAATGGAAAAGTAATGAAATAAATAAATAATTAAACATATTAGAAGAAAATTACAGGCGGAGGGGGGGGGGGGATGCTATATTGTAGAAGGGGGGGGGGGGTTGCTATATTGTAATGTATTTTCTTTATTGGCTAACCATGTGTGTGAAATTTGAAAATAAATTACATTTTTTTTAGGTTAATAATAATAATAATCATTTTTTATTGATTTCTTACACAATTACAAATTCAAATTTATTACATGTAAGAAATAATGTCATATAAATATATTACAAAAAATAGTTTATACGTAAAAGAAATTTCAAAGAATGTAGCAATTTCAAAGAATAAAAAAATTCCAGGCAGTGGTGATGATTTATTAAGTTATTATTAGGTTAGGATTAGGTTAGGATTTTTCCAATAAAAAAATGGAGATAGATTATTGTAATGTCTTTGTAATTAATGTGGTATTTGTCTTCATGGTCATTTGTTGTATTCTATATCTTGTTTCATAATTGTGTTGTACAGTAGATGGTTTACTTTGTCTTTTTAGTAATGTATGTGTGATATAATGTTGATGTACGGTTGCTTTATATTCAGTACAGCGAAATATTTAAATAACTACTCGTACATTGTTGAGAATTTGAAGGTTTTTAGTAATAACTTTAATTCAGGCAGGAGAGGGTCCATATTATTTTTGGTAGCATTACCCCAACCAATCGTACCGTGGGTGATAATTGATTGGGCTAATGTAGTATACCGTTTTTAGAGTCTTCATTGGCATTGTTCTGTGTGTTCCTAAATAATACAAACATTTTTTTAAATATCGTCGCAGGAAAGCAATACTTCTATAACCGCCACTACCCATGAACATACTTTTTTTACACCATTTTGAAGAGTTTTTTTTCGGCGTCGATCTATCAAAGTCCCGTGACTCTACAACGATAAATAAGAACTGTACGACGTTGGAAAAACTAGCCGTTTTGACAATAGCTGTAAAATAGTTTGAAGAATTTCTTTCGTTATGATTATATATATGTAGACTTTATATTATTACAATCGTGTTACGTTTGCAGGAGTATGGTTATTATCAATTTATTTTGAAACGCCAACGTTGATTTTCATATTTTTATAAATAACAACCGCGGAGAAAGACCACGCACTGAATATGAAAATTTATGCTCGTTGCCTCAATTACAATGTAACTATAAAACATAATTTTTCAGGAATTGGAAAGGTTATTTTAGTAGAACGGATTCATGAATCGGTGATTTAATTTTACCAATCTTTCAGAATCGAGCGATTTCAATAATAACAATTTGTAGATCGCTGATTTTGTGAGAAATCACCTCAAGGGCGATTATCTAAGCGTCCAAATACCCAATTAAAAATATACATAACGTATTTGAAAACTTCTTTGTTCACCTTCCACTCAAATAACTAAATTTTTAAAATATTCTTCTGTTAATATTTTGTATCGTAGGTTAGTTTTAATATTATTTGATGAAGGAAGGTTTCGTCCGAAACCGGTGGAGCGTGAGTAACTTCAAGAGATGTATAATAATTTTGTGTTGTTTATTGTAAAAGAAATAATGACCAGGAGTTAAAAATAAGACAAATATTTGACCATGAGATGTTTTTTTTACATGATTTCTTTTCGGCCGGTAATTTGTGTATTTTTCTATCGCCGTTATTATAGGCGAGTAAACATTTCTCCCTAATCACCCGACTGGGAGGTTGCATTTGGCAACCAACTGCAAACACTCTCTTCTAAACTTTACTTATCTGAATCATCGTGGATACGGTTCTGTGATATCTGTTTTCCATTTTCAAGCCTCGATAAGAAACTTGAGCAAAGAATTTATTTTGGTTTTACGACTGAAATTCCTTGAATTGAAAGCGTATGTTGAATACGACGTATTTTCGTAGCTTGTAAGAAGTAGTTTTTCCAAATTATTCATGAATTATTTAATAACACCTTTCATGATTAATTGTAAGTATCTAATCATAATTTCAAAAGGTTTTAATTTCTGGCAAGACGCTTTGTTGTCATGACTGCAACATTACCAAATTTACCTGTTTTTTTGAATGAACATGGAAATAATAAAGAACAAAGCCGCCACTGTTGGGTCTATTTTTGAGGAGTACAATATTACCTATACTGCGAGAGTTTGTGTGCGTCAGGTGAGGAGAGGTTGAGGCAGAGGGGGAGTGACGCTTCCTCCCACGAGAAGCTAAAATTATTATACTCCGAGTGAACCGCGGCGGGAATATTGAATTTCATATTTAAAAGTCGAACACTTTCCATTTTTAAATATTTGGTAGGGTTCAATGCTTGCGAAACACACCGACCATCGGCAAATTGCAGATCTTTTATCTTAGAGCTTTATGCAGATAAGAAAAGCTCCACTAACATACTTGATAAAATAGTTTTAAGTTATCATAATTTTACTATTTTTTTTAGTCTTGAGGTTGCCGCTTATACAAAATCAATTTTAGTCAATAGCATTAGTTATTTCAACAATACTATTTAATATGACCGTATAGATCTCTTCCCAAACAATCTCGCATACTTTAAAAACCAAATTAACAATCTTCTATTATGATTGTTTTATCCACTCGAGCGCTTTTTGCCACATTATGGCACTATTTCCAAAACCTCAGATTGCTTTGTTGCCAAAAAGTGGAAAATTAAAAAAAAAATGTATATATTTATTAAAATGACTATATAATATATTGTACATTCAAAATATAACAAAATAAATATTGTCTAGATTCTTTAAAATGTTTTTAGTTTAAATATTTAATTATATATTTTTTTATAAATCCTACAAATAGGCGATAATAGACAAAATATAGGAGAATTCATTGGCTACATAGAACTTAATCAGTTTGTATGTCTTCATATTCAAATTCGGAGATATGATTTTTTTAATGGGGGCGGAAAAATTTCCTTTAACAATCCGAGAAAAAATATTTAAATTGCTCTGTCGCTCCAGTGGTTATTATAATATATTTTTTATTATAATATGTTTTCTATCTTTCTCTGTAGATAATGTACACTAACTATGTGTCCTCATGTTCAATTTATAATTTTGATTACTATTATTTCTGTATTTTCACCACTAGATTCTAATAACAACTAAAACTTGATTATGAATGCTGTCATTTTTTTTTAATGGAGTGTTAATATCAGTACACATTCCAACTCTAATATCATTAATGTAATAATTTGTAATACCCTGTAAATGTTTCAAACAATAAATAAATACATTTAGTTTAGTATTTATCGATGTGACATTGTAACAAAGAATTTTCCGTATTACAGATGTTGTTTGAATCAAAGCATTGAATATTGTGGAGTTCCACTGCCACAATGTCATTGAAGTTTATGTGTATTGGCGGAGGATTGTGTCGCGACAAATATTATTTTAAGATCCGCAGACGAAAATAACATCCAAAATTGTGGCCCCACCTGACACTGTTAGCTTACGACACACGACACAACAAGATCAAATCAAAATTTCCTCTGCATTTTAATTTGGTATACAATTTGTAATTTTAAGTATTAAAAAATGCAATTAAGAAAAAAAATAATAAAAAACAACACGTAGTCACTATTACAACAATAATAAGTTCAAAGTTTCAAGAATATAATTTTTATTTTTTATATATACCGTACAGGAGTCCCAATAACTCCAATTAGAGTATGTTTTGAGGCTTAAAATAGTGGGTAAGGGTCTAAGAAAATAGTGGGTAAGGATAATAGGGGGTCGAGGAAGGTGGGATTCATATCTAGTCACTAAACACGGATAATGCCATTTCAAGCAAAGTTTCTATTCTGAATGGTGGTCTTACACCAGGGAGATACTGAGAGTAGCTTCCACTCTGGAATACATTTATATTGTTTTAAACGAAGAATTGTAATGAAGACCTACGGATTGCTAGTCGAGAGCCTTACGCTGTCATAAAAATGATTTTCATATTTGAGAGTAATTTTTCATCATTTTCACTGCATTATGTAAGGTGTTTCTATCTAAGAAAAACTCACTTCTCTTACAATAAAAAAATACCACAAATTATTCAGAAATACTAAAAATTAAAAAAAAAAATTGGAATTCATAACGTTATTAATATCATATTTTTTTAGTAAATTCATGACATAACTACAAACAAGAATATGGAAATTGGCTCTCGTAGTGTATCTGAATTTAACATATTTTCTGATAATTTTAATGAGATTCATTATTTTTATTTTGATTATTTGCACTTGAGCTTATTCCTTGACAGCCAATTTTACATGAGTCAGCTAACTTTACGAGCGTTCATTGTTCTCGTAAATTTTACGAGTGATTAAAATAGCCAATGTTAAAAGAGCTTTTGAAATAATTGCTATCGTGTGCATCAATCTTAATATTTTGTCACTCATTTTATTCACAAACTAAGTCGGTCATCATAATTAGTGCGAAATGATAATTTTCTTATTTATTTCACTCAAAGTCGCAAAAAAAATGTAATGTTGAAATATGATGAAGTTGTTAACGATGCACCTGAAATGCCACTCATTGTATCACATTTTATTTTGAAACACTCATGTCACTACACTTTGCTAAAAATATCAAAAAATATAAATCACCTGAAAGTATTGGTATGTTATGAATATTATTTAATTTACCTGTAGAGTATTTGACGCTCGTTAGCGGGCTGGGCGCAAGGGAGGCTACTACTGGCCGCGGGCTTTGGACGTCGGCGTCGCGACGGTAGCCCCTTGCCCCGCACCCTCCCCCCGCTCCGTGCCCTCCTGTGCTCCGGAGACTCGCAAACACTAACTTGCCACCTATTGTCCATTAGGTACGCGGAATCATCAATATGATTACTATAAGTCCATTTTATGAATATTTTCAATTCGATTGATTAGTTAGACATCTCCAAATACTAAGTTTTGAGAAAATGAGAAAAGCAATATTCGAATACTCACCACAAAACAAATATTATTTACACGTATCTGCTTTTTATATATTAAATATACTAAAATGTAACGTCTGAAGGCATAAAGACCCGGTATATTAGTATGACGTTTTAAAATTTCGTACTACTAACCCAGAAAACATTTTTTGGTTTGTTTATTTCACTACCAGTTTGGCTGCATTTTAATTGAGTTTTTTTTTTGGTACTTCAAAAAAAAGATACATGGATTACAAATAAATTTACAAATGAATTAATTACATAATAGATGTGTTTGATGTACCCCATAAATAAGCAGGGCTTGTAGGTATGTAATGGGGTATTATTATATTGTTTTTATTGGAAATTATTCAGTTCATGTTTTCAGTATAATTTTGAAGGTGATTTTTAAATTCTTTTATATTAGTAATCAAATTTCAAATTTTTTCTTGTAATGTATAAAAAAAAATTCTCCGAGATATTTATGATTTGGTGGTGTTAATGAATAATCTGAGTATTGAACCAGATAAATGGAACACTTTTACATATAACTGAGTACTCAACTAAAATGTCGATTTTTCGGAAATGTCTGACTGATCGACTGGACGATGGACATGTTTAGGACAAAGTACTCTCAGAATAAGCTGATAGCTCTCAGAATGTATCTCTTTCATTACAGTAATACTAGCATATTAACTACGAAAAATATTCTTGCTTTGCAATAAAATCCAAAAAAAAAAAAAAAATTTGATAACATTTCCAAAAACTAAAAACTGTTTTCGAATTGTGATGAAACAGGCTTTCAAATTTTATTATTATAAATAACCATATAATTTTAAATATATAAAAATTTTGAATGAAAACTTTTAAAAAATTAAAAAATGGCTGACTTTACGTTTTTTCTAACTAAAATTACTGATAATGAAAAAAAATTAAAATACATACATATTTCATTAGACAAATGAATTATAAACGTTACTGTCACCTCACCTTTTGTCATTTTATGTAAAAAAAAATCTTAAAAAATTCACAAAGTTTCATAATTTTTTTTCAAGTTGCGATCGGAAACTTTGATCTCATAATTTAAATTTTTTGTGGCTATCTTTTACATTTGAATATATAGCATGTTGTATTCTCTTTCCAATACCGTTGAGATCATACTTATCACTATGATAATAAGGGAGATACAACGATTTCAATGAAACCTATGTAAGCTAAGACAAATATGATCTCCTGTGATTAAACGGGTTAAATTTGAATTAATTCAAAGCGCTGTTTCTGTGAAACCCCACCTTTAATTAGTTGCAATTATTAAATGTAAATATTGACTTTATTTAGATAATATTTTTTTATTATGAGGAAAATTAGTGCCTTTTAGGTATATATAATATCAGTTGTAATTAATGTCATTTTATCTTATACCAAACAACTTATAAGTTTAAGTATTTATTCAGCTATATGCATCAACAATGGAATTAAAAAAACTTTTTTGTAAAAATGTTTTTTTTCTTCATATGTATTTACAAAGAAGTCCAGAAAGGATCTCTGGAAAAGCATCAAAAGTTATTATATACGAGTATACATGAGACAATAATAAACTTGAATACCTAAAAACGTTGTAATTACATTCATTTTTACAGTTTTCATCGTTGACAATTGGAAAGTGATGAAATTCAATGTCTCCACGTTATTTATGGTCACCCTATAAATACATCTGTTTATCTGATAAGCCATCACAGGAATATTGGATATATTTGGTTTACAGTAGAACGTTATTGTTGCCAACTATAAACCTACTGCCCAACAACTGTAATTAATGTTTGAATAACTTTTGTAGGTTTATTTTTATGGTTATATTTATGTGTAATTATGTTTAAATGTATATATTTTCTTAAATTCCATAATTGTAAAGCTGCACATCTCGATACAAGAATGCCCTAGTGAGAAATGCAGCTTATATTTTTATGTCACACATTATTTTTTGAATAACTAAATAAATACTAAATTCAATGTACCTTGTCATTTTACAGAGCATCGCCAGATTATATTTGTACGCGAAAGAAACAATAATTCAAGTTATTTATTGGTGCGTTGATTCATTTATCAAGGTCCGTTAACTTGGAGAGAAACAGGTTAATGGCTTGGATTGAAAGCTGAAAACCATTCTTGACGTAGAATATGAATGGAGTTGGATCACCACATTTATTGATTTACAAACCGCTTGCACAATTCCGACAGTTGCTGAAAATTTAATCATAACCAAATAGATTTGTTTGTTGCTTCTGATGTAGCAAAAGCTTTGGAAGATTTCCATCATTTCAACTGTCCATTTAACTGTTCAAACAACGAAACTACATGCCAAACTGTATTTTACAAAATAATCTTCAATTACTAAAAACTATTTTTTCTTTAAAAAGACAGCCGAAATTCGGGCGAAAATGGGCAGTATTAAGTACCAGCAATTATTAATAATTTCAAAATTGTGGGTCAAGTGTTTTCTTAATAAATGGCTCATCGCTTTATATGATGCAGCTGAAACATTTAATTGGGTGTCCAATATATTATTCAGCAAGGTCGCCCGTTGCATTTTATGTTGACTGCATTAATCTTCTTTTTGATTATCTTTTATTTTATTTCAGTACATAAATCAGGCAAATTTCCAAAACATAGTAATAATAAAAATAGTAACGAAAGCAGTAACAAAAAAAAATTGCTAAATATGCAAAACTAAATGACAAACAAGAAAGAGTAAAAGGTAGAATACAAATAGGTTCACATACAACTTATTATGCACCTATGCATATAGGACATTGATTTGGTAGGCATGATATTGCCTGTCTTTAAATAAAGAGCTTCATCACAATATCGGCTTGAAACGATTAATTGTAAAACATCTTATAAAAGTGTTTAAATGGGTTATTAAAAATGTCTATTTTTTTATTAAAGCATTGTATTTTGTTAAAAGTTCTTAATATTTAGCAATGCAGTTGAGAAATATCCCGTATTTGTGTGGTAGACTTTAATATAGAAAACGTTTTTCATCCTCATGGTTGATTTTCTTGATGGTGTGTTGTTAATATGGGATGAAATGTTTAGTGTACAGCTGCAATAAAACAGAAAGTTTACGTTTGGTTGTCAGAGAGATTAGTTTATAGTGCAAAATTCGGTCATTATCTTCTTCAAAACAGCTGGAAGACCATACTTGCTCATTTTAGACAAAAGAAAAAGTCAGAAAAGACCAAATTGTCATGGAAGTCCCTCACAGAGTCCTTTTTACCTGTTTTAATCCATTGTTTCCTGGCGTTTTTGGGGTTAAAAACGGTTTAACTAAAATCCTTTTAAATGTTTTATGCTGGTAAGTACATATTGCAGTTTGTACTTTTTTATATTAGCTCCACACATAAGGGCGTAAGGAAAATTATTCCCCTCAGGGCCCATATCACCTTTGGGGATGCTGTAAGGTGGGTCTTTTTAGGAAAGGAAGGAGAGGAAGTTCTGGGACGGAAATAGGTATCAGGGGTGGATAGGAATTGGCATGGTGTTGGTGGGCAGACGCGTGACCCATTCCGTTAGTAATATAATAAGGAAATATTTGTGTAGCGCAGTTTAATGATTTTTCACTGATATAATCCAATCGCTGGTAATCCAATAAATGGTTATCAAGTTGTAAAGATTGTTTGAGATAAATAATTCAAACTACAGTCAATTTAAATAAAATTACCTACATAACTTTCATTCATTCAAAATGTTGAAGAACATTTTTACATGTAGTTCATGATGGTTTCAAATAAGATGGAACTCACAATGAATGGAGCCAAAATGAACTGCATGACTGGTTGCGTTTCACCAACTCCAATGTCACCCACTGTTAATGAATGTGCATTAGAAGCAGTGACTCAGTTTATTTACCTCGGTAATCTTCACACCGTCACGCCGTTAAACTGCACATGCCAAGAAATTACCCAAAGACTCACCCTCGCCGACAGATGCTTTGCTGCATTTATAAAGAAGATACTTAATAAATGGTGTACTGGGCTCTCACAAAAAATAGCTAAAACGGTTTGGATTGGATACTAGAGAGTAAGATTCTAAGGAGAATCTTTGGAGACATAGAAGAACATGAGGGAACAAGGCCACTAACATAAATGTTATCAAGAACCCACACTATTTAAAATACGCTAAAACTATTGAATCTGTAGAAAAAAGTTTCTAATAATGTTTTAATTTAAACTTGGCCTAAATTCCTTACTTCAATCTTACGAAGAATGACTCCAACACTTTAATTTTATCGTAGTTATTATTATATCCTGATGAAGCTCGGTCGGAGCGAAACCGGTCGATATATCAAATAATAAATATACGTGGTTAAATACTAAGTGTTTGTTTTATTTAAAACTTTAATTTTACAACTCTGGCTAAAAGAAGACCATTTGAAGACCTTATATGTTTACACAAAATAGTTCATGAAAACTTGAAACTACTCATTGCCTGAGCAGTATTAACATTAAAGTTCCTAATAGACGCAATTTAAGAAATCATAATATATTTCATCTTGAATTATTTAATAACAATATTGCATACTACAATCCACTGTCACGAATGTGTCGTCTTTATAATAGTATTGAATATGACTATACAGATATTTATACTGACAGTCTCGCATATTTAAAAAAACATATTTATAAACTCCTAGAGAATCTCTATCAATTATTATTCTATTTGTACATCATAATGTTTCCTTAAACTTTATGCTTTATCTTACTTATAATTTTTAACCCTATACTTATCTTTATATTCTGTTATTATTATCTCATTTTTATTATTTATAATCGTTGTTAATCCGTAGTGAAAAACAATTCTTAGACTGTGCATGCTGTGAAAATTTTAAGTGGAATATTAAGTGGACAATGACGAAGACTTCACTGAGCAGGATATATAGGTGATATGTGATATGAACTTCTCTTAACAACGATAACGCAGCATAGCGCATCGTCAACTGTGGCTTAAGTTAACTAATCATAAGAGTTGATGTCTTAACACAAGCACAGTATTTAGCTCAAACAAAGATATAAGGTAGCTAATCGTTAAGAAGGTTCTTTATAATAGTCTGCAGGAAATAGGAGTGTAGAAATAATTGAGATTTGACGCTGGACGGTGTGGAATGAAGCCAACAAGGAATTAAAGAGGCAGCGGAAGACCAACTGGAGTGAAGTTATTTCCTATAATTCAACTCGGTCAGAATTCGCCAAGTGTAATAGCGTCGATGAATGCAGTTGTGTTTTTTCTCATGCGTGAAGTGAGAACAGCAACAAATTATGTCACCTCTTTTGTTTAAAAATTGCTTTCCCTTTGCTTAATCTTTTATCTGATGATTCGGTTTAATTCCTGCGCAGCACACATATAATTTGTTATTGTTTTGATAAATTCTATGGAACTACGAGTGTTGTAATGTTGATTGTTAAGTGTGATGGACATCATAATCGTAACGATTTTACCTCCGTGGAATGTTGACTTTGTTTAAACTCTGAGAGATAGACCATTACATATTTGAAGGAATTTGGTCACAGAAGGGTGTAAATAAATTATTTTTGTATCAAGGAGAAGTGTTGCAAAGACCCGAGAGTGAAGGTTAATACTGTTTACGGGAACAAGGATATACTAGTCCCAGCGAGAGCTCGTACATGTCATCAACAATCGTCCTCTTCCTTCTCACACTTTTTTTATGAAAAAGAAAAAGATAGAAGATACTGGAATGATGACGTATGATCTCACGCTGGGACTAGTTTAAGGTCAGATCGGCAGAGAACTCAGAACGATACGGAGATAAATCACTTTTGAAGAGGACACCTGTTTCACAGAATTTGAATTATTCAACAAAAATCAAGCTGTGAAAGTACAATTCAAGTTATTTTATTATTTCGTTATGGGTCGGTGGTTTCACAGTACTTACTAGGAAAGTAATATAATTTGAATAGGACTTGAATATTAACTTCGAAATTTGATGAATTGTGCAAATTCTGTGAAACAATATCTCCTAAGTCTAGTTGCCTTATATAGATTTAGGTAAACTAATATTTCTTACACATTTTTGGCTCTTTCCGTATTGTGACAAAAAAAATATTTTGTCACCATATTTTTAGATTAAAAATAAATAAACCATTATTGCCAGTTTAAGGTGGACGGATGCGCGGCCCGTTTGATACAAATCTTAATTTTGAATTTCAGGCCAAAATACCCAACCAAACTGAAAAAATTATTTTTGTAATGAAAAGGTATTCCAAATATCTAGTAGAGGTGTGCGCTACTTTATTTATTTGTGTTTTAAATTATAAAATATCGGCTATCAAAGATTTTAATTTTTCAAGATTTTAGAAGAAACTTGATAAACATTTAAAAAAATAATTTTACTACATTCATTATAAAAATATGACGTAATATAAAATATAAAATAGTTATTCAAAGAAAGCATTATGATGTTTTTTTATTTTTTGTTAAAATGATCTATTTGCGTCGGAACACAAATTTTTTGTCACATATATTTAAATTACAACCTAAAAACGCATTTCTTTTAAGGTTTATTTTTCATTATAAACCTTAGATAAGGCAAGATATTTTTTTTAATAATTTTAATGAACTTAAAAAAATTCAAAGTTGCCACCAAAATGAAGCAAAATTGAATTATTTAATTACCTATATATTATTATCATCATTTACAACTAAAATGGATTAAACGGTACATATCCGTACTAGAAATTTAATGTAACTTTTGATTAAAAATATTCTTTTTCGGGTTGGTTGGGTATTTTGGCCTCAAATACAAAATTAAGTTTATTATGAAACGGGCAAAAACGAACAGAAACTGGCAGAAACGGGGCACGCAGACGTTTCTCCCAAAGAAAACATAGTCTAGTCATTCATAGATGCGCGCGTTTGGTAATTTTAGGGAAAAAACGCTTTTTACAAGTCATGTTTTAAATATTAAGATGAATTAATTGTTTGCACCCTTACATACGTAAAACGAATATGAATAAATAGTTTTGTCCAGAAAAAACTCTAATCTTTCAAGAAATGCTTACACATACAATATTGGATATGTGGCCTTTCTTGACTGATTTTAGACAGATTTCTCTTGAACTTTCAGCTTTTAGGTTCATAAAAAAAATTTAATTATTTTTTAAGACAATATCTGTATACTATCGAGCCGAAACGGTAATTAAATGAAATTCACTTCATAGAAAAAAATCGTGAAGTATGCTCCGAAAATTATTAAAAACACATTTCATTCTGTTATTTAACATCTTATGCTATGACAAAATTCACAGTGTATCTTTATGTAACTTAAGCGTTTGTCGAAAGATTTTTGCTCCATTTTAAACGAGTCGTGTTTAATTAAAAAATTTCAAAATGGTCTCCCTCTAACATTCGTATTTAGGTATATTCCCTTCTTCTTCTTTTTGAGCGCCTACTACCGGGCCTTATAATCAACACAAATTTGTGCAGATGCACCAACATAATATTGGCTAAAACATCTTCCTAATTTATTATGTTCTTACTTCCGCACAGCAACATACACTTACTTTGTCATCCACAAACCTTTTAGCTACAATTTGCAGATAAACCAAGTTAGTAAAGAACACAATTTCCAAAACTTATTTTAGCAGTGCAAGAATCTGATGACGTAAGCCGTTTCTGTTTAGAAGAGATTCATTAGATTCTGACTCGAATTTTACTTTAATGTTTTTTCGGCAATTGTTTCAGCGATAATCATCACAGATAGAGATTTCACAGTCTGCCCGCAACAGGTATCGCCGTGGGCGGCTGCGGAGGGCGGGGGGGTTTGGGCGGGAGGGCCGGGGGCGGCGGTGGGCGGGGGACTATTCCTGGATCCACACATTCCTCGGCAGCCAACCGACATATATAAACTATGTTCATTTTCTCATACTATATTAATCCAGATTGGTCGTAATAATAATCCATTATATCCATTCATTAAAAAATATTTTGAAGATAAACAAATTTAGTAAATTGAGTATATATATATACATTTGGGAAGTTTTCACTGGGCACTCTGGGCAGTGCAAGTAGCTAGAATGTAAGTAAGTCAGCTAACAATGTACCAAAGCGGTACCATCTTTACAATAACAGTCTCGCAGGGTTAAATACAGTTGAGTAGGTGACCGACTCTTGGTCCCCAGTCCAGTATCCAGTCCTTGGTCCAGTTGATCTCCCGACAGTGATCTCCTGACAGTTGATTCCACAAAGCATAATCGTACAAACCAGCACCCGTAAATATTATAAATGTAAAGGAATAAGAGTACCTACCTAGAAATGTCTAGGATTCCTTTATATTTATTTACCTACCTACCTACCTAGTATTTTAGTACCTACCTAGAAATATCTAGGATTCCTTTATATTTGAATTATGAATTTTATTTTATTCTATTGTTTTTTTTTTAATGTCATTACTTTGGTTACACTATGTTATGTGGCTGATATTTTTAAAACATTATAAAAACAACCTCTATACGACAAATAAACTTTAATTGTCGTTTCTTTATACTCCAGAGCAACACATTGTTTTGTTTGTCATTTAAAACCTAAAGACAACAAACAGTCTTATTTAAATATGTAATATTATATTTGAATATGGTGCGATCAAATGTTTAAAAAATATTGCTCTCGTACAAAATTACAGACACATATATATTTTCATATTTACAAAAAAAACGTTTTACCCTAAGAGTATTATATATCCATACTCTTAGGTTTTACCTTAAGAGTTGTCATAAAAAACTGTGTTTAATGAATGCTTTTAGTTCAGTTTTTGGTTAGGTTAGGTTAGGTTTCGTTGAAAATATCACGTGTAACTAGTTTCAAATATCGTGTTCAAACGGTTTGAAAATATGAAAACATTTTTAATTATCTGGAATTATATGTAGATTCGTGTGAGTTTTGAGACAATGTTTTTTTTTAGTTTTATTTACTCCCACCCTTTTTAAATATAATATTTCGTTATCCCATTCACTTGAAGAATCTTTGAGGGATCATTTGGCAGTGAGATCAACTGTACTGGTGATCCAATGTCCGAAGGATCAATTGACAGGGGATCAACTGTCGGGTGGGTGATTCTTGTGATTCTTTTGTTATTTTTGTAAAAAATGATTCTGATTTTGTTAACAGTTCGATTAATTTGCAAGAACATTGGAAGACCACAAACGAATTTTAAATGGCCCTCGTCAGCTAGTTAAAAAAATTCTACTAAGTTTAAAATTTTTGTAAATCCTTTTACAATCAGTTTGACTGAAATAATCAGTTATTCTGCCATTATTCAGTTGGAACTCATCGAACTGCAAAATCGTTCTGCACTATAAAACCTTTTTGCAGGAAAAATATCTTTCTGGTCATAAACTTAACTAACTAACTAACCATCGCGCCGTTTCCCCTTAGGGGTAGGCAGAGAGAACGTACCGCCAAACAACTCGGTCTTGGCATACACTTCTTGCTTCATTCACACTCATACATATTCTTATACATACTCTTCTATTATTCAGAATCCTGACATGGCCCGACTCAAGTATCTGATCTACTTCATCGTGCCATGTCTTCCTGGGGCGTCCAACTTCTTCAGAAGAATTTTTAGATTTCAGGAAATTGGTGCCAAAAGAAGACTTTCCCGTTAACTGATCTTGCATTACAATGTATAAGCAGTTTCGGATCAACATATTATTAACTTAATTATACAGGGTGTTAAGGTACGTACTTGACTTACTTTAACCAGTGATTCCTGACATTATTTGGTGTAAAAAAAGTAAATAAAATTTTGGTCTCCGGTGACATTTTTTTTCAACAAAAACATAAAAAAATAGTAGTTGTTGGACAGTTTGAGGCGGGGTAAGAGGTTGGGCGGTTGCTTAACTGAGTGATCAGTGACAGTGATTTTGAAGAAAATAAAATTTGAAAAATGAAAAAAAGTCATCGAAAAATAATGTCAGGAATCACTGGTTTAAGTAAGTCAAGTACGTCCCTTAACACCCTGTATAAATACTGCACATCTCGAATTGAGTAACACATTCAAAATTTGTTGTTACCGTCAACGTCCGATCTGATGCCAGCATAAGAAAATTATTAAGCCAGAAACAATTTTAGAAATCACTTATTTAGATTTTGTTTATTTGTTTTATTTCTTGATTTGGCAGAAGATGCTATGGTAAAGTTGTAGTACTCCGCTTTCTTTTGTCCATACAAAAGTGATATTTGCAAAATTTTGTTTCAATCAAAATACGCATGCATTACTTAGTTTACCCAAACTAAGAACCGAAAAAACCTATTTTGTGCACTTAAACAGTTTTTTTCTTGTAGCAATGAAGCTTCGTATTAACCGGTAAGCGGAGTAGAACATATTAATGATGCTTTATTATTTTTATATATTTTTTTATTAGATTAATATATTTTATTATTTTACAAACGATATGAATGTTGCAGTTCTTTGGTTGCACAATACCTTAATTTATTAAAGTTGTTATCAAAAGTAATAAAAACAGAAACCGTCAGTAATCAGTGGCCCGCTTGTGGAACAGTGGAACCGGTTGCTTAAATAATAAACAACAAGAACAAAAATATCTGTAAATTATGTAATTCCTTTAGAATTTCACCTTGAATTTACGGTTTCAGAAAAATAAATTTATATTTATGTCGGACTCTCTGTCTGCTTATTAATTTGAAAAATCATATATTTTTCGAATATCTCCGTCCAGAAAAAGAAAAATAAAAATGTTTTAATAGACTGCGTGTCCAGTTCAGTTGACAGTAGTTGGAAGAAACCCACATCATAAAATTAAAGAGATAAGGCTGATAAGCTTCCTACAGGAGGCCCTCATGGACAATGTCTTCTTTGGGGTGCTGTGTGGCAGGGTTTTTTAAGAAAGGGAGGAGAAGAAGTTTTGGAAAGGAACAAGGTATAAGGGATGGAATCTTGGGGTCAGTTTGTCCAAAAGTGACGGACTTATGAATCCATCAACCCCTTCACTGCGGTGCAAGGCGATGTTCCGCTGGAAAGGTCAAATTGTCTCCCTCAACCAGTGTCTCTCAGTCCCGCCTGCCACGCAGTTAGTTGGAAGACGTATCCGCTGCCAAGACCCGGACAAATTTCACCCCTGTGAACCCGGGCGCCCTTATTAAATCACCAAACTTGGTGAACCAGTTGGGGTGAACTATGGCAGAGATGTTGGTTATTCAATAAATGGCTACCGTTGCGGCGGTACAAATACTCGCTTCCCAAATTGAAACCCTATGATCTGAAGACGACACGAATAGAAAGAGTTAAAAAAACGTGACTTGCAGAACTGAACTCTACAGAAGTTTTGCTTGAGGCTTTGATATCGTCCAACCTGAAAACGTTTATGCGAAAAGTTACAGAAATTATTTGTACAAAATCGTTTTTATTAAAGAGATTTGAAAATATTCAAAGGAAAGACGAAACACTCTTTGCCAACATTATATTAGTATCATTGAAGAACAAGGTAACATCTTTGATTTTTTTTGTGTCTTGTTCATTTTCATATTTTCATTTTTAGATTATTAGTGTTATCTTCTTATTCAATGATATATTACATTGATGGGAATAACCTTCAAAGGGTATAAAAAGAGAGTTGTTCTTTTAATTTTTTTATTCTATTAGTCTTTACTTTCGATAGATCTTTAGATTAGTAATAAACATAAAACTCACATTTTCAGACAGTCGTATCAAAGAAGCAAAAAAACCTTTACCTTCACCTTCACAGTCCGTGACATTTTAAATATCAATAAGCGAATTCATTCATAATAAAATATACAATGCCCTTGGGGTGATTTCTCACAAAAACAGCGCTCTACAAATTATCCAATTATTATTATTATAACACTGTTTCTATCGTTAAACTTTTATTTTTTTTATTCATGGGAAATTTATGTATACAGTTATTTACATGCTTTTCGACTACCATACTAGACACATGCCCGTATTATGGTAGTCGAAATTTGGATATATAATTATATAAATTAAATATCTGTTAATTCGTTTATATATTGGTTTCTTACGCGTACAATGTACTTGTATAATACATAACACTTTAAATGGCATAAACTGGAACAAGCATAAATCAACCGTATCGTAAACTTTTGATATTAAAAAGATAAAATAAACAATAAGCAAATAAATAAATTTACTTTCTTGTTGAATTAATGAAAATATAAAATAAAGTAATAAAAGATTAATTAATTAAATATCAATTTTTTTTTTTAAATAGATTTTTAATGAAATGAAAAAAAGTGAATAATAAAGAAAATGAACTTACAATTATTATAAGCAATAATTATTAGTCTGAAATACTCATTCACATTGAAAAAATCTCACGAGAAAAGATACATACCACCGAGGGCACTCGAACCCGTGTCCTTCTGATTTTCGGTCAACTACTCTTATCCACCGAGTTGCGTCGTCTTATCTCTTACCGGCTAATAATCACTGCTTATAATAATTGTTACGTATCTTTTCTCGTGAGATTTTTCAATTATATTTTTACGTGTACCTAATATTTGGTTTTGATGAGCAGTTAGAACAAGTTAAGGCCCAATAACCAGCGGCCGAGAATTCAATTTTCAACTTGCGATCGTGTCTTTGCAACTGTACAGGGCGGTTCCGATGAGAAAGATTGATTATTCTTCGTACCCTTTACAGTTTAACTTTATTTCATTCAAAATTTATTTTAATATATGCCTACATTCAAGTAAGCAATAAAAATGCTCAAATGCATGATGATACATTTTTTAATATCGTGTACCTACTTCTTTAAGTATTTTTTGATCATAAGTATTTATGATTTTTCAATAATGTCTAAGATAAATAAGTGTGTAAAAAAATATGAATTATTTAAATTTGTAAGACCTTAAATAAATAGACAAACTGAAGCATTTTAATTGAACTAAAATAAAAATGCTGAAATGTATCTTTACTAGATTATGTATTGATTTATTTACTGTGAATATTTGATTTGAAATGTGTGTTGTATAATACAATATTTCGTTCGAAAATTTAAGAAATCTATCATCGACTAACGGAACATTACTACATTAAAAATAAAGTTCGTTTTTCAAAATTTTAAACATAGCTTTACCAGATAAAATAACTATATTCAATGATCAATTTATGTTTTTTTGTAAAAAAAAGAGTCAATACGTCAAGAATTTGATTTAACAATGACAAATTTCCGGTATTCTCTAGTTATACCCTCTTAAGTTTGATGTGGACACACCATTTTGCGCGCAGAACAATACCAGAGTAATGACTGTAATGAGTAATGACTAAAAACTCTCTCACGTGTTATTTTTTGTTCTTGCACTAATTACGGTCTATTTCTAGGCGAGTAAATAAAGAAGTGTAATGACGTGAACACGAGACTCCAAGTTCGCTATTGTGACTAATAGTGTGAAAAATAGTATAATTTGGTTTCTCAAACATGTAGTCAGAAATTCTACTAAATTCATATTAACAGATTAATTCGCTTTTAAGCCTTTCTTCATTCGTGAGTATTTTAGGCCTCATCCTTAGAAAGGCATTTTTTAAATGTTTTACAACTGGGCCCACAAATTTTTCCTTTCCCTTTTGACTGTTCCACTGCTGGTCTTCCTGGTGAGTTTTTGGAATGCATAAAAATGATTGTCATGCCACAGGAGAAATTTTAAAAAGTGACATGAAATATAATTAACTCAATCATCACCCCATTTCCCATCAAAGGTAAATAAAAAGGTGTGACGGCTACTCTTGCTTCGTCCACATTCATAACTTACACCATACGCTCTCTCTGATTCTTGGGGTGTTTACTGCCTACGCGACTTTTTCTTTCATTCTCCGTCGGTTGACGGCCTCCGTGGTCTAGGGGTAAGGCACTACACTAGCAATCCGAAGGATGCGGGTTCAAATTCCGGGGCGTTCCAATATAATATTTGAATAGTTTGTGTTATTTCACAATTAATTAATTAAAATAATATATAAAGTGTAATATCGTCGTGTTTGGTGACCAGCTCTGAATAGTCAGGAATCTTCCCACCTAACACTTCCCCATCTCCTCCCCCTCTTACCACCTTCAGCTTCACAACATACCCCAATATTGATGCTATGGTCTCACTGGCGACTCTGGTGCAGTATTCACATAGTAAAAGTAAAACCAAAATTCTCGTACACATTGCAGTGTTATTTTATTTCACTTTTCTCTGACCATGCGCCTTTTATGTCCAAAGAATTTCATTGCATAATTTCAAGCTATTTTCAATTTGGGAGGCGACTATGAATAAGTTTCGCCGCCCCGGGAACCATTCATTGGTTAACCAACACCTCTTTACCCCAAGTGGTTTAACTAGTAGGGTTGCCCGATTTCAACGAGTGAAGATTTTCCAGGTCTTAGTGGCGGATGCGTAGCCCACCAAGTGCCTGGCGGGGCGGATCAGTAGAGAGACCCTTTAAACTCTCCAGCCGCACTTTCTCGACCCGCTTTGCACCGCAGTAGGAGGGATGGATGCATATGTTACTCCTGGACACACTGACCGCCAGATACCTACACTTCCTAATACCCTTTTCCTTTCTAGAAGTTTCTTTCCTTCCTTTACTTAAAAGGACCCTCCCATCAACTCCCCAAGGATGACAAAAGAACACTTAAAAGTGTCCCTCTCTGTTAATCTTCTTGAATAAACTTAATTATGTACGTATCATGGCTTGTAATATTAAATCATATAAACATTTAAAATCAGTAGTGGAAAAGCTTGTAATATTTGTAATTTACCTACGTTTAATTTGTATACTTATTGTATTAAATTAAAATTTTAGGTATGTTAGAATGTGTTAATTCCCGTACACATTTACATCTAGATAAATTTCCTGTTAAATATTATTACGTATGTTTTGTAGTCTCAAAGTCGTTGGTTCAGCACTGGTCCGCTAGATGGTGTTGGTTGTGAAAAATCTCAGTCCGATAACAGACATTATCCACTCACGATTTTTCTTGCAGATTCGTTGTTTTCCGATTTATTTTTAAACATTATTAATATTTGGACCTCCTACTAACTGACAAGACTCGAGACTCTTGGTTTTGAAATGTTGTTGATTGTTGATTTGGCCCATTTGAAAATTTATCTGTGTATTCATTCAAATGTAAAGAAAAATTAAAGGTTTTATATGTCCTGTTTCCATTGGAGGTTAAATTGAAAAAGAAAACTGTTAGATTCATGAAAATTATATGGATAACTTTTTTAATCACTACTTTTATTCATCTCCGATCGTCTCATCCGACAGTCTCGTTCTCTCGGTGCTGGACTATGGAGACACAGTGTATGGTCCGTCTTTACTAAAGAAAACGCAAAAACAAGTGCAACGTGTTCAAAATGCATGTGGCCGATATTGTCACAATGTTTCGAGACGCGAGCATATCTCGCCTTATCTCCATCGGCATCGGATCCTAAATATGTTGAACAGAAGGAAGTTACATCAAATGTGTCAAATATACAATTTGCTGCATTCAAAGGTTCCTTCATATCTGTTTGATAGACGGCAGTGGTCCCGTGACTCTCATGCACACAGTACACGCCAAAGGGACCATTTACTAATTCTCCCAAAACATAATTATTTTACCTATATTATTTTGTGTTTTTTGAAGTATTATTTTTGTTTTTCCTTTTGTGTTATTTTGTTACTTTAAGTAAATAATTGTTAACCTTAACACAGGCTTGTCCTAGTGAGGTTAAAAATTGTATTGTAAACTGTTATACCTAAAATGTGAAGAAGAAACAATAAACAATAAGAAACAATAAAACGGCTGTATTTGAATAGTTTCAGTTATTCATCATCAAAACTATGGAATGAAATACCACTGTCTATTAGAATATCGACATCTTTGCAGAGCTTCAAGAGGCTCTACGGCGAATGGTTGCTGACTGCACAGTTAACCGCATAACATTTTAATTTTTAATTAATAAAATTTGCAATTGAAGGAATACTTACTTTTGATTTGATTTGATTTCATTATTTATTTTTACATTATTTATTTTGACTATATTTTATACTTGAATCGATTTTATTTTGAATTCATTTATTACATTTTATTTGGATTGATTTTATTGGTTTTATTAGCTTTTGAATTACAATTTACATTATTTATGTATTTTTATTAATTTCTATTTGTATTTCGTTTTTTATTTTTTCTATTGTGTGTGTCGATTTTGAGATTTGGTTTGATTATGTTTATGTAATTTAATTTATTTGTATTTATTTTCTGTCTTTTATTGGAGGCACTGCTGAAAACCAGCTATTTTCCAGGAGAAATCCTGAATTGCAGATGAGCAGTGACCTTTTCGTCAATAGAACCAATGTTTAATCAAAAATGTATATATATATGTAAAAAAAACTATTGATGAATAAACGATTTTATTATAATTATTATCTACTAAGGAAATCCCGTTAAAACTCACAGGACGGTCTAAATTATTGACAAAAAAATTCCAATTTAAAATATTTTTTTGTTAAAAATTATTTAGATTAGATCCAATCGGATCCAATTTTCAAAATGACACTTACATTTAAATAAAATTTCAGTTCCTTGAACCAGATTTAGACACGTAGGACACACTGACAACCGATATTAGTATTTTTGATGATTCGGTTCTGAATTATTATTTTTATGAATTCTTTCCAGAAAACCCTGTTTTTGGTTTAGCGTTTTCTTTGTAGGCAAATTTGAAAGGAAGTCTTTGAATTGATTTGAAAAACAAAATTGATATAACGCCACTACTTTCACCAGTCGGTTTGCCAAATTTTCTTAAATTCCACGATTCAAACGAAATTCGTTAAAATAATCAAAAATGTATACTATGCTCTCGTTCACTCTTTGCTTATCTACGGAATTATATGTTGGGGTGGATCTTACAAAAACAATCTAAAATCAGTTAAAGTTTCACAAAGAACCATTATAAAAGTAAATCTACCTTCTCAACAGAATCGTAACAAATGTCGATGACATACTTAAGCAAGTTTCCATTACAAAAATGCGAAAAGAAAAAAATAACAAAGGATATAACTAATTTTAAAACAACACAAATGCAAAACCATTATATTTACCTAGCCATAAAAAACTACAATAACCTTCCTTCTGAAATGCGCCGTATTTTCAATCAATCAGAAAAAATAAATAAAATTAAACAATTAAAAAAAAAGCTTATATTGACAAATAAATATTTTATACAAAATATATTAAAATATGTAACCTAAGTAAGAATCGTGGCTTCCTTCTCAGGCACAAGAGTTCTCTCTTTTCTCTTAAGGTGTACATGACCAATCATGACCTTAAATATTATATTTTGTAAAAAATATATAAAAAAATGTTCCCCATATTATGTATTATATAATATAAAAAAAATTAAAACAAAAAAAAATCAAAATAACAATAATAAATTGCACATTTCTAGGCAAATGCAGAATATAGAAATAACAGTAATGATTGCACATTTCTAGCCAAATGCAGAATATAGAAACAGTACATACATGTTTTAAAGTTCGCTTTTGTGGTATTTTAGTAAGAAATCCATTCCTATAACTGTCAATGTGAAACTTTTTGTTTCTGGTGACGTGTTAGGAAGCGGCAACCCCTGTTTGTGTGTGGTGACGTATTAAAATGCGCCAACCCCTATTTTTTCTGGCGATGTATTAGTGTGCGCCAACCCCTGTTTGTTTCTGGCGACGTATTAGAAAGCGCCAATCCCTGTTTATTTCTAGCGACTTATTAGAATGCGCCAACCCCTGTTTGTTTCTGGCGACGATATAGAATGCGCCAACCCCTGTTTGTTTCTGACGACGATATAGAATGCGCCAACCCCTGTTTGTTTCTGGCGACGTATTATAATTTGCCAACCACTGTTTTTTTTCTGGCGATGTTTTAGAATGCGCCAATCCCTGTTTGTTTCTGGCGACTTATTAGAATGCGCCAACCCCTGTTTTTGTCTGACGATGTCACAGACATATTATTCATAGACTTGAGAATCAGGGAGAGGGGTAATAACCATCTGTAGCGGGGCGGAGAGGGATGAGTTGACGGTAACGATATGTGATTCGTTAATCCTTCAATACGACAGTATATAGGCATCACGCATTATAATATCACCATTTAGCTCTTAAAAGTAAAATCTGCTTTTGAATGAATAGACCTTTTTACATGGGAGCGCGAATTGTTCGCCCGGTTTGAACAAACTTGTGTAATCCATATAAAATGAAGAAAAGTTCGCTTGTTTTGAGAGTCGAATATTTTGTTACCGTGTTAAGTTAAGACACTTTTACAAATGTTTCATAATTTACTTACAGTAAACTGCAATGTGCACACGACGGGACCGGGAATTTCACTTCATGTCTAAAACTGATCATATTATATGATGTGAATAAGCTTAAAATAATGACAAATAATGCCTGCATATGGAAGGTAATACGACAATTGGGTTTATACTCTTTTTCACTTCTATTTTTACATGTTTTAATAGCACAAGTTACCATTTTTGCCGTGTTATTTCGTAAAATGTACCGATAAGAGCTCGACGCTAGTCTGCACAAGAATGATGACGTCACATTGTCTAGATTCACGCGTACCTATACGCCAGCCCGGCCGGTTCCATGGAACCCAGAATTAAGGAGGGGGAAATAATACGCTTTTATCACTTAGGGCAGGTCTACACATATTCATATGTCTATGGACGATGTATTAAAATGCGCCTACCCCTGTTTGTTTCTGGCGACTTATTAGAATGCGCCAACCCCTGTTTTTGTCTGGCGACTTATTAGAATGCGCCAACCCAAGTTTTTTTCTGGGGACGTATTAGAATACGCCCACCCCAGTTTGTTTCTGGCGACGTATTAGAATGCGCCAACCCCTGTTTAGCAAAAATGATAATAGTACCACCTTTTAGTTTCAGGTAGATATTTTATACAGCCAAATAAGACACAGTAATAAAATGTGATCTGTTGAAGTTTATTTCAATTCACACAGCCATTTAATGTTCATTTCATGTAAGTTAGTAAGTAGGTATTATGTTATGAGATATTTGTGAATACATTCAGTTTTACTGAAATAATATTTTCACTTAGAGCAGACACCAAATAAAAAATCCAATTATTTTTGAAGATTTGCCAACTACATATATTTCTATTGAACTATACTTTATAAATATTTTGAAAAGCATTCTCGTAATTAACATAAATAATGCCCACACTTAAACCAGGCTACGGATGAAAAACCAATGATATTACTACAATTTAACATATTCAATTTGATTCGTTATACAATCTTTCATATTGCGGATATGTTAGTTATTAAACATTTTATCATTTAAATATAATGCACCAGAAAATAAAGTACCAGATCTACCAAAAAGCTGGGGAAAAGAAAAATAAATATACGCAAGTTCAAATTTAAATTTAAATAAACTTTTATTACAGCATTCATTATTGAACAACAAATGTGTCAACTTAAAAAAATAATGACTAGAATTGTAATGTAAAAATAAACATAATGACTAGTATTGTAATGAAAGAATATACTTAATTACTACCATTGTAATTTAAGAATAAACATAATGACTAGTATTGTAATAAAATAATATACATAATGACTAGTTGTGTAATATAAGAATAAACATAATAACTACTATTGTAATGTAACAAAAAACACAATGACTAGTATTTTTATGACAAGATAAACGTAATGACTAGTGTTGTAATGTAAGAATAAACATAATGACTAGTATTGTAATGTAAGAATAAACATAATGACTAGTATTGTAACGTAATAATAAACGTAAAGACTAGTATTGTAATGAAAGAATAAACACAATGACTAGTATTGTAATGTAAGAATAAACACGACTTATGTTATAATGAAAGAATAAATATAATAAACTTTTTAGCAATATTTATTAATTTAGTCAGTATATTAAATTATATTAAAAAAAAATTAAAACTTTTTTTAAATAAATTGTTTTAAAAATCAATTAGTTTCTTTTGGAATGTGATACATTTAGTACTTTGTTTACACGGGAATACTTTAAGCTACGCATCATTAAAGTTACATAAAATAAAAAAATATTAATCTAAGCTTAAAATGGTACATATTAAAATAAATCAGTTAAGAAAGAAATTAAACGTTAATTTTAAACATTAAAATAATACAAATCTTCCAGAGACTATAAATGTAGGTACGTTTTTCAGACAGATAATATATAATTTATAAAAAATAAAGAACATTTATTTTTATTTACCGATAATACTGAGAGTAGATTTATATTCAAATATAATGTTATTAGGATATATTTAAATTTAGTAATAGGATTATTTGGCTCAATTGCCTTCAAGCGATTAGTTTTAGCAGTAATATCGAAGTGTTAAGAGCTCAAACAGTTGAAAATACTTGCCATAAACTATAAACTACTGATACCTATTTAATCTCAACTGATAGTCCTAATAAATAATTTAACCGAAAACCAGCATAAGACGCAGAAAATTATTAATCCCAATTATACTTGTTAACAAGTTACCAGCCTACAAAGGGATATTGATATTATTGTAATAATTTCCTACATAAAGTAATCTTCGTACATCAATTAATAAAATCATTATTTGATTTAAATAAGATTTTTTTAACAAAAACTTGAAAAAATATGAGTGATGTCAAAACTACCATACTATAATTTGTATTAAAGAGGCATTGTATATCTAAATGGGGTCGCTTTCAGTGTTGCAGATACTGGAAGGTCTTGATTTAAAAAAAAAAAAAAAATATTATTTTCGTTTGTTGTTTTAATGCGTATAATTTGTGAAGATCAATAATACTTTTTCATTATTTGAATTTCGTAAGCATTCTCACCTTTTTATATTCATAAACATATTTAAGTAAACGGGACTAAGTCAGGTTGAAAGCTTAACCATTAAATTAACCTTTATACACATTATTTATTCTAGCTTTATATCCTTATTCCTCTGCGTCTTCCATCTCTTGGTTGGCCCTGAAATCTCTCTCCGCTTGCTGAAAGGAAAAGAAAATAAAGTATTTAAAACAGGGATTTTAAAAATTATTGCATCAACTCATTAATAATTGTTCTTGATAGGGTAACCGTGGGATTAGAAAGATTCGAAGTTCTTTTGCTCCTTCTAAATCAGACCGTCATCCAATTTAGATATTAGTTCGCCATAGTAGTATTTTAAATATTAATAAATAAATAAGTAATTAACTATATTAAGCGAATAAGACTGTAATAATTATATTATAATAAAATAACTGTTGACAATAAACCTTTAACTTACACTTCATCATACAACAAAATAAATTCATAAAATAAAAACTAATCTAGTAAAAACACTTTTAAGGATTTTAATATTAGTTAGATTAAAATCATTAAAAAATAAATCCGAGAATGTGTTTTGTGGCAAAAATACCTCAGTACTTTTTCTATTTAATTAAGGTCTTACAAACTAAAATATTTCTTTTTTTTTACACACCTATTTTGTTTAGACATTATTGAAAAAATCATAAATACTTATGAACAATAAATACTTAAAAGAAGTACAATGTTCAAGAAATACGTTCAATGAACTTAAACGTCTTTCTGGATATTGTTTAAAAGTGAATCTAAAGAAAACTACTATTATATGCTACCACGACAAACCCACATAAGCGTCAACCGTACTGAAAACTTAATTTAAATAACCGTAATAAAAACAAATATTTTTTTGGATCAAATTCTAAATTTAGTAAAATAAAACCAGACCAGCGAAATTCAGAAAGGATTAAAATTTGAATAAGCAGCTTTCAGAAAACAGCTATGGGTATCTTCAAAAAACATTTCTAAGAATATTTCAGCACCTTCGAACATACAGAGGTTGGTAAAACGTTTGGGGTGCCAACGTTTGGGGTACACATCCAAGAACTTTGCGTCTTTGCGGCTACCACACA
The DNA here is from genome assembly GCA_951813805.1 of Limnephilus auricula. NCBI lineage: Eukaryota > Metazoa > Arthropoda > Insecta > Trichoptera > Limnephilidae > Limnephilus > Limnephilus auricula. Next base: position 44,525,832 of record OX638389.1, on the reverse strand, counting down.
AAGAACCATAGTAAAACCACGTTATAAGTTAAAAATACGAATGATAGGGTTAGGAGCAAGACAAAGTTCACAACCAACGGATGAGGTCCTAGAGCCGAGGTTCCCAACCCGTGCCCGCGGGCTGATACGCTGGGCAGAACGATTCGTATGTGCCTGCCACTATTCGACAAAGACAGAATTTTTTCATAAACATTAATTAAAAATGTGAATTATTTTTATTTCTTTAATAGAGTTTAAATTAGCCTAGGTTTATTAAATACGTTCGTACGTTTGCGATATTGTATGTATGAGTGGTTCCTAATGTTCCTAACCTTTATATTTTATTGATGTGTAAAAGCTAATTGACTCTTGGCGGCTGCTAAAAAAGAATTTGAAATTGACTTAGGAAGCCCCCCCCGCTGTGGTGCCCGCCACCCTACCCATATTTTAAAGTGTTCTCTAGAGTACAAAAAGGTTTAAAACCCCTGTCATAGAGAACTGCCGGCTTTGGATAGCAGGAATCTGTGAAATTGGACGTTAGAGCAAGGCCGATAAACAGAATGCCAAAAGACGCAGGAAGAAGAAAAATATTAAAAAATAATATGGTCTCGGGAAACTATTGGAAATGTTTGTAAATATGTAAATATTACAAAAAAACAAGAGATATCTGCTGGACCTATTGTATGCATATTTATAAAAAGCGATATTGCATTTTTGACATCAGAGTGGGCTGTATTGTGTTCTCTGGGGATATTTGATCGACAATTATTAATATTGCTGTGATCGGAATGTTTGATGCATGCTTATTGTAAACTTTATCGGGCACTTGATTCCAAGCACACTATACAATTATTTAATACTATATAAATAGAATCTCTTTGATCCGCGTCACATGAACGCGTGCTATTGCTTTATGATGACTCGAAGGTTTTTGTTTATATGCAATATGATTTTTCGAAAATATCTAATTTTGAAATCAATCACCTAAAATTGGAAAAGGTGTTCTTTGGTAATATCAAAACTCTAAACAGATAATTTTTTCCAGGGTCTCCGGTGTGGAGCTAATGTAAAAAAATGGCTTCGAAGTCTACGTGACTAATGCAGGAGTAGTTCTGTTAATAGGATAAAAAGAAATAATATGATTGTTAAGTAATTAGTACTGACCTCATATGGTACCATGAAGAGGTCAGACCTCCTTCCGAAACGAAGCCTCATGGATGGGGTCCTTGTGTCCTTCCTCAGCAGAGAGTTGTCTTCCATTTCCTTTAATAAAATAAAAAAATTAGACCTGCTCTGCAGAATATAGAATTAGTGACTAATCACGTTCCAATTAATAATAAGCCGAAACCCTTAGATATGGAAAGAAAGGGTCTTAGATCAAGGGGGTTTCTCACCATCCTCCTAATAGCTTATCCATACTATAACGAATATTATTAAACCTAAAAATAAAATACTCGCAATAGTTAGAAAACTCGGCCAACTTATCCAATATAAGTTGAAATACGGTTCGAGAACCGAATATTAAACTCCAATTAAATAAATAACTTTATCCTATGGATAAGCTATGGAGAGGACGGTGAAAAACCCCCTAAATTTACTTGATCAATTAGAAATCAATAAAAGATCGATTGACCTTATTATCACATTATTTAATAACGCAAGGAAAATTATTTAAATCCCATTTATTAGTATGTTCACAAGACCTAAACAATATAACACATTAAAATAAATCAATAGCATTCACGAAATTATTAAACAATTAAGAACACATTTATTTTTAATGTGGGGAAAACAGATTAAAGTACCTAACAAAATAGAGAATCTATCGTTCCGATTATTTTCTCAGTCAATCGGTTTAACCAGTAATATATCATTTTAGGCACCTTCAAAATTGATATTGGGTGGGGGTAAATAGAATCATATAAATAAGCCATCGCAAAGTCCACAGTTTGAAAATGGCCTTGTATGCCCAAACAGCTATCACAATAATAAAACACTATATTACTTGCAGAACTTAATAATAACATTTTTAAACTTGATTTAAATAAATAAATAAAAGGAGTTCTAAAAATTAAACACAACATTAATTAATAATATAAATATAATTTTCTGATCATCTATAGAGATTTAGACGATTGCAAAATGAAAAATGAAATTTTGATGAAAATTCAAATCGTTTATATTCATACAATTAATAATATTTTTTAAATGTGAATCATTTCGTTGAAAGTATTTTAGGAATTAACGTTTTAGTACATTATCCCGAAAAAAAGTTGTTTGGAATTCCTCATGTGTGAATAAAAAGTTACCGTATTTAATTTGTGCCAATAATCTAAAAGTTGATTGTATCAGGATTTCAGAAAATTCAGAAGCGGTTTCACTTAATTATATTCGTAATGTATAGCAGTTTGTATTGTCATTTGCTTACAAAGCCCGATTTAAAAAGAAAAAAAATTAATAAACATCCTACAGTGAGCTAAAAAGTTTAGTGAATAATGTGTCTTTAGAGATTGATGATGAAATAACTAAATGTATTCGTACAAAATATCATTTCATTAAATATCATTAGATTCTGGAAAAAATCAAATGGAATAGTAAAAACAACTTATTGGACCCTATTTGAACTCGGGTTTTAAATAGGTTTTAATGTTTTCCAAGGAAACTTGAGTCTAATAGTGAAGAACTAATGCTTTCTTCTGTACAGGGTGTTAAGGGACGCACTTGACGTACTTTAACCAGTGATTCCTTGACATTAATTGGAGTAATAAATGTAAATGAAATTTTGATGAATTTCTATGATGACTGATGACTTTTTGGATGTATTTTTTTAAAACTGTTTTTCTTCAAAATCAATTTTTTTTTCTTCTACATGCAGTCACTGGTAACATATTCGAGTAACCAACCAACCCATCACCCCGCCCCATACATAATATGGTTTCTGCTGAGTTCTCGATTAATTTTAGAGTTTGATTTTAAAGATCCATTATGAATTATTATGTCACGTAAACAGTAAAAAATGTGTTTTAAATTTATTTGTACATGCAGCAGCCATTTCGCCCTTCGGCGGTTTTAGATTTAGACTGATTGCATAACAAAGTTACCTGCAAGGCATTTAAAAAAAATAATATAAAGTAAAGAAACAGTCGTAGATATTATCAAATCTACATAAAAGTAGTAATTTAGGAACACCGTCTCAGATCACTACTCCGTATCAACAATTCCCAATTTGGATATCTGTGGCGATCCCTATCAACGTTCCGGATCACATTTCTAGAAGCATTCCGGGTAGTCGTTCCGGATTACCATTCCAGATCACCGTTCCGGGTCACCGTTCCAGATCACCGTTCCGGATCACCGTTCCGGATCACCGTTCCGGATCACCGTTCCGGATTGCAGATTAATTAATCGGAATTCCGGATAAGCAAGAAACATTACATTAATTTGATGTGTTGAAATTACCGGCATGGGGAGGATGTGGGGCACGGCCTGTTCGAGGGAGCGGCGACCAAAGCGCATGCGCACAGGAGCGCGGATCTCCCGCTCGGGCATCAGCTCTTCCTGCAGCTCTTCTAGGTCGCGGGCTTCCTGCAAACAAGACAATATTCCATTAGTTTATTATGGGCTCTTCGTGGGACATTATCACATAAGGAACGTTCGTTCATGGTCATAACGTGATTACTTCATTCCTCAATACGGGCTGGCCTAGTAAGTCGGGTTATGAGAAACTTCAACCCATTACTATACATTTGTATTCTTTACCTACTGTTTATTTGTATATTATTTTATGTTGTTAATTTTATGTACCTACTTTTCAAATTTATAAACTTTACATTTGAATTTCTATGAATTAATCCTTGTACTTGTTCCTACCTACATGTAAAAAATAAATAAATTAATAAATACACCTACTAAATAAATTTAAAAAAAAACAATGCATACTGTACGCACTCCTATATTTTCAGATATTATACCGTTATTATCTCACCATCCTCTCAATAGCTTGTCTACACTAATAACGAATATTGTTAAAAATAAAAATAAAATACTCACAGTGGTTAGAAAACTCGGCCAACTTATCCAATATATAGCCACTATTCATAGGTTCGAGTACCGAACTATAAACTCCAACTTAATAAATAAATAAACCGTAAATCGTAAATCGAAAATATTCGTTATTACTGTAGATAAGCTATTGGGAGGATGGTGAGAAACCCTCTTAGACTGGGAATGCCATGAGAAATATATATTTACGTGTAGCACTGTCACCAGTGACTGTGATGCGACCACATTCGAAATGCGAAGGACATGATGTTACCTTTGCTTAGAGTACAAAAGTATATTCGCACATTACACCAGTATCAACTTAATAAATAAAATATCATATTTACCCAGAAGTTTAAGAATATGTTATTAGAACCGGGTAACTTTTAAATGATTATAATTTTTTTTTATAATGGCCTGCGAGAGTAAGCCTTTGTATATTTTTTACAATATTTATCTGATGATCTACTCAACAAAAGAACAGGAGGAAAACACAGTCTGAGAGGCAAACTGAGGTTGTCTGGCGATTAGATGAATGTGCTGTGGAAATGATGTAACAAGTGTATTTGAGGATGATAAACAGAAGGCAAAAAGAATACGAAGAATTATTAATCAAAAGAACCGTTTACTGAAAGCGCGCAACAATATTTACAAAACGGAACCAGCCTAATATTATTTTATAACCCAGAGAAGACTTTCATTGACAAAGTATTGTGTCATTATGCCTACATGTTGACACACGTTGTCTGTATGTTGACAACGTTAAATAATTTTTAAGGTTTTTTTTAGAAAATGTATAGCTGGAAACCCACAAAGTAACTTTTACGAAAAGAAAATGCCCAAAAGAATGAATATCATATTACGAATCACGAGGTTAGGTTTCAGTTTCCTCCGAATATTGTCTTTCAATTCTGCTAATGGTCGGGGAATATTGCCAACGCCAATGCGTCGACAAAAATAATACCAAATCATTAGTTGATGGGCACAATTTTGATTCAGAGGTAATCAATATAACCACAAGGGAATCATTTTAATTCAAATAACATTGAAAGATTTTGAAAATAAATGAACATTATTATTACATTTATTACAAATAATTGAGCGAAGTGCATTTAGTGAACTATCACTAAAATATGTTAATTTAACGCTGTATCAAAACATCTAATTGTTATGCGTGTTTTTGAAAGTAAATTGATTACTTCTTTATCTAATATACTTTACATTCCCGTATCACTTCGTCTACTAATTAGAGGCCAGGGATGCTATTAGTTTGATTTTACACCTCGTCGCTCAGGCTTACAGATTCGTGGAAGGGATGTCACAGTTGGGATGACCGATATAAGGTCATGTGTTAAGCAACTTACTTTAGAGAGTAAGTTGCTTCCCAGCTCTTACCGCGCATCTTTACGTAAAACTCTGGCAGGACTGAAATGATTTCAGCTAATCAATAGTGTAGATACTCGTTGAAACCCTTTTGGTAAAACTCTGGCAGGACTGAAATGATTTCAGCTAATCCAGAGTGAAGATACTCGTTGAAACCCTTTTGCTAAAACTCTGGCAGGACTGAAATGATTTCAGCTAATACAGAGTGAAGATATTCGTTGAAACCCCTTTGGTAAAACTCTGGCAGGACTGAAATGATTTCAGCTAATCAAGAGTGAAGATATTCGTTGAAACCCTTTTGCTAAAACTCTGGCAGGACTGAAATGATTTCAGCTAATCCAGAGTGAAGATACTCGTTGAAACCCTTTTGCTAAAACTCTGGCAGGACTGAAATGATTTCAGCTAATCCAGAGTGAAGATACTCGTTGAAACCCTTTTGCTAAAACTCTGGCAGGACTGAAATGATTTCAGCTAATACAGAGTGAAGATATTCGTTGAAACCCCTTTGGTAAAACTCTGGCAGGACTGAAATGATTTCAGCTAATCAAGAGTGAAGATATTCGTTGAAACCCTTTTGCTAAAACTCTGGCAGGACTGAAATGATTTCAGCTAATCCAGAGTGAAGATACTCGTTGAAACCCTTTTGCTAAAACTCTGGCAGGACTGAAATGATTTCAGCTAATCCAGAGTGAAGATATTCGTTGAAACCCTTTTGCTAAAACTCTGGCAGGACTGAAATGATTTCAGTTAATCCAGAGTGAAGATACTCGTTGAAACCCTTTTGCTAAAACTCTGGCAGGACTGAAATGATTTCAGCTAATCCAAAGTGAAGATATTCGTTGAAACCCTTTTGCTAAAACTCTGGCAGGACTGAAATGATTTCAGCTAATACAGAGTAAAGATATTCGTTGAAACCCCTTTGGTAAAACTCTGGCAGGACTGAAATGAATTCAGCTAATTCAGAGTGAAGATACTAGTTGAAACCCTTGAGGTAAAACAAGCGATTGTGGGAACAATCCTTTGGGAGTGAAGCCATAAAATAATTTTATTATTATTGTAGAAAGCAATCACTTCGTGATTTGACATATTTAAAAAAAACACATTTTTTTGTTTGTTTTAAAACCACGATATTTATTCATTTACTTTACCGACCGGTTTCGCTAAAGTCAAGCATCTTCAGGGTACAAATTAATACTAAAAAATAACTACAAAATGTGTGCTTATATATTACATATAGAGAGAGAGACAACAATATAAAATTATTACAAAAAGTGGGGATACATTAATACAAATGAATTGGGAAAAAACCAACATGTAATGGGTTATCAATAGTGACAAAAGGAAATTATTAATATTTTAATGAAACATACCTAATATTGGGCTACTAAATACCTCTAATTGATTATTGAGTACAGGACAATTGGTTTTTACAGCTTTTTTAATTTCTAATGATTCCAAATTATTTAACCGGTTACCATGCCCACTTTTATGGAGGATTTTAGCACCGGTGCTTTGACAGAAAGTGTGATCCTTATAAATCAGGTTTGATAAAGTTATTGTTGCAGTTTATTATACTGTCTTACTATTGTTGAACTGCTTTAAATACTTCTCATACTTGCAAATTGATTGTGACGATAAATTGTGCATATTATTTAATTTACCAGTTTCAACGCTGTTATTTCTATGCAGGTTAGGCTGGGAGGGAGAAAAGTGTCTCTAATTCGCGTTAGAGTAACAACGCAATATTTATTTCAGGACCGTCAAAAGGGTGTAAGATTGTTTACAGAACATTGATCATTTACTTTATTGTGGAAGGTTTGCGGTGTTCTGCGAAAAGGCAGAGACCTAAAAAGACTATGCAAAATTTGGCTTAGGTACATATCAGTTAAAAGGCGTAGAGTTTCTCAAAAAATGTCGATAACAAACAGAAAATCATTTATTATTTATAATTGATAAACTAATGTTTAAGACAAGATTTTTTATGTATAGCACAAAGGGTAACAATTATTAAAAGCAATAAAAATTATTATAAGCAATAATTATTGCTTATAATAATTGTTATTGCTTATAATAATTGTATTATAAGCAATAATTTTTGTATTATAAGCAATAATTATTGCTTATAATAATTGTTACCCTTTGTGCTATACATAAAAATTCTTGTCTTAAACATTAGTATATCAATTAAAAATAATCAATATTTGACGAGTTAAATTATTTCACCAAAAAAAAGTAGACATACTATGTCTCGACGCCATCTAGTGAGAGAGGTAGCACTTACATGCCTTTCTCATATAAAAATAAAGTTGGTTGTTTGCAGGTGAAAAAAAATAAATGCATTAAGCGATAATTGTTGAATAAAACACTAGTATTTATTGAATCATTTGGCGGGTAACAGATGAGGCGCCGTAGCTTAATGGTAGAGCTCTCGACCGGCAATCGAAGGGGTGCGGGTTCGAGTCCCGTCGGCGACATGTATCTTTTCTCGGGAGGTTTTTTCAATATGGATGATTGTTTTAGGCTAATAATTATTGCTTATAATAATTGTTACCCTTTGTAGAAAATCATTTCCCTGTGGATGGATATACATTACATATTGCTGGCGTTTGCGCTGCCCGTTTCATACTAAACACATTTTTGGATTTGTGGTCAAAATACAAAACCATTCTAAAAAATTTTCTTTATAATCAAAAGGTATATCAAATATCTAGTCCGGACAGGTGCTATTTTATTCATTTTTGCTTTTAAATGATGACGTATAGGTAATAACAGAAATCAGTTTTGGTTCATTTTGAAGTAACTTTGGAATTTTTTCGTGAGTTATTTATAATAAATAAAAAAATCCTGCCTTTTCTCCGGTTATAATGTAATGAAAAAAAATATCATAGTTATTTTAATATATAAACGAGAAGTTTTCTTTCCGATATAAATAGGTAATTTGTAATTTAAATTTACACTCATCAAAATTGTTTCTTAAAAAAATATATATTTTCAATTGTGTAATTTATATAAAAATACAGTAAAATTATTTTTTTAAATATAAACATCGCAAATAATTGTTAAAATTGCCTTTAAAATCTTTAATAGCCTATGTTTTATCATTTAAAGCAAAATTAAATAAATAAGCACTTGTCCGGACTAGGTATTTGATATACAATTTGATTACAAAAATAATTTTTAAGTTTTAATAATGTTTGGTTAGTATTTTGATCTCAAATCCAAAATTAAGATTAGTATGAAACGGTCGGCGCAAACGTTCCTCATAAGTAATGTTTTTTTCATATATTTTATTGATATGCTCTTGTGAAGAATAATTTGTACTTAATTAATAAATAATATGTACATAAATATAATGCATGACCGTATTATTTGTTTTATTACGATCAATAAACTTCTGTGATGGAAATTAAGTCCCTGTACCTTTTACGATGAGGCGCGACGAAATACTTACAAATAAATATTGATTAATAGATCCATTACGTTTATGATAGAAATATTAAGATCTAAATGTTGACATTTACAAAGAAACATACGAAGAACTCTTTATGAATTTGGGAAGGGCACCAAGATGTTATTTCAAAGAAAGGAAAACATTCTGTAAGCAATATTTTATTCGAACGAAGGTAATAAAAATACATACTGAATTTATTTCGGAAAAGAATCTTTGATCTTTGCGATTGAATTTGAATGTTTTTCTTACCAAATGTATGAAATTCTGATCTCCAAACGTTTTATATAGGAACCTAATTATTTTTAAATGCATTTCGTGAACGAATGTATGGATTAAGTGAATCTTAGGAGTGGAAATTAACCCACTTCCCGACTTTCGATCGAGCTGAATCTCGGCAGATAGACTCGTTGTTGATGGTGGCAATCACACGTACATACGCGGACATATACGCATTTCTCTAAGATTTAATGAAATTACATCAGTTACTATACAAAATAAATATCGGTCCTGTCCCATTGGGATTTTGCTCAGTTGTTAGCGTTGTTGACTCCAGTCCCTAGTGAGGTTCAATCCTCAGTCAAACCATTATTAAAAAAAAATAAGTTTTACAAGACATCAATTAGAAAATAGAAATATTAAAGTAAAAAAATCCTGTTTTTAATGAGTTGATTTTTTCATAATTTCCAAACAGAAAACGATCTATCCGCAGAGAAATAAGGATTTTCTACCAGAATATAATTTTAGAATTTGAGTAAATATCATTCATTACTTACTCTTTTAAACTGTTGTCATTTTAAATATTATTTTTAAATAGAATGTAAAAAAATCTTAATATTATGTGCGTGATCTAGTCTTTGAAATGTTAATATTCTTTTTCTTACTATTTAATTTAATTTTTTTATATTAACACTTGAGATACCTTCCAGCAGCAAATAATTAAAATAGAACCCACGCACTTACAAGTAAATTACATCTAAACAGCTTTCCAAAGCCATAATATATAATGATTATTTCTTCTGAATATACTTTCTTTTAACAAAAAATAACAATTTCACATTTTATAAAAAAATTCAATACCCACGACAATTCTGTTCGAATTGTATTTAATAATGAGTACATTTATACTTACCGGAATTATATTAAAATTTTGTTATTTTTATTATACTTTCATAGAGTTCTTATTTTATGAAATGTAAATAATTAATAAAATTGATTATTATCACCGAAGAAAATAATATCAACAATTCTAAAAGAGAGAATACGAAACAAATAAAGATATCGAAAATAAAAAGGGAACTAACGGTCGCAATTGGGACTCGAACCCACATCCTCTAGTCTTACCGGGACCGGAGTCTCTGCAATTTGAGCTATTGAGACCCTACGTTTAGGAATTACATTTTTTTTATTTAATAAATTACCATATTTTTGGCTGCCATCAGGGTTTCAAACTACTGTTACGACCGTTACCTTTTTATGTTCTGTGACTATCTGTTTCATATGTTGATGATGATAGAGGAAATGTTTTGAAATTTTTATTAATGCGGCTGTGCTAGTTCCTCAGAAAGTATTATATATCAATGAGTTAATAATGAAGCAGACTTACCGGTTGCACTGGCATCATGGGGTCGGAGCGACGGCCAAAGCGCAGACGGCGAGATGGAGACCTGGCAGACTTGCGCGCCAACTGGTGACCAGCTTCAAGAGCTCCGTGACGTGCCAGGACCTCCCACACCTCGGGCAAGGAGTCTGCAACACAAGGATACTCATTCATTTAACACCATACACAATCGCAATTCAGGAGACAAGATTAGGTATATCGATAGAATCAGAGTATAATCATCGTATAAGTAAAGTTTCGGTAACCCTCGGACAATAGTAATGCTATATTTTGCACTAGTCAGAAGTACACTGGAATACGCTTCGCCAATGTGGAACCCGCAGTATAAAATATACATAGATAATAGCTTAAAACATATTCAAAACAAATTAAAAAAATATCTTAGCTTCAAATTCAATAATATCTTTGAATATACATTTAAAACTTTGCAACAAAGGCAGGCACCAGCCGATTTAACATTAATACACAGAATTTTAAATAATAAAATCGGCTGTACCAAACTTCTATCCTTAAGTAATTTCAATATACCTTTAACACGTACACGCCATACAGCACTATTCCACACGTTTAATTATAAAACAAATGCAGCGACTTATTCGCCAATTAACCGTGCTCTTCATACAGCGCCCTTGAGGTGATTTTTCATGAAAACGGCGCTATATAAATTAGCCAATTATTATTATTATTATACATTCAATAATATTTACCTAAACTCTAACAACGACATTTTCTCGGATTCACTGCCCAAATTTAAAAGGAGCATCATGTCAATTTTATAAACTGTTTAATACGTATTACTTCACAGATCACCACTTATCACACTTGCAAACATACCTACACATACACATTCATCTAAACACTGCGCACATCATCCGGTATTTACTAGTTATACATTCCACAAATAAGACATTACAAAGAAACATATCAAAAGTACCCACCATGAAATACTACATAATATCTGGAAAAAAAATTATCATTGTAACCAATGTACTGTTTGTTTCTATAATATAAAATAAATAAATAATATCAACGCGGGTGGACCACTCAAGTGAAAACCACTTTAAGGGTCGGCGTAAGCTGGGAGTCAGAATGTGTCGCGCGTGCAGACGACGCAGGAAATGTATGGGCTTATACGAAGCATATCGTACAAGACTCCCAGCTTACGCCGACCCTAATGGTTCGGTATGCGCAACTCTGCAAAGGTTCAAGAAGAAGCTCTGATTTGCTTCCGTAGATCGCGAGTTTGATTGATGTAGTGAAATGAACTGAGTGAAATTCAGTGAGCCATTATCTTTGCCCAGACTACGGTAAGCGTGCAACGCATGACCTAGATATAGGCAAACATCGAGCAATAGTTGAACAATGTAGTGTATAGGTGTAATGTATCATAGCAATAGTTGAACATTGTGGTATACAGGTGTAATGTATCATAGTAATATCAAGCAATAGTTGAACATTGTGGTGTATATGTGTAATGTATCATAGCAATAGTTAAACATTGTGGTGTATATGTGTAATGTATCATAGTCATATCAAACAATAGTTTAACATTGTGGTGTATACGTGTAATGTATAAAGCAATAGTTGATTATTATGGTGTATAGGTGTAAATTATCATAGTAATATCAAGCAATAGTTGAACATTGCGGTGTATAGGTGTAAGTATCATAAGCTGTCTATGATCAGTTCTAACATTGTTTGAAATGTCTATGTTATATTCGTTTCACATGGTGTCGGTTACGACTTGTGCCGAAGTTAGCTGAATACGGATAAGCAGTCATTATTTTGCGAGAGCTTTTCAGACCAAAATAGCTTCCCAGTTCCAAGGACATGTGTCCATTTAAACAAAACTTGTATAGTAAGAAATAACAATAAACAGTAACTGTGATATGATTTAAGATTTTAACGGCCAAACGTATTTTTGCGATGTTATGCCGTGTTACGCTAATTCCTTCTTTCGCCGACGTTTCGGACAACGTTACAGTGTCCATCATCAGATGCATTAAACACATCTGCCCTAATGATGGACACTGTAACGTTGTCCGAAACGTCGGCTAAAGAAGGAGTTAGCATAACACGGCATAACATCCCAAAAATAAACAACAAGAAAAAAGTAACTGATGATTTTGTAACAACTGTTAAGTATGTATAGTACTGTCAACTCTGATAGTGCTCCCTTTCTAAACACGAGAAATTCTCAATTAGTGAGGTATAGTTACCACTAGTATTATATATTCTATATATTGGTTAATTTATAAAAAAATAAAAAAAGATCTCAAAGATCTCTTATGTAAGTCTTTTGATCAATCACTATCTATTCTGAGGAACCAATTTCCAGGCCCCTTGCAGTTTGACCTACATAAGCTTTCGTTCCCTGTATTCTTTTCAACATTTAACGACGTAATTGAAGTTATCAAGACATTTTTCTGCCCACCATTAAAAGTTTGCTCACCTTGAAACTCCCGACACATTTCGCAAAGTTTGAACCGCTCATGGGAATAGCGAGAAAGACCGAAATGTCCGCGGATATTAAGACTGCCACAAAGTGTTCGTCAGACGAGTTAACTTAATCAATCTGCGTTTACGCTCCAATTGACTCCCCCTTGTTGGATGTAACCAACACTAATGGAAAAGACAAACAACAGGTTGGCAGCAAATACACTCCACTGTCTACTCTCGCCGTACACGAGGATGAACCCAACTTTTTAATCTTTCAACTGCTGAACAAATAAAAAGTTTAATCATTGTTTTGGACCAAATAGAGATAGAAATTGTAGCGAAGAAACGAAACAGATGTTTTCCAGGGATATTCAGGATGTTATTTTACTTAAAGACTTCCATGAAATGCTTTTCCGCAGCTGTGAGTTGCTTTGTTAACTATTATTATTTTTAAGTACATGCAATATGTATTTGGACTATGGGCTTTTATAGAAATGCATCCTAAATAAATAACAAAGAAAGATAAGTACAGAACATACAATAATAGATACCCACGATAAAACTAATATAAACCAAATTGGTTAATTAATTATTTTTAAGATAATGTTAAGGAAACAAAAGTAACTATGGCTATAAGATCTTATGAAAAATAAATCTGCAAGCTGCGACAAAGATATCAATAATCACTGTCTACGAAGAAACCATGAAACTTTTCATTTGCCAGCACGTCCAAAGAATAGACGAAAATGTCGAATATATAACATTCAGGGACATATTTAGCGATTGCCCCCAGAACTTTACAAATTTTTTCGAATCTCTCGTTTTCACTTGACTTTACTTGACCCAAACTTGACGAAAATTTTAAACTTTGCTTATTGTCTCTTGTTTTTGTTGTAAGTTGTAAACTGTTATTGGACAGCTCGTATTTATTTTTTTATTATTGCGTTGTATTGTTGTTTTTTAATCCTCTCTGTATGTGGTGTACATTATAAATAAATTATTAAAACAAAAATTAATGAATACAATGTATAATTTCCACCAAGGCAAAACGCAATACATCAATGTATTAAAATACACAATTTATTGCCATTTTTGTAAGAGCAAGCTTATAGGTGGTTTATTTGACTATAGAAGTACCATCATAAACTCTCTCGACTTTTATATATTCCTCGTGACCACAATATTTTATCTTGATGTAGTTCTTAAGATTTTACTTAGTTTCTCATTTTTTGGTGATTAGGTAAAAAGCAAATGTTCATAAACTCCTTAACATAAAACGTTATTAAAATACATATGTTTAGTGGGTTTTGGGGTGTGGGTTTTTGATATTTTGACATATTACATCAAACCACCCATCCACGTGTTCACCTGTGTGTTACGCCCAATATCATTCTTCATCAAGCAGTTGACGAGGAATATGATAAACATGTATAGCTGACGATAAGAAATATAGCCCGCTGATGCCTGTGGGATAATCGCGTGACAATTAAGTTACAAAATGACACAAGACATTTTTCAAAATAATTTTTGACATGAAATTTACCCTAACCTTTTCGATTATTACCTTAAAATAATTTCCTCAGTGCAAAATACTATGTTCACTTTCATATCATTTATTATAACTTAAAACTGTAGAACATGAGTGATCGCACATGAATGATTTATTACTTTTAGCTGCAGATTATGTGAGTTTGGGAAGATAGTAAAATGTATTAGATTTGTTCTTGACGTAATTCTTCAAAATTCATTAGTTTGACAATATATCGTCGGGAGTGAAATATCCCTTACTAACAAATTGAGAGTTTTGAGACAATGGGTACAATTATTTTTTTTTTTACTTATCCTCTACAAAAAGATTTTCCTCAGAGACTATGTCATCTTTAAGGATGCTGTGTGGTGGGTCTTATCATGGAAATGAAGGAGATGCAGTTCTGGGAAGGAAAAATATATGAGGGGTTTATAGGGATCTGGGGGTCAATGTGTCCAGGAGTGATAGACTTCCCACTGCGGTTCAAGGCGATCGATCGAGAGTCCTGCTGCAGTGATAAAAAGGTCTCCCCCAACCAGTCTATCCTGATGCGGGCCGCCACGCATTAGGTGGGCAGATATAACCGCAGCCAAACCGAGAAAAACTTCACCGTGTAAACCCGTGTACCCCTACTACTTAGGGTGACCTATGGCAGAGGTGTTGGTTATCCAAAAAATGGCTCCCGGGGCAGCGGTACTCGTACTCCCCTCCAAAATTGGATATCTATATATTTTTTTCTTTTTATCGTCTATTTTTAAAGTGATAATAAAAGTTTTTATTAATGTAATTATGGTTTATTCAATCATTTTAAAATCGTATAATATAACAATGGCACAACAGATCTTTAAATAATTAAGTACTTCATTAAAAAAAACAATATTTAGTGAATTTTCACATTTTTTTTCGAGTTTAAATTAGACTAATCGTTGATACAGAGTGCGTAAAGTCACTAAGTGATTTTAGTCTTATTATTTTTAGGAAGGAGATGACTTTTTGCGAAATAAGCGAGGGTGTATAATAACCTATAACTAAATGTAATTAGATACTTACTCGATATATTTAATTAAGTTATTTTTTAATTTGTTATTAATTTTTTTAATTTTTTTCTATTTTTTATACATCTACATTGTATTGACATTTTGACTGCCAACTAGGTAGGTCTCCCGTTCTAGGACTCTCGTAATACACAATTATCAGATAGCATTTTTAATAATATTTCTGTCTCTGTCCTGCCTAAAATTAGTATCTATTTTGTTATTTTTTTGGATATAAGAAAAACAGTATACAAGAAAAGTAGTAAAAACAAGAAAATAAAAATTTTGGAACAAAAGAAATATATAAGGCTCTCGTAGTAGGTACGTAATTATCAGATAGCATTTAAATTATTTTTTTGGTAATATATTACGTCAAAAACTGTTAAGTTTTCTTATTTTATAAAGGTTAAATAATATATTTGAATGCGAAAGTAAAATAGTAAAGTTTAGGAAAAAAAAAACTGTTTCTGCGCTGTTAGGGACATGAAATAATACGAATAAGTGACAGTTCACAATGACTAAGTGTCCTTAATATATTCGACATCAATTGTTGTTTGTACATTGGCGATCTGCAGTTGTCCTAGGGAACGATGAGAAGTTACCGAAAGTTATACTATCAATCATTATTGATCCAGTGTGCTAGGGCAGCTAGGGGACCGGGATATTTGCCTTGCCGGGCGGAGCTCAATTGGCAGAGTTCCACCCCGGCGACGAAGGCCCTAGGTTCGAGTCCCGGATGTGACGGTATCTTTTTCTGATTTTTTCTGTTTGTTAGTGTCGCTAATAATGTCTACATTAATTAGATATTTACTTACTTTGGGGGATGGGAGCATTGTTTTATGTGAACACCGCACAAGAGTCCCAACATCCCATCATCACTTGGGGTATATTGTGAGTCTGAAGGTAAGTGGAGAGAGTAAGAATAAAGGGGAGAGCAAGTTAAAGAAGAATCTGGCTATTCAGATCTAGTCACCAAACACGGCTAAAGCCATTTATAGCAACGTTTTAATTCTAAATGGTGGTTTTACACCAGGGCGATACTGAGGTTGTCTTCCACTTTGGAACTAAGATGCAGTATGAATCATATTGTAGTTAAATATTGTTTGTAAATATGTATAACTTGCGGCTAAAAACCCGTCAACCAAGCTTCCTTACACGTGTCAAAGCTATTTCAAATGAATATCTTCTTCGGTATTGTATTTAAATATGGGCAAACCGCAAGAAAAATTTTTTTTTAAGTAAATTAACATCGCGTTTTCGTAGACTTTCTCATTGAAAGAACCTGTTTGAGTTTCAGGAAGTACTAGACTTTCTGAAGAAATTTCAATAATAATTGGGTCGATGATATACTCGTACAAACTACTTTATATTCAATGTTTATTTTTTCAAACTTTTCTGCGCAGAGGACTGACTTCTTATTCCCAAAGAAAAGCTATTAATAGTACAATATTATTGCATTCAAGAACAGAACCAAATGTAATAAAATAATATTTATTTTTAATTTAGTGTGTAAAACTTCAAATTGTAATATTTTAATTAATATAGGATAATATTAGCGAAACTTAATCGAAAATCTGATTCAAAAAAATATACGGACACATCTGGGACTGAGCTGATGTGTCCCTTTCCGAATCGGTATTTTATATTGTCTCTATTTTGGTTTCAGATTTTCGATTGAGTTTCTACTAATATTGTCTACTTTAATTAAAATATTACAATTTGAGGTTTTACTTATTAAGTTAAAAATAAAAATTAATATTCATCTAAGACTTGCAGAAAAGTTAATAGATGTTGCATATTATTTATTGTTTTTGTGTTTAATTCGTAGAACTACATTTAATTTTTTTGAAATTTAATTTAAATTAAATTTAATAATGTTTATTATTAAGTTCGGCAAGTGTTATAGTTTTTATTATTGTGACAGCTGTTTCGGCTTACAAGGCCATTTTCAAACTGAGGTATTTCATAATTAGACGACGATATTTATACGATTTAAAATGTCAATTTGAAAGTGAGTAAATTGATTTATTTTCGGTTAAATATCGTCCTCTAATTATGAAACACCTCAGTTTGAAAATGGCCTTGTAAGCCGAAACAGCTGTCACAATAATAAAAACTATAACACTTGCAGAACTTAATAATAAACATTATTAAATTTAATTTAAATTAAATTTCAAAAAAATTTGATGTTGCATATTAAATAAAAATGGATAAATTTATCCAAGATACTATCTAGAAAGCATTTAGTTCGGGGTTGAATCTCGCAATCATACATAAAGGTAGAAAGTGACCAATAAAAATATGCGTTAAGAAAATGAAGATAATGTTGGTAGTTCTCAATCGAAGTATGATAAATAAAGTTAAATATGACCGAGACCGAATCGGATAGGTTCACATTAGCTCAGTTGGAGGAGTTCCGAACCGGCAAGGCATAGGTCCTGGTTTGGAGTTCTAGATGTGAGCCTATCTTTTTATGATTTTTCTGTTTCAAATTTTTTATGGATTAATAATATTGATTGTTAATATTGTCTTCGTTAATTAAAATATTATATTTGTTTTAAAGTTGTAGATAGTAGGACATTAGTTACATTAAATATAATTGTCTCTCTCCACGTTCTACCACAATAATAGTAGTTTGGTACAAACAGGGTTTAAAATGTCAACGTATAACTTCCACCGTATCTTAAACCCACTTTCAGTCACTTCATGAACCTTTGGTTAATCTGTCGGAACTTTGTTGCCCTTCATAGTAAACGCAACTAAAGTTATCAATGGAGTATTCTCGCAAACTATGAATACCCACCGTGAAATGCGTGTAAGATTTAAATTTTATTTTACTGATTCTGATCAACGTCCTAATAAGGTGAACCTTATTTCAATATTTTCATTCATAATTAAACTGATTCTGGTTTTTTTAACTGGCTGCAATATCGTTATGACGTAGAAAATGCTACTTGCTGGTTAAGACGGCTGTCACCGACATTTTCCAGCGTGACGTAAATAATGCAAATTAATAAACAAAAACGTACTTATTGTTTTGGCGGCAAATGAAATATGAACGTTTAAAATCGTTATATAATTTTTTTAACATTAACTCCCATCAGGAGGCCATGAGGAAAATAATTTCCCTCAGCACAAATGCCATCTTTGGAGATGCTGTTTGGAGGGGATTCGTAAACATAAAAATACCTTCATTATCCTAAAAATACATTTGAGAATAAAAAAAAACCACAGCAAATGCACTCTTCTTCCGTTATTCGTAATGTTTAAATCAGGCAAAAATAGATTCTAAATTCTGATTGTTAAAAAAATATTTCTTCTTCAAACTTCGCAAAATCACTTTGTGGCATCATTTTGAATTAAATTAAAACAAATAACTTTGTTTAAACCACTAATATAATCATAATTACCTACATGTTTCAAAACCGATGGTTTCTTCGTCAGGGTAGTAATGACATTAGTAACAAAATAAACAAACAAGTATAGACTAAAAAGAACTATGGACAAAAATATTTTAGAGAGAGGTGATTAATTAATAAAAAATATCGTAAAAAACAATTATTTAAAATTAAATATAAAAATTATTTAAAAAAATATGAAAAATTACATTAAATAAATTATCAAAACATAATAAAGATGTTTAAACAACAAAAATAAATTATTTTAAATATAATTATTAATAAGAAAATAAATTTAAGAGATGGCTATTTTTAAAAAATATTTGGTTATTAATAATATTTAATTTGCTATTAACACTTTTTCTAATTTCTAAAATTTCTAAGTTTGCTAATTGTAAATCTGTTGAGTTTGTGTGTAAAATTTTTAATCCTTTATTTATATCAAAAGAATGATTTGTTTCTAAAATGTGATTGGCAAATTCAGAATAATTATTATTATTCAAACACCTTAGATGTTCTTTAACTCTAATATTAAAATTTCTAGAAGTCTTTCCAATATAAAAAAAGTTACAATCATTACACATTAATTTATAAACTCCAGATTTGTTCAAATAATCACCCTTATCCTTGTTATTTAAAATATAATTTTTTAATTTGTTATTTGTGTAAAAGGCTGGGTTAATATTATCTGGCATGTTTTTAATTAATAAATTTGAAGTATTATTATTTAAAAATAATATTTTTCTCCAATTATTATTATTGTCAATCACATGTGGATAAACATAAGAGTTAATAAACTTTTTCTTATATTTTTTGTTTAACATATTGTCTATTAATTTAGTATTATAACCGTTATTGATTGCAATTTGTTTTATAATATTTAATTCTGTGTTAAAATTATCAAAAGATAATGGAACATTAATTAATCTGCTAAGTAAGGTATGAAAAGCTGCTAATTTTTGTGAAATTGGATGGTTCGATGTATTATGTATAACGATATCCGTATATGTGTCTTTGCGATAAATATTAAAATCAAATTTATTATTGATAATAGAAATACTTAAATCTAAAAAATTTAAGCTATAATTTTTTCCAATTTCTAAGGTAAATTTTATTTTTTTTTGTGAAGTTTATTAATGAAATTTAAGAAAATATTTAATTGTCTAATAGTGCCAGTCCATATACAAAAAATGTCATCCACATATCGTTTCCAAAAAACCATCGGTTTTGAAACATGTAGGTAATTATGATTATATTAGTGGTTTAAACAAAGTTATTTGTTTTAATTTAAGTTAAAAAAATAGTCCGACTCATATTATAATCTCACATTCCTTTTCGTCAAAATTACTGTAATATTTTATTATACTTAGCCCATTGTCATACAAATATTTTTTGCACTGTGCTATTGAGAAAATGAAATAACCTGGGAGCATCAATTGTTGGACATTAAAAAAAAAACAGTTCGAGGTTTCTTACTACCACAAATTTGTTATGTCGATGACTAAATTCGAATAAAAACTAAGTTTCCCTCTTCTCCTGAGACAGTCTGACATAAGAAATGAAGTGAAGATGCTATTTCATGCATTTCGACGCATTTCGCGAGTGTCAACTGCAATGCGTTCGCTGCATCGGACAATATTGACAAGGAGACCCGTCCATTAAAGGAAAATAACATTCATTTCGAGAAATTATACCACAAATACAATTACTTTCTAAGAATTTCTCTCGCAATTTCCGAGAAGATGTATTTTAAGCCAGTGGTTATTATATTAATTTAATAGGAAATCTTTATTACCCGTGGCTTGAAATGCTTGGTGTTATATCGATGTACTAATAATTATATCATTGAAGACAATAATTGAGACTCTCAAACTCAAACGAAAAATTGTAACATATAAATCAGAAAAAGATTCGGTCGCATTTACGAATTGAACCCAGGATCTTGGCCCTAGCTTAATAATAATAATAATAATTGGATAACTTGTATAGCGCCGTTTTTGTGAAAAATCACCTCAAGGGTGCTGTACTATCTCTTTCGACCACTAAGAACCGCCAACAGTATCTTTATTTTGCTATATTTTGTATGATTGCATGATTCTTCCCGAACTAAATGCAATCTAGATAATGTCTTGGATAAATATATCAATTTTTATTTGAATGTGCGACATCGTATTTACGACTCTCAAACAAAAATTAGAAATAGAAAAACCAAAAAAAAATTCGATACCATCTAGGAATTGAACTCAAAACCTTAGCATACTTAGGACACTTTCGGCGGGGAGAGTAGATCTACCTTTTACGTCGGCCCTACTTGAATGCCTGGAAAGGCATTTCTGCCAAATATATTTATGTGAATATTGCACACCAACCTCTCTGTAAGGGTCCCAGCTATATATATATTGTATAAAACATATGAAAACCATAATATGTATGGAAGTGAAAACCATTTTTAATTAAATAAGTACATTTTTACACATTAAACATCACTAAATAGCCCAATACTGACTTTAACTTCTGTTTATGGAGTTCTGTTACAAAGTAGGCCATAATGGGCCTGACGGAGGAGTGTTGGCTGATAAATGCGTAATCTTTTTAAAAAATATATATTTTTTTTATAATTAATATATTTTATTATTTATAAATTATTAATTATTATAAACCTCTAACTGGCAGCCCTGTTTCAACACAGCCTAACTCTAAGTACTTACAGTGCCATTTCAAACAAGTATAGTTTTGTGGGTGACAATACTCAATAATCCCAATATAAAATTACTGTAAACATTTCAATTTCTAGAATTTAACGAATGCAAATAAAACTATGTATGTATGAATAGATATACTTGATGTTATTTTTTGAGATATATTTCGATATTATTTCAGAGTACGTATTTTGTTCATAATCTGTTTCTCTCCTGTGTATCATTGTAAACTTATGTATCACTTGAATGTAAAAGCCTTTTATGGCGTTTAAATAAATAAATAAATAATTTTTACCAACACTTCTACAGTTAGGGTGTGGTGAGTACTGTATAAAAAAAATCATTCAAATGTACATATTATAATCATAGTTATATTGGTTTAAACAAATTCCATTATCTCGAACGAGTTCCTTGTTTTCTCCTGCATGAAGTGTGATAATATTGTCCTCAAGTATTAAATATTATAATTTGTGGTTTTACTCATTAAGTTTAAAAAAACTAATTGCGTGCAGAAACGTATTAAATGTGTATAAAAATTGATGTGCCTCGTATAGTGTTAATTACCCTTGTATAATGTAGGCAGAATGTTTATACTATAATGGCGTGCGAAGGCGGGTGTGTAATAAACAATTATTATAGATTGGTAAAGTAAAACATAATAATACACGACATTGTCAGATGGTTTACATATTGCCATCAGCTCCATTAGCGCTGGTACCAACAGTACTTACCGACACAACATAGGGAACGTCGCTGACATCTGTTAATAGAATCTACAAGTTATAATTTACATTTTAGTTCTTGTGAAATGTTAATCACATCTGGGTCACATACTTTGAGGGGAGAAATATCACTTGCTCCAATTAATATTAAAAGGCATAGACACATCCATAGACTATATGTACATAAAATAGCACCTTACTAGCGTAGACCAGTTTAGAATCACGGGATGTTATATTTGTAAGAATGATAATTATTGCAGGTTAACATGAAAAATCACGTACTCTGACCCTACTTCTTGTCAAGTTAATAATTTGGGTGTGGGTACCGCTACCCCGAGAAACATTTATTATATAACCAATACCCCATAGGTAACCCCATTGGCAAGCTACGTTTGGTGACTTAGCAGGGATGCCTTATGAATGATTCATGGGGCGAGATTAGTCTAGTTCTTGTGTTAACCCACCTACTGCGTGGTAGGCCGGATCAGGAGAGAATGGTTGTGGGAGACCTTTTGATCTCTCCAGCCGGACTCTCTCGACCCAGAAATTTGCACCGCAGTGGGAGGGATGGATTCATACGTCCGTTGTTCCTCGACACATTGAACCCTAGACTCCTACCCACCCCTCTCCTTCCTATCCATAAAAATACCCTCCACAAAGCATCCCTAACGATGACATAGGCCCTTAGGGATATGTTCTTCCTCAGGGCCTCCTGTGTGGAGCCAATGTAAAAAAAGTTAACCCTAAGGACCAGTTGTTTCGGAAAATTTCACGTTTGAATTTCCCTCAAATCGACATTCACCGAAAAATTGGGTTGTCTCAACCTCCGTCAGAAGAAATTTCATCGAAAATTCCATAGGACCAGTTGTTTCGGAATTCCCTTCAAATTTGAATTTCCTTCAAATCATCATTCATCGAAAAATTGGGTTGTTTCAACTTCCGTCAGCAGTAAATAGCAACAAATAACGTTCGATAAATTTGAATATTTTATTCAAGTGTTCCCCGCCGAATCACAATTTTGACGTCTGCGCATGCGCCTCCCATTATTTCGCTAACCGTCCGGACTCGGCTGATCACATTCACATCACATTTCTATAGTATTTTCACTGCTGACGGAAGTTGAAACAACCCAATTTTTCGGTGAATGACGATTTGAAGGAAATTCAAATTTGAAGGAAATTCAAATTTGAAGGGAATTCCGAAACAACTGGTCCTATGGAATTTTCGATGAAATTTCTTCTGACGGAGGTTCAAACAACCCAATTTTTCGGTGAATGTCGATTTGAGGGAAATTCAAACGTGAAATTTTCCGAAACAACTGGTCCTTAGGACCAGTTGTTTCGGAAAATTTGACGTTAGATTTTCCTTCAAATCGTCAATCACCGCAAAATTGGGTTGTTTCAACCTCCGTCAGACGAAATTTCAACGAAAATTCCATACAAATGTGATTGGACATCACCTTAATGTGATCAGCCGAGTTCGAACCATTAAGCTTGAATGGCGCATGCGCAGACGTCAATATTGTGATCTGACAGGTCGTGGCGGGAATGTCTGTAATATTTTTAACTAAATATGGCTGGACAATTTTTGTACATAACGTAAAGAATGCACAATGGTTAAAACTTCAGAAGTTAGATATCCTCTCAAAGTAATTCTGTATAAGAAGTTAGATATCCTCTCAAAGTATATAGTTGTCGAAAATCGTCAGTTTCAGAGATTGAAAATGACGTAAAAACTGGCGAAAACATTGAACAAAATAAAAGTGAGATTGACCGATGGTATCACAATAATTGTCAACTGTAATACTTACATTATGAATCTACAATATATAAGAAACCTCTTTTTTATGATTGACATATCCCCGTCAAATTATTTTACTGATTATTTACCTTGAAACCACGGAGCTGCATGGAGCTATAGGTTCATGTACATGGATACAACTGAGGAACTCCCGATTTCGTACAAGATACGAAATTAATAGTATTTTATAATAAAAATCCTTTTGTGCTCAATATATATCTTTATTCAAATGTTTATTTATACACGTAAAACTTCCTCGTCATATAAGTTATAAGAATAAGTACACGTATATATAAGTCAGTATTTGTACACAGTTGTATGTGGGTAAAAAAAACTGTTTATTCATTTCACTTGTATGTTTAATTGGCGACTTAAGAAAAATGTTAAAATTATCTGTTCGTGATTATTGCTCCTTTGTACCCATATCTTTCGCATGAGATAAGTTGGTTTCTGTTTGGAGATAGCCTTTATCCAAAACACAGACTTGTCATAATTTCAGTTGCAATCCTCCATTATATATTTCTCTCCCATACTGCAATGCCGCTAAAACAAGTATCAATATTATAACATATTTTACTTCATCCGTTGGTACCTGATAAGTAAAACAGACAAACTTAATATTATATCAAATAATAACAATAAATGAGATGTCCGTCATTCATTGTTAATAATGTTAGTTGCAAATATAGTTATACGATTGTAGGATACCAAATAAACTTTAGTAGATACGTAATTATCGGAATTCGGACTTAAAAAATACTCATTATTAATAATACAAGTAACCTCTAATGTACGACGTTTTATGTTGTTAAACGTAGCTTGTAAATATGGGCACGTTGAATTCATTTTCCATATATTTTTATGTTTTCTTTAGCACTTTTCCCACCTTGCTTTCAGGTTACATCTCTGAAGTGGTCACATTCCGGAAAATCGGTCTAAAATTAAATAATATACAAATAATACGATTGAAAGTTACCATATTAACTTTACTATGTATGTAATTGACTGAATACGAATAAAAACAACACTCATTCTCAATCATTTACGTTTTATATCGTAGAAAAATATTACTGACCGCAACAAAACAAAATAGCGGTAAAATTCTGACGGCCGTGGACGGCGTGCGCATGCGCATCCATAGAAATTTTATAAGTGTTGCCATCATAAAAATATCTCGGTCTTCGAAATAAATAATTCTGCGGAATAAATGCCTAATTCGGCGGGGAACACTCAGTGAAATTTTCAACGTGGATTGGAGTGTGATCGGAGTTGAAACAACCCATTTGGTATTTGAAATGATGGAAGACGTGATTGCCAATCTAGTTTGAAGTGAATTAAAGAATATTTTCATTATTTGAAACAACTGCTCCTTAGTAATTTAAACAATGAAATACAAATTTCATGTACGGAATTAAAATAATTTTTTGGTAAGAAAATATTATATTATAGGTAAGTACTTTATCGCTTGTTTGAATTCTTGACACATTAGTTCCAATTTTAAAAATGACAAATAAAATCTTTCTCTGTTAAAAATTTATATTACAGGTGTCTAAAAAGAAACAAAAATGAAATGAGACTTCCCTTTCATAAGAAGTAAAAATCACAGATTTTATTACTATATAGAGCCGTAAAAAATTTCCAAGAAATGCCTTCAAAATATGAGTACCCCACAGGAGTCCGAATTACTCCCGTCTGGAGCCAGTGAGACTATGGCATCACCAATTGGGGTATGTTTTGGGGCTGATGGTAGTGGGGAGGAGAAGCAGATGTGGAAAAGGAAGGTACTGGCTGCCAAATAGCTTCCAACCATATTTATATTATATTGTATCATACTGTAGATGTAGATATTTACATATGACGTAATTGTCGAGCTTGAAGAGACATAATAGCAATTCATTAAAATTAATTTTGAATGACAAATGATTTGAATGAATGGCAAAATGATGATAGCATTTACAGTTTGGCTTGAATAATTATATACAATTCTCTGTTTACTCTCGTCTTCCCACTACTCTTCCCAGAATCATCTTTGACTTACCTGCGTATTTTATGGTAATTTAAACTTACTCCATAGATATATATTATTATGGTATAAATTCAAGTCAATTATGGTTATGATAAATGTGTTCCGCATTCTAACAGTTTCTTATTTCAACCAAGAAACCAAGTTTTACATAAATGAGGGCTTTCAATTTATATCTTCTTTGATTATTATTCTACCTTTAAGTATAATTCACAAGCATAGTAGATTGTTTTACAGACAGACACTGGCAAGTGTAGGCCAAAATAATATTTCTACGTGTTGTTTTATGATATTTAACATAGCTTATGAAAACATTAGGTTTTATTTTAATACAATTAAAAACTTTGAATCGTTACAAATAATAAAACTGTTGTACTTCTCTCTTGTTAGAAGTCTAATAGAACATAACTCCATAGTCTGGTCGCCCTTCTACAAAATTCACAGCTATAATGTTGAAAGAATTCAAAGAAAATTTCTACGCTTCATAAATTTTAAACTTAACATCCCTTTAGAGCAAGGGTGGCCAACCCGCGGCCCGCGGGCCGCATGCGGCCCGCTGGGTGTCTACTTGTGGCCCGCGGGGCATATGCACATTTTTTTTTCTTTTAGTGTACATAAGACCACCAAAAGAACATTAGTTTACCGATTTTTATCAGGGGTGTTGATGTCGTTCTTAACAAAATAGAAGAATTAGCTGCACTGTATCTACTTAAGGACACTACTTGCTCACGAGACTTCTTAAGAGCTGTTACCTCGACATTGAATCGCTTTTTCGTCACACAAATAGGTTTCATTGATATCCAACTTGAACCTAGAATTTGAAAACCTATTTCAAGATTTTACAAAGCATCATGTGCTTTATGCTGCATTTACAACTCCATTCTCCGAGACGTGAATTTATTGCCAGGAATTTTACAAATGGAACATTGTGAAATGTGTTGTAATGCACAGTTAAAGGAGAAATTCAATCGGGTTGGTTTGGAAGAGGTTTACAAAACATATTTGGACAAGTAGAAATATCCTGCATTTTACAAACATTCTCTATCGATGATTTCCATAGACGTGAATTTTACAAATTGCCAGAAATTTTACAAATGGAACATTAATTAAATATTAATTCGGATATCGACATATTTAGCGTTAGTGAAGCGGCCTTTAAAAGGCAAGTTTTATTAATACTTGCGTAGTTAGTATCCTCACCATTTATGAATTGTAATACTTTGTAATACGAATGTATTTTAAAAACGATTTAAAATTTTGTAATGTTTTTAAAATAATAAAATAAATTGAATTGAATTGAATTGAAAATTGAATTGAATTATGAAATGTGTTGAAATGCACAGTTAATGGAGAAATTAAAATGGTTGGTTTGGAAGAGGTTTACAAAACATATTTGGACAAGTAGATATATCCTGCATTTTACAAACATTCTCTATCGATGATTTCCATAGATGTCAATTTTACAAATTGCCAGAAATTTTACAAATGGAACATTATGAAATGTGTTGAAATGCACAGTTAAAGGAGAAATTAAAATGGTTGGTTTGGAAGAGGTTTACAAAATATATTTGGACAAGTAGAAATATCCTGCATTTTACAAACATTCTCTATCGATGATTTCCATAGATGTGAATTTTATAAATTGACAGAAATTTTACAAATGGAACATTATGAAATGTGTTGAAATGCACAGTTAAAGGAGAAATTAAAATGGTTGGTTTGGAAGAGGTTTACAAAACATATTTGGACAAGTAGAAATATCCTGCATTTTACAAACATTCTCTATCGATGATTTCCATAGACGTCAATTTTAAAAATGGCCAGAATTTTTACAAATGGAACATTATGAAATGTGTTGAAATGCACAGTTAAAGGAGAAATTAAAATGGTTGGTTTGGAAGAGGTTTACAAAACATATTTGGACAAGGAGAAATTTCCTGTATTTTACAAACATGCTCTATCGATGATTTCACTTTTTGGAAACACTTTTACGTGTGAACAGCTTTTTAGTTGAATGAAGCACATTAAATCTCAAATAAGAACACGAATCACTGATGAGCATTTGGAAAACTGTTTGCGTGTAGGCAACAATATCAATCGTTATCATTTGTTATCAACATTGATGCACTTATTTCTGACAAACAAAATCGGACGTCTCACTAAAATTTACTATATTTTGTTTATTTTTTATTATTATTTTTTGAATTGCCTAACTCTAATCTAAAAAAATATGTTTGATTCTCATATTTGTTATATCTTCTTAATAATACAACATATTTCTTGTTTACTTTGAATAATAAAAGAAATTTTGTTGTACGGCCCGGTAGGAAATCTCATTTCTAAAATCTGGCCCGGCTGCTGAAAAGGTTGGCCACCCATGCTTTAGAGCGTATAAATTACCTGTCATTAATGAATATTTTAAATATTCCAACTTTAGAAAGCGGACGAAAAATAAACGACCCACATAACCTTTTTATTAAAATCATTAAACTCTAAATTCGATTTTTGTGAACTCATGCATTTAATAAATCTACATGTACCTACACGAATTTCAGTCAATCTTTAACATTTTACATACACACATCTCATTCCAACTATAGTTTGCATTCCCCATAGTCTTGGTAACAAATACATAAACAATATTGATGTATTTGGCAATAATCTACTTTGATCTTGGCAAACATCAAACGCCGTATGTGCGAACTATTTCTACCTATTTCATAAACTATAATTGTGAACACTAATTTTATACGTTTTTATTAATATTATTGTTGATTTGGAGGATATTGGCAGACTATCTATTTTTACTTCACTTATATTCTATATTAACTAGGTACATTTTGTCAAATCATATATTTTATGTAACCTACATATATTTGCTTTCTTATATTTTCTGTAACCTATATTTTATCTATTCTCATTTTCACTGTAATTAATAAAAAAATATGTTGCTTTATAATATGGACGTTTAAACAAAAATAAATAAATAAAAAATATGTGAGGGATTAAAAAAAAAAGCTGGTAAAATATTTCTACTTCAACGCCTAAACTTTATTATTAGTTCGATGTGAATGAGTTTGTCAGAAAGTGATGTAAATTTAATCATATATGGCCTTACTAATAAGCGTGTTTTAAATTTTACATAACTGTTAAACAACCATTAATGTAGGTTAAGTGGTTTTTTATCAATTTAAAAAAACGTTTATCAGTTATTAAGATAATCTATTAGGTTTATAGGGGTGGTGAAGGATAAATTATTTAGCGAAATCAGGCAGTTTTACTTCTTATCAAAGTAATATTTCTTGGATGATTGGTTTATTGTCTGCTTGAAAAAGTGAGTTTTCATAAGATAGTTCGAGATGTAGTTCCCCCCATGCGTATAAACATGGAATTAAACCAAACGAGTATAGAACTAGAGCTGGAACAAGAGCTTTCTTACTTGAACTTAGTGTAAACAGTAATTCGTTTTCACCATTTACACAAAAAGAAACCAACGAACAAGAATGAGAACAACAAGAACCAGAATTCTCGCAAATTCTCTAGGGATGTTTAGATCAAGCGAGCGAATGCTCATTGCTCATTCTTCAACAATCGGTGGTAGTGTTCACTAAACCATATATGACAGAGAGAAAAATATTGTAATTTCAAGTGCTGATTTTATCGTTATGACTCATTTACCTAAAAAGAAAGAAAGGAAGAGACTTATTTTATTTTCCATTAGTTATTATTATTATTTATTTTTATTTTCCATAAGTTGGATCTCACAGACATCTGTAACTTTGGTACCTACGCTTCTATATTTGTAGACGATTTCATTACTCCAATCCATAATTAGTACGAACAAGTCGATGCGAATTCTAAAAATACAGGAGTACTTTGAACACGATATAATGTTCACGGCAATTGGACAAGTGCGAAGAGTACTTGAATATTTTATACGATTCATGGCATTCTAAAGGCTAACCCATAGTATACAAACATCATCCTAAAATAAGGTCAGAATTCGTTAAAGTTCAAGTGTATGTATATGTGGAACTGTCATAATGTTGAAATAAGTTTGAATGTGTTCATTAATTGAGGTAAAAGGCATGTAGGTGACACATTCGCACTATCGAAAGTTAGTGTTGTTTCCGGTATTTGGCTATTTTTATATCCACGTGGGAACGATGACACAACGTTTATTCTGACCAATCGTCTAATGCTGAAGTCATGTCGGTTCTACGTACTTTACGTGAAGCTTTTGATAGAACCCACACCTTGGGAACATCTTAACTCTGTAATCAAACACCCACCTAGAGTAAAAAAAAACAGGAACGAATAAATTTCTATCCATTTCCTGGATTTAGTTTATTAATTTATTTTTGGGAAAGTTGACAGCAAATCTGAAATTATACATATATTTATAATGTTAACATAGTTAATTGTGCCAACTATGAGCCTTCCACTGATAATAATAAATTATAAAAGTGACATAAGTGTATTTCTATTGTTGAAACTGACATTTCGGGGTGGAATTCCATAATAAATAAAATAGATAGCCTGCCAATATCCTCCAAATCAATAATAATAGGTATTAATAAAAATGTATAAAATTGGTATTTACAATAGTTTATGAATTAAGTAGAAATAGTTTGCCAAATTCAAATTATTATCAAATACATCAATATTGTTGAAATATTGGTTACCAAGACTATGTAATTGTTGTATTGGTGAATGCAGTTTATAGTTAGAATGAGATGTGTGTATATAAAATGTTAATGTGTGTCTAGTAGTTCGTGTAGGTACATGTAGGTTTATTAAATGCAAGAGTTCACAGCAATCAAATTTAGAGTTTAATAATTTTTATGAAAAGGTTAGGTCGGTTATTTTTAGTCTGTTTTCTAAAGTTGGAATATTTAAAATATTCATTAATGATAGGTAATTTATTTGCTCTAAAAGGAAGTTAAGTTTAAAATTTGCAAATAATAAATATTTATATTAATGTTAGTATGTTTTGTATTTTTCTATTTATTTATTTATTATTACTTGTCGTAATATGCAACGGGGGCTAGTGAGTAAGAACACAATATTAGAATAAAGAGACAAATCATGAGAATACGAATATATATGATAGAGTAGATGGAATGACCTAGTTTGAATCACGTTATTTAATGAGTTTTCGTTTTATGTCCCATAAGTTAAAAATGTCAATGTGACAATAATTTAAGTTAATTGAATTTGTGGATCTGTAGATAAAGGAGTTATATTTAGAGTTGGTTTTGCAAAGAGGGAGATGAAAATAAGCGTTAAAAAAATAGAACGGAATAATGGGTGCGGAATTGAATATGCATTAATATAATAAGAGATCAGCATTTTAGTAACTGCGTACTATCTCAAGAATTTTAGAACTATTTAACGTCAATTAATTAATACAATTCTTTTTCGGCTTCATAACACGAGATAAGTTCATTATTTCTCCAAACACCAAACCCCAAAACGGTAATTAATTGAGGCCTCGGGGGGACAAGAATTTTGAACTTAGGGCTATTAGCATTTTTTACGATGATCTTTAATGTCTTGAGAATTTTACCTCTAATTGACCTTCCCCAAAGACTGCGACCCCTTTATTAATTTGTAGACCTCTAGCAATATTTCAATAAAAGTTCTAGCATATATCTGAGGAATTTTTATTTGATGCGATTATTTATTTCCTACACGTGAGCATCAAAATGACATTTTGACACTAATTTGAAAACAAGGTTTTATAAAATTCACGCACTCATATTAAAACAAATAAAAATAATGTTATGTCCTTTCATACCACGGAAGGCAATTTGACGGTGTCTGTAATCGAGGGGTAAAGCTCTCAATTACCAATCCGGGGGTCACGGGTTCAAAACCCGGCGTGTTATATTATTTCACAATTTATTAATTTAGAATAATATATTTGCCACACGTTCCAGAGTGGAAGATACTTTCAGTACCTCTGAGATGGCTTTAGCCGTGTTTGGTGAATATATCTGAAGAGACAGGTACTTCCCCACCTTCCTCTTACCTACATCATTCCCCTCCCAACTACCTTTAGTCTCACAACATATCCCAATTGGGTATTCCATAGTCTCACTGGCCCCAGGCGGTACAGATCCGCATCCTCTCTTCAAAGAGAACCTACGCTCAGCATCTTCAATGATGACATAGGCCCTGAGGGAAATTATCTTCCTCAGGGCCTCCTAACTATAACTGCATATATAAAATAATAACTGAATGAGTAAAAATTTTAATATTTTTATTTGTAATTGTAAAATTGTAATATTTAATCATAGCGACTCTCAAACAAAAAAATGAGACAGAAAATTCATTCAAAGTTCGAGTCTAATAACTAGTATATATATATATATATTTTTTTTTTTTTCATTGCATTGTTAATTACATAATTTTAG
Organism: Limnephilus auricula; assembly: GCA_951813805.1. NCBI lineage: Eukaryota > Metazoa > Arthropoda > Insecta > Trichoptera > Limnephilidae > Limnephilus > Limnephilus auricula. The sequence continues at coordinate 44,493,298 of OX638389.1, read as the reverse complement.
GATCTTTCGACCACCATGTGCCCGTGTTGTGGTGGTTGAATGGTCTAACAATTATTGTTCCTGAATATGATACCTATATCATCGAAACGGTGTATTATATAATGGTAAAAATGACACGATAACGATTTTTGTTAATATTTCAGGCAGGTGGATTTAGATATAGCTCCCTATTGAAGCGGAATCGTATTGACCTTCCATTGATGTCGCTACTTCCGCCGTCACTCAGCTGAATAGGATATAGAATGAATGGGGCACCAAATGGGCACAAAAGACCTGGTTACCAGTACAAAGCGGTTATCAGTATAGGACCATCGATATAAGATATATTTGGTCGATGTATGGGACCCATCAAGCTGTGCTTATTTTTTTATTTATTGAGTTAGTTTATACCATATTGGAATATAAACTAATGGTAATATTTCATTTTATAATTTTAAGTATTTTTAATTGAATGTAAAGAGAATTTAGAAGAACAAGAGAACGGTAGAAGAAGTCGAGGACGCCCAAGAAAGACGTGGTACTTGAGTCGGACCATATCAAGGGTTAGAATAATAGAAGAGTAAGCATCAGAAGATGTTTGAATGTGAATGAGGCAAGGAGTGTGGGCCAAGACCGAGTTATTTGGCGGTCCGTCCTCTCTGCCTACCCCTGCGGAGAAACGGTGTGATGGTTAGTCAGTTAGTTTTTAAAAGTATTTTTACAGTAAGCATAAAATTTCTTTTTATATACGAATGGTTGCTGACTGCACAGTTAACCGCATAACATTTTAATTTTTAATTAATAAAATTTACAATTGAAGCAATACTTACTTTTGATTTGATTTCATTATTTATTTTTACATTATTTATTTTGACTACATTTTATACTTGAATCGATTTTATTTTGAATTTGAATTGATTTTACTAATTTTATTAGCTTTTTAATTCCAATTTACATTATTTATTTCTATTTCTTTTTTTATTATTTATATTGATTTTGAGATTTGGTTTGATTATTTTTATATAATTTAATTGATTTGTATTTATTTTCTGTCTTTTATTGGAGGCACTGCTGAAAACCAGCTGCATTCCAGGAGAAATCCTGAATTGCAGCTGAGCAGTGACCTTTTCGTCAATAGAACCAATGTTTAATCAAAAATGTATACATATGTAAAAAAAAATCTATTGATGAATAAACGGTTTTATTATTATTATTATTATTATGTATTCATTCTTCAGACTTTCAGGCATTTCATCATACGTCTTTAGTCCTCCATACATTAGGAAGTTCAATGATTTGAATTTTTTTTGTAATTATGTATTATAACAATTTCATCCTTAAAGTATTTTGGCATTTGGTTTTTCTTAAACCGCTGACTTTTAAAAGAAATTCGTAAATAAATCTGGAGTAGGTATACGGGAGGCGGGTATTGGTTCCACTGCTCCGGGAATCGTTTATTAGATAACCAACACCTCTGCCGTAGGTCACTCTTAGTATTTCGCTACGTTTGGTGACTTGGCGGGTGTGCCCGATTATTTGGAGTGAGGTTTGTCTTGGCGGCGGATGCGTCTGCCCACCTGCATAGGGGGATGAACTTATAAGTCCGCCACTCCTGGACACACTGAACCCCAAATTCTTACCCACCTTCTTGCGAATGGGAATGCTGTACAGCGGGTCTTTTTAGGAAAGTAAGGAAAGGAAGTTATGTGGGAAAAAAAGTATGAAAGGTGGGTAGGAATCTGGGTGTCGGTGTATACAGGAGTGACAGATTAACCATCCCTTTCACTGTGTTTTTTTATAAAATTTTTTTATAGTGAATACCTCGCAAGAGTCCCAACTGTTTCCGTCTGGAGACAGTGAGACTATGGCACCCACATTGGAGTATGTTATGAGGCTAGTGGTAAGTGGGAAAAGGAAGGAGACGAGGAAGAAGAATGTGGGGAAGTACCTGGCTTTTCTGATCTAGTCACTAAACACGGCTAAGCCATTTCAAGCAACGTTTCAATTCTGAATGGTGGTCTTATACCAGGGCGATACTAAGAGTATCTTCCACTCTGGAACGTGCCGCAAATAGAGTTGTTATGGAACGCCCTATAGTTAGTGGGATCATACCTAGCAACAGTCCGGTTGGAACTTGTCACAACGGCCCCGTTCCCCACCGTTTCCTGCATCCCCTACTCCTACTCCCCGCGGCATCCCGGCCGGCAGTCGAAAGCTGCACCCGGCCTCGGACGCACGCACACGAGTTGAAGGTTGCTCTCTGGCTCAGACGCACGTAAACACGGTCGAGAACCACGCTCTGTTTCGGGCTCCCGCAAAATGAGCCGAATTGATTTCTAAGCCACGATGTTACTATTAGTCCGCATTGGAATGTAGAATCGGTTTTGTCAAACATCGGTGTTATAATGGTTCGCGGACCCCAGGAAGGCTGCCGAACGTGCTGGAAGCGGAGGCCTTCGCCCCCACACATGTAAGCTGAATACCAGATTTCCCATTCTTTCAATGTGTCTGTAAAAATACGATAGGGTCCCGCGTAAAACCATAACTCAGAGAGTTTCGATGCAGAGATCACGAGGTATAAACACTTTAGCTAGGTTTGTGTAACATGCATTCTTGTATAGCCCTGTACTGAAATAACCTGTATACTGTGTTCTGAATTGTCAATATATGAATCTATTTAAACATATCTTGTTGTCAATCTGCTCCGGCAGGAGAATCTCGTAGAGTATTGGTTCCCCAGGTGATCGAGGAGGAAAGAGTTCTGGAAGCATTCTGTTGCAACCCACGCCTGAGATTGAGGGTGCCCTTTGCTCCCGTTTGAGCTGGCTTTGGGGCTTGTTTTGGGGCTATCTGGAGCCGACAATTGGCGACCAGAGAAACCCCGTAACAGAGTATATATTATTTTTATTAATTAATTGTGAAATAACACAAATCAATTAAATAAAATTTATTTGCGCACGCCGGGTTCGAATCCGCGACCTTCGGAATGGCAGTCCAACGCCCTACCGCTGGACTACGCCGGCCGTCACTACGCCGTGTTGCAAGGAGACAGAGGAAGCCCTGTTGGAGAGGTCAAAGTTCTCCTTCAACCAGCCTCTTCTGATCCGGCCTGCCTCACAGTCGGCAGGCAGACACAGACAAACCTCACTCCACGAATCTGAGCACCTCTGATAAGTCACTAAACGTAGTGAAACACTTAGGGTGACCCATGGCAGAGGTGTTGGTTATCCAATAATGGTCTCTGCCCACTACACGGTTCCAAACCATGACCGTAACCGTAGCGGCGCATGCAAAAAAATATTCTTTGTATCGATCAGTATAAAACGCTGCCCACTAGCCCGTCCCGTCACCTACGAACACCGTCGCATACCATGACCGGACTGACGGGGAATTCTCGATGACAATATTTTGCATGTGCCGGTCCGCTCTATGCATGGCACGCGACGGTGTTCGAACGGGGATCACACGCGTATGATCCCCGTTCTAATAGTGATATTATTCTTTTAGTGAAAATATTTTATATATTACTTAATAATTCATTACATTGGAATGACTAGTTGCTTAAATAACGTCCAGTATTCTCTCTCGATTTTTCTTTTTTTTAGAACCGTACGCCTATTGAACGGGGATGGTACGGATACTAACCTCGGTTTATATGGGTATCATACGGTCACTAAACCCGTTATGTACGGGTATCATACGGTGTTAGCACGTTCTAGTGGGCATAGTTCTATGAACGTATCAGCCACGAAATAAATACGCAGCCACGAAATAATACTATAAATACGCTAAGAGCGTATTTATTTCGTGGCTGATACGTTCATAGAACGGTCATGGTATGGAACGGTGTAGTGGGCAGAAACCTTTAATGGTTATCGCACTGTCTCTGTGCAGTTGGGAATTCACATTAAAAAAAGCTGATGCAAAAGTACTCGCCATTCGATCACTGTAGTTAGCATAATTCACGGAATTTATTTACTACATGGTTGGTTAGCCGATCGGTTTAAATATTGATAAAAGCTTCAATATATTTTATCTAGCATGTCAGTGAAAATCAGGTAGGTACCTCCCTATATTTTTTTTATGCACAAGAATTTAAAACTATTTAAGTGAATAAACTCGTATTTTACCAGAAATTACAATAATCCCTTGCTTTTTTGGGCAGCCTAGTTTCCAAAGTACCTAATAAATAAGATTCATTGATCTCCACGAGTCACATGATGAGGGTCACATTCCTAGTTACATAACGTAATCAGATAACACACTAAACTTATGTCATGAGTCAGGATTAGCCGAATAATAATCAAATTAATCACTAATAACCATCGCTGTCCCCCGGGACTTACTTGCACGTGCCTGAAGCTGCTTAATTCTAAACTTTCAGAGGGAGTTTTCAAGACATACGTACATACAACCAGTGGCGGTCAATTAGTCGATGACCTCCCAAAATTTTAAAATGACAACAAAACATAATATTATGAAATATACAAATCAAAACAACTGATATTTTCCTAATTTATTTGAAAATTCACCCCGAGACAGCGGACCACGGCGAGTAGTGACATCTAACGTCTCAAATGGAAGCTTCCTTTCCACGCACTGTGATTTGCTGGGTCAATTTATCAAATGTCCCAATATCATATTCTCTGTCTCTTTACGCGCCACACAATAAACGAGATGGCACTATTTCGCCTAGCAAAGATGCTATCGCGTTCTGAAAACAGCTTGGATCATTGTCGTGAGGGAGACAGCATGATGAATATTATGTGTTTGAAAGAGATGGTTTGATAAACGTAGGTTGAATTTGAATATTGCACGCTTGTCGCGTTAATAATTTACTATATTAACCACTCGAACGCTTTTTGCCACATTATGGCACTATTTCCAAATCCACGGACTGCTTTACTGCCACAATGTGGCAAGTATTCTCTAGATTCTTTAAAATGTTTTAAAGTTAACGATTTTATAACTTTTTTTGTATTAATCCTGCGAAATTGTGATAATAAACAAAAGATATATGAATTCACTGGCTATATAGAACTATGATTAGTTTGTATGTCTCCATATTCAAATTCGGATATGATTTTTTTAATGAGGGCGGAAAATTTTCTTTTAGCAATCCGAGAAAATGTTTTAAATTGCTCTGTCGCTCCAGTGGTCAGATATAATTTGACTCACAAATTCGTGAGGTACCGACAAATGAATATTGATAATATCACCGTATATCACAATATCGAGTAAATTTTTGTCCTGATTGACATTTAGTAATGACCTTCCACTTGTGGACCCCTAAAGCCGCCTCTGCTACACACCCCAAGCTACCACTACTGTATATATGGTATCTGATTATGTAGTCATAGAAGATTCTTGTAGACTGGCTGCAATCTCCTTCCTGAATCAGTTTTGCAAATTCCTACAATCAATCATTCACCCTACACATCCTGACACACAGAGTGTAACAGCAAGTAAGTTGAAGTGATTTTAAGCAGCGATTCCTGAGCATATTGAATTTAAAAACGTAGATGTGATGTTCATGTCCGATGATATTTTTTCAACTAAAAACAAACTAAAATATGTTTCTATCTTACATCACTACTGATTTCATATTACAGGATATAGGATACCAGAAACAGAAACATCTACGTCACAGAGAAACAAAAAACATTACTTTCGAACTAAGAATTTCAATTGTATTTTAATTTATTTTTTATTTTTTTACTGCAACAAACTGTAAGGTTTAAACATTTTTGGAGCAGTGTCACAAATACACCGAATATCGATCTGACATTTTTCTCATTTATGACATAAAAATTTCCAAATTGTGACTAGATTTACGACAACGAAAGTTTAAATCTAAAAAGTTATACTACAACATCGACTCCAAATGTGATGTAGATTCGCCAGAGTTCAATTTCCCGTTTGTACTACGAATTTCCGGAGACCGTGTACTTATCCTATTGTATCTATCAGTGTTGAATGAAAATTATTAAACATGGATTTATTTAACTACTAACATGGCAACCAAAGTAAAACTGTTTTTACATATTTGTTTTTATATGAATACCGCACAAGCGTCCCAGCTGCTCCTGTCTGGAGCCAGTGAGACTATGGCATCCCCATTGGGGTTGTTCTGAGGCTGAAGGTAGTGGTGAGGGGAATGAGATGGGAAAGAGGAAGGTGGGGTACGTGGCTATTCAGATTTGGTCACCAAACATGGCTTAAGCCATTTTAAGCAACCTTTCAATTCTGAATGGTGGTCTTACATCGGGCGATACTGTGACTATCTACCATTCTTCAATGTGCCGAAAATATACTATATATTATTTTTAATTAATTAATTGTGAAATAACACAAATAACATTTATTTGCGCACGCCGGGTTCGAACCCGTGACCTTCGGATTGGGATTCGAGAGCCTTGCCCCTCGACTATTACAGTAACTTTTAACTTTACTTTTTAAGGTTGACTAATATTGTAATTGGTTGTCTAATATTGTAATTGGTTGTCTAATATTGTAATTGGTTGTCTAATATTGTAATTGGTTGTCTAATATTGTAATTGGTTGTCTAATATTGTAATTGGTTGTCTAATATTGCAATTGGTTGTCTAATATTGTAATTGGTTGAGGTAGGTCAATTTTACAAAATATTTCTATCAATCATTTGAACCACATCTCCTGGTACCTACAAATAACAAACAAATTAATGTACAGAGATAACGTTCAAGTTTTCCCCTTCACTATTTTCTTATCTAATCTAATTTAGGCACATCATAAATCCATATATTTATTATAGCCATCCAACTACAATTATTCGTATGTAGGTTTTTGAACATCAATTTATTTACACTTTCCTAATCGAATTATACACGTTATTATTTAATTTAATTTATTTAATTAGTACATGATGTTCATATTATATATTTGTAAAATGTTTTGATGGTCTAACTAGGAGAAATTCCCGTTTAAGGACAATTATTTGGATGAATTAACATACATATTTTGCACAAAAAAAAGAAAAAGAGAAGAGAAATAATAAAAAAAAATAATAGATTCATACATAATGTTAACTGATTGTTTTGCAATACTTATTAAAATAATAATCATGTAATAATTATTATTTTAATATTATTATTATATTTTCATTTGTCACCAGACTTTATGTCCGGGTTATATTTTCCCCACAGGAAAACGAAACCCTTTCACACACTTTTCCTATCTATTAAATCCACGCTATGCAATTGTATTATTTAAGTATAATTAATACAAAACAATACAAGAACAACATGTTAACCTACCAGAGTACCTATCAAATGTATACACAAGAAAGATATTTATCTACTTATCGGGAGTACAACAAAATATTTAATTTTAAGACAATATTGTTGTTGAACATGAATATGTAAAGTCAAAACTTAATAATTCGAAAATTTTGTGAGCATTTATTTTTGGTAATTTTTCACACATAATTTGGTACTAAGATTTTTATGTTGAATATATATAAAGCACTGTGGTTACTTTTTCAACAAAACAATTATTTTTGGATATAATTATTATAGAAGAATTGGATGCACAGTATTAAAAGCAGGCAAAACAAAATTTATCTTATCTTGATTACTGTGATTTATGTACTAATAATTCCTTAAACTTATCTTTTCCAATAATTCTTCAACTTCTTCATCTTATTCTTGTAATCCAATCTAACTTCATATAGCTTGTTTTATTGTAGAAGAATTGTGTGCATAGTATTAATTAATGAAAATTATCAACCAATACTAATGAATGTATATCCCCAAACTAAAATTCACCCGCTATAACACGGTCATCCCTAGTATGGAGGGTGAAATATCACAATAAACTATATGTACTTTCGATAAATCATGTATTTTAAATAAATAAAATAAATAATAATAAGGAAATATGTGTTTTACGAAACAGTATTAACAACGAATCAAGGAAGGCCACTTTTATTGACATTTCCATAACCTTGACGAGAAATAAAACCAATTATTTATCAACCTAATGAAACCATACATATTTCTTGCTTTAATTCAACGATAATATGAATTTGAGTGCACATGTATAATTTCCTCTCATAATAACCGTTTGCCACTAATCTTAATAAACGGTCTACAAATAATAGCCTTCAGTCGCGCCTCGACGAATAGAGAGACTGACCATATTAAATGCCTCAAATAAACAGAATTGTTGGCAGAATTAGCACGGACATTGGTCTTGTTTTAACGACAATAACTATATTTCGCCATAAAATAGGCCACAGAAACACCATGACAAATGAAATGGGGCTATTTATTTACTGTACGGGAAATGGTCAATAATTATTTCCAATTTTATCTCCATGTAACTAAGTATTTTTAGCCAATGTTCTATTTACTTAATAGTTTAAGATTTCTGGAACCAGATTGAAGGCTGCTTCGTTAATATTATATATATATTGATTTTGATAAGAAACTTGAATAATTACCATTAATAATCCCCTTGCCTTCTAAAATTGGAACACCCCAAGTATGATTTTATTTAGCCTACCGTCATTGAAAACAAGAAGATATTAACCCCTTTGACAACTAGGTAACTTATTCTTTCCATTTGAGAATTTTTAATAATAATTCTATTGCAGTATTTTAACAACAGAAAAAGAATAAAAATAAGCTGTGGGCATGTTTTGTTATCGAAAAGTCTGACCAATCTGACCTTAAGAGGAAGCCGCATGCCAAACACATATATATATACTTGGTGAGCCTTATATCACCACGAATATAGGTAACAGCAATAAAAATCGCTTGGCAAACGGAGAGTAGCGGCCAGGATTTCAAGTCGTGTTTATTAAAGAAGAAGATAACAATAATAATCGAAATTAAAATATGAAAATGAACAAGACACAGATAAATAATAAAACATAATGGTCGCAACTGGGACTCGAACCCAGATCTCACGTCTTACCGGAACGGTGCTCTAATAATATGGAAAAATAAAAACATTAGTCGAAGATAATATTGTCAATTCTGAAATTTGAAATATGACTTTGACAATTACGGTGGTTTGATAATTGGACGCAGTGGCTGAATTGGTAGAGCGCCGTCCCGGTAAGACATGAGACATGTGTTCGAGTCCCAGTTGCGACCGTTATGTTTTATTATTTTTCTGTGTCTTGTTCATTTTCACATTTTAATTTAGATTATTATTGTTATCTTCTTATTTAATGATTTTTTGCAATGATGGGAATAACCTTCAAAATTTAATTTGAAAGTTTTTTATTTATTTTATGAATAATTTTAGAAATAAAAAAATTGTTAATGGAAATTGTCACAGATAATTTTAGCCGTAAAGTTGTTCTAATGGAAACAAATATTTTTTAGGTGTTTACGCTTATATTTATTAATAAAGTAAGTAATATTATTTTGAATTTATTCAATGGAAACGGTAGGAAAAGCTTAAATTTATCCAATGCATATTTTTTTTGTATTTATAATGCAAACCACTTCTTAGTACAGATTAATCTAAAATGGAGAGATTTATCATTAATCTTCGCCTTGAATTCCAAATAGAGAACTCTACCTCGTTATCATTATGAAATTTAAATGGGATTAAATAAAATAAATGGGATTGACTGCCAACTCAAATGGACCTACCATATAGAGAAAACAGTCAATAAACTGAGATACCTAAATTACATATTCAAACGGATGAGCAATATTATTATTATTATTATTTTTTTTTTATTTAATATTTAAAGGTTTTTATTACAATAAATACACAATTTTTACATTTTATACAGTGGTAAAATAGTGGATAAGAATAGATTTTCCTCACCATAAAGAGACAAGGCTCTTGTGTTTGGTGAGGGAATTTTAGTTCAATTATATTTCAATTATACAATATCATGTGTGAAAGTAAATACATAATACAATATGGCAAAAAACAAGGCATAATTAAGAAATTGCAAGATTTATCAATATAAGAACCATGAAAATTGTTTATGATGCATTGGTGCTTTCATTCATTACCTATGGAATAATCGCCTGGGGAGGAACATACGATAACCATGTGAAACCTTTAGAAACTGCCCAGAAGTTTATCATTAAAATAATGTACCAGAAGACCAAAACTTATCCCACTAATCAGTTATTTCAGGAAGCTGAAATTATGGAACCAAGGCGGATCTACTGTTTACAATGCCTCAAATTTATATTTACTCGTCCTAACAATTTCGATAAAAACCCAAATCGCTCTAGTCAAAGACTCACCACTTGCATGTACACAGTGCCTCATTGCAAAACCAGGCTGGCCCAAAGGCACATTAACTGTATTGCCCCAAAATTGTTTAATTCCTTACCCAATTCCATCAACACATGCCAAAACTTGATATCGATATACGATATCAGACGAGTGTAAGAGGGACGTAGCATATGCCAAATGGGCTAAAGCTAAAGTTAGTGGTGAAATTCATTTTCATTCAAAATCGACAAGGAAGGCATGTCTGGTGTGCAGTGTCAATATGTGGTCAGTGATTCTAACATGTACTATGCAATATATTTGGCAAGGTGAGATATTTTCACATAAACCCGACCAAAAATGCACATAAATCTTTCTAAAGTAAATTCAAATCTTCCGACAATAGAACATTTAAGAATTTCATGAACGGAAAATAGGGAAAAAATCAGGAAAATCCTCGATCGTAGCATAAGTTTTACCCAGAACCTTTTTGATAAATTTAAATATAAATTGTAAAAATAGACACTCCTTCTTCTTCCTTTGGCCACATATGGTCTTGAAGTCTGATGACCAACGCTTCATAATATCTTTGCGTAAAATATTCATTCTTTCCGACATAACACTGTAGTAATATTAGATACCCCTTATCCCTTTCTGACATTGGGCCTTCAAGTTCTGAGAGTATTTTAGACTACAATAACCGAATAATTTTTTTATTTATAAAAATGTATATACATTTATTGTTATTAAGTTGAATCTGTAGAACTCCAAATGAATTTTATTTAATATAATATTTTATTTTGGTATTGTTATCTTCTTCTTCAATAATATATTTTATTGAAGAAGAAGATAACAATAATAATCTATGTAATTTTTAAAATATTAAAATGAACAAGATATAGAAAATAATAAAAGATAATAGTGGCAACTGGATAAAATGTATAATATTTTGATTACAAAAAAAAAATAATAAAAGAAAATCAATAATGTGTTGGAGTTCTCCTAATTAAACACAATAACATTTTAAAAAGCTTTCAAAATGGTTTATTTACGAACAATGCACTGATGATGGATACTGTAACGCTGTCTGAAACGTTGGTTAAAGGAGGAAGAAGCACAACACAGCATAATACCTTAAAAATAAATCAGTCAATTTATTAAATTTGAATTTTTTTACTAAATAGCCATGATTTTTTACTAGAAATCACCCATTTTTGATAATGATATAAATGCCTCGCGTAAAGAGCTTTATGGTTTTCGCCAATGTTCCAGCGTTTTTCGTCGAAATTAACAACACGAAATTTTAAAGTTTGATATACATAAATATGATGTAGAAAATTCTATACAATAAATAAAATAATAACACACCCGTGTAAATTAAAATCTTGTGATGGAATATGTAACATTGTATGTTTTTGCGGTTGAAGGTGTTAAAAAGTGGTTAATAGAAAATACAAAAATCTTTATTCAGAGGCTAGGTGATTAAACGTAGCGCTTTATAGTTACACTATGGGACATTCGCAGGTTTTACGCCATCTCCTGTACCTGCGTATACCGTAGAGCCGCCGTAGCGTAAACCGCACAGATTGAAAGCTCCCCGACCGTTATCATCCCGTACATCGCATTACCTGCGGTTTGCAGAGACATTCACATGGCCAATGTGGGTCTTCGCATCCACACAATACAATGTGTTGCAGATCCGTTCTTCCCGGATCCGTTGGCCGCACAAACCATTGTTGTATATTTGACACTGCTTTACTTAATTGGCACGCCAGCAAGTACAATAGTAAAAAAACAAAGGGGTTTTCTGGAAAACAATTGTACACCTGCTATTCACTCTAGTCTGTTTTCATAATGAGGTGAATGTATTTGTTTCCGTTTTAGAATGCTTTACATTAGCCTGATGTAAACTTTGCATTTTGAAAAATAGAGTTTTATTTACTCTACACAGGAAGCCGAGAGAATTCTTTGTGGAAGATTTTTTTAAAGATAGGTCAATCCAGAATGTTAGAAAAAACTGTGATACAACTATAATTATTGTAAGTCGTATGATAGGTAAATCTATCAACCGAGTATATATCAAATCTATAAATCTATTATCAGTATACTTATCACCATAAATTATATTATCTGTAAACTTCCCCCGCCATAACACAGGGACATCCCCAGCATCGCGGATGAAATAACTCAATACGTATACAATGTACAAAATTCATTTAATAAATAAATAAATATACTTGTTTTGCAGAAAGAGAAATGTTTTCTCAGGGTTTCTGTAAAAAGGGTTCTAGCTACGAGAATTATCAGCCGAATAAAACTAATAATCTCTCTATCTACTATTTATCTGTACATGTATACATGTCGACGAAGCTTTTTTTTTCCAAGCTGATGAAATTTTACGTACTTGATCTTAAAATTAAGAAAAAAGATAATTGTTTTTTAAAATGCATCAATTTCCCCTTTTCCCACACCTTAAGGGCCGGAATTCCGACTTTCTACCGATTTATAACATATGTCCCTTGAACACTTGAAGTTTCTAAGTTCCTAAAAAAATATATGTTATTTTTAAAGATAATATCTGAAGACTTGTAGAGCCGAAACGTTAATTAAATAAAATTCCACAGATAGAAAAAAATCGCAAAGTATGCTCTAAAAATTATTATTTACCCGTTTGCTTCTGTTATTTTACAAGTTATATGTATGAAACAATTCACAGTGATTCATTAAATGCTTCTTAAAGTGTTGAAGAGAGACTTTTGCTCTATTGTAAACGAGCCGTGTTTTATTAAACATTTTCCCAATTTTCCCTCGAATTTTTACGTTTTTAATATTCGCTCCGACGTTCGTATTGTCGTATCTCTACTTCTTATTCTTTTTGAGTGGGTACTACCGGTCCTTAAAGCAGAATTTAGATGTTTCTTGTTGAAATTTTGCCCGCTTGACGTTCAAAATAAGACGAAAATTACTGCCTACAACTCTGAAAAATTATAAAAACTTAATTTAATGAATGCAAGCACAAACAAACAATATAGCTAATTGTGTAGGTTCATCTTTAATGTCACGGCTGTATTGCGTTTTAGCAATTTTTATTTTATTTTTAGCGTCGATCTGATTACGAAGAACTGTGCGTAAAGTCGGGGCAATGTCGGGGACTTCAGCTTTTCAACAAGATATAAAAAGATATTATTTCATCTGCTGTGTTGGTTCTTACAAACTTTATTATATGGTTGATTCTGGCCGTTAATGTTTAAAATAATTGATTTATCAATGTTATTTCTACTGTTTAATATTTAGGTATGGTACTTTAATATTTCTATTTAAATTTACCTAGTTATTTAGTTTGTTAAATTGGTATCTCGAGAGAAGCACTCTCCGAAAAGACAAAACCTTTTACGCTCAGTATGGTGTGGGAATGTTAAAAGTATTCATTGAGATATCAAGCTGTGGAAGTACAGAGACCTACAGGTGGAAGAACAGAGTACAGAGTATGGTTTACGAGGAGTAAAGGAAGTTATTTGGCGCCTTGAGACCCGATATGACACCCTAAAGGAGCCGAATGCCGTCAGCGAGAAACACATTGGAGATTTTCATTTGGCCGACAAAGTAAACTGGATGCTTACAGCTATTCACGAATGTATCTTCTAACCAATATTAAAATAACTGGCGATAATACATCTCGTGTTAATATAGTAAACCATCCCACGGAGAAAAGATTTTAATGGGATAATAATGTTAATTTTGGAAACTCACTGAATTTTAATAAAACATATTAATTTCGAATGTGGGTGAGTTTTTGTAATCTGTTTCAATGAACTCATATTTCGATAAAATTAAAGTGTATTTTTCACAATTGGAGCTGATTATGGCAATAATTTAGACAAGTGATAAATACCTCCCTATCATATAATATTTTTAACCTTTATTTAAAATGAGTATTTCAAATAAAGGTTAAAATAATGGGAATATTGATGGGATTCGTGATATTTCATGGGCTTTATCCATTTTCAATTTTTATTTTAGTGAACACCTCACAAGAGCCCCGACTGCTCCCGTCCGGAGCCAGTGAGACTGTGGCATCCCCAATTGGGGTATGCTGTGAGGCTGAAGGTAAGCGGGGAAGGGAAGGAGATGGGGGGGAGGAGGAGGAAGGTGGAGAAGTACCTGGCTATTCAGATCTAGTCACTGAACACGGCTAAAGCCATTTCAAACAAGGTTTCAATTCTGAATGGTGGTATTACACCAGGGCGATACTGAGAGCATCTTCCACTCTGGAACGTGCCGCAAATATAGTATATATTATTTTTGAATTAATTAATTAGACCAATCAAATACAGCATTATTAACTAGATTTATTAAAACAATTTTGGACAATTTAAAAACAATATTTTAACCTGTGATAAGTGGAAACCAAGTATTTATTTATACTGGTTATTAGAGATTTTCTCACTTACTTATTTCAATACTAAAATTAATAATTATAATTACTTAATAATTATACTACCTAATTGTAATTGATTATTGACATGATCTTGCTGGGGTGTCATCGACTTTTTCTAAGTAACTAACTAACCATCGGTCGGTGTAGGTGTAGGCACAGAGGACGGACCACCAAACTATTCGGTCTTGCATACACTCCTTGCCTCATTCACATTTATACATCGTCTCATATATACTCGTCTATTATTCTGACTCTTGATATGCCGGAATCGTGTGTTTCCGACTTCCTCTAAAAACTTAAACTCACTGAATATTCTTTCAACTTTCGATTCACGTGCAAACAAACCATTCAAAGCATCCTTTTCTTATTTTTATTTATTTTTTTTGTTGTTTTACAATTACATATTTATTTATGTCTCAAGATTTATGCTACTCTACCATTATAAGCATTTGCTTGTGCCTAGAAGAGTACATATGGTACGTCATAAGTTTGTGAAATTGTGTAATTTTGTGTTGTTTTACGGCGACTTATAACCACATAGCTAAATTAAAAATAACGGTAATAATTAAAAATAAAATGGTAAGTATGTACCGCATAACGATAGTTTTTTGCAAGTCAGCATTAATTAAGTATAATACAAAATATAATGTATTACAGCTATGTTTGAACTAGGTCAGAAAAAGAAAACGAAAAGGCTTGTAAAAATTATTTATAATAAACTCTCAATGTGACCTTTAGCGACCAATTGTTTTGTACCAGTTGCTTCAAGAACAATTATTACTATCGAAAAATAATCTCTGAGAATTTCTCATATATGTCTATTACACTTATCTGCATACCCTGTGCACGCCTTATTAAAGGAATTATTACAAAGGGTAACAAAATTATAAGCAATAATTCGGGACTCGAGTCCCGTCGGCGGCATGTATCTTATCTCGAGAGTTTTTTTCAATATGAATGAGTGTTTCAGGCTAATAATTATTACTTATAATTATTGTTACCCTTTGTGCCAAGCATAAAAAATATGGTCTCAAACAATAGTTTATCAATTTAAAAAATAAAAAGGAATTTTCACTTTGTTCGTCTCTTTAATAATTATTATTTAAATGAGTCAAAATAAGAAATTAACGCCACTTTAAGATTGGGTACTGTGGAGAGATAGGAAAGGAAATTCATTAAAGATCTCCCTTTCCCATTCCTCTATTACTTCTAAATATAGCATATTACTTCTAACCTACATATTTTTAAATCTAGATAAAAATCAGTTCAAGCAATGTAAAGATGCTGAATAGTCTTCATTTCCCAGATTGAGGAGGCGGTATAACCATTTATTGGATAACCAACACCTCTTCCATAGATCAGCCCAAGTGCTTCACTACGTTTGGTGACTTAGCAGGGGTGTACTGTTTGTTGGCGTGAGTGAGTGTGAGTTTGTCGAGGTATTAGCGCTGGATGATCTGGACACACTGAACCCCAGATTCCTACCCACATCCTACATTTTTCCTTCCCAGAACTTCCTCTCATTCCTTCCCTTAAAAATACCCTCCACACAGCATCCCCAAAGATGACAGGCCCTGAGAAAAAATATTTTCCTCAGGTGTCCTTTACGGAGCTAATGTAAAAAATAAACATTAATTTAATTTAATTTCATTTTTTTGTTTTTAAATTTTGTTAATTTATTTATTTTTATTTCTTGATTTACTTACATGTTTGCAATTGATTTTCATGTTTGACATTACGTTTGTTATCATGAATTGTAGGGTTTCATCGATACTCAAGAAAGTGGCATTTCAACACCTCTTTTTGAAAAGTCTTTGAAAGTGATGAAAAAAAAACCTCATAACCTACGATTTTTTTTCTCTTAATTACCTTTCAAAGGAGTGATAAAGTAGCACTTTGTTGAGTAGTCCGGTCACCGATCTGTTGTGTGTCTTTGTTACATTATCAATCGTAAATTGTACACGCAATTAAAAACTCTACCTTCTCACAAATCTCAAAAAAAAAAATTAATCTAACACCTAACTAATATTACGAATGCCATTGAGAATTGCTCACGTGATTTTGAGACTGTAATTCTAAGAATTTAACTACATTTTTAGCTGCAAGAGTTTTATGATGAGTTTAAGTGGGATTAAAGTGTCGATATAGCGAGATATTACAGCAGATTTTCTCTCATTTTGATGTGCTTTTTAGAGCTCGTTTTACCCACAGTGGAAGTCGCAATTCTCAGGTTAATTTTTAAGATTCATAAAATTTCATTTAATCTTCAGTTTAACTAAGATATTTGTTTTAATATCAGAATATTCCATCTTAAAATAATCCCTTGGGAAATTGGTAGATATATTTATCTACGTAGTTTGTAGTTGTATTTATCTATTTAGGGTGGGCCTAAATCTTACTAATATTATAAACGCGAAAGTTTGTATGGATGTACGTATGTTTGTTACTCTTTCACGCAAAAACCACTGAACGGACTTTAATGAAACTTTACAATAATGTAGCTCATACATCAGAATAACATATAGGCTATAATTTATACCCAAAGCTTGCTATTTTCCATATATTACAAATAATAATTATTGTTTAATAGAAAATGTCAAAATTTGAGAATGACATTTTGAAAAACAATGATTGTAAAACCAAAATTCTATTTTAGAAAATATTTAAATTAGTGAATTTATTTGAAGTACTCGCCCTTGAATCGAATCAAGAATAAAATATATTTTAAATAAATAGGTTAAGAATTTTGGTATTCATAGATGGGACCTACGAAAAGAAAATAGGCTAATCGAAGTACTAATCCTGCGCAGACGAAGTCGCGGGCAGAAGCTAGTTGTATATATTGCCTGTATACCTAGATTCAATTAATAAAAAAAAATAATTTTAGAACTAAGGCCGGGCATACACGAACAGCTTGAGCAGTTAGCCAGTGATCAACAAACACGAACCGCTCTTGCAGTCAGAGTCAACAGCTTGAAGCTGCCGATGGCTTAACTGCTCGAGCATTTGGCAATTTCAATTTTTATTCAAACCAGTAGCATCATGGGTTTTGAGGAAGCAGCACTACGGAATGAAGAGTGCGGGCGGAGGTAACTGCGCGAGAGCAGTCGATGTATGTCAAGTATGCCTGGCGACTGCTTGACCGCACGATGAAATTTCACCCTGCTGCCAACCGCCGGAAGCAGTTGCAACTGCTCGAGCGGTTCGTGTATGTATATTGTACATACGTAGAAGTCTGTAGTTCACTATGCAGTCGCAGCTTGAAGTAGTCGATCCTGACTGCTTCAAGCTGTTCGTGTATGCCCGGCCTAAGGAGTGTTTTATTTATATTTTCAGAAACTACAATAAATGGGAATTTTAATGATATATAAGTTTAAAAAAATAAAATGTCCAAGTGAGTTCCACCAGCTTGTTGACATTGTGTAAGGTGGATGCGAAAATTCTTAATAACACAATGACAAGTTTTTTTTTTTTTTTTTTAAAGAAAAACAAACATTCCTCGGGTTATGAATAACCCAACAACATTTGAAAATCTCCTACTAAGTTGATATCGTAAATGATATATTTTGTTTAAATTACCCCACTCGTAACCAATGGATTGCTTACCATAGTGAGTATATATGGTGTTTAATTGTATTTTATCGTGTTGTCGTGCAAAAAGTGTACTTGGTACGTTTTAATGAAATCTGAAATTGTATGTATCAATTTATTATTTATTTTGTATATATTCGTATAGTTTTTTTTAATGTTTTGTTTCCATTTCTAATTTTTGTGGATGTCCTGGATCGGAAGTGGAATAGCTTTGTGATTAACTTGTTTTGTATTATCTGTAATTCATTTATGTATGTTGTGTTTGTGTTTCCCCACATTCAATTAAATAATTTAAATGAAAATGTACGACGCTACGATAAAAACCTTTTTTAAATTTATTTGGTAACAGATATGATAACCGGCTGGACAGGGGGTGATTTTATCTTTAATGTTTTGTATAATATGCTGTTTAAATGTTAAGAGCCGTTGACCAGCGGTTGAAAATAAAAGTTTAAAAATGCTTGCAACTGTACAAGGAGGTTCCAATGAGAAAGATCGATTATTCCCCGTATCAATTTTTTTTAATTAAAATATTGATATCGATTTATTTCATTAAAAACTTACTTTAATACATACCTTCATTTAAGTAAGCAATAAAAATGCTCGAAACGCACGATGATAAATTATTAAATATCGTGTACTTTTTGTAAGTATTTTTTAATCATAAGTATTTATGATTTTTCAATAATGTCTAAACAAAATAAGTGTGTAAAAAATATTTGAAATATTTTAGTTTGTAACACCTTAAATAAATAAAAAAAACTGAGGAATTTTTGTCACAAAAGACGCTGTCTAATTTATTTTTTAATAATTATAATTTAATTAAAATTAAAATTCTGAAAACTGTGTTTACCAGATTTATTTATTGATTTATTTTGTTGTATGATTATGTGATTTGAAATATGTGTTGTTTAATAGAATCTATCGTTTGAAAATTGATCAAATCTGCCAACGACCAACGATATAATCTTAGTATATTAAAAATTAACTTAATTTTCAAAATTTTAAAACTGCGTGTACTAGATAAAATAACAATCTTTCAAAATCAATTCATATTTTTCTGTAAAAAAGAGTCAATACGTCTAGAAAACTATTTAAAAAGGACTAATTTCCGGTATTATCTGGTAATACCTTCACAAGTGCTTATCAATGGACAGCATTAACAAATTATTCCTGTATCAGGAATTAGAAGTCGTCAAAACTACGAACTTTTAAACTTCGCTCCAGTTGTTACAATTGTTTCACAGAACTTCACGTGTGACAAAGTCAACAAATGGTCATTCAGCGCCTTTATATTTTTTACAGATGAAAGATTACTCTTAGATTATAATGATTCTTTAACTATTTATTTATGTCCTTTTCAAATTTTAAACAAATTGTGATCAGAAGAAGAGGACAGCCATCATGTTGTTAAGCTTGTCAGTTTATTACAATTTGATACAAAGCTGAAACATACCTATAATAGAAGTCTAACGGGAACATTTCAAATGACTTCAAAATGTATTGTGCCCGTGAACTGTGGTTGGGCCACAAATGGACCACAGATGGCGTTAAGCGTCCTTTTGAATACAAAATTTGAATTATACGATTGTAATTGTGACACGAAAAAACGCAACTTGCCAAATCATGTGATTTGAAATTCATTATGAATCTTACTCGAATGTCGGATCAACTTGATAACATAACCTGTTTCTGTCAAAAAATATTATGATATTGTGTGTGATGATTTTCAACGATTCGGTAAACATCCAAAGGCCGCCTAGGCAGAAGACTTCACTCTATAAGGTTGACGTATTTTTTCTATGTTTAGTCCATTGCTGATTGCCATTTAAAAAATATATATTTTGTGTATGCGAAAAGTAAATTCATCAGTCAATAATTTAGGTTATAATGCCCATCAAGTTTGGGGTTATTTACACACAACCAGGCTTACATATTATAATTTATAATTTATTTATTTTATATTATATTAATTAATATTAATTAATAGAAACAAACAATACATTGGTTACAGTGATAAGACAGTTTACAAGATATTAAAAAAATATTTCATGTCTTATTTGTGGGATGATAATTACAGGTGATGTAGTAATTACCGGGTGATGTGCATAGTGTGTAAGTGTGTGTGTATGTGTGAGTATGTTTGTAAGTGTGAGAAGTGGTGATCTGTGAAGGGATAAGTATACACATTAAACAGTTTATATCATTGACATGATGCTCCTTTTAAATTTGGGCAAACATCCATTATTGAATGTGGATAATTGGAAATTAATTAAGGATATAATAATTCAGGATGATACAGGCTTTTTGATGACAAAGTAACATTTAAAGTCGTTTAATTAGTTTAAATTGAACTATTCCCCTTTTAGTTGAATTTCAGAGAATAAAGGCAATTTGAAAGTATAATCCTTCCCATAATGGACCGCTAAATGCAGATCGCAGAGCCATTTAGGTGGAATGAATTAATTATGCAATACGCTAATATGGCGGATACGCTATATAAACCTCGACCGAAATAATTAGCGGCTGGTAATGCGGTTTCATTAGCCCGAATTTGAAATGCATGAAAGTTCGGGAATCCAATCCCGCCATGCACTTTCACAGGTAATCTCTTTAATGAATAGCCACAGGTGTTGGGTTATCACTTCCAGGTTAATTAGAACCATCGGGTGATTGCTTTCTATCGGGCCGCGAATACACACTGCCCACACTGCACATTCTGCACAAAGCCACTGCACACAGCGATGTTACTAAAGCCTACTGTCATTTGTAACAATGCTCCCTTTCTGTTGTAGTGCCTAATTAATTGGATGACTGCTTTGTCCGGGAGTCAAGGTGTAAATACGACCCAACATTACAAAAGATATCTGTGAATTGTGGTGAGTGCAAACGTGTATTCCTTAAGAATTGTGTATTGTAGAAAGTCAATAGATGTCGCACATTAAAATAAAAGTGGATGTATTTATCCAATACATTATCTAGATTGCATTTAGTTCAGGATGGATCTTGCAATCATAATAAAAATATGCGGAAAATGAAGATTATATTGGGAGTTCTTTGACCGTTTAGGATAAGGTCGAAGCTCAGTGGTTGGAGCAGAGCCTTGGTAAAAAATAAGGCCCTGGATTCAATTCCTCGATGCGACCGAATCTTTTTCTGATTTTTCTGTTTCAAATTATTGTTTGATAGTCGCTAATATTATTTTCAATGATTAACTAGGTTTTCACTTAGTTGGTTTAGTATTCTGTCTTTATAATTTAATATCAAAGTTAAATAATCTTTTGTCATCAAGTTCATTAGTTTGTTTTTTGATCGACAGCCGTGTCAAGCCTTATTGATGAATACCCACGCCCGTTCGTGTTCGGTAGTTGGTACGTATGTTATCGTTGACCGGATAACTCCGAATGAATTCATCACTACCTTTGAGAGTTATTAAAAGTGATGAAAAATAAATAGTTAAATAGGTTACATTAAGTTAGGTTATGGGCTTTTTTTAAAAGCTTTTAACGTCTTTTCAAAGAGGTGTTGAGTTGACTTGATTCGCAGTTATCACGGAACCAGTTCTCAGTATAAAAAAGCACCGAGCGAAACCGTTAATTAAATACTGCGAACAGAAGAAATATTTGTTTAAATTTATGATTTTTTTTTTTAGGATTTTTACAAGCTCAGAAAAAAGGGTCATAAAAACTATATAAAAAAACTATAAAAGCTATAAAGTTCAAAGTCTCCTAATTACGAACCCCTTTTCGGTTACGCTTTTATTGTATAATGTGAAAATTAAATTCTTTAGAAAACTATTGTAAAGCATTTTAATATTTGTCCTCAAGCTTCTCAAAATAAAATAAAACATCCTTTTTAGCAATGTTTTTTTTGTTAATTTTATTAAGCGGCTGGTGTTATCGTATTTTCAACTGTATCGCCATCTACACAAGTAGTGTTATTGTTAGTGGCCTGAACCCAAATTTTACACTACGTGATGCCTCACCTTAACACAATTTATTGATATTTTTCGACTCTGATAGGTTTCCCGTAAAGAACGGCTTCATCAGGGTTGTATAATATTAACTGAGATAACGATTGTATTTTTTCTACTTTATATTTGAGAAGTAAGTATTTGTATTGGAATGTGGGCTCTTTACTTTTCTCCCAGATGTTACAAATGACGGTTGTTGATGTGGGCGAGAGGAGGAATGGAAAAGGGGAGGGACAATACAAATAAGCCAAAAGTCATTAAGTTCAGGGAAGATTGTGGCCAGAATTTCAATGTCACCAACCCTTCCGCTGCGCAAACTGCTTTTTTTTTGGTAAAAGTTTCTCTCTAATAGGCAAAAAAACTCTAAGTGGAATGCAGTGGAATTCTTCAGTAGGACTTAAAATTTAATTGGTGGATAAGACTAATGTCGCCTTTTTTCAATTGCTTCGGAATTCATAAATTGGTGTGAGAAAAATAATACTTTGTACTGAAATTTTTTTCCGCCTGCAAACACGTTTGTTTTAAAATCGATCTCTTGAAATTTATCACATATTATGGTTTGCATGATACCTATTTAAAAATTTTGGTAACTTATAATTACTGTAGTTTTGTAACGTTTTTGTCTCATGCTCAACGTTTCACTGTGAAATAAATATTACCGTTTTCGTTTTACAGGGAACAAAAACAGCTGTACTGAGAAAGGTAATTCTCGTACGAGTACCAATGTACATAAGTATTTCTTAATGTAAAACATCTCTTAAATATTTAAATTCTGGTAGTTTGCACAAAAATAGCTTTGTAGCAAACGGGCTGACAAAATGGCTTTTAACGCTAAGTACCTACCTACGCTCATTCATTTTCGGTGATTTTTTCGCTAAAGCTTTTAAAGTATTTATAAGCGATCCAATTTTCAAACCAAAATCACAATTCATTTTTAATCAATATTAATATATAATGTCATACCCCAAAGTATTTGCTTCCTTCGATAAAATGAAAGTCATTACTTCAAATCTAAATGGCGATTGAAATGGCTTTATCCATGTGTGTCCTATACATTCTCTCCAGAGAAAATATTCGTATTAATATTATGACCTGTATACTCCTGTACTTATTATCCATATAAACTATAGGTTGATTGATTGAAAGTCTTAGGTTCTTCATAACACAGTGGCTGTTTATTAATATATTGTAATAAAAATACTTTTGAGGACAAACTTCCTTTCAGACTGAACGTAAATCTACCTTCGGTCACCTTCGAAAACCATGTGACCCGAATAGCCCCTAGACTACTATGGTAATGTATGTACTAGTATGTTTATGACTATTATGATTCGTATATTAGATTACAACATATTTATTACAAATCCTGAATTCCCAAATGTAAACTTCCTATATACAAATATAAACAATTTTTTGCTCTCCCATAAACCTACAAAATCTTAATAAAAGCAATTTAATTTTTCAAATTTTATAAATATATGTCTGAATAAATAAGTATGTATTTATAGGTATGTGTATATATATATGTGTGTGTGGATGTATGTGTGCACGCGCGTATTTACGCGCTTATGCATACATGTACACATAAAAGGACAACTAGAAAAAAGAGTTATGTATATGGTCTAATCCTGCATAATAGCATGTCCTATTCTGTTTTATTATTTTTATTTTCGTTTTACTTCTATTTCCATTATAATTTTTCTACTATATTCTTTTCCCATTTTCAACATGTTTATATATTTAATCCATATGTTTACACTAGACCTCACTAAGTAACTATATTCCATTGGTCACCATGAAATAGGCAGCGACTAGTTTGATCATCTATATACGTAAATGTAGTATATATGTAAATGTTATAATGTTTTATCACGAATTTTATAAATAAAAATAATTAAAAAAATATTCCGAAACAAGAAACTATAAAATCAAATATGTTGTGTGGAGAAAAACGGTTATTTTTCTAGGACAATGGAAAAGAAATTTCATTTCAGATTAACTGAGGATAGTTATAGTTCTACGTAAAGCCTTTTCACCGATATACAAAACTCTTTTAGTAAGCCATGTTTTTTCTACCAAATAAGAACAATAGATTGTTCCACTTTATACAAAGTATCCACAGCCTTCATCTGTTCGGGATTATGCTCCCTGCGGTTGTTCAGTGCAAGAAGAATATTGTTGGATTTACGGAACTACTTTCTGTCGATTTGATGAAAGAGCATATTTATTTTGCACAATACAAGATATTCAATTTGATACTCTAGGTATCTTTGGCGAGTCTACTACAAGGTGGCGCAAAAGTCATCACCCTATCGGATAATGCCATAATTTTTACAAATGGCACCAAATGTCAGTTCTGTTTTGACATTTGTGAAGTAAACAGATACAAAATATAACAACCAAATCAACATGACATGAATCGCTATTCTCCTCGCATAAAAACGCAAAAAAAAACGGTTTTGGTGATTTGCAATAGCCGGAAAGATCGCCCGATTTAACCGTTTCAGACTTCTTTTTGTGGGGTTTCTTGAGTCTATGTCAACAAGCCTCAGATTCTTAAAGCCCTCAAAGAGTTATGTAAAATGCCGTAAATCGCCGGTGTGGTAATCAAATCTGTCCGCAGCCACTTGGCCGATATCATTTTCTTGAGTTAATGAAAAAAAAATAAGACGTCAAAAGCAGAACAAAAAAAATGCAATGAGAATATATGAACCAAATGCGAATGGTAGAAGAAGTCGGGGACGCCTGAGGAAGACATGGCACGATCAAATGAATCAGATACTTGGGTCGGGCCATGTCAAGAATCAGAAGAATATGTTAGAGACGAAGTACGAATGTGAATGAGGCAAAGAGTGTGTGCCAAGACCGAGATGTTTAGCCGTTCGTCCTCTCTGCCTACCCCTGCAATGTTGGTTAGTTAGTTAACTTTGAAGAAATCTTGTGCTATTCCCCTTCTATATATCACATTACTTTTTATCTTCAAATATATTCTACGCTCTGAGTTAAATAAGTACCTACCTACTGTAAAATAAAATATTGTCAAAAAATAAAATATTGTAAACTTAAAATATTGTAAAAAATATACGAATGTTATTTTTTGCAATTTATAATAATTGAATGTACCTACATCCTACATAACAAATAGGTATTAAGTATCTAACATACTAAATGTTAGATACAATAATTTCATAAAGTAACTTTACATTACAGTAAAACATGGCAACATTTTAATAAGAGATTTTTTCCTTGAAAATCGTGATGTTTCAATAGAAAACAGCTGACAAAAGCTTTGCCTAATGAATTTTATACAATCAGCCCACATATATTATTATTATTGTTAGAATTAAAGTAGTAGAAGAGAAGTAGTAGTAGAATTTAAGTATTTTCTATTATTTGGTGGGTTGATGAAAACCAAGCCAACTTTAGAAGTGGAAATAATTTTATTGCCGGTAGAATTAGATAGGCGCTATGTTTTACTGTTGGGACACATTTTCACTAAAATGCATCAATGATAAAACTATTTGATTATTATACTGTATGTACTAGCGAATAAGTACAAAAAAACGACCCTGTAAAAAAAAAAAGTTTGGTATCTGTTTCTTTTTTTAGTCTGAATACCACACAAGAGTCTCAACTACTCCCAACCGCCTAGAACAAGTGAGACTTTTACACCCGCAATTGGGTTTATGTTGTGAGGCTGAAGGTAATTGGTGATGGGAGGGAGACGGGGAAGAGGAAGGTGGGGAAAAACCTGGCTATTTAGAACCAGTCATTGTCAAAAGCCATTTCAAGCAACGTTTCAATTCTGAATGGTGGTCTTAGACAAGGGCGATATTGAGAGAATCGTCCATTCTGGAACATGCCGCAAATATACAATATATAATTGTGAAAAAACACAAATAAAATTTATTTGCGCACGCCGGGTTCGAGCCCGCGACCTTCGTATTGGAAGTCGAGAGCCTTGCCCCTCTACCTCGCCGGCATACTGTATATAAATTCATATTACTAAATGTATTTTTCGAGTGGGTTTTAAGTTTGAAATTAAAAAAAAAAAATTGTGATTTTAATTTTGGGGACCAATTGTCGGGGGATCAACAGTCGGAGGATCAACTGTCAAGTAATCGAAACATTTTGTCAAACATATTCTTTCTAAGACAAAAAAAGTTTGACCGACAAAGAACGCTACGAAATTAAAACAGCCTCTCAAGTATTTTATAAATTTTGGATTTACTTAAATACTTTTTTTAAAGTAGGTTTGTAGGTATAATATCACATCGATAAATCCAAAATGGTAAAAGCTTCGAAGGAAATAAAGTTTTCCAGAGCTTTGAGCTTTATCTATTTTACCATAATAAGTAACCCTTCCTTACACCGAAAATAGTCTAATAAACTAAAGAATTTGAAACTCCGGTCTTATCTACATCAGCCAATCAGCCGATTACGCCTGGACCTGTTGATCTTAGGAATATTTTTGCACTCGGGTGAAATACGACCAAAACATTCGGGGATGAAACTACCTAGTTGATGGAATGCTCGAAGTTGGGGATGAAATGTGCCGGGAAGTTATTCGTTCACTTCATTAATCCTCCAGAGATAGGGCGAAGGGCGAAGGGCCTGTTTACTGGGCCTGGATTAGCCCACTCTATCTAGCTAATATTAACATTTTACGCACTACGTTATAAAGAAAGTGCTGTTTTGTAAAGGAATGTTTCATGTTACTCAAACATTTTATTCTTCTTTTAAAAAAATTATTTTGCAATTTTTATTAGAATTATGGTAGATTCAGACTGGGTCGACGTACGTGCCCATCGCTACGCCTAACAATATCTGGACTGCTTAGCAACCATAGATTTTCAATGAAAATTTATGTTTTAGAATCACATTGGCCCCTTGCATCGCGACGTGCGATGTCTGTGGCCATTCTCATAGAAAATGTATGGGTTGCTAAGCATTGTTTGTTACGTCGTCCAGTCTGAACCTACCATTATTCTCCTTTATAATAACTTTTGAAGGTAATTCCCATCAATATAATATAAATAAATATGGGATATTGAAAGAAGGGTAAATGCAGGTAACTCCATTAATGGAGGATTAAACGCCGTTGGAGCCAACAAAAAGTAGTCCACAGAAGCGAAGCTAACAGTCCAAAATGGAGTACTGGTACCTTCCCTGATGTATGGCAGTGCAGCATGGAACTGGCAGAGAAAGGATGAAAGTAGACTAATGCTGTAGAAATGATGATCATGTGAGGAATGTGGAGATCCGAACAGAATGCAAGGCTGATGTGAGCGTAATAAGTAAGATTAAGAAAGAGACGCTTAGATGGTTTGGGCATGTTGAGCGAATGAATGAAGAAAGGAGTGTAAAGAGAATTTATGACGCGAATGTGAATTTTAGAAGAAGCCGAGGACGCCCAAGGAAGACGTGGCATGATCAAGTGAATCAGATACTTGAGTCGGGCCATGTCAAAAGTCAGAATAATAGAAGAGTATGTATGAATGTGAATGAGGCAAGGAGTGTGTGCCAAGACCGAGTTGTTTTACGGTCCGTCCTCTCTGCCTACCTCTGCGGGGAAACGGCGTGATGGTCAGTTAGTTAGTTATATAATAATATATCACCGAAGAAGAATATAATACTAACAAAATTTTCACCATTCTCTAGATAATTTATTATCAATTAAACAAATAAATTCTAGCAAATTGTATTTATTAAAATGTACATTATCATATGGAAAGTCCATGAAGACGATGGTGAAATACCACCTTAATATTTATTTTATATGGGAACCTCAGTAATGACATCTAAATTAACAAAATAATATAAGGCTTCTAGAAAACCACAAAATATAAACTTCTAAAATAGTAATAGGTCAAAAGATATCTAACCTTAGGTCAATAGATATCCAATATAAATCAAATCCGATATGTTTATCCAAAACACTATCCAGGTTACAAACCAGTTCTTCAAACATTTGTTTTCATTTAAAAAGGTAGTTGCCAGTAATAGAGGAAAAAATTCGGAATTTGAATTATGAGATTGACAAAAATGGTTTAAAAATGTATGACAGTGTGATGGCCCGTACCCTACACAATCACTCAAAAACCTGTTGTCAATGGTATCGCAGTGACTCGCGACTCGCACTGTAAGGCGATCCGCTCACTGAGGCAACTGAAAACTGTCAACTAGCAACCGTGTTTGTATGACAATGTGATGGCCCGCACACTACACAATCACTCAAAAACCAGTTGTCAATGGTAACGAGAGCGGTGACTCGCGACTCGCACTGCTGATTGCCGTGGCCGGCCGTTGCTAGTTGCCAGCTGTCAGCTGATTGTTCTTCGTTTATGGTTAAACAAGCTTTTTGACCAATCAAGACATAGAAACCAGCCGGTTTCAGTTGCCTCGTCAACGGAGCGCCTAAGTTGCTACGATGACAGCTGATTGTTCTTCGTCTATGGTTTAACCAGCTAAGATAATTACGGAAATTGTAACATTGAGTAGGATGTTTGGTTGGAAACCATAGCAACCAGCAAGTTTTAGTTTGGTCCTCAGTGAGCAGATCGCCTAAGTGGTAGAATTGATTTTGTTCGTCCCGGTAAGACGTGAGATCCTGGGTTCGAGTCCAGTTACTTTATATTTTTCTATGTCTTGTTCTTTTTTTCATATTTCGTTTAGAATTATTAGTATTATCTTCTCCTTCATTGATATAATTTATTTTACAGCTGATGAAAAGACAATCGCAATCGCAAGATCGCAATGGTTGTATGTTAAATATTGTATGTTTGTATGTGAGGTATACTTACAGTTCATTGACTTGAAAGTACAAAATAAATTAAAATTTTCACGGCAATTTAAAAATAATTTTTTGAAAACTGGTTACTTTACAAAACGTAGGTACGAAAGTGTTTGGTTATAAGTTTTCACAAACAGGCGATCAATTATTATTATTATTAACTGACATACAACAGGATTGGATTCAGAACTGCGTCGTGGAATGATACTGACTGCATTATGATAAAAAAATACTTACAAGAAGTACGCGATATTTAATAATTTATCTTCATGCTTTTTGAGCACTTTTATTGCTTACTTGAATGTAGGTATATATTAAAGCAAGTTTTGAATGAAATAAATCGATATTAAATTTTTAAAATTTTGATACGGGGAATAATCGATCTTTCTCATCGGAACCTCTCTGTACAGTTGCAAGCATTTTGGAACTTTAATTCTCAGCCGCTGGTCAATGGGTCTTAAGCAATTTGATGGTGTTTCTAAGAAAATATTTACTTTATTATGGGAAACAATCAATAAATTTAAATCAAGATATTTTTGTTTAAATATTAGAGATACAAGATACTTAATTTTCCAATAATGCTTAAAATTCAAGGTAAAGTAAATGTAAGTTACTATGGTTACTAGACTAATTTTTAATTAATCTAATTACTTGCGCCGAAATGAGTATATTGTAACAGTCTACGAACACAATTATTTTTGAAGGTGCTCTCAAAATAATTATGACATAAGCATTTTCAGTAATCCATCCTCCGCTTTTCTTCTCGTCTCGAGATCCTTGAGAATTCCGCCGTTGTTTAGTTTTAAGTTTCATTTTAATATACGTAAAGGGCGAACGCGTGTTGCTTATTAATCCATTAAAGCAGGCGGCACAAGAAGAACCGTTCCAATGGACTAAGTTGTGCTTGAAGACAGAAAACGTGCAGAGGAACTTGGCGCGATGATCCATTTCGGAACGGAAAGCGTTCCGGCTACTGGCTGAACTATATCGGAAAATACGGACCAAAGTTTCAACGTTGGCATTAGATCTCCCGACTTTGCAGATAGTAGCCGTTCAAAACAAAAACAAACAACCACCGTAAAGCCTACGCCCTACGGCAGAGATGGCAAACCTAATCGATCAAGCTAGAAAGAGAATAAAAAAACAAGCTGAATTGTTTCGAAAAAGTTTTAAGTATATTTAAGTATAGTTAAGTTTTTCGATATCCCCAAAAATAACGAAGTTATGAGCTTCCAATATAAGCACTTATAAAATGCATGCAATTGTGTATTGTGACTCCACACGCATTATAATAATTTGTAATTCCAATGGCAGTGCTGCAGCTCTTTGCATGTACTTTGATGTCACAAGCTTATTTGTTGCATCTACATTTTGACGGCTTATAACATCTTCGGTACTATTCGGTATTTTCCAAAAATTGAAAAGTTCCGTCCTCAGGAAGTTCTAATTAATAATATTATAGTTGCATTTATAAATAACATCTAATTTCCTTGTAGACAACCTTATTCTACATTTAAAAAATATAATATTATATTATATAGAGACCAGGGAGATGAATCTTCATACTTTGGAGAAAATAAGAAATTAGAGAATTATGGTAAAAATATGTTCGCCCGTCCTAGGCACGCCGATGATGCATGCAACATAAAGTCACGGAACTAAAAAATACCTGCTACGTCCTTAATTACATTTTTGAAGGCTAAATCGGGCTTCATACACCCAAGCAATTAAAGCAATCCTTTGAAACCCTGTTTGTACAAACACGCGAATTTGTGCAATGGAGGGATGGAGAAATTCACCACAAGCAGTTAGCAGCAGGCGCACAGTCCATGTACTAAACGATTAAATAAAAACCACACCTACCCGTGCATTACTTAAAATTGACCCAGTCAGGTTCACCATCCCTCCTCTACGGAGTTGAATGTTATCCTAATATCGGAAATTTTTCTAGTTTACTAGAAACATAGCATGAAAAATGGTTAGTTTAAAATGTCTTTAAAGTCAATCACTCTTTCGAAGTCTTATAAAAGTGAACCGTGTTAATCCTGTCCCCTGATTCAATTCATTAAAATAATTCCAAGTTTTGAACTAGTTGGAGTTGACAGATGCGTTATAATAACATTTTTCTTTGAAAGTTTCGCAAAAAAGTTGGAGGCGGATCGTAAAAACAAAAAAAGAGGTGTCGTACATTTTTACTTTGAAAACATTTTGTAGTCTCCACGTTGTGCGCAAGTTTAGTGAGAAAATTAAAATATATGATACTCCCTAACCTGTAAAATACTAACATCGTATAATAAAATGTAAAGCAGCTTTATTAAACGCACAATTTCTTGTTTAGAGCGAGTAGGCTAAACATTCATCAAAAACTTTGTGCTTTGTATAGAATTTATGTTCCCGCTTGTGTTACATAATGTACCAAGTTGTGTAAAGATGTCGTAGATATCATTTAAATGCCAACTTTAATCCGGATTGAGACAATTTTACTACATATATTCAAAGGTGAACAAGAGATTTCAATCAATCTTTGACACCTTCTTTAGAAATCCGTTCGTACCGCTATTTCCGTAATGGCAAATACCAAAAGGGACAATATGTATTTAACTTTAAACGTTTCGTATTTCGCACAGATACCGTTAACATTATTTTAGAGAAGGCGTAAAATTAGAGCTACAAAATCTGTTTTACTACTATTCAACAGCTGAACAATGCTCGTTCAGGCCTTTCCATGCTAATGTGCCCAATTGGGAAGATTTATCTAGCGTACAAGAATAGATACGAGCTTCCACCTGGCGGAGTTTATTCGAAGGTTCTTTTTAATGCAGGGACCGGGAGATAGGAGGGTGAACTGAAAGGGTGTGACGAGGCGGAGCGCGATTGATAACAGAATTAACAATCGATAAATATGATAATGCCAGTACCTGGCATGCGTTGGGATGCCACTTAAAGAAAGAACGTGTTTATGTTTTTATTATGTTTATTGAAGAACTTTTGGATTCACAATACATTTTGTCTTTCTGTACACGACTATATCAGAAGGTTTTACGATGCGTAACAGGCCACTTATGCCATGGTTTTTCCGAATTAACCCCCGCTGTCCCCTACTGCTACTATGTCTTCTTTGCAATACCTCCCTCGTCCCTGACCCTGCGTATCCTGCGCTCTCACCCCGTTCCCCTCCCATGATCCTCCCCTCCTCAGTTCCCCTCACACCTCCCGGATTCCCCCCCCCCCTTCCGCTAAACTATATGAAATACACTCATTTTTCAAACAAATTGCGTACCTTATGTTGTAAAAAATGAATACGAATTTCATTTCATCAGACCTCACTATTATATATGAAAACCTTTGCGGGCATGTGCACTTTAATTCACCAAAGTTTCGGACCAATCGGATTAATAGTTTAGGAAAGTATAAAGATCAAACAAATAATATTAAGATTGCGCAATGTTGAATTTAAAACTTGATTTATCGAAGTTCCTAAAAAACTCAAAAGCTGAATTCACAGCGAAATAATTTCGTATTTTGTATTGTCAAAATCAAATTACTTCCTGGTTTTATATAATGTCTACATTGGTCTATTTCGACACATGCTCAAAGGAGTTCTTGATGTCGACACAATTGAACGTATTTTCATTATAATATTTTACACATTAATTAAAATATTTCACAGATTTAAAGCGAAATCTAGGAACAAAGCTCTAAAAAATATATATTTGCGTGACCGTCATAATAAATTCAAAAATGATTTGTTTAATTGAACATAATAATTTCACACACGCTTCATAATATTGTAATCAACATCAAAGCAAAATAAATAAATATATAAATATGAAATATGGGGAAACACAAATATCACATTCTTAAACGAAATTCAAATAATTCAGAATAAAGTTATAAAAAAACTTTTTAACTATAGACCAGATACCCCCACCAAAAGAGTATACAAAGAAACTAACTTAATGAAAATCAGAAAACTGTACGAATACAACATATGCTTATTAATCTACAAAATTCAAAATGGCTTTATACACACAAATACTACATTTATGAAAACATCACAAGTACATGAACACCACACAAGACAACGTAATAAATTATACACAAATTCAACAAAGACAGAGTGTGGCAAAAGAAACATAGGCTATGAGGGTATAAACATATATAATCTCCTTCCTGATAGCCTGACAACCGAAAATAAATTAAGTATATTTAAAAAAAAACTCAAAATTAATGAGCAAAACCAAAATGTTCTCACTTAAAAAAATGTATTACTTGGTGTTAGGTAGTAAACCATCATTATTAATATTATTTGTATCAATGTATTAAGTTAACAAAGCGAAATATATATATTTCTTTTAACTTAAAAAAAAAAGGAAAAAAAAGCTAGTTTACCTCATTTATTATACTAAACGTTGGATTAGATTAAACGTGGAATAGAATAACGTGCTATTTCCCCACGCACCTTAAACTCGTTCGGCCGAGTCAAACACAAAATTAACAGAGTAATAACACTACCAAATAAGGCAATAATGGTATTGGATCCTAAGAGTATTGATATTAGAGAGACGGCATGTGAAGTGTGCCCGCGCGCTCCAAGTGTGCCTTTTCGAGAAATCTACCCACACGGTTGACATTGGCTGTCACCATGTAAAATGGCTGCTGTCGGACCGTATTAAACGACCAAAAACCAGCAGCCAATGTAAGCCGTTTGGGTAAAATTCTCGAAAAGGCATACTTGGAGCGCGCGGGCACACTTCACATGCCGTCTCTCTAATATCCATACTCTTAGTATTGGATCAGTGGTCTAGATCTAATATCAGATTATGATATTGGATAAAGCTATCAGTGGTTTTTAAATTAATAAAAACACAGATTTATTTTGTAATAATTTATTTTGTTGTAGGATTATATGGATGGAAATTTGTGTTGTTTAGTAGAGACTACCGTTTGAAAATTGAACAATTCTGCCAACGATCGACGGTATAACATTAGTATCTTAGAAATACACTTAGTTTTTCAAAATTTTAAAACTGTGTGTACCAGATAAAATAACAATATTTCAAAATCAATTTATGTTTTTTTAAAAAAAAGAGTCAATAAAAATCCAAAATCAGTCTGGTAATACCCTCCAATTTGTTCGCTTTAAGAACAACTAGAATGGGTCTCAAAGAAATCGATGTGTATCCGTTACTATCAATGTTAGAAATATTATCTAAACGGTGTTAGAAAGAAAAATATCATGATTTATATTCAAATTTAGTTAACTTTTAAATAAATAAAATGTACACTTTTATGAATCCAAAGTTTCTGATAGCAATTTGAAATTTTTTTTTGTTTTTTTCCGAATTTTTTATGAATTATTTTTACATGAAATGATAAAAAAGTTCGATAATAATAAGGTTTATAAAACATTTTGATGATAAAATATGTACGTGTTTTTGTTTTTTTTTTCATTATCAGTAATTTCAATTAGAAAAAACTTTTTTATGTTTGCTTGCAAAATTTTTATATTTCAAAAATTATTTGTTTATTTCAAATTATAAAATTTTAAAGCTCATTTTATCACCTTTCCATAACAGTTTTTATATTTTGGATACATTCAGAAATATTCCATTTATTTGGTTTATATTACAAAACGGAAATATTTCGACTCTCTGAAAAAATACTATCTACTAGGCTTAATCACCTGTTCAGGTGACGTTTTGTCTCTTAAAATATGATATGGTAATCCATAACGTACAGATCGTCTCTTTCGCTCTATAACTGTGCTGGATTTTAATTTCATACTATCTAATTGTTCCTTTTTTTAATTTTATTTATTTAATTATTTCATATTACTTCTCAAAGAAAGCCCCGAGGAAAAATAGATTAGGTCTCCCTCAACCAGACTCTCCAGATCTGGCCCGTCACGCAGCCTCATGAAACAAGTCACCAAACGCAGCGAACCACTCGGCCGCAGAGAATGAGTAAACAGAAAAGTCATTATAATGAAATATCTCCAAATCATTTACAAAGTTAGACTTTTAATTTAATTGGTTCATTATATTACTATTTGATTTCATTAGTTCAGCTACCTCAAACATACATCGCTATTTACATATAATATTTAACGAACTGTTATAAAGCAAACGAAGACTGTGCAGTGTGCAGTGTGCATATTCTGTCGCAAACCGGGAAAGGGAATACATTGTCTTGAGTAAACTATCAAAAGCACTTTAAATTTTGCAGCTTATTTCTGAAATAATGAAATAATTACTCCTAAACGTAAATAAAACTCTTGTTATATACCTACTTGCAAATATTAGCGTACTTTTATTCGTAAACTGGGAATGTTTGTCTTTCTTTAAAATAACCGAGCAATCATTTGGATGGTAAAATTTCTCATTTTTGTCGGTGTGTAGTTGCATGCTTGATTTGAAATTATATTCCTGCCTTAAAATTGGAACTGATAATTGCAATCATATCAGACACGCGATAAAGTAAGTAGTAAAATAATTTTTTGAATAGATAATTATTATTTTTAATTGATAAACTAATGTTTAAGACAAGATTTTTTTATGCATAGCACAAAGGGTAACAATTATTATAAGCAATAATTATCAGCCTGAAACGCTCATCCATATTGAAAAAACCTCCCGAGAAAAGATACATGTCATAATAATTCTTTATATGAAAAATATATTTCTTAAGTTTAAATGGTTGAAAGATCTAAATCTGAATCACTAATGATTTTGTAATCTAAATCTGAATCACTAATAACCGATTATTTTAAGGAATTTGAAGAATTCGTTAAAATTCAAGTTCTGTGAAAGTTTTATTAAGTTCTGTTATTATTTCAACATGGGTCAGTTGTGTCCCTTTACAAAATAACAGAATTTGAATATAACTTTCATGGAACGTGAATTTTAACTGTAAAATTTGATAAATTGTTAAAATTTAATTATTGTTTCTTTATAATTAATATACATTGTTTAGCATTAATTATTAACCCCACTAGGGTTCGCCTGTATCGGGCTTAATAATTTAACAATTTAATAAAAGTAACACGCGTAATAGCAATTTAAATATAAAAATCATAAATAAATTTGAAAAGTATGAATGCTTATAAGTATGAATTTCAAATGGCGCGATGATGATTGTCTTTTATATTAAACGTAATATTGCGTTGCTATTT
This sequence comes from Limnephilus auricula, assembly GCA_951813805.1. NCBI lineage: Eukaryota > Metazoa > Arthropoda > Insecta > Trichoptera > Limnephilidae > Limnephilus > Limnephilus auricula. The sequence continues at coordinate 44,457,120 of OX638389.1, read as the reverse complement.
TTATAGTAAAATATACATGTTATAAACTGCGCCAACTCTCAATACAGGATTTTTTAGTGATACATGCTATCTGAGTAAGACAAAATATCGCGATTGTAATGTAATTAATAAAACCGAATAAATTATTTTGTGAGAAATCAGTCACTTTGTGGTTTGATATATTTAATGAAATAAAACAACGTTTTCCCCCGTAGATATAATACGGTAATCCATTATGTGCACTTCCGTCTCTTTCTCTCTATTACTATGGGCCGGTATATCAGTTGGTCTAAAGCTCGGCTTTGATGAAATGTGGAGCTCAGCATGGCTTAGCACACAATCCGTATATCACTCGTAATCCTAGAGTTCACCAAGTTTAAAAGTTTAGTCTATGATAATTTTAGTCATTTTTATGCCGAACCAATCTTTTTATGTAAATATCTATGGACTCTATGGTTATTATCAAACAACGGGATTGGTTTATTTATGCAAACAACCGAACGTCAAACGATGTCTAAATCGTCATCACTCGAAGAAAGTTCGAAATTTCATGTTGATAGGTGAACTTATTCCTCCAATGTAATTTATTGCGTCCGTACGTAGCAGATCGAAACCGAAGCAATGTGAAATCTGACCGATAACAGATGTGTTTTTGCCAATAGCGCTACAGCGTCTAGCAAAGGAACTATTCTGCGGCTTGCCACGTCTTAAGCGGCCGATTTCGGCGGCTTAAGTTGAGCGAGGAATGTGCTCCTTAGCAAAGAATTTAATTACATAATTGAAAAGATTTTAATTTCATACTTACTCATTGTTCCTTTATGTTATGGTATATTTTGTGTCTTTCTGTATGTATTTACTATTTTATATGTATTTTTTGATCGGTTTCATTTTATATCCCGATGATGCTTGAATTAAGCGAAACTAAACAAATCTTGTTTATAAAGAATCTCAATGCTGACAAGCTACTTGCAGTAGCTTAGCGAGTATGAATTCCGATTGTTTGCCTAATTTAAATTAAAAAAATAAATAAACTTACTGTGCATATAGCTGGGAGCTCCCTGCGAGGAAGAGCCCAAGGGGGCTGGGGAGGCCGAGAGCTGCGCCGCTAGGGTCAGCAAGGCCCCCAGAACCACTACGCTGCCGGATACCATGGTGACACCTACCGACAAAACAATGCATATGAATTTCAGAATTCTTGGAAAGTAATTTATTTATTTATTAAACGCTATAAAAGAGAGCTGCGCCGCTAGGGTCAGCAAGGCCCCCAGAACCACTACGCTGCCGGATACCATGGTGACACCTACCGACAAAACAATGCATATGAATTTCAGAATTCTTGGAAAGTAATTTATTTATTTATTAAACGCTATAAAAGAGAGCTGCGCCGCTAGGGTCAGCAAGGCCCCCAGAACCACTACGCTGCCGGATACCATGGTGACACCTACCGACAAAACAATGCATATGAATTTCAGAATTCTTGGAAAGTAATTTATTTATTTATTAACCCGTTTAATCACAGGAGACCATATTTGTCCCAGCTCACATAGGTCTCACAGAAATCGTTGTTTCTCCCTTACTTATCACTTATCATAGTCAGAAATGTGATCTAAACGGTATTGGAAAGAGAATACAACAAACTATATATTCAAATCTTAAAGAAAACCACAAAATAATAAAATTTATCCCTTTCTGAAACCAAAGTTTCCGATAGCAATTTGAAAAAAAAATTATGGAACTTTGTGAATTTTTTAAGATTTTTTTTTACATTAGACGAAAAAAAGTTAGGTGACAGTAAGGTTTATAATTCATTTATCTAATGAAATAAGTATGTGTTTTATTTTTTTTTCATTATCAGTAATTTTAGTTAGAAAAAAAAGTAAAGTGAGCCATTTTGAACACTTTTTTAATTTTTATTAAAAAAAATACATAGTAATTTTTAATATAGATATTTGAAAGCCTATTTCATCACCTTTCGAAAACAGTTTTTAGTTTTCGAATACGTTAACAAATGTTCCATTTATTTGGATTTTATTGCAAAGCGGGAATATTTTTAGCCTCTGACAAAATACGCCAATTATTTTAAGGGTTAAACGCTATAAAAAAGGCTTTTACATTAAAGTTATACATAAGATTATAAGAATACAGTGGTATACAGGAGGGATACAGTTTTTTTTATTTTTTTTATTTATTAAGTTAAAAGAAATATACATATTTCGCTTTGTTAACTTAAGTATACATTGATACAAATAATATTAATAATGATGGTTTACTACCTAACACCAAGTAACACATTTTTTTAAGTAAGAACATTTTGGTTCTGCTCCTTAATCTTGAGAGCAAACAGTTTAAAAAAAAAATAGATATATTAATTTTATTTTCGGTTGTCAGGCTATCAGGAAGGAGATTATATATGTTTATACCCCCATAGCCTATGTTTCTTTTGCCACACTCTGTCTTTATTGAATTTGTGTATAATTTATTACGTTGTCTTGTGTGGTGTTATGTTAAGAACAAAATAATAATGTATGAGTAATCAGAAATAATATCTATTATTATAAGCAATAATTATTAATCTGAAACACTCATCCATATTGAAAAAATCCTCCCGAGAAAAGATACATGCCGCCCCTCTAGTTGCCGGTCAGGAGCTCTATATTGCAAATTTCGTGGCCGTCGGTGAAAAATGACAATTCGTGTTTTTTAATTTATAAAATAACCATTAAAATGAACTTTTTTCGAAGATCCGGTAACTGAATTAATTAGTACTAGTTGATTAATATTAAGCGTATGACGGTTTTGTAAATATTTACCGTTATTTTTCATATAAACCAGGGTAGCCAATCTTCATAGGTTCGAGTACCGAACAATAAACTCCGACTTAATAAATAAATAAATCGTAAATCATAAATCGAAAATAAATTTTATCCTATGGATAAGCTATAAAAAGGATGGTAACAAACAACCTCAGACCTACTTAAATCTCTAGTGTTCTTGAGTCAGGAATGAGCGTCGATTTATATCAAATTGTACCACTCTGAAGAAGCCCATTACATGTGAAACCGGTCCGTTCAGAAATAAATAGGTGGTAGAAAGTTATGAAAGGGGTTTCAATGTATAAAGTACAAATACAATACCTGAAAAAGGCACATTAAAAAGAATTCGACCATGAATTAAATGCTTCACAATTAGGAATAATTATATTTCCGTTAATGCTATATAATGAAAAACCACCATTCTGAATCAAAGCGTTGTGCTTGAAATGGCTTCAGCCATGTTTGGTGATCAGAACTGGATAGCCAGTTACTCCCTCTACTACTTATTTTACATCTCATTTCCCTCTCTACTCCTTTTAGCCTCATAATGTGCTCTAATTGGTAATGCATACTCACCTGCTTCGGGTTATTGGTTCTTTTCTGCAATATTCACATAAAAATGTGTTAATTTCTTATCTCTATAATAATAATAATATGAAAACGCCTTTTTAATTTCTTATATTTAAAAAAAAATATGAACTACCCATTTTGGTGAAGTCAACCTTCAGTAATTGTGCTAATTATCTAAACTACCCCCTTACACCATTAATTATTAACAAGAGAAAGCCTTTAACTGGTGGTATTATGTTTAGCATTGTCCGTTATTAACAACATAAAACGTAACCTGTACCTGTACCTTTTCTGTGTTCTATACCGAACAATAAAGCCCATCGAAGCAAATTTAAGAACTCAAAGCAACAAGTATTAAAAAAATAACCAGAAACAACAAAAAACCGAAAAGAAAGCACCTCTCAGGTATCTTTCATGTTAAATTTATTAATATACTTCGGAAAACTAATGAAAAATTCGAACAATACCTTCTTTCAAGTAGTAACAATAGCCCGATACCGGCGAGAACGAAAACACCAAAGCCTCAACCAAATTAAATCCAATATTGTGCCTACAGCTAAATAAATAAAACGTTTTAATATTTCCGGTAAAACAATAAATAACTAACAGTAAAGCGTGGAAATCGAGAACGTCAAATTAATCTCACCAATGATTGTTTTTTAACGCGACGTCAGCACAACGTTTACGTGTATTTTGACAACACAGGTTAACACGATGATGGTTAAAACATTATGCAGGGACCAGGGAAAGATTATCTGTTACCTGCTCGGGGTGGCGGGTGGGTGGGTTGGCAGGTGGGTGTGGAGGGAGGGCGGGATCGCTTGGGGGAGAGCTTAAAATAAAATGATAACCGATCATGTGGAAGGCGATAGCAGGGCAGAGTCGTGAGGGCAGGGCTTTATTATTTGTATGAATATATATTTGAAATAATATCGAAACGTTTGATTCATGTCTCCGTTGGGTTTGATTGACTTTATCGCGATGTTGCCATTGTGCGCGGTGTAAAGCGGTGAATTTAGGCGTTCGGTGAAAGAAATCCAATGATTTATGCATTTATTGATTTTTTTTCACCTTTCAATAATCGCGTCGGTAACAAATTTGTGTTTTGAACATGATATTTATAAGCCTTACTATCTAAAAAAGTACACCACTACCCCACTGTACAGATGAAAAACCACATAAATCTGTCCTCCGTATTCAAAATATATATTCACAAATAGGTACCTTTTTTTAAAAATTTTATTTTATTTTATTTCTTCTTTTATACACAACAGTTTAAAATTTTAATCATTGTTTAACAATAGAATAACAATCAAAATATAACAAAAAAGGTGAAAACATAATTTTTTTTTTTTTCTACACCAATTAAGAGAACTGGCTCTTGAGCTATAAGATATACAATTTTTTAGTCTATAAATAATATAATATCTTGGACTAGATTAAGGAAACATTATAAAATATGTTATGGTTTGATTTACAGGATTAAGGTTACAGAATTTTTTTGCTGATAGTTTTTTATGAATAGTTTGACCCTTTTCTGGAATAATACTAAACCTGTTTTTTTTTTTTTTACTTCTTCGGGAAGGCTATTGAAATAAGTTATCCCTTTGTATACATAATTATTTTGCATTTGTTGAGTGGAAAATAATGGAATTTGAATATTATATTTACGTCTTAATGATGATTTAACTTTATTTTTTTTAATGTCTTATCTTTGAATATTTGTAATATTGAGTCTTTTTTATAGAGATCTTCAATTTTTGGAACATCGAAAATTTTAAACAATGTTGCAGAAGGGAATGTAGGTTGTTCTTTTTAAATGACTTGCACCACATTTACAGGGTTTACAATTTTTTTACATGCACCACCCCATCCAATAATTCTATATTGAATCACTGAATGTTACCACTGCAATGTTACTACTACTGCTTAAAATTACTGAAACCTATGCTCGTTAAATGTTTTGCGCCATTTGGGAGTGTTTCGTCCCTTTCCCATAAGAATTCGTGGCTCGGATCGCGCTTTGGTTGGCAAATGTATACGTAGCATGTGAGGATCGGCGAGCGCAACTCGGTATCACCACTAGGTACATACGATAAACACGTACTTAATTAAGCTCAATTTACACGTCTGACCTGATGATGGACACTGCAACGATGTCCGAAACGTTGGCTGGGAAACATGGCGTAATAAAATTCCATTTCTAATTCAAGCATAATTCAATTTGGGAGGCGGGTATGGGTACCACCGCCCGGGAGCCATTTGGTGGATAAGCAACACCCCTGCGATAGGTCACTCCAAGTTGTTCGCTATGTTTGGGTACCTACGTTCACGTCATGAGATGAGGAATGTCTAGGTCAAAGAGGCTGATTGAGGGAGGCTTTTTTACCTCTCTAGCAAGGCACTCTCGACCCTCTCACCCAGTATGAGAGATGGATTCATACGTCCGTAACTCCTGGACACACTGACCCACTGATTCCGACCCACCCCTCACACCTTTTCCTTCCCAGATATTTCTTTCCTTCACAATAATAAAATATATAAAATAAATAAAACCGTCCACACAGCATCCCCAAAGATAACATAGGTTCTGAGGGAAATTATTTTCATTTAAAAATACGCCTAGAAATATCACATTAATTATTTTGACAGTGGAAATCTAAAATTATAACATACTATCCATTCTTACTTTGACATCTCCCGAGAGACCACTGCTGAAGATCATTACTTTAAATTTCTTTGACCACAGATCTTTCACGACTTTGTCTAATTCAAACTAACGCTTTAAGCAACGTTACTTGATTAATTGATATTATTTTCCCAAATTATGAACCTACGTTTTATCGTCTGTTTTTATTGACTTCTGAACTGTGTATTTTCCTGGTGAATCGGGAAGAAAATTAACAACTCTAAATATTACCAAGAACTCCTCAAAATAACGATCCAAGTTTTGTTTAAAATACAACAATATACTTCTCAATCAATCGACTTGCTTCCGCATTATTTGTAAAGGATGAAAGTGAACAATTTGAAAGCTCAACTCAGAAATATTAGTAGCTACTTGTCGAGTTTTCTAAAAGGTTACAATAACATTTTTATAAACTTTATTGAAAAAATGAAATCGCACCAAATATTTTTCCTTTACGTGTTTTAAAGGGAGGTAATTTATTGTTGTTGGTTTTCTTTTTATGACCTGACTTCGAAAAACAATATTTAAATAAGCCACACCGGCTGTAGGCATTTTCATTCAAACAATAATCTTCAATAATAGGTATCAATTCAAATTATTATTTTTTACTTTTAGTCAAGTAAACATTGATACAGTGAAGTTGGGCAGAAAACTAGATTATTCCAACCAAAATATTATGAATTATTTATTTATTAAATTAAAAATTCTACTCAGTTAAAGGATACTTATATCTGTGTAAAAATAACACAATTATAAAATAAAAAGAGAGACAGACATAAATGATACATAATGTAATTAGATCAATATATTTTTAGATTAGAATAGCAGAATTTTTTTTCTGAATGCGTATAAATTATCGACAAAATGTCTACTTCAGCACAATCTATCTTATAATATAGCCGTCACAATTGGGCCAGGTGGTTAAATAGGCGATATTACTTTTAAATCTATGCTGTGGTGTAACAATGAGAATTGGCAATACTTATTTCTGCAAGACATATATATGTATTGCAGTATTATTCACATTATTTCCTCAAAGTATTATTTTTTATTGGGTCTTTGATCTACAAGCTAAATATACAAATGTCTAGCGTTGGTTGAAATCAGACTTCGAAACTTCTTTCGCTAATCTGCGAAATAGTAATATTCTGATTACTTACTTAAATTATATTTTATTTTTTCGATAAACGCTTTCTGAAAGGAGAAAAATCTTTACTGAACCGCTTGTCGAAGACTGTCGAAGTCGCTTAAGACTGAACGATCAATTACTTGGACAAAAATGTGGTTTGTTTCGTATTGACATAGAATACGTCTAACTACTTTTATAGTTTGGGAACATTTACCCTTTTGTCTCCTCAAAGTTGTCCACGTACTTTCTTTACATCTTCCCACTTCCTACCGATACAGCAGGGATCACAGAATGGTTCTAGTTCACAAAGCGCAGGTTCACAGCGTAGCATGAGTTCAAACACAGCGCGGTATCACAATCACAGAACAGCGTGTTGTTACAGCACAAGGCGACCATAAACAAAACGGACAATAAACTTGATATTAAATTCATAAAAAATTCCTATCTGGATTCATAATATGGACATAGTGTAAAATTAAAATTCATAGCCCTCTCCGGACTAGACAAAAAACGTGTTTTTTTAGTGCCAAACGAAACGTTAAAGCGATCTTTACAGGGGCGAGGTAACATTCATATCTTTGTGCCTGATAAGCGTTTTTTTGCATTAAGTTCTCAATGAAGGAAATATTACTAGGTTGGCTGAATACGAAAGGCAACAGTAATTTTTTGTTTGATGAAGTAGAGTTGGAGATGAAAACAGTAATACCTACCTAATCTATTTATTTATTTCCGTTGTTTGTTTTTGGGGTGTTATGCCGTGTTGTGCTACCTCCTTCTTTAGCCGACGTTTCGGACAGCGTTGCAGTGTCCATCATCAGGGCAGATCCGGCAGATCCGTCGATGTCATATCGACGGATGCCGGATCTGCTGGATCTGCCGGATCTGCCGGATCTGCCCTGATGATGGACACTGCAACGCTGTCCGAAACGTCGGTTAAAGAAGGAGGTAGCACAACACGGCATAACACCCCAAAAACAAACAACGAAAATGCTTTTGGCCGTGAAAATCTAAAAACGTATCTATTTATTTATTAATTGATACAAGTGGCTAAGCAGGTTCTGGCTTAATTTCATCGTGGTTTAACTGTACGATGGTCGTCTATCCTGAAAAAACGTTTCACACGAGAGTCAGAGGATTTTAAAGATCTCCCGGCAATGAAATATTGTTCGAAATGCAGTTTTTCGGATCCATAAACTGAACTTTGTTATTTAAAAACATAGATTCGAGATCAATTTAATTTATATTGTAAAACACAATTTTTTTGTGGCACTTACATATCAGTTTACGCTTATATGGTAGCATTTTTACAAAATATTCTCTGTATATTTAAACGGCATTCTATTCAGCAACGCCGCAAATTAAATGTATTGTACAATAAAAATATATAAATTTGTTTTAGACCAATGAATAATTTAAGATGTTTAAGTAACAATAATTTTTCGGAGTTTGCCAATCATCTTATTTCCACCAATCATTATTAATAAGGACACAGGCGTTAAAATTCTTCACCGTAATAATAAAAGCAAAAAATTTGTAACTAAATTAATTTATCGTTTAGTCCCATTCTAGATATATTTCCAATAAACCGCTCTGATATTGTCGGAATTCCCACAATTACCCCTCCCCTTTTGTTAACCTACCACTCAAACACCTATTTTTTTTGTATATATATCTGTCAATATTTTGTATCATGGGTTAGTTTTAATATTCTCCTGACGAAGGAAGGGTTTTTCCGAAACCGGTAGAGTTTAATTAAAATTTAAAGTGGTCTAAACCAAATTTATATATTTTTATTGTAAATTATAGCGAGCTACAAAGTAAATGATTATTACGAATATGTAAATGTATTGTGTTTCATAAATCTTTATACAAGTCTGTATGATAAATATATACTTACATATTCTTAATATCATAAAATATCATAAAACTTAATTTCATTGATTTCTTTTTTTTTATTAGTTCCTCACATTTTCTCTTTTACTTTTAGTTTGTATTTTAATGAAATCTTTTCCTCAAAGATATTATTGATATCCATTAAAATTTAAGTGTAAACCTTAGAAATATGTATATCATAAAACACTTTGTAAATTGAAGATGCACTTAATCAGAATTGTTTGTATTAGGTATATTGTTGCATATTTTTTGTATTATGGTCCTGTATCTAAATGTCGTTATTTTATTGGCTAATGACAAAAATATACTTATTCGCTGTCATATATAAATTTATATACTATTTATAACGCAAATAAATAAAATAAAATAAATCCCCTAGTCACAAAATTACCAGAAAACACTTTGGATTTTTAAGTAGGAAAAAGTACAGTGTTTCCAAGCGAATCACTTGTAAAAACTTTTGACATCGCTTGAAATATTAAACGTCTCTTTACTTAAACCAGAAAAATAAATTTCAAAGGTTTCAACTCCACAGAAAAGAAATCGCACGAATTAAATTTGCCAGTCCCCTTTGCATCGCTTTGATATCAAGTAGATGAATACACTATGCCCCCGCCATATTTAAGGACGAAAACATAAAAAAAACTTCACCCGTGACGAGGAATGGGTGAATTATTGATGTAGGACAAATAATATAACGGGGCTGGATTTATCGGGAAGAATATCGTCTCCAGAAAAACTTCCGCTTTTAAGTAAAGCCTCCTTTTGGTTGCTGATGGCTAATTAACCATATTAAAGTCAACGCTGAATTCAGACCATCTTTTCCTTTTGCTCGTAATATTATCAGTTTAAAAAATTAATTAAGAGTCAATTTTTGCTCTTCCAATGTTTGCATGTTTCGCCAGGCTAAAGTAAGTAACTTGCCTAAGCTTTTACATGATACACCTACATTTTGGAACATTTACAAACCATTAACATAAGAAAATTATATGATTAACATTGTAAAAAGCGTGAATGTTCATAATTCACTTAAGAGCGATTGACCAGCGGCTGAGAATAAGAGTTTAAAAATGCTTGCAACTGTACAGCGAGGTTCCAATGAGAAAAATCATTTTTTTAAAATTAAAAACTACATATCGATTTATTTCATTAAAAACTTGGTTTAATATATACCTACATTCAAGTAAGCAATAAAAATGCTCAAAACGCACGATGATAAATTATTAAATATCGTGTAGTTCTTGTAAGTATTTTTTGATCATAAGTATTTATGATTTTTCAATAATATCTAAACAAAATAAGTGTGTAATTTTTTTTTTAAATATTTTAGTTTGTAAGACCTTAAATAAATAGAAAAATTGAAGTATTTTTGTCACAAAACACGTTCTCGGATTTATTTTTTAATGATTTTAATTTAACTAAAATTTAAGTTTTGAAAACTGTGTTGACTAGATTATGTATTGATTTATTTTGTTGTATGATTTGAAATTTGTGTTGTTTAAGGGAATCTATGAAAATGTTTGAAAATTTAACAAATCTGCCAAAGACCAACGGTATAACCTTAATACATTAAAAGTACACTTAGTTATGTATTTTTGTAAAAAAGAGTCAGAATCTCTAGAATTTGGTTTAAAAATGACTAATTTCCGGTAATACCCTCTTAAACATTAACACAGAATGAACAGCGTAATTTTAATCGCATCCATAATAATTCTTAAATACAACCATGCTCGTGTTAAAATATTTAACTCATTTCAAAATACGTATATCTAATCTTAAAAATTGATTGTAATTTTAAGTGGGATATAAATATACAAGAAGTTTGCACACGATTTAGAGCTATAGTGAGCAAACTTTATAGACTAAAGTTTTTTGTTCCACAAAATACCCTTAGAATATTTTTGTTATTTATTTTTGGGGTGTTATGCCGTGTTACGCTATCACCTTCTTTAGCCAACGTTTCGGATAACGTTTTAGTGTCCATCATCATGGCAGATGTGTAACACGGCATAACACCCCAAAAATAAATAACAAAAATACTTCTGGCCGTGAAAATCTAAAATCATATCACTCTTAAAATAGTATATCTGTAATTGGCGGAATCCCTAATAAGATATGGAATAACTGCATGGAGACATTCAACAAAAACAAATCTTTTCTTCATTATTATTATCTTAATTTTTTTTCTTTCATTCATTTTAAATCTTAATTTTTTTGACAACTTTTTTTAAATAATGTATATATTTTATGTACCTGTTCAAAATTTAAAAAGGGAATTGTTAAAATAACCCGTTGAAAACTTACACCAATCAGTATAACGGGACTAAAAAAAAAAGTAAAATAAATAAATGAATTTAAAAAAAAAGTTTTTCTCTATGTAGGTATAGATGTTAACAACATCAGATATATCAAGATAAAAAACAAAATGTAAAACTTATTACTGCGCTAGTATTATGATATTAATAGTTTTTTATTTCTTTTTTGTTACAAATTAACATCATGATTTCTTCACGAGGATACTCGTGCTGAGGATTTCATTTACATATTAGATTTTAATTAGTTAATTAATATTAAGTTGCTAAATGAATTAAAGGATATATTATTATGACTTATGACCATTGTGATGTAGTGTTTTTAGTGCAGTTGTGTTTTATGTTTCAATCTTTCTGTGTTTTCATATGTTTTCTATTTTAAATCTCCTTATATTTTGTATTCTGCTTTTAATTGAGTTTTCATGTTGTTGTGAAAATATAATAGTTGCTTTGTCCGATAATATGTTTTTCACTAAGAGAACCTTTTTTTGATGAACGTGTTATCTATTGTTATTATTATCTAGGTCTTGGCGGCGAATGCGTTAGTCCAGCTACTGCGTCTCGCGCGGATCTGGAGAGACCGGTTGAGAGAGACCTAACCTAGTCCCCTCTAGCCGGACTCTCTCGATCCATCGCCTTGCACCGCAGCGGGAGGGACGGATTCATATGTCCGTCGGTCCTAGGCTCATTGTTTATTGTTTATTGTTTCTTCTTCACATTTTAGGTATAACAGTTTACAATACAATTTTTAACCTCACTAGGACAAGCCTGTGTTGAGGTTTTGACCCCCGGTTTCCTATTTCTACCTTTTTCCTAGCTCCCTTTCCCGTTTCCTATTTCTTACCTTTATTTCGTACCTTTACCTTCCCAGAACTTCCTCTCCTTCCTTTTCCTTAAAATACCCCCCACACAGATTCCCTAAAGAACACATAGGCCCTGAGAGTTTTTTTTTCCTCGGAGACTTCTGTTTGGATGCAATGTAAACATATATTTTTTCATTTCTTATGTATTTAATAGATAAATTTGTATGCCTGTATATTATATAGTAAATTTTAAAACGTTAGATTTGAAAGTGTGAACACAGTATTTTAAATTAGATACTATTGATGTTTTGGTAATCTTGCTAATTGTAAATTTTTATTAGATATGAAATTAAACAATTTTTATATTTGGATAAATTTGGGATAACTTTTTTACACTCAAAAATTGGTCAAAATGTAATATATTTATTTCCAAGGCAACCATAAAGCAGGTAGGTAATATGTACCTACAAGGTATAATTTCAACTAATTTACTTTCATGTGTATTTTGCCGTCCACAATGTTAACTTTACGGAGACAAAATTATGAAATAAAAAGTGTCTACCAAATAGACTCTCAAATGTCAAATTTCGTTTGTAATATTAATTAAATGTTTAATTCTGAACGCGAGTTTACAGAGGACAGTGGAATAATAGGAGGATCTACTCGACTTTACAAATAACAAAGGTATGATTAAGGTTTGATGACTCTCCATATAGGTGAATACTTAAAAAAAGTACGTATGTCATTTCGTCGAGTAGAAATAAAAATTAATTAAGCGTGAGTTTTCGTGTGGGGATGATCGTTACGTCACCAACTGGTTTCAAGGCTAAATAAACTCGTAAATTTTAATATGCTAAACAAATATTTTTTTAATAACAAATTAAAACACTTTGTTTTTACCACGATAATCTTTATTTTAACAAATCGACATGTTTCGAGAACGATGTTCTCTTCCTCAGGACATAAAATGTACTAAAACTAAATAATCAAGTATACAAAGCTAGTATGGAATAAATAATAATTTAGATAGTGTCTCGGATAAAAATATACGATTTTTATTAAAAATAAATGGCTTCAGGTCTGAATAGACAGGTACTTCCATACCTTCCTCTTCCCCATCTTCTTTCCCTCACCACTACATTCAGCCTCATAACATACCCCAATTGGTGATTTTATAGTCTCACTGGCTCCAGGCGGGAGCATTTGGGACTCTGGTGCGATATAAAAAAGACGTTTTGAAGGTTTAATGGTTATTTCTGGGAGATAGTAAAGCTAGTAAAATTTAAAACATGAAAATTCCCCTATTTTAAACACATCCAGGGGAAATATATAAATTGAAATACAACTCAAAATCCAAAAGATCGAAACTTGTATGACACGTCGTACGAGTACAATTTTGCTGAAATATTTAGCTTCAAAAAAGCATATAGTATGTAGAAAGTTTTCCTTGAAAAGGGTATTACCAGACAATACCGGAAATTTGTCCATTTAAAATCGAATTCTAGACGTATTGACTGTTTTTACAAAAAAAACATAAATTGATTTTGAAAGATTGTTATTTTATCTGGTGCACGCAGTTTAAAAATTTTGAAAAACCTTATTTTTAATATACTGCTTAGTACGTTCGTCGTTAGCAGATTTGTTCAAATTTCAAACGATAGATTCTATTAAACAACACAAATTTCTAATCATATAATCATGCAGCAAAATAAATCAATACATGATCTAGTAAAGACACTTTTCAGAATTAAAATTTTAGTTCAATTAAAATCATTAATTAGAGAGCGTGTTTTGGGACAAAAACGCCTCAGTTTTTCTGTTTATTTAAGGTCTTACAAACCAAACCAAAAAAATGTAGATATTATAATGTCTCGACGCCACCTAGTGAGAGAGTTAGCACATACATGCCTTTCTCATATAAAAATAAAGTTGGTTGTTTGCAGATGAAAAAAATATAATAAGCTATAGTTGTTGAATGAAACACTAGGTATATATTGAATCATTTGGCGGGTAGGAGGTATCCCGCCGTAGCTTAATGGTAGAGCTCCTGTCCGGCCTTTGATTATATAAATGTCTAGATAGAGTGATGCGCTGTAATTGCAACAAAAAGAACAGGCCAGATTTGAAACACTAGTGTGCTTGATACGCACACAAGTATGCGTAACTTGTATTGTTTTACAAGCGCTGCGGGCGTGTTGAGTGATACCAGCTCCCAAATATTTCCCATAAAAGTGGGTAAAAAATATGTTTCGGTTTTGCGGGACCTATAATTCGTTAATTTTGAATTCATTTATGTAAAATAGTTTTCTACATATAATGATATAAATGAAAAGAAAATCATTGTTAAAAGAGATTTATTTTTATTTGATTATTTTTAACAAATAAAGACAACGAAAATCATAAGAAACGGTTTTATTTAGTTATATAATAAAGACTTATTAAACAGTTTTAGAAATCATTTACATATTACTTTTATTATTATTATATTTTATTCGAACAACAAATTAAAACTACAAAGAACAATAAAATTTACTTAGTAAGGTCAAAAATACGAAAAGACGGTTGCAGAATTTTAGTAATAGACTTACGTTATTTGGCACCTTTTGGTACGGGCCGCTAAAAACAAAATTACAATTTAAAAAAAATACCTTACATGGGATCGCTTCCTTTTTTAACCTTCGACGCTTTTGAATGTTGATAAAATACAGGTCTTTGGCACGGAAATGATCAGAGCAAATGACAGTTGTTTTAGCTGGTTGCCAGACATTTTCCGCGGCTTTTTCTTATTATTTCTATTTACGTACTTCTTAATATAGGATCATTAGGTATTCTGTAAAATATGTATGAATAAAATTAAAAGTTTACTTGATACTTCACCAAACAAACCTGTC
Organism: Limnephilus auricula; assembly: GCA_951813805.1. Taxonomy (NCBI): domain Eukaryota; kingdom Metazoa; phylum Arthropoda; class Insecta; order Trichoptera; family Limnephilidae; genus Limnephilus; species Limnephilus auricula. The sequence goes on along the minus strand of OX638389.1, from coordinate 44,442,041 downwards.
ACATTTTTTGTAATTTTAATAGATAAACAAATTTCGTATTAGTAACTTTTTTAAATATAGTGTCAACGTGAAGAATTAAAAAACACTTAAACATAAAGACAAACTTTCACATTTATATTATTATTATGTATAGTGTACTTTTGGGTAATTATTAAAAACCTATTTTAAAATTAACAACGCACTCATGGGAAAATTTTTTAAAGAACGGGCAACCCTATAAACATTGCGTCAAATGGCGTTGTTCTAAGACCAAATTAAACTATTAAAACTGAATTTTTTCTTTAACTAAATGGTTATTTAAAGGTAACTTACCGATGATAGGTAACATTTTTAGTTGTTTTCAACCGTCCTTTGTAATTTCTGCACACTGTTATAGCGCAAATCGTCATTTTCAAATGTCACACAACACGTGTTTACCGCACAACGATACTATTGCATCTGAGCGGACAGGACAAGCTTTAAGGCGAACAATTAGCTGATTTTTTTTTTTGGCGTTTCGTCGCTCGAGCACTCTATCTAGACATTTATATAATCAAAGTGTCCGGCAAACAGGGGGTGCGGGTTCGAGTCCCGTCGGCGACATATATCTTTTCTCGGGAGAGTTTTCAATATTGATGAATGTTTCAGGCTAATAATTATTGCTTATAATTATTGTTTTTTATTTAGTTTGCGGATACTTTTATAAGAAATAAAAAAAGAGAATGTATAGAAACTGTCACAGATAATTTAAGCCATAAAACGGTATTTTTCAAAAAGTTGTTTCTTACACGCGTTCATACATTTCTAATAATGAAAAACACATTTTTTTAGTTTACGCTTCTATTTTTTTACCAAGTAACTGGCGAGTTCCCGGTAAGCGTTGCAATGTCACTTTAATAAATAAATTAATAACAATTTTATTTTAATTCTACTCAATGGAAACGGTAGGAAAAGCTTCAATTTACCTAAAGTCTTTATAATATAAACCATATTCGCAGTAATAATTAATTTAAAACAGTGATTTTGTACTAAACTTCGCCTTTTTGAAGTTCTCCCAATAGTACAACGTTTCAAGTATTCCGAACGATAAAATTAGTATCAATGCTTTCACGTGCCAAATATGAATCGACTTTTTACTAAGAATAAAATTGGTATGAATGTTCGCGCCTTCCTGTTTATTCATTCCTTTCACTTCTCGACATCTTTCATACCTTTATTTTTATGTCTTCTAGTTATCTTTTATATTCTTTATTTATCTTTGAGACACCTGCTTCTCCGAAATGTGACGGGAAATCGGTTATCTATAAGTACTTCTCAATGGCCACGATTAAGAAAGAATGATGAATTCCTTCGTCTGTATTTTTTTACGTTAGCTTCACACGGGAGGCCCTGAGTAAAAAAGGTTACCTCAGGGCCCATGTCATATTTGGGGATGCTGTGTGGGGGGGTTTTCTTTGAGGAAAAGGAAGTAGAAGAAGTTCTGGGAAGGACAAAGTCATGATTGTGTAGGAATCTGGTAGTCAGTGTGTCCAGGAGCGACGGAAGTTGAATCCATCGCTACAGCTGTTGTGCAAGGTGATGAGTCGAGAGACTCTAGACCTCTCCAGCCAGACTCCCTCGACCCATCGCCTGGCATTGCATTATGAGGGATGGATTCATATGTCCGTCACTCCTGGAGACACTGATCCCCGGATTTCTACCCACCCTCCTACCTCTTTCTTTCCCAGTACTTCATATCCTTCTCTTGTTCAAAAAACCCCCTACAACGCATCCCCAAAGTTGACATAGGAGAATTATTGTCCTCAGGACTTCCTGTGTGGAGCTAATGTAAGAAAAAAAAGCGATCGTAGACGATTTTTTAATGAAATTGCTTTGGGAAATTAAAAATTGTTTGGTTATTTAATTAATATGTGTGATCTAACTATTTATTAATTAAAAAAACACATATATACTCGTATTATATATGTGACACTTTCCAGATGTATCTCTATGTTTACAGAGTGGTAAATACTTTCAGTGTCGCTTTGGTAAAAAAGAGGACCACACAGAATTCATACAATGCTTGAAATGGCTAGACCTGAATAGCCACTCCACCCCATTTTTTTTTAAATTTCACAACGTACCCCAATTGCGGATGCCTAGCGTAACTAGCTTGAGACAATTGGGACTCTTCTACTGTACTAACATAAAAGTAAAAAAGCACAATAGATTTGTGTATACAAAAGCATATTATAAATTTCATATATTCATCAGCATCGATTTCAAAATAGCGACTATCTATGTATGCCGTATAAAACTGAGAAGGGTCACTTGACCTTTTCGGGGAGTTGTGACAAATATATTTTTAAAAAACTACTTCCATTTTGTTAACGATTCTTCCATGAACCTCCTAAAAAAGCTTCCATCGTCTCTCCAACCTTTGGGAGCTAATCGATAGCATCCTTTAATATGACAAGCCGCATGAGTGGCTACGTCACCCGGCGTCCAACATCAAAGGGAACCGAGCAGTGAACACCACCGTCACCCGCTTCTACTCCCACTTCACTATACTCTAGTTCTAGTCGACACACTGTGACAAAGATACAAGTATTCCGCGTACAGTTGCTGGCTTCAAGCACATGTGGGAGAAATGAGAAATTCCTCTCGAACAAAAATAATTCACAACCCGTTTTTACAACACACCTATTTATTTATTTATTTACATTTGATACATTTAAAGCCAAAATAACAGAAATAATATTACATAATAAGAGAATATATTTAAAATGAATACAAGTGTTATTACGTTGTTGTAGGTCGATATTAGTTCTTAGCTAGGCAGATTGTCTGTTCTAAGGAACCAGAAGAAGTTTGTAAAGTGCCAAATGCAATTTAAATTATTATTATTTTTTTAAATTAATACTTATTTATACTAAGTTTTTACTAAATGTGCCATGCATAGGTAACCATGTATAGTTTTCAGTCACATTATTCACTGATTTATACGGTGACCCCCCCCTAAAATTATAATTATTTAAAAAAATAAAACTATTCACCAATTCAAAAACTAAAATCGACTTCAAAAATACCTTCAATAATAAGTTGATATGGATATATTTTACTTTTATTTATTTTATTGTTTTAAATATACATAAACAGTTTAATGAAGCTCTGACTGTCCAACTAGGTAGGTCACCCGTTCTAGGACTGTAAAATTGACAGTTTTGTACATATTAGGTTAAGATTCGCAAATTCCATTTACATAATTATAGTAAACGATACAGTCGAGTACTAGGTTCTAGAAATATCGATCGAAAGCATCGAATATACAAGAAAAAGTGTATTTATTTAATTATTAAAAGAATTTTATACATATTGTAGATATTGTGTTATTTCGCCCGCCAGGCTAGGGATGTCCCTGTGTTATGGCGGGTGAAGTATGCAGATTATATAATTTAAGGTAATGAAGTACGTTTACTGATAATATAATAATTATGATGATGAGGTTTACAGTTAATGCAGCAATGAATTTATGATAATGAAATTTACATATAATATAGTAATTGACGATAATGATGTTTACAGGTAATAAATATAACAAGGAATTTATGACAATGAAATTTACAGATAAAATAATAATTGATAGATGAAATTTACAGATAATATAACATTGAATTTATGTTAACGAAGTTACAAATAATATAATAATTGATGATAGTGTAGTTTACGGATAATATGACAATGAATTTATGGAAATGTGGGTTACAGATAAATAATCATTTATTTATAAGTTACATAGTGTGATGGTTGATAAATTGAATTATAATTTATTAAATTATACAAATTTATAAATTCGAAATTATAAATTATACAAATTCGATGTGAGTATACAAAACAGTAGAAGATAATAGCTAAACTAAAGAAAAAACTAATTTATTAAAGTGTCAATATATTTTGTACTCATTCGCTGTTGTGTATAGTGTACAGGGTTTTTAAGGAACGTACTTGATTTACCTGATGGGTGATTCAGAAAGACCTAGATTTTCGTCGATGGTGATTCCCAAGATTGTATGGATATAAAAAAATATTTTTTTTCATAAAACTTGATAAAAAAAGTCAGCGGACACCAAAATTTCATTTACAGTTTTCCCCAAATAATGTCAGTAATCACTGGTTAAAGTAAGTCAAGTGGTGTGTCGCTTTCCACCCTTTATAGATAAGTAGTTTTTTTCCTTGATGCATTTGAATGAAAACATGTTTCATATTTTTGTTATTCGGCGGTACATCCTCTCTTCACACCCCTTCTGAGCCACTTAGTTATACTTTGTGTGAGTAGGAAAACCTTATTTTTCCTAAACCGACTGCACAATCTACATATATAAGTATGCCGGTGGATGAACCGTTATGGAATTTTTTTACAACTAGGTACGACCCGTTCAAGGGATGATATGACTGATAAAAACGTTGATAGGATTAAAGGGGGACTAAATTCAGGAGTCACAAATAAGAAACAATCAAGTTATCAAATGCAGTAAGCGCTATGATCATGTACCTATATAATATTTAAATATTAACAGCCTTATTAAAAAAAAAACACTCCGCGGCCGTTAAACGGTGTTTTTGTGAATCTTTAGATTTGGCAACGCCGTGTTTTACTCGTTTAAATTGGAGTTTTCATAATAATCCGCTAGGTGGTGTGATTGATGCGCCTGCGCATTGCTTTACCGCTGAAAAAAATAGCCGCGAATGCAGAAGAAAGTCGGTCGCGATTGTGTTTGTGATTAATATGATGTTTTCGTTAATGATTTCAATATTTATGACTAATTCGCACTTATATTCATGTAATCAATATATTTACTATTAATTTGTGTTGTTTTTCGTTAGTTTAAGTCAAATTGTGACGCAAAAATCGTGTGTTCTAAATTGAGCTGTCAGAAAATGGTTCTGTAGGTTATATTCAGAAATAATTTGCATTTTAAGATCTTTATTTTATTATAAATTCTTGAAAGTGATGTTTTTGGTGACTAAAATTTCTAATACATATTTTAGTAAACGTATCAAAGAAATTAATGTGTTAAGATGTGCAAGCAATGTATTCAAACGTGAGTTTTTTTAATGTAAATTTTTGGAAATGAAAAGCGAATTTCAAGTTTTTTTTATATTTTTTTATTGTGTGAAGGAGTAAAATGTGAGGTGACAGTTTTATTTTAAAATCATTAAATAAAAGGACTGTGTTTTTTGAATTTTGAATTTTTCCAAATATTTCAATGTTTTAATAGAAAGTGTTTGGGGTAAGTGAGTTTTTTTTTCAACTTGATGTTTGAAGCTTAAAATACTACAATTTTTAAACATTTAAGTATATTTTAGATATGAAAATCTTAAAGGTAATTAAATTTTGGTTCTAAATTGGTATTTGTTTTTACGACATCTAAAAAATAATAAATATATAGGACATTAAAAAAAAAAATTCGAAATTCGTTGAAAATTACAAATGGAACAAATATATACAACAGATAAACTACCCTCCTTGGCCGTGTAAGCAATGTACATATCTTTCTATGAACAATTTTTTGTCAGTTCTTAATTAGTAAGGATTCTTCATACATGGTTGTTTGACCATTGTACAAATTTTTCAGAAAGTTTATTAGTAAGGCTGGTAAAATGGCGACGTTGTCAGATCAAAACCATATATTTTGTTTAGTAAGAATTTGAAAAACGAAATATACAGACTTTACACAACGTGCTACAGAAACACCGTTTAACAGCCGCGGAGTGTTTTTTTTTAGTAAGGCTGTATATGTATATCAATTTCAATCAAAGTCGGTTTTAACTTTTAAAGTTAAGAATCAAACTACTTCAGGAGAAGGTATAGGAATAAATTGAAGTGTAAGTTGGAGTTGAAGTGTAAGGTGTTGTTGTGCGGATGGACTTTTTAAGGAACGGAAGGAGAGGATGTTCTGTCATGAAATAGGTATGAAGAGGTGGTGGACAGGCGCATCCGCCGCCAAGACCTCAGCACACCTCACTCGATGAACCGGGGCACCTCTGCTAAGTCACCGAACGTAGATGTTCACATTGAGCCTTAATAAACTCCCAGCGCCTTTTCCCAGCCAATGACAGCATTAAAAGAATCCCTAATGGTTTCTATTGCTTCCACGAAAGTTGCAATTGACGAGAAAATACACCGGAAGCTTTTGCCACTCCCTATATGAACCGAATATTAAAAATGCCAAATATGATCTGTATTTAGAGACACACAAAACAATGATGTATATTTATGTAACATAATCCTTTTGGATGCCTTTTTCTATAACATTTTTTCTTCACTTCTCCCTGCAAATTTCTTATTTTCTGCTTGCTCATATACACTTCTTTAATCTTTATTATGGATCTACTCTTCCCAATATAACTGTGTTATATTGGTCACCATGAAATAGGCAGCCGCTTAGTATGGTGATTTAATGTCATAAGTCCTTTGTTAATGTCATATAATTAATTGTCACGTAGTGCATAGATAAATAAATAATCACATCCAGCATAGGCTCGTGAGTCATAAAATATAGTAAAACATATATCTTTGAATAAAAAATTAAAAAAAACAATCAAAATAATAATATGGTCTACGAGTATATAAAGTCGGGACGATGCTATGGTAAAACTAGATTTCCCATTTCGTGACTGAGTCAATAAATGCATTTGAATGCTTATCATATATATTTGAAAAAACGATTCATTCACTGCCCCAGGGCGACCAAAGATCCAAGGGTTACTAAACTTTGGGTCCATTTGAAAGGGTGGCATATTTAACCTCAGGGTTTTATAAAGAAATTCTTTTTTTAGATAGCTGGATTCCGATAACAAACATTTATACATAATCTTTGATATAAGCTATAAAATTGGTTTCTTGGAGCAAAATAACCATCGAAAGGTGAATATGTCGATCATCCGGTTGATTAGTCAGACATCTTCATAAAATTGAAATTTGACTTTGTGTGCAGTTATTTGGAAAAGTGAAACCTTTATCTGATACAATACTCAAACTACTTATAAAAGCAACTGTAGTGTCCTTGAATGGCATGTAATTTCAGTTGTTTTTGATAGATGCCGTTAGGCTTAGAGCTTTTGTCAAGTTCCGACAGATGTCCGGAATTCAAAGTAGATACGATAGTTCAAGATCTGAGACTCAATTTCTAGATAGTTAAGTTTAATTATTATAAGCAATAATTATTAGCCTGAAACACTCATCAATATTGAAAAATCTCCGGAGAAAGGATATATGTCGCTGACGGGACTCGAACTCACACCCCTCTGTTTGCCGGACAGGAGCTCTACCATTAAGCTACGGCAGGATACCTCCTACCCGCCAAATGATTCAATATATACCTACTGTTTCATTCAATAATTATCGCGTATTATATTTTTTCACCTGCAAACAACCAACTTTATTTTTATATGAGAAAGGCATGTAAGTGTAAACTCTCTCACCAGGTGGCGTCGAGACATATTATATCTACATTTTTTGGTGAAAATACTTTAATAGCAAATCTAGAAAGAGTTCAGAAAAAGTTTGTCAATTATGTCTCTTTTCGCGTACGAAATTATGTAAACTATGTCCCCGTAAACCTTAAATCTCTTGATCAACGCCGAGACACCAGAGACCTATTAATGCTCTATAAGATAATTCATAACTATATTGACAGCCCATACTTACTACAAAATATTCATTTTAGATGTCCAAAAAGAGTTACTCGATCTATGGATACCTTTTATATTCCTAAGAGCAAAACGAATTACCTTGAAAATGTATTTATAAGAAGAAGCTGTAGCACATTTAATAGATTATGCCCAAACATCGATGTGTTTAACATGAACCTTGCTAAATTCACAACATTCATAAAAAAATGACATTCCATCGAATGCCATATGTTTAACCAAAAACTTAATTTCATTGATTTATTTTTTTTATTTTATTAATTCCTCACATTTTCTCTTTTACTTTTAGTAGTTTTTATTTTAATGAAATCTTTTCCTTTAAAGATATTATTGATATCCTTTAAAATTTAAGTGTAAACCTTAGAAATGTGTATATATTTTATGTATCACTTTGTAAATTGAAGATGCGCTTAATCAGAATTGTTTGTATTAGGTATATTGTTGCATATTTTTTTTTAATTATGGTCCTATATTTAAATGTCGTTATTTTATTGGTCAATGACATAAACATATTATTCACTGTCATATATAAATGTATAGACTGTTTATAACGCAAATAAATAAAAAAAAAAATAAAAAAAAAAAAAAAAAAAAAAACTCGTCAAATATTGATTATTTTTTAAATTGATAAACTAATTAATGTTTAAGAATCTTAAACATATTTATATTTATACTTAAAATCTTAAACATTAGTTTATCAATTTAAAAAATAGTTAAGTTTAAGTATACTATATTGCAAACACGTAAATATTAAGCAGAACATCATTATTAAACAAGAACCTATTATTCTTGAAGAACCTTAACACAATAAATTATAATTTACAAAAGTAGTAAATTAAATCAAATGTTGATATTGTCTGGGCCACAAGTAGTACATTTCAAAATGTCTTACTAATACACCGGACCGTTATGCCTCCCGGTGTTATTTTATAGCATATTTAATATGTAAAACACAGACACGTGTACATTATATTTGATTTATGGCAGGTATTCGAATATTGCTTTTATGAATATTTCAAAATATAGTACATTTTTGGAGATGTCTGGCTGATCAACTGGACGGTCGGTGTATAGTTTAAAAACGTTTTTTATGTTATGAAAAAATGAGATGAATTAATAAATACGTATTAAATAAAAAGCGTTTTAGTAACTCTCTTAAATCCTGATATTAAAAATAATTATTTCGCTGAATGAAAAATTTCTGTCCCAAATTTATCAGACCACAATTTATGATTTTAAATTGTATTAAATGTCATAATTTAATAAAACAGCAGTAAATTATCTAAATTGATACACTTAATCAAATAGCCCGAAAGGATTCTCTTTTTAATGGTCATTTCATTTTTTATTAGACCGAAATTTAATGTCAAATTGTTGGGGTAGGTTAAATAAATCATATTAATGGAAAATTAAAGTTTTTCTCAGTTAAAATAAATGGTTAAAAGACCATTGACAAAGTAAATACAAGATGAATGTGGTCGGGAATAACATGAATAAAATTAACAAAAGAAACAAACAAGTGTAGACAAAATGAACAATAGACAAAATTATTATAGAGAGTTCAGTGGTGATTAATTAATTAAAAAAATCTTTTTTTTTTAATCTAAAATGAAATATAAAAATTATTTTAGAATATGTAAACATTAGCAATTTTAAAATTTTTTTAAAAAGTAATCAGGTTCTTTAAACAATAAAAATAAATTATTATAAATATAAGTAGATATTAATAAGAAAATAAATTTAAGAGATTAATAATATTTAATTAACTATTAACACTTTTTCTAATTTCTGAAATATCTATAAGTTGGTTTACTACTAATTTATTTAAGGCTTTTGTTTATGGAATCGATCACTTTTGAAAATTATTGGGTCAAAAAATTTAAATTCATATTTTTATAAGAAAAACTCTCTTTTAACTTTTGAAGGTTATCCCCATCAATATAATATATCATTGAAGAAGATAACAATAATAATCTAATTTTTTAAAATATGAAAATGAACAGAAAAATAATAAAAGATAACGGTCGCAACTGGGACTCGAACCCAGAACCTTACGTCTTACCGGGACATACACCTCTACCAATTACCGGTAAGACGGTAAGGTTCTGGGTTCGAGTCCCAGTTGCGACCGTTATCTTTTATTATTAGTGTCTTGTTCATTTTCATATTTAAAAAAATTAGATTATTATTGTTATCTTCTTCAATGATATATTACATTGATGGGGATAACCTTCAAAAGTTAAAAAGAGAGTCCCAGTTGCGACCGTTATCTTTTATTATTTTTCTGTGTCTTGTTCATTTTCATATTTAAAAAAATTAGATTATTATTGTTATCTTCTTCTTCAAAGAAATTAAAGTTTATTCTGATCTTTTTAAGCATTTTCAGATGCACTAGACCATAAAACAAATATATGAAGAGACCATTCACATCTTTTATACCAAAATTAATGTGTGTTTGTTTGTTTGTTTGTTTGTTTGTTTGTGTTTGTTTGTTTATTTATTGGTTTGTTTGTTGGATACTTTGTTGGTTTGTTTATTTGTTTGTTTGTTTGTTTGTTCGTATTTTATGCGCTGCCATAGCGTTCATCCGATTGCGATGAAACTTTGGGTATTTGAACTGCGCATATCCGCGATAATTGTAAAACAGTGAGCCCTGGCGTTATGAAATTATTTCCTATACTATTCATCCGATTGCGATGAAAATTTGGAAAGGGGTTGTTAACATGCCCGCGAAGGTTCTATAAAGCGATATTCCTATATTGGTGAGCTCTGGCGTTTAAAAATTGGCAAAAAAAAAATCAATTGGTCACAAGCGAGTTGTTTGAAAAAACGGGTGTATTTTATTTAGTTTAGGTTAGATAGTGGCGCTATAAAAATCATGCAAACATACTATTATTATTATTAAGCCAAAAATGTGCATACTTTTTTTTTTCTACAGTGTCACAGAAATAAGAAGGTATTTGGATGTCAGGGGCGGGGTGAGGGGTTGGTTGGTTACTTGGCTTAGAGACCAGTGACGACATGTGGAAGATATTTTTTTCTTTGATTTTGAAGAAAAAGTTTTTGAAAAAAAATGACATCTTAAAAGCCACCGGAGACCAAAATTTCATTTAAATTTTTTACTCCAAATAATGTCAGGAATCAATGGTTGAAGTAAGTCAAGTATCTACGATGCTTAACACCCTGTATGTAATAGTTGTAAAAATGCTTGGCAAACGGAGTCTAGAAATGGTCGATATAAAATAAATAAATTTAAACAATGGAAATTGTGAAGGCGCATAAGAAAAAAAAAACTTAGGTACCTTCATACTTTTCTCATATTTTTATAAGAGTTATTAATAATTGTATTATAATTCTACTCAAGCGAAACGATAAAAAACCTTTAATTTATCCAACATTTTTTATTATTCATAATTTAAACCGATTTGTGGTAAATATTCATCTGAAATAGTAATTTTTCGGAGCGGCAATACCACTGGTAGGCTAATTCTGTATTTCGGAACAACAAAAGTCCTGTGTCTGCGCTCTTTTGTGAAATTGTCAGGAACATAAAACTCATTTTGTTGTATTACATCAGGAATACAGATATGGCCGTTCAGAAGGTTATGTGCTCTTATCAGTAAAGTAGTTTTCCTTCTATGCAAGGCTATTAATACCCAGCAAACCAGACAGAAAGGCTGATGGATATAACTTGGGATAATACTCGAAGCTGTAAATATCTAGAAAATTCTTTTGTACTTCTCACCATTAGAGAGTAAGTAAAAACCACTGGTACACATATTATTGAGCCGCTTTCAAAATTACTACTAAGCTATAATACAGTTAATAGTCAGTACAGTACACGAATCGTAGCCGAGCTGTAAAAATGTTTGGAGTTACTTTACACAAATATATGATGTTTTATTTGGCGAACGAAGAATATTTAAACACGCTAGACGTTATACAGAATAGAGCTATGAGATGTATACTGGGAAAGGAAACGAGAGAGTAGCTAAATTGGATTCCAATAAAAAGAGATTGTTATTAAGATGATACCCGGTGGTGCAGAAATAGATTTTACTAAAATATTGCTGTCACTGTTGCTCTTACTCCACCGGATATTGAGCGAAAGGGACAATGCACTGACACCTAACTAAAATGGAGGTTTTGTATTCCCCACTTTTCTCCTCCAAAAGTGGACTGATTTTCAATTTTTTTTTACCAACTACATAAGAAAAAACTATTTTATGTCTGTACGTTTTGCTTTTTTTGAAAAAACATTGTCTGGTTTGTATACTGAACATCTTTTGACGGCGTTTAAACCAGTCAATTTTATTGATTTTTGGAAGGTCATAACTTCTATAAAAAGTAACTTATCAAAAAAACAAAAAGTACCGACACGCTAGTAGTTGATATCTATTTTATGCAAAAACAAGATTTTCTCTAGGGTTAAAATCCAGAGAGATAAATAGGGAATACGTTTGTATGGAAAAATCACCGCCGGGTATCCTCTTAAATGTGTTAATTTTTGTCCATAAAGTCATGAACAACCAAATGCCAAAATATTTTAAGGATGAAATTGTTTTTAATAGAGATGTACATAATTACGAAACCAGAAGTGTAAATATAATTAGATTGCCACATACGAAGAAATATAAATCACAGAACTGCCTAATGTACAGTGGACTAAAAATGCCTAAGAGTCTGAAGAATGAATGTAGGTATTTAAAAATAAATGTTATGTTTATTGTAAAAATATTTAAAGATACAAAATGAATTATTATCGTGAATAATATTTATTAGTTTATATTCATATTGTATAAAATAACTCAATAAATAAAAAATTTAAAAAAATAAATTTAAAAAATCCCAGCACTCTCAAAGCTTTGAAGCATATCGACATGAATTGTTAGGAGCGTATTAAATGTGATTAATTTACACTTGTGTCAGACCTAGCTATAAAAGAGCTTGCTTTAAGACGATAGACTTCACTTTTCGGCCCATACAAAAAGGACGCCCGGGAAAAAACACTTTTCTACATCGAAAATTGCACAAAATGAATATATTTTTTTTATACTGCCTTCTAGAGGGTAAAAACTATGTCGGTATGTTTTCGAATTTTCGATGCCTTTCGTTTTAACGTAAACATTCACTGTCAAACATGTACGATTTATCAAAAAATATTATTTAAGGAAAAAGTGCTGCTAACTCAACTCTCATAAAGAATTATAAAATTATAAAAAGCTACCGACGTAGCTTCTTCTTTCTAAAAAATATATATTTTTTAAAATTTCAATTTCGTGAAAGTTTTGGTGTAGAAAAGTGTATTCTCCATAAACCCCTTTTCGAGCGATTTCTGTAGGTAAATTTGAGCGTTGTCTCATTCGCACATTTTGCATTCGCATGTATTGTAAGTGTGCGTCAGCTTATTGTGAGGGGGACAGAATGACAGACGCGGGCGTTCCGCGTGTCGTTCAAAGTCTAGCCTCTTAATCGCTCGCATTACATTCCCATTGGAACATGTATGTAGTTTCAATGTTACGTGTAGTTTTAATGTGTCTCAACAGATGTCAGTAAGTTGTATTATATGAGAGAGACAACTGTCGACCGCTCAAGTCTAATATTCGAAGGGTTACGAAGATTGCCGATAATATCCTATCTACAGGTGGGCACTTTCAGTGACCATTTCCCCTGCTCCAGATTAACACATAACATCCTTTAGAACGGCATTAAGTCCAGTTAAATTCATCGTAAATAAGACGATAATTAACACGACTCGTAATGTAGACTAACCGTAGTATAAATCAAATTCCCGATCATCCGAGTTGTAATGTTTATCAATATTATATTAACAGAACACCATACAAACTGATAAACAGTCCCAACTGCCCGAATCCAGTGGGACTGTGGCACACCCAATTTGTTGTGAGGCTCAAGGAAGTGCGAATAGGGAGGAGATATGATTGGGGAAAAAGAAGGCTGGGCAGTACCTACTTCCTAGCTTTTCGAATCTGGTCGGACTTAATACAGCTAAAGGCATAAAGGTTGGGTAGGAAACTGGAGTTCAGTGTATCAGATCATCCGCCGCCAAGACCTAGACCAACCTCACCCCATGAACTCGGGCACCCAAAGTCAATTGGGGTTACCTATGGCAGAGGTGTTGGTTATCCAATAAATGGTTCCCGGGGCGGCGGTACCAAATTGTAAGCTAAACAATTGTTCGATTTTGAATGATGGTTTTCCACCACCGATCTGCCAGCTACTTTTATTTCATAAATGGAGTTTTTTTTCTAAGCTATATATATATTTATCAAAAAAAAATTTTTTTTTTTTTAAGTAGTAGTACTTTTTAACTGGTACCAATTCAAATAGGCTATTGATTTTTTTATTTATTGATATTATTGGTAATCCTATTATTGAAATCAATTATGTCAATTTACGCAGTAAACTTAACTTATCGAAATTATCTGAAAGCCGAAAAATATCTGATCTCCTTTTATTATATAAAATTGTTCATTCAAGGTTGGACTGCCCTGTCGCTATAAATTTGCTATCTATACATATACCTCCAAAATATACCAGACGGAATATTTTATTCTACATCAATAACTTCGCTATAAATTCTGTGATGGAAAGAATACATAGGTTGGGCAATGAACTAACAGATATCGCTGACATATTTAATTTAAACTTCGACACATTTAAAGCTAAATTAGTTCACCACTTTTTAAATGTTAATAATGAATGAGAAATCATTTTATTTTATTTCGATTTTCTTTTGTTATTTTTAATTGTTCGTATTCTAGATGCAAACAACGAGTAATTAAGTAAAAATTAATGTAATATATCATTGAAGAAGAAGATAACAATAATAACCTTACCTTACCGGGACGTAAGGTTCTGGGTTCGAGTCCCAGTTGCGACCGTAATCTTTTATTATTTTTCTGTGTCTTGTTTATTTTCATATTTTAAAAAATTAGATTATTATTGTTATCTTCTTATTCAATGATATATTACATTGATGGGAATAACCTTCAAAAGTTAAAGAGAGTTTTTCTAATAAAAATATGAAAAATGTATGTGTTTAGACCGTTTTTTCTTCTTTTTTTGTTGCTCATAGGTACATGAATTGTACCAACGAGTTCTCTAAAGTTATGCATGTGGATTTAGCATTAGATATATTCTTATTTACTATATTGTGTTTATGCTTTATTTATATATTTTGTAATCTTTTTTATTTAGGTTATATTGTTGTTATAAAAGAAATTTGTATTCTATGTGTAAAAGCCCAATAGGGCGTCAATAAATAAATAAATAAAAGATATTGATAACATTTTTTGTGATGTTGATGGTTTGAACTTTTGAATAATGCATTCTGATAAACAACTCCGCCTAAATTAATTTACTAATCCAATTTTACTACCAAAATTTAAAAAAAAAATGCTAAAAAGTATATTTTTAATGGATCATTAAAAAAATGATAGCTAAACTTGTTAAAAGCTGCGGTGTTTTAGACGAAGCGAATAAAACCGTGACTCCTCAAAGGCAAACGCAAATTGAAGTGTTTTTAAAAACAGTAAAGCCATTATTAACTGGTTGAAAGGTATTAGACAGCTTTTAGACAGACAATTATGAAGTAGTTATATTTTTCGGTTTATATATCATTTGAATATGAATTACTAAGCATTTAAAATTGAAATTTTTCGATTCTCACCAAATCGCCTTAAAGCTCCATAGATAGTGTTCAAATAGAAGAAAAATATTGTTTGAAAGGGAGTCATGTAAATACGAACGTTGGTTATTAAAAAAGATAATAATAAAATTGTGAAAATATTAAAAAAAACACGACTAGCTTAAAATAGATTAAAAATCTCTCGACAAATGCCTAAGTTGCTTTTAAAGATACACTGATTTTTTCATTTATGTATTTATATGGGTTTTTACCACACATAAGCGAAGGGTTTCTAATATCTTTGGTTTTTACAGATGTTTTGTGGGTTTTATAGATATTTGCACTTATGTGAGAACAATCCACTTATACACGCTCAGTTATTATACAAATAGGGACATACAATTACTAAAATCTACAATTACATTCAATTAAATACCAAAGGTAGTACATGCAATTAGAAAAACCAAAACATCATACCTACAACGTGTTAAAGAACAAAAAAAAGTGATTTCCACTCACATTCAATTTTCGGTACCCATATACTTTGAGATTGTTTCTATCGACAGGATTTCGTATAATTACCATTTTGGCACAAATATTATTATCTTAAAAAATAACATATGTTTTTATAGGAATTTAAAGTAAATAAGAGAAATACGTTATAAATTGGCATGAATTCGGAATGTAGGGCCGCATATTTTAGTTCTTCGCGAATACTTTATGTTTTTAAATATTTAATGACTAATGTTCAACACCTTTGATAAATGGCAGTTATTTTCTAAATTTTTGACTAAGTAAAAATTAAATGCTAATTTTTCCGCCTTTAAAAGTTGTAAAAATAAAGGGTTTTGTCGTCAAAACCAAAAGGTTAAAGAGCAAGCTAATTCGTACGAGTATGTCAAAGGAAATTTGACACTCCACTCCATTGAATTTGTCAGTTAACACAAAGCTGGTATGTTCTTTATATTATTAATAGAAACTCTTACAGTAATAATATGTGAAATATGATTATCAAAGACATTTAGCAGTTGTATGATGTTAAATTTGGGAGGCGGGTATTGGTACCGCTAACCCGGGAACGGGGCCACTCCTTGTAACATTTTCCGTGCTAGAATTTTCTCTCATTACTTTCTTAAAAAGACCCTCCATATAGCATTCCCAAAGATGACATCGATCCTGAGCGGAATTATTTTCTTTAGGGCCTCCTGTGTAAAGAGCTAACGTATAATATTAAAAATAAATATTAAATGAAAAAACACCACTTTTATAAAAGTTGTGTTTTTTCAACTGTCAAAACAACAGCAAACCAGGTTTCGCTTATTTCAAGCTATGTCAGTGCTTGTATATCAAATATTCATAATTACATACAGAGACACATTATTGAATGTATAATGTCACACAATACTACTTACTTTGAATATTGAACGTTAAAATTAAAACAACTTTATAGAAACAAAATATATCGCAAAGTTGCGAGCACACAAAAGCCCTCTCCAAATATTACGCTAAATGTCTGCTCTAATAAAAAATAATTAAAGGTTTGCTGCTAAGTATGGTAAAATAACAAATGTACCGGGTGTTAAGGGTCATAATTGACTTTCTAATCAGTGATTCCCGGCAGTATTTGGGATAAAAAATGCACATGAAATTTTGGTCTACGGTGACTTTTTCGCTGTTTTTATTATTTTGTTCAACCGACCATTTTTTATGATTTATGTTGAAAAAAAAATTATCACCTGGGACCAAAATTTTATTTACATTTTTTACTCCAAATAATAATTTCAGAAATCACTGCTTAAAGTAAGTCAAGTACGTTCCTTAACATCCTATCACTTCAAGTTCTCTAGCCTGTTTATTTATTGTTTGAAACATTTACAGAGTGTTAACAAGTATTACATTTATATTATTGCGTTGGAATGTGCACAGATATTAACACTCCAATTAAAAATGTTTACAGCATGCGCAATCAAGGTTTAGTTGTTACTTTTTAAACATATGTTCCGACCGATGAAAACAACACAGGTGAAAATTAGTATCGATAAATAATTTTTCAAAAGTTACGTAAAATCTAAAAAATAAATTGTTTTTATAAATTTAATAATGAATATATAAAAGGAAGAAAAAATCTTATTTGAAATCAAATTCAAACTTCGTTCCCTGTATGCCCAGCTTCCGTTTGCAAATTTGTCTACAAAGGAAGCGTTCTAAGTTAAGTAGCACACAAAGTTGAGCTACTATTATTTTTGTTGAACGTGGGAAGAAGTAAACGAACAGAAGATATGAAAAAAATAAAATGAAAAAGATTTCATTCATGTTAGATTCAGCTTAGTTCTATTTTAAAGTCGTCCTTCTCAATCTTCTTATACTATTTGACTTTTCAAAGTTTGTAATGAACAGATAGACTCATTCAAAATTCAGAGATATGACATTCCGATAGAGCAGGGGTTGTGAAAACTAGTCGTGGTTCATGCTATGAGGCAGGGGAGATTGAGTCTCCCCAAAAATAGAAAAGAAAGGGGAAAAATATTCAACATACATACATGTATATACATTAAAAATACAGTAAAACGCTATTATAAATGTCACCAATTTATAATTTGTATAAGTCTCAAAGATACTTCAGTTTTAATATTACCCATGAATATTTTCACACACACACACGTAAATAATAAGCTAGGGAGGCAGGAATAGGCCCCGCCTCCGCGAGCCGCTGATTTCATATGGGCAGAAGGGAGTGGGGATGTCACACGGAAACGAAATGAATGTTAGCAGTTGGGCGGTCGTGTATTGTTCAGTTTGAGGCGCGCCTCTAAAAACACCTAGGTCATTATATTACATAGTTTACGATTATCTCCATCTCTAGTGACCAAGTTTTGTTTGATTTTGTGATAGTACGCGGCCGTAGGTACCTGAGCGCGGCTATTTGGATTAATTTAGTAGGGTGTATTTGCATTTCACGGTCTATCTTGAGTTGTTTCTAGGTTAGGTATAAGATATAGGAGTAAGTATACACCACACTAACTGTAAAAATATTTGTGAAAACCCTAATTTAACCATCACATTTATCAATGTTTTTTAAATGCCTTCAAATCCTTAAACTATTATCTTTTAAATCGTATCACATAGCTTCATATCACTTAGGTGAAATCCAACCACACCAGCGCCATTTGATTCAGGCTTTTCATATTCAGAAGTAAAACTTCTTTGACTAAAAACTAAATAAATACTTAAATTTTTAGGCGGCGAAACATGATTATGTTGCTTTTTTTTTTGTATATTATTATTATTTTATTAATTATTTATATACGAATTTGTAAAATTTTCCTGCGATTCAGCCATTTGAATTATAAACAACACTATTTTTATTGTCATACTTCTGCCAATTTTTACTTCTATAGCTAGAATTCACAAAAATCAGAAAAATAAATAAGACAAACCAATATGTTCATCTAAAATCTTTAGTTAAATCATATAATAATCAACAAAACATAACAAAACCCTGTTTAAACAAGATACACGGATAACGTCTGATGTTAGAGTTTGATTTGACGTTTTGTTATTCGTTGATAGGCGTAACACTCACTGTCGCCATATCTAAGGCGTTATTATGATGAAATATAAATCGAATGTC
This sequence comes from Limnephilus auricula, assembly GCA_951813805.1. NCBI lineage: Eukaryota > Metazoa > Arthropoda > Insecta > Trichoptera > Limnephilidae > Limnephilus > Limnephilus auricula. The sequence goes on along the minus strand of OX638389.1, from coordinate 44,423,088 downwards.
ATTTTTCAAATCTTATTTCGGGCCAAAAACGATCGGGGTTACTCTTAATAATGCCCCTTAAGAAGTATTACTTCAAAAAACTTTACACGAAAAAAGTTCCCATCACATCATAACGAAAGTTATCAGTACAAACAGTGTAGGCCATAAGTACATAATGAAGATCGACGTAAAACTTAACAATACTCTGTGCATGGTGGGAGGAAAACTACACTCCATCCCAAAACTATATTGTTCCCTGTGCTCTCGAATATTGCACCGCCCACTATAAGACGACAAAAGACCTCAAATAATATAAAAAAACATCGTGAATAGCAACATTTAACTTCAAAATTACCTTTCAAACCTCCCGACCAGCGGCCTCTCGTCTAGAAAACTTATTATTCATACCGTTATTTCAACCTTAAAATCACACTCGGTTTACTAGAATTCACAAATAGTTCCTACATCATTCATAAAACATTAGCATTTATTTATTATTTTTATATATTTATTTATGGAACAAACAATCGTATATTAAAGTATAAACAACAAACCTTCATATTTTCTAGATTAATGAAGTTCGATTAGTTTCAATGTTACCTACACGTTATATTACAAATAACAAAAAGAAAAACTCAAACATCATAAAGAAATACATGATACAAAATTGATTACACAGTTTTAACGACGTTTATTGCTTAAAAAAACAACATGTTTCTAGAGCAATGCTTACTTCCAGGATTTACTTAAAACTAATTACAACAATATATAGACACAGACTCAAAATTAAAGGTGTCAATGGATAGGCGGGAGTGGGAAGGGGAAGTGGGCAATAAATTATGCCCTATTACCCCCCCCCCCCCCTTCCCCTTCCCACTCTAGCCTATCCATTGACACCTTTAACTCTATGTCTATTGTAGTAATTAGTTTTAAGTAAACCCTGATGAAGTAAACATTGCTCTAGAAACATGTTGGTTTTTTTAAACAATTAACCTGGTTAACTAACTAACTAACTAACTAACTAACCATCACGCCGTTTCCCCGCAGGGGTAGGCAGAGAGGACGGACCGCCAAACAACTCGGTCTTGGCACACGCTCCTTGCCTCATTCACATTCATACATCTTCTCACGTGGTTAAAACTAGGTAATAATCTACGTTTTAATTAAAATGATACCACGAAATAAGTTTGCTGCGTTGAAGAAATATATAATATTATAAAGAAATAAAGTTTTCGCATAATTATACTATTCAAATCAATAAAATAAACTATAGATAATGATAGCATTTTACATACATACAATACAATTACGATACAATACAATTTGGGAGGCTAGAATGGGTACCGCCGCCCCGGGAACCATTTATTGGATAACCAACACCTCTCCCATAAGTCACCCCAAGTGGTTCGCTACGTTTGGGGACTTAGCAGGGGTGCCCGGGTTCATGGGGTAAGGTTTGTCTAGGTCTTGGCGGCGGATGATCTAGACACACTGAATCCCAGATTCCTATCCAACCCTCATACTATTTTCCTTCCCAGAACTTCCTCTCCTTTCTTTCCTTAAAATATCCTCCACACAGCATCCCCAAAGATGACATAGAGCCTGAGGGAAATTATTTTCCTCAGGGCCTCCTGTGTGGACCTAATGTAAAAAAAGGATAAATTTCACCAAAAAAAAATTTTTAGTTTTCAATTTAGTGATATTGTACTGAAAAATATTATATATATACTATAGATTTGGTAGTGGTATCATTTGATTCAACCCGAATGAAAACTTAGAAAAAGAAACCTCACTCCACCAGGTTCGAAAACATTTATATTTTTTAAATCCCCCATGCCCCTTTCCTCCTGAGGGATGTTCCACCACCTTTTTGGAAGGACTTTATTTATAGATCTTCATTTATACTGCCAAGAAGAATGTATCAACAAAGATTTATGAATGCACGAATTTTAATATTTTGTATATTTTGGTGTTATTTTAACTGTACTTAAAACAAACACATTCCTCCAAACCATTCATACTCTAGCGAGGCCGGGAACAGGTCAGCTAGTTGATTATAGTTTTGAAAGTAACTAAGCTCTGCTTAGAGAATTCTTAATCAATTGACGGTTAATGGGCCATTGGATGATAAGCTAAGAAACTTTTTAAAGAGGATTATGGTTCCTAACAGGTCTGCCGTAAGTGTTTTGCGGTCTAGATTCACAATATTAATAATAAGGTCGAACCGCTGTTACCTTAATCATGTTCAAATATATGTGAACAGCTTACCTACTAAGTAGTAACGCAAGTCCAGTAGAAAAGTTAAGGATTATCGGACTTTACTTGCGATAGGTAAGTTTGTGAAGGATTTTATTAAGTAATTAATTTTTATTATAATTAAAATCTTTGGCGCATTTCTTTGGCCTTCATTATGTAAATCAATTTCTACACATCTTGTTTTGAGGAGTTTTATTTCACATGTAGATTTGTTACTTAAGTTTAATTTATTTACTATCAGTTTCGACAAATCCGTGTCAATAAAATTTTTGGCATTAAATCTGATAAGTTGATAAGTCTGTAACAAAGCGTGAAGAAAATAACCGACAGCACCTGACGAAGATGAAATGATTAAACCTCTTCTGAAATATGTAACTTACTAACGCCATTTTCCCGAAGGGGTAGAGAGGTGCCTCGGTCTTGGAACACACACCTTGCCTCATTCACATTGATACTTCGTCAAGTATCTGATTCACTTGATTGTGCTGGGCAATGCTCGGGCATCCCCGACTTTTGTTTTCAGTCCACCATTAACGGAGCTATTTGCATTTACCCTTCTTTAAAAATCTTTATATCAGCCTTCCCATCTCTTAAACATACTTTCCAAATGCCCAAACTCATCCACCCGCTCTAAGTTTACATCCTTATAGCAGGTGGATGAGTTGCCATATGTAACTTAAGTATAATAGTTTATATTATTAAACATAGAGACATTGGGAGCATAATATTACGTAAGTGAGACATCCATTAATCAATAGACTCTTGATGTATTCTGTCCAGTGAATTCGTTTCAAATATTCCTTGAAGTGAAAGATCAAACGACTTCGCAACTGTGATACCTAGAAACAATGTAACACGCACCGTAAAACGTTCAAGATCACTCTCAAGGATTCTGGAAATAGTGTGGAAGAAGGAGACGTATTAAAACCAGGATCAACCATAATTGGAGAATAACAGAAAACCGAGCATCAATATTACCAATAGAGGAAGACCGCAAAGGCTAAAATTAAACGTGACAGAGACTATACAATTTCACCAACATTTTAACAGTCTCTATTTTTATTACGCGGAAAAAAATTTTTACACACCGCATGAGAAATTAAGTTGTCCCAAAAAATCATTAAAAATTAAAAGTAATTGTACATTAGTGTGGGCCGCAACAGTATGGCGAAAAAAAAAGTGTCTTATTTCCATAAGCGCTACCGATAAAAAGTTGTCTTAGGTCTTTATTGTTAATAAAAAATTTAAAAAAAAAATTATTATTTTCATTTTTAGGTTCCACTTAGCGATCGAAAAATGAGAAAAAAACATTTTTTGTGAGTTATTCCAAAGTAGTGAGGTAATAAAAGAGTTACAATTACAATATTCACAATAACAATTTATTTACTTCTAAAAGGTTCATAACATTAGGAATTACAGTGATAATTATTATTCCAATTATAAATAATAAAATATGATAAATTATTCCGGTATGAAATCACGTTTTGTTTCAATTTTTTGCATATTTTTCCTGGAGTTTATGGTTGTAGTGATAAGGCCTTCTCTATTCTTCTTGCCACATACTTTCGATGATGCTTCAGTCACAACCTTCACACAACGTTCTACCGCTTGTGTGTGACAGGGGAAATTCTTCTCTCGTGACATTTTCCAAAATGGGAGGATATGTGATTGGTGTATCCTGCCAAGATATCATATCAATGTAGGATTGTGCACTAAAATTCAATTTCGGTACTTTAAATGTTCGGTGTTCCGTCCGGGATAACTCTCTAGCTTTCAATAAACGCCTTATTCCAAGCTCTTTGATGGTAGGCGATTCATCGGTTATCATTGATAACAGTAAATTTTCAGGATGAGCGTAATAAGCGTTTCGCTGTATCACAGGATTAATTATTACCTTTATTTCGTCCGGAAGATAGCGCGAATAGTTTATCATATTAAAAGTATGCCTCGCACCATCTTTGCACGATCCATGTCGTTTTATGTCAAACCACATAGGTATGTATGCTCTCATGATAAACGTAGCTAATATGACCAAATTTTGTGATGGCGTTGGGCTTCCAATATACAGTCGTAGGATACGACTCGCTGTGGTAAGCCACCGTGCATGTGACATCACTCCTGGGTTTATTATGGCAATATCAGGATGACAACGTCCGCTGGAAACTGCTTTAAAAATATCAAGCAAGTATTTTTGATCAGTGCTTAAATCCGAAAACAGGACGTCGGTCGAATAGTCCACATCAATTTTTGAAAAAGATTGCACCCGCAAATTATGGCAATTGAGAAGATTCGAACCTAAGGGGCCGGAAAAACCACGATGTCCAGTAGTTGGACCATCTAATTTAATAACCAAATGGCGTAAAAGCAGCTCGTTGCAATGAAGAAGACATATCAGCCGTGTTATTTAACCAGTGCTTTTATAATATTTATGTCCTTTTTTTATATTTACTAAAGTCTTGTCCTTTCGACCATCAAAAAATAATCCACTTACTTTATGCCAAGTCTTTGCTTTCATGAGTGCAGATCTGGTACGCAGACGTGCGCGGCGCAGTCTATTTTTGTCTATAACATTATTAGTATTATCCTGCGTGATTATGTTGAAATCATTTAAGACGGCAGATGCGATTGCTGCACCAGCTCGATCCGATATCCTGAACCTGTCACAGATCTTGGAGAGAATTGTTAAAGACGGAGATTTGCTGGTTGTGGGAAAGGTTGTGATATTAGTATTAAGTAGCCTACTTGATTTTGCAACCGGAGAAGATGATTTTGATGTTGAGGTGGAAGACAATGATACAGTGTCTACAAATTCTAATGTTTTGTCTTCACACATCTGTTCATTTAATTTGGTAAGATCTTTTCTCTTTCTCTTCACAGACTTTTCCAATTGTTTCGTAGTCGGTATATCAACACTGCCGATGAAAATTTTTCTCTCACCTCTTTGGTCTTCCAAAAACTCTTTTTCTTTAAGAGAAACTTTCATTGCTTTCGAACAAGTGCAATTATTGTTTTTACATTTACAAGAACAAATATCAAACAGTCTTGTTACTTTAAATTCAGACACTCTTTTTTGGAAGGAAACTGTAATTCTTTTACCTTTTCTTATCTTCAACAAGTTTTTGTGTTTAAGATGATAAGCCTTAATATTTTTTGTAATTCTTTCTTTCGAAATGGTTGGCAAAGAAGCTTTTTCCCATAGTTTCAAAATACTTGTAGTTACCTTCACAAGAACATCACGAAACGGAGGGTCTTTGGGACCATTGATAGATTTCCACTCCAATCGTACCCACTCATAAAATTTCAATACGTCTTCGTACGTGGGCAACACATTGCCTTTAAGCACCTTAAAAGTACCAATTATGGGGCATTTAGTTAACTGTCTAGTATTAATTTTACTCATTTTTACACTAGAAAGATTTTTGTAACCCAAAAAATACGCGTGACCTCTCCCCTCGAGAACAGTTGGTCAACTAACGCAAATACAGAACGGCTAGTATTGCGCGCTGCCCTTATTGCGGGCGGGGTGGGGGACTGCGGGCGGAAGTGCTTTAGTCCCATATTACTGCAAAAATAATTAATGATAGGTATATCTACTGAACCTACATACTTTATTATACTAGATCTCATAAATGAACATCATTTAACTATTCCAGAATATTTTATAAAGAGACTGAAAACATAGGAATATTTTGATAATTTCTCAAACTTCAAGGGGCTGGTGGAGCCTTAGGACATTTTTTGTTTTTTTTTTAATTTTTTTTTTTTGATGTTTTAGATACACAGACAACTTTTCATCACTAGCGTCAAAAGGAATTCTGAAGAAAAAAAAATCGGCCCACACTATTGTACATACATACATATGAATATATCTCAATACTTGGTCCAACATGTTCCCTGTAAACTCTTGATTTCATTTCTTCTCCTCTCCTTACCCATCTTTAAATCTAAATGAAACTATAGGAAGTTGTCCAATTGTAACATAAATAAAGTGCATTTTGTCATTACTACCCTGACTTAGAAACCATCGGTTTCGAAACATGTAGGTAATTGTGATTATATAATAGTGGTTTAATACAAAGTTATTGTTTTAATTTAATTCAAAATGACGCCACAAAGTAATTTTGCAAAGTTTGAAAAAAATAAAAAAATAAAGTGGTTTATGTAATTCAATTTGATAACCAACATTTCAGCCATTGGTCATCTTAAGTGGCAAGCTACGTTTGGTGACTTAGCAGTGACTAGCTGAGGGAGGTCTTTTGACCTCTCCAGCCGGAATTTCTCGACCCATCGCCTAGCACCGAAGTTGGATGAATGGATTCATACGTCCGTCACTCCAGGACACACTTACCCTCAAATTCCTACCGGTCCCGCATATATTTTCCTTCCCAAAAGTTACTTCATTTAATTTCTCTACAAAACCCTTCATACAGCATTCTCTAAGATGACATAGGCCTCGATTGAAATTATTTTCTCCAGGACCTTCTATGAGGAGCTAATGTAAAAAATAAGTACGTATAAGAAAAAATTAAAAAATAATTTTTGACACTAACAACAATGGAAATCAATATTAAAAAAAAACACAAATGCAAAACCATTATATTTACCAAGCCATACAAAATTACAATAACCTCCCTTCTGAATCAAGCAATCAGAAACAAATAAATAAAATGAAACAAATTTTCCAAAAAAACTACATTGGCAAATAAATTATTATTTTATACAAAACATATTATTATTACAAAACATATCAATTATTATTTTATACATACCAGAGTGGAAGATACTCTCAGTATAGCCCTGGTGTAAGATCACCATTCAGAATTGAAAAGTTGCTTAATAATGGATTTAACCGTCTTTATTGACTAGATCTGAATAGCCAGGTACTTCCCCACCTTCCTCTTCCCTATCTTCTTCCCTTCCCACTTAGCTTCAGCCTCACAACATACCCCAATTGAGGATGCCATAGTCTCACTGGCTCCAGACGGGAGCAGTTGGGACTCTTGTGAGGTATAAAAAAATATTATAAATACAAATTAAGTAAGAATCATTACCTCCCTTCTTATAAGGTATACATGACTTAAATATAATATTTTGTAAAATATATGGAAAAATATAATACACAAATATGCTTTATTATTACAATTTAAAAAACTAAATAAATATAGAATTTCTGTATTTTTTTTGGTAATTTAAGTGTCTAAATAGTAATAAAAATAATTATTAGGTATCTATTTTTGGAATTATTTTTATTTAATCTCTATATTTTGCGTCACTTGGTATAGAATTCCCAACAAAATATTTGAGCAAGACATGCGATACCCGCGAGTGTTTGTGTGTATTGCTAAGCCAAACCTTTTATAGAAAAAAAGCAGACGACACTTTCTGGGAACGCTTGAGATGTATAATATTTCTAGTACTTCTCCAGGAAAACAGGAAGCCGAAAAAGATGACCGAAAGGTAGATTTATAGACTTCCTAAACACGATATGTCATGCACAGATGAAAAACGGGTCCAAATATACTGGCAATAAATAAAATACTTGAAATATTAATGTTCCGAAAGCCCGCCGTGAAAATTTCGAATGGGGCAAAGGCAGCACGAGTTATTGTAGTATTTGCCATTCAGTTATAAATATATTAAAATACAATCTTACGAAAAAAATACACTCGTAGATAGATTTATAGATTTCTGCCACCATTGCAAGAAATAAACAATTTAGATTTAAATGAAATAAATTACTTTGTGTAAACCACTGTAATAATATGTTCTTATCCTGACGAAGAAACCATCGGTTTTGAAACATGTAGATATTATAAGATGTGATTATATTGGTTTACACAAAGTAATTTGTTTCATGTAATTAAAATGATGCCACAAAGTAATTTTGCAAAGATTGAAGAAGCAATTTAATTAATTAATGAAAACCATAATAACAACTCTCAATCGTAAATTTGAAACAGAAAAATCAGAAAAAGATACGGTCCCATCCGGGAATCGAACCCAGGACCTTAGCTTTGCCGGGGCGGTGCTTTACCACTGAGCTAAAGGGACCCTATCCGCTTTTACTATCCTATTAGCCTATATTTAACTGTATTATACTTCGAATAAGAACTACCAACATTATCTTAATGTTCTTAACGCATTCTTTGATTGGCTGCTATCTTTATGTATGATTGCAAGATTCATCTCGAACTAAATACTACCTAGATAGTGACTTGGATACATTTATCCATTTTTTATTTAATATGCGACATCTATTGACATTTTTTTGCTAGTCTAGGATGATTATTTATTTAGGACGGGTTATTTAAAAAAAAAAAACAACAATTTTAATTGAATAGAATTTTAATTGAATTAATTATTATTTATGAATATTATTTATGAATATTTATAATATTCATAAATAATAAAGATAAAAGAGATAATCTGGAAAACTCTGGAGTCTACCAGGTGAACTGCGCGAACTGCCCTGCATATTACGTAGGACAAACAGGGAGAGCAGTATCAACCCGTATAAAAGAACATTTCGCCAGTTGGGTTAATCAAAAAGGGGAATTATCGAATGTCGCCATGCATTTATTAGAACACCGACATACTTTTGATAAAGATAGAGACGTCAAAATCCTTCATGTTTGTAACAAAGGAGCAAAATTAGATAGATTAGAGTCACTACAAATTAATCGCCTAACAAAGAAAATCGATCTTAAATATGTCATGAATAAACAGTTGGAACATAATGCTCAATCACCATTAATATATCCATTATAATTCAGTTAGAATAATTTTACTTCAGAGATCAGTGGTGTAATTTAAGTATGTAATTAAAAAAATGTAATAACCCAAATGTATGGAGAACCCTAATAACAATAATTACCATAGTGCTATCAATATTTGTTAATTAAGCCCTAAGCAACAAGGAGGGAATATCCCAACATTACCAAAATAAAATATCAGTGATCACAAACCTTTTCAATTATATAAATTCATATAGATTCATGTCAATTACAAATAACCTTTTACTATGTATCATCATTCATAATTTTAATGATAAACTTTATAATTATCTATATGTATCGTAACTTAACAAAATAACTGATAATACCTTAAATTAACAAAATAGAAACATTCATCATATAGAGACAATGTTGTGCGCCCCTGCCTAAGTTTGTATAAATTCCGTAGCATAAGAATTTCAACTACCAGTCTGAAAATGTCCGTAGTAGGACGAAACCGGTCCTGGTGTAAATAAACAAGTGCAACAAAGTGAAAAAAAAATGTTTAATTTCATATCTAATGATAAGTTATAATAAAAATTAAATTTCGATTTTTATGAATCCATAATAATGATCTAAAATGATAATTTATGAGTGAATTAGGTCATCCAATTTATTAAAAAAATTACTGTATTAAAAAAATATGGAATAACCTCGCAGAAACATCGATAACTCTGAAGGAAAATTATCCTATGTAAACTCGGAGTAAAGAACAAGCTAAACAACGTGGGATTGCAGTGAGAGAAGTGGTCATCACGTTGTTTGCAAGTTTTTGTTAATGTAAATTATATTGCCAGCATTTAAACATGTTTGTAATAGAATTACGATAAATGAGTACACAAACTATCGTAGAAAATTGAAAGGTCAGTTATTCAGAGGGTAAATATCTTCTGTATACCAAAAATATTATGTAATGTTTAATAAATCAAATGTAGCAAGTGTGTAGTGTAAAAAGAACATAGAAGTACTGAAAACCCGGCTTATTTGTGTAATGTTGAAAAGGGTCGCCCAGATTGGGACCATAGTTTTTAAATATGTATCTCGCCCTTCTGGAAAAAAACTCAAGGGTAACAGGCGTACAACAAATTTGGGAAAAAACTTTTTAATATAAAAACCAACTGGCTAAACATACTCGCAATTTGTAAATAAATAACTTACTTAATGGTACTGACACATGCTCACAGATGAGCATGCTCATTTCCCCTTCTACTCGCAATGCTACCCAGTAGTATGCGTGTCACGCCCAAATAGCAACCTCACAAATCAACCGTGATTGTGAGATGAGTTGATTTGTGAGCATGCTCATTGATTCGCATGTGGAAGGGGAAATGAGCAATGAGCATGTTATTAATGAGCATTTGTGCCAGTACCATTATATTTAAATACTTGCATTTTAATGCACCGCGGTGAATGACAAAAGGAAAAAGCTCCATCGAAACATTTTTTTTAATACTTATATTAGTTTATTTTAATACCTATATTATATTTAATACCTAGAATTTTTTTGATATTTTGGTAAAATATAAAGTTTGATTAGCTTATTAAGAAGGATTACCAACTGCACAGAAAACAATTCCGTCAAATCTTTGTTCCCCGATAACTAATGACTGATTTATAATTATTATTCATTACCAATTCGTTTAATATATCTTTTAGCATAATAGCTTCTTTAATTTTGAGTTTCCCGCCTTTTAAATTAAGAAAAGTTGCAGTGAGAGAACTTGACAAGTCAGCATACAAAATTACATTTATCTCTCTTACTTATCTTACTAATATTATAAACGCGAAAGTTTGTATGGATGTATGTATGTTTGTTACTCTTTCACGCAAAATTTCCTGAATGGATTTTAATGAAACTTTACAATAATATAGCTCATACATCAGAATAACATATAGGCTATAATTTATATAGCTAGCTATTTATTTTAAATGTATTGAAAGTATTAATTATTATTGTTTAGTAGAAAACGTCAAATTTGATAATGACATTTTACAAAACAATGATTCTTAAATCAAAATTCTATTTTGGAAAATATTTGTATTAGTGAATTTATTTGAAGTACTCGCCTAATACTTTGAATCGAATCAAGAATTATAGATATTTAAATAAATAGGTTAAGAATTTTGGTATAAACGTAGACGGGACCTAGGAAAAGAAAATAGGAGATGGATATTAAGAAAGATCAACTTATTCGTGAAAAGAGGTATTTATTTAAAAAAAGTCGAAAACCATGAATTTTGATAAATGAGAAATAAATGATAAGTGGTATTGGCTGAATTGGTAAAAGCGAGCTTCTGGGTTCGAGTCCCAGTTGCGACCGCTATCTTTTATTTATCTGTGTCTTGTTCATTTTCATATTTTAATTTAGATTATTAGTGTTATCTTCTTCTTCAAAAAAATAATATTTGAAAAAATCACAAAGCTTGGGAATATCTTGTGTTTTAGTTGAAACTAAAAAAAATTACTTTTAATAATAAAGTGTTACTAACAGTACTACCCACCTATATATAAAAATATTTATAATTTAAAAGAAAAACCTGGGCAAAAAAAAGATAAGCGGTCAGAAATAAAGTTTATTTGGTTTGTAATTTTGGGCCAACTAAGATGCATTGAAATAAGACAAAAATGGATTTTTACATTACGTTTCCACCTAGTTTTTCAATTTTAGATAGATGCAGATAGGTAGATATTTTGCTTGGTGGTTGTTGTGTCGCATATTAAAAATAGATATATTTATCAAAGATTCTACATTGCAAATATATTCGGGAGAATCTTTTAATTACAAATCTTGAAAATAAAGATAATGTTGGTATTTTTTTGTCGAAGTATGACAGAAGTTGATCTGGTTGAGCTTAGAGGTATCGTCGCTGAGGTCCTAGGTTAAATTTCTATAATTTTATTTAATCACATTTTTCGTTTCATAGTTAAAATTTTCCTAGATTATTAAACACTTAAATCATAGTGAGTAGTTTCACAAATAACACAATGAAGGTCCTTCCTCAAAGAATCCTCTTTTAAATGGATGCATCTCTTCCTTTGACCACTGAACTGCATAATTTAATCAAAGTTGATGGTCTTTTTCATTGAATTTCATCTCATCTCTTGGTGCATCTCCCCAATCTCTCCAGCATCCAGATAAATACAAATTTCATCCCTTTAAAATGGTTCTAGATTTCCGGAACCAAGTAGTAGAAAAAGTACGCATCTTAGAAAATCAGCCAAAGCATAAACTCTAAGGGGATTATGGTCATTTCAAAATACTTCTCGATAAATAGTCACTACTGGACATCTATTAAAATTTCATTGATTATTTATAAAATCGTGTCGTATCGAGAAGGATTACTATTCCGAACAGATAATTAGGGAGGCAGGTATAAGCATCGTTACCTCCGTATGGTGATTTGGCAGTTGTACCTTGGTACGTTTTGGCTAGGTCTTGGCGGCGAACGCGTCCTCAATCCTTACCAGAACTTCCCCTCCTTCCTTTCCCTAAAATGAACCTCCAACGGCATAGGCCCCGAGGGATTTTTCCTCAGAGCCTCCTGTGTGAAGATATTGTAAAACAATATGTATGTTTCCTGAGTATTTATATATTATATATAATTGTAATTTGCACAAAGAGTATTTTACTGAATAGTGTACTAATACTAATCTATAATTAGAATCTACGCTTTAACCATGTTGAAAATTTATTTCATTGTACAATAATACTTAGATAAGTAATTAAATAAATAAATAATGATAAAACTAAGATGATTACTTACTTTGATTAAAATAATAATGATTCCTCTTCAACATGGACAGTTTCTTCAATAAAATTATTTATATCTTTTTTTGTACATATTTTCAAATTTTTTATCTTTAAAAATATATCCTTAAGGATTTTTTGAAATTCGAGTTATTTTCGTAGTAATAACTCTTTTTGTGATGCGCCAACTAAACCGGTCTGGCCGGAACAAATTGAACAATACATGGTAGACGTTCCCGACTACCTATTATTATGGATTACCCTATAAAACCTTTTTTATATTCTATACCTATTTAATATATATATATATAATGTATTTTTAGTGACTTAATTAATGTAAGTATACTTTACCATTATTATATGAATAAAACTGCCTGAAACTTTACTCAAAACATTGAACACATTTTTCTTAAACAATTTTTTTCGAGCTGGAGTGCATGATATCTAGAGTTCTACTGAACCGATGTATTTGAAATTTGGTATGAACCTTCTCTACATAACCCTTTATGACACCACGCAGAATTAGAGTTTTTTTTAATTTCACTATTTAAAAAAAAAATTAAACTGTTTAAAAAAACGTAAAAAACATTTTTTTTTAAGGGCAGCCAATTTGCGAAAAAAATTGTTACATCTATTTTGAATAAGAATCCGTTCGATTTGTTTTTCAGATGACTAGAAGGGTTGCAATCATGCATGCCAGGACATCTCTTTTTTTCATCCCCCACTTTACTAACCGATTACTTTTCGAGTTTTGATTTTTTTTGTTTAATTTTTTATATATTCTTAAAATATAAATAAACAAATGATAAAAAAATGACATTAAAAATATTTTTCGTTTTTTTTACAGAGCTCGAAAAACGCCCGAAATTCGAGCCTTTAGACTAGAATACCCTCTTGATGATAATTATTAACGAAACATTGCCATTGTGTAAATTCAGTTACAAAGGCGAATAAAAATTTGTTTTATGTTCAAATATATAATAATAATATTATTTTAGCAAATCTCAACAAACTCGTAACGAACAATACAAAATAACATTTCTAGCAAGGTTATTCGCTCATTTATTGCAAATACAAAGTTTACTTATTATTGAGAAATGCGCATGGAATTCAACTAAACATGGATAAAATTATTTTATAATTTTTTTATATTAACCCCACACGTAGGAAATGCTGTGTGATAGTATCAGTCTTGAAACCCATGTTATAGGAGGGAGAAAACACAGAGGCTGAATGAGTTTTAAGCAATTGCATTTCGAAGTATGTAATTTTGATGTTATGCTAAATTTTGAACTAAATCTACCAATAATTCTGCTATGAACCTTCCCCAGAGTACGGGAAAATCATTTCAACCCAATCACCCAAGAAACATAATTGTTAGGATTAGACTAACCCCCGGTAATGGATAAAGCTTCCTTCTAAAGTGTTTCTCCAGGTTGTTAAAGTCACGTCGACGTTGCCTTACACTGGTATGTGTAAACAAGGAACAAAATTGCGAAACTGTTCTCAAACTTCAAGTGCAACCAAAAGCTGGCTGGAATACCTCCTTTCGAAGGAGACACGAAGCAAGAATTTCTCATTTGAAATATCCTTTTGAGCCAAGAGCTTTATACTGATATTGTGTTTCACGTCTCGGTTAAAACTAGCAGCCTTCAACATCTATTCCGTACAAGCCAATACTATTATTTATTCAGCCGTATGCAGTGTGCTTGTGCGTTGCTTCAATAAGTTGCAAGTATGCCCTCAGTATAATAATAGGTATTTTTTTTTACAAAAAATGAGGCATATTTACCGCTGTAAGAGTGCATATTTAGCTGTTTTCGTAGAAAGCAATCACTTTGTGGTTTGACATAATATTATTATATGAGATAAAGTGTTTCACGAACATACTACAAACACTATTTCTTAAAAAAATAATTTAAATAAAATTTAATGTCAATTTTGAAGGTGTATAAATTGATTTATTACCGGTTAAACCAATTTGCTGAGAAAATGAATGTCATTTATAGATTAGATTCCTTTAGTTTAAAATCCTGACATTTTTCAAAATTGACATTTAGAATCGTAAAACAAGTCGACTCAAAGTAGTACAACCACAGTTTTAAAATGGCACTATAAGCCGAAACAGGTGTTACAATATTAAAGAACCTAAAATACTTGCTGAACTTAAAATAACAATATTGAATTTAATTTACATGAAATTAAAAAATAAATAAATGGAGTTAGACAAAAACAATCAATACTACTCCTTAAACATATAAGTACGTACACCAAACGATGCAGATTTGCTTGTTTTCTAGCTTCCAAATCAGAAGCGGCCAGAAAGCAGAAAGCCAACGTGTACGTACGTGTCACTGCTCTCTTGCGAGTTGATACCATGCGACCAATTACGTAACCATTAACAAAGTACCAAATAACCAAAGAAAATTCCAAAAGTGTGGTAAATTTATTTGCCAACAACACTTCAGGGCTTTAATAAATTTGCTGATGTGTCTCAATAAATTTTTTTTTAAGATTTTTCTCGGCCATACGAAAATTTTGTAGTTTTAAGAGAGATTTGAAGCTGTTTTATTTTTTTAATTGTTTAATGGCAAAGTTATGCTTTTGTTTCTTGATGTTAATTATTATGAAGTATTTTAATGTTTTTGATAATACAATCTTCGATCTATTTATTTCTTTCACTCCATTTTCATTTATTTCTTTGGGGTCAGTGCTGACCCTATGCGACTAATCGTGTGATTTTCGTAATGCGCCCAATTAAGGGTTCAAACTCTGAATTTTCGGAATTTCAAATGAAATGAATAATATATATATTTTACTTATATGCTATTTACTTATTGATCTCAAAATCAGTAAAAATGCAGAAACGAAAATACAAAATGGCACATCTGACACTGTTCTTCGGGACCGTCGATATGTTTTGAACTGCACCTGCTCTCAACACAATAGTTCCTACTAAGACAGGCATGGCACATCAATAATTGTAATAGATAATAAAAATAAAAATAAAAACATTTACAATAACTAAAATTTGGGTTTATTTCACTAAAATAAATTATATTATATTACTTAACTTGTGCCTTAGTAAAAGAGTTGCGTTGATAGTTGGTACGACGTATTATTTTACTATCATTCTTTAAATTAATGAAAAAGTACACGAAATTACTGGAAAAATAACAAAAAAACAAGCTTGGAGGGATACAATTATTATTTAAATTAAATGAAACAAATTACTTTGTATAAACCACTAATCATATGATTAGTGATAGGTATTTAGTAATTATTTTAGATTAGTGATAGGTATTTAGTAATTATTTAAAGTAATTGTTTCATTTAATTAAAATGATGCCACAAAGTAATTTTGCAAAGATTGAAGAAACAATTATTATTGTTTAAGATAGCTTTTTAAACACCTACAATACAGTCATCAGTGACATAATCACTTGTAACCTTCGCTCGTTAAAAAAATGTCTGATTTCATTCCACAAGCCAAATAAGATCTAAAAATAATCCCAGATATTACATGGCGGAGTTCCGAGGATTGATCCCTTCACCCTTCCCATTTCCCACCTCATCCCCCCCCCCCCCTTCCCCTTCCCACTCCATACCCTGTGGACGTAATGACCTGAGAGCCTTTTGAGGTGTGGAGGGCCATCTTTTGATACATTACAGCGCGGCGGATATGAACTTTCAAAGAGCCAATTGCAAATTGTTAAAGTCTTCCTGAGGTGGAGTGAAATTCTTTTTGAATTAAAAGTCTTCACGTGAGAGAGTCTTCAGCATCGAGTATGCAAATATCTGGCTCAGCTTTGGTTTAACCTTGGCCGCTATCTTTATGATTGTTTCCTTATTTTACGATGAAAAGGAAATAGGGCAGTTTATGTAACAAAAATAATTACTAAATATAATGCTAAAAATGTGCACAATGAACTGTTTCTTATTAGGGCGAATCACATTTAGGGAGGTAACTTATAATCAAATCTTTGTACTGTTGTATAACCCATCATAAAATAAATAGTACCAGAATTAGCATCTCCAATATCACACGTTATCAATTATGTCTTCTCGTGTGGAGCTGTATCTAAATTTCTCTAATAACCAATACACAGTGTTAATCTCAAGTGACCTGTTAGGTAAGTATGGTCCTGTGTATTATCTGTATGTATATTATATAAATAAATAATATGAAAATTTTAATGAAGCATCGCGCTCATTGGTCAAATGCATTTTATATATAGTTTGGTATTATTGATAAACGAACCGGTGGAAGTAATTTGTTAGCCATAAGTTGTTATAATAGATTTTCAAGTCTATTGTTACTAATCAAATAGAGTATGTGTATTATATAGAACAAAACATGAGGTGATTTTCACGAAAACTCATAAGATACGAACGGTTAAGGGAACAATTAAGTTTGAACCCATAAAGTTAATGTTAAAGTTGCAAATTAATGGTACCCAAAATAAAGACTAATTTTGTTCACTGTTAAAATTGTGCATTTATTTAATTGTTATTTTAATTATAAGTAGGGATACTAAATAACACACGACAAGATAAAGAAGTACGTACAGTGACAATCACCTTCAAACGTAATCATTTCCCCAAGTCAATAACTTCCAACAAAAATACATTCATATTTTTATAAGAAAAACTCTCTTTTTTAACTTTTCAAGGTTATTCCCATCAATGTAATATATCATTGAAGACGAAGATAACAATAATAATCTAATTTTTTAAAATATGAAAATGAACAAGACACAGAAAAATAATAAAAATAATAATGGTCGCAACTGGGACTCGAACCCAGAACCTTACGTCTTACCTTTCAAATTTCATAATTAACAATATTATTTTCAACTAATGTTTTTTTTTCTCCATATTATACATATACATATGGAAAAAAAAACATTAGTCGAAGATAATATTGTTAATTCTGAAATTTGAAATATGAAGTTGACAATTACGACAGTCTCATATAAGATCGCAGTAGCCCAATTGGTAGAGGTGTATGTCCCGGTAAGACGTAAGGTTCTAGGTTCGAGTCCCAGTTGTGACCGTTATCTTTTATTATTTTTCTGTGTCTTGTTCATTTTCATATTTTTAAAAATTAGATAATTATTGTTATCTCCTTCTTCAAAAATACATTACTATTTTAACATAGCCATTTAAATCAGTAGACGATCTAACAGCAGCAGTACAGATACAATCATGAATCATAACATCTAGTACGTAGTTTATATAAATCATTCACACACTCAAGAAGAATGCACATTAGCAAACTGTTATTATACTATCCGTTGTAATAAGGGGCTTTAAACAAATTTCGGTAGATTGTATTCGTTGATGTAACTGAGTATACAGAAATAAATTTGTGGATAAATCTTGATTACTGAAATATTGACTGCTACATGAAAAAGGTACACATTACTAATGTTTGTAAATGTCCACGGGATGTTATGGGTGGGATTAATAAAATTAAATATGTCGTGCATATAAGTACTTTAAAAACAATCTACTTATCTCTGGCTGAATTCACTATCCGTTATGGAATTACTTTTAGGGACATTCTTGTAAAACTAATATAAGTTACATCCAAACATTACAATCAATCCATAAATATACGAATGCACACCGAAGTAACATTAAATGAATATACAAGTCTCTGAATGCTTTACCTGTCAAATGATTATTATTGTATAATATTGTAAGTCCACACGTTATATTCTCTGATTATTTGTATAGGGAAAGAGATTACCATAAACATGATACAAGATTCACGCAAAATAAAGGATTGTTGGTTCAGAAATGTATCTATAAATACGGTGAAAGAACCCTAAACTATAATTTACCAAAAATATTTAATAAACTACCAATGACAATTAAAAAGAATACCATTTATATTGCTAAAGTCAAATGTATTCTAAGAAATTGGGTAGTAGATACAGATAGTTTGTATTGATGCACTGCTGTAGCCCTTGTACATTAGGAAGGGAAAAAGGTGAATATACTATACTATAATATAATTTACTCAAAAAATGCACTACTCAAATTTAAAGAAAAATATGCATACCCTGCTGACCAACACACCTAAACTACAAGGACAAAATCTTCAAATCTACTAAACATTCCAAAATTAAATACAGCTTTCGGCCAGAAAAACCATTATTTCCATGCTACAAAATTATACAATGCCCTTCCGATTGAAATTAAAAATACCATGGATTTACAAAAGTTTAAAAAGGACATCAAATTATGGCTAACTAAACATGAAGATGAGGAACTAATTAAAATTATTAAGTAACCCCAACGCAACCTACAGATAATAAACACTTTTTAAAACAACGCAAGATAATAAACGACACTTTTTTCTTTATTTATTTATATTTCGTGGAAACCAACAAAAACCAACAACAATGATGAGGAAATCATGATCAACACCATACAACAACCTGCAGTCCGACTCGGAACAGGAATACCTAGTGAGGAGGACTGAGGATAAAATACTTCACTTTGTATTCTTAATTGACTTAATATTGTATTTTAATTTTAATTTGTATTGTCATTAAATAAAAAAAAATACAAAAAAATAAGCATTCGCACTGAAACGTGTTCAGATGCATTATGAATTTTTAAAAAAATGTCGCTTCAAATTTCACAATAGAATTCCAAAATGTCATTTCCATTTAAATAACTAGGGTATTCAAGGATTCATTTACTCCTTGATAACTTTAATGGAATAATTGCATCGCTTGCTTTTCAGTTATTAGCCCAGCAAAGCAAATGAAAGGATTTGAGATTTAAATATATTAAATAATAAGGTATGGGATTCCGCATCCGCGAAATATGTAACTTCCTGTGGAAAGGGGCTAATCCGAGAAATGAAATTGGTGGCAGTCAACTGGGAGACAATTGAAATAAAAATAATTCTCTTCGTGATATCTCGGACAGAGTATAATGAAAAATATTTTTAAGCGAGACTTGGTTAATCCCAAACCAATTTGTGTATTTAAATGGCGAATAAATTAAAGTATGCATTTGAAATGGATTGAAAGAAAATAATTGCAGATTAAAAACAACAAATTTGATAACAAGGCAATTGCAGAATAATATTAAATAAATGAAAAGAAAATACTTTGTTTTAAGTCACTTTATTTTTATTTTACGTCTACCAGTTTCGGTACCTCCGTACCATCATCAGGACTGTTACAAAAATAATGTCTAAAAATACATAAGTACACATATATATACATAATGTTGTGAAAGAAATTGTATATATATGTGTACTTATATATTTTTAGACATTATTTTTGTAACAGTCCTGATGATTGTACGGAGGTATCGAAACCGGTAGACGTAAAATAAAAATAAAGTGACTTAAAACAAAATATTTTCTTTTCATTTATTTAAAATGTCAAGTCACAATGTGTTTGCTTCTTTTGAAAAAAATAATAATATTAGTTAGTATCCCGTGCAAGATTTTTAAATTTTATTATCGTTAAAAGCTAGGTTGTTTCGGCTACTGGCATTATTCCTAGCTCTCTCATTAAAAATTTAGGCATATTAGATTTGTCAAAGAATTTGTATATAAAAATGCAAAAATTAGTCATTTTAAATACATGTAGGATTACGAAAGATTTTTTAAATATTTATATTGAGGGATCAGTAGGATTTATCGGGCAAATTAGGAATTCCACCGAGCCGAACCCTCTGATATGAAAATATCTGGACTCGGTGAATTATTTTCCCATTTAATAGTCTGGTAGGTTTACATGTTGTTCTTGTATTGTTTTGTATAAATTATACTTATATAATACACTTGCATAGCGTGGATTTACTAGATGATCATTCATATGGAAAAGTGTGTGAAAAGTCTAGCGCTTAAAAAAAAAGGTAAAAGCTAGGTTGTCAAAATTAACTATTGTAAAAGTTTTATTAAAAAAATGGAAATCGATATACCATACCGATTCCAATATGGTAACTATTCTCAATATGGGAGGCGAGTATGGATACTGGGAATTATTTATTGGATAATACAACACTAAACTTGGGTTTAACATTTGCTACGTTAGTTTTATAAAGAAAAATCTAAAAGTATCGATATCAGTAAGTATCGATATATTAGGAGTATTTGTATGAGTAGTATCGAAAAATGATTTGAGTACTACTGATATGAGTAGGTATCGCTACTTTTATGGTACAGAACATCCCTACACCCAAGTAGTTCGCTAAGTTTGGTGACTCAGTAGGAACAGGCTTCACGGGAGATTTGTAGAGAGATTTGTCTAGGGCTTGCCCACCTACTCCTGGATATACTGACCCCCAGATTTCTACTTCGTACCGATTCCTTCCTAGAACTTCCTCTCCGTCATTTCCTTTAAAAGACCCTCCACACAGCATCCCCAAAGATGACACAAGCCCTGAGGGAAAACATTTTCTTTAGGGTCTACTACGTGGAGCTATTGTAAAAAAATCATTGTATAAAAAGCAGTTATTTCCGGGTAGCTAAAAGCCTGACAATATTTAAAAACCTCCTACTACCATCATGGTAAGCTGTAAATGTGACTTGTGACGCGATGAAGGACTTAGCCAGCCGAGGAACCGAACTCACGTCGCATGGGTGGGAACCAGATGCGATGCCATCTCAACCACTGACAGGTTTATAAACTTATTTCGTAAGTCCGTGATGATGTGCGTGATGTGTAATATTCCTGCATAATGTAAATAATGTGTTAAATTATTCACGTTCAATAAATTTTCAAAATTCAAACTGATTACGGGAACCATACGATATATTCTTAGTAGGTACCAATATAATAAAAAAATTGATGATCAAATTTGTAAAAAATGACACAAGTAAATCTGTATCACTGATAATTTTTAAAAATTACTGACGATGTTCATACTGTTTATTCGAAAGGAAACTAATATTTTTTTAGACATCGAATGATCCTGAGGCAAATATTTTATAAATAATTTAGCTTTACAAATCCTTCAAGTATAAAATTTCGTATTTAGGTAGGCCTACGCTAGTTTTAAATAAATTAATTAATTTTAAGGTTCTAAAAATAATTTTAATATTTAAAAAAAATTCATTTAAAAAATGAGGAAATTTTTTTAAATTCATATTTCTTTAAATTACATCGTCGCGTCGTATCATAATGATGTTTTGTATAAATTGTGAAAAACTAATTTTTCTCATAACTAATTTCATTTACACGAGTCTAAATAAACCGTCCTTGAATAAAAGTACTTCCTTTAGGGGACGGCTTTACTGAAATTCCTGAAAGTTTAAAAACCCATTTAGTCAAGGAAATGAAATGACATCTGACATAATGATACGTCATCTGTCACTAAACCAGGTTAATACTTATTTTTAAAACGGGAAAAATTATTATTCCTTCATTCTAGTTGAATCATCGATTAAAGTTTTTGCGACCTTTGGATAGAGTGCAAAGAAGGGAGGTTAAATATAATATAATATTTCCTCCAAGATTTAATGCAAGGCCTTTCAAAGGTTTAAAAAAGGGAATAAAAGGGATTTGTTTTTTTAATGAACTCGTTTTTTGATTTTAAGAGTGATAATAATAAGAGAGCAAGAAATTAAGAGGCCCAAAATTATTTATTGGTCACCCTAAGTGGTTCGCTATGTCTGGTAATAGTGTGTCCGAGTCTTGGCGGCAGTTGCGTCTGCCCACCTAACACATGCATGGACTGAATTGAGAGAGACTGGTTGTAAGAGACCTTTTGACTGCTCCAGTAGGACATCGGCTTGCACTGCAGTGGAAGAGATAGATTATTACGTCGGTCACTTTTAGTTACACTGACTCCCAGCTTCCTACCCACCCCTCTTACTCATGAATTTCCTATCCCCTCTTTCATAAAAAGACCCTTCGCACAGCATCCCCAAAGATGAAAGAAGCCCTGAGAGGAATTATTTTCCTAAGGGTTTCCTGTGTGAGACTAACATGAAAAAAGTTTTCTTGGTTCTGTGCGTGGGGTGGAAGCGTGGAACTTGACACAAATAAGGGAGAGGAAACCATTAGCTTTTGAATTATGGTACAATAATAATATTATGGTCGCTTGTTATGAATTCCTTGTCAAGACAGACTAATGAAGAAGTCATATCGAGAATTCTCAGACGCGTATTTTGAAAGTACCTAAGGCTAGAACGCATCCAAATTTTGTATTACTTAAAACTGGGTTCTTAGTTTGGTACTGGTTTAGAACATATTTTACGGATTACCTTTAGGCGTATGTTCTTAGAAAATATACTTGATTGCTGCGTAATATGTAAATAACTCAGTGTACTTTCCAAAACTTCGCAGCGAGCTATTTAGGTATGAATGTATATACAAAGAGTACGCACCTCTACGTTCTATCACTGCATATTTTCAAAATACGCTGTTAAGATTAAGAAATTGTTAACATTATTGAGTTCTACAAGATGCGTTTTATTTATTTTATATTATAGAAACAAACAATACATTTGTTACAGTGATAAAACAAATTTACAGTGAGATTACAATATTTCATGACTTCACACCCATGATGTGGTTCTTTGTAATGTCTTATTTGTGGTAGGTATATTTAGTATTTACCGGGTAATGAGCGAAGTGTGTAGGTATGTGTGTCTGCGTAAATATGTTAGTAGGTACGAGAAGTAGTGATCTGTGAAGGGATATGTATGCGCATTAAGCAGTATATATTATTGACATGATGCCCCTTTTAAATTTGGGCAGTAAATCCGAGAAAACGTCGATGTTAGTGCATGTTAAATTTGTTTTGTAATTAAGCGTGTGGAATAGTGCTGTATGACGTGTACGTTTTAAAGGTATATTGAACTTAATTAAGGATAGAAGTTCGGTACAGTCGATTTTATTGTTTAAAATTCTGGGTATAAATATTAAATCAGCTATTTGTTGCAAAGTTTGAAATGTGTCTTCAAAGTTGCTGTAGAGTTTGAAGGTAAGATATTTTATAAATTTGCATACTGTAATAGTCCACAAATAAGTATTTGGATATAAAATTAGACATCAAAAGCAAGAAATCTTTGAGCTTATGAAGCAAGCCAATAAATGCTGATGCATCATTTAAAAAAGCCCCTAAATTTAAACTTTTGCAGACATCACTTGTTCCAGGGTTGCAGATGGATTCAGTTGATTGACAAGAGTGGACCACCAATAAGTATTTTTTGTCATGAAATTAGATAGAAATTGGCAACTACATCAACATAACGTTGAATATCTTCACGGATAAGTCAATAGAGTAACGTTAACGTTGTGCGTAGTTGAAATAATTTGCAAACTAATTGTTTACGTGTTTGTTACCTTCGTCACGCGCCGAGACGGTACACGCTGAACGCTCTGGCCTCTATAGGCTCTGGATACCTCCAAAGAGTATCAATATTTATTCAGGGAGTAATGTATTCACCTTTGAATATTCAATGAAAACCCGGTGTTTGACTGTTGAAAACTTTACATAAAGTTTGTAGCTAAATTGTGTCAATTATCATCCGTCAGCAGCTGATATCGAAACTCAATAAGAAATACGTTCTACATTATTATTTCCGTCTTCCTGCAGCGGCATTCTAAAACACCCTCCGATCTCAGTGAATTATGGTAATGAACTTGGTCATGATTTTCATATCCAGAAATAAAATATCTGTTTCTAATAAATTATTCATGAAGCTTTGTTTTGTATTGGTGGGTTTACGTATTTAATAATCCGACAGATCAATTTTAGCAAAACCAGTGAGTAAAATTTGTATTAATTCAAAAACAATTACCAATTCCAGTTCAAAAGAATAATAATTTTAAAAATATTCAATTTGGAAAATATTTCTAAAATCACCGACATCTATTAGTTCCAAGATGTAACGGCAGTGAAATAATGTAAGTGGTAGTCTTCTAACTTGTTAATAAAGATATTTTTAAAGCCGAATTTTATTGGAAATTGGAGATCATTCAAAAAGTTGCAAAAACGCTGCATGTGTACATATTATGTACCTACTATTATAAAATAATTGACATGAAGATACCCGCTGTGGGTATCAAACTACATCCTTCAAATAACTTCCCATGGTGCTTTCACGTAAGTATCTAATAAATGTAACCTATTCATTTTTATCCTAAACTAGTTGACCCGGCAAACTTCGTACCGCCTCATAATCAATAAATGAGGGCCTTACAAGCAAAAACGCCACTCTCCAAAAGTACTGTTTTCTGTAAATGTCAAAAAACCGATCAAAGAATGCTTCGCATTTTTCAAGCGATTTTTTAGTAAAATCTTAAAAAGTATAATTCAAAGTGAAATATTATAATAAAAAATGTTGTAATAATGTGTTTATTGGTCATGTTGAATTTATTTTGAATTCAGGCTTGTGATTGACTTTTGTGGAGAGTGGTTATTTTGATTTTTAATCGCTGTGGAGAGTGGTGATTTTCTTCCAAACCCTATTTTCATTTCGATTTTTCCATGATTTGCGGTTGATTTTTCTAAGGATCTCAAATACCATCTTGTAGCTACAGACATTGCGCATAGATTGGTATTTATAACTCAATTTCGTCATTTATGGAGAGTGGCGTTTTTGCTTTTAAGCCCCACAAATGTTATGTTTAATTTATTAGCTGAAATAAATTAAGTTTTTATTAAGTTAAAATAAATAGGTACATACTCTAAGTTCAAAAAATTAAATTGAGCTGTTGACTAAGCACGAAATGTTCGGCACACTACACCATTGACAGTTCGAATTGATTCAAATTATGTCGACCAACGCACATTATTTGAAAAGCCGTTCCATACAAAATATATGAAAAAAATCATTTTCTTCATAATTATTTTTCCCGTGATCTTTTCCCATGTTTTAATAGTTATTCTGTTAATCGGGACGGAGACAAATCCAACAAATCAAAGATCATAAAAATCGGTTCAGCCGTTCTTGAGTTATAAATGGTGTAACAAACCCGACTTTGTTTTATATATTAAGATAACAATATTCTAAATACCCTTTGTACTGATTGTACAGAACCGAAACTGGAGAGATTTTTTTAGTATTTTTTTTACAGTAAAATTTTGAAATTTGACGTTTAGTTATCCCAAGGAACCCAGCTGTTCCTAAGATAGATGTTTGCATAAACCTTCATGGGAAGGGATAGAAGGAGGCTCAATTTCATTGCAAATTCCCAATTCTCTTGACAGCCATCCTTAATCTAAATCTAATCAACAGTCTAAGCCAGGTATGCCTATCCTGCGGCCCAATTTAAGATTTTTTTACGGCCCTAAATTAAGTATTGAGCTTTCTATGTTTTGGATTTTAGTATTCATAAAAAAAAAATTCTAGTAAATTTGTCACATTTATATTATATTTTGTGAAATTAGAACTTTCTTGAACTAGCTCGGACTCTCGAAAGGAGTTATGATTTATTGCTTAAAAGTGCCAGACGTGGTCGTGGGACAAGGCTCTCCCAATCCAAAGGTCGCGGGTTCAACCCCGGCGTGCGCAAATAAATTTTATTTGATTAATTTGTGTTATTTCACAATTTATTAATTTAAAAATAATGTGTATATATTTGCGGCACATTCCAGAGTGGAAGAATATCTCAGTGTCACCTTGGTGTAAGATCACCATTCAGAATTAAAACGTAGCATGAAATGACTTTAACCGTGTTTGGTGACCATTTTTATTTGATAAATGTGTGTTATTTCACAATTTATTAATTTAAAAAATAATGTGAGTATATTTGAGGCACATTCCAGAGTGGAAGATAATCTCAGTATCGCCCTGGTGTAAGATCACTATTCAAAATTGAAACGTAGCATGAAATGGCTTTAGCCGTGTTTGGTGACCAGATCAGAATAGCTAGGTACTTCCCCACTTTCCCCTTTCCATCTATTTCTCCACCACACTACCTTCAGCCTCACGACATACATTGGGGATGCCATAGTCTCTATGGCTCCAGACGGGAGTAGTTAAAACTCAATTCCATCCAGTATATTTTTCCGTCAATTCCATCCAGTATATTTTTTCCGTCAATTCTATCGAGTATATTTTTTTCGTTCCATTTCTCGGTAGATCGAATGCAACTGATTTGATTTTGATAAGTGGGGGGTGAGTGCAAAGGACAAACATGCGTGCGTGTACAGTCAGCGTTGGTTCATTTATGACAGTCAGTTTACGCCATCTAGCATTGAAGTCGTGGTCCCGGTTTCACAATAATAGCATTTTTGGATACAGATATACCAGTAAAAAATTATAGGTAATATTCATGGTTTACCCTCCACTGACTGGCCCACCTAATCTCAGTAATATTTTTTTTAGCTCACAAAGTGTTTCACGCTAATAATTATTGCTTACAATATTTGTTACCCTTTGTGCTATGCATAAAAAATCTTGCCTTAAAACATAAGTTTATCAATTAAAAAATAATCAAAGTGATTTGGGTCGTACACCCCTGGTCTAAGCTCTAAGCAACGAATATTTCAACAAGAATTACCAGATGGTTGATATGAAACTCCCAACAATCCCTGGAGTCAAAGATAGCAACAAATTGTTGAAAATGTATCAAAAATTTGCCAATCTTTTATTTATATTTTTATGCGGGTAACTCACGGGAGTTTAAATGCCTCCAACCGTCTGGAGCCAAGGAGACTATGGTATTCCCTATTGGTATTTGTGAGGCTGCATGTAGTGGGAATGAAAGCTAGATGGGAAGAGGAAGGTAGAAAGAACATAGATATTCAAACTTGGAAACACCATTTCAAGCAACATTCAAATTCTGAACGGTGGTCTTTCACCGGGGCGATACTGAAGGTATTTACCACTTTAAAGCGTGTCGCAAATTTACTGTGCATTATTTAAAATTAATCAAATAAATAAAATAATAAAATTCGGTTCGTCACCGTTCAACCACGAAAGCCATCACTTTCACCAAAATTTTCGAAGTCAATCCCTACATCTAAATTTTCTCATATCTATTTCATTCTTGGATGTACAAATAATAAATAAATTTCTAGTAAAGAGTCTTGCAGAGCACAGCAACTTTCTGCGTTTATCCTTAGAAGGTGTCAGAAAGCTGAAATATTTTTTTGTAAAATATTTTATTGTATTTCAGAAAAATTTCCCCTCACATAAAATTGCTCCCACGTTTATCATTAAACTCATGCAACACTTTTTACCATTTTTTCATAAATGCTTAAATTGTACGCATGTCCTTTGAGAGAAATAAAAATTTCATTACGTATGTATTATACAATATTATGGTATGTTAAGTAGGCTAGCAGTTTCAAAGGATGGACCATTCTTCCATTGAATAGTACCAGACAAGGAGGTAGTAACGTAAAGCATCGTAGAAAAAACAAAATTTTAACATATAAACATAAATTCATCCTTAAACTTGTGAAGTTTTTAAACTTTTCGAAATAAACAAAAAAATTAAATAAAAAATTAATTTAGTTAACAAAATAATAGCACAGTTTAAATCATCAATATTAACAATGTTTCCGTGCATTGTTGACTCCTCCCACCGTTCCCCCCGCCCCCAAAATCACCCCTCCTACTACCCCTACCTAATAAAATCTAATCATTTCTGTACTTGTATAAAATTTAAAGTTATTTTTAAGTTTTCTAGTAAATGACAGGGATGTGTCGAAACCGGTGGCAGATAAATAAAAATTTAAGTAACAGATGTACACAAAAAATAAAACTCTTCAAAACAAAATGTCTAGAAATTGTTACATAGTTAATGCCCAAGAAATACACAAAAAGTACGTAGTAAATAAAGTACGTAGCACCCACTACCGATAAAACCTTAGATCAATACGATATTCTTCATCTATCAATTATTATAAGCAATAATTATTAGCCTGAAACACTCATCAATATTGAAAACTCTCCCGAGAAAAGATATATGTCGCCGACGGGACTCGAACCCGCACCCCTCTGTTTGGCGGACAGGAGCTCTACCATTAAGCTACGGCGGGATACCTCCTACCCGCCAAATGATTCAATATATACCCAGTGTTTCATTCAACAGTTATCGCTTATTATATTTTTTCACCTGCAAACAACCAACTTTATTTTTTATATGAGAAAGGCATGTAAGTGCTAACTCTCTCACTAGGTGGCGTCGAGACATTACATCTACATTTTTTGGTGAACATACTTTAACTCGTCAAATATTGATTATTTTTTTTAAATTGATAAACTAATGTTTAATACAAGGTTGTTGAAACAACCAACTTTATTTTTATATGGGAAAGGCATGTAAGTGCTAACTCTCTCACTAGGTGGCGTCGAGACATTACATCTACATTTTTTGGTGAACATACTTTAACTCGTCAAATATTGATTATTTTTTTTAAATTGATAAACTAATGTTTAATACAAGGTTGTTGAAACAACCAACTTTATTTTTTATATGGGAAAGGCATGTAAGTGCTAACTCTCTCACTAGGTGGCGTCGAGACATTACATCTACATTTTTTGGTGAAAATACTTTAACTCGTCAAATATTGATTATTTTTTAAAAATTGATAAACTAATGTTTAAGACAAGATTTTTTATGCATAGCACAAATGGTAACAATTATTATAAGCAATAATTATTAGCCTGAAACACTCATCAATATTGAAACCTCTCCCGAGAAAAGATATATGTCGCCGACGGGACTCGAACCCGCACCCCTCTGTTTGCCGGACAGGAGCTCTACGATTAAGCTACGGCGGGATACCTCCTACCCGCCAAATGATTCAATATATACCCAGTGTTTCATTCAACAATTATCGCTTATTATATATATATTTTTTTTTTTTTTAGTTTATCAATTTAAAAAAATAATCTTCATCTATCAGTTATCAATATTTGCGAGCAAGGACAACAAAAGTGAAAAGATATTCCGACCGACGACGCGACAGTTAATAAATACATTTTAGCACGGCCTTCTGGGTGTCAGTTGTCACTGTCAACATTTTGAATAATGTCGTTCGTTATGCAAAATTACTGGCTTATTTAATGAACGGATTGGACTAACGTAGCTCTTAGAAATGAAAGAAGTCGTCGACGCGATCCATATACTTAAATAATGCATCTAAGACGCGATTAATTTATTCCATTCGATCTTTAAGAAACGAAAGTGGTTAAAATATGGCTAAAAATCTCATTAACTAATTACCTCCCGTTTAGTGCCAAAAAATAAATACAGACTGCCAATGCATATTTAGGTTAGTATTCCAATTCAACATTGTCAATTTATGAATATTTTAAGTAATTGATTGGCGTTTGACGTTTCGGAAAGTGAATTGTTAGAAAATACTTCCAGCGTCGCCAGCGTATATTGATTTCTTATTTATTCCCTGTCAATATCGGGTTTGCTATCAGCAGCGAAACCGTTCTTGGTATGTCAATATACAATTGTCGAAAGTTACGTCTATCGATCCTGTAAAGTTATCTATTTCTCTATGCTTGATCACCGGAGGATAAATTTAATTTTTATTTGATTCCCCTAACACAATCGAAATTTAATAAAATGTCTACATATATTTACTTGTCGATTATCGTTTTCCCATTTAAACGAGTTAAACTCTTCCTAAAAGGGGATGGAGTAGCCTGACAAAGGTGGTTTCTTTATTTTCTGATATTTGTAAGCGCTTAGTTTCCTGTACTGTCCACAGCGCCACCCTTGACGTAGCGGAAACTGTCAAAGCGAAGAAGTTCAAATTACTTCCTTCATAGAAAATTTAAACACTTGTTGTGTTTTGCCTTGTCGCCGAAATAATGTTTTGATTATAACATGATTTCAATAAGCAAGTCAGGTACCTATTTAATAAACTCGTATGACGCACGGGTGTTTATTTAAACAGCGTTTTGTGCTTTGTGCTGGGTTTCCATTTGTGTTTCTCTCCCCGTTCCAGAATTCAGGGAAATTCTTACAATTTTTCCCCAGTCAAATAAACCGAGAATCCATATAAGCTAGTTGCTCTCCGCCACACTTAGAGCAACAATTAAATAATAAAATCCGTCAAAATTATTATTACTTTGTTAGCTATTTTATAAATAATCTTGGTTTATTTGATGTTTGTATGAGGTACACCGAACGACAGCACATATCGGAGCACAGAATGTTTCTAACTATGCCCACTTCATTATTTACTTTCACATGATATAGAGTAAACTTGAATTTGTGTTCATCTCACTGATCTATATCTGTGTATACAATAAAAACATAGTATATGTGGGAGAGGGGAGAGAAGTGGGCTTCTTTTAGAGAG
Organism: Limnephilus auricula; assembly: GCA_951813805.1. Lineage (NCBI taxonomy): Eukaryota > Metazoa > Arthropoda > Insecta > Trichoptera > Limnephilidae > Limnephilus > Limnephilus auricula. The sequence goes on along the minus strand of OX638389.1, from coordinate 44,392,067 downwards.
TTAATCATGGTATTCTGGAACTAGGAACAATAATCATTGCATGAAAATTCTATAAGCTAAGCCCGTTTATCCCACTCACATTTATATATAGCTGTTACCCGGCATGCGTTGAATGCAACTTAAATAAGGAAATTGATTCTCCAAGCATGTCCTTTCTATTCGTCCTGTTCCCCTTCCTTCTCCTCTTCCCATCCAGCGTCTCCCTCTCCTTTCCCTTTGTATCCTTCTCCTCGCAATCTCACGTAAAAATAGCAGCCAATAAAAATAGGCTTTATTCCAAAAGTTAAGTTATTCCAAAAAAAAAAATATAATTTGACCAAAATATAATTTTTTTTTAAAATTAAAATTTCATAATTTCGACTTTTAATTTTACATCGTTATCTCATCGATGAAATCTCGGCTGAGTCGTTTTCGTAAGGGTATACAGTTTCCATTGTAGCCTCTTTCTCTCCCTCTATCTCTCTCTCTAGAACTACGTAGGTTTGTATCAGAAAAATAGATTACAAAGAAGAGTTCAGCGGTAGGACCGCATGATCCACTTTTTAGGTAGGTGGATTTAATTCCCATTGTTCCAACCAGTGAAGATATTACCATAATCTGACCATATTGACAACACGTTTCACCAAATGTGACCCAACAAAACGGACCCTATGCTAATTCAAAGAAAATTCTTCACGGACCACAAAATAATAACCGGTGACCCGCGACGGCCATCCGAGGGCTCTCAATTACTTTGAATTAGGCATCTCGGCTCCCATAAACCCGCTTTGTAAACTTTATGACCGCTAAATGGCCACAGATTATTTTAAGATATTGTTTTTGCCTTCAAATACGAAAGAAAAAAGGTCGTACTATTTTTTTGAATCTTTATTTCCAGAGTTTTTTTTTATCTTTAATCAGCTGATTATTTTAACATTTGCTCCACACCTTGAGGAAAAAAATTACCTCAGAATCAATGTCATCTTTGGAGATGCTGTGTGGAGGGTCTTTTAGGGAAAATAAGGAGAGGAAGAGGAAGAAAAGGTAAAGATAAAGTTCTGGTAAGGAAAAAGGATGATGGGTGGGTTTGACACATTGGGATGGGACACATTGACCTCCACATTCTTGGGGATCAATGTGTCCAGTAATGATGGACTTATGAATCCATCCCTCCCACTGCGGTGCAAGGCGATGGGTCGAGAGAGTCCGACTGGAGAAGTCTAGGTTAGATATCTCTCAACGCTCTCAACTAGTCTCTCCCGATTCGGCCCACCAGGCACCAAGCCAAACACAGCGAACGACTTGGGGTGACCTATGGCAAGGAATGTTTTATTATCCAATAATTTATTCCCGGAGCGGCGATACCCATCCCCGCCTCATAATTCCTAATTATAACACTGCACAACGCATCGAGCTACTGTGAACTAGAAAAAAAAAATTAAGCAAACGTTATTATTATTAAAAATTATTTTATACACCAAGCAATTCCTTGTGAATTTATAAAAAAAGCAAAAGGAATAATATTATCCGTCAAAAATCATTTCATACATTCCTTTGACCCTTTGTTGCAAACGAATGTGGCTATTTGAAGATACTAAATACTCTGCTTTTCCGGGATGCTCGCTGCAAACCGAGTTAATCATGCGTAGAAGTCAATTTTCACCAACTTATAGAATTTATTTATTACTCTTGAAATTGTTCTTGATATAATAACAGAGGCGTAAAATATTCAGTCAATGTTAACGATGAATGAAGAGTGTTAGTCAACTTTCTACATTGAAAAAAATGTTTTGTGTCTTCACTTTAAATTTAAAAAAAATCCCGCGTTCAAATATTTTTAATATACTTTATTTCACCGTTTAGAACGTGTAATATACCGTAGTAGTCTATATTTAGTATCTATATATGTTGCCATACTATGCGATCTTCGGGTCACATGGGCTCGTTGCCGAGTTAAGCCGAAGGTTGATTTACGAAGTCATTAGATTTCAAGAGCTCTCCAAATCAGAACTAGGCTTCAGCCTGGAATGACATTTGTCCTCAGAAGTATTATTATAATTACAATACAACAATAAAAATCACTGTATTATAAAGAACCTATATATTCCAATAAGCATCCATATTCAAGTACTGGAGAATAAAGGTTTGAGGTCAAAATAACCAACCAAACTGAAAAATATTTTTTGTAATAAAAAGGTATGTCAAATATCTATCTCGGACAGGAGCTACATTTTTTTTGGTTTTAAATGATGACGTATAGGTAAATTAAAGAAATGAGTTTTGGTTCATTTTGAAAGCAACTTTGGAATTATTTTGGGAGTTATTTATAATAAAAAAAAAAATAATCCGGCTAATACTTGGTTTTAATATAATTAAAAATAAAATAAAAAAATGTTAAAAATGCGTTTCTTTGGGTGGTAATGTTGATATATTAACGACAAATTTTTGTTCCGATATAAATTTCTAATTTGTAATTTAAATTTAAACCCCATCAAAATGGTTTAAAAAAATGTTTATATTTCATCATATTTAAAAAAAAATATATAGTAAAATTATTTTTTTAAATGTTCAAATTTACTTGCAAATAATTGTACAAGTCGCCTCTAAAATCATAAAATATTTAATAGGCTGTATTTTATAATTTAAAACCAAAATAAATAAAGTAGATCCTGTCCGAGATAGACATTTGACATGCCTCTTAATTACAAAAATAATTTTTCAGTTTGATTGGATACTTTGGCCTCAAATCCAAAGCTACGTTTTGTATGAAACCGGCCGCGCAGTCAATAGCTTTAATATATTCTCTGGAGAGAATATGAGACGTTACAGAAAGCAAAACGACATGAAATGAAAACTCAGCTCCATTTTGAGCTAACTAACTAACTAACTAACCATCACGCCGTTTCCCCGCAGGGGTAGGCAGAGAGGACGGACCGCCAAACAACTCGGTCTTGGCACACACTCCTTGCCTTATTCACATTCATACATCTTCTCATACATACTCTTCTATTATTCTGACTCTTGACATGGCCCGACTCAAGTATCTGATTTACTTGGTCGTGCCACGTCTTCCTTGGGCGTCCTCGGCTTCTTCTACCGTTCACATTCGCGTCATAAATTCTCTTTACACTCCTTTCTTCATTCATTCGCACAACATGCCCAAACCATCTAAGCGTCCCTTTCTTAATCTTACTTACTACGCTCACATCAGCCTTGCATTCTTTTCGGATCTCCACATTCCTCACACGATCATACATGGTTTTACCACACATACGCCTCAGGGATCTCATTTCTACAGCATTCAGTCTACTTTCATCCTTTCTCTGCCATTTCCACGCTTCACTGCCATACATCAGGGTAGGTAACAGTACTCCATTGTGGACTGCTAACTTCGCTTCTGTGGACAACTTTTTGTTGGCTCCAACGGCGTTCAATCCTCCATTAATGGAGTTACCTGCATTCACCCTTCTTTCGATATCCCTATCAGCATTCCCATCTCTCGTAAACATACTTCCCAAATAAACAAACTCATCCACCTGCTCCAAGTATTCATCATTCACAACTATATTGCACACCGTTTTCTGACTCTCTCTTTAAAACACCATGACTTTAGACTTACTTACATTCATCATTAATTCATTATTCATACATACTTCGTTCATCCTAGATACGAGAGACTGCAGATCTTCTATACTGTTAGCAATCAGCACCGCATCATCAGCATACAACAGGCAACATACTATCATACCATTTTGAGGAATGGTGAAATGTAACTTAATATTAATGATGCGTGTAACGTTTTTCTGTTTTTAAGATTTGAAGTAACTTTAAATTAACAGGTACACACGAAGGTACATAATATAGTGTTGGTACCTACATCTTAATAATGTTAAGTGTCTCCCAATGATAATAATTTACGCGTAAAAATTCAATCTATAAAAATCTATATAATATATTCCCGGTAGCCATTGTATCGAACCATTATCATTATATATTCGTATATTTATGTTTTAACATTATAATCATCTCAATGATTTACAACTTGTAAGTTATTATTTGTGTTATCTAAGTCTAAGTAGACGCCTTTGATAATCTCTAATAATATCTCCGAAAAGCCTTGCAGTAAGATCAATTTCACCAGGGAGCAATTATTTAACCTATAATGATTACACCGATGCTTTGACAGACCATTAGCAAGCGTTTGCAGATTAGTCACAAGTACACAGGGATGGCTAGTTAGGTTTAGTACAACACACAAATTACTTAGTTGACTTAATAACTTCTTGTTTCCAATTATTTACTCAAAGTGTTAAACAAGGTTGATTATCCACGCAAATTATTAGTGTTAGTTTTAGGACTTTTAGACCACTGAACAAATACGTTACTCTTTTGATATTGAGTTAATTATTAACTAGGTAAGGATGTTTTGTAAAATAAATACGTCGATATTTATGAGTTTTTAATAATATTTTTTTATCTTTAATCGATCGTCCAGTTGGTTAGTCAAACATCTCAGAAAAATCGAAATTTGTGTTCAGTATACAGTTATATGTAAAATATCTATCTAATAGTTACGTAGCGACCCTTTGGATCCATCTGTTGCGGAAACGTCACGCGGTTATGGGATCTATGCTAAGCTACCTTAGAGTTCATTATCGCATGATGTTAAAGCAACAGATGGAACCTTGTTATTCCAAAGATCACGGTTGAATTTGGCAGCCGCCTCTCGTCTGGAGTCCCAAAGTACTTGAAAAACACCCTCGACTGTGTGAAGAAATGGGCGGTCCGTTTGACAGATTCTCCCGTCTGAACGAGCGGATTGCAATCTTTAGAGCAGTGTCGGGTGGGGATGCTATCCTTGTTCTACCGGTATATCAATGGAAGATGCTCCGAAGAACTAGCGTCATTGATCCCCTCGACACCGGTGCATAGTCGGGAAACACGCCAAACGCGCGCCCAAAATATGTACACGGTTGAAATTTGTCACATGATAACGGATCGTTTCTACGACTCGTTCTTGAGTTCAACAGCTCGGCTGTGGAACGATTTACCGGCCTCTTTGTTTCCTCCTTCCTACAACATGGGTCTCTTCAAGACCCATGTTCACTCCTTGCTCTCCTCGAAAAGACCCTCCACGCAGCATCTTCAAATATGACATAGGCCCTGAGGGAAATTATTTTCCTCAGGCCCCCTAAGTGGCGTTAATATAAAAAAATATGAAAATTAATAAATAGTTATTACCATAAACAAACTCAAATCTTTCAAGAAAGGATTACAAACACAATATTGTATCAGTAACTCAATCCAATGTTATTGTTTTTTTTTTTTTTTTTATTTAAACGCCCATAGGGCTTTTACATATAAAACAATACATTTTTTTTATTAATTACAGTGAGAATACGAGTAGATAAAATATAGGTAAAAGAAAATATATGAAACAAAATTTAGGTTACAGGCACATAAAATATATAAGTTAACAAAATTTAAGTAACATGAATATAAATTAAGTAAAAATAAATAGTCTGCAACTATCCTCCAAATCAAAAATAATATTAATAAAATCGTATAAAATTGGTATTCGCAATAGTTTATGAGGTAGTTGGAAATAGTTCGCACATACGGCGTTTGAAGTTTGCCAAGTTCAAAGTATTGTCAAATACATCAATATTGTTTAAGTATTTGTTACCAAGGCTATGTAAACGTTGTATTGGAGAATGTAAGCTATAGTTGGAATGAGATGTGTGTATGTAAAATGTTGATGTTTGTCTAGTAGTTCTTGTAGGTACATGTATATTTATTAAATGTAGGAGTTCACAACAATCGAATTTAGAGTTTAATAATTTTAATAAAAAGGTTAGGTCGTTTATTTTTCGTCTGTTTTCTAAAGTTGGAATATTTAAAATATTCATTAATGACAGATAATTTATATGCTCTAAAGGGATGTTAAGTTTAAAATTTATGAAACGTAGAAATTTTCTTTGAACTCTTTCAACATTATGGATGTGAATTTTGTAGAAGGGCGACCAGACTATGGAGTTATGTTATATTAGACTTCTAACAAGGGATACGTACAACAGTTTTATGATTTGTAACGATTCAAAGTTTTTAATTGTTCTTAAAATAAAACCTAATGTTTTCATACTTTTATTCACAATTTGTTGAATGTGGGCCGTAAAGTCTAGTTTCTCATCCATTATTATGCCAAGATCTCGCATCTCCATTACTCTTTCTAAACTTATTTCATTTATCGAATAGTCGAAAACCAGTGATGTTTTTTTTTCTGGAAATGGTCAAAGTTTTGCATTTTTCTACATTTAAATATAAATTGTTTTGAGAGCACCAGTTATTAAGCATGTCTATATTAAACTGAAGAACTTGACAGTGGTTCAAGAGAGTTATTTCTTTGTATAATTCTTTGAAGCAGTCGACTATGTCATTAATAAAAATAAGAAATAAAACTGGGCCAAGATGACTACCTTGCGGTACGCCACTGGTTGCGGAAAATGATTTAGATAAATAACATTTTATTTTAACAAATAAAGTTCTACCAGCTATGTAACTACTTAACCAGCTTAACTTTTGTTGATGGATTCATATGTCCGTCATTCCTGAACACATTGATTCCCAGATTCCTTCCCATAACTCATACCCCTTTCTTTCCCAGAACTTCCTCCTCTTCCTGAGGGATTTTTTTGGATCTCCTATTTAGTGTTAATTAAAAAAAAATTGACTAATTTAAACTTAAACAAAATAGTACATATTATTGTAGAAAGCAATCACTTTGTGGTTTAACATATAATAATAAAAATATAACACTTATATGGTGTAAACCACCAGTTTTAAAAAAATTATTTTACCGATCAGTTTCGCTTTGCTCAAACATCAACAGGTTAATACTAAAATTACTACTAAACAAGATAAAAAATATAACTGATGCGTGTTTTGTGTTATTTTGTAAACGAAGGACCTTGAAATGTGTATGTTTTTATGTGTTTGAACCACTGCACAAGTAGAATAAGCATATAAGGAAGAGGAGAGAATTACTCACTGCGGGACTTGTAGTACTTTCTTCATTTGGCCGGTTTTAACTTTGCACTATGTTAATATTTCAATAATATTTCTTCTTGGAGCGGTGGGTAGCTAAAGAGCGGATGCGGATGCGAAAATTAAATGCAGAGATGTTTTCAGGAAGAGGTTCGATTATTGACTGATTGTGGGTAACAGGAAAAAGTGACAGGTTTATAGGGAAGGGTAGGAAGGAAATGTGACAATACTAGCTACAAGTACAGCAGTTCATATATGTGTATAGGTTTGTATAGATGTATGTATGTAAGTGTAGCTGTATAAATGCCCAACCAATAACAAACAGAAAGGATATATTAATGTACATCAATAAGGCAGACTAATGGGTTATATTAATATATGTAAAGGGATTTAAAAAAAAAATAAAACAATAACTTTGTATACACCACTTTTATTTTTTTTATACTTAATGCCGACCGGGTTTCGCTACAACCGTAGCTTCTTCAGGGCATTATAATCTCTACTAATAGCTAATATCTGTTTTGTAGTTTTATATTCACAGTTGTTATTTTTGCATAAGGGCGGAGCCTTATAGATGGTCACCAACACTTGGCGAAATTGGGCGAGGCCCGAATAATTTTTTTTGTTTTATTGTAAACAGACCTAATACTGGGCTACTAGATACCTTTGATTAGGTATCAAGTATAGGACAATTAAAAGCAGAAAAAAACATTTTTTTCTATTTAGTACCTATTTCGAAAACGTCTTCCAAGGATGCAACGTCTATTACGTGTTATAAATTAATAAAATTCTAACAGAAGATAATAATACAGTCAAACCATATTATCATTATTTTACGGTGTGTATTGTCCTACACAATTAGTGAGAAAAAATACATTAATAGAATTGATATAGGAGGCATACCAAACCAAATGGAAACGATCAGTTGAGTGACTTGATTTATTCATTTTATGTATTAATTATCATCAGTACCTTTCAAATTCCTTTGACAGAGTATTTCGATTGGGTATGGTTAAAATATTTTCATTGATCCAGTAGACCTTTCATTCTGAATGGCTGGTTGCAAAAGGTTAATGATAATGTACGTTGACACGAACTGTAAAAATATATTTTATGATCAAACGTTTATTAGTTTCATTGTGATGTTAATACAATTAATGCGATCAGCCACACAACAAAATCATAATATAAGTGTGTTATTTCGTTATTTTTTATTGTGAATATTGTTGAATGAACTCTTTTATTTACACCTACCTTTGATTATAATCAAAGACACCTACGTGGAAATGTTTTACTAGAGTGATTTTTTTTAAATCAACAGTATTGTCTCGATCTATGATTGAAGTACTTTTAATTTTGATTTAAACGCAACAACTAAGTGTCATTTAAAAACATATATATTTTAGGGGGTCTGGAACGATCAAATTGATAACTTAACAATGTCGGATCGATAGGCTTAACTTCCGACGAGTTATATCGATATCCCTAGCACGGTTGTCGATAGCCGAACCGATATTGCCAAGAAATACATAATTGGATAAATAAATACGGAATTGTTGTACAATTGCAACACTGGCAGATTTGTCAGCAGATTGACATTTCAGTAAAAATTAAAAATACTATTAAATTGTTTTAATTCTAAAAGCTTCGTTCGTTCATTTCAGTTCATTAATAAAGCCAATAATTTTGCATAACGAACGACTTTTAAAAATTGGTTTTTTCTACCGACACACACGAAGACGGCCAAAAGGGATTACGTCGCCAAAAATAGGAAAAAGCATTGTTTTTAAACCAATCATAAATATTTTTATAAATGTTCTTTTATAAATGTGTTCAATATTAACCGCAAGAATTTATTTTATAAACGCAATCCAATAGCCTGGGCATGTGCAGTGTGTACAAAATTGAGATATGCATCGCACTGCTAATATTTCTCATTTGCGCCTGATTCGTTGACGGGGTAATCAATTTTAGTCGGGTTAGATCAATTTTTACAAGTTATCGTCATTTTAGAGTTAAATAATACTTATAAACCTTTTCTGCCTGTATCACTTTTTCAAACTACAGAATTAATTCAATACTGAATAATTTATATATTTTTTTAATTATTAGAATACTACGACCACCTTACCCCAACTAACCCTAATAACGTATTTTTTTAAAAGATTTTCTTACGTAACCTTTTCATACTCATTTCTGATCAGAATTTAAAATAAAAATATTTTTGGCGTCGTAAATTGATAATTTGGCCTTGTGTGGGACACTCGGAATAATATGTTATGCAGACCTTAGTCGCAAATATCGTAGATCGATCATTGATCACATCTATGTTTAAATTATAGTCAATATAATTTAAACATAGGGTTTTATCGATCGATCGTACTAGACACCCAGTTCTATACTTTACAAATTATGTTTAAAATTATTTAAATAATTCATAACTTTATGGTTATACGCCCAATGGGTTAATAGAATAAACTCATTCCGAGAAGAAAAATACCATTAAAAGCACAAACCCAATAGACTAAACCTTAATGATTCCATGGAATATAAATATACGAAAATCATCAGAATATAATATTTTCATCTAGAAATATATAATGAAGTTGAGAAAATATTTATAATGAAAGCTATGTACAATGTAACAAGTTGAAACTGTTTGTAAAAGCTCTTTTATTCCATTTTTTTTACAAAATTAAAATCATCCTTTTTTTATACTTATTAACATTTAAACCTGCTACACTACTTATGTAGTTTGTCGGCAGGTACATGTTGACGATATTTTATGTAATAACACACGGAGAAAATGTTATTCTAAAATACGATAATTTTATTCGTAAAAACGGTTAAAAACGGGTCTGAAGTTCTTACGAACAAATTAACAGGGTTTAAATGTTTATTGGCGGGAACATGTAAGAATAAACATTGAAACACTGTTAATTTGTTCGTCAGAACTTCAGTCCCATTTTTAACCGTTTTTACGAATAAAATGATCGTATTTTATAAAAACATTTTTCTCCGTGCATAATACATTTTCAAACCGTGTATATGAATAATAATGGTTATGATAAATTAACAATTAGATCAATAATTGGTTAAATTAACAGAATAGTATAAATATAAATACTTACCTAACTACTAACTTTTTTACATACCTTTTTAGACCCAGTTACTAAATGTTAAAAAATTGAATACTACTATGTAAACCACTGTAATCACTTGTAAAATGTATGTTCAAGAATAGAAACAAATAAAAAGAAATTTGTAAATAAACCCGAATTATATCTTTAAATACCTAATATCAAATAAAAATTTTATTCCGCAAAAGCGAGAAAACTACTGTACGTTTACGGACTTTGCATGTTTTATAAATAAACCTGATTTTTAACATACCATAGGAAATTAATAATTTTAATTTAATTTGCCAGATTGAAATTATCATATCCCTGTACACATAGGTAGGTAAATATGTGCATAAAATAATCAAAATGTTACTACCGCCAAATACCAAATACTCGGAAAAAGTGAGAAAAGTGTTTAACGGATTAAATACTATTAATTAGCTCGTTTTGAAATATGATCTGATTTTTTTATCAACCAAACTTCGTAAATTATTATAATTTTAATGAAATTATTCAAAATTTTCCACATAGAAATTATGATAATGATGGTTGTTACATTTAAAAATCGCAAAAGTGTAAATTAATGGTAATTTGCTATATTTTAATTTTTGGGGTACGTTCATTAATTTTAGCAGGAAGATGATATTTTTTAAAAAACAGTTAGTGGTCAAGCGTCGAATATTACGATTTATCGAGAGAAAATGCGAAAAATTCGCGCACGAGTGCTCGTTTTAACCCCTCAGGCCTCGGGAATATTTTGTCAGGAGGCCAAAATATTTTTTTGTATTTCTTGGGCATTAACGATGTAACAATTTCTAGACATTTTGTTTTGAAGAGTTTTACTTTCCAAGTACATTTGTTACTTACATTTTCATTTTTCTGCTAACCGTTTCGACACAGACAGTGAATGGAAAGTAAAAATCTTCAAAACAAGAGGGTCATAATATTTCCGCTTTGCAATAAAATCCAATTAAGGGCCTTCCTTACTAGCGATCTCAATCGTTGTATGGAGTATCATGAATTCTCAGATTCAAACGACAATCTAAGTTATTAATCGTCAAAATATCGATAATGTAGCCACGTTAAGCTATCATAAATACATTTTTCTGTCGAAATATATATTTTTATTAACAACTTATTTTCGTTAAATACTATATAATGAACATCTAAGAATTCTCCTACTCATTCGGCTCTCCGAGGTGGCCGCGGATGCACGCTTTTTACGGTCCGTCGTGTCAATCTTTTTTCAAAGTTCGAAATTCCGCGTACATAATTATTATATTTCCATGTGACGCCGACGTTTCAACAATATTCCACTCTATGCGTTCCGCGTAGGGACTATAATAGTGTGCCGCCTTTTTTATGTTTCAGCTGTGAGTTTCCGTCGAAGCTGTGTAGTGTCAAATAGTATGATTAAGAATTAATTTATTGTTAACATTTTTTCGGGTTTCTAGGTAATAAACAATTTGATATTTTTAAAATATAAAAGTGTGGAAATGGCCAATAAAAAACTTTAGATCACTGTCAGAAGATACAAAGTATCCCTTGGCATTGAGGAAGATTGTCAAGACGTATTTTACGTCTTAGAACTGCTGTACGTTGTGCCATAAAGTACCGGAAGGCTATGAATCGTAGTCAAGAGGAAAACATAAAACAGCTATATTTGGATATATTGAATGGGCCAAAACATGTATTTGGAGACCACTCACTATGCAAAAAACGGGCATACTTTTGCAAACGGGATACTGGCGACACTAATTACGTACCCAATATGACTTCGAGCTTGATAATGTCCAGAATCATGCAGCACGTTCGACTTTTGGCATCTAATACTCGAAGTTTAATACATGATGTAGGCAGCAATACTGTGGAGTGCTATAATAATGTTGTGGCTAAATTTGTTGGTGGGAAGCGTATCAACTAAGCTCTAAAACGGTCCTACAAAGGAAGGTGCGCTGCAGCAGTAATGGCGTTCAACACCAATCTTCCACACTATTCTTTGCATAAATTTGCAACCGGTAATAGTCCCGGAAAACTCATAAAGCATTTAGAATTAAAAAGATTGCAGAAAAATAATCAACAAGTATTAAGTAAAAAAAAAAAAAAAAGAAAAACCCTGCAGCTCGCTCCAGCAAAAGATCAGCATTATGGTCCCAATGCAGAAAAACCTGATATGGACCAAGCATCGTATGAGGCAGCTAAATATGATTTTTTAGAAAGGTTTTTTTACCATAGCCAAAGATAGGCAAGCAATTGAAAGGGTGATAGTAAGGGTGGCGCCGCAATATGATTACGGCATCGTGGTTTGGAAAAGTGTGCAAACGGCGGCAAAATATCAGTTGCGCTCCATTAGTCAAAAATATACTGTACCAGCAAACCTTATCAAATATTCCTTCAATTCGACACGGACAAAAATATGAATACAATGTCCTAAAGGAGCTTGCAGAACTAGAAAGCATTGCCATAGAAAAGTGTGGTCTTTTCATAGATGAAGAGTATCCGTATATGGGTGCGACCCCAGATGGAATTTCTTCTGAAGAACAAAAATGGAGAAATGCTGGTAAATACATCTCACGATTGGTTTTACCAGGTTCAGGGCCAAAAAGTGTAACATGTAACAAAAAGAGATATTTGTATGTTTGATGTACGGACTGAACTCGGAATAAAAATCGAAAAAATTTTACGGGATGATGAATTTTGGCAGACTAATATGGTTGAACAGCTGAAACGCTTTTACAATTTTTGCATGCTACCCGAATTAATTGACCCTCGACATAATCGGTGCATGCCTATTAGAAAAAATGAGTATTTAGAAAAGGGCATAATAGCGAAAAAAAGTAAAGTAAAATTGGTTTCAGCTAAAACCAAAACACGTTAGAAGGAATTGTTTCGAAGAAATCAATAACATTTTATTTCATTGAAGTGTCTTCAGGAGAAATTTCATTTATATTCCTAATGAATGTAGTTTATATTTTTAGAGATAGGGAAGAGGAGGGTTGGAAAGTTCCTGGCTATTCAGATCTAGTCACTAAACATATCTACGCCGTTCTCAAGCAACTTTCAATTCTGAATTATGGTCTCTCACCAGGGCGATACTGAATGTATCTTCCACTTTGAAACGAGAATCAGATTCGTTATATGTACCTATATAAATTTTATTTAAATTCTACAATATGATATACTTATAATAAATTAAATTTAATTTGTTTTGTCCTCGCCGGCTTTTGAACCCGTGACCGTTTTGAACCCGTGACCGACGTAATAACAGTGCCCCGCCGCACTGCGAAACCAGGCTGGAACAAAGGCCAAGCCTTTTGTCACTCTTTATAATTGTATTACTACATTATTATTTTTCATCTATGTATGTATCAAAAAAAAATCCAAATAAAAAGTTATATTAAACGTTTTAGGTTACTGAGAACCTCCTCCATCAATTAGGCTATCGTTATATTGCATTACATTCTAATATATATTTTAACATAATTTTCATAATAACAATATCTTTAATTAATAATAATTTGTTTTGTTCTGTGCGACTTGATTGTGAATGGAACGCACCGGCCAGCTGCAGGTGCAGGCGGGTTCGATATTCGAATTCGAGCTGGAAACGTTTAATACCGAGGGCCGTTAAATGGAATATTTCTGAATGTATTCGAAAACTAAAAACTGTGTAATAACATTTATTATATTATGAAAATACTTGTTATTATCCCGGGGAAGAAACCATCGGTTTTGATACATGTAGATATTATAACATTAATTACAGTGGTTTACACAAAAGTAATTTGTTTCAATGGAATAAAATGATACCACAAAGTATATTTGCAAATTATTATTGTTGATAATTTATTACAACTAATATCATAAATATCCGGAGTTTAGTGATTCTTAAATAAATAAAAAATACATCAACAAAGCCTAGGAAACGTTAACGTCGGAACTTGCACATTACGAATAGGCACAAACCGTGGATTTTGATGATATAAGGCTCCCTAATATTATTGTATTTTGACTTTATGGAAGGAGCAGATTCACGCCAAGATGAATGCGAGGCCTAAGGTATGGGACAAAGGAAAAACGTCCCAAAAACCCATGATGATAAAACATAATGTGGGCGTGACTTGTGTACGGGAATGATTTACATTATGGCTTAAAAAAATTTGGCGGTTTTGCTGAAAAATACACGAAATAATTTATTATATATTTTAACGCTGGAAGTTTCAGTTATGACTGCGGGTGAGGGTGAATGAAGGATATTGTCATCGGTTTCTTTGTACCCTTTTGTAAACCACCCTAAATCGTTTCTGTCAGATCTGTGTAAGTCATCCCAGTATATCGATAGGTCGTGGGAGGGAAAAGACTTCCAACTTTACATAAATTTTATTTCGCAGTTAAATTCTTTGCGTTTTTTAATCGGTCTCTTTTTACCGATTTTCGTAGCGTTATAGAATTTTTGATATCATTTTGGTGCCAATTTCGTTCTTAACGAAAATAATCAGGTGATTATTTTAGTTCATTTTTCATTTATTTCACCCCGGGAACCATATATTGGATAACCAACACCCCTGCTATATAGGTCACCCCAAGTGGTTCGCTACGTTTTGTACTTGGCAGTGGTGCCTGAGTTCATGGGGTGTGGTTTATCTAGTTCTTGGTGGTGGATGCGTTTGCCCACCAATTGGAGAGACTGGTTGATAACACCTAAACTAAAATTTTAAAAAAATGTAACTATCGGCTTATAAATATTTGCTCTCATTGTGTTCTTTTTATTTACATTTTTTCTTAACCATAAAGGTATATATTATTTGTTTTTTCTATTGTTGATTTTTTTTTCTTTTGATTTTTTCAATTTGTAAAAATGGTATTAACTAATACCACAGTAAATAATAACATTTTGTTTGATCTTTGATCAAACAAAATGTTATTGTGTTGTTAATTCTTTTTTTCAACAAATTTCATATATCATTGTTATTTTTAAATTGCTGTTATGTGTGTTACTTTTATTAAATTGTGAAATTATTAATCCCGATTCAGGCAATCCCTAATGGGATTAATAACTAATGCTAAACAATGTATTTTAATTGTAAAGAAATAATAAATAAATAAAATATGTCCTTTACTCCTGGACACACTGACCCCCAGACTCCTACCCACCCTTAATACCATTTTCCCTCCCAGAACTTCCTCTCATTCCATTCCCTGAAAAGATCCTCCACACAGCATCCCCAAAGATTACACATCTGCGGAACCTATATTGGCTTAAGTGTCCTGAAAGAAACCAATTCAAACTTTGCTGGATGGTTTTTAAAGCAATTCACGGTATTGCGCCACCCTACCTGTCAGAACTGCGCATTCCAAATGATGTCAATACTATATAGGAATGCAACCCCTCGATCGGCATTTTCAACAGACAATAGGTAGACTCTCAGTTCGTATGCGCAATCCCAATATCAATTTCGGAGACCGAGATTTTGCAGTAGCAGGCCTGGCAGCTTGCAGGCTGCAGGCCCATACAGCTTGAAACTCCCTTCACATTTGCGAAAGATCGACAGCACACCTGAGTTCAGAGCAAAGTAGGCCCGAAGGGACATGGTTTTCATGGAGTGTGGAGCGAATGTAAGTGATTAGATAATAAACCAGGAATTTTGTATAACGAACGACTTTATCCAAATAAATTCGTATATTATCTGATACTATGAAGACCGGGCTAAAATTTATCAATCGTATGTCGGAATATCTCTTACCAATTTATTGTTAATCTATTTTGATGCCAAATATTGGTAACTGATCACAGATGACGGATTTAGTCAATATCGTATTGATGTAGGGTTTTATCGATCGTCCACGCTAGACTTCCAGGCATATAATTGATTGAAGTTTTTCTACCAAATTTGTATTAAAGCGGAGAAAGTTATTATTTTAAATCACATTGTTGTATATGATTAATTATCCTAGTAACTTATCATGGTAATCGGATCTTGGTAATATATAATAATAAAGGTTAAAAAGTATGAATTTACAAATACTTATTTATTAAATGGCAGAAAAACATGTTATGAAATCGTTCACTAGTGGGACAATAATTAGAGAACATTCAGTTCCTAGCAGTCGGTATAACCCAGGAATGAAGACCATTTTTTTTCCTATTTTTGTAACAACTGTATTTTCTTTACGTTTCTATGTCGCTACCATTTACAGAATTAGAAACAGGCGCTTACATTAAATTCCGTTTGATGAACATTTTCTTTTCTTTTGTCGTATTATATTATGATTACCAACGTAGGTTTGTCATTAATTTCTTTATTAGAGATTTTCCATTAGTATTATTAGGATTTTTTCCTTCATAATTTTAACGTACACCATTCGTATTTCACAACATGATATTTCTGTTTAAGCTACTCATGAAAGATATAGATCTTTTTCATATTTTATTTTCTTTCAATCTTGACAGTTTATTCAACAAATCTAAACCTTTTCACAGCACCAGAATCCATGACGCCTGTAAAAATGTCAGCACCAGTGTTCGTTTGTATTACAACGCCTCGTTTAATATGTAATAGTAATTAGTGGGAAGTATTTTTTTCTAGCTTTGGCGGGACACCTTGAGGTAATATAGTAATGTATAATATAATAATAAGAAAAAGGCGCTCTAAATAGATATAACCCTCAGATTATTATAGAATTACTTAACCCCTCAGGCCTCGACCACATTTTTGTCGCAGGGTCAAAATATTTCCGCTTTACAATAAAATTCAAATAAATATAATATTTCGGAACGTAACGGAAAACTAAAAACTGTTTTTGAAAGGTGATAAAATACGTTGTCAAATTTAAAAAATTGAAATAAACATATAATTTTTGAAATATTAAAATTTTGCAGGCAAACATAAAAATGTTTGAAAAAGTCTCACCTTAGGTTTTTCCAACAAAATTTACTGATCAAGAAAAAAAATTATATCACCAACATATAATTTATTGGACAAATGTATTATTGTTATCGCCACCAGTGGCGGCTCGTGACTTTTGGTGAGGTAGAGTGCTAATATTAACAAAAATGGCATTACTGATGTCGTTGTAGCCAAAAATATATATTTTTTTTTTTTCGATTTTTTTTTTGTATGAATATTTTCAGGAAATTTCAGTTTTGCCGTGCGCCGCACAGATTTCCTGAAAATCTTCATAAAAAAAAACATTACCCCACTTTTTTGTTGTTCCTTGAAAAAATACCTTCTAACCATTATTAATATTAAAGTTTCTAATATTGTAATTAAAGGATTTATAATATATTCCATCTTCAATTATTTGTTATTATTACTTGATGATCTATATTATTTTACAGTTGTATTAAAATCCATTCAGTAAATTTTGCGGGAAAGAGAAAAAAACACACATACATCCATACAAACTTTCGCATTTATAATATTAGTAAGATACACAATATAATTCGCTTCCTGATTTGTACAAAAACATCCACCACAATAAAAAATTGCATAGCAAGCTTTAAAATAATGTTTTTTGATTATTTTTTTATTGATAAACTACTTCACCAAAAAATGTAGACATGATATGTCTCGACGTCACCTAGTGGGAAAGTTAGCACTTACAATGCCCTTTTCATATTAAAATAGAGTTGGTTGTTTGCAGGTGAAAAAAATGTAATAAGCGGTAGTTGTTGAATGAAACACTAGTATATATTGAACCATTTGGCGGTAACCCGCCGTAGCGCAGTGGGTTAAGAGCACCTGACCGGACATCAGAAGGGCGCGGGTTCTAGTCCCGTCGGAGGCATGTATCTTTTCTCGGAAGATTGTTTCGATATGGATGAGCGTTTCAGGCTGAGATTATTATTGCTTTTAATAATTGAATATTTTTTTACTACATTTAAAATGAAAATATGTAATTGTCTTGTAATTTTTGGTTCTTTTGTATATACTCGTACCTCGTACCCTTATTTTTTTTCTTTATTTGTTTTCTCTTATTGTTTGTTCTACTTAACCTCTTTATTTTATGCTGTACTGAATGTAAAACTTAAATTTTGATATCAAAATACCTTTGTAAAATTGTAACTACTACCTCCTACCTATGAATTGTGAGTTCCTCCTGTCCTAAAATGAGTTTTGTAACTCATCGAGATTGCTCTAGCAAGAAATAAAAACAATAAAATAAAATAAAGTAACCATGTTTGGGCAAGATGCAAGAATTCTGTGGTTGTCTAGCAAAATCGACTCGTTTGAGATTATTTATGAGCATGCTAAACATTTCTTTACGTGGCCAGGTGGTCGGAGGTACAATGTACGTTTGCCGATATGAGGTATGTACCTAATCTAATACCCTGCACGTGCGGAGAAGATGGAAGAAATCCACTGGGATTCACCTGAGATGGGGCAATTATAGAGAAATCAATCTACTGCAACATGAGAACCAGCCAGACCTAGTAACTTATTCAAATTTAATCGATTTTCATAGCGCGTGCCGTGGGTACTGCAAACTTGGTTACTGAATCTTGAAGAAGTCGAATAGAGAATTCTAGACAAATCCAGAGTAAGTTTTTCAACCTCTGTTTTGCGCAGTCCCCACGTTCTAAGGATTTCTGTAAAATTTGGTGGAAGAGAAGCAAAATATTCCAATTTCCAAGAGTAAAAAGAGTAAAGTATTGATGATATGGCAATCTATGATACAGTTAAATATGAGAGAAGGGGAGAGGGTCTCATTAGCACAGTTGCAGAGCAGCGCCCAGGCCAAAGTCTTGCATGCAATTCCTAGATGCGACCGTATCTTTTTCTGATTTTTATGTTTAAAATTTTCGATTGAGAGTCGCTAGTATTGTCTTCAGTGAATAAAAAATAGCGAACATACAGATATTATTTTAATAAAATGTCTCATATTAGTGATTAGAATACATCACCTCATTCTTGCGCCTAAAATATATCACCTGCCACCATCTGCCAGATGACGAGAGATATCCCACCCGACTTTTAACGTTCTTCATATCACCATACTTGTTTTCATTATCATTTCTTGCAAATGCTTGCAACATAATATATGCAAGATGCCATTACCTCGCGAGCAGCCGCCTTTAATGTTTATCTGTTTTCTTTTTTAATTATTTTATCCTTGACTTGTTTTATATTATTGATCTTATATTGTTCGCATTTTGTATATTACGTAGGCACTTGCGTACTGCTTCGCAATGTTTTTTTTTTTTTAAGTTAAAAGAAATATACATCTTAATACATTGATACAAATAATATTAATAATGATGGTTTACTACCTAACACCAAGTAACACATTTTTTTAAGTGAGAACATTTTGGTTTTGCTCATTAATTTTGAGAGCAAACAGTTTTTTTTTAAATATACTTATTTTATTTTCGGTTGTCAGGCTATCAGGAAGGGGTTATATATGTTTATACCCTCATAGCCTATGTTTCTTTATCCACACTCTGTCTTTGTTGAATTTGTGTATAATTTATTTCGTTGTCTTGTGTGGTGTTCTTGTACTTGTGATGTTTTCATAAATGTAGTATTTGTGTGTATAAAGCCATTTTGAATTTTGTAGATTAATAAGCATATGTTGTATTCGTACAGTTTTCTGATTTTCATTAAGTTAGTTTCTTTGTATACTCTTTTGGTGGGGGTATCTGGTCTATAGTTAAAAAGTTTTTTTATAACTTTATTCTGAATTATTTGAATTTCGTTTAAGAATGTGATATTTGTGTTTCCCCATATGTTGATTCGTTCATTAAAAAAAAATAGAGTCCTTGCGAGAGCCTTGAAGGAGTACTTATACTTATACCAGGGCGCGTAAGTGGCGGATAACCTCCAATGCCATCACCTATTGGGAGGTGATACATGAAAGGAGCGATTATTTTACATGACAGGAATTTACTTGTGAATATTAATTAAGCATGTGCTTCTCACCGTCTGTTTAAATACTATCCCCACCTACGAGTATATTATTATAAGCATCGATGTAATTGGTCGATAATTACAAGACTATTTTATACCGATCCGTAGAAAAATACTAGAAAACTTTGACTCACAAAAAGTTTAATATTTCAAAAATGAAATTTTATAGCGGGTTCGCAATTCCTCCAACTTCTTTAGGATAATAGCTTACAGATGATTCGTTTGCAGAGAATTATTCAAATAGAGCTAGAAAGGAAAAGTTTTTCTTTCCTTTACTGTATTTAAAAACCCCTTTTTAAAACTTAAATTTTTTTATTTATTGATTTAATTTGCTGGAAACTACTTTCGCATTCGATGGCATTAACAAAATGGCTGTTTCTTAGTTACGTATTTACATATTTTTTTTAGTTTGTAGAATTAAAATGAAAAAAGGAATAATTAATAAAATTATTTCAGAATGAACTTCATATTAATAAAATTAATCAAATAAAATTTATCTATTTAATTTATACGGTCTCAATAAGTGAATATTCTAGTTTATTTATCAGATCCAATTTAAGAATACAAAATGGTAAAACTAACACAATGAAAATAAAACATACAACCGTCATAGCAAATGGCATTACAAGCTCGGCCAGGGAGAAATCTGTTTAACCATATGGTCATTAGTTCACAATTTTTTTTTTTATTATTCAGCTTTTATTTACAGAGGGCAATGGTAGCTGGTTATTGATTTAAAAAATATCAAAATATTGAGTATCGGTTTTTGTGTTTTCTTACATTCTTCTGTGAAGTTATAATTAAATAGTTTTTTGGGAGATTATGATACTTATGTAATTAAATCTCCGTTTCCATGTTGAAGGAAATTGAAAACTTGGCACAATAATTTATATCTTCATATCCATTGTCTTATCACGTACGTTCAACTCACGTCGTACATTCAACTTTTCACTCTAGCTTCCAGAACAATGTATGTTTCATATAATGATTGATGTATTTTCTGGACAGATCTATAGGGATATAGAAATTCCTTTTATGATAATATATGATGCATAAAATTTTCTTTTAAAAATAGATTAGCCTAAAATCTATCCTATTTTTCTCCTCCTTTAAATTTTTTTTATAAACAAAGTTTTTCCTGTTCTCAGAATGACATACTCGAATTTTATTGTAAAAAAATGAGATATCCGTGTTTGTTTTTAGACTATAAATGATATGATAAACATGTTTGTCAGAAAAGATAAAGTTAATAATAATTATAATATTAACTGTCCTGGTATAGTTTCTCAAAGAAATATCCTTCATAGTCGTTATAAAATAAAGCGTTAATAGCTTCCTTTGCTCTGTTGTACAATAGTTTATCCAGAGAGATGTGGATTTAGCATTATATATATTCTTATTTATTATATTGTGTTTATGCTTTATTTATATATTTTGTAATCTTTTTTATTTAGGTTATATTTTGGTTATAAAATAAATTTGTATTCTATGTGTAAAAGCCCAATAGGGCGTCAATAAATAAATAAATAAATAAATTAATGAGGGGATGTATTATTGAATGGTAATCTGAAAGTTTTGCAAGCAATGATGAATTAAAATGAAGTTGATTTTACTATCGGTAAATATGAGTTCACTAAAACATAAAGTTCCTCAAACCTTAGCACTTTTCGTAGGACATGTGCTATATATGTTAAAAACAATCTTTGATTAGATTACAAATATTATACTGTATTTCTTAAATTGTAGTTAACTGTATTTCTTAAAATAATCTCTTAAATTGTATTTTTTAATTTGTATTTCTTAAACTGTATTTATTAAATTGTATTATCGTATTTTCTTACTAGATGTAAAAAAAAATGTGCATTCATCTAAATAAACATAACAAAAACAAACAAAAAAACAAACTAAATAATGGTTTGTTCGTTTTTTGTTTTATTCTATCCTTCTAATTTTATACTTTCAGGTGCCAGAATGGAACTTTTACAGAACTTGTATTTTGACTTTTAAAGTTCATGAATTGTTAAAATTTTATGAAACAACCCGTCCTCATCGGTATTTTGTGATTTAAATTTTGAAACTCAATATCTCAGTTTCATGCACGTGGCAGAAATGATAGTTTTTCCCCTAAGGCATGAATTGTACGATAGAAGATATTCACAAGTAAAAAAATCTAAGATAGTTGTCAGGAGCAGTATTTTCTATAGGATTTCTCCAGCTTATCAGTAATCTCCAGCACCTTAAAAACTGTGCATAAGCTGGGAACAGGGAACAGGGGGTTGACAGCGAATCGACAATTAAGGGTTGGAAGTTCGAGGGTAGATTTACAGCAATCCATCCTTTTTAGGGTAATTCTTCAATTTCCCTTTTGTATTTAAAAGGTTGTGAGATAAAAGGAATTGATTGTGAAATCAATATGATGAATTATGCCAAACATTTTTTTCATATTTTATATAAGAAAATGTACAAGGATGACAATTTTACACTGGAAGAATCAAAATGTCGATGGTAGCGAACTGCGGAGAATGACGGGAGATTAAGATGTGCTGATGAATCAAAAAGTGGTCTTTAAAATTACAAAATCTGCTTTTTTTTAATATCCTTTAATTGTTTACTTGTCACAACCCATATATAAAACACTAAACAAACAAAAAAACAAATACAACTTATGGGCTCTACACACGGTGCTGCGAACAGCCGGCTGTTAGCAGATGGCTATTGTCTCCTGTCTCCCTTTTCCTCGTGCGAACCCGTAACATTCTGTTTCACGTTGTCTTCTGTCTCTTTTATTAACAAAACAAATTCAATATCACCATCTCATTTCATCGGTTGGTACTAACGGCAGACGGTTTCTTCCAATTTGCAGTCAACGTGAAACAGAGTGTTACGGGTTCGCATGGGAAAAAAAGAGACGGGAGACATCCTCCAACCTTCGAATTTTAGCCAGCTGCCAAAAGCTGCGAACAGCAGCATGGTGTGTAGATAGTATTATGTGATTTTGAAAACCGTTTGACTGTATATATTCCGAATTCTGATTTTTGAAATGTTTTGAGACCATAATTTCATTTAATTTTTTCCAAATAAAGTCAGAAATTACTGGTTACAGTGAGTCAATTACGTCCCTTAGCACCGTGTATAATCTTTCATTAATTTTTCCCTCAGAATCGTCTACTGTGCGCGACTTATAATATCAAGTAATCTTAAAGATGCTCGGTTGTCTAACATCTCTTGTATTTTTAACAATATGTATTAATATACTTTAAAAGAAAAAAATCATTAAGCTAATGGTATTCAACATTATTACAAAAATCCCTATTTTATTACGTTTTACTAAGAAAACGTGAAAAACCGTTGTCACTGTTCAAATTGAAGACATCCCATGATACCTATCCATTTTTCGTAAGAGTTGTGCGTAACTAATGGTTTAGCCTTCCCCACCACCCCCACCCACAGCCACCTGCTCGTGTTTAGCTGACGAGGCTCATTTCTAATGTGGATCTAATGTGAGAGGGTGCGGACACCACGCAAATATTTATATAACCCCTCCCCTTCTGCCTTTAGGCCAATTCTCAAAACCACCTTCACCAACCAAACCCACAAGTGGTTTCAGAACAGACCAACAATCAATCAAATTTAAGACTTCGACGCGTTGGATGATATACCTTT
The DNA here is from genome assembly GCA_951813805.1 of Limnephilus auricula. Classification (NCBI taxonomy): domain Eukaryota; kingdom Metazoa; phylum Arthropoda; class Insecta; order Trichoptera; family Limnephilidae; genus Limnephilus; species Limnephilus auricula. The sequence goes on along the minus strand of OX638389.1, from coordinate 44,368,351 downwards.
ACTTGATTAATAATATAATACATGATATATCTTTCATTTTCATTTAACTTGTTGCTGGAAAATGTGGCTTGAAAGGATAGTTTTCCGGACTTTTATAAAATTTTTAGGCCAAATTGATTATATTACCTATCTCATTCGTCTTCATTAGAATTATTGCTGGAATAAGTTGCTTGAAAGTTTAAATTTCCGGACTTTCACCAACAAAATGATTAAGCCAAATTCTTGATAGATAAATCAATATATTGTTGAATAAATAAATATGGTTAACGGACATTCACTAATCTTGTAACTATTATATTTAACAAGATGCCAATGAATATAAAAAGCGAATCAAATTATACCTTCGAACTCAAAAATTAACTGAAAAATGGTTAATAGATCAAGATTTTCATATTGATATTGTTTCTAAGTATAATTATTTTCTCAATAAGTAAGTTTTACCGGTAATAAATCATTTCGGTCACCTTCAAAATTGAAATTTATAATCATATAAATAAGTCGTCTTAAAGTGGTTTAACCACAGTATGAAAATGGCATTGTAGCCAAAACAGCTGTCACAATAATAAAAAACCAAAATGCTTACCAATAATAAAAAAAACCAAAATACTTAATAATAGCATTATGAAATTTTATATAATTGTTTCTAAACACCTACCCAGTTTATTGTTATTAAGTTTATTTTGTAGAACTCCATTTTAATTTTTTATTTCTTTTATATATGCAATAATATTATTATTCAATGTATAAAAAACAGTTTTTTATAAACAAGTTCTGCTTCGTAATTATTATTATGCGTTACAGCTGTTTCGCCCTCTGAAGGCATTGTCAAACTGGTATTGTCAACATTAGACCAGTTTGATGTTATTGAATATATAATAAATAATTTAAAAAAACCTACCGAGTTGACTGCATTCATGTTATCTTATGTATAAATATGCCTTTGAGTATATTTAAGTATGTTGTGTGCCTGAGTGTGTGTATGACTATAATTTGGGAGGCGGGTATGTATATCGCCGCTCCGGTAACCACTTATTGGATAACATATATAAATAGGTCATCACAAGTGGTTTGCTACGTTTGGTGACTTAACCCGGTGCCCGGGTTCATGAGGGTGAGGTTTTCCGGGTCTTGGCGGTGTATGCATCGGCTCACCAGCTGCGTGTCAGGCCGGATCGGGAGAGGGAGGCCTTTTGATCGCTCCAGCTAGACTCTCCCGGAACATCGCCTTGCACCGCAGTGGGAGGGATGGATTAATATGTTTGTCATTCCTAGAGATACCGATCCCCAGATTCCTACCCACCCCTCATACCATTTCCTTCCCAGGACTTCCTTTCCTTCCTTCCCTCAAAATACTCTAGACAGCATCCTCAAAGATGACACAGGCCCTGAGGGGAATTATTTTCCTAGGGGCATCCTGTGTAGAGCTAATGTAAAAAAAATAAGTGTTGCCTGTGTTATATCTTTCTGTCTATGTATTTAATGCCTTTGTATTTTAGTTACTTAAAGAAATGTGATTCTTCTATATTTATTTTCTATATTTTTGTTTTTCGTTATATGTGTGCTTTAGTGTTTTATTTATATTATTCAATAGACCTGCTGATTAACTGTTTAGTTAGTTCAGCGGGAGCTGTAGTAATAAAAAAAAATCATATCACCCTGATGATAGGACTCTCCGATAGGAGAGAAAACAGGTAAAATAACAAAATTATTCAGGTATCATGATTGCAAAACGAACATCTTTTCGTGGATCTTTTTAAAATCGGGTGTAAGCATTGTACGAGTGGAAAACTGAATTTTAAAGTTCTCTGTGGTGTTGATCGCTGATATGATACCAATTGAAAAAAGGAAATTGTGTAAATTAGAGTGATTTAGTAAAAGGTTATTGAAACTTACGTGTGAGTTAGAGTTGGCCTGGCTCGGTGGCAGATCGGGTGGAAATCTGATTCCTGAAACACAAATAATTCATTAATACATTTTTATTAGGAAGTTTGATAAAATTGTACAAAAATCTAATTTAATTAAATGTACAATGGAGGTACTTAAAAAAATATTATTATCATTTTTATATACTTTTTTAAACTTAGTTTAAATTAATATAATTAATTTATGCGAGTATTTTAGTTTTTTTATTATTATGACAGCTGTTTCCGCTTACAAGGCCATTTTTATATGCATTTTACAAACAGTTTTAAAATTGTCTTTTAAGCCGAAACAGAATCACAAAAATAAAATTAAAAAACTAGAACACTCGCAGAACTTTATAATAACGTTATTAAATTAAATTTTTAAAAGTTAAATGGAGTTCTCCGAATTAATGTGCAGATAATTACAACGCGAAATAACATTTTTTCTGTAATGAAATGTTTCCTGTAATTGATTGCTGTAGTATACGTAAATTATTCATAATATACACGGTGTCCTGGAACTCGAAGAATAAGTGGTAATCTAGTGAATATACATTACACAAATAATCTGTAAAACCATTTTTTACAACATGAGATTTTTATAATTTAAAGCATAAAAACTTTTGGTGTCAGGTATACGCTAATAGGAATAATAAAAAAATATTGAAAAATCTAATATTTACTTTCAACGAACGATTTTTTTCATATTTGACCTAAAAATACCAACTTTGGACTCTATTCACTTGATAGCGAAAACTCAAATAAAAATAAATTATACCACAAAATCGACTAATTATGATGTAGATTCATCAGTTTCCAGTTGTATTACGAGTTTCCGGACACCGTGTATGTGGAACAGTGCATTTAATTAAGTGCACGAAAGTCGGTCGATATTGAAAATGTCAGTGCAATGTTTTATTTATTTAAAATAACAATTTTATGAAAACAGTATTCACTTCAGATCATACTTATATTTTAAAATATTAAAACCATTGCCTGTTTCATGAAAAAAAAACAATGTAGATAAAAAAGGTTAGAGAATTGAAGTGCTGTTTTATTTTAATGATAATTAGTGCTTGTAATATATCTAAAATTGGGGATAACCTTATAGAATTCACGTGTTCGTTAAAATCATTGGATATGATAACATATTGTAGATGAAATTTGATAATGTCAAAATTTCACGTGATTTTAGGCAATCTACGATGCATCGTTAAAACATCTCCCGTAGGTAAAAGAGTCTACACGAAGGCCCGAAATTAGTTAATAATAACCCCTATGCCGCTCAAACAAAAAGTACAAAAATTCTTCATCATACTAATGCGGAAATCAAATTTCCGTTGGGAACGATCAAGTATTCGAGTCGATAGGTTATTTTAATTGCCGGAAATCTGATACAGATACAATAGGGAAATTTATACTGTTCCACGAACTGAGGGCACCTTTGCATTGAAAATGATCGACTGTTTTTAAAAGGTTACAAATTTTTGCCCTTTTTATTTTTAACTTTGCTAACCAACTTATTAGAGTTTTAGGTCTACTTGTTTCGGAAAAAATATGATTAGAAGAATTTCTTCCTGTAAAAAATACAAAACATTTAAAAAATAATTCAATTAAATTTGACCGCCTCTGTGGTCGAGGGGTAATTAAGGTGGGTGCGGGATGAAGTTCCAATCAAATAATACACCTGTAGTATATTTGCGGTACGTTACAGAGTTAAAGATAATCTCAGTATCGCCCTGGTAAGACAATCTTTGAAAATTAAACGTTGCTTGAAATGGCTGAAAGTTGGTTACTAGATCTGAATAGTCAAGTATTTTCCTTTATTTTTCTTTCTCATCTCTTTCCCCGCACCACTACCTTCAGCTTCACAATATACCCCAAATGAGGACGCCATATTCTAATTGGCTCCACTCACACTTGGGAGTACTTGGGACTCTTGTGAGGTATTCGCATAAAAAAGCATGTTTCGATCAGAAATAATTCAAAATTGATTTTACTTAAGAGGGTATTACCAGAGAATACCGGAAATTAGTCTTTTTTAAATCGAATTCTAGACGTATTGACCCTTTTTAACAAAAAAAAACATAAATTGATTTTGAAAGATTGTTATTTTATCTGGTACACGCAGTTTTAAAGTTTTGAAAAACTAAGTGTATTTTTAATATACTAAGGTTATACCGTTGGTCGTTGGCAGATTTGTTCAATTTTCAAACAATAGATTCTATTAAACAACACAAATTTCAAATCATATATTCACACATCAAAATAAATCAATACATAATCTAGTTAACACAGTTTTTAAAAATTTATTTTAGTTAATTCAAAATCATTAAAAAAATAATCAGAGAACGTGTTTTGTGACATAAATACCCCAGTTTGTTCATTTATTTAAGGTCTTGCAAACAAAATATTTAAAAAAAATTTACACATTTATTTTGTTTAGACATTATTGAAAAATCATAAATACTTATGATCAAAAAATACTGACAAGAAATACACTATATTTAATGATTTTAAAATTGAATTTGTAAAGCAAAGGTACAAATTAATTTAATATGTTACATACCCTTCTTATGCTACATATTATATTTATTTACGCAGTGAGTAGAAAAATATTCAATTAGTACATACAAAGTAAAGTAAGTGAGGGGGAAAAAGAGGGTCTCGAAATTTTTATGGTAGATTAATAAATTCGGATAGTAGATTAATTGTTTATAACTCGACTTAATACCTTTGTCATTAGCGTACTTCTTCATTTCGAAATAATCAGACATGTCAATAATTTGATGTATTTTATAGTTGTGATGAAAATGATTGTTTGATGAAAAGTTTCTGCTTTGAATTTCTAGTTAACCGCCACAAACAAAATTATAAAATAGGGAAATTATTATTTTATATTAAATTTGATATTAATAAATATTACAAAAGGTAATCAAAATGATGAGCGACCTCAATGTAACTGAAAAGTGACTTGACCGACTTCGGTTGATGTTTTCGATTTTCGAGAGGTTTTTAATTAATCGTCACCGAGTTAGGAAATTTAATGTCAACTAAATCTCTGTCTGCTCAAAAATAAATTAAACCTGTTATTACAGGCCTCATAATTCCTTAGAGCAAATTCCTACTAAGATAATACGATTTTATTATTATTTTCAAATAGACACATCATATCAAACAAATCACAAATAAATTCTTCAAAATTATATACGTTTCCTAAACATAAGAAACGGATATAAACGGAAACAAATGAAAACAATTATAGTGATTTATTTTCAGGGTATTATGTCGTGTTGCGCTGCAACACGAAACATCAAAAATGATGTGCAACGATAATACCTTGATGTTGGAGACTGCAATGCTGCCCGATGCGTTGCCTAAAGAAGGAGGAAGCACAGCACTGCATAACACCTCTACTTTCATACGATAATATATTTGGCCGTGAATATCTCAAATTGTATCAAATAAAAAAATATATACTTTGCACTTTCTCAACCCATAATAGAATATTGAATCATTGTTTGGGGAGGAGCAATAAGCTTAACTTTCTGTCATAAATATGGTAATCGCACAGCAAAACATCTTACATTGGTAACACAGACCAAATATTCAATATGGTTGACGTATTAGATATGGGCCAATTTTATATAAAAATACTACTAGCCTACATTTTTTACCAAAAAAACCAATTCCAAAAAAAAAACTATCATTGATAGAACAGATAGACAAGCACAAAAAGATAAAAACTCCGACGGTAAACACAAGCTTTGGACAAAGACACCACAAATACCCGGCAATAATAGCATTCAAATTTTTGTCACATAAACCAAAAAAAATCGGATACAAAATTAAATGATGAATTAAAGAACATAAACGGAAATTTTACAATTTTTTATAACGTTGATACCATCACAAAACACATCATTTTATACAACCGTACCTCGTACTATTCGCCGATTTTTTTTATTTTTTTTAATGCCGTCTTTGTATAATTTATCTTATTTCATCCTAATTTTATATTATTTTATTTTATTATCATTTATTATTTAATGTTTTAATGAATTTTATTAAATTGTAAAATGGGGTATGCAGCGTGAGGAGTGAGGCCCACATTATCAAATAATGTTTTAAAAATGAAAACACTATTGTCTGAAATAAAAAATAAAATAATCAATTTTGAATTCATAATAATAAAACAAGACAACGTTTTAATATACAGGTAATAAATAATATCTGATGTCAATATAATTTGTATTAGGTACCTATACCGTTTATTTTATCTTAGATAACATTTTTTTAAATATGATATAATATAAATATGTCAAGTAGCCAAGGGGAAATTTTTATAGTCGATAAATTACACATTGAAATTATTTATGGAATAATTTATGATTTCCGTCAATGCAATGGGCTCAGGTACAGTTTATTCTAGTGATATATTAACGTTTCCTGCAAAGTTAATGGCTAAAACTCAGTGAAAATTGCTTTCTATATATTGTATTAAATAAGTGGTTACTCTTGTAGAATTTTGATATATCTAATTCTGATCGTTTATTATGTTTTATTCCAACAGAAGATTTTTTTCGTTCTCAAAATTTTAATTTCCTTCTCTGTAATAAAAATTCATTTAACGTGCACTTATACAGGGTGTCCAGGGGTAAAGTGCATTAACCTCGGGAGGGATTCTACATGATGGCAGAAGTAAAAATGATTCACAACTTTTTACGAAATTCCAATTTTTATTTTCTTATACAAAAAACGTACAAATTAATAATCCTTAGTGTAAGGTACAAAGTTACCCAATAAATTTAGTGAGAGCCTGCCGGGTGCGATAGTGCCGACGTTTGATGATTGTGATTGTTACGTATCGTAAGCAGAGGAAAATAATAGTGCTGGCCGCACACGCAGGACTAATTTTATCTTTTTACCTATAAAGTACCCCTAAAAATTGGAATTTCGAAAAGAGTTATTTATCTTTTTTACTTTTACTAACTATCATGTATACACCGAAATTAATTCACTTTACCCCCGGACACCCTGTATAAATGTAGACAATTTACAAAGAGAAGCATTTTACGTATTTGACTTTGTATGTACTTTGGACATTGCGGTTTCAATTTCAGTGATTTCAGTTCAAAAATGCATTGATAATTCAATTCATGTGCACAGTACCTATTTATTGATTGTTATATTTGATGGACCACACGAAAAAATACAGTGCACAACGCTATTGTAAACAACTTTGATAAATTGATTTTTTTAAATAGTTAGCGTTAGCTAGCTTATGTAAAGATCTGAAAAGAGTGCAAGGCTGATGTAAGCGTAATGAGTAAAATTAAGAAAGGGACCCTCAGATGGTTTGGGCATGTAGAGCGAATGAACAAAGAAAGTAGCGGAATGAGAATATATAACGCAAGTGTGAATGATATAAGAAGAAGGGGAAGTAGGAATCGGGCCATGTCAAGAGTCAGAAAAATAGAAGAGTATGTATGAGACGATGTATGAATGTGAATGAGGCAAAGAGTGTGTGCCAAGACCGAGTTTTTTGGCGGTCCGCCCTCTCTGCCTACCCCTTCGGGGAAACGCCTTGATGGTTAGTTAGTTAGTTAGTGAGTTAGCGTTAGCGCATTCGCTGACGGAGAATTAAAAAAAACAGTTTTCAACTAAACTCGCTATCCTGTGTATGGCAATGTGATGGTCCGCACACTACACAACATCTCAAAAGCCCGTTGTCAATGGCAACGCAAGCAGTGACTCGAAACTCGCCATGCTAGCTGCTACGATGACAGCTGATTGTTCTTCTTCTATGGTTGAACAAGTTGAGATAATAAACTGAAATCGTAAAAGGAGAAAGTAATTGTGGAAAGGAGGATGAAAGTGATTTTTAGTGACTGCGCTCAAGTGATCTGGATATTTCGATGGCCACTTCTTTCACAGTTATTACTACGAAAAAAAACCAAAACCACAAACCATGAAGGACATTATAACTGATAAAATAATAAAGAAATGTTTTTCTAAAATAATAACAATTCTTATCTGAACTGAACTGAAATCATTTAAAGATTTGATAGCAAAAAACCATTTTTAATTTACAATTATAAAACTTTGATAATTTTCATACCACTGTAGCTAACAGCCATTAATATCTATTATTTTGAAAAATTCTCCGCGCTGGTTTAACTGATAACAGTTGCAAGTAACGAGACGCGAAGATGATTTGCGAATTCCATTCCAGTTCCAACGCTCTTAGCACATACCTACTCCCTCCGGTCGTTACGCATTTAATTCTGTAATAATTAGTATTCCTGAAAATATACCTGACTTGTTTTACCCAAGTGTTTTCTTGATAATAGTGATAAACATTTGACACGCAGCCCCGTTTACAACCTTGGTATTGATTGTAAACCGAATCCTATCCAGGATTAATAACAAATAAGAACATACACACAAGGCAACACAAATACCAAACCTCATTATTCGCGGAAAATGATGCCTACCGAAGGCGCTGCAGGAAGTTACATTCAAAATAATTTTAAAATTTATTTGAAATACCTCAAAATACATAAACGTGGGGTATGTATTTATTAGAAGGGATTATTTGAACAAACGAAAACTAGCCAAAAAAGTATAAAATAAATTATTTATAATTAATAATTCATTCAATTCGATTTTAACACGGGTTTTGATTAAAAAATCTTTTGGATTTTATTAATCTTAAATAATTGAAAATACGTAATTTAAAGGATTATCAATCATTATAGAAAACACAGTGCAAAATAAGATACGAAAGTAGGTAGATATAGGATTTTGTTAATATTAGAAAGCTCTCAATAAAGGATTTCAGCACAAAATATTTTTTATTCTTGGATATAATTTTCTGAAAGGATTCGTTCAGAGTTTGGTTCGGAATTCCGTTTAGTTTCTGGAGTTTGCTTCTCTTCCTTTCGATAGTCAGTCTAAGAATTGAATAGCGCAATATTTTCAGAAATGCACAGTTCTCATAAAGGTATGTAATACTCCACGATGATGCGCTCAGTTTCAAATTATTATAAGTGAAGACTTATATTTCAAATTGTTTTATTCCTTTGAAAAATCTATTACTGTTATTTATGTGACTAATTCCTACTAGAATAACAATACTATTAAGTTGCGTGGACCAGAATATAAATTATGTCCTAGAATGTTTTTTTTTAAACTAACAAAAAACTGTCAAAATAAGCGAGGCTAACAGTCCATAATTGTACCTAATGAATGAGAAAGAGACGTGAAACTGGCAGAGGAAGGATGAAAGTAGTCTAAATGCTGTTGAAATGAGATTCCTTAGGCGTTTGTGTGGTAAAACCATGTACGATCGAGTAATAAATGTGGAAATCCGAATTGTATGCAAGGATTATGTAAGCGTAATGAGTAAGATTAAAAAGGCACCCTCAGATGGTTTGGGCATGTAGAGCGAATGAATGAAGAAATGAGTATAAGAAGAATATAATATGACGCAAATGTGAACGGTAGAAGGAGTCGGGGACACCGAGGAAGACAAGAGTCAGAATAATAGAATAGTATGTATGAAACGATGTATGAATGTGAATGAGGCAAAGTGTGTGTGCCAAGACCGAGTTGTTTGGCAGTCCATCTTCTCGCTTACCCCTGCGGGAAATCGGCATTAGTTAGTTTTTTTTAAAGTAAATTCAGCGATTTATATAAATCTCTCTCATCTGTGATTTAAGGCGAGCTTTTTCAAGTATAATATGATAATAATTCGAAAGAACCTATCATTATTTATTGGAAGCCCTTGGGGCTAGTAATGTGCGGGGGGCAACATTTGGACAGAATGCCTACGCATCTCAAGTGTCCGGTTCTTTCTCTGACATGCTTTTGTAGGGATCGGGTTCTTTATTTCGGAAAAATTGTTATTTCAGTCGCCGAACATTATTTATCACATTATTACGGTTTAAAAATAAGTTTCTTAGCCCTATATATTAGACTTCTGAGAAAATGATAATATACCTAGTAAAGAAATAAGTAGAGAACTTTTAGAAATAAATAATGAATATAATTAGTTAACTTCGATTAAAATTTCACACCAACATAAATTTTCTAACATTTATTTATTTAAATTAAATAAAAAAGAAATCTTTTAATTAATGAAGATAATATTAGCTAGACTCAATCGAACCTCTGCAACAGAAAAATCAGAAAAAGATTCGGATACATCTGGGACTCGAACCCGGGACCTTCAGCTTTTGGCCGGGAAAGCCGAAGGTCCTGGGTTCGAGTCCAGATGTATCCGTAACTTTTTTTGATTTTTCTGTTTCAGAGGCTCCATTGAGTTTCGCTAATATTATCTTCATTAATTAAAATATTATAACCTGATATAGTTTTACATGACAAAATTAAAAAAAATAACTTATATTATTGATGTAGCTATTCCAAATTCCTGTAATATTCAAAAATCTGTTTCTGAAAAAATAAGAAAATATACAGATTTAGGAAATGAAATTAAAAGAATTTGGCATTCTCAGACTATAAAAATATTACCTTTTGTTATTTCGGCTACTGGCATTATACCTAGCTCTCTTATTAAAAATTTAGGCATATTAGATTTGTCAAAGAATTTGTATATAAAAATGCAAAAATCATTTTAAATACATGTAGAATTACGAAAGATTTTTTAAATATTTATATTGAGGGATCAGTAGGATTTATCGGTCAAATTAGGAATTCCACAGAGCCGAACCCTCTGATATGAAAATATCTGGAGACGGTGAATTATATTCCCATTTAATAGTTTGGTAGATTAACGTGTTGTTCTTGTATTGTTTTGTATTAATTATACTTATATAATACACTTGCATAACGTGGATTTACTAGATGATCATTTATATGGAAAAGTGTATGGGAAAAAAAGTGTATTTCCTATGGGAAAAACTAAACCCGTTCCTGTAAATCTGGTGAATAAAAAAAAAAGAGGTTTAACTCATTAAGTCAAAAAAATCACTTTGTAAAACAACACTTATTGAAACAAAATTAATAACATATTTCCAAAACAATTGTTTTTTCGTCAGGATAAAATTAAAATTTTGAAACATGTTGATAATTTTGATTAAACTAGTAATGTTTTAAATAGTGATTTGATTTCTTTTAATTAAAATAACGCCACAAGTTTAAATTGCGATTGGAAAAGACATTAAAAAATTAATTTACTTATTTATTTATTGTCGCCTTAGCAGCTTTTATATAGAAAATTAATTTTAATTAGTAGGTGTATTAGGTACGTGCCATTGAACTATTGTTCTTAAAAGTTTAAGCGATATATTTTTGTGAATTTAAATGTAGATTTTAAAGGATAGGTTCAATTTATGCAAACTTGTATATGGGGTGGAGATTTAGTCGTATATTTAAACACAGTTAACGATGTACGTAAAACTTTTTCATTTTAAAAATGCCGAACAAACGACTTATCTGCTTAATAAAGTAATGTAATTGAAATGAAGTCACTGCATTTTTGTGGAGTATCCAGAAAGGCAAAGCAAAAAAAAATACTGCGTTACTTTGATGTATAATATAATTTTCATTTAATATTTTCATATTCATTCCTCAGTAAGTTTCGGAGGATGGACAAATGCATTCGTTGAATTATTTTCAAAATGAAATTTGAGAATTGGCCGTCTAGAGAGATTTTCAATAAAAAGTAAAATCTTATTATAGTTAAGTGTCACTTCTGCGGAAACAAACATTTTTCCATTTCTTCGCTAAAAGTACAAAATATATTTAAAAATTAATTTATAAATTCAGGCGAATGACGAAAATTTAATCATTTTCTGAAAGCTTTGCACGGTTTCTGTTTTAGAATCCACCGTTCTAAATATTATCCTTTAAGATCAAAGTCTTGTGCTGATGAATTCGATCATCCTAAAAAGAGTAAAGAAGATAAAAAAACTGAATTATTGTCAACACAGGCCCTAGTGAGATTAAAAACTGGATTATAATCTGTAATACCTAGAATGTAATGAAACAATAAATAAATAAATTGTGGAATTAAATAAGGACACGAGAGCTTTCTAAGTAATTAGGTAACACATTTATTAGAGTAATTATACTCAAAGTCACTCACTTATCACTTTAGTCAATTCAAATAGTGAGCGTTGAAATAAAGGCGATTAATTAACATTAAACTAAATGGTATTTTAGGATCACATGTTTTCTAATCAATTGATTTAATTTTTTATTTTATTTTATTTAATCTTGCGTTATCTTAATCTGTTTTGTATTTATACTTCTACGCTGCATAACTCTTTATATCTAAACACCATATCAATTCTACAAAATTAAATAAAAAAGTTTACATTACTTTGAAATGTTAATTAATCACTTCTTCACTAATAACAAATTCACTATGTGGCGTTATTTTAATTAAATGAAAATATTAAACTTTGTAGATACCACTTTTTTAATCAAAATTATCAACATGATTCCAAACTAATGGAAGAAACCTTTCAAAACCATACTATGGATATAGGATAAAATGAAATATAACAAGAAAAAAAAATAAACAATCAGTTTTAAACAAATAACTTCCCAAAAATAAAAATAAACATCACAAAGGGTAATGATTAATTAGTAAAAGGTATCATAAAAAACAGTTATGCATAAATAATAATTGCATTTATACATAAAAAAAACATTTATGGATTAACACAAACTATTCATAGATTAACCAGACTAATAATAGAATAACTGAATAATAAAATTAGAAATCTTATTTTCTTTCTTTGAATATTTAGGCTTAATTTAGACATTTTTTAAATATATAAATGCAATTATTCCCTTTTCTAAAATATTTTTTTATAGTCATATAAATGTTTCTTACGATAACCTTCAAATAATTAATCACCACTCTTTGTAATGTTTTTATTGTCTACAGGTTCTTATTAGTCGAAACTTGTTTTTCTATTGTTATTTATGTTAATATTCATTTTATCCTGACAAAGAAACCTTTGGTTTCGAAACACATTGATAATTTTGATAAAATAAGTGGTGAATACAAAGTGATTTAATTTCATTTTAAAATGATGCCACAAAGTGAATTTGCGATTTTTAAAGAAGTGATTTTTTAACATTTCAAAATTATGTCAATTTTTTTAATTTAATTTTGTTGAATTGATGTGGTGTTCAGGTGGTTCCATATCAACCCAGAATTAATTCAATTCAACACCTCTTTAAAAAGTCGTTAAAAGCTATGAAATTTTTATTATTTAAAAATGGCCCATACCCTAACCTAACATAACCTATTTAACCAATTTTTTATATATTTTTTCATAACTTTTAATGACGTTTCAAAGGAGGTGTTGAGTTCACCGGTTATCCGGTCACCGTTCAGACTAAAGAGAATTATAAATACAAGACGGGTTTAGAGAACGTTTGATTTGATAACAAATAGTGTAATTATATTGATATATCAGTTCAACAAAAAATATGTGGTCCTAAATACCTTTATGAATACATATGTAATAAGAGCAACCCCAGAAAATAAAATACATAAAAAAGAATATTTTACGTATTTATGTCTTTCATACCTATTTCGATTTTTCGGAAGTAAAATGCAGATTTAAAACACTTCCTTCAGAAACACATTGATACAAAAAATTTGAATACTTCCTTCTAATTTATTAATCTAATTTACCTATTGTTATTATTACTAAAATAAAAGTTAGGTAACAAAGTTAGTAATTAAGGGTTTATTTTTGAAATTTTAACCCAATTAAGATTTTTTTTAAATAATTTGTTTTTAATTAATTTTTAAATTGTTAAATAATTAATTTGCCCCTATGATCTTATGGTAGAAATGAAATTAGTCCCCACAGTAGATATATTTAACAAAAAAACTACTGTAGATAAAAGTTAATTTACTTAAAAATTAATAAAAATCCATAAAAATATTCCAACTAATTGTAAATGTGAAAGCTTAGAATTAGTTACGGAATATTTGTATCTTGGTGTTACAGTAGATTGCTTTTTTAAACGGGACAAACATATTTTAAAAAAACCTGTAAAAGACTCAGATCAATTGCTGGCAGAATGTAGACCTTAAATTTTTTCCTATCAATTGAAACACACAAAGATAATTTATATGTCACTGGCAAAATCTATCATAAGATATGGATTAACAATATGGGGAAATACTACTATAACTAATCTGAACCAAGTCCAATTAAAATTATTAGTCGTCCCTAATATTTTCAAACAGAGACACAATACACCGTTGTTGTTCCAGAGTGCCAAAATTTTACCTGTTAAGGCTATACTATGGCAAAAATTTTTAATTCAGCATATATTTACCCCGCAGCATAAAGATAAATTAGAACATAAATACAGCACTAGATTCACGCGCAACGACGGGTTAATAGTTCCGAAATTTAATAATAAGTACGGACAGAGAAAGTTTGAATACAATATACCGAAGATATTTAATTTATTACCTGACACTATAAATGACACAATGTAATGTAAATGTTAAATATATGGTGAAAAATTGAATATGAAAAATGTATGAAAAAATGTTGAATCTCTAGATATAAGACGTAAATTATGTATATGTAACTAAATTATAAGCACCTGCTGACAAGCCAATGTCTTAGCAGGACTTGTTTGTTGATATATTACAACTGTTCTTTCAATAAATAAATAAGTATTAATTACTTTTATTGCTTAAAAAACCAAAATATTTCTAAGCAATGCTTTACTTCATCAAGGTTTACTTAAAACTTTTATTTATTGTTTTTATGTTTAATTCGTAAAACTACATTTAATTTAAAAAAATATTAATTTAAATTTAATTTAATAAGTATGAAAATGGCATTGAAAGGCGAAAAAGCTATAACAATAGTAAAAAAACAAATACTGGCAGAACTTAATAATAACATCATTTAATTTATTTTTAATTAAATTTTTAAAAAGGTAAAAATTTTACTTTTCTTTTTAAAGTTTTCAGTTATACCTGATGAAGATTGTTTAGGAAACATGTTGGTTTTTAAACAATAAAAGTGGTTAAAACTAAGTATTTTGTTAATTTTAAATTAAAGTGGTGCCTAAAAATAAGTTGGCAGTGTTTGAAGAAATTAATTCATTATTTAAAAAAATAGACATTATGTTCAAAAAGTGATACCAAATTGTGGGCTTAGCACAAAATTAATTTATTTTTATAGTTTAGACATATTTTGACAAAAAAGGAGAAAAAAAACAGTTTAATGAATTCAAAAAATCTAATAATAACTTTGTTTGCATGTGTACAGACAGAATATTGAGTTTAAACACTTGCCAAGCAAACACTTATTTACGTAAATATAAAAAAAATTAAAAACTTGTGGAAAATATTTTATATATGCGTTAGATTCTAGATTTGATAAATATGACATTTTTACATAAGTTCGATTCTAGATATGAAACACATGACATTTTTATAAACGTTCGATTCTAGATTTAAAAAAACATGAAATTTTATATACCTTCGGTTCTAGATTTAAAAAACATTTTTATATAAGTTCGATTCTAGATTTAAAAACATGAATTTTTTTAATCAGGATTTTTTTACAGAACGATTTATCGACTGACGATTTTCTTTAATTTTAAATATCCCGCCAAAAGTATTAAATAAAAATAAAAATTATGCATTGAAAATATGTTAACTTTCATCGCTATTCCTTCATATAATTTTAAGGTTTTATTAATCAGGATTTTTAAATTTCTTGATTTACCACTTAGTAAAAGTTGAAAAGTTAAAAGAGTTGAAATGTCGCCATAACAGATGAAAAAATAATTGAATTCAAGAAACGGAATTCCTATGTTTGGAGTTTGTGAGAGATACAAACGCAACAAGTAAAAATTAAAGCACGTTTTTTAAAATACAATGTAATTTTATAATTAAAAAAAAAATTCAAAGGGTTTTTTTTTTATAAAATTATGGAATTTCACAATTTATCAAGAATTTATAAGAGACACTGCCAAAATAACATTTTGCAAGTAAGTAGATGCGTTTGCTTACCTTTAGGGGTGACGGGAAGGCTTCTGTGGTAGCTGTATTCGATTCACAGGCTCAGGGATAACTTCACAGTGGTAGTTTAGATTCAACAGGACTAAGGCTCGCTGGCCGCCCGCTTATATAGGGGCGCTGGGCGAGGGTGGGTGGCAGGAGGGCGGTGCGGCAGAGGGCGGGACGGTGGGCGGACCGGGGGGCGGGGCGGCTAGGGCGGCAGGAGGCAGGGCGGGCGCCCCGCTGCTGATGGTGACCAGCCTGGATGTTATTGCAGTCGACAATATTACGTTTGATGATGATGTACTGTAATAATTATGGTTTATTGCTAATTGACTGCTTTTGAGAATCCTTTGCTAAGAAAAAATTGAATTATTGAAATGATTGCGTTGCTCAACTTTATGTAGGTATCTTATATTTTATATAAATATTTTTTTTTACTTAACTCCTTAATTTCGAATTTATAAGTTAGAGATATGGGTACTTGCGTTTGAAACTATTTATATTGGTTTGTAGGGACACATGTAACAGGTACTTACTTTAATTACGTATTATTTTATATATGTACCTACCGTATCGCTTGTGAAAAAATGCACCTACTGTTGTATATGTCTAAAAAATTATGATAGTTTTTTTTCTTAAAGATAGACTAACATTCCCGGGTTACGAATAACCCAAGAACATTTGAAAATCTCCTACTACCACCACACTAAGCGGAAGATGTTGCTTGTGTTGTGATGGAGGACTTTACACTGTTGGGTTTTTAAAAGAAATTACCTACATACTTTTCTTTTCAACTATATGCCAACCCTTCGTGTTAATATTACTTATAAAATATTAGTAACGTCGTATTTCATAATTAAATATAAAAATATGTATTCATTTATTAATTTCTTTTTATTATTTTTTTATTATTTTAAAGAAAGACAAACATACCCGGGTTACAAAAAACCTGACGATATTTGAAAATCTCCTACAACCATCACGTGTCGTGATGAAGGACCTAGCCAGCCGAGGACTTAAACTCACCTCGCCTGTGTCCCAGACGCAATGCCATCTCAGCCACTGATCGGTCTATTTTTATTTATTATTCTTAATGTGTTATTATTTCCCCATTTCAAAACTTTCTTATTAAATTCTTAGGTAAAGTAAGAACAAATCATAGTTAAAACTTATTTTTCTAAAGAATCACTACTTGTGATTCACAAGTATGAGACGAGGGCAATGAACTGAATTATTAGAAAGGATTTTTATAATAAAAAAAATATTTCGTATATTTTTATATATAATGTAAAATTTTTCGGTAGAAGAAGAATTTGGTCTAAACCTGTACAAATTATGTCTAAAGCGCTCCACTGACGATGCTGCGAACAGCCCGATATGTCGGACTGTTTGCAGAATGTCTAGAAATCGCAAAGGACTGGGCAGCTGGTTGTGCCCACTAACGATGCGATTTTTAGCCATTCCGATATGTGGGGCTGTTCGCAGTATGGTGTGTAGACCACATAAAAATTAGACGCTGGACTGAATAGTGTATAGTTTCATACTCGAACGTAACGCCCATCGTTCACGTAGCGACACAAGCGACGCTACCGCTACTTGTCATACACTTTGCTAGGGCAGCGCCTAGCGCCGTTTTCAAACACTAAATGGAAAATATAGAGGAGCGGCGATCGCGTCGCTTAAACGTAGCTACATGGAAGAAGGGCGTTATACTTAGCTAGTAGTGCAGTGAACAGTAGTACTTGCTTTCAAAATAGTGTGATACTAATTTTCTCTTATTTAATATATCAAAACTTATTAAATAAGAGAAAATAAGGGACTTACGAACATACCTATTTAATTATAAACCATATAAATGAGGCGTGTTGAAACAAAAACGGCAATCTTCACCATTGGTCTAAAATTCGTTGGTCTAAAGTTAGATATCCTCGCCCGAGTGCTTAATTGTCTAAACGAACATTATTTTTATTTATAATTTTTTTTATAGAGAAACCTTACAAGAGTCCCAACTGCTCCCTTCTGGAGCCAGTGAGACTATGGCATCCCCAATTGGAGTATGTTGTGAGGCTGAAGGTAAGTTGAGAAGGGAAGGAGATGGGGAAGAGGAAGGTGGGAAATTACCTGGCTATTCAGATCTAGTCACTAAACACGGCTAAAGCCATTATTAAGCAACGTTTCAATTCTGAATGGTGGTATTACACCAGGGCGATACTGAGAGTATCTTCCACTCTGGAACGTGCCGCAAATATAACGGCACAAATAAATTCGGCACCGGTGCATAGTCGGGAAACACGCCAAACGCTCGCCCAACATATGTACACGGTTGACATTTGTCACATGAGAACGGGACGCTTCTACGACTCGTTCTTGTGTTCAACAGCTCGGCTGTGGAACGATTTGCCGGCCTCTGTGTTTCCTCCTTCCTATAACATGGGTCTCTTCAAGACCCACGTTCACTCCTTCCTCTCCTCAAAAAGACCCTCCTCACAGCATCTTCAAAGATGACATAGGCCCTGAGGGAAATTATTTTCCTCAGGGCCTCCTGTGTGGAGTTAATGTAAAAAAAAAATATATTATTTATATTAATTAATTGTGAAATAACACAAATTAATCAAATAAAATTTATTTGCGCACGCCGGGTTCGAACCCGCGACCTTCCGAATGGCAGTCAAGTGTCTTACCACTCGACCATGGACGGTCGTCAGTTATCAAATTTTACAAGAGGAGGAGGTTTTCTATCATTATCTCAATAAAACATTATGATAGATATTTAAGAAGCTATTTCCGTAAAGGTGAAGATCTGGTTAATTTAAATAATTCTTATTAAAGTCATTACATATCGTTTTTGATATTTTATATTAAATTTTAAAGTGAAAATTGAACAAAAACTATAATGGTCGTTTGAACAAATAAGCACTCGGGCGACGATATGGCTATGGATAGAAAAACAAAAATTCTATCGAAAGCTACAAAGGGTATATAGTTCTGCAACCAAAACGGCAATCTCCATTAAAAATTGCAAGATACGGAACAAAAATGGCAGTATCCCTTTGTATTGAACCAATCAGAGAGAGAACAAAAGCGGGAATCTCCATCTATCAACTGAAGATAACTAAATAATTCATCATTTAATCGCAATAAAATATAGATACGCAGAGTGTAGACCGGTTAGTGGTTGAGTGGGTATAGCGTTTGGGTCCCACCCAGGCGTTCCGTGTTCGATTCCTCGGCTGGCTAAGTCCTCCACCACAACACAAGCAACATTTTCCGCTTAGTGTGGTGGTAGTAGGAGATTTTTAAATGTTGTTGGGTTATTTTTAACCCGGAAATGTTTGTCTTTCTTTTTAAATAAAAAAAAGAAACAAAAGAACTAAAAAGAGGTTTATTGCATATTACTTCGAATTAAAATAATTGGTCTTTGTCTTTATCAAAACGCCTCATATGTTTTGTGACATAAAAAATTAAAATACGTAATTACACATTTTTAAGAAATTTCAATATCTCAAAAATGTTCCAACTAATGGTAGGTACTTTCCTTTGGTTTTACACAGTTATATTAACTAGCAGTGAAAAACCCGCTCCGCGGGTTTTTGCTGCTAGGCCCTGCGGGCGGCTTTTCTTTCTGCTTCGCCCAGTTTAAGTGTTGGTGACTATTTATAAAGCATCACCCTTTTGCAAAACTAAGTACTATTATTAACATTAAACTACAGAATACTTATATTTAATAGGTAGATATATAATAGTAGACATTCTTACATTAATACCGTGAATGAGAGGAACATAAATCTTCTTAATATTGAATAAAAGCGAAAAATGTTTCCTCTTCTTCATACTTTATTCCTTACATATAGTATTATGGATGGCGCCACTTCTGTTTGCAAAACGCGTATGGGCGAGATCTAAGTGTGTATATTACGGCAGCAGCTCCGTGGAAAAATGCACGTTCACGGACGGCTCAGAACGGTGACAATACAGTGTGGCGTGGAGATTTACTCGGAGCCGGGTTCCTTAATTTGAACCGTACGGGCATTACCGTATTAATATACTCCGATATTTTTATATTCGTTTCGAACCGTTTTTTGCTTTGACTTAACCTTAAATAGAAGTGTTATCTGATTTACTGATTGATATTAAGCTCTGATTAGCCAAAATTGACGTCAGCAAATAAAAATTAATAAATTGTTACGTTAAAAAATTAGTTATTTCACCAAACAAACTATTTGTTGCCAACGAAAAACGTAAATATCTCCACAAAATAAGTATGATAGCCACTATGCAATTCCAGGCAATATCTTACTTTTAATATACATAAGTATCGCGTCTTGTAGGTTTCCTGAACATTTTGCGCAGAACGCAGACTGCAGATTGTCATTTGTGTCTGACATTAATGCCACTCTTTAAATAAAGTTTTTGAGGCGTGCTTGTGACAAGTTTAACGACAGTTTATTTACGGATTTCATAATATTATTATGTTCCTGTTTTTACTTCCGCAAGTCTGGGGAAACAGATGCAGATCCGAGACGTGAGATTGCACCTTCAATTGACTGAGGAAATAGCTTGAGACTTATTCACGTGTATTGCAAACCTTGTTCAACAAACAAAAATATTAAAAACTTTGCTAGACAAATGTTAAGCAGATTGACTTTCATAAAAAATAAAGCACCTAATTTGTTTAAAACGATTAGCATTTTAATTAAAATAAGGTAATAAACCACAAACCTGTTTATCTGAAGAATCTAAAATTCTTAAACTGACATAGTTTTATAGTCATGAAATTTGAACAGCTTTTACGTTTGGAATTTCTGTCTTAACGCATCTGAGCTTTTACAAGTTCATTTAAGTTCAACAAATCTTTCAACTGATCAAGAAGATTAGTGTCTAATTTAGAATCGGGTAATAATCAATAATAATCATTAATAATTTAAAAAAACACAAACAATTTGGAGAATTTTGAAGAAAAATCGAAATTTGAGTATGCATATTCACGACCCCGCTCCCCTCTCCCGCTGTCCCCCCTCACGCATCCTCCTTCCATCTCTTCCACTTTCCTCCCTCGATCATCCCCCCTCCTTAATTCCCCTTCGCCCTTTCGCCCCTCCCGGATTCCCATCCTCTCTCCCGCCTTTGTCCCTGCCGCTAAACTCCATAAAATAAACATTTTTTTAAAAGACTCGCGTGTGACCTACAACAATTTTTTCTTCAAATTTCGTTACACCTGAACTCACCAACACGGAAATATCACTATTTAGTAACCTTCCGCGGGCATGATCACAATTCACAAAATTTTCATCGCAATCGGATGACTAGAGTACGAAATTAATTCATAACACCAGAGCTCACTATCCTAAAACCATCCTGGGAGTAGGCACATCATATCCCGGTATGAACGGTATGGCAGCGCATGAAACACGAATAAACAAACGAACAAACAAACATTAATTTTTATATATTAGATTTAACTTTTGTATTTCAGGATTTAACTTTTTTAACTTTATAAAATACCCCAATTAAGGGTCCCATTTTTTTACATTAACCCCACACACGAGGCCCTGAGGAAAATAATTTCCCTCACGGCCTATGTCATCTATGAAGATGCTGTGTGGAGGGTCTAATAGAGGAGAGGAAGGAGTGAACATGGGTCTTGAAGAGACCCATGTTGGAGGAAGGATGAAACACAGAGGCCGGCAAATTGTTCCACAGCCGAGCTGTTGAAATTAAGAACGAGTCGTAGAAGCGACCCGTTCTCATGTAACAAATGTCGACCGTGTACATATGTTGGTCGCGCGTTTGGCGTGTTTCCTGACTATGTACCGGTGCCGAGGGGATCAATGACGCCAATTTCTCGGAGCATCTTCCATTGAAAACCGGTAGAACAAGGATAGCATTCCTACCCGACGCCTGTGCTCTAAAGATTGCAATCCGTTTGTTAAGACTGGAGAATTTATCAAACGGACCGCTCGTTTCTGTACAGAACCGAGGGTTTTTTCAGGAACTTCCGGGCTCCTGACCAGAGGCGACTGCCAAATTCAATCGTGGGGCGCGCTTGCGATTTGTACAGGGTTAGTAGCAGTTGTGTACTATTAAAGTATCTGCGGGCCCTGTACAGTACGCCCAGTTTCTGAGAGGCTTACTTTAATCTGGCTGCGATGGAGCCCCCGTACCTGAGCTAGTCTAAACTGGCTCCGTACGGAAGCAGTTAGGACTCGTGTGCGGTATACAAATATTTTAAAAAATTAACAATCTACGCGTCTGACTTAGAATCTTTGGTTTATGGGTTCTATTCCGAATGAAATGAAAATACAATATATAGTTTAAGATTATTTGTGCATTAGCGCAACATAACATCAGAAACGATACAAAACGTTTCACATGAAAATGAACGATGTTTTGTATTGTGTTTCACTCGAAAATATAAAACAATTAAAATTTAGTCCTAGTCTTGAAATGCCATGCGAAATAATGTAATTCAAAATTAATTAAGCAAATCCTTTTGCTGTAATTTTAAAACAAAACATATTTTACTAAACTGGAGGCATTCGTTAACAAAATTATGGTAAAGCTGTGATATAATTTGAAATCACGATTTAAATTATTCTAATATATACTTTTCATTGGAATGACTCTTGTTTTATTAACTTTTGAAGTTTTTATCCATCAACGTAATATATCATTGAAGAATAATACTGATAGCGCATTGGCCCGGAAAGCCAAATGTCCTGGGTTCGAGTTCCAGATGTATCCGTATTTTTTTCTGATTTTTTAATTTCAGATTTCCGATTAAGTTTCGCTAATATTATCTTCATTAATTAAAATATTATAATACTAAGGTTAAGGCGGCTATCCTGGTAATACGTGAAGTCCTGGGTACTAGTCCCAGTTGAGATCGTGACCTTATTATTTATATGTATAGTGTTCTTTTACATATTTTCGTTTTGGTTTATTAGTATTATTTCTGTACCTTAAAGGATAAACCACGGAAGTCCACTTTTGGGCGGGTTTGATTTGAATATGCAGAAAAAATTTCTGTAATTCATTACATTATTGGATGAAACAATGAAATCCATAAACAGTATATTAACTGATTTTACTAATTACAAAACCACTGGTTTCAAATTCACTTTCGAGGATAAATCAAAATATATTTATAAATTGACATATTTGTCGTAACAATGGCCAAAAACTAATGAAAATAAGAAATACACAGTTCACAGATCTTAATTTTTGCTGTAAGTAAACAAGTTATAGACCTTCAAACATTTAATTCACAAACACAAAAATCGCTTTCCTAAACAAAAGTCCAAAGTGGACTCTTGTGGTTTATCCATTAAGGTACAGATTTTCTTCTTCAATAATATAGGGTCTTCCAATAAGGACGCCTTATTTTAAAATATAAATAAAACAAGTTCTACGTGAGATATCCACACAATTTTTTTTTTTGTTGAAAATATATTTTATGGCAATAGGTACGTGTGAAATATAGGTACGAGTAACGTCGTCGGCACGTATTCGGGAGGTCCAATTTTTAATGACTTTGTCGAATAAATCTGGCTGAATTTGCTGGATTTCGTTTGTTATGTTGACTTTGAGGGCTTCAATTGTTTAAGGTTTATTTGTACCTGCGATTTAAGAGAGCCCCAAAGAAAAAAGTCTAAATGCGATAAATAGCCATCGCCGTTAACGTCGTGTTAAGTTCACATCGCCACTGCGCGAGATAACCAAATTTTGATCAAATCTCAAATTTGGTGATTTGCAGAAGTTGTTCAACGCTGTCACCTTTCATGGTGATTTGCCGTACATTACTAACCTAACAAAGTTTGAGCGTCCCTGTTGAAAAACCCTATATAATATAATATCGTTACAAAAAAATATACATATATTTTGACAACCGTTGTTTTCGAAAAAATCGCACTTTTAAATGTGATGGCTATCATTAAATATAACAATACAGGTATTACGTATTAAGCACGTAAAAACTTGGTTTAACCTTGCCTCTGATAAAAAACAGCTCACTTTTAACTAGATAAAATAAACTAAAAAAATATATGGAAAAAGTTTGGTTGGTATGTAATGTAGGTCTAAATATAAAATATTTTATAGATGAATAGTCATGTAGACGTAATTTCTACTAAGAAAAGTGTGAAAAAATCTCTAGAAACTTATGTATTAATGCTGTAAATAATAATAATAATAGTCTCTAGGAAAAAGGCAGAGTTCGGAAAGTTTTAAAAGTTTAAATTGATTAAAGAAACCTTAAAATATATTTACTATAACGCAGAACAAAAAATGAAGATAGGACCGCAGGGGTTTTCTTTATAATAAAGTTTTTTTACAAAAATATACTTTTACCGAGAATTTTGTAAATCTAGGTACATTTTTGTATGATTGAATGATAAGACAGCCAAACATATTTAATAATATATTTTTATGTACTTAGTACCAGCCCCTAAATAAATAATATTTTTTTTATGTGAATACCGCACAAGAGAACATTAAAAGATAAACATTAAAGAATGTAACAAAAAACCCAAGACACCATGCCTTTAATATACTTGAGTAATTCTAAAATAATAACTTTTATATGTGAATTCCGCACAAGAGTTCCAACTTGCCCCGTCTGGAGCCAGTGAGTCTATGACTCGCAACATATCCAATCGGGGTGTGTTGCACGGAGAAAAATGTTATTCTAAAATACGATCATTTTATTCGTAAAAACGGTTAAAAACGAGATTGAAGTTCTTACGAACAAATTAACAGTGTTTCAATGTTTATTGGCGGGAAAATGTAAGAATAATTTGTTGGCATACGTACGAAATTAAGAAAAACCAACAAATTATTCTTGCATGTTCCCGCCAATAAACATTGAAAAACTGTTAATTGGTTCGTAAGAACTTCAGTCCCGTTTTTAACCGTTTTTACGAATAAAATGATCGAATTTTAGAATAACATTTTTCTCCGTGTGTGTGGCTGAAGAAAGTGGGGAGGGAAAGGAGACGCGGAAGAGGAAGGTGGACTGTACTTTGCTATTCAGATCTGGTCATAAAACACGGCTAAAGCCATTTCAAGCAAGTTTCAATTATGTATGGTGGTCTTACATAAGTGAGAGTATCTTCCACGCTGAAACGTGCCGCAACTACACTTTGTATTATGTAATTACTTTGTAATTAATTATTTGTGAAATAACGCAAATGAATCAAGTAAAATTTATTTGCGCACGCCGGGATTTAAACCCGGGACCATCGGAGGCCGGAGGAGAAGGTATGGCATAAATGAAGAATGGACATGGATAATAAACCTTGCTTGAATTATGATGTAATTAATAAAATTTAAATGTATTTTTTACACGTAGTTAATGCATTCATCCACCGAAGACAAATCTATATAAATAAAAATGAATCCCTGTTTCCCTTGGTCATATCGCCATATCTTCAGAACGACTCATTCGTTCATCTTTTTTTAAGGTTTTCTAATAATTTGTAGAAAGTTCTTACGGAAAGAAAAATTAAGAAAATTGCGCAGAAAAATGGATAATTTCTGAAAACTTAACAACTATTTTAACTTAATATGTTTGACAGTTAGCGCGTTTGATATTTCCTATACTATTCATCCGATTGCGATAAAAATTTGGGGAGTTGTTGTGGATATGCCTGTGAAGGTTTTTATAAAACAATATTTCTATATTGGTGAGTTATAGAGGCAAAAAATTTGTTGTTTGAAAAATGAGTGTATTTTATGGAATTTAGTGGCAGGGAAAAAAGGGGGAGAACGAGGTAGTGGGAAGGTGGAGAAGGTGGAAGAGGAATTTGTGAGGGTTTGAAGTTCGCGAGAATGGGACAGCAGAAGAGGGAAGGGGGAATGCGGGAAGGTGAAAAGGGAATGCGAGAGGGGAAGTGGACGAGGGTGGGGAAGAGATGGTGGAAGGGAAACGGGACGAATGGGAAAGGACACGCAGAGAGAAACATTATCTTTATTTAAGTGGCATTGCAACGCATGCCGGGTATTAGCTAGTATTTGATAATTTCCGATACCAGAAGTATTACTGAATATGCTGTGTTATTTTTCCACATTTTTACGTTGATACATTTTTCCGATATAATATGTGATTAAATATATATTAACGGAATAGTAATATATATTTAATCACAATACACTATATTTGGACTATGCAATTAATGTGGAATATAATGTCGGCCGAAAGGTCGCCTGTTGCTGCCATAGAATTACAAACTCTATAACAATCTCATTACATTTTACTCACGATATAATATCATGACAATTTTATTGTTCAGGGTTCAATATTGCAGGGTTCAAGCTAACAAAATTAGTTTTTTGAGGGGATTTATTTTTATTTTTTACTAGCGAGTACCCGGCATGCGTTGGCATATTTGACACTATATTTCAGGTTCAACTAGCCCCACTTATGAGACAAGTTGAACCATTTCTCCTTCACCATGAAAATTAAAATATCTTGCATAAGGTCAACATATTACATCAATTCATGAATATCACTATAAATCCAGGTAATAAAACTATCATAAAAAGTTTAATAATCAAAAATATGTAGAAGAGTTTTGGATCTAGGGTCAAATTAGCAAAATCATGTTAGACTTGCCCCGCCCTACCCTACACAAATAAATCAGCAGGTTTTCCGACGAATGAATAGGCCACATACAGCTCGCACGCCAACTTAATTTTTTTAATACAAATTTCATAACGCAAGAGCTCACCATTATATTTAGAAACCTTTTCGGATGTGCGCACAACAGCTTACCAAAGTTTCGTCGCAATTGGATGAATGGTGTAGGAAATAATTTCATAACGCTAGAGCTTACCACTTTATGTACCTTTGCGGGCTTGTGCACGACAAATCACCAAAATTTCACCGTAATCGGTTTAACGGTTTAGGGACGTATAAGGGACAAACAAAGAAACATTCATATTTATGCCTATATTATGATAATTGTTTAATTTTATCAGGTAACAATCAGTAAAAAAACCATGTTGAAATAAGCATAGATTAGATTAATAGATCCCATCAGACTCTCTCGACCCATCGCCTTGCACCGGAATGAGAGGGATGGATTCATACTTCCGTCACTCCTGACATATTGACCCCTAGATTTCTACCCACACCTCATATCTTATTTCTTCCCAGAACTTCCTCTCTTTCATTTTCATAAAAAAGACCCTTCACGTAGCATCCCCAAAGGTGAACTAATAATAGAAAAAGACACACTGCTCTCAGAGGTTGTTAAAACCAAGTCAAATAATGTACCTCCTTACCGACTTAACAAGGGAGAAATCTGCTTTACCATATAGCGATTAGTTAGCATAAACGATCGGTTTCAGCTAAGTACCAAACCAAAGGCTTTCAGAGATTTTTTACTTTGCAGAGAGCAATAATAGTTGTTTATTGCTTTGAACAATATTATAGAAACAGAACATTACAACCTCACAACATACCCCAATTGACAACGTGACTGACTACAACTTTAACAACATTATCACATATTAAATCAGGTAATATCGTAGGTATCTGTAAAGATGAAACAAATAACTGGACAGCCCCCACGATTGTTGTACGTGTTATGTGCACGCGAAGAGCATCATTTGTGCAGCCCCCGCGAGACATGTTTTCATGTACGAGTAGGTAATGGGTTGTAAGGATTTCCGGCCATGTCGGTGTTGCCCGTGGTGGGAAATTTAATCACCCGATGCCTGTTAAACGCTGGTAATTCTGAGCGTAGGGTGGCAACAAACAAACCGGCGGCAAACTTTTAGTGGGCGCTTTGCGGCAGGGGGTAAACCTCATGGTTAATTTTAGCTTAAATATTTGTTGATGGGACATCGCGGTAAAGATATTAATTCATGATTTTTTTTCTTCCGAATAACTTTAAAGGGGAATAATGCTCAATACGAAACACAGAAAAAGCCATCGTCATGATATTTCAGTACTTTATTTGAGTACCAATTTTTTTTCTTTATATATTATTTTTTTACGCACCAGATTTTCAGGTCCGATTTTTTTTTCCCATAGGAAAAACTAAACCCTTTCATACACTTTTCCATATAAATGATCATCTAGTAAATCCACGTTATGCAAGTGTATTATATAAGTATAATTAATACAAAACAATACAAGAACAACATGTTAATCTACTCAACTATTAAATGTGAAAATAATTCACCGACTCCAGATATTTTCATATCAGAGGGTTCGGCTCGGTGGAATTCCTAATTTGACCGATAAATCCTACAGATCCCTCAATATAAATATTTAAAAAATCTTTCGTAATCCTACATGTATTAAAAATGACTGATTTTTGCATTTTTATATACAAATTCTTTGACAAATCTAATATGCCTTAATTTTTAATGAGAGAGCTAGGTATAATGCCAGTAGCCGAAATAACAAATGGTAATATTTTTATAGTATGGTAATAATGAAAAATTCTTTTAATTTCGTTTCCTAAATCTGTATACTTTCTTATTTTTTCAGAAACAGTTTTTATTAATATTACAGGAATTTGGAATAGCTACAACAATGATATAAGTTATTTTTTTAAATTTTGTCATGTAAAACTATATCGGGTCTATTGTGACTAATTGGTATGTCTGTTAGTATAGTTTTATCATAGTAAATTTTAAAGAAATTATTTTCTAAAAATGAATTTGGTTCGTATTCATAATATGGTACTATATTATGACAGTCAATCAAGTTATGTTTAATTACCAAACTTTGATGCATTATTTTTAAAACCTGATTGTGCCTAAATGTATACTCAGACAGCGCTAATATAGAACAACCCGATATAATATGTTCTATAGTTTCCGGAAAAGCCATACATTTTCTACATAAATCATCAATTTGATTTGTATCTTTGATTATATGCTTCTTATAATTTTTGGTATTAATGACTCTATCCTGAATAGCAAGCATAAATCCTTCTATTTCTGTGCTCAACTCTCCAATACTCAACCATTTGTTTGACGAAAGTTTGTCAACATACGTTTGGTTGAGATAATTGAAGTGTTTTGCGTGAATAATTTTATTTGACCAGGAATCTAATAATTTCTGGTTGATATTTATAAAAATGTTGGCATTCTCGTCGTATAAATTTAAAGGTGAAATATTTCTGTCTGCCTTGCAAATTATTTTATGCAGCTCTGAGCTATTAGCTTTTCTATGGAAAAAATTTCTTAACATTTCTACCTGATTGTGTTTCAAAGACGTTATTTTGACTATACCTCTACCTCCTAAATTTCTAGGTAAATTAATTTTAATTACATGTGATTTTTTTCAATGCTTGTGTCGATAACAGGCGAAGAACCTGTGTCGAGACAGACGTAGAGGTACATAAATTGTATACAAACATGGTTACTTGAATATAAAGATTAATTACATTTTAAGTTAAATAAAATAAAAGTAAGGTAATTGGAAGTGCGAATTATTTCTCTAAAGAGTGTGATCTTATAAATTACTATATATAAAAGGTATATTATATTAAAATGAATTGGAAATGGAATAAATTGATAGAAATATATATTAAAATGATAATTATGTTAGTATATTTGATGGGATTCTATTGTTTTTTTTGTTAGGTCGTATGTAAATTGGTGCAATTTGTTTTACATGTGTTTGCTATAGTGAGACGTCCTATACTTGCAAGCCATTTATTTATTTCGCTTTTGAATTTGGTCATTGTTTCTGTTTGTCTAATCGTAGCTGGTAGTGTATTGTATACTTTGCAAGCTATGTATTTAAATGTCTTTGTCTAAAGATGGTTTTAGTAAAAGGAGCTTGGAGAAGTTCTTTGTTTTTGGCTCGGGTACTGTGTACCGCTTGTGTTGTTTCGTATAGTGTTTTGTCGTTTTTGTGTAAATTACCAAGATGGATCTTGCAAAGAGCTGTTTTATGTCCATAGAAGATCGTATCAGTGCTGGTAGTAAGAGGAAGTTAATAATTATTTTAATGATTAATTTTTGTGCTTTACTCTGCAATTGTCCTAGGGAACGATGAGAAGTTACCGACAATCGGTCGGTAACCATGCTAGCACCCCTGGCATGATTGCAACGTCTACCCTGTATTATCGTCTATCAATTTGTTTTGGAGAGACCGGTTTAGATAGCGCGCCACAAAAATAGCTGTAACTCCGAAATAAATCGAAATTTGAAAAATACTTTTAAGGGCATAGTTTTAAAGATCTAAACTTTGAAAACATGTAAAAAAAAAAAATATTTTTTTAAAATTCTAAACTAGAATACCCCCTCAACCTTCGACCACGGAGGACTTTAAAGTATGCCTTTATTTAAAAAAGTGCAGCGTAACGTGTAGGTTATCAGTACAAAAGTAAGGATTTACACTCAAAACAATGTAGATTGCTGTTTCTTCAATCAGCGCATCAGGACATCAACACATGGAAGAGGTGAGTGACAGTGGAGTCACTATAGAGCGGGAAGGGTGGTGATGTCTGAGTGGGTGGGTGTGGGGAGGGGGTGGGATGAAACAGCTAAAGTTGGCGAAGGTGTCTATTTGCTTGCGGCCAATTACAGCCACCTGCTCTTTACTGTAGTTTGCATCGAGCTTCGTTTCACAACGCGTTTATGTGTCGTGGACCCGGTTTACTGTAATCTGAGGTCTTTGGATTACTAAGCAATACAAAATCATGTGATTTTGGTTTGAAAATTAGATCATTTAGAAATATTTAAGATACTTTAATTGAATACTGCGAGTAGAACATATATTTGCCTTCAAAATGATTGAGTAGGTTTTTTGATTAGTTTTTTTATAAGCCCAAAAAAATTAACTATCAGGCCAATAAAAACTTCTTTAACTTTAAAAATCTCGTACTTGCGAACCCCTTTTCTGTTTTGATTTTATTTTGTAATGTGAAAAATTAAGGTCTTTTGAATATGATTTTAAAATATTTAAATATTTGTGCCTCGCAAAATAAAATAAAACAAGCTTTTTGGCGATGTTTTTTTCTTGATAAATCAAAACAGGCGGCTGGTGTTAAACGGGAATTTAAATCTTATCGCCATCTATACAAGGAGTGTTATTGTTAGCGGCCTGATCACGAATTTTACACGACGTGGTGCATCACTATTAAGTCAAATTTTGCTTTGAATGTTTTCGTACCTGATGATACGAATCATACATAGGTACGGATATTATGATATTGAAATTTCAAAGGCCTTCTGAATAAAATTTTATTCGTTATACAAACATATAAAATTCTAGCGTAGACCAATGAAAAATTGAAGTTAAAGTAGAGGGATATTATGATTGTAGAATTAGAACAAAATATTTGCAACACATCTACTACTACCGAGAAAGTATTGCCAACTGCGTGCAATCAGGGTGCGAGGTTGTAATTTTTTCAATTGTTGTTGCTATTAAAAAGACTTTAGGTCGCGTAGTCCTTTTTGGTTCATGGAAGGTAATTAGTAAATAGGCTTCCGGATTATTATTTTGTCCTTTTCGGAATTAGCTTGATTCAACTCATTGGTAGTAAATTATCATTGATTATTTTTCTAAGAATAAATTACTTTAAAGATCAACTTTGGAATCCTAAACATAACAGAATAAGTTCATTCAGTATTATTAAAACAGGTTCAAGAGTAAATCGCAAATATTTCGAAACTTTCTAACAAAATTTAAAAGAAAAATACAGCACTAATTCAGTAGACATAATATTTAACTATAAACTTTTTTTTAATATCATGTATATTATCGAGGCTTTTTACTCACAAGTGTTGTCATTTATTGCCTCATCTGTTTTTAAATTGCAATATTAATTAATAATAATATTAACATTTGTTATTTCGGCTACTGGCATTATACCTAGCTCTCTCATTAAAAATTTAGGAATATTGGATTTGTCAAAAAATTTGTTTATAAAAATGCAAAAATCAGTCATTTTAAATACATATGGGATTATGAAAGATTTTTTAAAATTTTTATATTAAGGGATCAGTAGGATTTATCGGTCAAATTAGGAATTCCACCGAGCCGAACCCTCTGATATGAAAATATCTGGAGACGGTGAATTATTTTCCCATTTAATAGTCTGGTAGGTTAACATGTTGTTCTTGTATTGTTTTGTATTAATTATACTTATATAATATACTTGTATGTATGAAATGAGAAATGTATGGTATTGATCATTTATATGGAAAAGTGTGTGAAAGGCCCTAAAAGTCTGGTGCGTAAAAAAAATCGTATTTAGTCCTTTATATAAGAATTCACTTTCAAATATTTTCCAACGTTCTAATATTTTTTTAGAATTCTAGACATGGCTTGGCATATACTTAGTTGAGGCTATCAAATTCTGAACTTCCGATAAGTTAGAGGTCATTAAATCTGTTTATCCTCTGTCTTTCATATTTGTTGAATCAGAGAGGCCTATCAAACATAATATTCTTCCCATTAGTGCATGTCCGGATCTTAATCCAAAAATGATTCTTACTTCCGATCTTTTCAGATTAACCTCAGTGAACTTCAAACATAAACAATTCAAATTCTAAACGTGCCGATTGACTGTTGATGATTCTAATATAGTCGTCGAGTAAAATAGGGATATCTGGTTGCATTAAATTTGAGGACCCTTTCTTCCAGGAATCTTTAAATCAACGCCACTATTTATTTACAGCCCGCAAATTTATTCCATCATGAGATATGAAGTTTTGAAATATCCCCTTGGTTGACTGAAAATAGACCCAGTTGTGTTTAATTTTTTAATTTTTTTATAGTGAATACCTCACAAGAGTCTCAACTGCTCCCGTCTGGAGCCAGTGAGACTAAAGCATCCCCAATTGGGGTATGTTATGAGGCTGAAGGTAAGTGGGGAAGGGAAGGAGACGAGGAAGAGGAAGTTTGGGAAGTACCTGGCTATTCAGATCTAGTCACTAAACACGGCTAAAGCCATTTCAAGCAAAGTTTCAATTCTGAACGGTGGTCTTACACCAGGGCGATACTAAGAGTATCTTCCACTCCAGAACGTGCCGCAAATATACTATATATTATTTTTAAATAAGTAATTGTGAAATAACACAAATCAATTAAATAAAATTTATTTGCGCACGCCGGGTCCGAACCAGCGGCCTTCGGAATGGGAGCCTAACGCCCTACCGCTGGACTACGCCAGCCGTCGGTGATTAATTTTTTTGACCAACAGACCTTTGAAAAACCTCGAGGGAACTATTCGAAATTTCTAGAGAAACTTATTTATGGTAATACTAACCGCCTCTTAATTATGATGACAGTGAATCCAAATCTTAGCTTTAGTCCGGAGTAATTATGATGATAAGGCATATAACATAACCTTTTATCGCTGTATTAATTTAGCTATGTTCTGTAAAACATCCAATCGGGCGTAATAAATGTTTGCCAAATACAAACAAACTATTAATCATAATAATATCTATAAAGTTATTACACATTGCACTGTAACTACTTTCATAGTACGTACCATAAATATGTAACCTAATTTTTACTCATGTTTATTGACATACGCATTACATTATGATACAACTTATAGGAATATTAAATTAAATTATTAGTTATAGAACCTATTACTAAGTCCATAGAATATCATTAGACATTTCGCCTGAGATGTGAACGGTTCTTAAAACTTAACTAATGAAAAAATGAGTAATAGTAATAAAAAGGAAGAAAATGCGTGGAAAAATAAGAGAAATTTTGATAAATTTTTTTAAAAATATTTTTAAAAATTATATACTGACGAATTGTAATTGACTATTAATAAAAGTTTAATTAAAAATGAAGTATAAGCACATAATTTTAAAATACTGCATGTATGAGTATAAATGACGCAAATTAATTTTATAAATTAGCTTTTTATTAATATATAACTTATTTCCACTTTAATTTAATGACCGTAATCCGTTTCAGCATGTTATAATATTTGTAAACTAGTCTGTCTCGACACAGGAGTTCCTAGTGAGACAGGCAAGGCAAAAAAAAATGTAAACCTTATGATATAGATTGAATAAATAAATAAAAAAATAAAGAAAAAAGCCATCATCAGACTGGAACAAATTATTCTTAACCTACGGATTATATACACAACATATGAGGGAGGGGGGAGAGGGTGGTCTTCAAGGATTTTATTAAATATTTTTTTCATGTTTTGTATGTTAGCAAGGAACACCCTTATTATATACTTTGTACAACTTTACATACGAACGAAACTACAAGCCTACTTTTGTTGTAAACAATACTTATTATTATACTTCTGAACAACTTACTTTTACGAATGTAAAAATGTGAAATATTTCAAGGCGTTATTAAATAAATAAAACAAATTGGATAAAAAACGTTTCGTTGGCTTATTTAATTCTGTATTTTCGGATTTTTTAACGAAATGAAAGGAAATACACTATATTTCTTGATGTCAAAAACAGTAAAAATGCAGAAACGACAATTTAAACAGCTCTACTGCAAAACTACAAAATCGCACATCCGAAATTGTTCTTCGGGACCGTCGACATTCATCATTTCTTCAATTATTTATTTACGTCAGAATTGATTAGTTGTGAAAGTGGCTCATTTTGAAGAGAATTAATACAATATATTTTCATTTAACGCAGACAAAGCTGCGAAGTGACTAATATAAAATAGATAAGTTAAGATAAACAATATCCTTTAAATTATTTGTTTGTCTATATTTCCAATTTATTGTACAAATTTCACTCCTTTCAAAGCGCTGAAAGGCATTTCAAATATTAATAGATTCTTGACAGTTTGATTGGTTTCATAAACCCACCTAAAAGACATTTTCTTTTTCAGGTGTTTTGAAATATACCGGCCGATGATGGTTGGGATAAGTCTTTGATTATATCAGTCGTTTCTTCCTTAATGGATATCGTGATTGCTTGCTTCAATTGGAAGTCCTTTCAGAACTTTGAGAACTCATAGCTTGTGGCAATACGCAGGACCCTTATTGAACATCCTTTTTACAAATAAAAAACACGTACAAAACATCAGACCTGTCGAAAGCTCTTAAAAGTCACTCAAAAGATAGCCCTAGATTTGGATACTAAATAAGAATTTATACTGAAGAAAATATTTTACTTTTAATATTGTATCTTATTTATTTTTTGTACAATAAAATACAGAGAACAGGCAAATCACTTTAAAGAGCGCACGTTTGAATGTATTTGTGTACACCGATATTGGTTCAAACTGGTTAGACATATTTTGGAACATCCGCTGCAGTAAACCATTAAAAATCTCCCTAAAATGATTTCACTGTATATTTGTAAAATATTTATGTAGTATACATTATTTTGGTTTTGTGAAAAACCTTGATAACAATTTTTTGACAAAGACAATAACAACAACAACATTAAGAAAACAATATCTATTTCTGATAGATTAACTTGACCAGCAGATAAATACACATTTACAAATATTTTTTTATCCATGAAAAAGAAAGTACCCGGCATGCGTTGCAATGCCACTCAAAGAAAGAAGTTGTTTCTCCATGTGTGTCCTTATCCGTGCGTACTCGTTCCTCTCCCGCGTCCCCTTCCACCTTCCCCGCCTTCCTCTTCCACCTTCTCCGCCTTCCACCCATATCCCGCCCCATCTCCACGTTCGCCTTCACTCCCTGCCGCTAAACTATATTAAATACACACATTTTTCGAACAATTTTTTTTATGCAAACTTCATAATGCCAGAGCTAACCATTATACATTGAAACCTTTGAGGGCGTGCGCACAACAAATCCTCAAATTCTCATCGCAATCGGATGAATGGTATAGGAAATAATAATAAGGGGACAAACAAAGAAACATTCATAATTATTTAATAATTTTATTATAGATATATAATAAAATTATTTCACATGATTAAATTCACAAATAAATTATACCCAATAAATGTTTTTTTTATGTTTGAGTTGTGCGTGTTTTATTTGAGAATTGTCTGGCGATAACGGTTCTAGGGGACATCTTATGTCGGGATCTTGTTATGTTACAATAATTCTAAATCCCAACGGACAAATAAACAAAATATCTAGTAAATTAGGACGGTTGTGATAAATATTGCTTCACCTAATATAATATTGATTTAATTTCTATCCAAGTGACAAAAAAATATTTTTTTCTTTCAGAATTAATTCCAGTCTTCACTCAAGACGCCAAGGATATTTCATCTAATATGCACGGCGGCAGTTTTTCTTTCTCGGGAAAACTTTTATAATTTTCATAGAACTTTCCTCCCTCACGTTGATGCAAAATTCATAATATTGGCGATAGTCACCAACAGGTATTAGTCTACATCAAGCGTAACACTGTTTTTGCCATTTTTGCAAACAAAGAAATCCTTATGATATTTTTTGTTTATTTAATCAACACCATGGGCTATAACATATTTTAGCCTAGAATTTTTTAATAATTATTCTATCTAGTTTTAAGAAATTTGGATGTGACTGTTATAGATATTTGAATTGGTATAATGTTTAAAAATCGATACTGTAACAGGTCGTGAAACGGAGTATGAAAAATGCAAAAATTCAATATCCCTGTTCAAAGACTTTTGAAAATCTGGTATATAACATCCAAAAATAAATTAAAATTCCACATGAAGCTTATTTATTTTTCCCTTGCCAAAACAACCTTTCCCTAAAAAGACCCTCCACACAGCATTCCCAAAGATGTCATATCACATCATTTTTTTTACACAGGAGGACTGAGTGATTTCTTTTCCTCAGGTCCTCCTGTGTAAAAAAAATGATATCTTTAATGGCACTAATTAATTAATAACTCACAAATAGCATTTCAGTTATTTTTGGAAAAAAGTTTTATTTTTATTTTTTATATATTAATAGAATGATCATACAATAAGGCTGCATGTTTCATTGTACCAATGGAATATAGTTACTTTGTCGGTGTAAGTGTATTGTAAACATATTTATTAAACGCGCTAGTAAAAGTTTTAATGAAAAGTAGAAAATAGAAAATGACATCATGAGATTAGATTATTATGAAGACATAATTGTTTTTCCTATTTTTCTGATACACATAATAAAAATAATAACATTACCTTTGTAAAGCGCAATTATGAGTTATTTCACTTTATACATACAAACACACACATACACGCATATACATAGATACATAATACATATACATTACATACATATATATGTACATATAATCTTATACCACAGACTCAAAAAAACACTTTTCCATAACCTAATTGTAAATTTAAGTTATTTTGAATCGTTTTGGCATGTTACAATGTAATCTTTGTTTTATGAACATGATTTATTACGTGTATTTAAAGGAACGTGTACAGTTAGTAAATAAATTATTTCAGGAAAATAGCATTTTTTTGTCTGAAAGGTATAAATGATTTATTTTATTTTATTTCATATTAAAGAAACAAAGTACATTAGTTACAGAGATGAGACAGTTTACAGATTTTAAATAATATTACATAGTGGGTACCTATGATATGTTTCTTTGTAATGTCTTATTGGTGGTACGTATTTTTTTTCATTAGCCCCACACAGGAGGCCCTCAGGAAAATAATTTCTCTCAGGGCCTATGTCATATTTTAAAGAGGTGTAGGGTATTTTGAGAAAAGAAAGGAGAGAAAGTTCTGGGAACGAAAAAGGAATGAAGGGTAGGTAGGAATCTTGGGTTCAGTTTGTCCAGATCAAAAAAAGTAGACAAACCTCACCCCATTAACCCGGACATCCCTGCTTAGTCACCGTACGTAGCGAAACACTTGGGGTGACCTATGACAGAGGTTTGGGTTATCCAATAAATGGTTCCCTTTGTATTTCTTACTATAAAGTACTAAATATTAAGTTAATATTTAGTACCGGGTGATGTGCGTAGACTGCGTAGTTTATAGGTATGTGTGCATGTGAGAGAAGTGGTGATCTGTGAAGGGATATGTATGCATAAAATATCAATTTAAATTAATAAAGACAATATTGGCGAAACTCAATCAAAAATCTGAAACAGAAAAATCAGAAAAAGATACGGTCACATCAGGGGCTTCGTACCCAGGACTTTTTTTTCTGTTTCAGATTTTCAATTGAGTTTCGCTTATACATTAGTGAAATTGTAATACTTTAATTCATTAATTAAAATATTACAATTTGAGATTTTATTCATCAAGTTTAAAATTAAAATAAATAATAAAAAAGTATATAATATTGTTTGAAGTTTCCAGAAATAATATTCGAAAATTATAATTGTTGTAAATTGTACGACGCAGGTTGATTTGCTTTAATTACATCCCTTTTTTGTTCCGCGGGGGTGTGAATAAATAAAAACAATATCACCGATCGATGGCATGACTTTGTTTCATTGAATAAGTGTGATTATAAGTTTATTTATCCGTGGTTAAACACACTAATCAACTATGCATACCTTTATCTACCTAAGCTAGCTTATATTTAAAGTCACGCTTTTGCTGTGCTCTAAAAATACTAATTTATTATAATTTATTTTCATCATCTTCCATGAATAAGTTTGTATTTATGAGTATGGTATAAGTATAAATATAACTTATATTTTAACTTTATCCGGGAGTGGAAAGTAGAAGTTAATTGTATATATTATTGTAACGTATGATAATATTTTAAATCCAATTAAAATAGTTCAAAGATTGATAATTAAGCCCCCGCATCCCGAATTATAATCGATTTATTAAATATTTCTCTTCAACACTTTAAATTTTTTAAATCCTATGAAATATAAATATATATACAATTTTTAAGATAATATCTATACATTAGTAAAGCCGAAACGTTATATATATTATGAAATTCCCTCGATAGTAAAAAAATTGGAAAGGATGCTCCGAAAATTATTAAAAATACACTGTCATGTTTTACACGGTGTCTGGAAACTCGTAGTACAAGCGATAAACTGGTGAGCTTAGGAATATCACACAGGGAACCGAAAAAAAGAATTCGTTCTGAGCTTTTTGCAAAAAACAAAAAAAAATCTCGGCATCTAGAGGGTAAAATTTTTTTAAGCAGGGTTAATTGATTGTCAATAGTTTGTCATTGACAAACTACTTAAAAGTAGTTTATTGGGACTTTTTCTTTGTTTTTGTATTATGTTTTATTTGATATGTATGTATTATTCTTTTTTTTAAATGTTTCTTTAAATAAAATTAAAAAAATAAATGTTTCTATACACTTTAAAATACATTAAACAGCTCTTACTAACCCCGTAACAACCATTTTGACCATTCGACATTCAGATTTTACCTAAAAAATTCCAACTTTGGTCTCGATTTATTAGAAAACGAAAGCTCAAATCAAAAAAAGTTGTTTCCTGCTTGTACTACGAGTTTCCGGACACCGTGTATAACATGTTATAGGTACGAAAAAAATCCAAGGAATATCTTTAAATATCACTTAAGTATTTGTGTTTCAGTAGACGTTTTCATCATTTTCGCTTAATTATTATCGTTTTTTTATTATTAGTGCGCTCCCTTTAACGTTCGTATTTACATATCTCCCTCTCAAACCATCGGCTTCTTCTTTTTGAACGCTTATGGGCTCTACACACGGTGCTGCGAACAGCCGGCTGTTAGCAGCTGGTTATTGTCTCCTGTCCCCCTTTTCCTCGTGCGAACCCGTTGTCACGTTGTCTTCTGTCTCTTTTATTAACACAACAAATTCAATATCACCATCTCATGTCCTCGGTTGGTACTAACGGCAGACGCTTTCTTCCAATTTGCAGTCAACGTGAAACAGAGTGTTACGGGTTCGCATGGGAAAGAAAGAGACGGGAGACATTCTCCAACCTTCGATTTTTAGCCAGCTGCCAAAAGCTGCTGTTCGCAGCATGGTGTGTAGATGGTATTACTATGGAGCCAGGCAATCCTTAAAAACAATCTACATTTTCTACTGAAATATTCTTTTCAATATTCAATGTTCCTATAATAGACAAAATCAATAAAAAATATTCAATACTACAATTTTTTTAAAGAAATACTGTTAAATAACACACAATTCAAAATATCAGCAAGACGCAAGATTAATATAAAAATCAAAAAATTCAATACCAAGCGCATTCAAAATACCTATCTCTATCTAGGTATGATATAATATTTTAACAACCTGTCATTAAATCTAAGAAATATCAAAAATATTCATCAATTATTCGTGCTGAATTTGAAAATTACAAACTATTTTAAGAGTCAACATATATATATTTAATCTTGAATTCTGTTAATGAAAAATATTTTGTTTCTCTTAGTTATCTTTTTGTTATTGTTTGCAATATTTTATTATTTAGGTACTTATATTATTATATCATTAAGCTATAATTCCTTCACTAAACATAAGAGCCTTGTCTATGGTAAGGATATGCTAATTTATTTTCTGTTATAGCACTGTATAAAATGTAAAAATTGTATATTTATTATGCAAAAAATATTAAATAAATAAAAAATAAAAATTTACACTTCAAAATGATAGTCTGTACTCAAATTTCTAACTAACTAAGTAACTAACTAACCATCACGCCGTTTCCCCGCAGGGGTAGGCAGAGAGGACGGACCGCCAAACACATCGGTCTTGGCACACACTCTTTGCCTCATTCACATTCATATATCGTCTCACACATACTCTTCTATTTTTCTGACTCTTGACATGGCCAAATTTCTAATTTCAAATTTCTAGTAATGCAAAAATATACGTAAACAATAACACTAGCTCGTAATATCTAAAAAGATTTTTTTATTTAACATTAAATCGACTCAGGAGGCCCTGAGGAAAATAATTTCCTACAGGGCCTTTGCCATCTTTGAAGATGCTGTGTGGAGGATCTTATTGAGGGGAGAAACGAGTGAACACAGGTCTTGAAGACACCCATGTTGTAGAAAGGAAGAAACACATAGGCCGGCAAATCGTTCCACAGCCGAGCCGTTGAACTCAAGAACGAGTCATAAAAGCGACCCATTCTCCTGTGACAAACGATTTTGGTATGTATCCCGATTATGCAATGTGCCGGGGGATTAATGACGCTAGTTCCTCGTTAGTATCTTCCATTGCAAAAACCGCTAGAACAAGGATAGCATTCCCACCCGATGCCTGTTCTTTGAAGATTGCAATCCGTTTGTTAAGACAAGAGAATCTATTAAACGGACCGCCCGTTTTTGCACAGAGTCGAGGGTTTTTTCAGGTATTTGAGGGCTCCAGACTGCTGGCTGCCAAATTAAACCGTGGGGCGCACTTGCGACTTGAATAGGGTAAGCAATTGTGTACAATTAAAATATCTTCATTAGTGAGCTGAGATTTATCGGTTTTTCTTCTATATTCAATGATTTGACATTTATTCCAGGTGTAGACTGCGAAAGTACGTATTCTTAAGTGAAGTACGATTAAATTTTCTCTATGCTCGCAAGTTATTAAGTTTTCACTCCATAATCTCCTTTTCACCCTTTCTCTGTCTTTATCAACACCAACACTTGTAATCCTCACGATATGAGAACAAAACTAATTAATGGTAGATTTTTTGGAGCAGCATTTTTTTAGCCATAACCATTCAATGAATTATTATTATAAAGAAAGTTATTTCCAGAAAAACATTATGCTATTAAATATCTGAAGTTAATCTTTTTTAAGTTACACGCATCTGAAAAACACCAAGAAAAATGGTTCCCGAGCTCTCTCGGCAACCTTCAGACCTGTTATATAATTGTTAATCGTATTTTTATTTATTATTATTATCGTAATTTTGTTACTAATCACAAATATTATTACTGCTTTCCTTCTGATGCCTATAACACATAATTGCAACGA
This sequence comes from Limnephilus auricula, assembly GCA_951813805.1. Taxonomy (NCBI): domain Eukaryota; kingdom Metazoa; phylum Arthropoda; class Insecta; order Trichoptera; family Limnephilidae; genus Limnephilus; species Limnephilus auricula. The sequence continues at coordinate 44,326,616 of OX638389.1, read as the reverse complement.
GTCTGGTTATTTCATTACCGCTTTGTGCATACAAAAAATCATTAGAGACCATCACATATGTTTTTATAATTGTTTGGAGGCAATTTTCGGGTATCCGATGATGAGGAGATAATGAGTTGGGCGTCCATTAAAAGGTGGGAGATATCGGTGAGTCGTGATATCTCCGCGCGTGCTGGTCGGAATAATAACACTGGAGATGATGATTGTGATGATGATGTATTTGCAGCAGAATATTTACAAACGTAGTAGGATTATTCCGAGAACTACAGATAAAAGCGTTGATGTGCGCGTCCTGTTACGTAAGAATGCTGGTCACTACAGTATTTAAGCTCTGGAGAAAACAGGTCCCAGCACTTACCATATGAATATATTCTCTGCAGAGAATATTTATAAACGACATAACATATTTAATCGACCTAATACCGGTGAAAAGCTAACAGATTCTTCACCATTGATACAATCATTAAAGAATCCTGACCGACTCTGGTAAATACCTGGGTCCTCGCTATTTCACCAAAAGTAGCGAACCACTACTGGTGACCTATCGCAGAGGTGTTGGTTATCCAATAAATGGTTCCCGGGGCAGCGGTACTTATTCCTTCTTTCCAAATCATCAGGTTATATATTATATATTTGGTTTTAGTGATGGCGTTTAATTTAAAAAAAAAAAAAAAAAATTTGCGACACTACAGCCTTGCGTTGGAAGAACAACACATTCTCGACACAAATAACACAGATACGTTTTTTAGATTTTCACAGCCAAAAGCATTTTCGTTGTTTGTTTTTGGGGTGTTATGCCGTGTTGTGCTACCTCCTTCTTTAGCCGACGTTTTGGACAGCGTTGCAGTGTCCATCATCAGGGCGATGTCACATCGTCGGATCTGCCGGATCTGCCCATACCCATTATATATTATACCAAAAGTAGCGAACCACTACTGGTGACCTATCGCAGAGGTGTTGGTTATCCAATAAATGGTTCCCGGGGCAGCGGTACTTATTCCTTCTTTCCAAATCATCAGGTTATATATTATATATTTGGTTTTAGTGATGGCGTTTAATTTAAAAAAAAAAAAAAAATTTGCGACACTACAGCCTTGCGTTGGAAGAACAACACATTCTCGACACAAATAACACAGATACGTTTTTTAGATTTTCACAGCCAAAAGCATTTTCGTTGTTTGTTTTTGGGGTGTTATGCCGTGTTGTGCTACCTCCTTCTTTAGCCGACGTTTTGGACAGCGTTGCAGTGTCCATCATCAGGGCGATGTCACATCGTCGGATCTGCCGGATCTGCCCTGATGATGGACACTGCAACGCTGTCCGAAACGTCGGCTAAAGAAGGAGGTAGCACAACACGGCATAACACCCCAAAAACAAACAACGAAAAACAAATAACCCAGTTTGAGAATTTCATTTGGAACAAAAATTTTACACATTGCATAGTTTGAGGGCAGCTTGTCTTTTATTAACTCCAGGACAACTGGTCAGGACTCAGTTGTTCTGTAAGGTATAATTCTAATGGCTATTGTGTAAAGTTTGCGCGCTGGTTTAATCCCACAGCTAGTTGCCAGTAAGTTAGTAATCCAGCCGACAATGCTGAGTACAGTATACTCGTATATACCGCTAACACATTCTCTCTGACAAACAAACCAAATCGCGTGATAGCCAAGCTAAGGCTCTACTCCAATAATTGCACAATGTCGTTTAAACAACGAATGAGCTCCGGGGAAATAATACGTTTAAGGTTGCTTAAGATTAAAAAGAAAATTATGAACAATAATACCAATACACTGAAAATTCTGAAAGTGGGTTCTAATTTTTAAAACATTCATTTGAATTTCTCTTTTGTTTTCTTGATTGAATGAATGAAGTGGAATCTTTGAAGTAGAAATTAACCCACTTCCCGATTACCGATCGAGCTTAAACTCGGCACATATCCTCGTTGTCGGTGACAATGCATTCTGTAAACTTTTGGTGGCAATCACTCTCACACATGCCAAAACAATATACATTATTCTCTGAAATTAGATGACATCTCTCTCTCTCTCTGGTTTCAATCCTGGGATTGGTTTGCTGCAATTTCCTTTATTTTTATTTATTTTTTTTATTTATTTATTTACTTTTTTTTTTTTCTTCCATTCTTCCCTGTCTTGTGCTGATGACACCACAGCAGTTAATTTACCAAATAAATGGCGGTCTTGTATGATCGGAATTCAGCTCAGTTGGTAACTTGGTTGACTCCGGTTCCGTGGTAGCAAGATTCAAACAACAGTCAAACAAAAAAATAAAAGACATTTTAAAAATAGGCGTATTTAAGTATAAAAAAACTTTGTTTTTTACGGGTTGATTTTTTATTGATGTTTGATGCACGAATATTTGCCCTTGCACGAGATTAGGTTTCGCTAAATGAATACAATACTTGATTGTATTTACTTTTACATTTTTAAGCAATATGTAAATTATTTATTCTGAAATGTGGGGATATTGCCGCAATTCCACACACAACAATGAGTAAGTACCTATAATTAAATATTTTTTAAACTGTGAAAATTTTAAATTAGAGTATTAAGATGAAACCCGGTGGTGAAGAAATTTGAAAAATAGATTTTACTAAATTGTTGCTGTCACTGTTGCTCTAACTCCACCGGATATTGAGCGAAAGGGACAATGCACCTCGGGCTACTACCTAACTAAAATCGAGGTTTTTATAAAAAAAAAACAAAAAGTACCGACACGCTAGTAGTTGATATCTATTTTATGTAAAAATAATATTTTCTCTAGGGTTAAAATCCAGAGATATAAATAGGGAATACTTTTGTATGGAAAAATCACCGCCGGGTATATCTTTAATATCTGTGTACATTCTAACGGCAATATCTTTATTGTAATAATTGTTAACACTCTGTAAATTTTTCAAACAATAAATAAGTAAATAAAATTAATGTATGTAATGATTTTGCTTTATAAATCTTCAAAATTTTTTCGTTTTAATATTGTGTCAACAGCGTGCTCGTAAAGGTAAGCAATATCAGATCCCGCACTTAGTTGCATAATAGCGCCCACAATCTTGAAAGCTCGCCTGTAATATGGCTGCAAAGAGGAAAACTTACCTCACACAGCCTTACTGTCTACCTCATCTACCTGTGTCCTGTCTCATGTGCTCTGTGTTCTATACCTGTTGCTCGCTTCTCCGTTGTGCACATCCACACTTTAAAGTGGAAAAGTGATCCCTTTTAAAGTGTGAAGGGATATGAATCACAATGCAGGATGCTGCATTGACTGTTGATAATTTCAACGTCACTTACAGACGGTTCACAAAAATTATTAATTGACTTCTATCACAAAATAGTTAAACTAACCTCTTGACCTTTTTATAACCACTGGAGTGAAATCGGTCCAAATTTGGACACCTTTTTTTTCTGGGATTGATATCGGTCCAAAAATGGACCACATTTTCCTACCATTCGTAAAACATTTTATGATTTTTTTTCAAACGTTCCCGGGTCCTGCAAATAACATTGTTTGAGAACTGAAAGTCTACTTCTATTAATGATCCTTTTGATGTACTAATCCCTATTAATTCAGTTGATAGCAAGGTTTAAAAGTAAAAATCTTGAATTTACGTGTTTTTAGTCGCTTTTTATACCGGTGTAACAATGTTTGAATTATCAATGTTTTTAGCCTGTTTACATATCAAAATAATTAAAAATAAAATGAGTTTTCTTAAAAATAGTGGGTTTTATTATTTTCAATAAATAAAGCATTAATTGAGTTAATTATTATTGTAGAATAAAGATAACGAATTAACCTGTTTGGTGTTTTTTGTTTTTGTTTTTTTTGGTAACTGCATTAAAAATCATTCTTAGGAATGATTTTTCAACAAAATTTCTTCCTAGGAACCATTTCAACTCTTTTGAACTTATCAAAATTCAGTTTTATTGTAGATATTTCTATATGGAATTATTACAAGAAACTTAACAGAAAATATTTAATTTGAACGCAAAATTAAAGTTTGCACCCAGATTTTAAATAGAAAACCCAAAAAATATATCCTTTTGGAATGTTTATGATTTTTAATATTTTTTTTTTATAAATCCTACAAATTTAGGATGATTTTTTAAATACAGGTGAATTAATTGACTCTATAGCACAATACTTTTTACTGCTAGGCCCTGCGGGCGGCTTTTCGTTATACTTCGCCCAGTTTAAGTGTTGGTGACTATTTATAAGGTATCACCATATTGCAAAACTAACTACTATTAACATACAACAGAATACTTACATTTAATAGGTAGATTTATATTAGTAGACATTCTTACATTAAGACCGTGAATAATGAGAGGAACACTCTTCACCCCAACATAAACTTAAATACCTTTTTCCTTAAATAAAGTATTATAGATGGCACCACGTCTGTTTGCATATCGCAATTGAGCGAGCGAATGAGAGCAAGTGTGAATACCACGGCAGCAGCTCCGTGGAAAATTGCACGTACACAGACGGGTCCGAACGGTTTCCATACAGCGTTGCTTCGGAGATTTACTCGGAGTTGGATTCTTAAATTTGAACCGTACGGGCATTAGCGTATTAATATACTCGATGATGATATCAAATTTAATTTCACTTGAAAAATAATAATATGAAAACTTCAAAAGTATTTTACCTAGATGGCGCCACTTCCGTTCGCATATCGCACGTTGAGCGAGGGATAAGTGTGAATATCATGGCAGAAGCTCCGTGGAAAATTGCACGGACGGGTCAGAACGGTTTCCATACAGTGTGGCGTCAGAGATTTACTCGGAGTCGGGTTCTTAAGTTTGAACCGTACGGGCATTAGCGTATTAATATACTTCGGTATGTTTACATACAAAAATGTGGAGTAATGATTTTTTTAATGTGGGCGGAAAATTTTCAAAATTAATTTTCAAACGTTGCGAGCAATCGAAGTAGATTTATTTATTTCGCGTGATCGCTCGAGTGGTTATAATTCTACGTTGCTATATTTCTTGTCAATATTTTCGACATGTACCAACGTAACATAAAACAATAATGTCACCTCTTTCACTTTAATTATTTGATATGGTTGTCTTAAGTATTGTTTTGTTTATTTGTTTATTAAGGAATATAAATTACAGAGATAAAGAGAAATTTTGAAATCAAGAATTATAATTGACTGTTAACCCCTCACCATAATTTGTTCGGCTTTCGAAACAACTCGCAGGGTTATCAGTGGTTTAGAGTAAGTTTCGAGGTTCTGAAAACTGAGTGCATTTTCAAGGCGGAAACAATATTATTGTAAATAATTGAAAAGGTTTTTTTTAAAGTATTTGTTTCACTTAATCGTGCCATGTCTTCCTCGGACATTCTTTATACCCATTTCATTGTTCATAACATATGCCTCGTTTTACCTTACATAAGTAAAATTAGTGCCTCCTATTTTTTTCTACATAAAGTTAGTTAGCCAAAAATTTTGAATTTTGCGCAATTCCTCCAACCTTCTTCTTCAATCTACTGCAGTAGTAACATTCTGCGTCAACAAGGGGTAGCACTGCAGTCGCTTGCAAAAAAAGTTGACATCGATGTTCGTATTAGACAGCGTTCTGTGATTGAATGCGGAGGATGAAACGCCCATTCGCAATCATGAAAGACTGAAAAATGTATTTCAGCACTGTTAGACGATTAGTTCATCGTTGTACCGAAGCTGAAGGACAAGCTCCGCAGGCAGTTGACTGCAGTGAGTCCACGCAACATTCAGCGAGTTGATGGCATCATTCATGGTGACCAGCGAATAACTACAGATAAATTGTGACGCATCCTCTCCCTCAGTAAAGGCAGTGTGATGTAAAGCTCATCGTGAGATTCACTATAAAAATGAGGAGGCAGTGAAAACGTTCATGCGTCGATGGCTTAGGATGCAGGACTGTACTTTTGACCACACTGGAATACATGCCCTTGTTAAAAGATGCACCAAAAGTGTTATTATAGTAAAGACAAATTAATCGTTAATAGTGTGGGTTTCAACCTATGTAATTGCATTTTAAGTTTTTGACAATTAAAGGAGAAAAAATGAAACATTACGTTTTGACTGACCCTCGTAAATCAATACATTTATGCAGTTGGTAATTGGGGTGATGGTGGAAACTAACACTAATTTTAATAGTTTTATGTCTACGGATAGATAAGATTTATTACACATGCGTAAAATCACGGATGAACTGGTTCATGAGTAGTTTTAACATTTATTTAAAATATAATAATATATGGGAATCGTGAAGTAACAATTTTAAAGATAATTTTTCACTTGAACTCTTTCCGAAATTCCAAATATTCTTTATTGGAGATAATTTTCAGATATTTTTCACCTTTTTACTGAAAGCAAATTTGTCTACAAATAGATTTGTTGAAGAACTCGTGATCGTAAAAGCTTATTTATAGCGCTTCTTAGATCATTTTAGTTGTTTATTTTTGAGATGTTATGCCGTGTTACGCTAACTCCTTCTTTAGTCATCGTTTCGGATAACGTTACAGTGTCCATCATCAGGGCAAATGTTTCCTGCCAATGAAAACAAATGCCCTGATGATGAACACTGTAACGTTGTTCAAAACGTTGGCTAAAGAAGGAGTTAGCCTAACACGGCATAACATCCCAAAAATAAACAACAAAAATACTTTTGACCGTGAAAATCTTAAATCAAACTTCTTAGATCACTTCTAAAATAGTTCTTTTGCGAAATTCTCTTTCCCTCGTACCTTTTTCCCTTCCCAGAACTTCCTCTCTTTCCTTTCTTTAAAAAAACCCTCCACATAGTATCCCCATATACGACGCAGGCCCTGAAGGAAAATATTTCCCACCTGGCATTTGTGTGGGGTTAATGATAAATGAACAAGCACACGAGTACTGGATAAGGTTCTACCGGTACACCCGGGAGGTAAACTTAAGGCGGGCAGACCTAGGCTGAGGATGATGTCAGGAAGGATGCCAGAGGACTACTCCTTGTTGCAGATTCGAAAACGATGGCCGAGGACAGAGGGCGGTAGAGGCTCATGTTGAAGGAGGCCAAGGCGAGAAATGGACGGTAGCACTATTGAAGAAGAAGAATTTTTTTTATTGATTCGTTTTTATTTATTTTTTATATGTTTTTTTATAAACATTTTCACAAAGGCATCATGTTAATTAATTTATGATAGGTTGATTTATGAAGTTATCGTAAATATTAAAAATAATGTTAAACTGGATCGACGTCCTTACTAGAGTAGGTTCTAAGTAGTTCTGCCGCTCCCAGCTGGTGGACTGGAGGAGCTCGCCCAACTCGCCGATGCCTTCGGCAATCATCGTAGCCATTCATACCTAAGACACGAACGACGATTTCATTCTTAGCTGCCTGTTGGGTTATAGGAACACGTCGTATTATTAACTATGCTATCGACAACTATTGAAGAAAGCTGATACTACAAGATAACCTGCAAACATGGACTCGTTGTAATAACAAATCAATTTTGACGCAGTATAAAGTACGAGTCTCAAAGTTTTTTACGGTATCGATTTTTCTATCGCACGACTCGAACGTATTCGATTAACATCGAAAAATCAATCATGATGTTTCACAATAATATGCTACAATAAAATTACAACAATGAGTTCTACATCCTACAGTTATAATTTTAATCGGCTATCATTATTTTCACACCTTAATTTATTACCAAATATTAAACTATATTTTCTGAACGCAGATATTAAAAATAACAAAACTTTTTTATTGAATACTATCGAGTACCTACCCGGCATGCGTTGCATTGCCACTCAAAAAAATACAATGTTTGTATTTTATTTTTGTTTATTGAAGTGCTTTTCGATACACAATATTTGTACCGTCTGGTACGTACGAGAAAAAATCGGACGGTTTTCCCATGCGGGAGCAGGCCACCACATACAGCTTCTCGGTGAGAAAAGGATGGAGTTTTAAATTTACCGCCTGCTTTCCCCTACCGCTACTATGTATCTTTTTCAATCCCTCCCTCTGCCCCTCCACATCTCTCGCCCCTCGTCTCTCCTACTCGGCGTGTCCTTTCCCATGATTTTCCCTACCCCTACCGCGTTCCCCTTCTACCTTTCCTGCCTTCCCCCTCCTTCGTTCCTTCCTCCCTCTTGAATTTCCCTTCAGCCTCCCCTTCCTGCCGCTAAACTATACGAAATACACACATTTTTTAAACAACTCGCGCAAATATCATATAATTTCGTATACAAATATCATAACGCCAGAACTCACCAGTATAAATAGAAACCTTTGCTATTGTGCGCACAACAAATCACCAATGTTTCATAGCAATCGGATGAATGGTTTGGGAATTCATACGGGACAAACAAACATACAAACAAACAAACAAAAAAGCATTCATTTTTCATATTATTTATTAATTTTTAATTTTTTTATTTTCAACGCGCTAATGGGCTTTTAAGTAAAGATTATGAACACAGCGTGCCACGCTCATTCCTCGAAACTTTCGGGATGGTTATATATATTCTTAAACAAAGCATTTCTTATTGGTACCAAATAACTAATTGTGATTAAAAATTATTGTCCATCGTAATCGTAGCTTTACTTTTGCGAGTAAATCGCGTGTTCGGATAACAAAATAAGAACCCTCAAATTTCGAGTCTTAAATAGAACAGCTGATCAAGTGGGAAGAAATAAAAATCAATATAAAAAATGTTTTGTTTTTTTTTTGTTTCAACGCTTTGCAAACTATACAAAAATAAGAAATTTAAACAACTTTTTGTTTGGACACTATCGAAAAAAAAATGTCAACAGTTTGTCATGAATTAAAATTTTTTCGGTATTGCGTGGGTCATAGTTAATAATATAATATGTAAAAGCATTGAAATAAATTATAGGATTAAACCAATCTGCAGTTTTCTAAATGCGAAATGTTCACACCTCGTAGCTCGTAGCAAAATGGAAGCTCGTAGCAGCGTAGATATCTCGAGATAAAGTTAAACTCTAAACTCATCTTCTCTTAACAAGGCGTACAGCGTGGTCTCTAGCTGTCTAGGCAATGGATACTGATCTCAAATTATCACTGGATCACTCAAATTTCCAAAGGATGGGTTTACAGTGACAAAAAATTATCATTTTAAAATTTTATAATGTTAATTATTTTTAATTAATATTCATTTTAAATTTTCATCAACGAAATGAAATTTAATTTTTTTTAATGTTATTAAAATGAATAAAGAATTGAATTGAATTAACTACACTATAATTCTAATAATAATAATATAGATCTTTATTTTGTGTAATACACTGTAATTCCATGCAATTCTCTAATTAACTCCCCAGCACTTTCCTACCGCATTCCACTCCATCATCGATTCTTCCCATCACCCTCATTCTAACCGTTTTTCAGATTTTGATCAAAATTTGACTTAAGTATTCGACTCATCCTGATGAAAAGAACTTTCTTTTTTTAAAGGAAAAACAAACATTATTCCGGGGTTACGAATAACCTGAACATATTTGAAAATCTCCTACTACCCCACATTAAGCGGAAAATATCGCATGTGTCATGATGGAGGATGGAGGAGCCGAGTAGTTCACTTGGTAAACTCAGGCGTTTACCAAGTGAACTACTCTAATTGCCGTCATAAATATTACATAGGCCAAACGGGGAGATCATTCAAAACCCATATAAAAGAACATTTTACAAATTGGGTGAATGATAAAGGTGAATTATCGAATGTAGCGTCATACCCTTTAGAAAACCAACACTGGTTTGATAAAGCTAGAGACATTAAAGTTCTCCACACTTGTAATGAAAGTCATAAACTAGATAGGTTAGAATCATTAGAAATAACCCGCCTAACTAAGAAAGTAGACCCTATCTTTTTATTGAATAAGAACATAGAATCATTTGCAAAATTTCCGCTCCTATATCCATTGTAATTTTCTGTCATATATTCTAAAAAAATGTGTACTTTGTTTGTATTAGGTCCATTATAAGAATAATCCAACTCCAATGTATAATCCCCCCTTTTTATAAATCAATCAAATTATCAAAAATTCCATATCATCATAAAAATAATAACGATTTTAATTAATAATAGACTTGACAGTAATAAAATTAGATTGCTTTAATTTTAAGTTACATGTAAGGTATTTCCCAAACAATACTAGAGTATGTAAGCTACCAACCCTAGGTTTAATAATTAGCCTATTGGGAATAACCAAAATAATTATAAAGTTGGACAGTCAGAGATCACTTAGCAACAAATGTGATAAAACCAATATAATTAAATAAAACCCTTGTGGACCTCCCCCCCCCCCCCTCTCTCCATGTTGTGTATAAAATCCGTAGGTTAGGAATAATTTTTACCAGTCTAAAGATGGCTTTGACATGCTGAAACCGGTTACGGTCAATAAATTAAAAGTAAAAAAGTTTTAAATTTGTTTTATTATACTATTAAAATGGAATTCCACCACGAATTATCAGTTTCAAAAATAGAGACATATTACATTGATGGGTCAGCAGCCAGAAATGCAATGTCGTTACATTTACAAGATCCAAGGATACATTCCTATTCCTATACCACATTAATAAAAATATATTTACACTAAAAAATGAGATTCAAGACCTTGGCGTGATTTTTTAAGCAAATCTCTCTGTCAAATCCCATATATCCATTGTCTTGGATTTGCTCTTCGTAATGCGAGATCATTATTACTGATAAATTGCAATACGGAGATCCTAGAATATAGCTCCATTATTTGGGCCCGCAGAAAAATATTTTTAGGTAAACACTTTTTTCAGCTAATCTCTGGTACCATACTCAGTCCGCCTATTTTGAGTGAGGTTAATTTTTATGTCCTTAACAAGTATACTCACGGTAGATCCCATGCACTTTTTTAAGCTCCGAAAGCGAGAACTTCTGCCTATCAGAACGCGCCAAAAGACAGAGCAACTCAGCTGCATAACGATTCTGCATTGACCATCGACATTTTCAATGTAATATACAGTTCAGCAACTATCTTTTGACACATGTCACAAAATAGTAAAACTGCCCTTGTGTACTTTGTAAATTATAATCTTTCCCATGATATATTGAGGTATAACCGTTTTACGGAGAACATTTGAAAATAAATAAATAAATACCTTAAAAAGATAATATAACAAGAGTTATTCCAATAAAAAAGTGTAATTTGACTTTATTTATGTCTTCTCAGAGTAAGAAGATCTATTCTTCAGGAGAACTATTTCTCGAAGAAAAAACCCATTCAAAAATAATTAAATATAATCTATCAATAGAATTCTACGATTCCCTACATAATTTACATTTCTCAATACGTATATTATTTGTGAATGATTGAATCGTTTTCTCGTGGGTGTTTTGAAGGTAAAAGTGGGAAAAGTTTTCTTATTAAAAAGTTTTTAATAAAATATTTTAGTCGAATTGATTGATTTTTATTTTAAAATCAAACAGTTCATAGATAAAATTAGTAGTAAACAGTTTACAGTTTTAGGACCCCTGGCACAGTCAATCGATAAGGATTGTATCGATAACCTTTCTTAAATTCTCACCGTTCCCTAGGTCAACTGCAGATCGCCAACGTACAATTAAAAGTTGACGTCTAATATATTAAGAACGCGTAGTCATTGTGAACTGTTATTTATTCGATAGCGATCACGCTGGGGATAGTACATGATAGGAACTCATGTGAGAGGTAAAGAGAGATAAACGAACAATTAAAAATTTATGTAGTGTACATACGTTTATGTGATCTTGTCGTTGATTGTTTCCAACCCTACTGATCATCTGTTGAGCCGAAATTTTGACTCAACACTCGCAACTCAACTCTCCGACCAAAAGGTGAATCGAGCGTAACTATGTAAACAAATCACTTAGCTGGTCAGACTTAGGTTGATCGATCTAAATCGATCTAAAGGTATCTGATTTATCTAGTTATGTAGAGAAAGTTATCAGTAATTTTTTTCAAGTATTGATTGGTAGTTTTAAAATGTCGAGAATTGAGTTGTGACAAAGATAATTGAATGTTTGGAGAACACGTGAAATCGGTGTGTTTGTCGCAGAGTTTGTTTTTAGTATAATGTTTTTGGTGTGGCGGTATGTTTAGGATATGCTAGTATGTGTAGATGGTTATTTGAGAAAACATTTTTTACTTGAAATGTGCGTTACATTGAACTAATGCTTATCTTTATGAAAATAAATAATAATGTATCTTTAATGATGGCAGAGTTTCTTATTTTTTTTATAGTGGCCTGATTATAAAAGCCAACATTCTTTAGAACCCGTTTATGAAAATTAATTAAAAAATGTTTGGTAAATTCTTGAATTATTCCAAGTCATTTTGTTTAGGTTTCTTTAAAACAATAAGGAGTGTAATTTTTTAAATTTTAAATCGTGGTGGAAGTCCATCATAATATTATGATAAGATATGACATTTTTTAAATTTGTTTCTAGTATTTATTTAAGACTGGACCAGTTTTACCCTTCAACTTATGTTGAAGGGTAAAACTAAAAAGAGGGTGTTATTTTTAAATACATCTCGTTAAATTACCCTTTTGTTATGCAGCGGAATTTTGGAAGTGGAACTTAACCCACTTCCCGTCATCCAATCGTTTAAATGACTTAATTAAAAAACTTTGTTTTTGTGGCTGATTTTTTAAACAATTTTTTCAGTTTAAAGCTTTTTGTTAGCATTTAATTCTTAACGTGTTTCGTTGGCTTCTGATTCTTAACCGCTTGGGGACATAAGCTTGTTTTCACGACAATTTAACGTAGGTAGACATAGGAATGAAGTATGCCCCGGACCGGGATAATTCCAGCGATCCATTATTCCGTTTTTGTTAACAGAGCTGCGCGCGGATGTTTTTACAGCGATGAAGCTAAACGGTATTAGTTTTAAAGTTAATGCAAAATATTTTTATGAAGAGCGGCACGAACACAGAACCTTGCACGGCCGGATCTCAGCGGCTAATGAATCGCGAGAATGTTTGTCTCGAACTGCCATAAAAATGATCAAACGGGAGAGGGTAAATTAATGAAAATTATATAGTTCTTAAAATTAATTTTTGATGAAAATTATTTTTAATTTTTCAATAATGTCTAAATAAAATAAGTGTGTAAAAAAAATCTGAAATATTTCAGTTTGTAAGACCTTAAATAAATAGAAAAACTGAGGTATTTTTGTCACAAAACACGTTCTCGGATTTATTTTTTAATGATTTTAATTTAACTAAAATTAAAATTCTGAAAACTGTGTTGACTAGATTATGTATTGATTTATTTTGTTGTATGATTATATGATTTGAAAATTGTGTTGTTCTGCCAACGACCAACGGTGTAACCTTAGTATAATAAAAATACACTTAGTTTTTCAAAATTTTAAAACTGTGTGTACTAGATAAAATAACAATCTTTCAAAATCAATTTATGTTTTTTTTGTAAAAAAGAGTCAATATGTCTAGAATTTGATTTAAAAATGACTAATTTCCAATATTCCCGGGTGGTCACTCTTAAAGTGGAATTCTAAACTCCGTTGTTAGACCTATTTTGTCAGAGGAGCAAAATATTTCCGCTTAGTAATATAAAATACAAATTCATGGAATATTTTTGAACGTATCCGAAAACTAAAATCTATTTTTGTGAGGTAATAAAAAGAGCCTTCAAATTTAAAAAATCGAAATTAACATAAAGCTTAAAAATTTTGCATGCAAACATAAAAAAGTTTTTAAAATGTCCCTCCTTAACTGTTTTTTTAACTAAAGTTACTGACTACAAAAACATACATTTTATATTATTAGACAGATGTATTATAAACGTTATTGTCACCTTAATTTTATGTTATTCCTTGTAAAAAAAATATTAAAAAATTGGTTGCATAAAGGTGTACATTTTACTTCTTTTGTGATTAACTATTATTTAAATATAAAGCGTGGTTATCGAAGAAAGCAAACACTTTGTGGCTTGACATTATACCAAATGAAACAAATAACAAATAAAGCGTGGTGTTTTTTTCTTTCTAACGTCGTTTATATCATATTTCTCACTACGACAGTAAGAGGGCCACAACGATTTCCACGATACCTGTATGAGTTGCTCCGAATAGCGAAAAAATTAGATGAACCATACAGCTATGCAATTCCTCGCTAATATTATCTCTATGTATGTAGATAATTTCTTTGCGGTAAAACGAAACAAAGTAATATAAATAATGAAAAACTTGTCATTTTGTCTACCATGAAACGCTTAAGAGGCTAGACTTTGAACGACACGCGGAACACCCGCGTCTGTCATTCTGTCCCGCTCACAATAAACTCACCCACACTTACAATACATGCGAATGCGAAATGTGCGAATGAGACAACGCTCAAATTTACCTACAGAAATCGCTCGAAAAGGGGTTTATGGAGAATACACTTTTCTACACCGAAACTTTCACGAAATTGAAATTTTAAAAAATATATATTTTTTAGAAAGAAGAAGCTACGTCGGTAGCTTTTTATAATTTTATAATTCTTTATGAGAGTTGAGTTAGCAGCACTTTCTCCTTAAATAATATTTTTTGATAAATCGTACATGTTTGACATTGAATGTTTACGTTAATACGAAACGCATCGAAAATTCGAAAACATACCGACATAGTTTTCACCCTCTAGAAAGCAGTACAAAAAAAATATATTCATTTTGTGCAATTTTCGATGTAGAAAAGTGTTTTTTCCCGGGCGTCCTTTTTGTATGGGCCGAAAAGCGAAGTCTATCGTCTTAACAATTTTCGATCCCGCTCCTTCAGTATAAGTTTAGGTCGTTGGTATTCGTTTTCAGGAGAAAAATGTTTATTAATAACTTCACCTTTATCCCGCTTTCCGCTTCTGCTCCCCTTTGACAAAGCCCTATCCGAACATACTCCAACTTATTGTGACAAGAAATTACATGAAATTTTCGTACCTTACGAAACGTTCATATTTCCGTGTATTCATAATTATACTCGTAAAACATATTATTTAATTCTCTTTTCGGCTTTATTATTTTTGGGTTCAATGAAAAGTTTAATTGCTTTTTTAATTCATGTTCTACAGTAGGTGTAATCCATTTATAAGTATGCCTTCTAACTTCTAAATATAGAGATTTTACTCGATCTACTGTTTTATCAATAAACCCTCCTCTCCAGTTCTCCTTGCCTTCCCCACGCATCCACCCTCACAAAACACACCACACATGATAATTTAGGATTGGGAGCAGTCGGAACTCTTCTTCAAAACTCTGCCTTTTTATGTGAATTCCGTATAAGAGTCCCAATTGCTCGCAATCGCCTGGAACCAGTTAGACTATGGCATCTTAATTGCGGTATGTTGTGAGGCTGAAGGTAAGTAGGGAAGGGAAGGAGATGCGGAAGAGGAAGGTGGGGATGTACCTGGCTATTCAGATCTAGTCACTAAGGTACATTATCACAGAAGGTACCTTACCATTTTAATAATTCAGGTACCAACGCAGAAATAAATTCAGTAATGAACCGACCGCACAGCGCAGGGAATAAATATTACATGAAAACCAACGGCACTGAATGTCTATCAGCCTATAAAAACATTGTTATTAAATCTGTATATCTATCTTGATAGCTTTGAAATGTATATAATTTTTCAATATGTATCGAAATTTATATGAATGTGCATCCTATATGTTACTCTGTTGTTTTTAAGTTAAAATCTTATACTTACTAGTCGTTGCTACTTAATTAATTGCTTTATCTCTTTTATTTATCTGATTATATCAAATGAAATTTTAATTTTATCGTATGTGAAAGCCCTATTTGGGCGTGTACAAATAAATAAACACGGCTAAAGCCATTTCAAGCAACGTTTCAATTCTGAATGGTGGTCTTACACCAGGGCGATACTGAGAGTATTTTCCATTCTGGAACGTGCCGCAAATATAGTACATAACTTACGGCGTATTTTCATATATATTATTTTTATGACTGACACCATATGCCGGAAGCTGGTTTTGTAAATGGTTTTGCATAAATTTTATACTACAAAGTCGAAACACAATATGACTATTCACTTTAAAAATCTTTCGTGCGCTTTGCTTTCGCGGTAAAATCACAATGAATGTTATTGTTAATCAATCAAAAATAATCCGCCAGTTGAATAAATTAAATAAATAACGAGGAAGTACAATGAATTCGCACTCTCGTTGTTATGATGAAGTATCGTGTGTTTGTGAATGGGTGGGTGAATAAAAATGGGTGTTTGTGAATCAACTTCGGGGACCGTTCAAATTAAAATGGTGCTGGTTTTCGATTTATGTATTTCATTTGACATTTTTATACGTCCATTTGGATATATTAGTTACACGAAATAGAAAAAAAAAGTGTTAGTTTAATAACAATAATATTTTAAATTTCAGGTGTGTTTACACGAAATTGTTATGTTAATTGTTATTTGGCGAGGAATTGGCAAGTTTGCTTTTAAATTTGTGTGTGAACGGTGATATTGGAAGATATCTTGAAGCCTAGTGTATCGAGTAGGTACTCTTATGTTAACTAGACTCCGGAGTTTTTCTTTCCACAGAGGAGGCCCTGAGGAAAATAAATTCACTCAGAGCCTGTGTCATATTTGAGGATGCTGTGTGAAGGGTATTTTTAGGGAAAGGAAGAAGAGGAACTTCTGGGAAGGAAAAATTGATGAGGGGTGGGTAGGAATCTGGGCTTCAGTGTGTCCAGGAGAGACTCCCACTGTGGTGCAATGGACAAAACTTTCCTCATGAACCCCAGCACACCTACCGAATCACCAAACGCAGCGAGTTACTTAGGGTGACCTATTGCAGAGGTGTTGGATAGCCAATAAATGGTTCCCGGAGTTTAGGTACAAATTAATGTTATTGGTGGTTTTTTTTGGAGGCGGGCGCCCCGGGAACCATTTATTGGACAACGAATACCTCTGCCACAGGTAACCCCAGGTAGTTCGCTACGTTTGGTGACTTAGCAGGGTTGCACGGGTTAATGGGGTTAGATTTGTCTGGAACTTTTTGGCGGATGAGTCTGCCCACCAACTGCCTGGCGGGCCGGATCGGGAGAGACTGGGTGAGGGAGACCTTTTGATCTCTCGACCCATCGACTTGCACCGCAGTGGAAGGGATGGCTTCACGCGTCCGTCACCTCAAACCCCTCAAATCCCAGGACTTCCTCTCTTTCCTTTCCCTTAAAAGACCCTCCATACAGCATCGTCAAGGATGACATAGGCCCTGAGGGGATTTTTTTCCTCAGGGCATCCTGTGTGATGCTCATTTGATGCTCATTACTCTCATTAGATTTATTGTGATACAGTTTGATATCCCCGGCTTAGAAAATCAACAGTCTATTTTAGAACCCGTATGTTCTTAGTACAGCAATGTATGATCACTGTAAACTGAAAGAATGGACTATTATGAGACATGGGACTATTGTGTTCAAGGACTATTAATGGCAGCACTGAAGCAGGAGGCAGTCAACTTGAGGCCAATATTGACTCTTGCCACAAGAGGCTAACTTACCTCGGACCATGCGGGCATTGCGAGTATCTTGGCATTCTCAAGGAACAAAGTCTAACTTGTTAAAACTTATCCTACAAGTGTATCGATGTATGTAACATGTACTTGTTTACTTGCAAAATATAGTTCGTTGAACAAGGCATTCACAGAAAGCGAATGTGAGGTAACACTGCAGAAATATTCTAGATAAATTTTTCAATGTAAGCCAATGGTGATAGTTTTAGAACATTTTATTTGTTCCTGGATATCTGAAAATGTTTGCAAAGATTATGCATTTACTTGGTAAACATTTTTTTATATTAACGCCATCTTCGTTATTTACGTACATTATTTTACTTT
Organism: Limnephilus auricula; assembly: GCA_951813805.1. Taxonomy (NCBI): domain Eukaryota; kingdom Metazoa; phylum Arthropoda; class Insecta; order Trichoptera; family Limnephilidae; genus Limnephilus; species Limnephilus auricula. The sequence goes on along the minus strand of OX638389.1, from coordinate 44,308,732 downwards.
CTGTTCCTTTTCGGCCTACTGCGTGGCAGGCCAGATCGGAAGTGACTGATCGTGGAAGACTTTTTGACCTCTCCAGCAGGACTCTCTCGGAATATCGCCTTGCAGTGGGAGGGAGAGATTCATACCTCCGTCACTTATGGACACATAGCCCCCCATATTGAGATCCATCCATCACACTTTTTTCCTTCCCAGAACTTCCTCTCCTCCATTTCGCTGAACAGACCATCCACATATCACCCTCAAAGATATCAGGCACTCAGGATAAAAAATTGTTAGAATTTTTTTTATTTGCAGATTTTCTAAAATGGACAATTTAAAGTATGTATTTATTGGGGATTGAGCCTTCCTATCGAGGAATTGGAGTTGATAACTCTACCAACCGAATCAAATCCGGATTGTATATAACCGAACTTTATTGCTTATATTAACTGCTGTAAAGTCATCGAATTTCAGAGAAATGCATATATGCATGTCCGCATGCGTATAATAAGTTCTTTCATCATAATAAGTTTTAACCTAGTTTTTTTTTCTTTTTTATTCCATGGTTTTTCTAGAATTACTTTTTTTTCAAACAAATGTTTTATTATCTTAATTTTTTGTAACTAATAGAGATAATGATATCCTCAAACTTACCTAAAAAGTTTTTAGTTGTTATTCCTGCATACTGTGCGTCCCATTTATTGCATTCTAAAGCAGTTACGAGTAACCAGCGGCCCACGAGCCTTTTCGCACTGTAAACTTTAGCTAAATATATCAAAAAATTGCGGTAAAGAATATTCAAAGATTTCTGTTCTCTTTTGCAAAGTGGGCTAAGAGGAAAACTTCAGTCTTTCCTCAAAGTTTTGAATCGGTCGGTCAAAATAATAAGATTTTTCTGAAAACATTCTTAAAAAGGCACAATTTTGTTGTTCGATCACCCTTTCAGACCGTATGTATATTTGAAATTATATAGATTTCAATTTTTTTTTTCTTGCTATCTCGGGCGAATAAAAAATATCGATTTCCAATCGTTGGTATAACTGGCTTTGTGCACTATTTTTTATTTACTTTTAGCTATCAGTTCCGGTGGTATTCATTTTTAAGTTTTGGAAATGTAGTGATAAATCTCGACGGAATTTTTTCAATTTCATATTAAGCTTTTTTAAATTTAATAAAATGTTATATTTTTGGTACCCAGTTTTCGATTTGTCACTTCGAAAAACGTCCTCCGAGAACTAATTTTCTTTCAAGAAGAAGTAGCGAAAACTTTTATTTTTTTAGATATAGGTGTGATTTACGTTTAATAAAATATCAAAAGTTTTCTTTACAATTTTTTTTTAACTTTCCGAACGATAAAAATCAAAGTTTTAAGTTGATATTTTCTACTTACATGTTCTATAATATTTTTTTATAAAAATCGACAGCATTTATTGGTTCGTCCTTGGATATATAAATAAGCCGCTCAGCGGTATACGAGTTCGTTGCCAGGACTGAAATAGTAGGTATAGACCTGTGTGGATGAATGTGATTGAAGCAAGCAATATAACCGAGTTGATTGGCGGTTGAAGCGGTCTAATGGTATTAGAGTTCGTTACCATGACTGAAATAGTAGGTAATAGTAGTTAGACTTGAATGTATAAGACAATGTTTCAAAGCGATTGATTCTAGCAGGGTGATCGAGTCGTTTGGCGGTTTATCATTTCTGAAAATTGTGTGGGCTTAGATGAAAAAAAATCGGAGTAAATGCACAAACAATCCTACTGTATCACTACTACTGTCGTCACCATGACTGAAACGGTTTTAAGATCTGTAGATGATTTTCTGGTGACCGGAAAACTCCTTTGAAAAGTCATTAAAAGTTTTAAAAAAAATGTATAAAAAAGTTTAAATAGGTTAGATTACGGGCTGTTGTCAATTATTTTCATAATTTTTAATGAGTGAGAAGAGAAGGTGTTGAGTTGACTTGATTCTGAAATAACTGATTTCGCTCAACAAACCTCACTCCATTTCATTTTATGAATGCTTTTGCACAACAAAACGTCGGCGCCGTGACTAAAACGGTATAGGTTTTGTAAGTACGCCACCGGATGCCGCTACATGGTACACACAGAAAATATACTCACAGGAAAAGGTAACTAAATACTGGACACGGACAAGGGCATTTTTCAACAATATACAATTGCACTTGTCCACAGAGCACAGAGCGGGTGTGACTGCACCGGATGCTGTTAAAAAAATCCACACTTCCCGACGGAGAGAGAGCTCTGCCAGTTTTATAGTGGAATCCCTAACAGGTTGCATTTTCTTTATGTGTAAACTCTACCCATCGACTTTGCAGAATTGCCTGTGCAGAATTTCAGGAAAGTATTCTCACTAAAGTACACTTGCACCTGCAGTCCAAAAGTAAAAACATTGCTATTTAGAAATATCTTATAAATGATTAAAGTTAACCCGTTTAATCACAGGAGACCATATTTGTCCCAACTCACTCAGGTCTCACAGAAATCGTTGTTTCTCCCTTACTATCATAGTCATAAATGTGATCTAAACGGTATTGGAAAGAGAATACAACAAACTATATATTCAAATATCAAAGAAAACCACAAAAAAATTAAAATTTACCCCTTTCCGAAACCAAAGTTTCCGATAGCAATTTGAAAAAAAATTATGGAACTTTGTGAATTTTTTAAGAATTTTTTTTACATGAAACGAAAAAAAGTGAGGTGACAGTAAGGTTTATAATTCATCTATCTAATGAAATAAGTATGTGTTTTATTTTTTTTTCATTATCAGTAATTTTAGTTAGAAAAAAAAGTAAAGTGAGCCGTTTTGAACACTTTTTAAAGTTTTCGCAAAAAAAAATTTATTTAAAAAAATACATAGTAATTTTTAACATAGAAATTTGAAAGCCCATTTCATCACCTTTCGAAAACAGTTTTTAGTTTTCGAATACGTTAACAAATGTTCCATTTATTTGGATTTTATTGCAAAGCGGGAATATTTTTAGCCTCTGACAAAATACGCCAATTTTTTTACACCATGCATTCCCACATCAGAAATATATTTTATCACCACTTCAAGAAAGCGTGGAGCAGTGATTCCTAAAGTGGGTGATAAGATCACAAATTTTTTGTACTTAAATAACTGTCCATTGAATGTATTCCCCAATTTCCTCTTTGAATTTTGAAATAGTGCAAATATTTTTTTAAATATGGAATGAATTATTTCAAATGAATTCATAATACGGGTTAGAACCACTAGCATGTTAGTACGTTAGTATTTTTTTGATATGTTTTTTTTAAATTAATTTATTTCATCAAAAAGATGACATGAATATACAATATGCCTACCTCACTAGGCGAACATATATGGTTACTTCTTTTAGGAGTTAAGACCCTCCAATAATCATTAAAATTGACTAATTTGAACGCCATCAATAAACGTTCTGTATACAAATTAGATAATTTATTTAAAAAAACAATCTGTCATGTTTTTGAGGAATTTATTTAGATATTATCAGTCTCACGTGCAGGTGTCCCTTTCACTCAGTATTCGGGGAAGTAACAGCGACAGTGACAGAAAAAGTTTTGTTAAATACTTAAATATAATCTGTTACATCGGATACCCCCTTATCTTAATTGATAGAATCCATTAAAAAAAAACTTAAAAACCAAGTGCTTTGTGAAAAAAAAATTCATGTAGGTACTAATAAATATACTGCTAATAAATTCATATATAAAAGAACAGCCAACATCAGAGACAATAAAAACCACGGTTGGCGTAGAATTTTAATCGTAAATAATTTTTCATCCTCATGTGTTTCATAAATTCCTACAAAAAATAAGGCTGCTTTCTATACTAATAATAACCTATGTAAACTATTGAAAAAGGATAAAAAAATAATTTAAGCCATTATGGATCTATACGGTTGCCCTACATTTTACGTAGGTAAAACGGCTAGAAATGTTCAAAAAAGGGTGGTTAAAGGTGGCACTTGAGATGCCCAAATAGCGTAGGTTTTTCAAAATTCGCAACGCGCCTAACATATAAAGATCACCCGTTTAATAAATCTTCGAGGATAGATGTACTACATAGAAATGCGATAGGTCTTATATTAATAATCTAGGTTCTTTTAAAATTAAAATAAAATCATTAAAAATTAATAAAACCAATTTTCTAAAGTAAAAACTAAAGAAACAGTTTGATTTGTCGAACAGTCCCGTTTTTAACATATTTACCTTCCCCACGCGTATTTTTACCCCCCTTCCTCTAAGATACCTCCTCACGTTGATGTTCTCTCTCCCTCTTTTACTTTTCATTTAAATACTCTGTATTTTATTTAATATATTTTATTCACCCAGATGAAGGTTCAGGTCGAAGCGAAACCGGTTGGTTAAATTTATATAATAAAGTGGAATTAAATCAAAGTTTTCATTATTGAAATTGATTTTAAAAAGCTGTATAGTATTTATGGAGAGGGCAAAAAATATCCTTAAAGGTTGTGTTCAGTTAAGTTAGAATCTCTTGTTTTGACCTTGAACACTTAGAACCCAGTTTTTAGAATCTCTTTTTTTGACCTTGAACACTTAGAACCCAGTTTTTAGAATCCCTTGTTTTGACCTTGAACACTTAGAACCCAGTTTTTAGAATCCCTTGTTTTGACCTTGAACATTTAGAACCCAGTTTTTAGAATCTCTTGTTTTGACCTTGAACACTTAGAACCCAGTTTTTAGAATCTCTTGTTTTGACTTTGAACACTTAGAACCCAGTTTTTAGAATCCCGGCCTTAAACAAGAACAAGGACATACATCGTCACCTTGATTGTAAATTGATTCCGATATCATGCGCTTAGATCAGAATAGTCGTTGCTAAGTTAATTTACAGGGTCATCAGGAGGCTCGTACTTAATTCGAAAATCAGCAAATTTTGCTACAAATACAATTGCTTTTATTTAATAATCGTCGTAAATGTGCCGTATTTATTAGTGTAATAATGGATAATCGGTAAATATGCGAGTAATAAATCCACTAGCATAATACTTTTATTCAATTAATAAATGTTTTTTTTTACTTAAATCATGTGCCAATCAGTTGAAAATAAAAATATCTTGCTATCTCCGTTGAATTTTCATAAGAAAAATGGTAAATAATTGTACTGCCCTTCAATGGCATGCAGGTTCAGTGGGTTTTGGATAGATGGCAGTAGACTCAAAGCTTACGTCAGTCACCAACAGATGTCGGGGAGTTATAGGAAGAGCACCCAGCTAATATGGCCGATCAAAGACGGCTCTGCCAAGCAGATTTATTTTCTAGACAGTTGTTGGAGCCGGTTGCAAGACCCGGCGGCATAATTTTTGTAAACACGTATTATTATAAATAATCTAAATGATTTTTTTTTCATTTAATGCCAAATACCTACGAACGTGTGATTTTAAGTATGCGAAGTAATTAATTATTATGCAACTAACGATATTATCGGCTATTAATTTATTGGCTTTTTAGAAATTAGTATATGTACCCATCAAGTGTGACCAAACTAAGTGACATCCCTTTTTTATTTAAATGACGTCATAGACGTTGATTAATCGGGTGGCGAACATCAATTACACTTGAATGAGTGTCAAATGAGGGAGCCGTGTCATGAAGGGTTGCTACCTACCCCTAGAACCCTCCCCCCCCCCCTTTTACCCACCCGCCCTCATTTGTAGGGGAAGGAGAGAATCCTCCATTATATGAAACAAGACACGTTATCCCATTTTACACATTATCTGGAAATAAAACAGGTCGATCAAAGACTGAGATTTGACGACCTCTGTTTCTCCTACCCTGTCAAGGATGTAATAATTGGTCTTTGCGCTTGACTCCTACATGTCTGATGTTGGTTGTTTCAACTTCCAAGCATAGCCCAGTTTAGATGCTGCATCTTTATCTTGTAACTAATACAATTGGTTTTTTATTAATGAAGACAATATTATCAAAACTCAATCGAAAAACTGATACAGAAAAATCAGAAAAAGATACGGTCACATCTGGGTGTTTCTAAATTATTAACTAACTAACTAACCATCACGCCGGTTCCCCGCAGGTGTAGGCAGAGAGGACGGACCGCCAAACAACTCGGTCTTGGCACACCCTCTTTGCCTCATTCACATTCATACATCTTCTCATACATACTCTTCTATTATTCTGAATCTTGACATGTCCCGACTCAAGTATCTGATTCACTTGATCGTGCCACGTCTTCCTTGGGCGTCCTCGGCTTTTTCTACCGTTCACATTCGCATCATAAATTCTCTTTACACTCCTTTCTTCATTCATTCGCTCAACATGCCCAAACCATCTAAGCGTCCCTTTCTTAATCTTACTTCTAAATTATAGAAATGGGAGCTTCTGTTGATATTATTGTACAGAATATTATATTATAATATTATATTTTCTACAAGATTCACCTACTTTAACTCCTTTTATGTATGTGATCATGTACCTAATATTAGCATGAATATTTTCCCTAATATGTATGCTATATGTTTTTACTTTCATCTACATATGTGGATGAATATACCTAATATTTTATACTTAATATAACATCTTATGAATCTCGACTACCATAATACGAGCATTTGCCTAGCTTGGTAGTCAAAAAGCCATGTAAAATAAACCTGTAACAAAGAAAATGAATAAAGAAAATTAAAAAAAAATAAAAAAATTGCTGGCGCTTTTTTCGGTATCCATACATACCACATTAATCTGTATTTAAAATATACATTTTAAAATTATTTTTAAATATCTTTCCGCATTTACTAAATACTGTAACTCAGGTCCGGGGCATACGTCATTCCTATGTCTACCTACGTTAAATTGTCGTGAAAACAAGCGTCTGTGCCCAAGCGGTTATAAAGTTATCTTCTTCTTCTTCTTCTTCCTTGCACTGTCCCAACTCATTGCCTAGGTAGGCTGTTGGGGTCGGCTCTCCTCGTTCTCAGGTTGTAGCTTCTTCGGTTCTGGGTATCGCTCTCTTCCAGGCCGTTTCTACTTAGAATTTTAGAGCATTGAGTCATCCAGGAGTTCTTTGGTCTTCCTCTGGATGACTGTCGATGAAGCTCCATAGACATTGCCTGCTTCACTGTGTGGTCTGGTGGTCTCCGTTTTATGTGACCATACCATCTCAACTGTCGTTCCTCTAGCTTATTGTTTATGTCTGTGACACCCAGGCTACCACGAATGCGTGAACTTTTAATTTTATCTTTTAGTGACACTCCTGCTGACCATCTAAGCATTCGCATTTCTGCTGATTCAAGTTGCCTGGTGTAGGAGTTGTACATGGTCCAGCATTCGGAGCCATACATTATCGCGGGTCTAACAATAGTCTGGTATACCTTTCCTTTTAGTTTTATAGTTATTGTTATAATGATAAAAAATATATATAAATATTTCTGACTATTTGTGTACCCCTAATTCCATTAATCCACGCGCGAGTAATCTTGTCTGCTATAACTAACAACAAACAGAGCAAATATTTTGTTATCATGAAAAATAACTCACAGTAAAATTAAAAGTACGCTCCGCATTTACGTTGCAAGTTTATCTAAGAATAGTAAACTGCGCGGATAGAGAAATGTCACAGAGAAATGCAACGGAGTGTAATTTGTAAAGAGCTGTTGTTTTGCGTCAACCATTTTTATTCGTCTCATTTGTCATGACCCGCCACGGCATTGTGAAGTGGCCACTCGAGTCAGGAGCCATTTCTCTGTGTTCCCTCATTAGTTGGGCGGCTCCACTTCCCTCGTAGGACGGGGTGGCCTGCCCGGTGGCGAGGGGTACAAAGACAATAATATATGCCTTTTAAATGAACCCCTACACCAATGAAAGGATGGACATAAACTGAAGGTTTCAACTTCGTTCCATTTCCCACGGTTCAATTATGGTTTGCCACGAGTTCGAAAGATGTCGGCCAGTATTGTTTAAACTCGCGAATTAGACGCTACGTAACATATTGACAAAAAATAGGTTATTTTTTTATCGTATTATTATCCTACCGGCTGCGCCAATATTATTTCTTAATTTGTGTGAGAGGTTAGTAACTTAGATAAAAAAATCATACCATTCAATCTCTTTTCAATATACTTTAATCTGCAACAAGCCATATTTTAAAGTTTCCGTTTTGTTTGGTTACGGTTTCCTCGTTATTTAACTTTTATGTTTAATGTCCAACTGTAATAAAATTTTATTTTAGGTATAAAGTTCATGTTTTGTCCTGTGCTGCAATAGCACCGCTGTTGTCTATTATTATTGTTATGTGCTATAACATGTGTCATTGTCATGTGTTATTGTTAAATTTTGTTCTTTTTTGTACTTTTATGTTTAAAGTTCCATCAGAATGTTTCTTATTTCTGAATGTAAACTGCCTCTTGTATTATATTATATTTTAGGTTTATCCACTCGAACGCTTTTTGCCACATTATGGCACTATTTCCAAAGCCTCGGATTGCTTTGCTACCACAATGAGGCAAATATTCTCTAGATTCTTCACAATGTTTTAAAGTTAACGATTTTATAATATTTTTTTAATTAAATCCTACGAATAAGTGATAATAGACCAAAGATAGGTGAATTCATTGGCTATATAGAACTATAATCAGTTTGTATGTCTCCATACTCAAATCCGGAAATTCAGAGGTATAATTTTTTTAATGTGGGCGGAAAAGTTTCTTTTAGCAATCCAAGAAAAAAAAATTAAATTGCTCTGTCGCTCCAGTGGTTATAGTTCTTATATTGTCCTGTGCTACAATAGTTAAGTTAAGTCACATTATAGTTAAGCGCACTTGAAGTGAAATAACACCAAACTGATACAATTGTTAAGTTATTATTATTTTTATAACACAGCTGTTCTTCTCTGTGTTCATTATTGTAAAGTATCTCTGAAGTCTTCTTCAGATTCTTTTCCTCTTCAAATTCTTCATTCATGTCTTCTATTTTTTTACAAATGATGGAAATGACAAATTGGATGGAAATTAAAATCCGGAATAAAACGAGATTTTCCTAGTAGATAATATCACGGCGGCCTCCGCGGTAGAGGGGTAAGGCTCTCCACTAGTAAATCCGGCATGCACAAGTAAATTTTGTTTGATTGATTTATGTTATTTCGCAATTTAATAAATAAATAACGCAAATAAATAAAAATATAAGTGGAATAAATATATGTCTAAGATACTCTCAGTATCGTCTTGATGTAAGATCACTATTCGTAATTGAAAAGTTGCTTCAAATTGAAATGGCTTTAGCAGTGTTTGCTGACTATAGATGAATAGCCAGAAACATCCCCATCTTAATTGTTCCCATCTCCTTCATTTTTCTACAAGGAGAAAAATGTTATTCGAAAAAACGATCATTTCAAAAGTAAAAACGGTTAAAATCGGGACTGAAGATCTTAAGAACAAATTAACAGGGTTTCAATGTTTATTGGCGGGAAAATGTAAGAATAATTTGTTGGTATACGTACGAACGTACATATACCAACAAATTATTCTTACACGTTCCCGCCAATAAACTTTGAAACCCTGTTAATTTGTTCTTAAGAACTTCAGTCCCGTTTTTAACCGTTTTTACTATTAAAATTATCGTTTTTTCGAATAACATTCTTCTCCGTGCACTGTCTTCAGCGTCACAACATACCTCAATCGGGAATGCCATATCTCATTGGTTAATCAGTCGGTTCGAAGTAATCATAATCAATTTAAGTAAGTCAACTGTACATATAATGTATTCATATTCCCGAATGAATCAAAGACGCTAGTTCATCGCGGCATTTCCCATTTAAATACCGGTAGAACAAGGACAGCAATACCATCCGATTCTTGTGCTCTAAAGATTGAAAACATTAAACAACAACAACATTAACAGCCAAATTCGGAAAGCTGTAATTATTTAACTTGCAGAACTTTTGTGGCTACGTGTGAGCTTCTCTCCAGACCGTACGACAATGGTAATACACCCTCAGTCCAGTGAACTGAATAATTCATGGCAACGTATGACGTTATGGGGCGTTCAAGTGACTACAAACAAGATATCCGATATCATCATTAAGTCTTCAAAATCAAATACCTTTTGTATGGACACTCATTTATTTTCAGTATTCTAGGAACTGAAAACAAAGTTCTAACGACGATAGCTTTAAATGTGTTTTTGTGTGATTTCGCAAAAAAAGAAACTGCTGGAAAAACATGTAATTGTGACTTCTGGAGAATGTTGAAAGGCTGAATGAAGTGGGGTATGTAAAAGAGAAGACAACGGTATTTTATGTTAATGGTTTGGGAAATATAGGGAAGAGGAAGTACCTGGATTTGGACAGCATTTCGATTCTGAATTGTGGTCTTTCTCCAGGGTGGGAAAATAAATAATTAATAAATTAATTAAAAAAAGTTTATTTGTCCAAGCTGAATTTGAACCCCCCCCATCTCCGGTTCGTAGCCGAGAACCGTAACCACTCAACCACAGAGGTCAGTTTGACAGTGTTTAATTTCTTATTGTAATAATATTCACAAAGAAAATATCTTGCTTTTGGCGTGATATTATGAAAAACCTATAAGTATAGTCCCAGAGAGAGGTCATCGTTCTAGTATCTTCTGTCTTTTAGTTTTCATACAAGACATGTGAAAAGGAAGGAAATTATCTTATTTTTTTAAAGACAAACATTCCCGGGTTACGAATAACCTGACAACATTCGAAAATCTCCTACTACCATCACAGTAAGCGGAAAATCACTTGTGTCGTATGGAGCATCTTTCCAGCCGAGGAATTGAATTCAAGACGCCTTGGGTGGGACCCAAATGCGATGGCCACTGACCTTACATTAAATACAACCTCTCTCTCTGTAACTTTTATACCTTTCCATTATTAATGATTTAATTTACATCAGAGAGATATTTCAAGTCCCTCAACTAATTCACAAAAATCCTATTTTCCGAGTTGTGAATGAAACTATGGCAAAGCAAAATGTCGGAAGGAAATAGATAGGGAGAACGAATGTTTGGAAATAAGTACGAGAAATTATTGATGAAATTACGTTCTACAAATAGCATCATTCGTAAGTGGAAATGTCAAAATGTACACTAACAATGTTGTCAGGGAAAATAGTATTCAATTTTTGATTTTCATGGATGGGACGGGGTGGTGAAAAATTAAAATCTTAGTGTTGGTCAGGGAATAATATAACTAAAGTATGCAGACGAAAAAGACTTTAAAAAAATAACTTGAGTTATTGACAAAAAGGCTTAAATATGCAGCACTTATAAATATTGTCAATAGTTTGAACCGGATGACCCGGAGACAGTAAAATGGTTCAAATATGACTAAAGACCTCGTTAACTAATTAACTTAAAGTAAATTAACTAATTAAAGTAAATGCGGACTGCCAATGCATATTTAGGTTGGTATTTCGATTCAACATTGCCAATTTATTAGTATTTTTACATAATTCATTGGTATTTGACGTTTCGGAATGCACATCGATGTCTTATTTATTCCCTGTCAATATCAGTTCGACTTTCGATAGTGAAACCATGCTCGGTAAATCGATACAAAATCGTTGAAAGTTATGCCTGTCGAAACGATATTGTAAAGTTATCGATGTATCTGCGATTATCCTCCGAAAACATAAACATTTTTACCAAAACAAACAAGGCACCTAACGTAGGAATTGGTGAAATAAAAAAAGAATCTAATACTAAAATAATTATGACTTGCTCGAAAAAAGCCGATGCCGAAATTTTTTTAACTTAAATAAATGAGAATATAAGCGAAATATCAGCAACAGAATTAAAAAAGAAGAAACCGTGCATGATCATTAAAGGTGTCCAAGGAGAGTATAATGAAGATAATTTTCTTAGCGTCCTAATTATGCAAAATTTACAAATGTGTATAATCCTAGGTCTATTGACGTATAAAAATTATCTAGCGCGTGCAAGACATAATATGAAGATAAGATTAATTTATCTGACGAATGTGGATTATGGTTTAGTATAATAAAATAACTATAAAAACCGCTGCACATTTAACGTAAACCTGTTGACAAAGTTACTATACCTACCTATTTGTTTTTCAATAAACACGTTGTTAAAAATGTATTATTATCATATTCGCGTGCGTTTAACTACGTTTTAAAGAAAAAATGCTTTAACAGTTTATATACCCTAACAAAACCTTTAACCTAATTCAGTTTTATCGATTTCACCATAAAAAATTAACGAAGCATACAATCAATACGTGTATATCACTCAGGCAAACTGCTCAGTTGACCATGAATCTGTATAAGAAAATGACTTTATTAAAAATAAAAAAAATTATGTCTTTGCTGGGGTAAACCGTTCTAATGTCACATTGCACTCGGTTACCTGTTTGAATTAAGTGAGTACCTATGTTAAAATATTACGATAAAAATTATAAAACAACATCTAGAAAAAAACACATTACAAGCTTTAATCTTTGTTTAGTTGCAAAATTATATCTATATTCTTCCTCCCCGTGTCCGTAATCCATATCTTAATGCTTCTTTTGAAGTGAATTTTGAAATTATGGTTTTTAATGCAAGGGGGAGGATTGTAAAATTTTTGTAGAGAAATATTGCATATTTATTTGTTAAAAAGTCATTTTAGTTGTAGGTTGGTGTAAAGTTTGTTGTAATTTATCGCGTTCATATAATTAGCGCGTTCGCTCCAACATTCGTATTGTCGGATCTCTCCTTATTCTTTTTGGCAGGTATAACCGGCCCTCAATTACTTGTTCTTTTAAAACCGTTTCCTCATTGCTGTAGATTCTGCGGTTACTGTAAGATTCGCGGTTCTGGGGCCCTATTCCTGACTCAGGGCCACTCGCAAGCGCATGAGAAAGTACGGACATCGATCGTCGTGCGTATTCCTGAGTTTCATACTTACACGCAAAACGTCAAAAGTCAATCGAGCCCGGCAACGACTGGTCGGAACCAGTCGTTGCGTTATTGGTTTATTTATGACAACAATCTCGTCGACCACACGCAACTCAACAATACGTAAACTATGATCAATCGTAAAAGTTTGTAGAGACGACGAAAAATTAACTGTTGGTCGTTGCTCCAGAATCGGTGCCCTGCGCTGAGTGGAGCGCCAAAGACCCCTACGTACCGGACGCCAGTGATACTTGGTCACTCCAGCGCATTGTTGACCTTCCTCTGCTTCTTCTGCCAAACAGTTCGCCATTAACTATGACTTTTTCCAAGTTAAAGGGTTGTTGGTTTCTTAGTTTGACGAGCAACGTGTCCAAGTATCTTGATCTATTATTGTTGGATGCCTATAGCTCTTCCAGAATGGACACATTTGTGCGACTATTTAGTTAAGTCATCGGAAATGGTGAATTATGCATATGTGTAACAATTTCGTTATAATTAATATACGTAACATTATCCGTTTTCAATTCTCGACATGTAAATTCACAATTTATGACATACTAGACAATGGTACTAACGTAATTTTCATATTTATTAAACTCTCTCTAAGAACCTAAGAATCTATTTTGAATGAAATATTTAACAAATGCTTAGGTCCCTTGCTTGGGTTAAGTAAAAAAATTCCAATAACCTATTTTTATAAATATATTTATTACTAGATTAAGTTATGAGAATTTTGCTACATCATCACATATAAAACAATAAGCACAGACTTTTGTGTTATGGTCCCATTTTAAGATGTTTTTGTGCAATGCTGGCACTACCATTAAATGTCTAAATGTCATAAATCGAATGTCATTTTATCAATGATTAAATGATTGACAAACAACTTTCTACCCAGCCACAAAAAACAGGTAAATAGCGCTTATTTAATACATTAATTCTAACAAAATGTTAGATTGTATTGTATGTATATGAAAAATAATATTAATCTGATTAATATTATTTTTTCATTCCTGTAACTTAAACAATCGTTTCTTACGGTAATTAATAATCAATAAGCGTGGTAAGAAGAAACACGGTCGCCGAAAAATTTGCATAAAAGGTGTTTTGCCAAACTGTTGTCTTAGGCTAATAATTGCTTCTTAGGCTGATAATACTTTAAAAATCATCAAATTCGAAATTTCATATTCCCCATTTTTCGTTTCCAAAACTGAACCGAATTTTGAGATTTTTTTACCAACTGCATAAGAATGAAATGGTCTACGTCGTTATGTTTTGATTTTTTCAAATATACATTGCCTTTTCAAATTTTGCAAATGCACTTTGTGGCACAATTTTATTAATGAAATAATTAAAAACACTTTGTTTTTACCACGATAATATTTATTTAAAAAATCAACATGTTTCGAGAACGATGTTCTCTTCATCAGGACATTAAATGTACTAAAAACTAAATTATCAAGTACAGAAAGACAGGAGTGGGTAGAAATAGATGTCTAGATAGCAATATATATTCGGAATTTGCTAACCATCTAATTGAATTTAGCCATTCATTTGATATAAATACTGGTTTTAAAATTTTACACACTAACGTTAGTGGTTTTCACTTAGATCTTTTAGAAATATTAAAAAAGGTAAAATGTCAATGGAAATTTAAATATTATTTTATTAATAATCAAATTAATTTTGTGAATAACCCTATCTTAAACATTTTCTATACTTGATAATTTAGTTTTTAGTACATTTAATGTCCTGATGAAGAGAACATCGTTCTCGATACATGTTGATTTTTAAAACAAAGATTATCGTGGTAAAAACAAAGTGTTTTTAGTTATTTCATTAATACATTGCTTAGTTTGTATACTGCACGTCTGTTAATGGCATTCAAACCAGGTATTTATAACGAATTTTGGATATATAATCAAAAACATGCAAGTGGTGGATATCTATTTTATATTAAATAATATTTGCACTAGGGTGAAAATCCAAACGTCGCGTCGCTCGGTTTCCTCAAGAACAAGTCTGAATAGTATAAACCTTACCCATATTTTTTTAGTTCTATTAACATTGATGGTGGAAAAAAATAGTATCTCAAACCCTCCTACACGTACTCAGAATATCTCCATCACCTGCCTAAATTAACTTTTTTAGTAACATTTTTATAATCACTACGACAAAATTCGTTGTTAGTTCAGTGTTAACTTTTCGAACAACAAACGGATTACGCCGGGTACAGACCGCTATTTTAACATAATGGAGCAATATTTTCAATGATAATAATCTACATGAAATGGTTGACACTCTAATTAAAACGTAAATTCATTCCCCCTTTCAAGGCCCAAGATGTAGGTACTAACGTCGAAGCAAACATTTTATTATTCACTGCGCGAAAGTTTAATTATATCGTTTATTAACTTCGCTAATCTAAGTGGTTACAAATATTATATTATATGCATGCACGTAGAAATAAAAAGTTTGCCTTGTATGTTTGAACGTAATACCCCTTGTTTTGTTTTGAAATGAGAAAATGCATGGTTCCTACCGGGATGTCATTTATCCAGTACCTACATCTCTAACCATCGCCTTGCTGGAAAAGTATTTGAAATTTGGTACAATGGCAAGAAAAATAACATAATCGAGTGCATTTGTTTTTGAAAAATAGAAGAAGAATTGGGAATACCTACGTAGTTATTAGTTTATTTATGCCTACGTAAGTTGTTGGTTGTTAAAGTTTTTTTCGTGTACATCCCTTTTGTACTAAAAGGAAGGATTTAACCTTATCGAAAGTAAACAATATCGTAATGCACTTATTCGTTTTGTTGTGGCGATAATAATCTCGAAGTGTCGTGGTGAAACTATATACCTAACTATACTGTGATAGTATTGCGCGCTTTTTCGCAGGTTACAGTGGTAAGTGATTGGTTATCCATTTTCCTTACAATCGCTAGTTTTTCCTAATCATATTACTACTATATTGTTTAGTATCATTTTTGTGAAAGTAATTTGCTTGCATTTGCAAATTTACAGTCCATTTCGAAGTGCATCTGAAGCTGTAATTCGTAAGTATTTTATATTCTCTTATATATTTTCACGTAAATGTAGTAAATTGGCGCTAACAAAAATGTTTAAAGAAGCAAAGCTAGCAGTCTACAATGGAGTACTGGTACTTACCCTAATGTATTGCAGTGAGGCATGGAAAAGACAGAGGAAGGTTGAAAGTATACTGAATGCGGTAGAAATTAAATATCTGAGGCGTATTTGTGGTTAAACTAAATATGCTTTGTGAGAAATGTGTAAATTATCAAAGGATGCAAGGCTGATGTAAGCGTAATGAGTAAGATTAAGAAAGGGACGTTAATAAGATAGATTAAGCATGTAGAGCAAATAAACGCAGGAAGGAGTGTAAGAAGAATGTATACATAATATTGTACATCAATTTCTTATAATTAATTAACTAATAAAACACTATATAAAGTGGTTTAAAACTAAGTTATTTGTTTTATTTTGTAATAAAACACTTTTGTTGCTCTGTAAAAACAAAGAAACGACATTTAAGATCATTAAATCAATTTTCTTTTATGATTTATTTTAACAATCTAACAAACTGACGTTTGCAGAAAACTAATAAAAGTAGGTACCTACATGCTGGGTCGATGAATGTACTCCTAAAAATATCTGAACTACTTAGCAACCATACATTTTCTATGGAAAGTAGATGCTTCAGAATCACACTGATGCTTGTGATTCTGAAGCATCTATTTCTGTGGAAAATGTATGATTGCTAAGTGGTCCTGGGCCCCTAGCACACTCGGTAACTTTCGGTAACTTCTCATCGTTCCCTAGGACAACTGCAGATCGCTAACGTCCAAACAACAGTTGATATCGAATATACTTATTAAGGACACTTAGTCATTGTGAACTGTCACTTATTCGTTGGCGATCTTCAATCATGCTAGGGAAGTTACCGAAAGTCATCCTGTCAATCCTTATCGATCGAGAATGCTAGGGGGCCAGATATTGCTTGGCGTACATTCGTCGACCCAGTATGTATTTACCTTTGTACAATTGACATATGCATTATAACCGTGAAGCACTGCTTTATCCATAACGTGGAAATGTACCCGTACCAGTGTTTTGAAGCGCCTTCATGTATGTACTTCCATCAACTATTCCCAGGAGAATCAATAAAATTACTCTTCGCCATAGACTTGCTATTGTCTCACAAGCTCAACATGAAATATGGCATGTAAGAAACACTCATGTTTCCCGTAAATTTTTAATTTAAACGTTGTTCATGGACGACAAAGATGGATATTCAAGGAACATGTGCATATGAACGAAATAAATGGTATTCTTATTCGAAAGTTCCGTCGAATAATAATGCCTCGAGGCCGACTAGAGTAGGAAGCCTGGGCGATTAGAGGTGTCAAGTGATCAACGACAGATTACAAATAGCGATGATTGTTGATGTATTCGTTGTCATTGCTGATTTGTATGTTGTTTTACCGCGTGCATATAAATAAAATAATTAGACTATTTCAAACAGTGAAATTTACTTAGCGACGGAACTGACTTCGTAATTTGGCTGTTGTGCACCTAGACCCTTTACTCCGTCGGCCTTGAATTCTCTAATGACGCATAAAATTTTCGGCGGAAAAGAATTGTTTTATTATCTAATAATTTATAATAATAAGTAATTTGAAAACATTTACAAATGAAATGTTATTCCATGGATTTCATTAGTGTTTGCCGAGTAATGTAAACATTTTTTCATCACACACCAGGACATTTCGGCATTTTTTTTAATGGAGGTAACACGTGACCTTACGAGACGCAACACAGTTAAATACTAAAACTATGAAATTAAAAACACTACAATTGACTTGTTTTTGGCTTGCCACTTTCAGATTTCTATAACGCGTCTTAAATCGATCATCGAGTTGATTAGTCGGACATCTTCAAATGCAAGTTTTGAGATAAATAGGAAAGTAATATTTGAATGCTCACTATGAATCAACTATTATTTAGACGTTTGTGTATTTTATACAGTAAATATGCTATATAACGTTAAAATTATATTAAATACTGGTGAGTTCGAACAGAGAGCATTTATTCAGTGAAAACATATAACAAAACAAAATAATAAGTACACGGTTGAACGTATGCGAATATAATGATATTACTATACAAACGCGGGCGGCGGTACTCTCCGACTGTAATCTGGAGGCTGACAATCTCCAATCTCCATGACTACCGTCCGTGGTCGAGTGGTAAGACACTTGACTCCCAATCGGAAGGTTGCGGGTTCGAACCCGGCGTGCGCAAATAAAATTTATTTGATTAATTTGTGGTATTTCACAATTAATTAATAAAAATAATATATACTATATTTGCGGCACGTTCCAGAGTGGAAGATACTCTCAGTATCGCCCTGGTGTAAGACCACCATTCAGAATTGAAACGTTGCTTAATAATGGCTGAATGGATCTGAATAGCCAGGTACTTTCCCACCTTCCTCTTCCCCATCTCCTTCCCTTCCCCACTTACCTTCATCCTCACAACATATTCCAATTGGGGATGCCATATTCTCACTGGCTCCAGAAGGGAGCAGTTGGGACTCTTGTGAGGTATTCACTATAAAAAAAATTAAAAAATGGGAATTTAATACAATGAAAAATGGCGTACAATTTAATCTAGAAATTCTTTTCCGATTGGCCGATATTTGAACTAAACACGGCTAAAGCCATTTCAAGCAACGTTTCAATTCTGAATGGTGGTCTTACACCAGGGCGATACTAGGAGTATCTTCCACCCTGGAACGTGCCGCATATATACTATATATTATTTTAAATAATTAATTATGAAATAACACAAATCAATTAAATAAAATTTAATTTACGCCGGGTTCGAACCCGCGATCTTCGGAATGGGAGTCTAACGCCCTACCGCTGGACTACGCCGGCCGTCGAATATGCCATTTGTATTCAATAATAAAAAAATAAAATAAAAATAAGAATAGTCACCCTACACATTCAAGGTTTTTTAGGAAGCACATTTATGTCAACTAAACACATTTATCCTTAGCCTTCTGTTGGCAATATTTAATTCATAATTAAATAATCGTGTGAAATTTCCCATAGAGTCAATGGAGGTCTGAAGTCCCCCTATCACAGTCACAGGAAGTATAATTGCTTTAGATTAAAATGATAGATGTGTTGCGGAAATTTTTCAATTCTCGTCACGTGCTTATTGTGTGAAACTGATCGATTTGTTTTTAAAACCAAGATTTAAAGTCTTAACGACCACGCGTCTACTGCGAATAAAATCGCATCGGTTAAAAATTCTAATCAGAGTGCATTAACATTTACAAATTTAATTGATGTATCATATTTTTGCAATGTCGGTGTTGCCATTAGAAAAAACATCATAAACTTCAAAAATGTAACAAACAAATACAAAATACACGTTTTACTTAACCCCCAGGCTAATGTGATGGTTTTTGGAAACAGCTGAGGTAGGTCTCAAAATTGTTGTATCTCCCTCACTGTCATGGTGAGAAATATGATGTAAACGGTGCTAGAATCATAATAGAATCTACAGGTTAACCACTGAAAAAATGTGCACCTCTATGAAACAGAGCAATTTGAGAAAAAATAATATTTTGTGAATTTTTTAATTATTTTTTTTTTTATGAAATGACAATAAACTAACGTCAAAAGGTTTATAATACGTACATTTGTTTAAAAAATATGTGTGTGTTTTTCTTTTTAATCGGTAATTTTCTTTAAAAACGTGAAGTAAGCCATTATAAAAAGTTTTTATGTTTGGATTCATAACTTTAATATTTAAAATGTATTTATTTATTTATAAATACAATTTAAAAGCATATTTCATCAAATTACAAAAACTGTTTTTACGTTTCGGATAAATTCAGAAATAATATTCTATTTATTTAGATTTTCTTGCAAAGCGTAAGTTTTCTGACCTTCTGAATGAATATGCCCGAGATGTTTAATTTTTTGCTATTATTATTTGAATACCGCACAAGAGTCCCAACTGCTCCCGTCTGGAGCCAGTGGCATCCCCAATTGGGGTATGTTGTGAGGCTGAAGGTAGTGGGGAGGGGAAGTACATGGAGAAGAGGAAGATGGGGTAGTACCTGGCTGTTCAGAACTGGTCACCAAAAACGGCTAAAGATATTTCAAGCAACGTTTCATTTCTGAATGGTGGTCTTTCACGTTCTGAGAGTATCTTTTACTCTGGAACGTGCCGCAAATATACTAGGTAAAATGTAATTGAAGCTACCAAGAGAAAATATATAACGAACACATGTAAAGGATAATTAATAATGAGTTTAACGTGGCGCGCCGGTATTTTTACGTTTTGCCAACCAATCGAAAGGTGGTGTTGGAATAATGTCACGTAGAAAATATACATAAATGTCAAATATAATATTTAAATATTATATAGTGGGAATAATTGAAATTCATACCTTCTGTTAGCTGTTTTTATATTGATTACGCCTTCAAGTCGATTGCTATCTCATGGTGCATTTACATTTTAAAGATAACTTTTATTTCAATTCCAGGGTCATGATTAGTTTAAATTTTAATATTATTTATCTTCGACGGTTTTTAGTGAAAATATGAATTTGTGTGGCGTAACATTACATAATAAACATTTTTATATGTCGATGTTTTAATTATTATTGATAAGGCTATTTTAGGGTATATTTGTTCAAAGAAACCCGATTCATTGAGTTTATTCACGGAGAAAAATGTTATTCTAAAATACGATCATATTATTCGTAAAAACGAATAAAAACCGGACTGAAGTTCTTACGAACAAATTAACAGTGTTTCAATATTTATTGGCGGGAATTATACGTACGAAATTACGTACCTGTACCAACAAATTGTTCTTACATTTTCCCGCCAATAAACATTGAAACGATGTTAATTTGTTCTGAAGAACTTCGGTCCCGTTTTTAACGGTTTTACGGATAAAATGATCGTATTTTAAAATAACACTTTTCTCCGTGCTGCGTGAGGTTGTACTTAAATATCTTTTGAAACATAAAGTAATTTTATTAAATTTTTTTATTCTGCCAACGTTACGATTTCAAATCCAGTCAAAACTAAAGATTTCTTGTTCTTATTCATAACTAGTAGTGTAGACCTGTGAAAAATCAAGTTACATAATAATTGTAAGGTTCATAATTGCGTGTTCGCTAAAAAGCACAGACCCTCGAAAAATTATGAAATCTGACTTCACTTTTCAAGATTAACTCTAAGCGCCTCCGCCCACTGAGGCAACTGAAAACCAACTAAAACCGGCTGTTTTCTCTGTCTTTATTGGTCAAAAAGCTTGTTTAACCATAGAACATGAACAATCAGCTGACAGCTGGCAACTAGCAACGGCCGCCCACGGCGATGAGCAGTGTCAGTCGCAAGTCATTGCTTGCGTTACCATTGACAACGGGTTTTGTGTGATTGTGAAGTGTGCGGACCATCACATTGTCATACAAAGACAGTTGGCAGTTGAGAGTTTTCAGTTGCCTCAGTGGGCGCGCTAAGAAATTTGACAAAAACCACAGTTCAAACACAGAATTTAAAAAAAAAAATTCTGAAAAAAACATTTTCTTTTAGGTAGGTATTTTTTCGCTAGTCTGAATTCTTGACACATCGTTCCAATTTTGAAAACAACATTTAAAATATTGTATTATACGTAGGTACTTTATCGTTTATCTGAATTCTTAATACATCAGTTCAAATTTCTAAAACGACAATTAAAATATTGTATTATGGGTAATCACTTTATCGCTTGTCCGAATATTTGACACATCAGCTCCAATTTCTAAAATGAGATGAATTTAAAAAAAATGAGTGTGTCTAACCTTTACGCGCCAAACCAGCTAACCAGCGTTACAATCACAGATAGACGAATCAATATTTTTATTAACAATATAAATACATGACGTAAATCGACCACATGTCTTGTGGGACCAAATTACATAAAAATTTTAAAAACATTAAGATTTTTTTTAAAGTATATTATAGTTCCTTGTGCCTTCCCTGAACGTGAACACGCCATGTGCTGTACATTGCAACAAAAAGAATATCAATATGTCGTGAGAGATTTGCCAGTCTAACCGTCGCTTTACTAATACACTCTGCATACAGCCTTAGAGTTCCTAGTACCTTGTGACATAAAATTTCTGCAAGATGGACGTTTTCCTACACCTGTCCGGTAAATCCGGTAAGCTTTGTGAATTTAATTATAAGTTTGTGCATAAATAATACAAAATTTCAGAACATTTGTTTAGCATTATTGGATAATTTTGACGTATTCATTTTTGTAGAATATCACCTTTAGGGAGATGTACGAGTAATTATGTACAATGTGGTTCCACGATAATTCAAAATCAACTCAACACCTCTCTGAAAAATAATTAAAAGTTATGAAAAAAATAACCCATAACCTAACCTAACGTAACCTATTTCCCCATTTTTTCATACATTTAAAGACTTTTCAAAGGAAGGCTTGAGATGAATTCATTCCGAGTTATCTGGTCACCGTACAATGTATTATAAGTTTTAAAAAAGATATCGTGGGCTGTGATTATAATATATTAGATTTGTTGGATAAAATAATTAAAAAGAACATAACTATTAAAAAAGAGGATGGATAATTTGGATGGAAACTAAAAATTGTTTTCAAAAGGTGATGAAATAAGCTTTCAAATTTTATTATTAGAAATAATTATGTAATTTTTTAAATATAATTTTTTTTATAAGAAAAACTCTCATTTCAAATTTTGAAGGTTATTCCCATCAAAGTAATATATCATTGAAGAAGAAGATAACAATAATAATCAAATTTTTTAAAATATGAAAATGAATAAGACACAGGAAAATAATAAAATATAATGGCTGCAACTGGGACTCGAACCCAGAACCTCACGTCTAACCGGGACATACGCATTAACCAATTTTACTATTGCACCCTATCGTATCTATTGTCAACTTCATATTTCAAATCTCAGAATTAAAGGCGCAATAGCAAAAATGGTTAATGCGTATAGGTTCTGGGTTCGAGTCCCAGTTGCAGCCATTATATTTTATTATTTTTCTGTGTCTTGTTCATTTTCATATTTAAAGAAATTAGATTATTATTTTATCTTCTTCTTTAATGATAAAAAATTTTGATGAAAACTTGAAAAAGTTTTAAAAATGGCTCACTTTACGTTTTTTCTAACTAAAATTACTGATAAAGAAAGAAAATAAAAATACACACATATTTCATTAGACAAACGAATTATAAACGTTATTGTCACCTCGACTTTTTTGTCGCTTCATGTAAAAAAAAAATAATCTTAAAAAATTCACAAAGTTTCATAATTTATTTTCAAATTGCGATCGGAAACTTTGGTTTCCTTTTTTATCATCGTTTCTGGTTAATATATATATATATATATAAGTGAAATGATTTGAAAGATTATACTTATTAAATATTACATAACAAGTTGTTTGAGTGGGAACAGGGTGAGGGTAGGATGGGGTGGGATCGTTCTAGTTGTTTTATAGTATGTATATGTGCATAGTATGTAGTAAAAATAAGCATAACAAAAATAAGGAAGTTCATATGATGGTGGTAGCATTAGATGAGTGTCTATAGTTGTTGTAAAGTAATGAGAGATCGCCTGTGTGACTTTAAGGTCCAGAGTTAAAAATGTCAAATTGTTTATGTATGTATTGAAAATGTGTGATGCACGATAAATAAAGGAGTTTTGCTTAAAATTGGGGTTGCAACGCAGTACTTATAAATAAATTATGTCATTTATTTATTTATTGGTTTTGCGACGTATTTTCTAAGTGCGTTTCATTCAAATTTAATGGTTTAATTGTTTATCTCAATGGGGCATTTTTTAATCAAACGGGACCGCAACACCGGTCATGGGGAACCAATTTATATGTTGACATTGTCAATTTACTTCAATGAATCGTGGCAATGGCTTTACGGGGCTGAGGCAAGTGGGCTTCTTGTGAAAACATAAGATGGATTTTAAAATGAAAAGTATTTAATTAGATATTGTTATAAGTGGCCGATAGCCCAATGGATATTGGGCGCTTTTAATATTCCAACGGGAATGGCACGGCGATGGCACGGCGACGGCAATGGCACGCGTCGTTTAATTTTTTTTAAGTGTGGGAAGTAGACATGCTCATTATGAGTTATCTATACTGTTATATATATTTCTATGGTGAGAAATTAGAACACGATCATACTAAAGGAACCTTACTATCACTTTATTCATTTAAAATGCTCTTCACTGCCTTAGTTAGAAGTAATTTAGAATACAATTCCACTATTTGGTCACCATACTATAAAGCACATCAAATTAAAATTGAGAGAGTTAAACATAAATTTTTAAGGTTCATTAATTTCTAACTCTCCATACCCATTGAACAAATCAATTATGATAAATTAATGATAGGACTTAATTTAACTGACTTATCTTGTAGAAGAACAAAGAGTGATATGGTACTTTCATTCAAATTAGTTAATGGCACAATTGACGCACCTGACTTAATAAAACTAATAACATTCCGAGTACCAAATCGTAACACGAGGCTTCCAGAGCTGTTCTTTGTTTATCCTTCAAAAACTAACTATTTCATTAACTCCCCAATCCAAAGGCTACATAGGCTTGGAAATAAATTTAGTTCAGTTGATATTTTCGTTTATTCATTACCTAAATTTATTTCCGAAATTTCAAAAATTCTGTTTCCCGTTTACTAAACTTATTATTTTTGTATTATGATTATTGTAAAAGCCCTAAGGGCATGAATAAATAAATAAATAAACAAATAAATAAATAAATTTATTAGAACACCCCGGTCGACAATAATTTTGCAAGTTTACAGGTGGTTCTTGCAGAAGTCTTTCCTTCAGATAAGATAGATTTCAATTAAGGTTTATAAATATGTCAAGACTAACGCAGACCCATGAAAAATATATTACAATTGTTATATAAGTTATATTATTGATTTTAGATATGTCTGAATTTTTCACATAACTTGTCTCGATTTTGAAATACAACACTAAAATTCCGAGTTTTAGAGATCATTCTCCCAGTGTTACAAACATAAAAGTAATCAAGATTAGCATTTTTTATGATTGATCACATTAGGTGTCCGAAATAGCAAGTTTTAAATTTTGTATTTCCGGAAAATAATCTTAACTGGGGGGTTCATTGTTCGTTTGGTAAAAAACAATTTAAAAAGGACGGACAGATGCTGAAAATTCTTTACGATAATTGACCAAATTATTTATGTTTCCATAAACAATGGATGACTCACAGATTAAAACAATTAATCGGTTAAGATGTCGCAACGCCACTGGCTCGTATTTCTCTCACGTGATGCAAAATAACTCAATTGACTTCTGAGTCTCGACAATTATTATTCTTCCGACAACGGCAATGATTATTGGGTAATTGGAACTTTACTTATTTTTTGTCGCGGACATCATTAACTTTGAATGATTTACGTCACGTGACGCCCGATGATGTTTTGCCCGAAGCTGAAAGTGCGATCATTGGCCAGTTAATACTTTAGTCCGTGGAGGTAGTTGCCTGGTAGTCTGGTCCAAACACCTCCTGAACAACTCATAAACGATTCCTGGACAAGTGCGGTTCACAAGCGTCATGTGTTTTTCAATGAAAATGTTTTGGTCGGTGAAAAATAGAAACTCGGAAAATTACACTATAAAAGCCAGTAAGTGTGGCGCTATATTTTTATCTTTCACTTTTGCTCTATGTTTTTTTATCACATTTTTAATAAAATCGTTTGGTTAAAATTAAATGAAAACAGTTAAATAATAGGTGTTTCACTAATGAAAGACATTTCCTTTATAGTTGCTATTCATTAATATTATGTGGATTTAATAGAATCAACAATAATTAAAGTGACACATTTAAAAGTGTTCCAAGACGAATTCAATAATAATTCAATAAACATAATAATTAAATAGACACATTTAAAAGTGTTCCCAGACGAATTCAATAAAAAACAAACTGACACATTTAAAAGTGTTCCATGACGAATTCAATAATAATTAATAGTGTTCCACGACGAATTCAATAATAATTAATAGTGTTCCACGACGAATTCAATAATAATTAAACTGGCACATTTGAAAGTGTTCCATGACGAATTCAACAATTCTTAAATTGACACATTTAAGTGTCCCAAAACGAATTCAATAATATGGCGTAATTTACAAAGAGAAAAAACTTAACAACGTGTCATTTAAAAATGTTGATTGGTTATTGATAATCTTTAACCACTGAAGCGATAGAGCAATTAAAACGTTTTTCTCGGATTGCTAAAGGAAAATTTTTCGCCCACATTAAAAAAATTATACCTACAAATTTGAATATGGAGACATACAAACTGATTATAGTTCTATACAGCCAATGAATTTACCTATCTATTATCACATATTCGTAGGATTTATTAAAAAAATATTATTAAATCATTAACTATAAAACATTGTAAAGAATCTAGAGAATATTTATATCGTTATATTTTGAATGTACAATATATTATGTAGTCCTTTTAAGAAAAAAAAAAAAAAAAATTGCCACATTTTGGCAACAAAGCAATCCGTGGTTTTGTAAATTGTAGCATATTGTGGCAAAAAGCGCTCGAGAGGTTAAACTCTTGTTTACACTATTTCTAATTTCCACGGTTTCAAGAGTAAAGTGTAGCAACTCTATTTCAATATTAAAATCAAAAGTATGGTTGGTCCCCCAATAAATAATTAGAAACTTCGAGAAACTATTACTGTTTCTTACGTTAACATCATATGCGCCTTTATCCTAATGATGCCACAAAATAAGTGTTTGCTATGTTTAAAGAAGTGATTATCTTGTGTTTAAAAAAGCCGGTAAAATATTAAATTTGTTATTGTTAAATTTTATTCTTGGTATCGTTGATTAATCGTTTTGTCATCGCCATGACAGAAGCCTAATTTATGAAATAACTGTGAAATTTCCTGTTTAATAAATATCATTTTCAAGTTCGTTAGCGTGAAGAATGTCATTTTTTGTGATTTGTTCCGTTTGTTGATTATTCAAAACTGTACTATTTTTGGAACTTGTTTGAAAAATGTTTTCCGTGTGATTTAAATAATATTTGCAATTATTAGCTTCGTTAATTAAGTGTTACACATCGAGAAGGACGTGATTTCACGTGTATTATTATCATAAAAGGGTCAATTTTGAAGTGCATACATTATTTATATTTTGAGTTTATTATTTTATTTTAATTTAGGTTTGAAAATGGTAAATAATGCACCAAAAAATTATGCTTATAGGTCTGTGATTTACTGTTGTATCACCAAAAAACTACATATCTCGAGGTGTTTATAATAATAATAATATTTGGCTAATTTATATAGCGCTGTTTTCGTGAAAAATCATCTCAAGGGCGCTGAAATGGGCTTTGAAGAATTAAATTCCGAAACAGTATTTTATTAACAGTGATTATCGTTGATATATTTTTTCTCTTTTTTCAGCGATGCAAAATTTCAGGAAGGATAACCGGAAGCGGAAAAAAATTTCCGGAAGAGATCATCCGGTGATAGGATGGATACAGGAAGTGCCGAGGGGAAGCTTTGGATATTACGCCGGTGAGAATTCGTTGTGACTGCACTTTTAATGTTGTCCCTTTGTCCATGATAAATATTTTTCGCAGGTTGCATTTATTAAAAACAGTGGAGTGCTTAGTCGTAATTCTGCAAGAATTTTGAAAAGAGTTTTGCCTTTAATTTATAATATTACAATCGCTGGAATATTTTTTTAACCGACATTTAGGTTTATATTTTTTTTTACATTAACTTCACACAGGAGGCCTTGAGGAAAATAATTACCCTCAGGGCCTTAAAGAGATCCATGTTGTATGAGAGAGAAAAACAGAGACCGGCAAATCATTCCACAGCCGAGCTCTTGAATCAAGAACGAGTCGTAGAAGGGATCCGTTCTCATGTGACAAATGTCGTAGAAGCGATCCGATCTCATGTGACAAATTTCAATCGTGTTCATATGTTATGCGCGCATTTGGCGTGTTTCCCGAATATGCACCGGTGTCAAAGGGATCAATGACGCTAGTTCTTCGGTGCATCTTCCATTTTAATACCGGTAGAAAAAGCACAGCATTCCTACACCACACTTGTGTTATAAAGATTGCAAATCCGCTTGTTAAGATAGGGGAATCTATCAAACGGACCGCCCGTTTCCGCATTTAAAGATTTTTTTTAGGTATTTTGGGGCTCCAGATCAGAGTTGGATGCTAAATTCAATAGTGGGATGCACTTGCAATTTGTACAGGGTCAGCAGTTTTGTACTAATAAGGTATCTGCGGGCCCTGTACAGACGCCCAGTTTCTGCGATGCTATCTTGACTCTGATTTCGATGGAGACGTATAAAAATAAATGTTTTCCTCGTCGTATGATTTTTAACATCTACTGTCACTGAGCAATAAATGTAAGGTATTTTGTTCTTGTCGGCAGATTTATGTTTTGACGTTTATTTCTTATTAAATATATTTTTAATGTATAATTGTCACAGTGTGAAAATACCGAATGACATTTTTTTGGTACACAGTTCCTGTGGACATACAGTTCCTGTGGACAGGTTGATAAACAGTTCCTGTGGACAGGTTCACGTTTTGACATTTGTTATATTAGTCCCGCGCTCGGTGTAACTCTAAGTAACCAGTTCAGATATGGGGGCTCCATCGAGGCCAGAGTTAAGTTAGCCTCTCAGAAACTGGGCTTACTGTACAGGGCCCGCAGATACTTTAATAGTACACAACTGCTAACCCTGTACAAATCGCAAGTGCGCCCCACGGTTGAATTTGGCAGCCACCTCTGGTCTGGAGCCCCAAATTACCTGAAAAACACCATCGACTCTGTGCAGAAACGGGCTGTTCGTTTGATAGATTTTCCCATCTTAAGAAACGGATTGCAATCTTTAGAGCACAGGCGTCGGGTTAGAATGCTATCCATGTTCTACCGGTATTTCAATGGAAGATGCTCCCAGGAACTAGCGTCATTGATCCCTCGGCACCAGTGCATAGTCGGGAAACACGCCAAATGCTCGTCCAACATCTGAACACAGTTAACATTTGTCACATGAGAACGGGTCGTTTCTATGACTCATTCTTGAGTTCAACAGCTCGACTGTGGAACGATGTGCCGGCCCTTGTGTTTCCTTCCTCCTACAACATGGGTCTCTTCAAAACCCAGGATCATTCCTTTCCTTCCACAATGAGACCCTCCACACAGCATTTCCAAAGATGACATAGGAATTATTGTTAATAAAAATACCCGTTAAAAACCACGGTTTGTCTCAATTCTCGACAAATCATTTCCAGTTTTGAAAATGGACAATTAATTAATTTTCCCTTAAAAATATTATATAACAGGTATGTACTTTATAGCCTGTCTCAATTCTCCAAATTAACATTTTTTCAATTTAGAAAATTTTGACACTCGGTCTGCGATCCGCTCACTGAGGCAACTGAAAACTGTCAACTGGCAACTGTCTGTATGACAATGTGATGGCCCGCACACTTCATAATCACTTAAAAACCCGTTGCCAATGGTAACGCAAGCGTTGGATCGCGACTCGCACTGCTGATTGCCGTGGCCGGCCGTTGCTAGTTGCCAGCTGTCAGCTGATTGTTCTTCGACTATGGTTAAACGAGCTTTTTGACCAATCAAGACATAGAAACCAGCCGGTTTTAGTTTGGTTTCAGTTGCCTCATCAGCGGAGCGCCTTATACTCAAATCAAACCGAAGAGTTCATTAAACCGAAGCTAAAGACTGACATAGTGACATTCGAAATAAATATTTAAAATTTTTGTTGGCGTATTGATTTTGATTTTATCATGGTTATACTATAATCCGCCCCGGGAACCATTTACTGCCATTGATCGCCATAAATGGTTTGCTGTGCTTGGTCACTTAGCGAGGGTGCCCGAGTTCATTGGGCGAGGTTTGTCTAGGCCTCGGCGGCGGGTGCGTTTGCCCACGATCAAGAAATATTTGTTGAGGGAGATCTTTTGACCTCTCCATCTTTTGACTTTTTCGACCCATTGCCTTGCATCCCTGGGATGGATTCATACGTTCGTCAACCTGGACACATTGACCCAAGGTTCCTACCCACTCTCACTTCCGATTCTTCCTTTCTATGTATTCAACGTATATCTATTTGTATTACGCATAAGGGAGTTGCACCTTATAAAAATGACATATCATAAGAAAAAATAATAAATAAATTAATCCAGAGCCTATTTTGTGAAGAGCTTTATTTTCCAGCAAATTTTAAAAACTTCGGAGAGGAGTTTAAATTTCCTTTAAATAAATGAAATAATTATATTTTGTTGAAAATAATGTTTTGTTCAATAAGAGAAAACTAAAAAATGGATTTTTCAATGTTTAATATCACAAATAATCTCGAAACGGTTATTTTCGATCCTTTTTGAAACACAAAAACTTTATGTAAGCAACGGCGTGGTTTTTTTTACTTGTTCTGGGTGTAAGGAAAAAAGTACGAGGGATGCACATGAATCTGAGGTCAGTGTGTCCAGTTAGTGACAGACGTATGAACACATCCTCCAACGGGAGAGTCCGGCTGGAGAGTTCAAAAGGTCTGGTGATGAGACCTGAATAGTTAGGTTCTTCCCCACCTTCCTCTTTCCCATCTCCTTCCCCTCCCCACTATCCTTAGCCTCACAACATACTCCAATTGGAGATGCCATGGTCTCACTCACTGGCTCCAGACGGGAGCAGTTGTATTTCTTGTGCATACATATAAATAAATTTAAAAAACTCTCCACGCAGTAAGTGGGCAAACGCATCCTCCAATAAGACAAATCTCACTCCCAAGAACCCGGACACCCCTGCGAAGTCACCAAACCTAGCAAATGTGTTGGTTATCAAATGAATGATTCCCTGAGCATCGGTAAACCAAACCTGAAAACTTTTACAGATATATTTTATAATAATTCATAACTAAATCATTGTCATCCAACACGATTCAATTACTTTTAAATTGGTAAGGTTAATTAATATCAATAATTTATTCGTGCACATATATTAATAACTCGTCGCCAAAATATGCATCCATTTTCACTCCACCGAAGCCAAGTTGGGTGAAGCAAATTCGATTATCGGTAATCTATTTATCCGGTGCAGTAATATGATTAATTTCGGGCTTCGTTTGGGTGTGAGTTCATGGCTTAAATATTTGCCACACTACGAATTTAAAATTAATATCCAAAGGATAATTTATTTAATACTTAATTAATATGAAAATCGATTCTCTCGCAACACGCAATTCAAAATAAAAAGGATTCATGTTTTTACTAATTATATTCTTTAGATTTTGTTAAAATTTCGGTTAAAATGCACTGATTAGGTTATGGGCTATTTTTCAATTTTTATTTCGTGGCATTTAATGAATTTTCAAAGAATTATTGAGTTGACTTAATTCTGAATTATCATGGAACCGTCGTCTTTCGGGATGCTGTGTGGAGGATATTTTTTGAGGAAAGGAAATAGTGAACCTGGATCTTGATGGGACCCATGTTGTTGGAGGGAGGAAACGCGGAGGCTTAAATCTAAATCGCATAAAATACATCCATTTTAATGATTCAAAGTGAAATTTAAAAAAAAAACATCTGCTGTAAATTAGAAAAGCTGTTAAATATTAATTTATTATTATAAAACATTATTTATCTATTTTTCGCAGAAAATCCTTTAAATGGTTATCATTTTTATTAAAAAATCAAGATAAATCCTAAACTTTTCCCTCTTACTCATAATCGTAATATAACTAATACGCGTCGTATTACGGCGTAACAGTGAAAAACTTGACTTATTATCACTGCATGTGCATGGTTAAAACGGCTTTAAACCAGGTTTAAGGCCAACTTTACAAAACCATGGGTGAGTCGGCGTATACCGCAATTATGAGTAAGGGGGTATATGTTTTCCTGATTAAGAATTTTATTACAGCAATTAATTGGTAAAAATAATAAACAAAAAAAAGTATTTTTTTAAACTTACCTATATTTAAAATGTAACTCATTATCATAGACATATGAATATGATATATAGATATATGAATATTCATATGTCTGTGCTCATTATGAAGAAAATGAGCTAAACTTCCAACAAAATTTTCTAAAAATATGAATTTTATCCGAATTGTTAAATAGTGACAAATAATTTTCAAGACGTTCACAAATACACAATATTTAAAAAATGTTTTAATTTTTTTCATGTTAATAGATACTTTTGCATAATAAAATGCCAAATTATATTTTTTTTTTCACCTGCAAACAACCAACTTTATTTTTATATGAGAAAGGCATGTAAGTGCTAAATCTCTCATTAGGTGATATAAAATATGTATATATTATTTATATATTTTATATCACATAGATGACATAAAATCAGAAATAATCGTTGAAAATTATATTTTATCATTGGAATTTGATTCTCACATCGAACAGAAAATTAAACGTAGGTAATATAATATATTAGAATAATATTATGTAAAATATTAATATAATAGATCTTGTAATTTACTACCTTTTTTTTTAACAACACCAGTTAACATTCAATAACAACACTTCACAGTCTCGGAAATAAATATTCTGATCTGGGAGATATATTTCACCTTAAATAATCTCTTTAAATATTATTTATTTCAATTTGTTTATATGTCGAGACACAAATAATTTAAATTAATTTAATAATTTTTTTGTTTATATTGAATATCAATTTATGCTAGACTTCTTTTAATTTTACCAATGTATTTTATCTTATTATGTGCTTTTCTGTAAAAAAAATTTCATTGTATTATGTTTTCTTTATTTTTATAATTTTAAGGTATTTACGAGAGAAAAAAATGTTTTGTAAAATAACTGTGTGACTTCTCAACTTATAAACTAGAATGTAAAAGCCCATTAGGGCATGTAATAAATAAATAAATAAATATGAATATTCGTATGTTATTGATCAGTTTTTATGTAATGCAATTTTAGTTTTTTTTTAAAGTATGTTAAACGATTGTTGTTGCCTTATAATATTACAACGTTTACTTATTTCATTTACTGCAAAAATTAAAAACTATCATTTTTTTTTACCTTTCTGATGCCGAGATTTTTTTCCGATTAATTTCCCTAGTTCACTCAGAATGCAATAACTTCCCAATTGATAAAACATGTCAATTTGTATTAAATCACTTTATCCGTTTAATTACATCGATCAAGAACAGACGCATTTGGATGATGTGAAACTATACGGTCGAATTTCCCACTGTCTGTCTATCGCTGATTAGAGATATGAGCTAATAACTTGATCGATAAATAATTACAAACCAGATAAGGAGGACTTATCGGTAACCTTTAACCTGAGGATTTCCTGATAAAACGGGCATCACAATAATTAGCCGGTAATCCAATATATATATATATAAATAAATTCGTTTCGTTTCAAAAAGGATGAGACAAAAATAGCAACATATTGAGCCAGGCAGAAGCCTAGAAAATAAATATTATTAATTATGCGTATTACTTAGTTTTCATAAATTAATAATGTAGTAGTATGATCGATGGTCCATTAAGTCCTCAGTATAGTCTAAAAGATCTTACTAATATTATAAACGCGAAAGTTTGTATGGATGTATGTATGTTTGTTACTCTTTCAAGCAAAATTTACTGAATGGATTTTAATGAAACATTACAATAATATAGCTCATACGTCAGAATAATATATAGGCTATATTATAAAGCTAGCTATTTATTTTCAATATATTAAAAATAATAATTATTGTTTAATAGAAAATATATACAAGGCAAGGCCCTTGACTAGAGATCCGTAGGTCGCGGGTTCAAATCCAAATTTTATTGTGTTTTCATAAATTAACCATTTAAGTAATATAAGGAATATTTACGGCACTATCCAGAGTGGAAGATACATTCAGTATCGCCCTGGTGTAAGACCACCATTCAGAATTGAAAAGTTGCTTGAAATGGCTGTAGCCGTGTTTAGTGACTAGTTCTGTATAGCCAGGTACTTCCCCACCTTCCTTTTCCCAATCTCCTTCCCCTCCCTACTTACATTCAGCCTCATACCCCAATTGAGGATGCCATAGTCTCACTGGTCCAGACAGGAGCAGTTGGGACTAGTCTTAGGTGTTAACATAAAAAAAATGATAGTGACTACACTGAAGGTATTTTATACGAATTGTCACTGCGAAATGTCAAACGTCAAGCAGTTACGTAAAAATATTAATAAATTGGCATTTTGAATTAAAATACTAACCTAAATATGCATTGACAGTCCGCATTTATTTTTTGACGCTAAACGGGAGTTAATTAGTTATTTTGATTGCGTCTCAGATGCATTATTTAAGTCTATGGATTGCGTATATGACTTCTTTCATTTCTAAGAGCTTCGTTAGTTTAATACGATCATTAAATTAGCCAGTAATTTTGCATAACGAACGACTTAATTAAAAAAATACGTTTGTATTAATAGTTAACCGAAACGTATTTGATACTATGGAAGCTGCGCTAATATTTATAAATCGTCGGAAACCGTACTCTCAAATATTAATAACTGACCATAGATGACGGATTTGGTCAATATCTATTGGTATGGGATTTTGTCGATCGTCCATGTTAGACCCCCTGGTGCTAGCATAGTCCATCGATAAGGATCGGTAGGATAATTGTCGGTAACTCATGTTAGACCCCCTGGTGCTAGCATAGTCCATCGATAAGGATCGGTAGGATAATTGTCGGTAACTTCTCATCTAAAACAACTAGAACTATAACTATAACTAGAACAACTGCAGATCGCAAACGAACAGTTCACAATGACTAAGTGTCCCTAATATATTCGATATCAACTGTTGTCTGTACGTTAGCGATCTGCAGTTGTCCTAGGGAACGATGAGAAGTTACCGAAAATTATCCTACCGATCCTTATCGATGGACTATGCTAGCACCCCGGTGTGCTAGCACGGTCGCTCGATATGAAGTTACCGACCGATTGTCGGTAACTTCTCATCGTTCCCTAGGACAACTGCAGATCTCAAACGTACAAACGACAGTTGATATCGAATATATTAAGGATGCCTAGTCATTGTGAACTGTGACCTATTCGTTTGCGATCTGCAGTTGTCGTAGGGAACGATGAGAAGTTACCGATTGTTATCCTATCGATCGTTATAGAGCAAGCGTGCTAGGGAGATAAATCGATAGAAATATACTGTGGGTGTATCCGTGTACCCAAACTAAGGTTATTTTTATTGGTTGGTTACTAAGCCAAGTGATCAATGACGACATGTGGAAGAAGTTCATTTTTCGCTTGATTTTGAAGTCACCGAAGACAAAAATTTCATTAACATTTTTTACTTCAAATAATTTTAGAAGTTACAGGTTAAAGTTCGCCACTGTTCATAAATTGGGGGCATTATTTTTCTTTATAATCGGTATAGGTCGGTCTGTAAAATATTTCCTGTTCATTGGTGTTCATAAATAATGTTTTTTAGTTTGTATTTATACTTGTGTTTAGGAGAGTGGAGTGCCGTGACAGCGCAGTCTCCAATTGGACTAGAGATTGCTAAAGCTGAAAAGTGGGTTCCTTCTGCTATATTATCCTTTACCGACCATTGGAAACCTGGCTGTACGGTTTTGGCAATCAACAATGGAATTTCCGGTAAATATTATAATATTATAAAGTAATTATACATTTAAAAAACTACACTTTTGACCAAAAAAATTAATTTCAACATACACAAACAATCATGATTAGACCAGTTAGACAAGCGTTTTAAAGAACATAAAAACTCCGACGGTAAACACAAGCTTTGGACAAAGACACGACAAATATCATGCAATAAAAGATTTCTCCAATATTTCACATGATACAAAAATGAGGGAAACCAAAAACATTTCAGATTCAAAATTAAAAGTTGGATTAAATACCAAAAATGGCAAAATTACAAAAAAAAAAATTACGTAAAAGAATACAAAATATACACTTAGTACACAATAAATAAATCATTATATTCAACCGCCCCTCATTACATTTTTCTATTAATTTAATTTTAGTATTTTTTTACAATACCGTATTTATTATTGTATTTTATTTTTATCGTCTCAGTTTTATTTTAATTTATTTCGAGAATTTAAACCTTATCACCATCTACATAGGGAGTGTTATTGTTAGCGGCCTGATCCTGAATTTTATACGACTTGGCACATCATCCTTCATTTACTATGCTAATTTTTAAAAAATGTGGGCATCTGTAATAAATTATTTATATTAATGATAAAATTAATCAAATGTTATACATCGAAATGTTATACAATAAATAATGGTATTTTATGTTGAAGTAATTATGGAAGTAATTATGCATTTGTCATTTACAAGATTGCTAAAGTACGGAAATAATTATGCCTCTCCGTGGAAATCTTATTTATTTATTACTACTTATAATTATATTATCCAATTATATAAATACTACATAATATACAACACTATGTAAATGCAGTTATTATTGCCAGGTAATAACTCAGGTGCGGGGCATACGTCATTCCTATGTTTACCTACGTTAAATTGTCGTGAAAACAAGCTTATGTGCCTAAGCAGTTAACATTTCTTCCAACCAACACACTGAAAAATATAGCTTCAAAAAAATAAGAAATATTGCCGTTGCAGTTTCGTTAAATTAAAGCTATGTAAACATGTAATTGTTTTTTACGACACCTAATAACTATTTAATCACCACTCATTATTATGTTTTTTACCTATGTTGTTACTTGTCAATCTTAAGTCGGGTTATATTATTATTATTATACTACTTGTCCATCAGGGCGTTAAAAACTAATAAATAATTATATTTTCCTAGCCGTGATGACATTCCTCGAGAGACCTGACATGCCCTCCCTCACAGGGGGACCCCTGAAGACAAGCTTCATTTTCGCCCAGATGCACTTCCACTGGAACCAGGATAACCACACGGGCACGGAACACGCTATTGACGGTAAAAAGTAAGACCTTCTTCCTTTTAGTGGTACGGATCCTGTTGTGCAAACAGGTTGATATTCTTGATGCGATGGAAGCAATGTCTACAACCAGTGATGTATTTGCACAAATTAGGGAATAGTACCGTTAAAATGGTAAAAAGTAAGACCTTCTTCTTTTTAGTGACCACGGATCCTGTTGTGCAAACCAGTCATTGCTATTGACATTCATTGATGCGATGGAAGCAATGTCTACAACTAATGGTGAATTTTAACAAATTAGGAATTGATACTGTTAACAATGTGTGGAAAATTTAACGTTGATTTTATGGATCTGTTCGTCATACTAAAAACTACTTTAAAATGTTATAAAATCACAAATTCCTAAACGCATTCATTTTGGCTACGCTATGGGTAACGCTGCTAAGACAGCAGCTATCAGGACTTTGGACTGTTCTTAGAAACATTGTGCGGTAGACGTCATTAAAGCCCCCACCTGCAAATATCGTTTTGACAGCATTCAATTTAAAAATAACACTTATCACATCGTTACCATAGAAAATTAAATTCTTCAACAGAAAAGTTTAACAAATATCTATCTATTTTTGGCAGTGAAAATCAGTGAAAATAAACCATAAGTTTCTACCCTCTACTTTCAAGTTGGTAGTTTCCCTCAGGCCAAAACATCCATTGATAATGCTTTGAAGAGGTTCATTTCATCGACTGGGAGTCTTAAATAAACGTGTGTTCAAGCAAGTAGGAAGCACAATAGTTGCCTATGCATTCCACTAACAAGGAGTCGTAAAATCAATCCACAAGAGTCATCAGTATTCTAAAGATAGCAAACCGCTCGCGCTTGTTAAAATAGGGGAACCGATCAAAACAGTTGCCTGTTTTATCACAATTTCAAGGAATTATTTAGGTGTCAATGCTCTTACGATTGTCAACCCATCACAGACCACCAATGATGCTACCGGATAATGTTTGAGTTTCACTTGCCAATATTAGTCGAACTACACAACGTAGTAACATATAAAACAATCTTCAATTGGAGATTGTGTGGGCTTCATTTGAATTTGTTTCAATCCCCTAACTGTTTATTCTGGCTTGCATGGATACCCTTTTCAAAAACATACCTTTAAACTTGTTGGAGAAGTATCAGTTAGGATCAATAATCAACGTTACCGTTAGATCAGTTTACTTGTTCCATGGACTAATCATCACAAAACATATTCAGATACGCCTGCGAGGCTCACCTAGTCCACTACAACAGCAAGTATCCGAGCTTTGAAGCGGCTTGTGCACAACCAGACGGACTGTCCGTGGCTGGATTCCTACTGAAAGTCGCTCAAAGACCCAACCCTGGGTTCCAGCCGCTAGTCGATTCACTGGCTAAGGTTACTTATCCAATGCAGGAGGCTACTCTAAAATCAGGTATGTTGGAAATACAAAGCGATGTTTTTTGTGCATGATTTACGAATAGTAGAGGTTTAAGAAACAGGCCCTGTGGCACTCCGTATGATATGTGAACCTTATCCTCGAGGTATATTAACCTATCTTTGGAGGAGAATGAAAACTGTTGTCAACTGTTCCTAAAACTAAACATTCCGATTTTTGTTTCAAAGACCTTTTTCGTAGGTTGTGCAAAAACGACCTACACCATGTTGTTGGTGATGGGCACAATCGAGATATAAATTTTCACGGTTATTACAATACGTATTTTTTTAAATTTGACTTGGAAGATCCATAGTGCGTTGAGGCAAATTAAACCTGGAGCAAGGATATCGTGCAACTCCCGATTTTGAAGGTTATTTCATAATATGCTTCGCCTTCAAAAATGTATCATAGACTATTTCAACTTTTCATAACATTATTTTCATACCTAACTTTTTTTATTTATTTTAGTTTATTAGGGAAACAAACAGTTATACATATTTATAAAAGTAATTAATTTATTACATGGTTGCATAAACCAGTAAAGTTTCCGCATAAAATTGATATAATAAACAGAAAAACATAGATTATTTTTTAATTTTTTTATTTATTTATTTATTTTATATTACAGAAACAAACAATACATTGGTTACAGTGATGAGACAGTTTACATATATTAAATGATATTTCATGGTGGGTACCTATGATATGTTTCTTTGAATATCTTATTTGTAATTACCGGGAGATGTGCGTAGTGTATATGTGCGTGAGTGTATGTGTGAGTATGTTGGTAGGTGTGAGAAGTGTATGCGCATTGAATAGTTTATATCATTGACATGATGCTCTTTTTAAATTTGGGCAGTGAATCGGAGAAATTGTCAATGTTAGAATTTAGGCAAATATTATTGAATGTATGAAGAGCACGGTTAATTGTCGTATTAGTTGCTGCATTTGTTTTGCAATTAAGCGTGTGAAACAGTGCAGTATGTCGTGTACGTCTTATGAAAATGATTATGAAAACCTAAAGTGGTAGAAAAGGAAAAATTAAAAAATAGCAATAGATCATGCTTCTAACGAGCAGTACCATTCAGCACCAGTACCATAAAGGATATAGGAGATATAATATGAAATTCAACTATGTACCTATATAAAACTAATACATTTTCACATCATTATAATATAATCTTCAAGGTTAAACATGATAAAAAAGAAAGGAAACAACATAATAGGAGTCAGAAAATAACACGCAGCAGGGGTTGAGGATTCAAAACTAATAATTTGTTTTTAATTTTTTCTGTTAAAAATTTACTAAATTGGACTGAGGACAAATGGAAAATATCAGCGTCTGAAAATATATAATTGTATTTTGTGCATGCTCTTCTGAGAAATGAAGGTTGTGTGTAGTTTGTTTTTGATTGTCGGATTTGGAATAGTTGGTTTCATCTGGTATTTCGTATTGGGCAGTGAAAATTAATGTTTTCTAGAAGATAGTTGTTATCAACAATTTTGTTAATGATTTGAATAAAAATTTCTAGTCGAATATATTTCTCCTATTGAGTCCGCTTTTGAATTCCCCTCAGAGTTGATAAATTATGGAATAGTAATGAGTATAACAACATAATATTGTTATATAACTATAACAACATATTGGTGTGGGTACACATCAACATAAACAACGCAATTAGGATTTCGATTATTTTCTGCGTTATTTCAACCATTGGCGTCTTTAGGTTGTTAAGTAGCAAGTTTTATGTCGTTAGGTCCATAACTTTAGTCATTAGGACAATAATATGTTTTGTTGACGTACGTGTTGTAATATGAATTAGTATGTATTGATGTATTTAATTTGCAATAAGACCTGTCAAGTGATCACGAAGGATAAACCAACGAACAATATGCTGACCTAAAATATATATATTTTTTTTGATTATTTAATTATCGCATATAAATTACAAAATTAATTTAAATTGTGCGTTCATTTTTTATTTACATTAACACAAAAACTTCCCTTAAAACTGCTTTAACACAATTAACATTTATTAACACAATTACTTATTTACGCACCCCCTTTTGGTTATGGTTTTATTATATAATGTTGAAAAGTACCTAAGTTCATTAGAAAATGATTGGAAAACATTTTAATATGACCATTTGAAACCTTTCTTTCGCTTTTTCGCCTTTCTTTTTATTTTCTCCAGAGTGGAAGATACTATTAGTATCGCCCTGGTGTAAGACCACCATTCAGAATTGAAACGTTGCTTTAAATGGTTTTAGCCGTGTTTATTGACATCATTTTATTTAAATAAAATGATGCCACAAACCACATAATAACATGATAATAACATCAATCATGTTATAATCCTGACGAAGAAATCATCGGTTTTGAAGGGATTTTTTTACACAATTTTGGTCTCAGGTATGAAAATATCCTTTGATAAGCCACTGTGTTGCTTATTGGGATCTCACTATGATTAAATAATAAATAAAAAAATGCCTGAGGTAGATTGACGAAGAGGTGAGAGCAACATTATCAATGATTGCTCATAATTTTGATCGCCTGAACTCAGTTAAGCAGGCTCACATTTCTCATTAAACATCTTTTCATATTATATTGATTTTAATAATAAATATTAAATGAACATGGATTTTTCTTTGGTGTAGGTACCTCTTAAATTTCTTGATTTGGTAGGTGTACCTTGAACACAAAAAGTTTGCGGAACACTGGCTTAGATGATATTCACAGATACAAGATTAGATGATAATCACAGAACTTGCATTTTTTAATACCAGAATGATTGTAAGAAATAATTTTTCAACAATTTTGGTTCGTTAACAATTAATTCAGAAGAGATGCGAAACGTCACTTGTTAAAAGTGAAACTACTAAGTTATTTTTGAAATTAGTCGAAGTATATATTATGTATGTAATCCGTCATTGTATTCAATTCCTAGGAAATGTATATAGTACCTAAACTTGGAAATGTTTGAAATAAATTAAAATAAAATGAAATAATATATAATAATAAAATAGCAATCGGGAATGAAAAATATTTAAGACATAAATCAGTACGCGGGGATATCGGGGCGAGGGGACGGTATTGCATCGTCTGATCAGGCGATCGCGCTAGTGCCGCGTAAACAGTCAGGTTAGGTTAGGTTAGTTAAGGTAAACCCATGCGTTCAAGTCAGGGGAGTTTGGAAAGAGCAAATCAAGATATTTAAAATATGTTTACCACGTGGATGCAAGACACAAGGAGTGAGGGTTTGAGGTTTGTGCAACTCATTAAAACAGAGCTATAAATAAAACATACAGAAAGCATTCTTTTTATACATTTTTTAATACGATATTGGAATTATATATAATTCCTAGGAAATGTATACATTTCCCAGGATATGTACGTATTAAATAATTTTTAAAACAATATTTTATACATTTCCTAAATAGCTTCTGAATTGTATACATTTCCCAGGAGTTGTATACAATTCCAAGATTTCATACATTTCCGGTAACATATACGACGCGCGGGAAATATTTACAATAAAATTTTTAAAATATCTCTACAAATTGGCCGCATTATGGCCAGCGAATGCTCGTGGGTGTATGCAAATTGGCCAAGTCACTAAAAACACTCCAGCGGTTGAGAATATCACTAGCCTTCAGAAATGTATTGTTTTTTCAATGCATAAAGTTACGACCCATTCATTTTAGTCACCATGTAAAGTTTAATAATCATTGAAGGTCTTTATTTTTCCTTTGACGGTACTTTAAAACAATATATTATTTTGTTTACAGAAGAGATGCTCAGCTGGATATTGGACATTGATCTTACGGCGGACTACTTTTCATACAGGGGCTCACTCACTACTGATCCATTCCTCGAAATCGTCACATGGATTGTATTCCAAAATCCTATCGAAATATCCGAATGTCAGGTTGGTACTTTCTACAGTACTTAAAAATATATCATTTTTGGCGAAAATGATTTAGGAACCAGATAATGTAAATAATTGCCCAATTTTAAATGTAAATAAAATATTACATATATATCTAACTTACACCATTCCAAAGAAATTACATATCTCATGTTTTGCAATAGAAACGTAGGTATATCTGCAATTCTCATGTTTTGAGAAAATGGATGCGGAAGACTATGTATTTGACGAATTTTCAAATATTTGTCAAAAATCAATATTATCTTCATTAATTAAAATATTATAATTTGAGGTTTAACTCTTTAAGTAAAAAAAAAAAGTTAAAAATAAAAATATTTCATCCTAGACTTGCAGATAAAGTCAATAGATGTCGCATATTAATAAAAGTGATAAAAATTTATCCTGACACTATCTAGGGGGCATTTAGTTCAAGTTGAATCTTGCAATCATACATAAAGATAGCAGCCAATAAATATATGCGTTAAGAAAAATGAAAAGTAATGTTGGTGGTTCTCAGTCGAAGTATGGATACAGTTAAAAATGACCGAATTGGATAGGGATACGTTGGCGCAGTGGATAGCGCGTTGGCCCGGATTGCCAGAGGTCCTGGGTTCGAGTCCCAGATGTATCCGTATCTTTTTCTGATTTTCGATTGACTTTCGCTAATATTATCTTCATTAATTAAAATATT
The DNA here is from genome assembly GCA_951813805.1 of Limnephilus auricula. Classification (NCBI taxonomy): domain Eukaryota; kingdom Metazoa; phylum Arthropoda; class Insecta; order Trichoptera; family Limnephilidae; genus Limnephilus; species Limnephilus auricula. The sequence continues at coordinate 44,265,662 of OX638389.1, read as the reverse complement.
AGAATAATAAGAGTTTGTTATTTTTTATAAGTTTTGCATTAGTTACGGTTTGTTTCTCAGAAATTGAATAATTCATCAAATATAAAAGTTAATATTCAAGTTCTGTTATATTTCATCTTGGGCCGATTATTTTACAGTACCTACTTCGATAATATCAAGAATAAAACTTTAACAGATCTTGAATATTAACTTTGAATTTTACGAATTGTTCATTTTTGAAACAACTCATGCTAAATATAAATATATTTGTTACAATAATTGGAGAGATGTATATCTAAAAACTACGATGAAATCATACAAATCGCATACAAATGATCTTTTTACACAACATAGTTGGTAAATTCAAGGAAATTTCTGCATTTTTAACTAAAAATCGCGATTTTTGCACATGTGCTAATACTGAATAACAGGAGAGATATTACAATAAGCTAACGATAAAATCATACATTTTCAAGATATGAAACTTTCTTTTCTAGAAATACTGATTCGACCAAGTGTCCTTCTTTTGGCAATGATGGAGACACAAAACCTTGACCATATTTTACCATCGACATATTCAATTAATAAAAATGATGTACTTTTGAACAGATGGTGGGTTTCCGAAGCCTGAAGTTGTGCTCCGGGGGTAAGAGAGTAAACTGCAATGCACGAGCTCTTCAGCAGCCGCCACCCAACCTCAAAGTGGTGCACGTGCCACCCAAGGACACGTGGCCAGACACGGCCACGTGTACCGACCAACGACCACGACCCAACGTGCATGTCAATGGTCACTAGGAATCTCCACACAAGATTATAGTGGTCGAGGGGTAAGGCTCTCCACTCTCAATCCGAATGCAGGTTCGAACCCGGCGTGCGCAAATACACTTAATTTGATTAATTTGTGTGATTTCACAATTAATTAATCAAAAATAATGTATAGTATATTTGCGGCACGTTCCTGAGTGGAAGATACTCTCAGTATCGCCCTGGTGTAAGACTACCATTCAGAATTGAAAAGTTGCTTAATAATGGCTTTGACCGTGTTTAGTGACTAGATCTGAATAGCCAGGTACTTCCCCACCTTCATCTGCCAAATCTCCTCCCTCTCCCCACTACCTTCAGCCTCACAACATACCCCAATTGGGTGCCATAGTCTCACTGGCTCTAGACGGGAGCAGTTGGGACTCTTGTGCGGTATACATATAATTTTTTTTTTTTAAATCCCAATGCTAAATCAATTAAGATAGATATGTATGCTATCACTATCGCCCTGGTAAAATACATTGCTTGAAATGGCTTTAGTCGATCTTAGTGACAAGATCTGAATAACCAGGTACATCCTGACCCTTCTCTTCCCCATCTTCTTCTCATACTTAATTCCTTCGACGACCTACGTGGAAGAGCATTTAGATCCTCGACTTCAAGTTTCAAAAACCCGGAGCGGCGTGTACAAATAAATATTATTTTATTTCACAAATAATTAATACAAAATAAAAGTATATTTGATGCATCTTCCACCGACATACTTGCATATATATGTACTCCAAATAAAGACCACTATTTACAAACGAAACGTTGCTGGAAACGGCTTTAGCTATTCCTGACTTAGCTATTCCAGATCTGAAGAATAGACAATAGACAGGTATGCCCCGACCTTCCTGTGCCCCATATCCTTCACCTGCCTACACCCTTCACGCTCACAACGTGCCCTGAATTGAGGATGACATAGATGACCCGGGCAATTGGTACTTTAATGCGAAAATCACATAGTAAAAAGGTTAAATATCATTGATTACCTATTGAAGACTTATCAAAAAGATATTTTCATACTGAAAAGATTTAAAAGTTTCATATTTAATAAGGTCAAAAATTATGTTATAGCTATGTTTACAAATTCTTTAATACACCTTCACGTTACTTAAAAAAAACTATTTGCCAAAAATAAAGACATCTGTGTCTGATATAATTTATCGTACCTCTTTTATAAACAATTTATTACAATGTACTACGGCAATAACAACACCCAATTTTTTTAGAAAACTTATTTAAAATATTTAGACAAAATGTTAATTAGATTCGTAGAGAATAGATAGGTAGATGGAAATTACTAAAATAAGATAATTTATTATTGTTATTATTAAGTTATGTTCACAAAATAATTAAGCATGTTTTTATACTTTATCAGTGAAATGTGATATATAATAAAATTAAAATAAGATGCAAGAACACACAACTATTGTTTTTATTTGCTCTTGTCCAATGAAGAGAGTGTTGCGTCTATGTTTTCAATTGTCAACTGGAGGTGTCTCAAAATCATTCTGCAAAATACTGTTGTATCGAAAACTTGCTGAGAAAGTCCATATAATCTCTGTGATATCTGATTATTGTGGATGGTGGAAAATTTGGGTATTACCCTGGATGAGATTCGACGCGATGCCGAGATAAAAAGGTGCAGATCATTCCCGACGTGTGTTGAATTCACGGCCATCAATGAAGCACCCATAACCTTTTTTGATTTTCCGTGTTCTTGCTCAAAAACGTTGAAGAACTTACTCAGTAGCATGTACACCACCATGTACTTATTGTCAAAGGTCAGCTTGAAGTCAGGCTTTAGCAGAAATTGAAGAATCTCTTGAAATTCTGTATAAAATTCGTTTTGCTCCGGAAGATCTATTTGAATGATAAGATTTCTTAATGTTTTGATAGACATGTCCCATTTTCTTTCGAAATTCTCCAATGGTAGTTTTTGATGCATGGCTTTAAGTCTTTCAACGCCAATCTGATGGTAATAGTAATTAGGATTTTTGAGGCTGAACAAAAAGCCATCCTTGCCAAGGTCTTCGTAAGATACGGTCGGAAGACTCTCATTCGTGAACACACTCAAAAGATAATTTAAAATATCTTCAACAATATTTAAAGCCACCTTTCTGTCTATATACGACTTAGTTTTAACTATACTGAACGGGTCAATGGTCGTAATCCCGGCCAACGTCAAAGTTAAACATTTACAGCGGCAGTCGGAGAAACAATCCATGATATTTGGGTAAAGGTTAAGATGCCATAACTCTTTGTTAATCTGTGGGAATGAAGTAAAATACCAAAAACAAACTATTTTTTCTTCTCCAGGAATCAGAACTCCCTCAGTTTTATCAAAAAAGAATACCGGATTCAGCGGTTTTTTATTCATATACGGCACAGAGGTATCCACTGGCCTCCATGCGTATTGAATAGCCACAGTTCCCATATTTTGTAAAGTTATGGATCTGGTTATCTTCCGAAAAGGTTCTGTCGTAAAGCTCAGTAACCTTGAATCCCCCTTCTCATTATAAAACTCTCCCATTAGGTATCTCAGATTACTAGCAGTTTTTCCAGGAGCTTCTTTTAATAGAATTGTTTTATTAATTCTGAGACCGATAATATTTTCATCTAAAGTTTCAAGCGGCAAAGTAGGACTTTCTGAATAGTTTGTGTCCAGGTTAATGGTTATAGGAGGTATTTGAATGTACGGTTCGTGTTCTCGGGCTTGAGGATTTTCTCCGACAACTATCAATTTATCAATTTCTGGCCTGCAAGGTAATAAAACATATTAGTCATTCAGTTATTGTCAGTTTACCGATTGAATTTTCATAACAATTGTAACATACAAAACTAACTCCCTGTTACGATAATTGAGTAGCACCTCACAATGCCGAATTATTATTAGTTTTCTAACACATTTTGTCGAGACCTAAGAGTATGGATATTAGAGAGACGGCATGTGAGGTGTGCCCGCGTGCTCCAAGTGTGCCTTTTCGAGAATTTTACCCAAACGGCTTACATTGGCTGCTGGTTTTTGGACGTTTAATACGTTCCGACAGCAGCCATTTTACATGGTGACAGCCAATGTCAGCCATGTGGGTAGAATTCTCGAAAAGGCACACTTGGAGCGCGCGGGCACACTTCACATGCCGTCTCTCTAATATCCATACTCTTAGGTCGAGACCGTTCGTGGTATACAAGAACCGAAGTTAGGGAAAATACATTCATTACGTGAGTTGTTTTTTTTTAATTTAGACCCCTTCCCCCCCCCCCCCCCCCCCCCCCCCCCCCCCTTGGTGAGATTACGTTGAAATTTGGTGGGACCCCCCCCCCTCACGTGAAATTTTTTCTTACTCTCGAAATAAATGTTTTTCATAATGGCCATTTTTTAGCGTGCAAAATAGGACTTCAAACGAAGTGAAACAGTATATATATTTTTTAATCAGTGTTCTTTTAAAGTTGACGTGGATTTTTACTGACCTCCCCCCCCTCGGTTTTAATGAGATTTAATGAGATTTTACTGGACCCCTCCCCTAATTTTTTTGCTCACGTAATTAATGTATGCCCCCTTACTCAAATGTACAAGATTTTAAAGCGTTAATAGTTTTTAAATTATTTACAATATAAATGCAACTTGTTTTAAAACGCTTTAATTATATATGCTTTACAGATTTCAGAATTTCCCTTCCTTTACTAAGAGAATTATTATAGTAGGCATTTTTTTAAATACATTATAATTATTAATTTTATATTGTAACTATGACAAGCCACACAGTAAACGCTTTTAACGAATAAATTAAATAATTGTTTATATTTACTTGTGCGGTAAAATCCGATCAATTTTTGACTTCAAATATTTTTCTCTTTGTATTTTATACCTTGAGTTTTCGAAATTTTTATTGGACATTATTCTTCCTTCGTCGGGGATGTCTTTTTCTATTTTAATTAGTTTTGGGATGCCACTTTTGGTAATTTTTGGCAAAACACCCTTCTCGAGGTTTTTTTGCTGAACCAATAGGTTAAGACCATTTCCTGGACATTCCTTTCCGATTTCAGATGGAAAGCCCCAAAATTCTAGTCCTCCTCTGGCCTTATCAGGAGATGTTAGTTTCTCAGCGAATTCTATCATCTCCCTGTCCTCCTGTTTCGAGCGTTCATATTGCTCCGAGTTCATGATTAGATTGCAAGGCTCTCGACCAGAAGAAGCATGGAATTGTTTGTGCTGATCCTTGCGGACGGCCATCCATTTGTCCCAATTCTTTAATTTGTGATCTTTCTGTAATTTCTTTGCTGGTTTGACATTCTTTGGATCTGTCAAGTCTGTCAAAGAAGCTCCCGGTGGACGCGAGGCATACCAAGCCTGATTTGCTGGAGAGTTCGACCAAGGGGGCTTTAGTTTACTTAGTGTCGTTTTAGGAGAATTACTCTGCATGTTGACAATTTAAGTCGGTCGAAATACTGCAAAATACGAGCTGGGTTTATTTTATGATACTTCAGTTTTTTGACGTTTTATGTGTCAAAGATGTTAGGAATATTTTTCATAAATATTTGAAATTATTCTGTCGATAAGTGCCTATCTGCAATAATTAATTTTAAAATATACTTTTCGGGAACAAATTTTTGTGCTCAAAACAAATGATGCTGATATAATTTCTATTAGTGCACATGTATATTTTTTGTTCAACGGGTAAAAAAAAAATTATATAATATTTAACTACCTTTTCTTAAGTCGTTTCCTCATTGTTGAAGATCGTGACCCCCACTCCAATTTTAATGGGGGGACATGGCCCCTCCACTTCTCGCGGTTCGGCGTTGCCTGAAGAGCCAAGAATACCGACGTACCAGACGCCAGTGATACTTTGTCATTCCAGCGCATTGGTGACCTTCCTCCGCTTCTTCTACCTTCCACTATGCCAGTGACCATGAATTTTTCCAAGTTGGACTCCTCAGTTTGGCGAGCAACGTGTCCAATGTATCTTACACTTTGTCAAATAAGAGTAGAAAATATAAACACCGGAACAAAAAAAAATTGTAGGCTGGCAACATCAATTTTACTGTCAAAATGACAGTAAAATGACAAGACACTGTTTATTTAGAATACTGTAAGCAATATTTAAAAAAAAACTTCTTTTTTAAATACATATTTTCAGTTTTATTTTAATAATAACAATTTTAATGCGGATACATGTTTTAAGTATGATTTTATTTTATTTACGTAGATATACAATAATGTTAGCTATCATAGTTGTATTTTTTTCGCACTTAATTCAGAAAGTACCATCAGGCGAATTGTCAAGGTACATTTTTTTAGGGCGGTGATCTAAAGCCCAGGCAACGCTGTACACTTCGGCCAGTATTACATAAATGTGAGCAATTTCTAAACTGCTTTATATTTTACTACAATATCGTTATTCTTCATTGTGTTAACACAAAATTGCAAAGGGATAATATACATATAAGCAATTCTAATTTTCAGATCAGTGGGTAGTACCTACGATATATTGCAATGAAAAAATATTGTTCCCACTTTTATGTGTTTTTGTTTTTTTACAAAATTGTAGGTTACACAGCTCATCGTATGTTATAATTTTAGTATTGCCATTTGAAGGATAGTGGCGCCCTCCTTTGTTTTCTACTCTTATCTGACACACAATATGTGCGTTATAGGCAGATAGTTGAAAGCCTGGTGAAAATAGTGGATGCCTAGCTTTTCCAGAATGGATACATGATATTTTGGTAAATACCTACTTACTTACAAATCTAAAGTACACAGTTTAAATTAGGATTCTTCACGCTAAAAACACTTTGTTTTCAAAGATTTAATATTTTTGACAGGAATACCAAACTCTGATATTACTGGGTAGGAGATTGGTTTATTTATGCTGGGTAGCTTACAAGCAGAAGGACATTCAATATTGTTATAATGTCAAAAAGGGCAGGTAAAGGGAAAAAGGAGAAAAAAGATAAGAAAGTGGTATGGGGATTGATGCAAATGAAAATGATTGGCAGCCCAGTGGACATATCCCTGCCTCAGTGCACCAAGCAGCTCTGCCCACCCCTGCAGTTGCAGTACTATGATGATATCCCCATTTCTCTAGAAATGATTAACACTGGAAGTACAGGTTGGATATGGAATGTATAAACGTAAATGAATGTCAACCCTTTGATTGATTGTCTAATTGCTTATCTCAATTTAAACTACATAATATATAGGCATTCATTGATGTAATAAGTACTGTCGACTGGGGTGAAGAGAATCAGATGGTGGTAAACTTTCTAAATCACTGGACGCTATGAATATTTTTTTTTAGAAAAACCTGAATTACCATAAAAGACAATTATTTGCATTCGTGTCGTTTGCCCGCGCGAAATATTTAAATAAAATTTCGGGTAAAATATAAGGTTTTATAATTTTGTGAATATCCGGTTTTATAACTACTGTAGGTATGTCTGAATACTATTGAATGTTTATTTATTAATCTTATGTTAGGTCACATATTCGTGTGTGCTGATAGTTTTATAAACATATAAACATTTACATTGTTTGGCAAACATAATCTTTCTTTAAATATTAGCATATACAGTCACAAATAAATAAAAGCATTAATATTTGAGGTAGAAATACTTTCTTAATTCATTTTTAAACTTAGATATTAATATTTTCTATCTCAGCAATTTCATTTGGGATTTTGTTATAAAGTTGGATGGCCCGGTACATCAGAGATTTCAGGTGCTTGATTTCTTTCTTGTTGGCAATCTAATTTGATTTAAATATCTCATCCCGTGTCCGTGTATCTCGTTATTGTAATTTATTTTTATTTTCACTTCCTTCGACATCATCCCCATGTTAATTTTTTTTGTATAAAAATAAGTACATTCAAATACACAGTTTGCTTCACCGTCAAAATATTCAGCTCCTTTAACATGTCTCTTATCCATGTGTATATGTTGCGCTTAAGTAGATAATATTAAGAGTGATTGACCAGCGGCTGAGAATAAAAGTTTAAAAATGCTTGCAGCTGTACAGGGAGGTTCCAATGAGAAAGATCGATTATTCCCAGTATCAAATTTTTTAAATTAAAAATTTAATATATTTTTGTTTCATTCAAAACATGCTTTAATATATACCTACATTCAAGTAAGCAATAAAAATGCTAAAAACGCACGATGATAAATTATTAAATATCATGTACTTCTTGCAAGTATTTTTTGATCATAAGTATTTTTAATTTTTCAATAACGTCTAAAGTGTGTAAAAAAATTTTTGAAATTTTTTAGTTTGTAAGACATTAAATAAATAAAAAAAACTAAGGTATTTTTGTCACAAAACACGTTCTCGGATTTATTTTTTAATGATTTTATATTAACTAAGACATAACATATTAAATTTGTGTTGACTAGATTATGTATTGATTTATTTTGTTGTATGATTATATGATTTGAAATTTGTGTTGTATAATAGAATCTATCGTTTGAATATTAAACAAATCTGCTAACGACCAACGGTATAACCTTACTATCTTAAAAATACACATAGTTTTCCAAAATTTTAAAACTGCTTGCACCAGACAGATAAAATAACAACCTTTCAAAATCAATTTATGTTTTGTTGTAAAAAAGAGTCAATTCGTCTAAAATTTGATTTTAAAAGGACTAATTTCCGGTATTCTCTGGTAATACCCACTAAAGTATTATTCGCATTGCTTTATTTTGCAGTATTTGCATTTTTTCATTTTTTCTTCATTGCAGAGAAAAGAATACTTGAACAGTAATCAAAATGTGGTGATATAATTGTATTGTATTTTATCTGGCATGTTTCTTTATTTGCTTTGTTTCTGATTCTACCAAGAAATGATTTTTTTTTTGCAATTTTTTTAATTGTATAGTTTGAATGTGTCTCAATAGTAAAAAAGTACCTTGGTTTTTATCAGCTTTACAGTTTTTCAAATATGCAAAAGCACGCGCTGAATTTTGACTGTGAATAAATAATGTGCTGATCAGGCAGAGAAGAGTTAGTATTTTTTACGGTAACTCTGTGGCTGAATATTAGCATGAAAACTAAGGTAGGCCGATAAACGTTAGCGAGCTTTTCATGCTTGTAAAGCTCAAATATATAATTGGTAAGTATAACCATATAGCCTTCATTACACAATATTTATACTGTATAGGGTTCACGCTGTCAGTAAAAGGGTATTTTTTTTTTATTATTCTCGAGAAAAAAAAATACGAGAATAATTTGGTGCAAATAAATTTTCTATAACTGTTTGAAATGTGCCATAATCGCTTTGCCGCCAAAACGACATAATTCACTTCAAAATGTATTGCTGTGATTTCAGTACTTATAAAAGGAGTATACCACAAGGATAGACCGTGCTTGGTCAATGGTCCCCTCCTGGATAAATATATCTTCATACAAATGCACTTCCACTGGGGTACAAAAGTCACGGCAGGTAGCGAACACTCCATCGAAGGTGAAAGGTAGGTTAAATTATCATCAAATATGCTAATTTAGGGTGTGGGTCTATCTGGGAGAGACTGTGACTAGGATATGTTTTAAATTTAAGTATCATTTTCAAAATTTTTACTGATTGTGTGAAGAATTCAGACAAGTGATAAAGGTACCCATAACAAAGAATTTTAACAGAATTTTTATTTGTCATTTTGAAAATTTGAACTTATGTATCAAGAATTCAGACAAGCAATTCATAAAGTACCTAACCTAAATGACGGCCGGCGTAATCCAGGGGCAAGGCTTTGGACTCCCATTCCGAAGGTCGCGGGTTCGAATCCGCTCTGCGTAAATATTTATTTTTTGATTAATTTGTGTTATTTCACAATTAATTAATTAAAATAATATATACTATATTTGCGGCACGTTCCAGAGTGGAAGATACTCACAGAATCGCCATTCAGAATTGAAACGTTGCTTGAAATGGCTTTAGCCGTTTTTAGTGCCTAGATCTGAATAGCCAGGTACTTCCCCAACTACCTCTACCCCATCTCCTCCCCTTCCCTGCTTACCTTCAGCCTCACAACATACCCCAATTAGGGATGCCATAGTCTCACTGGCTCCAGGCGGGAGCAATTGGGACTCTTGTGAGGTATTCTCTTTAAGAAAAATATGTAGTATTTTAACAAAATATTTATTTGTAATTTTTTAAAATTGGAACTTATGCGTCAAGAATTCATACAAGTGATAAATTACCTACCTACCTACCTATTATGTGGTATTTTAACAGAATATTTATTTGTAATTTTTAAAATTGGAACTTAATGTGTCAAGAATTTTGACCAGTGATAAAGTACCTACCTACCTATAATATAACATGTTTTTACCTGATTATTATATTAATTCTATATTTAAAATGTGTATTTCATTCATTAAATTTAAGGATTAATTTTGAGAAGTGAAGTCTGATTTCGTAATTTTTAAAGGATTTTCGCTCCATTTTCAGGAAGGCGTTATTTACTAACTAGATTTACTAAAGGTAAAAGGTTCATTTCTGTTCGTCTCTCTTTTTTGTTAACGAAAAAATTATACTTGCAATTCAAAGAAAAATGTCAATTTCTGTTTTTGAAAACAATGATCTAATTAGATTAAACTTTACAAATCCTAATTAATAAACACTTACATTATTAGTGTTATCTTCTCCTTCAATGAAACACTTGTATATTTAAATTAAACTAAACAAATAACTTTGTGTACACCACTTACCTATATTTATTTATTTCTATACTTGTGCATTCATTTAATAATCACAAATAATTACAATGGTTTACAAAGTAATACAAAAAAACTTCATATTCAGTAACAGGATGTTAAGAGGTATGGTATGTAAGAAGGTTAATAGTAGCATTCTGTGAACATCTCACTGGGAGAACCTGTGCTGAGGTGTTCGCATGTTTAGGATACTTACGGCCGCTGTTCCCAATCCTACTGATCAATTACTAAGCCAAAATTTTGCCTTAGTATTTGATTAGTGCACAACTACGCTTTTTCCAACACACAAGTATCGCTTAAGCATTTATCTTAACCTAAGGAAGCCGGACTAGTGGATTAAACTCGTTTCGGCCGCCTCAGTTTTGGACTAGTTCTTAAAAGTATCAACAGAGTAGAAAAAATACCGCGAAAACAGTGGTCACTTTGACAGAAGACACAGTTTCGCGCTCATTTCACTTCTGTTGTATTGCGTTTATCAATTATCATTTTAATTAATATGGATTGAGAAGTTCGGATGCGTGCGGAGCAGAGACAAAAAACGGTTAATGTATGCAAAAAAACTATGTCGTTTTCGAATATTCGCCAAGCCAAGTGTCAAGTCCAGTACGTACGGTCAAGCTGACACTTTATTTTATATACGTTTGTTTAAAAAATATAAAATGTCAGTTTATGGATAAAAATATTTTAAATAAATTACGTGTATTAATAATAAATCCAACAATTAACTCTATAGTATTAATTTAACTCCGAAAGTTCTTACTTTGATGTCATTTTATTGTCTATGAAAGTGGGCGAGGCCAGATAACATAAGATGTTTGGGGACAACATAAATCGAGCGCTACCCTACAAAATGCTTGGCTGATCGCAGCCTCAGATGAATCGATTTAAAAGTTAGAAACAGCGGCCGTTAGGGGGTTTCTCACAATCCTCCCAATAGCTTATGTACACTAATAACGAATATTTTCGATTTACGACTTACGGTTTACCGTTTTATTAAGTTAGAGTTTATAATTCGGTACTCGAACCTATGAATAGTGGCTATATTTTGGATAATTTTGCCGAGTTTTCTAACCACGCAAGTATTTTATTTTTATATTAAATAATATTCGTTATTAGGGTAGATAAGCTATTGGGAGGATGGTGAGAAACCCCCTTAATATGTATTATCACAATAATTATCGCCATGTTTCGAAACCGAAGGTTTCTTCGTAGGGTAATGAGAAACTTATGTATTTTTTGATACGATTTGTGATACTATATTATTTGTGATAATTTGGAATAATAATTAGGAGAATTGATTATATTTGATTCTTTAATATAAAATTGAATTTTAAAAGCAGGCTTCAATGTTCCAAAATATTTTAAATCGGTTTATGTTTTGAGAGTCAATTTATTCAATCAAAAGGGTAGGTAATAATCTAAATATTTCTAATGTGTTGGATTGGTTGGATTGTAATGAAATTACTTAATACGTTCTTGAAGATTTATTTCAATGAATTCTATTTTTTAATGCCTGTAAAGCAAAAGGAATTGCTTTTGACAGATGATTTATTATAGGGAAAAATACAGTATTGTTATGGAATTAGAGGGCGGAGTTAAATAATGGGATAAAAATAAGGTTTTAAAAACAGATATTGTAGTAATTTACCAATTCCTACGCACTATTTGAAAGCAGTTAGATAGGTACCTACCATAGACATATGAATATGTAATATGTATAGACCTGCCCTAAGTGATAAAAGCGTATTATTTCCCCCTCCTTAATTCTGGGTTCCATGGAACCGGCCGGGCTGGCGTATAGGTACGCGTGAATCTAGAAAATGTGACGTCACCATTCTTGTGCGGACTAGCGTCGAGCTCTTATCGGTATATTTTACGAAATAACACGGCAAAAATGGTAACTTGCGCTATTAAAACATGTAAAAATAGAAGTGAAAAAGAGTATAAACCCAATTTCAACGAATTTTTTATCTCAATCGGACCTAGCCTATCCAATAATATTTTATCCACAAATAATGTTACAGAACACGACCTTGCTAACAAAATATCCCTGGCCCAACTGAGTTATACTCCTTTTACCTTCACTCCCACCACAGAATTAGAAATAATAGAAATCATCTCCACACTAAAAACTAGCCACTCAACAGGAATAGACAAAATCTCTACTAAACTTACTAAGCATTTAAAAACCCTTATTGCCATCTCTTCAATATATTATTAACTTAAGCTTCCAATTTGGCATATTCCCTAACTGTCTTAAACATGCCTCAATCATCCCCATTTTCAAATCAGGTGACAGATCTTCTCTAAATAGTTACAGGCCTGTATCTCTGTTGAGCACAATATCCAAAATCATTGAGAAAGTAGTAAAATTAAGACTCCTCAAGTTTCTCGAGGATAATAAAATCCTTTCAAAAAACCAGTATGGTTTTCGCAAAGATTGTAGTACGGCTGATGCTATTGCAACCTTTAGCAAACTGATATCCGATAACCTCGATAAAGGCAATAAACCTCTCGCTGTCTTTCTAGATCTGTCTAAAGCCTTCGATACTATTTCACATCGCATCCTTGTAAAAAAACTACGACAGATTGGGATAGAAGGTACTGCTCTCAAATGGTTTAAAAACTATCTCTCACAGAGATCACAAATAACTGTCATCCACTCCAGTCAAGAATATAGGAGTAAAAGTTTATTTTCGTAAGAAGCAATCACTTTGTGGTTAGGCATTATATTTTAAATAAAACAAACACTTAGTATTTAACCACGTATATGTGGTTAAATACTAAGTGTTTGTTTTATTTAAAATTAAAAAAGTAAAAGTTTACCCATCTCCTATGGCGTGCCTCAAGGCAGTGTTCTAGGTCCGCTCCTTTTTCTCATATATATGAACTCCTTATTGAATTTAGATATCGACGGCAATATAATATCTTTCGCAGATGATACTGTTATCATATTTACAAGTAAAACTTGGAAAACAACAATTGAAAAAGCAAATTATGGACTGATAAAAGTTAAAAAATGGTTAGACTCTAACCTCCTCACCCTAAATGTTCAAAAAACACAATACATACTTTTCTCAATCCGAAAATTCACTCTCCCAGAAAACCTTCCTAAACTAATCATTCATTCTTGCCCGCAAAACCTAGACACTCACCCAGTATCTCTTCTTAACAGCTGTTCATGCCCAATTCTTAAACCGTCAAATGAAATAAAGTACCTAGGTGTCATTAGAGATAACCAATTACGCTGGGAGGCTCAAATTAGCTCCACAACAAAGAGACTCCGTAAGTTATGCTATATTTTTCATTCTCTTCGATCTATCCTTGACATAAAAACTCTAAGAAGTGTTTATTTTGCTCTGTTTCAATCTATAGCGACGTACGGCATTATAGGATGGGGAGGTTGTGCAGCATCTATTCTCTACCCTCTTGTGACCGTTCAAAAACTTTTGCTAAGAATCATCTTTAAATGTTCCCCGTCTCATCCATCAGAGCCACTTTTTAAGAAACTCGCAGCCCTAGACATTCGCCAACTATATATTAAGATAGTGCTTGTCCATATCTGGAAAAATGGTATGATAAATTCCACACAAAAAAATATACATACACGCTACTCAACACATGAAAAATGCATAATTCCTACAACAAGAACCACCTTTTCACAGAGACAATACTCTTACATTGCACCCAAAATATTCAATCAATTAAATATGGACATCAAAAGATCTAGTACCGTTACTCAATTTTCAGCCGGTGTCCAAAAATGGATATCCGGAAAGGGTCGAAATTTCTTTAAAGAATTTATTTAAAGAATTTCTTTAGGGAACTCCTTTGAAGAAGTTCTATAGAGAATTTGTTTGGGGAAATTTTCTGAAGAATTTCTTTAAATAACATAGCTATTTGTACCACCGATTAAAATTTTCATTTGTAATTAACTTTTTACTAGCCGAAAGTTTAAATATTATTTTATATTGTTAGTTTAAAATGTTTGACACCTCTGATAAGTTCGAATTATTTGGTGCATCACTACAAAATGTAACAATAACAATCTCGGCATTATTATTAGCCGGAGTTTCAATAAGAAGTCATTTGTACATAAATTTGTACTTACCATTATAACTTTACGTGCACATATAAAATATAGTCATTGTAATAATCCGTTGCTATTTGCCCACCCTACAGTGCTAATTTTGCTTTTATATATAATTAATATTTCATCCTCTTTATAGTTTTACATCTACTATACTTTTTATACTCTTTCATCTCTGCTGTATTCTTCAAAACACTCTTTTATTATTATTTTTTTTTTCATTTACATTCCTTCATATGCTTTGATTATGTTTCATTTTGTATTATAATGTAGTTCTTCTTACTTTCCTTTACATTATTTTATGTTCTTTTATATTCTATATCCACTGTTTAAAAAATCGGCCACCATAACACGGGCATGTGCCTAGTATGGCGGCCATAAATTCCACAATTGTTATATATTTACTATTCAAAGAATAAAGAAACATAAAAAAAAAAAATTGTCGTATTACCTTCCAAACGCAGGCATTATTTGTCATTATTTTAAGCTTATTCACATCATATAATATGATCAGTTTTAGACATGAAGCGAAATTCCCGGTCCCGTCGTGTGCACGTTGCAGTTTACTGTGATAAGTAAATTATGAAACATTTGTAAAAGTGTCTTAACTTAACACGGTAACAAAATATTCGACTCTCAAAACAAGCGAACCTTTCTTCATTTTATATGGATTACACAAGTTTGTTCAAACCGGGCGAACAATTCACGCTCCCATGTAAAAAGGTCTATTCATTAAAAAGCAGATTTTACTTTTAAGAGCTAAATGGTGATATTATAATGCGTGATGCCTATATACTGTCGTATTGAAGGATTAACGAATCACATATCGTTACCGTCAACTCATCCCTCTCCGCCCCGCTACAGATGGTTATTACCCCTCTCCATGATTATCAAGTCTATGAATAATATGTCTGTGGTACCTACCTAATATTTATGCAATATGGGACAAAAGGATGTCTGCACGTCCTGCGTATATCAGGTTCAATTAACTCTAATTTGCTTTGAATTATAGTGTTTTTTTTTCAACATTAATGATTGCGTTAAGATTTCAGACAAGTAGTACCTACCTAAAATAAATTATATTTAGCAAAAATTGTTTTAATTTTGATTTTCAATTGGAGCTGATTTCTCGAGAATTCACACTATCCCGTGATTTTAGACGGGTTTCCGCTAGTTTTTTTTTATGTTTTTGGACAAGATTAGTATTTATTGGATATGACTTGAGGATTTCACGGTCAAAAGAATTATTGTGATTTATTTTTAGAGTATTACAACCTCTTTGCGATGCCTCATTATATAGCCAACGTTTCGGACAGCACATAAATTACACATCTGCCCTGAAGATGGACACTGCAATGCTGTCCGAAACGTTGGCTAAAGAAGGACATATCACAACACGCAAAAATAAATCACGATAAAAGTATTTATTATATTATGTATGTTGTCGTCAACATTCAACATGGATGTCACATTGACTATGATTGTCAACCTCCGGCTCTGGTTGGAAACATGACACAGAGAGGAAACATTACATAGGTCACAAGAAGGTCAGATACAGGTCACAGGTCACAGCTAGAGACCATAAATCATATCCACTAAAAACAAATTAAACACTTGTTATGTTTAGGTATATCGAATGTATAGGTAGACTACTCCCCCATTCGCCAACCATATAATGAACTCTATTTATGTGACAAACAGATACGCAATGGAACTTCATGTGGTCCATTTCAAACGAGAGTATATTTATCCAGAGGTAGCCAAGAAAAAAGAAGATGGACTTGTCGTGATTGCTTATCTAATGAAGGTAAAAATTAATACTTTTATAGAGTTTTTTTAATATATTGCAGCCCCAGTCCCGAGTAAAATAGCGCCAGAAAAATTGTGATCAACATCATCAAACATATCTCGAGTGTAGTCACTTTAAAGAGTACCTACTCGACTCACTAGACATAAAGACATATTCCAAATTATGCAGAAAACTCGTCAATTCCTCTATTACTAATGAGTCTAATGACTAATGAATATACAAATGATATCGACATTTTTAATGTAACATTTTCGATACGTTTTTAGATTTTCACGGCCAAAAGCATTTTCTTTGTTTGTTTTTGGGGTGTTATGCCATGTTGCGCTACCTCCTTCTTTAGCCGACGTTTCGGACAGCGTTGCAGTGTCCATAATCAGGGCAGATCCGGCAGATCCGACGATTCCGACACATCGTCGGATCTGCCGGATCTGCCCTGATGATGGACACTGCAACGCTGTCCGAAACGTCGGCTAAAGAAGGAGGTAGCGCAACACGGCATAACACCCTAAAAACAAACAAAGAAAAAAAACATTTTCGATGTTTAAAACATAGGTACTCAACCATTGGAGCGATTTCGGACCAAATTTGGACAAATTTAATTTATTATTTTTAGTGTTGATTTGCAAAGTAAGTGTATTGAAAATCATATTTTATTACATCAAATTTGTACATTCGCGAACAAAATTTCTTACGTAAATTTCTTCTTAAGAACCATTTCATCTCTTGAGAACTTCTCAAAATTCAGTTTTACTATAGATATTTCTATATGAGATTATTAATTCGACTATTTACAAGAAACTCCGTAGAAAATATAATGTGGAAGTAAAATTAAAGTTTCCACGGCAGATTTTAACTAGAAAACCCAGAAAATGTGTCCTTTTGGAATGTTTGTGATTTTTTTTAGTAAATCCTTTCAATTTAGGATGATTACTTAAATATAGGTGAATTAATTGGCTTTATAGCACTATAATTTGTTTATAAATTTACATACACGAATGTGGAGTAATGATTTTTTTTTTATGAAGGCGGAAAATATTCAAAATTAATTTTCTAACGTGGCGAGCGCCCAAGGCAAATTTATTTATTTCGCGTGATCGCTCTAGTGGTTTTAAGCATTTGTTTTTATCAACATAATATTATTTCTGATAATTTCAGATAGATATTATTTTCTTTCAAATTTTATCCAGTTGTAAACCACTTTAATGTAAGAAATAATTTTATGCAACCTTTAGTTAAATTGACCTGCTGACTCAGTTTAGCAGGTAGGTAGGTACTTATAATGAAAAAAACATATCGCCTTAGGAAAACGAATGAGGTATTTTGCGCTATTTTGTTAGCTATGTTGTTGTGAATTTAAAACAAACGAATAACATACCACTAGACTGACTAGACCGTACTCTAAAGAAGAAATTAATTTAAAGGTAAACTTCTCACTAGGACAATGACATAATATATTTAGTTTGTAAGAGGAAAGGAGTTGCGATTTCTAAAAATGCTGCTGCGAACCGATTTGAATGAATGCCTTTGACAGTTTTTTTGTTTGAATTGTTGATACCTACGTGTAGTGTCTGTTATACCTAATCTCAATTATCAATACAACTTTTAATATGTATGGAAACTTCGACATAGGTTTGAGATTTGGTGTGATAACAAGTTGATTTATTAAGTTAAAGTAAAGATAACAATGATTATTAAACTGGGCTAAATGTCCTTAAGTTGGCTCTTAGTATTTCTAATGGTACTTCCACACCAACGCCAACCTTCCAACTTCAAACTTAGTTCGGAGTTGGAAGGTTGGCCGATCGTGTGGTAGTTGCGGCCAACCTTCCAACTCCAAACTCCGAATTTCAACATGACGGATGTCGAACAGCTGATTCGGCGCTTGTCTTATCAGTTGCCTACAATTATTATGTAGAAGTATATACACGACATATTTTCAAACAATTATTATACTACTCTCCCGTAATAATATTTTCATTTTAATGGTACGCGGCACACGTGTCTTGATTCGCAGACTGATGTGTGGACGGCTGCGGCTTGCTGGTTCGTATGAGTTGGCCGTCGCGATCGCCTCGGAGGCGATCCCGGGCCAACTCGAACTTCAACCTTCCAACTCGATCTTCCACCTTCCAACTCGATCTTCCAACGCACGAACTACCCCTCCACACAATCGTCCAAACGTTTGAAGTTGGAAGTTGGCCGCTGTCTGGACGTAGCATAATGCTGCCTGCAATCATCGTAACCGTTCGTACATTAGACACGAACGACGATAGATGATACATTCTAATTTAATACTTAACTAACATCTATTAAAACTTCTACTAACGACATCTATTGAAGGATGTTGAAACTATATGACTAACTCATAGACAACAATACCCATAAACAAGAAAGAAAAAAAATTATAAAGACTAAAAAGATATTTTTTAGTTTCAGCCTTGGGATAATCCGAGTTTGTTCGGGATAATAAATAATTTGGGAGAAGTAAGAAAGGCCAACTCTTCATTCATGCTGACGCCAGTCCCTTTGTTTAACTACACCCCCAACTTCAGCGATGATTTCTTTCTGTATCGCGGAGACATCGATATCCTCGACACTAAAACTGCTGCCATTTGGATCATCCCGAGACATCCCATCGGAATATCAGACAGTCAAGTAAATCTTAGAAACATTATTAATTAAGATAATAATATTATCAAGTATAAAGTAAGTCTCTACCACTATATTTTGAAATACCACTAAAGGAGAAATTAGCGTAACGCCGTTCTTCCATGGAGCTAGGTTCCAGCGACGCGATCGCCGCTCGTCTGTATTTTCCATACGATTATTAGTATTTGAAAACGCCGCTAGGCGTTGCACTAGCAAAATAGTATGACAGGTAGCGGTAGCGTCGCTTGTAAGTAGCTACGTGAACGATGGGCGTAAGAAGAATATAGTATAATGCGAATGTGAATGGTAGAAGAGGTCGGGGACTTCACTTATCCACGGCAAATAATCAATTCTCCCTTGAGCGCTCGAACATTTTTTCGCGTTTTCGCGCCCTTTTTCAAAAAGTCATACCACCGAATTTTAATATGGAAATATATAAAATTCTTATAGTATTAAAGAGCCATTAAAAGCACCTATATTCGACCGTGTATCCGATATCTTTAGGATTCCTAAAAAAATTATAAAAATCGTTAAATTTAAAATCACATGAATTCTGCGAATTATTTACTTCAACATTCATTGCCGTAGGTTCGTACGGAAAAAAATACATGATAACTTGGGTTTATTGTCTAAGAAATAATTGATAATCACGGATACAAATTTAAAAAATGTGCAAATTAACGAACTTGCATTTTTTAATATGCTCAATGATTTGTAAGAAAAATGATTTCACTAATTTTGGATCTCGGGATGTAACTATAAATAATTCGGAAGAGGTGCGAGACATCTCTTGTTAAAAAGTGAAAGTTCAAATTTATTTTGGGATATTTTATGTGGGTATATCGAAGTGCGGGAAGCGGTTTTAAATTATCTCTTCTAATTGGACACATTTTGACCAGCGAACGCTCGAGACTAAAATTGGCCAAAGTGTGGCCAAAAACTCTCGTTTTGGATTTGCGATTTGGAAGATTTGAGGCCATAATACCTTACCAAACTGAAAAATTATTTTTTTAATCAAAAGGATCAAATATCTAACTCGGACATGAGCTACTTTATTTTATTTTTTGCTTTCGTATGAAACCGGCCGCGCAGCCATTCCTCTTAAGTGATCCCCATTTTGGTGTTAATTTTTTAATCGTAACTTCTTTTGATTACAGATAAAGGAGTTCTACAACTTGCTAAATCCGAGTAACAAACCCATCGGAGAAAATAGCAGGCAAACGGTGCCTTCCTCAAAAGGGGATATCGCTTTTATAAACCCAAGCGGGGCTCAGTTTTCTACAATGAGACAATTTCCCTTTCCATAAGACAATTATTAATGCTTGTAAATACAGAAAATCTACATGGTTATAAACCGGTGGTTTCTTCGTCAGGATAATAACATGAATAAAAATAACAAAAGAAACAAACAAGTATAGACAAAAAGAACAATGGACAAAAATATTACAGAGAGAAGTGATCAATTACCTGAAAATATCATAAAAACAATTATATAAAAATTATTGTAGAATATGTTAACATTACATTATGTAGATATTAAAATAATTTTAAAAACTGAACAAAAGATAATCAGGTTGCCTCAACAACAAAAATAAATTATTATAAATATAAGTATTAATATGAAAATAAATGAAATAGATGGCTATTTAAATTTTTTTTTATTATTAATACCATTTAATTTATCTACTATTAACACTTTTTCTAATCACTGATTGCGTTGCCATTGACAACGGGTTTTTGAGAAATTGTGTAGTGTGCGGGTCATCACATTGATATATACACAGAATAGCGAGTTGAGTTGAAAACAATTTTTTTTTTTAGATGCCGGTGAACGGGAGCACTAAATCAAAACCTGGTTACGCCTATGTTCAGAATTCTATTTCCTAAACACATTTAGCCGCAAAACCTTTGGTACTTAAAAAAAATGTATTTTTTAACCCCTTAATAATTTATTGTTTTTGTGTTTAATTCGTAGAACTCCATCTACATTTAAGCCCATATGGTTGGGTTTTTCACCCTAAAATATTAAAATACGAGTCACGATCTCTTATTTTCTTGTTAAAAGCACTAGCCAATTTAAAAAAATTGAGTACCGCTCAAGAGTCCCACCCGTCTAGAACCAGTGAGCCAGAACCCACTTTGGGTATGCTGTGAAGGTGAAGATAGTAGGGTGGCGAAATAAATGGGGGAGAGGAAGATGGGTAGATGGGGATTTACCTGTCTAGTCAGATATGGTCACCACCAAACACGGCGAAAGCCATATAAACCTATGCTAGTGGTGGTTTTTCACCAGAGCAATAAGTATCTTCCATTTTGGAACCTCCCGCACATATACAATATATCGTTTTAATTGAGTAAATTGTGAAATAGCACAAATTAATCAAATAGTTTGAACCCGTGACCTCTAGATCTAAGGTTTGTAACCGCTCAACCACGGTGGCCGTCAAATATGAATATAATATACTTATTTATTTTTTAAACCATAATAATATAATAAATCATTTTTCATTGGAGATCCATATTTTTGCTAAAAAATCTAATCTAATTTGAATTTAAATTGACACCCGATATCGTAAAAGTAGGCAATTGCCTATTTCAGTAAATATGGTAACACTTCAAATGTCCACAGACATTTTTCTGATGTCATCCGCCATAGACAAAAACGACATCGGTGAATGTCATCGAGCTGTCAAATTAGAAACTGACTTGTTGGGTGTTAGGCATTTAATTTCTTACTTCCATTGGGACTGATATCACATTTCGCCGAAAATGGCGTATTTAATTCAACCAGACTATGTCAAATATGCGTGCACTTGTGGAAAACTCAAGCCGATAACAAATATTTACTTTTGTAGACATTGCTTGAAAGTCCGGTGCGGATTTTGCATCTGTCATGAGGTTCGTGGGCATTCAGATTTTACATAACATGTACAAATTGAATCAATTCTAATTGTTATTTTTCATCATGAGCCTTCAGGCGTCTAGCCTTGGACAGAGGCCTCCCTAAAATATCTTTAGTTGTGCCGATTCTTGGCTGCCCTCATTAAAATATTGTTATAACAATAACTTATTTAATTATAATTTAATAGGTGGATTCCTTGTATTGCGCAAACTGTCTGGAGAACATGCCATCATCGGAGGCTCGGCTAAAGAAGAACCGTTGTGGAAGTTGTTTTGACTGTCCTAGCTGCTTCCACACCCTTTCGACCAGGGCAACAAGAAGCGTGATGCAGCCGCCCAGGACCCCTCAGGCGGCGGAGGGCGAGGCTGCCCCTCCCAAGACGGCGGAGTCCAAACCTGATCCAAAGGCGCTCCCGAAGAAGATGTACTATCTGTCGTGCTTCAATTGCCGGTGGACTTCAAGGGACATTGGTATGCCTGACCAACCTGTTGGTAAGTAAACATATAAAATCACTTTAGGCTGATTTTCCCTTGTATCGCGTGTGGCTAGTTTGTAAATTTTTTAAACATAAAATATCACTAAATGACCCAACACCTACTTAAACTTCTGTTTATGGAGTCCTATTTATAGTTGAGGTGTGGCGAGTATATAAAAAAAATCATTTGAATCTAAATATTATTTTCAAAGATATATCAGTTTGAAACAAAATCCATTTTCTCGAACGGGTTTCTTGTTTTCACCCGCCTGAAGAGAGTTAATATCTTCCAGCTACGGGTGGGTGGCCGGAGCACATGAGCCTGTACTCGCATCGCATCTCGCTGCTGCAGGACCACTACAAGAGCCTGGCGCTGCAGGAGAAGCAAAACAAATTGGAGAAGGAGCGCAAGAAGTTTGTTATGAGCGGCAAATACATGACTTTAACTGTAAGTTTACACTATTCGGTAATTTAGCCGCTTTCACTCACAAACTGAATGATTCCTTACAGAGTTAGAATAATGTAGCTAAATTACACAATCTTGGTATCACTAATAAAACTAAGCACAATTTTAGCTCAGAAGGGTGATTCTGCATCTTTTGCAACAGTGTAACGCGTATTAAATCGGCCGTATTCTAGACATTTTGACAGTTTTCTTAAATGCGGTATTCCATATCATGTTAAATAGCTAAATACTGCACTTGTGTTGAGACACCAACTCTTGAAAGTAGTGACCCTAACACCAGAAATGACAGCGCGTTTTGCTGCATAATCGACATTAAGTCAGTCGTGGGAAAATTTGCAAATCCAATGTCGTTGCGTACAAACTTCAAAATAAAAAGACAAAAGGCTAAGTTATTTCTGAACACCTATTAGGCTTTTAAAGTAGTTTTAATAACCATTTACAAGCATGGACAAGCTATTAAAAGCCAAAGAAAATCACAGAATTTTGACAGCCGATAACGCACAGCGGACTTCTTCTGATATTCAACAGATTTTGTCTTGACTATGTGGTAATGCTGACTTAGCGCTAAAGACAACAAGCTCAGACATCCACCGTCTGCTCCTCGATCTGAGTTCGTATTCTGAGTAGTAGTGTTCACCTCATTTCAATATTTGTAGTGTACCTCATACAAACTCATCCTGATATCCGTATCCTACCCAACACTAGTTCTGAGACCTTGAATTTTTTATTTAAATAACATAAACATGTTAGCTATGAAGCCGTTCCATACTAAAATTATAGCTATAATAATTTACTATACAGACTTAACGAACAAATGGCGGGAGATCAGCACCATTTTTTAAATATTTCTTTAGTCAGTTTTCCAGTCCATACTTATCGCAGAGTAGTGACGCCCAACATTTTTAACTTGTAGACATGTTTATGCTATAATAAGCTTTTGAGGAGAACTAAATTAAAGCGAATTGTGTAATCACTTTGGTACAGTCATTCTCTGGTTTGTGCTTTTCACCTTTTTCTAATATTCCTTAAAAAAATATAATGTTCCACAATTTGTTAAGGCGTACTTTTTTCCATGCTCCCAGGACAAGATAGGGCTGACAAGCGCCATGGCGCGCGCACGTGTTGGGGGCGCCAGTTCCATAGTGGGTGGGGCCTCTGAGGGGGCCCCCATCGCCTCCCCGTCCGTTCCTACGGCTGACCCCAATGACCTGCCTGAGGATATCTTCACCAAGGAGGTTAATTTGAAATATAGTAAGTCACTTCCTATTTTTTTATGCAGAATTGCTGCTTTGAATTCATGATGCTTTTTCATGTACAAAGTTTTGGTAAAATTCCCATATTCCATTTCAATCTTAATATGCACAAATTATTGAAATGACACTTTGTAACAGTTTAAATACCTCTAAATGACCGTTTGCTCACCGGTGGCCATTAAAAAAAAAATTTTTGAAGCGATTTTGTCCCTTATATATATAAATAAATTGTATGAAGAACAAGGTCAGAATCGCTTGGACCATTCTCGTTCTTGACATAATGAAATACTGGATAGCGTTTAGCCACTCCGAATAATTCAAATTAATTCCCAATGACGCGCCGGGCATCAAAGATGCCGGACAAAATGGGTGCCGCTTGATAATATGAACGGAGTCATATTCGAAGTCTATATTTTTTCATTGTTTTTTATATAAATCCATTTTGGAAAGCATAGATTTGAGTGATTATTAGGAAGTTCGTTTTATCTACATTATTTTGATGTAATTTTTGTAATATATCACAAAAGAAATGTTATAAAAATTGAATTCGTAAGAAAGGTGAGAACTGTCAAATATTTTACGTCATATTGAAAAAAAATATTTTTTCTATGCTGGCTTTCAACAGGAAAAGAAAAAAATATTTTTGTCGGGGAAGATACAAAAAAGTTTATTAAAATTACAATTTAATTCAAATTAATACATCTATGCGATGCTTACTATGTTCAGTTGATGCCATATTGTTGTATCACGAATACAAATTCTGGAAATATCACATTATGCTAACAAGTTTTATCACAATCATTTTACTCAACGTAAATAGTTGTTTTTCAAAGCAATTATGTTAAAATGAAGTGTTATTTCAATATTTGTGCATATTTTTCTTAGTTCCGGTCCCTCAGAAATCATTATGTACACAGGCTGCTGATACCATATAATTATACAAGTACAGAAATGATTAGATATTACTAGGTGAGGGTAGTGGGAGTGGTGATTTTGGGGGTACAACATTGGGAGGAGTCAAAATAAAAAGGAAACATGGTCAACAAGGGTTAAATCTTCCAGATGCCCAAGAAATGCAAAAGATTACTTTAAATTGTGATAACTTCTTTTTATTTTAAGTTACGAATATGGAGCAGCGCTTAGCCCAGCCCGAATATCAGCCCACCACTGTGGAGAACCTGTACCCCTCCGCCAAACAGCTGTTCATCAAGAGGTCGCAGAGGTGTCGCCAGTGTGACCACAATGTCACCAAACCCGAGTACAATCCCGGCTCTATCAAGTTTAAAATACAACTGTTTGCTTAGTAAGTATCATCCATTCAATCTTACACCATTTAAGTTGGGTTATGTAGACACCTTTATAAATAAAAATTAATATTTTTTTGTTTGTCCTTTATGCGTTCCTAAACCATTCATCCGATTGCGATGAAACTTTGGTGATTTGTTGTGCGCATGCCCCTGAAGGTATCTATATATCGTTGTTGCATATTTAATATGAGCAATGTGACGATTTTGACGAAAATGAGTTAAATATACAGTTATTTTTCTTTTTTTTTCTCCATCTTCTACAATATGAGCCATGTAAAAATATCAAATATTTAAGGCGATAAAAAAATAATCCATGTGAAGACAATCAAAATAGTATGTAATAATTTATTTTTTAAGTCATATCCTCTGCATACCACTTCACAATTCAATTGCCTTGGTATGTACATAATATTAACATCATTTTATGATGCCTAGCTGTCAAATTTGAATAAATTTAAATCAAATATTTTTACATTATTATGGTATTATAATTATGACGAAAACTGTATGTATAATATGAACCTTGTGAGAAACACTGTGCATAGAATATGAAGCATGCGTTAAAATTAAATTTTCTGGCATAAAAGAATTAATGTTTGTCATAAACATATTCTTATAATGAACGAAATATATTTTTCCTACTTTGTCCATAAATAGAAATGTTATTTTCCGTTTCGTTATTTTTTAAAAGTTTTTATCGATTATCTCAGAATGTACTCAAGAGTCACATGCTTCATTTTCTATATGCAACGACGATATATAATGGTGAGCTCTGGCTTATGAAATTATATCCTATACCATTCATTCGATTGCGATGAAACTTTGGTGAGCTGTTGTGCGCACGCCCATGAAGGTTTCTATACATACTGGCATTATGAAATTTGTATAATTTTTTTACTTTAATGTGTTTTACATAGGGAGGGAAGGAGGGAGGGGGTAAAAGAACGAAGGAAGTGGGTTCGCGGGAGGAGGGTAAAGAAGGGGGCAAGGCAGAGAGTGAAAGAGATACGAGAGGAGGGGGATGCGGGAGGGGAACGGGGGCGGGAAAGGGGATGCATGGAGGTTTGGGGGCTAGGGAGGGGCAGAGCGAGGAATTTTAAATGAGACATAGTGCAGTTTACAGATGTTTCGATGTGAGCTTACAGATGTTTTGTCGGATGATAACTAACCTCCGTTAGGAGGTCCCAGGAGTCCCCATAACGGCGATTTCTTTGATGATTCCCAACTTTGAATAAAATAGCAGCCATGAAGAAGAATGCACGTTTGTGTTATTGAATGTCTCATTCATAAAATTTTTGATTACTTATTTATTTTTATAATTTGCAGCTATCATATTCCGGAAGTACGGATCATATCCTGTGAACCGTTACAGTCCGGGAAACCAAGTCAATTGGTCCTCAAACTGTCCAATCCCACTGGACATGATACCACCATACAGTTACAGCCAATATCCAATCTGCAAGAACTTGCTCAAGATACCCCGCCTGAAGGAGTCGATGAAGGCAAAACCAAGTTCCAGGAGGTAAAATACAAAAAACATACTAATTTCGGTTGTCGATGAATGGGTGCTTGATTTCAAATTGTATTCCTGCATAAATGCATATAATTATTTAAGTTCAATGAACTGAAAATTTTCAAATTTTGAACTCATATGTATAGATCATATCAGACAAGCGGTAGAGAAGGTACTAACATTATTTTATTAATTAATAATTCTTTGTTTGAAATGTGTATTTATATTGCTTACTAAAATTTGGAAGGTTTGACAAATGTTTACTAAAATTCGGAAGGTTTTTTTTTTCTTTCGAAAGGCAATTGGGGAGGCGGTGGGTACCGCCGTAGCGAGAAACATTTATTGGATACACAGTAAAGTTTATTTAGCAACAGCACTAACTTCATAATTTGGCTATTGCAAGCCAAGACTCTGTACTCTAGTAGGCCTTGCATTCTCTAATGACACATAAAACTTTTGGGCGAAAACGATTGTATTATTTATGATAATTGATAACAATAAGTAATTTAGGTGTATTTACGAATGAAACGTTATTCCTTGGCCGAGTTATTCTGCGTTATTATGTGTTTGTCGAGTAATGAAAACATTTTCTCATCACACACAAAGACATTTTGGCATTTTTTTAATGCAATTTACTTAGAGGTAACACACAACCTTATGCGTGGCAGTTTAGCCACTGGAGCGACAGAGCAATTAAAAACTTTTTTCTCGGATTGCTAAAGGAATTTTTTCCGCCCACATTAAAAAAATAATTCCTCCGAATTTGAATATGGAGACATCACACTGATTACAGTTCTATATATCCAATGAATTCACCTATCTTTTGTTTATTATCAATTATCACATATTCGTAGGATTTATAAAAAAAATATTATTAAATCGTTAATTTTAAATCATTTTCAAGAATCTAGAGAATATTTGCCATATTTTGGCAACAAAGCAAACCGTGGTTTTGGAAATAGTGCCATATTGTGCCAAAAAGCGCTTGAGTGATTAGTACTAAATCTATGAAATCGAAGACATGTTACAATTGGTTTGTCACTTTGAGATTTCTGCCATGCCTCTATATATATATATATATATATATTGTAACGTTATTGGCTTTTTCCTATAAATATGAGTCTTTAACTTATTCAACCATTTAGCCCCTAAATAACTTGATTTGTCAAATAACATTTGCTGGTTTTATTTTCAGATTGACAATCAGTATGCTAAGAACTTCATCGCCTGCACAGCGCAGCTAGTGCCTCCACCAGATGAGCTGAGATTGCCTCAGCGAGATGACGCATCGGAATATGTCGACGATACTCAAAATTATAACGACGATCCTAAGTAAGTATCAGATATACGTCAATTATTAAATTTTGCAAATAGACAAGATGACGACAACCTCTAATGACAGTACCATAGTCTTACTGTCCCCATGCAGACTCTTCGATATAAAATTTCTGTACTTCACTTACTTCTTAATATGCACAAATTATTTAAATAACATTTTTTTTCAACTTATTCTAATATTTAAATCGGGGAAACAAATATTTACATCGGGGGAGATGGTAAAAGATGCATTAAAGCAGAGGCATTGCATGCATTAAAGGTCATTTGAAAAAAATATTGTGCGTCTAATCTTTATTTGATGTATTGTAGCCACCTCACGAATTTGAGAGACAAATTACATTCAATGTAGTAAATTATTTCATGCGACAATTATGCAATATGCAAAACCAACCAAACCATCTTTTTCAATCGCGTAATATTCATCATGCTGTCTCCCTCCCGCAATGACCCAAGCTGTCTTCAGCATTTTTACTAGGCGACATAGTGCTATCTCGTTTATTGTTTGGCGCGGAAAAAAGACAAAAGATATCATAGCGGGACATTTGATAAATTGACCCAGCCAATCATAGGTGCGTGGGAAAGGAAGCTTCCATTTGAGATGTTAGATGTCACTACTTGTCACTGCCCACTATTTCGCGGTGCATTTTCAAATAAATTAGAATAATACCAATTGTTTTGTAATAAAGTTATGTTTTATTGTCATCTTATAATTTTGGGAGGTCATTGACCAATTGACCTGAGGGAAAGACCGCCACTGCATTAAAGTTGCATTTTGTTTTCAATCAATGTTCAAAATGTTTTGACTCCATATTTGATCTTATATGATGTGACGTTCGCCAGAATGTTCTGCTTCAATCTAAATACGCAAAAGTTATTTAAATAACTCAAATTAGGAACCTAATAACCTTTGTACATATTTTTCTGATGTAAATAGTTGTTTCTTGTAGTACATAATTAAGTTGAAACGACTTGTTATTTCAATAATTTGGATGCATTTAGTGGTAAGCAGAGTAAGGTAATTTTACCCTCTTGTTATTATTTTGTTATAAAAAATTGTTTTATTTTAATTTTAGGGTTATTTTTTGGAGGAAGTCCAACAAGGTGGCTGTGAAGATGGATGTCATTCCGGAAGAATCGCTCAAACCTGGAGACGAGGTGGTTGCCGGATTCAACCTCTCTTACACCTACACCAATACGGTAGCCAGCACCCCTCGTCCTCCCTCCACACACACCATCATCATATCCCTCTATCTGCACTTAGGAAAGATCGTCGCTAAGGCTTGAGAATAAAATGATATATTATTTTGTACTGACCAAACAATTTTGTTATATTATCTCTTTGTTTTTTTAAAAGAATGAATTTTATGAAACTTTGTCAATGAAAAAAAAGTGACGGATGTAACGAAGATCGATTAATCAAATTGCCAATCAAATAATGTTGTGAATTAATCAGTCGTTTCTTAGGAAAATGTTAACAAAAATGGACATCGATTTCAATGTCTCTATTTTCTTTGGAGGTTAATTGACTGAGCAAACTGTAGCCAAGTCCTGTTTTCACTCGACCAATTTGTATTTTATTTACCTGTTATTTTGTTTGTGTGTTCCGTGCCCAGTCAATCCTGTCAAGATGGTAGCCGTGTTTCAAAGTACCTTTTTACTCCACCAGAGTGCCTGAGCTTCGCGACTGTTGAGAGATGTCAAGTCAGAGTAAACAACATTACGTTAAGTCTTATTGTTCACAGAACTACTAGTGATAACTTCGAAGAGTGGTCTGTAACTCAGTCGGTACGAATTAACTCGGCTAGAATTTTGATAGATTGAGGTAAAACCTCACAATACCAACCTAATCCTTTTTTTAGAACAGGTCATGCTTAGTGAAGAGGTCTGAACATGAGATTCTTCATAAATATCTTGCTTCCTCGTGCATAATCAAAACAAGTCTAGGTTATGTAGACTTCTAATAATGAATGGTTCACTGTTTTCTTACCTGTTTTCCCCCCATAAACTTTGTTTTCCCGCCAAACCAACTCCTTTGCTTGTTTTATTACAATTTAAAAATAGAACTTTTTCAAATAAATACATACCAAGGAAAAAATATATTACTGAAAAGTACCTACCCAAAATTTGATGTTCTTTCATATTAAATAATTTTATGCATTTATGTCAGAGTAAATTAATTTATCTAGTTTCCAATGCTTTGTAATACGACTGTTTAGGATTTATTCTACATTCTCAGTGCAATTGCTTATTTAGCTAACGATTTGAGATAATTATGTATTACTATATGACAGCTCATGATAATTTTACCTACCACTTAAGTTTACTTTATAATTACATGTTCGTAATAAGCATTAACTTTGTGGCTCGCCATAATTTACAATAAAATATATAAATTTGTTTTAGACCACTTTAATTTTAATTACACTCTACCGGTTTCGGAAGAACCCTTCCTTCGTCAGGAGAATATTAAAACTAACCTATGATACAAAATATTGATAGATATATACCGAACATTTAGGTGCTGGAGTGGGAGGTCAAAGGGGGAGGGGGGTAGTTGCGGGAAATCCAGCAATAACAGAGCGGTTTATTGGAAACATATCTAGAATGGGACTAAACGATAAATTAATTTGGTTATTCAATTAAGGAGGCAATTTTTTGGCTTGTATTAAACCCGCATTCTATACTGACAACAACTTAGGTAAATTATTAAAAAACACTAAAGATAGAGATCATAAATTAAGCCACTCAGGCATTTACCAATTATGTTGCAATGATTGTCCATCATTCTACATAGGAAAGACAACCAGAAATGTAAATATTAGAATCACGGAACATTTAAGATGTTTAAATAATAATAATTTTTCGGAGTTTGCCAATCATCTTATTTCCACCAATCATATTTTAATAAGGACACAGGGGTTAAAATTCTTCACCGTAATAATAAAAGCAAAAAGTTAGATAACCTGGAAGTACTTGAAATTAAAAAATCCCTAAATAATAACGCTAATAGAAAATGTATGGCTTTTCCGGAAACTATAGAACACATTATATCAGGATGTTCTATATTAGCGCCGTCTGAGTATACATTTAGGCACAATCAGGTTTTAAAAATAATTCACCAAAGTTTGGTAATTAAACATAACTTGATTGACTGTCATAATATAGTACCATATTATGAATACGAACCAAATTCATTTTTAGAAAATAATTTCTTTAAAATTTACTATGATAAAACTATACTAACAGACAGACCAATTGGTCATAATAGACCTGATATAGTTTTACATGACAAAATTAAAAAAATAACTTATATTATTGATGTAGCTATTCCAAATTCCTGTAATATTCAAAAATCTGTTTCTGAAAAAATAAGAAAGTATACAGATTTAGGAAATGAAATTAAAAGAATTTGGCATTCTCAGACTATAAAAATATTACCTTTTGTTATTTCGGCTACTGGCATTATACCTAGCTCTCTTATTAAAAATTTAGGCATATTAGATTTGTCAAAGAATTTGTATATAAAAATGCAAAAATCAGTCATTTTAAATACATGTAGAATTACGAAAGATTTTTTAAATATTTATATTGAGGGATCAGTAGGATTTATCGGTCAAATTAGGAATTCCACAGAGCCGAACCCTCTGATATGAAAATATCTGGAGACGGTGAATTATATTCCCATTTAATAGTTTGGTAGATTAACGTGTTGTTCTTGTATTGTTTTGTATTAATTATACTTATATAATACACTTGCATAACGTGGATTTACTAGATGATCATTTATATGGAAAAGTGTATGAAAGGGTTTAGTTTTTCCTATGGGAAAAACTAAACCCGTCACTGTAAATCTGGTGAAAAGTAATGAATAACCAAATTAATTTATCGTTTAGTCCCATCCTAGATATGTTTCCAATAAACCGCTCTGTTATTGCTGGATTTCCCGCAACTACCCCCCTCCCCCTTTGACCTCCCACTCCAGCACCTAAATGTTTGGTATATATCTATCAATATTTTGTATCATAGGTTAGTTTTAATATTCTCCTGACAGTGTTGGTTCATTTATGCTCCTGACGAAGGAAGGGTTCTTCCGAAACCGGTAGAGTGTAATTAAAATTAAAGTGGTCTAAAACAAATTTATATATTTTATTGTACTTTATAATTATTTAATGAAGATAAGGGAAGAGAGAATATTTATGTACTTTTAATATTATTCCTTAGGGTTGGACTTCTTGTATAATAATAATGTTGTGACTTAACTTGTTTTAAAAAACATTCTTATTTCATGAATAAGCCAATCTCAATTTTAACTCAAAATTTAACATGCTTGTGCTTAATGTATTACATTATATTCAAAATAAATAAATATTAAAAAAATGTTTTTTGTTATATATTTCAGAATTCATTTGAATTAGACATTAACCATTAATATTTTATATAATTTTTTTCTAATTTAAGTAAATATAAATACACAGAATAAAGAAGAATACTAGTGGGCGTGTTTCATATTCCAAATCGAGGCTTAAATTTCCGATATAAAACTGTGTTTACGAAGTTAGAATGGAATGGAGATAGACGAGTGTAAGTGAGACAGAGAGTGAGCTATTGGGCTAAATGGAACATTTGTATTGTAAGGAAGGCACTTCCAGTGTTCTTCTTTATTCTGTGATAAAAAACCTTACGTTTCTTGCTGGAAATATAAAAATAAAATAAAACTTGAATTCATAAATAGATAAAAAATTATTTTAACAGCAATGTAAACAATTTTACCATTAATTTATACAATTATTTCCAAAGCAGATTAATGAGTGTTTTCTAATGCAATGAGAAGTTTCCTACTGCTTTCTTGGCAGATAAAATCACATCATTGACACCGACTCCATCATAGGAAGACCCACACAAGGATATCGGAAGATTCTTATCTTTAATGTACTCCCTAATCCTTTTAATGCGGTCATGGTGCCCAATAATATACTGAGGAATGCATTTTTTCAAAATATTCACTTTAAATGCGTTTGGTTTATCCGTTATACCCATAATATTTTTAAGCTGCGTCGTGGCAACTTCTAATAAATGCTCGCTTTTTGGATTGTTTCCAAAGCGTTCCTCAAACCATTTCCCCCCCATCATCACCGTCAGGACAGTTCCCTTCTGATCTTTGAAACAACAGGAGTCAAATATTACACCGAGGATCGGTAAGTTTTCTAATGGCGGAACTAAGAAACCAAATCCATCGTCTTTGATCAAGTCCTTGGCATCGTACTGTAAGTTTACAACAGCCACATCAACAAATGGAATGCTCGCTAATTCTTCAGACAGTTCCGAGTGATTCTTCTTTAGAAGTCGAGCCAACTCGAAGGCAGGAAGACTGCTCACTAAATGATCTCCGCAAAATGAATAGTTTTCTTTTATTTTTACAGAAACCCTCTCGTTATCATTATAGAATTTTAATTCTTCGATTCGATGTTCCGGAAATATTTTCCCCCCATTTCTGACGACTGTCTCGTAAAGAGTTTTAGGTAAAACTTCAAGTCCTCCTTCCAGTGAATAGATGCTCCATTTCTCTTGTCTGGACTTGCGCGCTAGGAAACTCATCTCTGGAGATTTTTCGATATTCACTGTTTTAAAACCACCACTGAACAAACCTTTCACTACGCCGCCGTGTTTCTGTTCCATTTCAAACAGATGACTCATGAGAAACTTAACTGAAATTTCCTTAGCATCTCCGGCACATATACCGCAGATCATGGGACTTATTGCATAGTCAGCTAGATCTTTTCCAAACCTTCGTTCCACGAAATTATACATGGTATCATCCTCGAGCTCAGGCGGTTGCCCGGATCTCCAGTCATGGAGTATAGCCTTGTACAAGGGTTTAGAGAATGGCTTCTTGGTGTACAATAATTCCATAAATGACGATGGTAACTTGTGTAGGCTGTTATTTGCATAGACCATTCGCGTTTTAACAGCAGGGTGATCCGGTTTGATGGGAACAACTCTGTCAGACAAATTCAGGTCATCGATCATGTTGAGGGTGTTTATCCCTTGCGCCCCCACGGGTCTGATTGTTCTAGGCCCCGCCTCAAAGACATAGCCCGGGTTAACTTCCGAATCAACCCATCCTCCAACTCTTTTCGAAGCTTCCAAGAGAAGTAATTTAAATTTTGTATTTGAATATTTTTTTGTCAGGTAATATGCAGCAGACAGTCCAGAAAGGCCTCCGCCCAAAACTATGGCCATTTTTATAGTTACAAGATTATTACCAGAGCGAAACACATGGTAAAATAATTTCAATTGAGCAAAATCAACCTCAAATCCGGAATCCGGAATAATAAATAATAACCTATGAGCACGTAATACTATATTTGACAGTCGGGGTTGCTAGTATATATTTTCTAAAATAACCACAATATGTTAAATAATGTTTGTATTTATTTCATAAGTCTTTGATTACATATTTATTTAGAACATTTTTTTTTGCATGTAAATACTCCTCCCATAAACACGAGCTCCTAGAGCTCAACTTATGGAGTAGTAGAATAATGATGAATAATTATATAACTTTACATAATGTTCACTTGTAATGTAAAACTTTTTCTCTTATAAATAAATAAAATAAAAATAAATATGTTCAAATTCTCAACAATTTCCCCACAAGTTCCTTTACCATACAAATGAAACAAATTTCCATCGAAATCAACATTTCTTTTTTTATTATTTAGTCATTTGCGGATTTTCTCTTTCGTCCAGGATTAGAAAAAATAATTATGTTTGAAAATTTGCTGCCAAAGAAAAGGAAATGACGCAAAAGTGAATGGAAGAAGAGTTGTGAATGCCCGAGGAAGACATGGCACGATTAAGTGAACCGATACTTGAGTTGGGCCATGTCAGGAGTCGGAATAATAGAAGAGCATGTACGAGAAGATGTATGAATGTGAATGAAGCAAGGAGTATGTGCCAAGACTGAGTTTTTTGGCGGTCCGTTCTCTCTGCCTACCCCTGCGGAAAAAAACGGCGTGATGGTTACTGAAGAATTCCATTCATTCAACAATTTCATTTTATATTCTTAAAAATTCACTGTATTTAGGGAATTCTCCACGAACCGACAACCCTGTGAGTTTTCTATATGAATTTGGGTAAAACGTATGCGAGGGTTGTCTACAGTCGGTGGGAAGCAAATATCAACTTTCTGACGGCTTATGTCTTCAGTCGAGAGTTCGAGAGATTCATTTCACGCGAGTTGTATGCAATTCCCGAACGGCTAGGTGTGCGGAGTACTGAAAATGAAAACTGTAGGGTCATCAACCTTTTAATGTCAGGCAAAAATATGCTTTACGAAACCAGCGACATGATTTTTCAATATGGCAACACAAACAAACAAAAGAGGCGCCAAATAAAGTTAAATGTCAAACTGAGTTGACGGGCCGCTTCTATTTTGGATAATATATTTTTTTAGTAAATCATATGAATTTTAAATAATTGTACCCTTTTTACATTGGTATTTTCGCCAATTGATTTATATTGTTTTATACGTCCTTTTGTAAGTTTATTTGTTTAAATTTCACCATGAAGTGTTCGATTCCTGAAATCGCCTGGCACAATAGGGACCCTGTGCTTAGTGTTGATTTTCAACCTTCACAAACCCAAAAGGACTTTATTCGTTTAGCTACAGGGGGTTGCGATACCCATGTTGTGGTAAGTCATCATCCTTTATCTTCATTGATTCTTATTTAACAGGTTGCACAATGTCATAAGTGACTACCCGCTACTATCACTACCTTATCCAGGGGGGTATTTTAACCGCTTGGACACATAAGCTTGTTTTCACGATCATTTAACGTAGGTAGACATAGGAATGACGTATGCCGCATACCTGAGTTATTAAGTGTTTATTATTGAAGTTAATTAAATTATGGTTTTTATTATG
This sequence comes from Limnephilus auricula, assembly GCA_951813805.1. Lineage (NCBI taxonomy): Eukaryota > Metazoa > Arthropoda > Insecta > Trichoptera > Limnephilidae > Limnephilus > Limnephilus auricula. The sequence goes on along the minus strand of OX638389.1, from coordinate 44,229,434 downwards.
TCTGTTTAAATTCTGGTATACTTGAACTTAACTAAAATATCTCAATTAATAAAAAAAATCTACGTTAACAACTTGTGAAGAAGGTATTGGTGTAGCCATGGCCGTTTCCATACAAGCCTTTATGATATTTGTTTTTTTATGTCACCAACCATTATATAGCCTGTGTTTGCGCAGAACTTATCGACCACCCAGTCAATTGTTTTATTTTTTATGTAAATACTGCACAAGAGTCCCAACTGTTTCCAACCGCCTGAAGCCAGTGGCGACCCAAATTGGGGTATGTTGGGAGGGGAAGGAGATGTGGGAGAGGTAGGTGAGGAAGTACCTGGCTGTTCCAATTTAGTCAAGAAACATGGCTAAAACAAATTTCAAGCAACGTTTCAATCCTGAAAAGTGGTCAGGTTATCGTCATTTAATAACTCAGGTGCGGGGCATACGTCATTCCTATGTATGCCTATGTTAAATTTTTGTGAAACACGCTTATGTGCCCAAGCGGTTAAAAAAGCTTGAATCCCCACAAAAATTATGAACAAAATATTAAAATCATGGAACATAGTTTAATGATCTAGTTTATTTTCTCTTCTTATTTTAGATATGGTACGTAAAGACTGATGAATCCGGAAGTGTCTCCATAGAAGTAGCCGCCGATCTGGTCCACCATCAGAAGGCGGTGAATGTGGTTCGCTGGTCCCCAAGTGGCGAACTCCTCGCATCGGGGGATGACGAGTCGGCTATCATCATCTGGAAGCAGAAGACGGATGTGGACCCGCCGGCACTCTTTGAGGCTGATGATGAACAGGACCGAGAGACGTGGAACGTCTATAAGGTGATTGTTTAATAAAATTCTTATTATTTCAGCATTTGGTTGTTAATCAGACATCCGATAGTCCAAATGATTTCTTCATATTCCCGATTATCATCAAAAGGTTTTTTTAAATCCTGTTCTATTTCTAGAATGGTGATTGTTTTGGCTTGTTTTATTTCTAGAATGGTGATTGTTTTGGCTTGTTTTAATTCTAGAATAGTGATTGTTTTGGCTTTTTTTATTTCTAGAATGGTGATTGTTTTGGCTTGTTATATTTCTAGAATAGTGATTGTTTTGGCTTGTTCTATTTCTAGAATGGTGATTGTTTTGGCTTGTTTTATTTCTAGAATAGTGATTGTTTTGGCTTGTTTTATTTCTAGAATGGTGATTGTTTTGGCTTGTTTTATTTCTAGAATGGTGATTGTTTTGGATTGTTTTAAACAATTAAGTTTGAAAGACATGTAGCATGCAAAGACCCTACTAATCTAAAGCAAGGAAAGTCTTGGAGAGTAGAAAATGTTTTTGCATTATGAACAATTTTTTTAAATTTATTTGTTAATTGTACTACTAAACATTTCAGATTTTCGATTATTTCAACCGCCTGATATTAATGCACTTCAGGCGGGCGAAAACAAGGAAACCTTTCGAGATAGTGGAATTTGTTTTAACTTCTTGAAAGCCTAGGAAAAATATATTTTTTCAAAACGACATAAAATATTTGAAAGTTCTCACCTTTCTTACGAACTCAATTTTTATAACATTTCTTTTTTGATATATTACAAAAATAACATCAAAATAATGTAGATAAAACGAACTTTCTAATAATCGCTCAAATCTATGCTTTCTCTATATTATCAAGCGGCAGCCATTTTGTCGGCCATCTTAGATGCCCGGCGCGTCATTGTGAATTAATTTGAATTATTCGGAGAGGCTAGATGCTATCCAGTATTTCGTTACGTCAAGAACGAGAATGGCCCAAGCGATTCTGACCTTTATTTCTTTCATACAATTTCTTTATACATAAGGTACAAAATCACTTCAAAAATCCGGACCCGCCGGGGGGACTGCGGCCTGCGACGGGTTAAACTGATAGGTATATATTTGAAAATAAGTATTGTCCAATATAGCCTACTTTGTAATAAAACTCCATAAACAGAATTAAAGTCAGTATTGGGCCATTTAGTGACGTATTATGTTTAAAAAATTTACATATTTTATTACATTACAAAAAAATTGTTTTTCGCTTTTAAACAAATCATTACAAAAAAAATAACAATTTGCGCCCCTCCAGTGCCACAGAGTAAGCTTCCTTTTGATAAAATATTCTTCCACACAAAAGACAAGCAGATGAGAAGATTTCCCCATCTTGAATCACATACTATATATTACTTATATATTTTATACATATACAAATGGTTGGGACCATTACAAAGACATTGGTGTACAATAATAGTATAAAAAATATTATACAGCAACATCTTTCCGGGCATTCCAAGTAGGACCGGCGTAAAAGTTAGAAATACCCTTCCCGCACGAAGTGTGTTAATGATTTTTTTTTGACAATCTAAAACATGTTTGTATTGCAGATGCTTCGTGGTCACGTGGAAGACATCTACGACCTGAGTTGGTGTCCGCGGGGCAAGTTCCTGGTGAGCGGCTCCGTGGACAACACGGCCATCGTGTGGGATGTCCACAAGGGCAGCCGCACCGGCATGTTCCACCACAAGGGCTTCGTGCAGGGGGTGGCCTGGGATCCCAACAACCAATATGCTGCCACCATGAGTAGTGACAGGTTAGTAGATATATCCAGTAATCTATGTTCGTCGTTTGGGACATACAGAGTTCTCGAAACAACCCAGCAGCAGACTGAGGAAATGGGTAATGGCTTTGACCAAGTATATCAATACCAGTTGTGCGTCAAAAATGTCACCGGAACCAAAAATATTAGCGAAACTCAATTGAAAATCTGTAACAGAAAAATCAGAAAAAGATACGGTCACATCTGGGACTCGAACCCCATAGGTAGAGCCGCGGCCCGGAAAGTCAAAGATCCTGAGTTCGAGTCCCAGGTATGACCTTATCTTTTTCTGATTTTTGATTGAGTTTCGCTAGTATTGTATTCATTAATTAATACAACTACAATTTGAGTTTTAACTCATCAAGTTTGTTATGTTCTGCTTATTTATGTCGTGGCTCACTAGCCCACGATGTCTTCTAAGTAATAACAACGTAAGTTCGTTTACAGTTTATTGTGAATGATCGTAATATAATGGTATTGTACGTAACGTCTGATCACAGGTATGTTCTATTTAGGTCTGGGCGGCCGTGACGCTCTTCGACCGCGCCTGCCTCCCAATGTGCTCATTCGGGAATCTTCGGCTGTACCGATCATTCCCGAAAGAACGTGATCTATTAACCTCTCGAAGGCCAGGTATATTTGGAAAAAATCGCGCGAAATTATCTTCCCGGCTTTTGCTCAAATATCGTATAAAAACAAAGGAATTGTTTTTTTTTTGTGATTGTTTTCTGTTTGCCAGATAATGTACCTTATTTTTCATATATATTTCATGATAATATCATTTTTTATTTTATTTATTTATTTGAGACACAAACAGGATATTTATAAAACATTCATGTTGGTAATATAAAACAAAATTAAATACAAATACAAATATCCCTAGACTAATGTGTCTGCAGTAATTATATTTTAATATACTCATTACAAGTTTTCCCAGAATACCTATTTTTAACAAAAAAATGTATGAAAATATTTCCCATTCGACAAAAAAATGTAAATGATATATTTATACGAAAATTATCAATTTTTTTTATTTCTCTACAAACCTGAATAGACATCCTACATGAAAAAACCAATTCAAAGGTGTTTTCGAAGAAGTAATGACATAAATACTTGTTTGAAAATGAAATGACAGTTGAAAACCGTTTGTAAAAGTGACACCAAGTTGACCATAGATATTTATTATAAATTATTAAGATGGGTTGGCGCTATGCGGATTTTTGCTATGTCAAGACCGAGAACGGCGCAAGCGATTCTGACCTTGTTCTTCATACAATTTCTTTATACATAAGGGACAAAATCGCTTCAAAATTATTTTTTTTTTAAATTTCGACCCGCGTCCACCGGTGGGCGAACGGCAGTCGAGAGGTTAAGGTACACGCTAATGGCTATACACTACAAAGTTGAAAATAAAAATATTGGTTTACAAAACATTTATCAAAAAGAAAGTGCACTATATCACTACAGTCCAAAGATCGCAAGAAGCATTGGTTTGTAATATTTGGTATGTAGGCAGTTAGAAATATTTTACGTATGGGCTGTCGCGGACTTATTATTAACAATTTAACCGCTTGGGCACATAAGCTTGTTTTCACAACAATTTAACGCAGGTAGACATAGGAATGACGTATGCCCCGTACCTGAGTTATTAATCAGTTACATCAATACTTAAAAAAATATCTACGTAACATGTAGATTCGGGGCAGCGTATTGAGAAAAGTAACATTCGATAAAAATGTAAAAAAATTTCCTAGCAAAACTACTACGTCACGCAAGAGATGCGACAGAATTCAATGGGCAGTTTGTATTGTGAAATTACTCACAGGTGGTGCTCTTTTGGATTGAAATAAGCTATGGGAGGGCTAATCTATAGTTTTTTTCCCATATGAGCTGCAAGGATCTGCTGCTCAAGTTGATCTCTCATCGCAGTCTCTTGAACACAAGCGATGTTGTGGATCGTTTTTTTTATATTAAATTGACTGTGCCGGAATTGAATCTGCAGTCTTCTTGCAAACGTCGAATTTGTAAACGCGTCACCTTATTTGGACAAGGTTCTAACATAATTTTTTTTCAAAAAAGACCTTTGAATGTAAAACCATTTCATTTTCTCATTTCTATAACATTTTGCAATTTCCATTTTGTTTGAATCTGACAGATGATCGTTTTTACGAGGCGCAATGTAGTTAGTCACTTTAGTTGGACGTTAACTTCGCCATACCATGTTCTGAGGTGTAAAATTTTGCAAAGATGATTTCTCATAATCTCTTTAACAATTTCTGATTTTGAGGTTCAATCTTGTCCAAAGCATTTTAGTGTAACATATTTTAGAAAATATTTAATTAGAATGTGGCCCTATATGGAAATGGCATTAGGAAAATGTTGTTAGAACCTTATGCAATGAATTATTCCAGCAAATTAGCATGTTAAGGTATTTTCTAAAATGGTAAATCTGTAAAACTAAAATACTTTTTACAAGATTCAACCTCAAAATCAGAAATCGGTAAATAGGATATGAGAAATCGTCTTTACAAACTTTGGCACCTCATATCTTAGAACCAAGTAATGTGATGTTAGAACTCTGTCCAACCAAAGTGACGAACTGCTATGGATTTAATTTTTCTTCAAATTATGTCAACTTTATTTTATTTTATTAATTTGTCATTAATAAAATGGTGCCACAAAGTGAATTTGCAAAATTTGAAGAAGTTATTTTATTTTGTATTTTTTTTTAAATTTATCGGTTTTAATGATTTTTCATTGAATTTTTCACCTAACTATGTCATTTGGGATCTATTTATTATATTGAATTTGTTTAATTAACAACCATCTTTAATTCTAGGGTGTTCCGAGTGTTTGACGTGAACTCCAAGAAGGTGGTATCGCGCAGCTCCAAGACTATCCTGCCCCTCCCGGTGCTGCATCCCCACCGCGGTCAGCTGGTGCGTCTCTTCCACGACGACACGCTGCAGTCCTTCTTCCGGCGGCTGGACTTCAGCCCCGACGGGGAGCTGATTGCCGTGCCCACAGGCCTCATCGAGGGTGACCAGAACCGAGGGTTGAAGAATGTGAATGCCACGTACATCTATTCGCGGTACTCCATGCAAGTGTAAGTATTACGTTGTGTAAATTTACACTTTGTAAGTAACTTTATACTTATTTTTAATGCATCATTATCAAAACATACTCGTAAATATGCTTTACTTAGGTTGGGATGTTGCAAACTCCATCACAATTAAAGACAAACCATCAATCAGCAAAATTTTGAATTTTTAATAATTTTTGCATTATGTGTGCTAACTGACAGTAATTTTGCAATTATTTAACATTTGGAAAAATAATAATATCCCTCAGGGCCTAAGTCATCTAAAAAGATGCTGCGTGGAGGGTCTTTGTGAGGAGAGGAAGGAGTGAACATGGGTCTTGAAGCGACCCATGTCGTAGGAGGGAGGAAACAGAGGCCGGCAAATTGTTCCACAGCCGAGATGCTGAACTCAAGAACGAGTCGTAGAAATGACCCGTTCTCATGACAAATGTCAACCGTGTATATATATATGTTGGGTGATATATGGTGCCGAGGGGATCAATGATGCTAGTTCCTCAGAGCATCTTAGAAGCATCAAAATTCCGGTAGAACAAGGACAGAATTCCCACGCCTGTTCTCTAAAGATTGCAATCCGTTTGTCAAAATTGGAGAATCTGTCAAACGGAACGGACCGTCCGTTTCTGCACAGAGTCAAAGGTTTTTTTCAAGAATTTTGGTGGAATTTTCAGGTAGAGGTGTCTGCCAAATTCAACAGTGGGGTGCACTTTTTGCGTACATCTAAATAAAAATTCAAAAACAAACCAACAAACTTGCGATTTGTACAGGGTCAGTAGTTGTCAGTAGTGTACTATCTATCTGCTGTATCTGCGGGCCCAATTTTTGAGAGGCTAGCTTAATTTAACTTTTTGTTTTTATATTTAACAAAATTTTATGTTTATTGCAAAAGTAGTATTCCTAGAATACCTAATTATATTCATAGAAATGATTTTTTTCTCCCTAATTTCATATAAAAAGAAAAATACAAAGATATTTTTATGGTTTTATTAACAGGTAGATATTACCGCGAACCGAGGCATGAATTATGGAAAAGAAACTAAGCAACCACAAATAGTGCAAAACGCCACTGTCTCGGTATGCCACTGTCTCGGTTTGTCGATTTTACCTTTTGATCTGTAATCAGCTGACAAGCGTAGCAAAACAACCATTGTAATATAATAACAGTTTGTTTAGAGTCCAGAGTCCAAGTATGTCAAGCCAAACTAATATGTAATTCCATTAACACTAATTTTAATCTGTATCTTTGTCCCACAGTCCGATATGCATCCTGCCGTGTGGTGAGTCGCCCGCGCTGGCCGTGCGCTGGAGCCCTGTGCGCTATGCACAGCGCACCGACGGCCCCGTCACCCTGATCAACCTGCCCAACCCCGTGCGCATGATCCTGGCAGTCGGCACCAATGACTCCATCTCCATATACGACACGCAGCAGAGTACGCCCCTGGCCATTGTTCTGAACCCGCAGTATGCAAGGTAAACTGTGTTTTATTGGTACAAATTTATTAAATTATTGCTTTGGTTTTATTTGTATAAAGTAGCTGCAAACCATGTCTTTATTATTTTCATATTTTTGTTCTTTATCCACTCGAGCGCTTTTTGCCACATTATGGCACTATTTCCAAAACCTCGGATTGCTTTGTTGCCAAAAGGTGGCAAATTTAAAAAATTTTTTTTTTATTAAAACGACCACATAATATATAGCACATTCAAAATATAACAAAATAAATATTCTCTAGATTCTTTAAAATGTTTTAAGGTTAAAGATTTAATTATATTTTTTTATAAATCCTACAAATATGTGATAATAGACAAAAGATAGGGGAATTCATTGGCTACATAGAATTATAATCAGTTTGTATGTCTCCATATTCAAATTCGGAGGTATGATTTTTTTAATATGGGGGGAAATATTTCCTTTAGCAATCCGAGATAAAATATTTTAATTGCTCTGTCGCTCCAGTGGTTATAAAAGAAATAGAATATTATTGCATTCTTTTATATTTAACAAAAAAATTTCATCCAAAAAATCAACATCCCTCAACAAATTGTCATCACCTCAGTTGGACAAGGTTCTAACTTCACTTAACCTTGAAATATTTATAAGTTTTCAAAGGCAATTTTCATTATCTATTCACCAAATTCTGATTTTGTGGTTGAATCTTGTTTAAAGAATTTTAGTTTAAATTATTTTAAAGAAAAATATTTAAATAGGACTTTTATTTACGATTTTAGAACGTACCTAAAAATGCAGATAGAACCATATGCAACCAACATAATAATTCATTGCTTAATGTTCTAACTACAATTCCCTGTGACATCCTATTTAAATATTTTCCATTCAAATATGATAAACTAAAGTAGGTACTTTACGCAGAATCCGAAAATCAAAAATTGTTAAATATATTATGAAAATTCTTCTTTGCAAATTTGACCCCTCGGAAAATGGTCAGGCGAAGTTAGAACCCTATCCAACCAAAGTGATAAACCACAAAGTGCCATGTATTTCGAATATTCTTCGTAAAATAGTATGTATACGAAAATACAAAAGTTTAAAAAAATTATTTTGGTTGTAGAAATGGTTTTGCATTCAAAGGTCAAAAGGTCAAAGGTGAAAAAATGTCAGTCAGTACCTTGGTGACCTTTTTTTCTTTAAGGGCCCTATATAAAATTGACAATTTTTTTGCTGATTTGTAAGCTTTTTAATGAAAAATATACAGTGATGTTAGTATATCTCTGAGAAATTTCTAGTTCCTGTTCATATTGGGAGTCAGAAAACTCACAGCATCTTTTCACTAAAGTATTTTACGAAATTTAAATACATCATGTTGTTTCAATCAGCCTTAATTTTTGGCAAAGTAGATAACTAGAGCCCAATAATTTATTTAAATTTATTTATTTTCCACAGATTAACAGATCTGACATGGTCAAGCGATGGAAATATTCTCATAGTGTCCAGTTCTGACGGTTATTGTTCCATCATCACCTTCACTGCCGACGAGTTGGGAGAGGTGCTGTGTGACAAGGAATCAAAGGAAGAAGAAAAGTCCATAAAGAGTGACGAGAGTGTCGCCATGGATGTCGACACACCAGAAAAATTAGACACCAAAAACACTGAGACAGATAAGACAAAAGAATCTCAAAGTTCTCCAGGCAAAGTTGAAGAAAAGGCTATTAGAACCCCAAAACATAAAAGTCCCAAAATTAAACAAGTTTCAGAAAAGAAGAAGGAAGCAAGTGAACTTAAAGTGGAAAAGGAAACCATTGACCTAGAAAAACAAGACAAAACAGAAAAGCTTAAAGAAACGGAAACGCCTAAAGAAACACTTACCACTCCTGGTAAAAACAAAGACACCATTATGAAAACACCTAAACTGAAAAGCCCTAAAGTTAAATCATCTTCAGCAAAGAAAAAGGGAAAGAATGAATCGACGGAGACTAAACCAGACAGCATGATAGCCATGGATGAAGCTGCTATGGAAGCTTGGTCACAGGACGGCTTCATGTCGAAGGTCAAAAGTCCCCCAGTTCTCAAACCCCAGAGTCAAATGGTCATCGACGACCCCACGCAAGACATGAACTTGGTTTACGATGAAACAGAAGATACAGATAAAGGCAGTAGGAATAATTCTGCTGTATCTGAGGAGATACCGGAAATAGTGATAAGTGAGGATGACACCATGCCCCTAGAACCAAGGAGATCCCCTAGAAAGAGTCAAGTGCCTAACAGTTCTGTGCTATCTCCCAAGCCGCAGCCCAGAACACCAAGACGTGTGAATTTCATCACGCTCTCTAGTCCTAAAAGTAAAAAGAAGCTGTGATCAAATACGTAGTTACATTTTAAGTATAATTTTTGTAATAGTCCAGCCACTGAGAGTTCCGTTGTAACTTCTCGGTTACGTGTGTCATTTATGACATAGAACTTATAATATAGATCACAGTTAAAAGATTTTTAATAAACAACGCATGTACAAAGCGACGCTACAATGGATCTATCAGCGGTATATTTTTAATTCAAATAATCATTGTAAATAATATTACTCATCAATTATGCATTCATAAATATAAAAGTATTTTTCATGAAATTAAATCCTTACATACAATATTTTGGTAATTTTTCTATGAAAGTTGATAAATTTTAGCCAAATTTGATAGATTTCCAAAGAAATTTGGCTGATTTTCATAAATTTACAAATTTCAGTAGAATTTCTACAAATATCAGTAGATTTGAACTGAAATCGGTAGATCTACCGATATTTCGATAGGAATTGCATCACTGCACCTGTGACTCTATGGTATCCCCTTATTAGGTTAGAACCTTGGGCGTCAGTATTAACGTATCAGGCTTCACCTTGAAGCCAGTATTAGGCTACAAAACCTCATGTGGAAGTTAGTGTTAGGGTATGTTGGCGATATTCTAAGGATGGCAATGTTATACGAAAACTTACCAGGTCTTGGCCGGGAAAAATGTAGCTCAGTTCTGCTGGCTCGAGCAAATGATAACTCAAAGTCAGGGCGAGTGCCATAGTTTGTCCTCCTTTCCTATTCCATGGTCATACCCAGGGTTATCACAACAACGAGGCGGTGAATTGAAGCAAGGGGTATTTATTACAAACAGAACGATAATGGTGACACACATGTACATAATAAAATAGCTCTACTCCATTGAATGAGGGGACAACAGTGTGAATTTACAACCTAGCCTAGTTCAAGCGTTTCTCTCTCTCTTGAGCAATTGACAATTGGGTAATGACGTTAGTTACTGAACACAAGAAAAGTGTAATAATGTAGATGGCTTACAGGAAGGTCGACAGCGCCCATCTCGGTTGCAGGCGGGTTTGGCTGGGGCAGCGTAACATGTAGAAACGAGCAAACTGAGGTTACCACAAATCAATTCCTGCAAAGGGAGCGCGCGTGCACGTAATCAGAGCGTGAATACATTATCCCGAACAATTAAATTGACCCTGTTATTCAATGTCTAGCAATCACGACAATAGGAACATGCGAACCTTGCGTGGAGTTCCGTGCGTAACTTTGCTGGGTGCACGACTCGTTTGTTGATTCGTCGCGGCCGGAAGGCAACTTATGAAGGGGGGAAGGCTGTCTTGTCAGCCGGTCGGTGAAGCGGGCGCGGGAAGGGAGTTGTAGTCCGTTCATTTTCGGGAGTGCGTGTTTCAGACATTATTTATTCATTTGAAAATTTATTAATTTACAACTCGTGGTGCAACGTAACACTCTTTAGGGGAATGCTGTGAGGCTGAAGGGGGAAGTGGACGAGGAAGGTCACTAAACATAGTACAAGTTATTTCAAGCAACTTATCGACTCCAAACGGTAATTTCTTACTAGCACAATAAGAGTATCTTCCATTCTGAACTGGCCTTAAAGTACATTTATAAGTATTGAGCGCCCTTGAGGTGATTTCTCACAAAAACGGCGCTATACAAATTATCCAATTATTATTATTATTATGTTATTTAAATGAGATCCCATATGTGTGGTAAAAGCAGGTATGATCATGTGAGAAATTTGGAGATCGGCAAATAATGCAAGGTTGATATGATGTAAGCGTAACTAACGTAACTACTTGGGGTTACCTATGACAGAGGTGTCGGTTATTCAATAAGTGACTTGGCGAGTTGGAGGCTCAGGAACTGTAGAAGAGACAGAAGCTAGTTAAAAGTATTTGAGGAAGAGTATCCTTGCCACCGTGGTGATGAAAATATGAATGGTGTTTTGAAAATAAAAATGCAGTTTATTAAAAATATCAAAGTATTGTAATTTCTATAATGTATGTATTTACAATATTATGTATTAAGAAGAAAAATTGGTACAATGTTGGAATTATATAGCGAGTTTCCTCCACCTAAATCTATGTGATGGCTTTTTGTTTTGTTAATTAAATATTACATAATATAAAGCGTTATCAATAATTTTGTCTGGCATTTTTCAGTTTCCAGGAGAGAAAAAAAAGAAGTGTTAATTTTCACTCATTTGCAATGCGTTGGAGGTTTGTGGTGATGGTACAAACATAAATACATATGTACTGCCACAATTATTATGCCGACAATGTTAACAACAATAATCATTCAAAAGGAATACACATTTCATAATAATTTATCTAAAAATTCAATTCCTTTGTTAAACACTTTGACTAAGTTGTGTTTAACTATTGGTACAAAAGTACTCATAGGAGGAGATACACTCACATCAAGGTTAAAAATAACCTATTCATTTTTAATTCCTATTGTTTAAAATACCTACTTTTTATAATGTGATGTACGCTTGTGTCATGTTTTGTATTTTATTGTGATGCAATTTCATAAAAAAACTATTTGTAATGTTAAGTGGTTTCTTTGTTAGCAAAACTGGGATGCTCTTGTTACTTTACAAATTGACAGTAATTTAGGAATAATGGAAAGTATCATTTGTTGTTCTGCACCTTCTCGAAGTACTTCTTTTTGTCCAGTGGGTTTGGAATGATCTGAAAGAGAAACAAGATTAATGTAGTAATATTTAGGATGACTTCAACATAAGTGAATCTTCAGAAATATGCACCAAGAATCTTTGGAGTTGTGCAAGGTGTGGAGCTTCCACAGGGATACACGCAAGTATACGATGCTTGGACGATTCCTTGTACCTTGGCGATTGCCGTCATACATTTGTGAGGAGGTTCGTACACAGGCACACGTTGCAGACATTTATGACGAGACTTTCCCGCAATCAACCTGTCGAAGTCGTTTTCACTTGCATTGTTGAAATTTTAAATATGATGGAGCAATTAACAAATACGATGGTCTAGCAAAAATAGACATTTTGTAACAATTCATGTGCCTTAGATGCTAAGAAAAAGCAGTCAACAAAGGAGATATCTACAGCAGTTGTGAGTGCGGTTATGATAGCTATTTTTGACATTTTGGGAGATGGTGGTGAAGCGGATATTATATTTTAGTAGCATCGTTACGGACTGTACATAACAAATTGTTTGAGATTGAATATGCAACATCTATTATTATTTTTGAATGCAGATGAAAGACTTTTTCAGATTTTAATATTACAAATATTAAACAAATATTTTTTTTACATTAGCTCCACACAGGAGGCCCTGAGAAAAAAAATTCCCTCAGGGCTTATATTATCTTAAGGGTCGCTGTGTGGAAGGTTTTTTTAGGGAAAGGAAGGAGAGGAAGTTCTGGGGGTTATACAAGGTGTTTAACCGCTTGGGCTCATAATCTTGTATTCACGACAATTTAACGAGGGTAGACATAGGAATGACGTGCGCCCCGGACCTGAGTTATTAAAACAATGAATGAACTGAGCACTCACTGTATCTTGTCCTGGTTTCCATCCAGCTGGACAAACTTCTCCGTGATTATCCGTGTACTGGAAAGCCTGGACCAGCCTCAAAGTCTCATCAACAGACCTTCCCACCGGCAGGTCATTCATCGTGATCTGTCTCAAGACTCCCTTATCATCGATGATGAACAGCCCTCTCAGGGTGTGTCCCAGATCCTCCAGGTATACTCCATAGTCCTTGGAGATCTCGTGCGTGATATCGCTGAGGATGGGGATGTTGATCTTGCCCAGGCCGCCTTCCTTGCGTGGAGTGTTGATCCACGCCAGGTGGGTGAAGTGAGAGTCGATGGAGCAGGCCACTACTTCGGTGTTCAGCTTGCGGAACTCTTCAACTCGGTCGGAGAATGCGAGGATTTCTGTCGGGCACACAAATGTGCTGGAAAAAAAATGTTATCAAATTATAAACTTGAAACTGAGGATCGTAATATGTGTATGTCGATCATACTGTTGATTAGTTAGACATCTCCAAATACTAAGTTTTGAGATAACGAGGAAAGCAATATTCAAATGCTCACCATAAATCAAATATTATTTACATGTGTCCGTGTTTTACATATAAAGCCATAACGGTCCGGAACATTAGGAAGATATTTTGAAATATTCTACATAAAATATCAACATTTTGTATAATTCACTACAAGTTTTTGTGCATTATAATTGGTTTGGTGGTGTTTATGAGTAATCTGAGTTTTGTACCAGATAGAGGGTACACTTTTACGTATAACTGCCCCACTCACTTTAAATATTGATTTTTCAGAGATGTCTAACTAATCAATTGGACGTAGGATGTATGCAAAAAAAAATGATTTGACTACATAGAGATACAGAAATTATTGTTACAAATAAAATACCAATTGGATAGAGCATGTATCCGAAGATCTCGCAAATCACGCAAACGGTGAGTTGGTATAATGAAGTTCGCACAGCTTTTTCTGACTGGAATATGCAGGTCAAACTATTTTTGACTTGTAACATTATTTCTATCATGCCGGTTACTAATAACCAGTTTTATATAGATAGGAGAATACTGTACTAATAGTCATGCCCTATTCATCAGTCATTTAAAAATCTTCCTTTATGATAATGTAACGTAAGGGAATGCCGTAATTGTTATTTTATCCATGACAATTATCCTATTTTATCCATTGCAATTATCCTATTTTATCCATTGCAATTATCCTATTTTATCCATTGCAATTATCCTATTTTATCCATTGCAATTATCCTATTTTATCCATTGAAATTATCCTATTTTATCCATTGCAATTATCCTATTTTATCCATTGCAATTATCCTATCTTATCCATTGCAATTATCCTATTTTATCCATTGCAATTATCCTATTTTATCCATGGCAATTATCCTATTTTGTCTGTGGCAATTGTACTATTTTTAGACAAACTAAATAAATCTAGTATTCTAGAGTAATCCTAAAAATAGGTGGCATTTGAAGAATGAAAAATATTCTGATAATAAAAATTTGTAATATATTATGTATGCATGAAATACATTGCGTAAAACAGTCTTGGTACGGAATTCATAAACCATCAATCAATAAGAGAAATAATCTTTAGCCAGCATTAAAAATTATCCACACAGATAAAAAATTGTAACAGTTAGTAGCCAAGATAAGATAAAAAAAGTACCTTGCTCGTTGATTTCGATTGCAAACCAAATAAATGTTACTCTTTAAAAGCCTATATTTAACTCATAAATAAACCAATCCCATTTAACTCTTTGTCAAATTAAGAACACCATGCCTAAATTGATTGAATTTGTTTTTAAACAAGATGTTCAAATTAATATTTAGTAAGTAGGTACTTATGATGCGTGCTCTTATTTAAATAAGCTAAAAATCGTATCGAGTATAATCCAATGAGATCGTATGAAAATGTTATTATTTATTCGACCTTCCCTTATCACTTATCACACATGCAAATAAGTAGGCCAGCGAATTATTAATTAGCCATTCATTTTTTTAAACATAAACATGCTTATTAGATATCAATATATACATGTAGGAATAGATTGTTATTCTTCGCTGGAGTGCGATTTACAGCCTAATATCTGTTATAAATATGGCATAAAATGTTACTTACAAATCTAATGGATAGAAGAAGAATACGAGATATTTCCCTTTGAAGCTGGAGAGAGATAATTGGGTGAATTCTCCATTGACAACAGCTTTCGCCTCCCATTCCGGAGCAGCCTTAGAAACTGCAAAAAAGCGAAAATAACAAATTAAGAAGTTTAATTATTAATTATAAAACCATTCAATAATAGTTCTACTTACTGACAGCCTTCGTGAACTGCAATTTGTGTTCTATTTTCTTATTTCCTTCGGGAAAAACATTTCCGCCGGCATACGAGTGACACGTTCCATCATCGTTGAAAAATGAATTTAACGCTTCTGCTGAGCCAAGCAAATATCCTACATAGAAAAGACACACAAATCTAGACCACATTTTGCTGCGGTTGACAAAAAAATGCTAGCGTAAATAAAATTTTAACAGCTAACGAAAATGTAAATAAAACGCCGACCGAAGATGTAAAAAATTGTGCCACCTGTCAATAATTTCAAGTTCGGAATTTCGGAATTCCTCTTGTGCCTATATTCGTATCATTGAATAAATTGAAGGGAAGCTATACAATAGCTATCAGTATTTTTCTTCGCTTTGCCATCTAGCGGAATGAAGTCTTACTCTAAAAATTATTCTAAAAATTATTCTTCTCCTTCGTCAATTTTATACTTTTCACCCATATCGCTAGGGTACTGATGTTCCTCCTTTGTAAGTGCTGAGCTTCACCATCGTGAATTGAGCCTATCTTCATGATCATTATTATGCCGGGCGTCATGAACCTAAAAAGTGACCCGCGCATAGAATAAATTATTTGAAAAACTAGTTATTGTTAACATCAGGCCGAACATAAAAAGAAATCTGGATGTAAAAAAAACTACCTTTGATCTCTGTAACGTTAATCATTTTTGCTTCGGTTTTAATAAAAAATAATGAACGGCATCACACTTTGTATTGAATTAGTAAATCATCCATTCGAACAATAACATTATTATGCGTGAATATCGATAGATGGCTCTAGAGATCGCATTTTGGCATGTGAAAATGAATAAAAAATGCAAAGCTGGTCACAGCTAGAATGATTTATATAGGTAGCGCCGTTTTTGGAAAAAATCGCCCCAATTCCATACAATCGTCAATTCAATTCAATTTATACAAGGATAAATTGTATGCAAGAATTGAAAGAGGTTGGGTTGGGCGCGAACTTGAGTAATTTTAAAGTGTGTTGCCTGTTGTATGCTGATGATGCGGTGCTGATTTCTAAATGTATGGAAGATCTACATGGATCTACAGTCTTTCGTGTTTAGGATGAAAGATGTGTGTATGAAAAACGAGTTAATGATTAATGTAAATAAGTCTAAAGTCATCGTGTTTGAAAGAGAGAGTACGAAAGCAGTGTGCAATATAGTTGTGAATGATGAATACTTGGAGCAGGTCGATGAGTTTGTGTATTTTGGGGAGTACGTTTACGAGAAATGGGAAGGCTGATAGAGATATTGAAAGAAGGGTAAATGCAGGCAACTCCGCTATTGAAGGACTGAATGCCGTTAGGTTGAAACTGTCCAAAGAAGCGAAGCAAGCAGACCGCAATGAAATGCTGGTACCTATCTTCCCTGGCGTATTGGCAGTTAAGCACGGAACTAGCAGAGGAAGGATGAAAGTAGACTGAATGCTGTTGAAATGAGAACCCCGAGGCGCATGTGTGGTGAAACCCTGTGTGATCGTGTGAGAAATGTGGAGATCCGCAAAGAATGCAAGGTTTTACCTAGTTTATAATTGATTTGCTTTTTCAGGACATAATTAATAAAGTGTGTGGTTTATACAGGTAGGTATTTGTTCCTCTCCCTTTGTTTATCTCCCCTTCCATTATTATCGCAATATATGTAACTACCAAAATAACTTTTAAAAAAATCATTAATCGGTAGGTAGGTATTTTTACGGGTTTCCCATTCACGGCCGATCCAAAAAGAGGGATTTTCAGTTTATTTCGTGGCCTTCTCCTTTTACTGAAAGCCTTTCTAATCCTAAAACTGTTTGCTCTGTTTCATTCCTCCTCTATTACGAGTTACGAGAGCTCAACGGACCGCACTGGCTGACTACAGGAGTACATATAACTGTACACTAGGATGGATCTAAATGGAATAAAAACAATAAAAAATACCTACATTTTATTTCGAACGTATTGCCTCCTTGAAGAAACTACTAAGTAAGTACTAAAAGTTTTTATAAATTTACATAATTTAAAATTTTCAATTTTTTTTAAATAACACTTTAAATTTTTAACACCCACATACTATAAGTGAGTTGTGCTAATTTTATGATTCAATAAAGTCAAATAAATTAAAATATCATTAATAATTCAGTGTTTTAAAAAATGGGA
Source organism: Limnephilus auricula (assembly GCA_951813805.1). Classification (NCBI taxonomy): domain Eukaryota; kingdom Metazoa; phylum Arthropoda; class Insecta; order Trichoptera; family Limnephilidae; genus Limnephilus; species Limnephilus auricula. The sequence continues at coordinate 44,211,925 of OX638389.1, read as the reverse complement.
ATAAAAAAATTACAAAATTTACTAAACTAGAACAAAACGAGCCCAAACTCGAGTTCCCAATGAGACGGGCACAGCGTATCACCAATGGATGTAAATAAAGATGAATAATTATTTTGTTTAAAGTCTGACTTTTGGTCATTACAACGGCGTAGATCTGACGATGTTATATCTAACTTCATATCCACGTATTTTAGTCGAGATCTCGTTGGCAAGTTCTTCTTTATTGAGGCAACTTTTTGGCATTATAGCGAAATTAACTATATATAAAATTATATCATTGAAGAAGAAGATAACAATAATAATCTAATTTTTTTAAATATGAAAATGAACAAGACACAGAAAAATAATAAAAATAATAATGGTCGCAACTGGGACTCGAACCCAGAACCTTAGGTCTTACCGGGACATACACCTCTACCAATTGGGCCACTGCGATCTATTATGAGACTGTCGTAATTGTCAACTTCATATTTCAAATTTCAGAATGAACAATATTATTATCCAGTTGCGACCATTATATTTTATTATTTTTCTGTGTCTTGTTCATTTTCATATTTAAAAAAATTAGATTATTATTGTTATCTTCCTCTTCAATGATATATTACATTGGTGGGAATAACCTTCAAAAGTTAAAAAGAGAGTTTTTATTATATAAAACAAAAAAACTATATAAAATTATTCAAACTAAACTTCTAAATACACTTAGCCTGAAAATAAACACTATAATCGGTTCACAAACTCTCAAATCACAAACTCTAGAGTAAAACTGATTTTTAAAAACTGAAGTACGCACTGCATGATAAAGAATATTGAAGATAGTCCTCCACAACACAGGTGAATTCCTAGAGTGGAAGACAACATACAATATCTTTGTAATATTAATATGCAAAGAATAATAAATAAATTTAAAGAATAAATAATAAATATAGTTTTTAGATCCATCCTACTGCACCGTTTGTAGTAGGATCGCTAAGAACTCTAAATATCTGAAAGTTGGCTTAGTCCAAGATTCCGGGTTAACTTTACTCCTGGCCCTTTGTAATGAAACTACATTTAGGTGCAGGGTTCGTCCTTTCCGGAAATGCGATTATTTATTTTAGATTCCGAGACCATTTTCAGGGGTAGGGCGAATTTTCTTCCCGATCATTCCGACGGTCCCGAAGTACAATAATTTCGGATCTGAAAAAAATTGAAAATCGTTTTGTTGGCTTATTTTAATTTCCGTTTGGTGACCTAAAAGTCTGAATTTCCGGAATATTCAATGAAATATAAAGATATACAAGTAACTATTTTATTTTCTATATTTCATGATCTTAAAAAATGCAGAAACGAAACTTAAACAGCTCCACTGCAAAACTACAAAATCATTGTACTTTTTTTTTTAAATAATTATTTCTGGCTTTCACCCTTCAAGGGTATGAAGAAGTGAAAGGCGAATTTAAATATTAATTTTATTTAAATGGAGAAATTTCAAAATTATAATTAAGATTGGAGTTGAGTTCAGACTTAGAAGAGATGAGATATTGAATGGAGGCGAGGCAATTTTTGACAAGGCCTGATAGAAGAGAGGATACCTGTTTAGAGAGGGACAGCCAAAAAATACGTGATCTAAAGTTCCCACTTCTAGACCACAGAATGTACAATCTGGGGAGTCAAGGACGTGAATTTTAAAAAGGTGAGAAGGAACAAAACAATGTCCGATTCTCATTCGAATAAGTGAGGAAATTTCTTTTTTGGAAAAATTGGGGAATTGTTGAAACCATGGTTTTGATGGGATAGTCCTTTGTATTGAGGCATAGAAACTTCGGGACCACAGACATTTTGAAACACAGAAACATCCTGCTGAGAGATCCATTAAAACCTATTTCCAGAGCGGTAGATAATCTCAGTATCGCCCTGGTGTAATACCTACTACCGTTCAGATTGGAAACGTAGCTCGAAATGATTTTAGCCGCATTTAGTATCTATACCTTTTTTTACATTAGCTACACACACTATGATATATTTGGGAAGTCTTACTGTGTGGAAGGTCTTTTTAGGGAAAGGAAGTTCTAGGAAGGAAAAAGGTTTGAGGGCTGGGTAATAATCTGGGGATTATGTCCGTCACTCCTGGACACACAGACCACCCCTCATAATGTTTTTCCTTCCCGGAATTTCCTCTCCCACCTTTCCTTGAAGGCCCTCCACGCACCACACATCATCCCAAAAGATGAGATAGGCCCTGAGGGAAATTATTTTCCACAGGGGCTCAAGTCCTCCTGTTTTATGATAAATTAAAGTGAAGAAATTAAAACGTAGCTATCAGCGATATGACTTTGTGCGAACTAATTTTGATTTGATTCTTTCGTGTTGTTTACAGCTTTTAGTGAGTATATAATTTGAGACAACGTTTCGGACAACCCCCCGGAATCCTCATATTATGTTCTAATCATGGAAATGCAAGGCTATCCGAAACGTTGGTCAAGAACTAGAAGGTAGTACCTACTATTTATTGTTTTTGTAGAACTCCATTTTAATTTTAATTTCTTTTATATATATATTCAATAATATTTTCTTTTATATATTCAATAATATTACTTTTATATATTCAATAATATTCAATGTATAAAAACAGTTTATTATAAACAAGTTCTGCTTCGTAAAGAACTACTTCGTAGTACCTACTATTATGTTAGAGCAGGTATGCTGTCGAGGCGTTTTTCACTTTTTATTTATTTATTTAATTTCTACGGTATAAATATACCATAAACAATAGTTACATGACTGAATATTAGCAATCATTTTTTAATAAAGAATAACAAATTAACTGTGGCATTTGATTGTGAAATGACATCAGAGATATGAGCAAGAGATACAAATATATACAAATTCTATAGTATATATTTGTTTCTCTTGCTCATATCAAATATATACTATAGAATTTGTAACAAATAAGGTAAGCTTAGATTAAATTAATATTGATTGAAAAGATTTGATAGCATAGCCCTTTTGTACCTACTTTCCGCGGTCTTACCGTAAAAAGATTATTTATATACTATTCAACGCATTTTGCACATTGCAGTGTATATGTCAGAACTGTGGGTAGATTATAATGCATCCAATAGCATGAGCTAAAAGTCGCCAAGAATAATGCTTCTTTTCAACGTTCCGCCTTCCGCGATACTGCAGCGCTACGGAAATGTTCCTTTCAGTGCACTTCTCCGCCACCGCAAGGGAAGCTTATGGCGCAGACTGCGCCAATCGCAGAATACAATCATCACTGCCATGGTTGCCTGGATGGAGTCCCCCTGATGGCCCCCTGGAGTTGGAAGATGGTCAATCCTCAATAAACGGCTGTTTGCATTCATTTTTGTAATTATCTAAAAAATTTTCAGTTAGATTTTTCATGCTTATTCTTTTATATTTTATGTGGGTATTGTTATTTAATTTTTACTTTATTTGTCTAATTTCTTTTTGTTATTTTGAAATATGGAATGTAACGCATTGTCCTACCCCTGCATACATTCTGGAATAAACTATTAGTGCTTCCGCACACGAGCAGCTGAAAAAAACAGTTTTCAACTCAATTCGCTATTCTGTGGGCTGTGTGTGTAAATGTGATTGTCCGCACACTACACAAATTCTAACAACTTCTAAAAACCCGTTGTCAATGGCAACGCAAGCAGTGACTTGCAACTCGCCGTGCTAGTTGCCACGGACGGCTACGCGCCAGTTCCTGGTTGCCAAAGATAAGAGCAAGTTTTGTTGTCATTTTTCGAGATGACAGCTGAAGCGTTCGTCGTCTATGGTGAATTAAGCTGATATAATCACTGAAATCACGTGAGAGAACTTTGACTGGCAACCATAGCAACTGGTTTATTTATGGTTGTAACCATAGCAACTACCAGTTTTAGTTTGGTTTCAGTTTTTCCGTAAGCGGAGGAACTTATTGTTATTAGTATAATCAAATATCTACCAACAGAATAAACAAATAATATTATATTCATTGTGGCGCCTACCCCTGAAAGTCAAGCGAGAAGCGGTAGAGGCCCACGACTTAAACAACTTCTAACTATAGCGACATCAGTAAGTTACAGTCGGAACGTGTACAAAACTTTTGTAAAGGTTTATTTATGGATATCTACATTCTTTGTTGAACCCTATTTATGATCCATTAAAATCGCTATTGAATACCTTCGACTGCCTCGCGAAATGGCTCGGGAAACACTTTGGTCGGGAGCCCATTTCTATGTTATATCCATGTACAATATTACATCAGCCCATATCCATGTACAATATTACACCAGCCCTTTCCTTGTTGCGATCTTTAACGGGATCAATAATTAATCTCTAACAAAGCCAAATTAAGAAGATCAGTAGCTGTTGTTTGGAGTATTTTTATTGCTTCTAATAATAAATTGTTTGAGTAGAGTTAGTTCCTCATTTCTTTATTTGTGGAAGTAAAATAAACATCACTTGTTTTTACTGTTTGAGTCTGAAAATATTTCATGTACTTCCAAAAACAGCATTTCATTAATTTTGGAATTCGTTTTAATAACAGAGAATCTATTTAATATATTTAAAATATTTCTAAATAAATCTTGAATCTGTTCAAGTTCATCAGTTTAACCACTGGAGTATTTCTGGCCACACTTTTAAACACGCGAGCGCTCTCTGGTCAAAAAGTGGCCAAATTGAAGAGACATTCAAAAACAATTATTGGATTATTTTTAAAGTTCCCGCGATTATCGAAGATAATCGCGAGTTTAACTTATTAGTTTCACAGTTTGATAAAAGATGTCTGGCATTTATTTTTTAGTCCTTGACCCAGGGGTATGGAGTATAGAGTCCAGTCTAGAGGCACAAATTTCGGGCGTTTTTTAGAGATCTGTAAAAAATAAACGAAGAATATGTTTTAGTATCCTGCTTTTTATGATTTGTTTATTTATATTTTGAGAATAAATAAAAAAATTCAAAACTCGAAAAGTCATCGGCTGGTAAAGAGGGGGATCCACGATCGATAAGGATCGGTAGGATAATTGTCGGTAACTTCTCATCGTTCCCTAGGACAAGTGCAGATCATATGATACAATACAAACGACAGTTTATATCGAATATATTCAGGACACTTAGTCATTGTGAACTGTCACCTATTCGTTAGCGATCTGCAGTTGTTCTAGGGAACGATGCGAAGTTACTGGCGTACATGATTGCATCTGTCATCTGAAAAAAAAACGAACGGATTCTTAATCAGTAAAAATATCGCTATCGCCGGGACCTCGGAGGAGTAAAAAATTTTTTTTTTCACAAATGACAGCCGTTGGAAAAAAATCTTTTTTAACAGTTAAATTTTTTTTTAAATAGTCATTTTTTTTCTCTGATTCTATTGGGGCCATAAAGGGATGTGTGGAGAAGGTTCTTACAAAATTTCATAAAAATCGGTTCAGTAGAACTCTATATATCGCCAGGTTGAAGAAAGTAGTTTCAAGAAAAACGCCTTTAGTTTTGAGTAAAATTTCAGTTTTGAGTTTTATTTATATAATGGGTGCGGTGTTCTTACGTGACGTTACTATAGTCAAACAGATACAAAGTGCACTGCCAAAATTTCACACGGGGATTAACGTACAGTAAAAACTTCGAAAAACCCAAACTCGAAAGACACTCCACCGTAATATTTATATTTTGTATTTCTTATTATTTATTCGACCGTCAAAAATTATGATTTTCGGACATATGTACATTAAACTGGATCCTAAGAAGAATATTTTAGACGATACTTGATAATTATACACTCCGAAACCAAATTTAGAAATTCGAATGGCGGTTATTCCCGTCGATTAGGCGACTAAATCCTTTAGAAATTCCATTGTTATTTATATCGTGCTACTATATAAGCAAACAATTCATTATTATACATTTAGTAATGAGTAGTGCATTGACGTCATAAGATCAAAAACCAGTCCTTTTCTTTATTTTCAATTTGTTCTACTTTATTAATGTCAGTTTGACTCCATTTATTTAATCGGTGTACTTGTAATTTCATATTGTGTGATCTAATATCAGTGCTTTTAGTAGATAATACATAATCAAAATGGTGGATATAAATCAACGATATGAATTGCAGGCAGGTGAAAAAACGATAGTTTAAAATATTATCAAGTTTTTCCAAAAAAATCAACCTGTGTAAGAATTTTCTTGATTCTGAAATATGTATGTAATATGAGTTACCGGACACCTTGTAGGTATTTTTAAACACTAACGTATGTTTATTCAATCCTTAAATTCAGACTTGAAGACACTTGAATTCAGTCCCGAAGATAATAAAAACATTTTGTTTATAAAATTAATTTTAAGTCGTGAACCTTCTCGTGTTTCTTTACCTGCACACTGTGTTAATGGCTTTGGACCTTGACCGTTCATTTAGTTTCTGTTTGACTATAGGACTCTCAGTTAAAAATACATTATATTTGCATTATATATACATTATATAGGTACCTATATAATATAAGAAATGTTTTATGGGGTAATCCATCTGCAGGTAGTCGGGCAACGTCTACCATGTATTAATCAATTTGTTCCGGCAATACCGGCTTAGTTGGCGCCCCACAAAAAGAGCTTTAACTCCGAAAATTACTCGAAATTCGAAAAATCCCTTTAAGGACATATTTTTAAAGATCGAAGCATTGAAAATGCGTAAATTTTTTTTTTTCGTAATTCTAGACCAGAATACACCTTTAAATTCCTCGGCTGGCTAAGTCCTCCATCACGACACATGCAACATTTTCCGCTTACTCTGAGTGTATTCGTAATGCGGGTATGTTTGTATTTATTTTATTATCTACGCTGAATTTATAAATATAAATTCAGCGTAGATAATAAAATATAAAAGTTTATAAATTTAACGTCTTTTAATTATGAATCTTAAAAATATGGATAAACGGTCAAATATAGATGCATTCAATGGGACTCTAACACTTAAAGCTGTTTATACCCGATTTCGTATAAAATTCGGAGGTATTATTTTGTGAATGAAGGCGGGAAATTTCCAAACCTAATGCATAAAAACAGTGTTCAGATATTATTTAAAAAAATAACATATATTTTTCTAGGAACTTAAAACTGAAACAGTTCAAAATAAATATGTTAAAAATCGGTAGAAATGTGGAATGCCGCTGCTTAAATTGTTCTTAATCAAGTGTAAACACTGTGATAAATAATAACTCAGAATAAGTATAAGTAAGTACCAATCCTACTAAAAAAAAAAATTTAATTCCAAATGGAACTTTTTCGTGTGCAACACTGGATGCAGTAGGTACTTACCCAGAAATAATACCCGGGAACTTGCGTAAGCATTCATGAAGAAGTACTTCATGGTTGAATAAATTTGTGAAAACGTTTCAAATAAATTAAAACGTACCATTTATGTAGGCAACCGCCAAAAATTCATAATTGTAAAAATAAAGTGCTTGAATCATAAAAATTCTGCAAGTTGCAAAATAAAACAAAAATAACGTTGTGCTGTAAAAAGCTTTTCTTAATTAAATGCAAAAATAGAGAATTAAACTAACTTTCTTACTGTCGCTTCTCTGCTTAGGTATTACTTAGGTATTACTGATACATATCTTAAAATGTATCCGTACATATTTAACATTAATGAATAAAGTAAGGAAAATAATTTATTCCCCCTTCTTAGTATATTAAAAAAACCTTAACAATTTAACATACCCTCCAGGATTTCCCTCCCGCTCCATCTATCGTTCCCTCCCTGCCACTAAACTATACGATATATATACTTTTTTCAAATACTTCGTGTGCCACAACTTTCATAGGGCCAGAGCTTACCATTATAAACAGAAACCTTCGCCAGCGTGCTCACAACTAATCATCAAAGTTTTAACACCATCTGATAAATGGTATAGGAACAGAAACATTTATTTTTATATGCGCATATATACATGGATTATGTTATGAATCAATATTACCCTTTCGAGCTGCAAGTAGGTAGGCAGGTCCTTCATTATTTCTCTTGTAGTCGAAAACTATTACTAAACCTACAACAATGTAGTTGAAACAGTATAATATACGGGGCAGAGATTTGTTTACGCGCGCAGGTAAGCACTAGCGATAATTTAATAATGTTTATTTACCGCCAAATTTGTCCTTGGCCATAAAGCCACGAAACGAGTAGCTGTAGTGTATCCGGTACTAGCGCTAGTATCTACAAAGCGCACAAACCTTCGAATGGCAACATTAGTTGGACAAAATATGATTTAGGCTTATCTCAATAAACGCCCGGGTTGCCGGCAATGAAATGAAATTAAAATCAATGAAATTAGTTATATCTAATTAAATACATGGAAAATCAAAAGAATAGCTAAACCTATGGCGTAGGCTACACGTTCAATATTTATCACGATCCATGTTGATGGATCGTGATTCATCAATATGGATCTGAGTGCTATCTTATACGTTCAATATTTTTTTTGTTATGTATTGAACGCATTGACAGATCACAGGATTTCTAGATTAAAATATCGATTGATTTGAATTCGGAATTCCAGATCGTGATAAATTTTGAACGTTTAGCCTACACATCAATATTTGTCACAATCCGTGGGTTTACGATTCGAAATTCAGGAATCTAGACATATGCGATAAATATTGTGATCTGTCAATACGCTAGCCACACGTCCAGTAATTATCACGATATTTGATAAATATTGACGGATCACAATAAATATTGAACGTGTATGGCAGGGGTGTTACCTATACGAGCCTCCCAAATTGAATATGACATAAGGAATACAGATGTGTTCGTTCAGAGAATTCGTGCTGGTTTTAGCAAAAAAGTTTCCACCTTTTTATGTAAATATGAATATTTTGAACATTGGAGGGGACCCACCACTTTTTCAACGACTGTGTGAGGAAACTGATTGTTTAACCTCCTTAGCCGCACACGTCAGGTCTCTAATTGGTTTTGTAAAAAGGAAGCTGTATTTATTTTTAAAACTAATCTAAATCCTCCAATGTCCCTGCATGCTTGATTGTTAGTAATACTATCTACACACCATGCTGCGAACAGCAACTATTCGCAGTTGGCTAAAAATCGAAGGTTGGAGGATGACTCCCGTCTCTTTTATCCCCATGCGAACCCGTAACACTCTGTTTCACGTTGACTGCAAATTGGAAGAAACCGTCTGCCGTAAGTACCAACCGATGCGCCGCAGTGAAATGAGATGGTGATATTGAGTTTGTTGTGTTAATAAAAGAGACAGAAGACAACGTGAAACAGAATGTTACGGGTTCGCGCGAGGAAAAGGGAGACGGGAGACAATAGCCAGCTGCTAACAGCCCGATATGTCGGGCTGTTCGCAGCATGGTGTGTAGAAAGAAAAATGTATGCTGCATACTTAAATTTATAGTAATTAGCAAGATGGAGACACATCAGAGATGTGTTCGCCTGTTGGTTCACCGTCTAGTTTCAAATAATAAAGAAAGCGAACAATATTTACAGGTGTAAGTATGATTAAAGCCTAAGAATATATATGAAAAGAAAGATGACTAGGGCAGTTTGTCCCACTATAGCGGGGCAGGAAATATTTTTTCTGTCCAGCTAAAGTTGCGGTTTAGATGTAAGTGCGGTTGGTTGCGGTGCTGCCAGGCGTAATTGTTTGCCGAGCTGCAAACGGGGTTCCTACCTGGTTTGTTTTACCTGCGCTGGGCGGGCGGCAGCTCGGCTTTGCGGTTTTTCACTTTTCTACAAGGGCCCTCTCGCGGGAAGTATTTCCTCAACGTTTATAATTCATGCCACCGCCGCCGTAAGCATTATCGCCGTCGTCAACACCCTAATGGCCCCGAGTCCCGAGGACAAACTATTATTTCAAATGACACGAGGACAGAGGGCAGGACTGTCGAATTATATTTTGTCTTGAATATATTCTGGTTTAGAATAGACTTGAATGTGGCGCAACCGCTGAAAATATTGACCGGTCAGTGGCCGAGTTGGCATCGCGTTTGGGTCTAACCCAGGCGTCACGTATTCAATTCCTCGGCTGACTAAGTCCTTCATCACAACACAAGCAACATTTTCCGCTTACTTTAGTGATAGTAGAAGATTTTCAAATATTGTCAGGTTATTCGTAACCTGGGAATGTTTGTCTTTAAAATAAAATATATATATATATATATATAAACCTATAGTCACATGCAGTAGTCGTGTCTTTGGGGCCAAATTAAGATCTATTTTATCTCCCTTCGGGAAAAACCAGTTAAAAGGATTTTTTATTTAGTAAACGCAACATTGACAAAAGATTTTATTGCTCTATACCCTTATAAACTTACTGCTGAAAGGTATCTTCTTTGTTTCTGCATTATTATTGGCCTCCGTGGTTGAGGGTTAAGATAGGTCTCGTCTATCAATTAATTTTATTTGATTAGTTTGGGTTAAATTCGGAATTAATTAATTGAAAATAAAAAAAATATGTATTTGCAGCACGTTCCAGAGTAGAAGATACTGGTGTATCGCCCTGGTGTAAGACCACCATTCAGAATTGAAACGTTGCTTGAAATGGCTTTAGCCGTGTTTGATGACCAGATATGAATAGCCAGGTACTTCCCAACCTTCCTCTTCCCCATCTCCTTCCTCTCCAGAATATCTTCAGCCTCACAACATATCCCGATTGGGGATGCCATCACTGGCTCCAAACGGGAGCAGTTATGACTCTTGTGTGGTAAAAAAATAATTAAAACGTAGCAAAATATTTTTTTTAAATGAATTCTCTATGTTATAAATTTGTTACTATGTCTTTTGTTTAAATTATTGACAGATATGTCGTAATTTTCAAGTTTACTAAAGCTGTTCATTTGAAAATAAATTTCTAAAACTGACAGTGTTTTTGTCAGTGATTCTGAGACAAATATATTTTGATAAATACTTTTAACTTCAAAAATCCTACAATTATAATATCTCAGGGTCTCGTAAGTCAAAAATTAACATTTATTTATGCATTTCTATGAAAATCAAACCAGAAGCTTTCGGGTTTATAATCCCCAGTTAACTCAGAAAACGGATTTATAATACTCAGTTTACTCAGAAAACGGGTATATAATACTCAGTTTACTCACAAAACGGGTTTATAATACTCAGTTTGCGCAGAAAACGGGTTTATAGTACTCAGTTTATTCACAAAACGGATTTATAATGGTCAGTTTACTCACAAAACGGGTGAATCCGTCTACTTACAAAACGAGTTTATAATACTCAGTTTACTTACAAAACGGGCTTATAACACAAAGTCCACTCAGAAAACTACTCAGTTTAGAGAGGTGCTTTGTATTATGAGTAATACAAGCAGGAATAAAAAAACCAACAGTTTGTATATGTCAAATAAAGCAAAATATTATTGTATAATTCCTCAATATTTAGCGTATATGAGTCATGTAAATTAATTAGAAGTGAGCGGGGGTACAATTTCCCTATCTTGACTCGCTGCTGCTTTGAAATCCGAATTCTCTAAGGGCAGGAAATAAAACTCCACCTGAGGGGAAATATTAATTACGAAAACGCCATTTAAAAATCATCTTTGATGTTACGCAAAACGATTTTTTCTTCACGGAGCATGTAGCTTTTGCTGTGAAGTGTTTGTAGGCATAGGAATTTATGCGGATAAAAAAAAACAAATACCGTCTCGAATTGCACTGGAAAAAAACGTACCTATAAATATATATGTTTTAAATGCTCTTTGATATTGAATCGTTTTTTATATTTTATTTATTTTTTTATTTATTTATTTATTTAATACATGTTACATAATTGTGACATTTACATAAAGTTGATATATTAAATCACCATACTAGGCGGCTGCCTGTATCATGGTGACCAATATAGTATTTATTTATTTATTTATTTATTTGAGACACAAACAGGATATTTATAAAACATTCATGTTGGTAATATAAAACAAAATTAAATACAAATATAAATATCCCTAGACTAATGTGTCTGCAGTAATCATATTTTAATATACTCATAAGCAAACACAAAGAAAAACAATGCCAGTATTTTTAAACTTAACTCTAAAAAACTTAATTATAATAATAAAAAATCGAACAAAAAGAAAATGTTTAGAAAAAATAATAAAACAACAAACAATCTTTTAAACAACAAACTCTAAAAAACTTAATTATAATAATAAAAAATCTAACAAAAGGAAAATGTTTATGAAAAAATAATAAAACAACAAACAGTTGTAAAATAATAAATCAACAAACAAAATTTTTTTTTTTTTTTTTTTAGGTGCACAAATTGTGGAGATACTTCTTGAAACAAGTTATATTATTTACAAAAATATCTATGAAAATGTGTGATTTGGCAAGATCATTGTATGATCTAGACATTCTAGAAATAGGATTAAAATATCCAGTATTATTGGTAAAAATTTCGGTCCAAAATATGTTAAGGTTTCTGGTAGATTTGGGCCTGGCGTATAACTTGATTTGATTGATTAAGTTACTATCTACCCGATAATTTACAATTTTATAAAGCATTAAGAGGTCATTTATGTTACGTCTTTTAACTAGACTGTCTAATTTGAAATATGTTAGTCTTTGTTCGTATCCATCTAGAAAATGGTACACACCTGATCGATAAGACAAGATCCGTGTAAATTTTCTTTGGACAGATTCAAGTCTAGATACCTGTGTAATATAATGTGGATTCCAGACTGTTGACCCGTATTCAAGAACACTACGGATTAACGAATTGAATAGAATTATTAGGCTATTAGAATTCTTGAATAATTTGGTTGATCTTATAATGAAACCAAGTAATTTATTTGATTTACTCACAATGTATTCAATGTGTTGGTTGAACGTTAGTTTGTTGTCGAATATAATTCCTAAATCTTTAATCGAATCAACTGTTTCCAGATTGTGACCACATATGGTATATGAATATACAGTTCTATTGGTGTTCTTGGTGAAATTTATAACTTTGCATTTTGCTATATTTAGTTCCATTTCATTGTCAACACACCAGGTAGATATTGTGTTAAGGTCTTTTTGTAAGAGTTCACAATCTTCCATAGAATTAATTGCTTTATATAATTTGAGGTCGTCAGCATACAGAGAAAAATTACAACGAAGTTTAAATGTAAGATCGTTAATAAAGATTAAGAAAAGCAAGGGTCCAAGGTGTGATCCTTGTGGTACGCCCGATGTAACTGAGATTGGGGAAGAGTTAAAACCGTTAACAGTAACTAATTGACTTCTATGTGATAAATATGATTCTAACCAACGAAGCAGATTTCCGTGTATGCCGATTTTATCCAGTTTATTTATTAAGATAGGGTGACTGACTTTATCAAAGGCCTTACTGAAATCGGTGTACACGGCATCAACTTGTGTTTTTTTATTCATCGATTTACACAGAAAGTCCATATACTCTAGTAAATTAGTATTTGTGGATCTTTTAGCTACAAAGCCATGTTGGAAAGGGCTAAGTACATGTGATACATGGTTAAAAATGGTTTTGTATACAATGGATTCAAATATTTTGCCAAAACAAGATAATAGGCTGATAGGACGGTAGTTAGTTACATCATTTTTACTGCCAGATTTGTGGATCGGAATGACGTGGGCAACCTTCCACAGATCGGGAAATACTCCATCGTTCAGACTTTGTATAGTTACATTGTATGAAATATGAAGTCTAGTGTAAACATGGAATTAGTATAAATCATGTTAAATATTGGAAAAATTATAATAAAAAGTAGAAAATAGAAAGGAGAAAAAAAGTACATTAGATTATATAAACAGGCTTCTAATTCTATCACATTCACTCATCAAAAAGTCTCCAAGCGTCTTCCTGAAAGTGTGATATTTGGTTATTGTCTTTATTTCAATTGTTAAGTTATTGAAGATTTTTGGAGCAAGAAAGTTAAACTGTGACTGGGCCATTGAGGTTTTTGTTACTGGAATTATATAGTTGCATTGGTTGGAATATCTTGTATTATATTTTGATTCAAAAACATATTATTTAATAAATTTAAATTTAAAATAGCAAGAAATGAATTTTACATATAGGGATTGTATATTAAGTATTTTAAAGTCTTTAAATAAGTCCTTTGTGGGATGAATGTAATGTACTTTGTAGATAGTCCGTATTATCAATTTTTGAGCCTTTACTAATGGATCTAATATAGTTTTAGAACACCCTCCCCAGACAACAATACCGTAAGAAATAATTGATTGACATAGAGCAGAGTATACTGTTTTTAATGTCTTTTTATTTAGTATATTTCGTAGTGATCTGAAGATATATGTTAGTTTCCGTATACGACTTGTTACATTGATTACATGATCTTCCCACCGAAGTTTGTTATCAATTATTACCCCTAAGTATCTAATGCAGTCTACGCGTTCCAGTGGATTGCATATGCAACTAGCGAGATCTCTGCAATAATGTATTTTTAGTGAATGATTAGTTGAGGGTTGGCTTATACTATTGTTATGTGTATTTATATCGCACAAGTACTGTCTGGAGCCAGTGAGACAATGATATCCCCAATTGGGGTATGTTGAGAGACTGAATGTAGTATAGGTATAGAGGGGAAAGTGGGAAAGTAACTGGCTATTCAGAACTGGTCACCAAACATGGCTTGTTTAATGTTGAAATAGTTTTAGGACTGAAGTCCCCTTTCCCATGTTCCTATTTCAAATCTTGTTCTCCTTTGAATTCCTTCCCTTCCTCGAGGTTCCTACTCACGAAGAATCAAAGAAGAAGATGTTTAAATGAATTTTGAATTCACATAAGAATTTTGTTGAAATCTCTGTCGAATTGAATTTCTGTCACGCTTGTACAAGCATCAATAGTAATCTCGCAAATAGCAATCATATAATAATAATAATTTAATTAACTTATTATCCTCAAAACAGGCTTGTCCTAGTGAGGTTAATATTGAAATGTGAACAATAATACCTGCCATGTAAAGAAACAATAAATAAATAATATCCGTCGGGTTTCAAATAATAATTGTGCTAGTGAAGTGCATTACCCTGGACATTGAAGCTGGATCATCCACTCTCAACATAAAGGTAAGAACTTCGATCCTGTGTTCCAGCTAAAACACAATCATATGTACGAGTACTTTTCTCGTTATTCGCTTCATTTTTACAGTTCTCTCGAAGTCATCAGATACTCGACACGGCTAATGCCATTTCAAGCAACGTTTCGATTATGATTGGCTTTCTTTCACCGGGGTGGCAATGAAAGTATTTACCACTCTGGAACATGACGCAAATATATTAGACATATTCAGAGAGTAAGTGTACTGTGACCATAACGGGCTGTGCTTATTTGTTTTTTTGTGGGTTTGCAACACTGACTGGAAGAGATTTATTTATTTACTAGCTAGTACCCGACAAACGTTGCAAAGCCATTCAAAGAAAGAAAGTGTTTGTGTTTTAATTCTGTTCACTGAATTACTTTTGATGCTCTACGTGTGAGAAGCATGGATTTTCTATTTTTACCACCCACTGTCCCCTACCGCTATTAGGTCTCCTTTGAAATTTGTTACCCCATACGTCCCTATCCACACCCCCATTTCCTTCCCGAGTCCCTTACCCACCCGCGTCCCCCCCCCTTCCCGCGTTCCTGTTCCCCCTTCCACCTCCCCCCTTCATCAACCACTTACCCCCACCCACACCTCATGAAGCTGGGCTCCCAAAGTTACCAAATGTAGCGAACCACTTGTGGTGATCTATGACAGGGGTATTGGTGATCTAATAAATGGTTCCCGGTCGGCGGTACCCATATTTATTTTTTGTTGTATTCGAAGATTAAGTTGTTATTATTAAGCCAAATCATTATTACACTAACTTAATCTCGAATAACATTTGTCAAATTGGTTTCAGGTTTAATCCTCAAATATTAAAGTTTTCTTCAATAACTAACTGGCTTTTTTCTTATGAAAGCAAAAGGAAATAATATTTTATATTGTGCAGTGTCGTCAAATTCACTTTCCAGTGAGTACCATACATTTATTTTTGTTTTGGCAAATTGCTAAAATTTATAAATTTATAAATTTTAGCAATTTTCCTGAAATGATCTTCCCTTGTAGAAACACTTACCCCTTTCATGTAGCAGTCTCTTGGCTAGGTTACACGAGCATGTATAGATGGCTTAGGTAAGCATCTACTTATGTACCGACCTTTATACTATACAGGGTGTAACAGAACGCACCCGACAGTATTTAACCTATGATATGTAAAGATTTTAACCACCGATTTAAAAAATACCGGCATTTTTGTCACAATTGATGACCAACAAACTAACGATTAGCGTCATTTTGAAATTTTACAACTAAATGGTCCCCGTTAAGCGCTAATTATCGGTCCGTTTCATCTTTTGATGAAATTATATTTAAGCACAATGGTCAACTGATCCCGAAGAATCAGCATTTAACGGGGAGCGTTCAAATGTCAAAAAATCTAGATGATTTTCGATTTGATGGTTCACAAACATAAAACGAGACTTTTTGTTTTGATCGAGCACAGCGAAGTCCAGTTTTAACTCTACCGTTTTGAATTTGGTCTGTAAAATTGTTCAATAATTGATCAATTAATAAAATTGTCTGTTAAATGCGTTCTTAATCCGTTTCAAGATGGTGGCCATGATCGATACTGCATTTTTATCCTGCCAGATTTTGCATGAACGTGGGTACTTCTACGCCTAATAAGCCCCGGACGAAACTATTGGAGAAAAAATGAAGCTCTGGGGTGAGGGGGAAGATGTATGAAAAATGTTAAACCTTCTTAATTTTTTAATAATATATCACATTCCCTATCGTCACATCGCAATCCTTTATAATTACATTAACAATACAAAAGTAAAATGAAAATAGTTCAACAAGCACCACTTTGCATATAAATCATTACAAAAGTTTGTCATACAAGACTGATAAGATGGTAATATAAAATATAAAATATTGTACTAACCAAAAAAAAAAAAATCAGGTGATCGGTCAGTGGCCGAGTTGGCATCACGTTTGGGTCCCACCCATCCCGTGTTCAATTCCTCGGCTGGCTAAGGCCTCCATCACGATGCACACAACTTATTACGCGTACTGTGGTGGTAATAGGATATTTTCAAAAATATTGTCAGGTTATTCGTAACGCGGGAATGTTTGTCTTTCTTTAAAAAAAATTAATAAAGAAAACATAATTTCAAAAAAATTACCTTTAAAGTAATCGTTCTCGAAGTCTCATTACACCCTGTAGAGGTGCAGGTATACTACCTAGAAGCAATGTGAGTATTGTCTATGGAAACAACAAGTCTACAATCTCCACTGTGCCTCAGGTTCGAGTACTCGCTCGGAGCACCAAGCCCAGCCACCAGACATCGGTACCAGGCGCCTCTATATCGAGTTGCCGCACCACCCATTATCAGGGGAAACAATGAGCCTCTCACCTCAGCTTCCCCGGGAGGTGCACCCCAAAGTGGCCACTGTTCATCCAAATAAAAGGGTGCAATATTATGGTGGTAGCGTCTTAAGCACAGTGGAGAAATGATTTTTTCCTAACATACCAGTTAAAGTTTATTGTTTTTTTTCTTCACACAGGAGGCTCTGACGAAAATAATTTTTGGGACGCTATGCGGAAGGTTTTTTTAATGGAAGGAACGAATGGAAGTTCTGGGAAGGAAAAAGGTATGAGAAGTGGGTAGGAATCTAGGGATGAGTGTAAGGATGTAAGAATCCATCCCTCCTACTGCGGTGCGAGTTCCGCTGGAGAAGTCAAATGGTCTCTCTCAATCAGTCTCTTCCTATCCTGCCTGCCACGCAGTTGGTGGGTAGACTTATCCTCCGCTAATGCCCGGATAAACCTCACCTCATAAACCAGAGCCCCTCTATTAAGTCTCCAAACGTAGCGAACCACTTCAGTAAGACGGATCGCAGAAATGTTAGTTATCCAGTTCTCAGCGTTGCCAAGACTTTACCCAGAGTATGGGTACTTAAAAATCTGAGAATAGATCATTTTATTAATAATTTTCCTCTTATTTTGAACGACAAGTGTGCAAAATTTCATCAAAAATAACTATGAAAGAGACTGGAAAAAGGGGATCGGTAGACTTTTCGGAAAATTATGTAGACAGTGACCTCCCTCTTATTATGAAATGAAAAAATGCTTAGTTCCTAACAGGTGTGATTTATCCAGTTCCTACCTTACCGGAAAAGCAATTGAAATTTGGAACAATGGCAAGAAAAATACAGAAAATTCGAGTGCATTGATTTTGAAAACAGAAGATTACTACATTGGAAGAAAGTTATTTGTGTTTTTCGTTTACAAAATCTCGTTTCAAAATATTTGTAAGAAATTTAATCATCTGGAAAGTACATATTATCGGTTTGTGCTCATTCGTTTGGTTGTGGTGATAATTACCTCGAGGTATCGCGATAGAACTACAAAATATATTGTGGTTGTATCCTTGGCTCCTACATAAAAATTCAGTGGTAAGTGATTAGTTAACCCTTTTCCTTGCAAACCTTGTTTTTCCTATGCATATTATCACCTAATTCCAGCAAACACTGTGTTTTTTAGATTTCGTAAAGTCTTTACAGTTATTTTTTTGCATCTGAATAGTAGTTTTGGATGCACGGCATAGTTTTGGATGCACGGCATAATACCGAAGATTTGTATAAAAAACAAACTCACACGCACACACACTCACCATCATATATTTTACTAGCTGCATGACCCAGCGTTGCCCGGGCTATATTTTGCTTTGAGAAGTGGGAGAAGGCGTTAATCTCTCTTTAAGGAAAAGATATTATTTAATATATTAACAATAAATTTTATACAACTGACAAAGAACAACCATTTACCATGCATTAATGGCAGTTTATCAGTTGTGCAACATTTTAAAAACGTTTCTTATGGGATGAGTACATAATTATGATTCGAGATGAACGTAAGCTTTTAAGTAGTTTCGAGTTGTGAGGAAGGCGTAAGTTTATTTGTAAACTTGTTAATTATGTATTTGAAAGTTTTAGTCTGAGTGAGGATGGGCGCTAGTTGGAGGAAGTTCTAATCCAAACAATGAGAAGATTTCATTAAGAAGTGATTGGTAATTAAATACATTTAATTTTAACGAAGGAAGCAAATACTTTGGGGTGTAACATTATATATTTAAGTGGTATGTGATTGGTTATCCCTTTTCTTTGCATACCTTGTTTTTCGTACATATATGTTATCACCAACGCCTTAATTTGTTTTTTGTTTGTTAATTTATTTGGTTTGAATGTATGTTTGTTTGTTTGTTTGTTTGTTTGTTTGTTTGTTTGTTTGTTTGTTTGTTTGTTTGTTTGTTTGTTTGTTTGTTTGTTTGTTTGTTTGTTTGTTTGTTTGTTTGTTTGTTTGTTTGTTTGTTTGTTTGTTTGTTTGTTTGTTTGTTTGTTTGATTGCTTGCATGCTTGCTTGCTTGCTTGCTTGCTTGGTTGGTTGGTTAATTGGTTGGTTGGTTGGTTGGTTGGTTGGTTGGTTGGTTGGTTGGTTGGTTGGTTGGTTGGTTGGTTGGTTGGTTGGTTGGTTGGTTGGTTGGTTGGTTGGTTGGTTGGTTGGTTGGTTGGTTGGTTGGTTGGTTGGTTGGTTGGTTGGTTGGTTGGTTGGTTGGTTGGTTGGTTGGTTAATTGGTTGGTTGGTTGGTTGGTTGGTTGGTTGGTTGGTTGGTTGGTTGGTTGGTTGGTTGGTTGGTTGGTTGGTTGGTTGGTTGGTTGGTTGGTTGGTTGGTTGGTTGGTTGGTTGGTTGGTTGGTTGGTTGGTTGGTTGGTTGGTTGGTTGGTTGGTTGGTTGGTTGGTTGGTTGGTTGGTTGGTTTATTGGTTGGTTGGTTGGTTGGTTGGTTGGTTGGTTGGTTGGTTGGTTGGTTGGTTGGTTGGTTGGTTGGTTGGTTGGTTGGTTGGTTGGTTGGTTGGTTGGTTGGTTGGTTGGTTGGTTGGTTGGTTTGTTGGTTGGTTGGTTGGTTGGTTGATTAATTGGTTGGTTGGTTGGTTGATTGGTTGGTTGGTTAATTGGTTGGTTGGTTGGTTGGTTGGTTGGTTGGTTGGTTAATTGGTTGGTTGGTTAGTTGGTTGGTTGGTTGGTTGGTTGGTTGGTTGGTTGGTTGGTTGGTTGGTTGGTTGGTTGGTTGGTTGGTTGGTTGGCTGGTTGGTTGGTTGGTTGGTTGGTTGGTTGGTTGGTTGGTTGATTGATAGATTGTTTGTTTGTTTCTATGCTTGTTTATGATTTTTGTTTATTTGTTTATGATTATTGTTTATTTATTATTTGTTTATTTCATAGTGTTAATTTCAAATTTGTTCATTTCCAATTTGTTATACCTATAGTTAATTTGTTATTTTTTTAATTGGTGAATTTGTTTATTTCTTAATTTTTCATTTGTTAATTTGGAATTTTTGGCGTTTTTTAAAAAATGCATCACAATAATAAGCAATATAAGGTAATTTCAGATAATTTTCACATATAAAACTCTAATGTCCACTGCAGTGTGCATTTGGCCAAGAAAACTTTCAGTAGTACGAGTATTTTCTTAGGGTGGGGGCGGGCCCCTAGTAAGGGGGCGCAGGACGCGGGTGCCGGAGACGTCGGCCGATCTCAAGGGCCCTTTGACCTCCGCGCGGGGTAGCTCTGACAGTCCACTTACTTTGTGCCCTCGCCTGGTCTTTAAAATCACATTGTTTACCTTTGTGAAAATAATATATTGTTATTTGTCTTGTTCACAGTGGCACAGTTTTGAACCCTTTTCAATGTTTGAAAAACAAACGGAAAATAAACACAAACAAAACATAGTTGGAATAGGTAAGCAGGTAGACGCGTGTAGTGTGCGAATCTGTGAGCCCAAAGTGAAGTTTTATTTCAAATCGGTACCGATCACGCTTCCGATGAATTTTTGTTCAGTGACTAATTATTATTTAGATCCTACTCGGATTCACCCGATCTCCCCTACTGTTTTTAGAAATAAAGTTTTGAATGTGTAGATTGAATAATGCCATATAATGTGAAGATGTATGAAGATCTTTATAAACAGCCTTTATCAATAGTATTTATTAACAGTATGTAAAATTTTAACTACAAGTTAACGTGACGTCATGGCAAAAGCAGTATTTTTTAATGCTTTATCAATATTTCTTTTTCTTTTCTTGCTTTCTTCTCCTTCTCTGTACCGTATATGCTTGTTATTTTTTCCGTTATTTCATTAATGTAATAGTTGTTGACACTCTGTAAATGTTTCAAACAATAAATAAATACATTTTTATTATAATGCGTACAAAATGTTGGGAGCGCATTTCGCGTGTTTCCCCACTGTGTAACGGTGCCGAAGGGATCAATAACGCTAGTTCCTTGGAGACTATTCCAGCGAAATACCGTTAGAACAAGGACAGCATTCCCACCTGACACCTGTTTAAAGATTGCAATCCGTTTGTTAAAATAGGGGATCTAACCTTTCAGCATCAACTCAAGGGTATATATATATCTAGAAACAAATAAACACAAAAGTCATGCAAATTTCATGACGCCAGGATTTATCTCGTATAGGGTTTTTTTTTGTAAACCTCATAAATAGAGAAACAAACATTATTATAGAATGTTTTAAGTAAAAAAGCACGAATTAGATCTGAACAAAAAAATTATTTTGCTTTTTTGATGGTAAGATTTGAACCAACGCGCAACGACCCGAACTTTTCGGAATAACGCTATTCTCATAGAATGAACATTATTATTTCGCAAAAAATTAAAATTTAACAATGTCCATTTAGCACCGTTT
This sequence comes from Limnephilus auricula, assembly GCA_951813805.1. Classification (NCBI taxonomy): domain Eukaryota; kingdom Metazoa; phylum Arthropoda; class Insecta; order Trichoptera; family Limnephilidae; genus Limnephilus; species Limnephilus auricula. Next base: position 44,190,130 of record OX638389.1, on the reverse strand, counting down.
TGTTTTTTGACATTTGAAAGGTCCCCGTTAAACTCCGATTCCAGGTGTGTCAGCTTTTCATCAAATCGTAATAGCTGACAACATGATAGTGGTCCTCTTCTGCTGATCACAATTTATTCAAAAGCTGAAACGGAGTTAGAATCAGCATTCGACGGGGACCTTTCTACTGTCAAAAAAACAAAATGGCGCTGAGTGCCTATTTGATGACTTTGTCATACGTGAATTTCTGCCATTGAAATGAGCCTAAATACTGTCCACTTCATGTATTTTTCACACGTATATCAACATTTTAATTTGTTAATTTGTTAATTTGTTAATTTGTTGATTTGTTGATTTGTTAATTTGTTAATTTGTTAATTTGTTAATTTGTTAATTTGTTAATTTGTTAATTTGTTAATTTGTTAATTTGTTAATTTGTTAATTTGTTAATTTGTTAATTTGTTAATTTGTTAATTTGTTAATTTGTTAATTTGTTAATTTGTTAATTTGTTAATTTGTTAATTTGTTAATTTGTTAATTTGTTAATTTGTTAATTTGTTAATTTGTTAATTTGTTAATTTGTTAATTTGTTAATTTGTTAATTTGTTAATTTGTTAATTTGTTAATTTGTTAATTTGTTAATTTGTTAATTTGTTAATTTGTTAATTTGTTAATTTGTTAATTTGTTAATTTGTTAATTTGTTAATGTGTTAATTTGTTAATTTGTTAATTTGTGAATTTGTGAATTTGTTAATTTGTTGATATGTTAATTTGTTAATTTGGCATTTTTTTAAAAACACAGCTCAGTAATAAGCAATATAAGGTAATTTCATTATAATGAAAAATGTTTAATGTAAAACGAAAATCTTTATTAATGGATCTCAAATGAATTGCGAATTTTTATCTGGCTATAAATAACAGTTGATTTAGAAGTGCATGAATACGGGTGGCGTCACCAGGAATAGGTAGCTTTATATTTTGACAGGCAATATCATTCGCTGTCCAAATAGGGGGTGTGTGTAACTGTATGGCGCGTGTTGTGACTGGCGACTGTCGGCAACTTGGTGCATGGTGTTGGCGTTTTGCCTGAAAAATCTTTTCGGCAGTGAATATTGCACGATATATGACTTCACTGGCTCACAGAGTGGTTCGAAAGTATAGTATAGACTATATAGGAGAAATGAAAAAAAAATATCTTCATAGCTCTTGATGAAAATGAAGTTTTGTATACCTAATTGAATTGCGGGCTCCAATACTACTAGGACTGGTGTTCTAGTACAATTATTTAATTTCAATGGTTTTTCAGAAGATGGCTGTTGAATAAAAATTTACTTGTGGATATTAAACCCACCAGTTCTTCGATCGAGTACAGAATCTCTCATCAGAGAAGTTCCAACCAGACGAGTTGACCCTGTTATCAAAAGGCTTCAAAGACAACTTGTTGTTGACAAGTTTATTTATTTATTTATTTATTTTATTTATAGATACAAAAGAAAGTACAAGTTACACATTAGGAAGCTTTGCCTGTCCAACTAGGAAAATTTCCCGTTCCAGGACAGACAAATTGACAGGTTTAGTTCATATTATTCCTTAAGTACATAATTGCAAACAAAAATAAAAACAAAGATAAAAACAAGAAAATTCTTTTTTTTTTTTAAATTGAGTTGTGTTATGAAGAAATATATAAAAAAGATACATACATTTTTTTTGTGACTATGCAAAAAAGTAATCTGTTAGCATATTAGCTATTCGGATTTACCGAATTACCCTGGTAACAAATAATATATTCAGAATTACAGAGTATGGGATAAGTATGTAAGTTGGGAGTGTTGAAAAGTGTAAACAAGGTATCTGATAACAAGATAGAGGAATAACAATAAGATTTACAATATAAAGATATAGAAATGTGTTGAGAAGTGTGAACTTATGAAGTGTGAAGTTGTATTCAAATATTTTTTTATTCAACAGCCATACTCTTAATAATAATATAATAACTGATAATAATCAACCTTATCAATGGCGTAGAATCTTGTACATCAATAATTTTTTTAAAGAAGCATATTAAATCTCCCATCAGACATCAAACCAGCATTTTACACGAATAATAGTATAGGTAAACTTTTAATGAACGGTAAAGACAAAGAAGATTGCTTGGGCCATTCAGGTATCTATTCACTTCAACGACCGGTCAGTGGTTGAGTGGGCATCGCGTTTGGGTCCCACCCAGGCGTTCCATGTTCGATTCTTCGGCTGGCTAAGTCCTCCATCACAACACAAGCAACATCTTCCGCTTAATGTGGTGGTAGTAGGAGATTTTCAAATGTTGTTGGGTTATTCGTAACCCGGAAATGTTTGTCTTTCTTAAAAAATAAAAATAAAAATAAAAATGTAGCGATTGCCCCGCATTTTACATTGACAAAACTGCAAGAAATATTAATACCCGTGTCAAGGAACACCTAAGTTGTTTACACAGTAATGGATTCTCAGAATTTGCAAACTATCTTATAGAAACAGACCATAAATTTAATAAAAATACAGGCGTAACGTTATTACACAAAAACGAAATAGGTATCAGATTGGATAACTTAGAGGCACTAGAGCTAAGGAAAGCCATTAACACTAATAGCAAAGTAATTAACGATCAAATAGATTTAAATAAAAGTCCGATACTTAGGTTGTTCTCCATTGACAAAGAACATTCGCTTCCCAATCCTCAGTCCCTTACTTCAATTACGTCCTGCACCGGCGCGCGGCGGAACCCAGCCCATTTTTTCATTCCCCTGAATATATTATTAACACATGTTAGATATTAGCAGAGATTATACTGCCCTGAAGAAGCTACGGTTGTAGCGAAACCCGGTCGGCATAAAGTATAAAAAATAAAAGAGGTGTTTACAAAGTTATTGTTTTATTTTAAATTATAATTTAACATCACAAAGTAACTGCTTCATATGAACAAATATTTATTCTACTTCACTTAGTCGTTTCTGATTTAGTGCATCCACCAGCAAGTAGGTTACCTACCCTTCTTCTTGGTTTTTATTTTACAAAAAGTTTTTTAAAAACCTGAAGGAAAGGTATTTATACTAAGGTCTTAGTGCAACCGGCGAGCAACCAGCCTAAGGGGATTTTCCTTAAGAAACGGGTGAGGCTTTTGTCTTCTGACTGATTGAACTTTTGACCTCTGAGTCCGAAGGCAAAAAGCCCTACCGCGTTTCTAAGTATCCATTTAAAAATCTCTCTATCCGTGTTTTGATAGAAACAATTCAAAATAATAGTTCTCCGTATAAAGCAGCTTGAAAAATAATGGTTAATTTTAACTTTCTTTCATGTAAGTTCTCTCTTTTAGAAGTAATTTAAGTTTTTTTTTAAATTTAATTTAATTCAAAATTATGTTTATTATTAAGTTTTGCAAGTATTTTAGTTTTTATCAATCCATTTTAAACCGAGGTGTTCCACAATTAGATGACGATATTCTTACAATTTAAAGTGTCATTTTGAAAGAGAGTAGTTTTTTTTTATCTTTACTAATACCTCACAAAAGTCCCAACTGCTCCCGTCTGGAGCCAGTGAGACTATGGCATCCCCAATTGGGGTATGTTATCAGGCTGAAGGTAAGTGGGGAAGGGAAAGAGACGAGGAAGAGGAAGGTGGGAAAGTACCTGGCTAGTCAGATCTAGTCACTAAACACGGCTTAAGCCATTTCAAGCAACGTTTCAATTCTGAATGGTGGTCTTACACCAGGGCGATACTAAGAGTGTCTTCCACTCTGGAACGTGCCGCAAATATACTATATATTATTTTTAATAATTAATTGTGAAATAACACAAATCAATTAAATAAAATTTATTTGCGCACGCCGGTTTCGAACCCGCTGCCTTCGGAATGCGAATCTTACGCTCTACCGCTGAACTACGCCGGCCGGAAATTGATTTATTATCGGTTAAACCGATTTCGAAATTTGTTAATGTGTTTTTTAATTGTTTAATAATGACGTTACTGCTATGAATATTGATTTGGTTTTGTGAAAATATAAGAGGTAAATAGATTATTTTTCTGATGATGTTCTTCTTCTTCAATGGCGCTACAGCCCATTTCTTGCCTTGGCCTCCTTCAACATGAGCTTCCACCGCCCTCTGTCTTCGGCCGTCATCTTCTAACCTGCAACATGGAGTAGTCCTCTTGCACCCTTCTTGACATCATCCTCCCATCTCAGCCTAGGTCTGCCCGCCTTTCGTTTACCTCCCGGGTGTCCCAGTCGAACATTCTTCGGCACTCGTGTGCTTGGCATTCGGTATATCCGGCCCTTCTTAGTCTTTGGAGCCTTACATGTGTAGAGAGTCTGGGAGTTTGGTAGATATCATAGAGCTCATTGTTGTGGAGGATTCTCCAAGTTTCTCCCTGTCGCACCGCTCCTAAGATTCTTTGAAGTATCTTTCTTTCAAAGGTGTCCAGCCGTTCAGCAGACTTTATTGTCAGTGTTCCCGCCTCACACCCATAGGCCAAGACCGTTCTAATAAATAATTGTTTTGTATGAGGTTATTTTGGTTTTCCTATGGACGTTTCGGGATTTGAACACTGGCAGCAACGCGAAGTAATTGTCCTTAGTGGCTGTGATGAGCTTTCTTGCTTCTATTGGGTCTTCGTTGTCCTGCGTTATGATGGAGCCCAGGTAGGTAAACTCTTGGACCACTTCGATGTTATAAGTGTCTTTAAATTTCACTTTATCTTTTATTCTGTGGTGTGGGGTTCTGGTTCGCATCATTATTTTAGTTTGATTCCTATTGATTTGCAAACCCACCTCTCTTGCCGCAGTCTCCAAAGGGTCAAACATCCTCTACAGCCTGTAAGGATCTTCCGACAAATTTAAGGTCGTCTGCGTAGCCAACTATTTGATTGTTTCTGTAGCAAATGTTTGAGTCGGTAGTGATCGTTGTCTTCTTCACGACATGCTCTACCAGTACAATATTGAAAAGAGTGGGTGGTAAGCCATCACCTTGTTTCAGCCCGATGATAGTTCTCTTCAATTAAATAGCTCCACACAGGAGGAACCAATTTCTCTCGGGACCTTTGTTATTTTTGGGGAAGCTGTGTGGAGGGTCTTTTTATGAAAATAAAGGAGAGGAAGTTCTGGGAAGGAAAAATATAAGAGGGGTATGTAGGAATCTGCTGGTCAATGAGTCAATGAGTGACCGACGTATGAATCCATTCCTCCCGCTGCGCTCCAAGGTGATGGGTCGAGAGAGTAGATGGAGAAGCTAGATTAGGTCTACCTCAATCAAAATCTCCCGATCACGCTCGCCACGCAATAGGCGGGCAAACATATTGGCCGCCAAGAGCTTTACCAAAGTGGGGGCTGGAAAAAATCTCGTATTTGGAAATAGTTTAGTTATATATTTTTACATGTTAACTTGAGGCAATTAGTGAGATATACTATGATATATTATTTTTAATAATTTATAATTTAATAATTCTGAATCACCCTGTAAAATGGTTGAATATTTATGGGCCGAGAATTGCTTTTGCTGTGCACTGATGCATTTGAAGGAAGGTGTAAAAATATTACCTGAATAAAACTTGTATCCTTTTAAATGCGCGAAACAATATCTTTTCTGAAGGGATATGTCATGCGAGATATGCATGTGATTAAAAAAAAATTACCCGTAAAAACATTACGCAAGGGTTATTTTCTTTCGAATAACGGATGAGACATTTGATTTTGGTATTATAAAAAAAAATTGCAAAAGCGAGCATGGTGAATTTAAACTATTATGTTTTCTGATTTTAAAGTATTTTTTGAATTAGTTCGAAGATTAGGCTGAAGGAAAGTGGAGAAGGGAAGGAGATGGGGAAGAGGAAGATAGGAAAGTACCTGGCTATTCAGATCTAGTCACTGAACACGGCTAAAGCCGTTATTAAGCAACGTTTCAATTCTGAAAGGTGGTCTTACACCAGGGCGATACTGACAGTATCTTTTACTCTGGAACGTGCCGCAAATATATATTATTATTATTTTTATTAATTAATTGTGAAATAACACAAATTAATCTAATAAAATTTATTTGCGTACGCCGGGTTCGAACCCGCGACCTTCCGATTGGGAGTCAAGTGTCTTACCAGTCGACCACGGACGGTCCTGTAAGTGATGAAGTTTGGACAGTACAGTTGCTGTTAGGTGGAAGAAATTGAAGAAGAGCAATGAGAAGGTTGGAATGCATCCGGATGTTCAGATCTGATAGAGTTAAGCTGACAAAAATAAGCTAAGTGAGCGACACACGATGCTTCCATGCTAAAAGTTGTCTCATCAAAGCGATAGTGAAATTATGTACCTACTTATCATTCTGGAGAAATGCTCTAATATACTGATATTTTAATTGTATTTAAAATAATGTACTTATTAGAGCACATTCATTAAAATTACTTTGTTCAGAGCAAAACTCGTTTTAAAATCAAAATCACAGATGACAATTGTAAATGTTAATTAAATCAATTTGAGAATTTGATGTAAATATGAATTTTGAAATAGTTCCTTTCCGAAGGATCAATAATTTCCGTTTTTTCAGTGGTTGGGACATAATATTGAAAATAAATAGTACTGTGCAAATGCGAATACAACCTCCGTTTTCTATTCCAAGTTTAAAATAGATTTTGTTTGGGTAAAGGTAGCTTCAGAACTAAACTTTACTTGTTAAATATAAATTCTTTTCTACACATACTACAAGTTTTGAGGTTTGTTTTTGTTGGTATTCGACACCAAAGAGCTTTTTGATAAAAATAATTCTGGACCTCCCTTTCTATCATAATGCTCCCTTAATAATAATGGATGAATCTCAGCCATTATTTGCGATTCTCCTATAGCTGACACCGGCAGCTTTTATTGTCTCTGGTGGTCAATCCGTTATATTAGCAACATCTGTTTCACTTCCCCAATCGAAGATACAAATGAACATTGTTTGAGTTTCACCTGTCATATATGTTTGACGTACCATATAAGCAACCAGTACCAATTTTTTGTTGAAAATTGTATCTTTGTCTTGTCTCCGATCATTCGATATTAAATGAATAGGGTCTTAACGCCATTCTCCATTCAAACTTTCAAACTCCTGACTCCAAGTCAAAATAGTAGGCCACTGCGCTGTGTAGACAGTTCAACCACAACAATAATCAAATACAAAATTTATGTATTAAATTTTTCTTCGTGGTACCTAATTGTAATTAAATTCTGTTAGATATTATCTTCATTGATTTTTCCATTTTTAAAGTATACTCAATCACAGCAAAGCTAATTTGAGGTTGTTTTGTTGTTTTGATAGATGGATTATTAGAGGTAAAACAAAGGCTTAAGCGGGAAAACATTTGGGAAACTAAAGGATTAAATAATTATTTAGTCATTGAAGAAGAAGATAACATTAATAATCTAAACGAAAATATGAAAAAGAACAAGACACAGAAAAATAAAAGATTACGATCGCAACTGGGACTCAAATCCAGAACCTCTCGTCTTACTGGGACAAACGTTATATTAATTAGGCTACTGCCACCACTTTTTTAAATTGATTTTAATTTTTAAACTTAATAGGTAAAACTTAAAATTATAATATTTTAATTGATGAAGACAATATTAGCGAAAATCAATCAAAAATCTGAAACAGAAAAATCAGAAAAAAATTCTAAGTTCAAGTTCCAGATGTGACCCGATCTTTTTCTGTTTCAGATGTTCGATTGAGTTTCGCTAATATTGGCTACATCAGTTGAAATAAACTTATTTAAACGTTATATTTGTCAATTTCACATTTAAAATGTCAGAATTAACAATATTAATAATGTTGGCAGCTAACTTTTTCTTAGAAAACAAGTGTTCCATGAACGGGTTTGTAACCCAGATAGTGTCTCGGATAATTTGTAATTGGTATGGCGTCTGTCCCGGTAAGACGAGAGGTTAGCGTTCGAGTCCAAGATGCGACCCTTATCTTTTATTTTTCTGTGTCTTCTGTCCATTTTCATATTTTCGATTAGATTATTGGTGTTATCTTATTTTTTCAGTGATATATTACATTGATGGGAATAACATTCTAAAGTTATAAAAAGAGAGTTGTTTTTATACACATTTAATTATTTAGTCATTGATTAATCTCATTTGAGGTTTGCGGGAGAAAATTTATACTATGTTCCGAGATTCCGTATTCATTTAAAATTTATCGTATCTGTAGATAAGAAATAATTAATTTTGGGCATTATTTTAGAGAATTTGTAAAGAAAAACTTTCATTCCCATTCATCGCCACAATTCCATTATTCCCGGTAAGTTATAGCTGGAATAGTTTGGGAGTATTATTCGACTCTCCGAGAGAGATGTCAAAATACAGTATCGACATTTCGCTGGACGCAATAAATTATATTGGATGCCTTGTAGAGAAATCAATAACGCTCGATATATTCGAATACAAAAGAAAAATGCCATTCATAACAACATGGACAACATAATAATATAGAAAATCCCTACATTTGATGACTTCTGTGTAAGAGGCCTTAGGTGTAAAAATATATTCAGAAGGAATATTCCACGCATAGTTAAAAGAATCAACATTTTAACCTTTTCCAGAGCTCTGGATTCATCCAGTATCGCCCTAGTGAAAGCTCAATAGATCTAAAGAGCATTACCGAACCTTCTATTTTCCTTACCTACTTCCTTTAGACCATAGGTTCTCAACCTTAGTTTACCCACCGTCCACTTTGAGAATATTTTTTTTCATAGAAAAGGAAACGAGTGTATTGTGGAGGGTTAATGTCTGTTCTCTAGTAATATATGTCTCTTTGAACTTAAGATAGCCTCGTGTATTTATTTTAATTGAACTAGAACTGGCAATCTAATTTACCGACTATTTACTTACTCTGTAACCACTCACTTACATACTCACTCATCCACAATGACGGAAACTTAGGTTTCAAATTTCACACCGTGGATTACAAATAAAATTTCTGCTCTAATTTGCACATAGAGCGACTGAGAAGGTGGGGTACAGTAATTATTTACAGTTACAAGTACGTTTGTGTATTTAAGGATCATAAATCACCAAGTTGCATCTTGGCTACTTATCATTTAAACACCCATTAGCTATTATTGTAGTTCGCTGCATTTAAACACGATTCCAGAATTTGCAAACGAGAAATCGATCAGCACCCAGAATTTTGTTATTTGTTAATTCAATACGTTTCCAAACAGAAGTTATCTCAGGAAACTGCCACGAGAAAGTTGAGACTATCAATTTTACTCCCCTTTCTTCCTGGGAAAGTATTCCTCGAGAGAAAACTCCGAGAATGCACGTGTTTTCCGCAGAGAACTGCAATTAGCTAAAACTTTGATACTTTCAAATGAATCGGCTTCAGTCACTAACTTGCGGTGAGGTGATTTAAAGCGTACAGCGGGGAAAGTAAAGATAATTTTCACGCAATTTTATTCAAAATTGTTATTTACATCAAATTTTATGATATAATTTTAAAAAAAACATGGTAATTTAGTTTAGTTTCAGAGAAATTCAAATTCATCAAATGGCCATTTAACGCCATTTTGTTTTTTTTTTTACATTTGAAATGCCCCATTTGATCATGACAGACTTTCAATACGAGGTCGATCAGTAGTACACAATTATGCAAGTTAAATCAGATAAAAAAATTGAACCCTACTGACAATTTTTTTATTAAATAATATTCAGTTTTCTCATTGTAGTACGGGAGCCCAGAAACATGAACCCTACGTCATCGAGTACACGGATGAAACTTTGTATTGATAAAGGATATTTAGTAAGCCTTAAAAAAGCTGGTCTTCTTTTGCGCCTCTTGGCAGGTTCCGCGCAGTCATGAAAATTGTTGGAAATGACTAATTTTCGGTATTCTCTGGTTATAAACTCTTAAACAAAATTCCTACCTATCTATGTTCAAAAAATATCGAAACGAATTTTTTTCGAAAAAATTACGTCATTGCGTACACGAACGGGAATGGTTTCTTATGATAAAGGTTAATTAGTGATGAGAAAAAAGCAGGTCTGCCAATTGGTTTCATTTGTGTACTCGATGACGTAAAATTTACTATTATTTCTACCAACTTTGACACCGACTGCCTACGAACGTGCCAGGCTGCCGGTTGGCAGACCTGCTTTTTTTTCAACTACTAATTTACCTTTATCACATGAAAGCATTCCCGTTCGTGTACTCGATGACATAATTTTTTCGAAAAAAAAATGCTCACTATTTCCATGACTGCGCGGAACTTGCCAAGAGGCGCACCGGCAGACCAGCTTTTTAAAGGCTAAACGTACTTTATCACTACAAAGTAGTTTCATCCGTGTACTTGATGACGTAGGGTTTATGTTAGTAAGTATTATTTCATTATGTAAATGTCTTTAAAAATAAAATAGATAACACATCCGTTAAAAAATATTGCTTATTATTTCTTTAAATCATCCCACCGCAGAAATTTTATAAAAAGCAGGCTTTGAATTTGATTTAAAATAAACCATTTTAAGTTCCTGAGGTGCGGTAAATTTGACGATGGAAAGTAAAAGTTATAATTTGAAATGATACTTTGAAAAGCTGGGACTTAAGGCCCATTAACCAGCGGCCGAGAATTAAAAATTCAACTTGCGATCCTGCCCTTGCAACTGTACAGAGCGGTTCCGATGAGAAAGATTGATTCTCCGTAGCAAAATTTTTAACTAATAACTCAAATTTATAATTCAGCATATATTTACCCCGCAGCATAAAGAGAAATTAGAACATAAATATAGCACTAGATTCACGTGCAATGACTACGGCAAAATAAGTACGGACAGAGAACGTTTGAATACAACATACCGAAAATATTTAATTTATTACCTGACACTATAAAGCAATGTAATTCTATGATCTATGAATACCGACATATATATTGAGAAAAATTGGCTATCGGAAAAAAAAATTATATTAAAATGTATGAAAAAATTTATGAAAAAATATATGAATAAATGTATGAAAAGATGAATTAAAATGTTGAATCTGTACATAAAAGATGTAATTTTTTTTATGTATATGAATGTAAATATAAGCACCTGTTTAAAAGCCAATTGGCCAAGCCAAGGTTTAGCAGGACTTTTTTGTTGATACTATGTATTCAATTATTCTTTCAATAAAAAATTTTCACTTTATTTAATTCAAAATGTGCTTTAATACCTGCATTCAAGTAAGCAATAAAAATGCTCAAACGCTTGATGATTAATTTCTTAATATCGTGTACTTCTTTTGAATATTTTTTTTGATGATAAGTATTTCTGATTTTTCAATAATGTCTGCGCGAAATAAGTTTGTACAAAAATCTCATTAATTTTAGTTTGTAAGACCGTAAATAAATAGAAAAATGAGGTATTTTCGTCACAAAACACATACTCGGATTTTTTTAAATGATTTTATTTGAACCAAAATTAAAATTCTGAAAAGTGGCTTTACTTGAAAATGTATTTATTTATTTTACTTTATAATTTAAATTGTGTATATGATTTAAAATGTGTGTTGATAAGACAATATTTCCTTTGAAAATTTAACAAATCTGCCAACGACCAACGGTATAAACCTTACTATATTAAAGTCGGTTTTTCAAAATTAAAAAAATGACTTTACCAGATAAAATAACTATCTTTCGTAAAAAAAACAATTTTTTTTTTGTGAAAAAGAGTCAATACGTCTAGAATTTAATTTAAAAAGAACTAATTTCCGGTATTCTCTGGTTATACCCTATTAAACAAATTCCTACCTATCTATGTTTAAAAAATATCGGAAAGTACGAAGTTTTTGAAAATTCGGATTTCTCATTCCCGTCGAGTTCGCCGTTACAAATTACCTGAAGATTAATGAGAAAATTTTCATTAGCGGAATGATTTAAGTTAGTAAAGTTTTAGTCTTGTTTTTGGCTTATTCCGCTAATTACGATATTATTCTATTTATTGTGAATTTCTGCCCCTCGGGAGATGGCGCTCATATTTCATGCCCCCTCCCCTTCCCCTCCCCCTCCCCTCCCCTAATGGTTTCTCCAATAACAAAACCTTTAATGAATTTCACTTTATTTTAAAACAGTTGATGCCTTAAGAATGCTCATTGAAACCAGGGTCAACATCTGCGAAGCTTCTTCTATTTCAGTCCATTAGTTTTTAAATCTACTGAATACATTTCTCCATTTTAATCATTGTTTTCTATCTGTGGATCAATAATTTTAAACAGTCTTCATAATAAAGGTTTTTTAGAATTAGCAACGCACTAATAGATAAAGATCACTCGTTTAATAAAAATTCGGGGATAGATATATAAAAATACGTCTACGCCAATTCTAAAAGCTTTTTTTTACATAGCTCCACCCAGGAGTCCCTGAGTAAAATAATTTCCCTCAGGGCCTACGTCATCTTTGGGGATGCTGTGTGGAGGATATTTTTAAGGAAAGAAAGAAGAGGAAGTTCTAGACAGGAAAAAGGTACGAGGGGTGGGTAAGAATCTGGGGTTCGGTGTGTCCAGATCAAAAGACGCAGACAAACCACACTCCATGAACCCGGGCATCCCCTGCGAAGTCAGATTAAATAATAATATAAATAAAATCGTTAAAAATTATATTATCTCAACCAAATGTATGTTGACAAACTTTCGTCAAACAAATGGTTACGTATTGGAGAGTTATGCTGATTGCTAATTGATCATAATTTTGTTTTTTTATGTCATTTGTTTTAGTTCTAACTCCCCTAACATTTTGATAAAAAAAATTCAGATCCATTTTGTTGAGAATTTGTTATACCTACATATTATACGTATAGTTTTATACCAATAGAAAAATTAGGTAAGAGAAGCCAAGGAGTCGTGATAATGGATCAACACCACGCGTGTAGATTGTTCGTCCTTTTGAACGAATATACGACCATTTCTAATCCATGCAAATTTATAATTGGTTTCTTAGGCTCTGATCCTTATAGCCGCGTGCAGGGCCATGCTTGCGGAAGAGAGGTGTTCGCTTACGTATATCGGTGATTTCGTGCCATCAATGCCTAGGTGCGAGTTTAGTTTGTTTGTCCAATTTACTTATTGAAGTTGGCAACTGTAGCCAGGACGGTTGGTTAAAGATATATTATGTGATAAAGTGGAATTAAAACAAAGTTATTTTATTGTCATTATTATAATTATGTATATTGTATACCAATAAAGTGTTTGCTACATGTAAAAATATTATAATTTTAAACTTGTTGAGTTTAAGTTGACACAACTATGGAGGAATAGGTAAACTTTGGACAATTGAGAGGACTGACTTACCCTTGTCTTCTGATATTGATTTATGTATGGCGAATCGATATTATAATCTTGAGGGACACAGCTGGCGGTAATCACTGCACCAGCACATAACAGACTCGTAGTAAATGCACCAATCGAGTATTGCTCTAGATTCGAAATTATACACACCGAGGAAGTGGGCACTGCCCAGATTTCTTAACAGAGTCAATATTAAATTGCACTGGGAGATCAATATGTTGTTCATTACACAGGCTTCATTAATGGACTGATTGTACAATAATGTATTAATGTAAATATCACACAAGTATTGTAAATATTGGTAAAACAGTGTCAGATAGGGACAGGTACTTGGATAGCAACCTGAGGGAACATAATATGTTAGAGGGAGATACTTGAAGTTGCGTTAACATTTCCTCACCCATTCTTGCTAAACACTTCAATAAATAATTTGAAAAAATCTTATATATTGTTATTTTTAAAAAGGAGTTTAATTCTGGTTTTCCGGTAAACCATTAAAAATTGATAAAAAATATGCTTAGTAGTTGTCAGTAGAAAAATAACAACCCGACAAAAGTACGCCACTACAAAACACGATCACAAAATCGAATACAGTTATCGACATCAACTAACTAAATTTGGAATTTACTCTATACCATAGAACATCTTACCTAGTGAATTAAAAGCGAAGAAGAACATATTGGGAAAAGCACCTGAAAGCATATTTCCCAAACAACTTTATAAACCCGTGATTCTTTCTTTCTTCAGATTATTTTAATAAGCTTATAATATCTTTCTCTATTCTTTTCATACTCTCTCTATGCGGAATCTCTCTTTAAATTATCTGTTTAGAAATCTTCTGTTTCAACTACTTACTAATATTTTTGCTTCTTAGTTTATAATGTCGTCCTTCGGAATGAGTATTTCTGCTTCGCTGGGAAAAATTAAATAACACAGTTTTGGTGGTACCTCTATGTAACTCGGGTTCAAAGACCTCTAGAACTGGGATTTGCTTTCATTTTCAAAATTAGATCTGATTTTGGGAACGATTCAATCGAGGCAAGCGATAAGGTAGGAACCAAAATTATTTTATAATTCTACGTATTTATTTTGATTAATTATTTGACAGTTAATTATCGTATTTTTTCAAGTTTCTTGCTCAAACACAACACGTAACTAAAAGATATTACTCATTCTTTTCAAATAGTCGCCAAAGTGGAAATGCTGCGAAAAAATTCACACTCTACTTACGGAAAACTTTTTGATATTTTTTAGTTTCGATTTGATACGCAAAATGCCTAGGCAAACCGAAAAAATTACGATTATTTGAGTGGTATTTATTAGGAAAGTTACTTTTGATCGAAAAAAAAATAACCTGTAAATGTATCCACTGAACATAGATGACATTCAAATAAGATGTCATTGAACCTGCCGCCAGGGTCGCTGCTAGTAGGCGGGTCTCTAATAAAGACGGTATTTGACCCTTTGGTATTTTGGTTTTGAAGGACGTGATCTTAATTTGTGTTTTATGAGCATAAGACGAGCAAGATACCTATTTTCTTTGAGAACGTATTATACGACAGCTAAGTGAACAATATTTAGTTTTAGGTTAATAAATCTCTGATTATCTTATTATATTAGACGCCATTAAATAAAGTTATTTAATGGCGTCTAATATAATATGATAATCAGAGAAGTGTAAAATGGAAATGGGTCAAAACTTTTCCTTTTGAAAATGCAAAATACCTATTTTAAAAATGCAAAATGGTTTCTCAGGTCGAACAATGAAAGAATAAAAATAAAGAGCCTTATTTTAAAACAACTATTGAATTTTTAAACAATTTTTTCATTGAATAATGGACGTTAATGTAAAACAACAAGTGGAATAACTTTTAAGTCCGGACTTATTTCAATTCTCCAAACCCTTGAAAAAACTCTTGGCAGTCCGTTTCATAGATTATCTGAGCATGCGTTAGGTGGGAATGCTGTTCTTGTTCTACCGGCATTTTAAAGGAAGAGTGTTCCGAGAGAGCTTCGAGGAACTAGTGTCATTTATCCCTTCGGCACTGGATGCATAGTCGGGAAATATGATAAACGCGCATAATATAGAGGAACGGCTGCGCGGCCGGTTTCATACAAAACGTAGTTTTGCTATTGAGGCCAAAATACCCATCCAAAAATAATTTTTGTTAAATGAAAAAAATTACTTTGTGTAAACCACTATAATCACAGGTTATAATATGTTATTATCCATGTTATTATTATCCTGACAAACATGTTGAAATGTTTTGAAACATTTAGACATTAAAACATGTGATTATAGTGGTTTACACAAAGTAATTTGTTTCATTTAATTAAAATGATGCCACAAATTAATTTTGCAAAGATTAAAGAAAATATTTTTGTAATCAAAAGGTATGTCAAATGTCTATCTCGGACAAGAGCTACTTTATTTATTGTAGTTTTATAAAATATAAGCTATTAAAGATTTTAATACTTTTATGATTTTACAGGTAACTTGGACAATTATTTGCGAGTAAATGTAAACATTTAAAAAAAATATGTTTTCTTTATTTTTTTTTAAATATGATGAAGTATAAAATTAAAAATATTATTTTTAGAAACAATTTTGATGGGTGTAAATTTAAATTACATATCAATTTATTCCATTTCCAATTCGTTTTACTGTAATATCATTTTAATATATGTATGTAATATATGTTTAATAACCTTTCCTGTGATTTGTAAGATCAAACTCTTTAGAGAATTAATTCACACTTCCAATCAACTGCCTTTTATTGTATTGAACCTAAAATGTAATTAACCTTTATATTCAAATAACTATGTTTGTATACAATTTATGTAACTCTACGTCTGTCTCGACACAGGTTTACCCTAGTGAGACAGGCATTGAAAAAAAATAACATGTAATTATAATATATGTATAGATTAAATAATAAATAATAATAAAATAATAATGTAGAATCCTTGTCTTGAATTAAATAATCCTTGATCGAGCTATGAGGTATAGATGGCTCTAGTGTAGATGGATAATAGAGGTTGTAGAGTAAACTCGAAAAATCGAGAGATTTTGAGAGCATAATATAAGCATAATTAGCCTCCAGGCTATACAATCTTTCTTGATTATAATAGTTTTTAGTCTAAATAAAAGACATAGGGTTTTTTTGTGAAGGAGTTTTTCAAGAATCCATGCATAACACTAATATTATAAGTTCTAAAAAATAATCTGCCAAAAGGGGGTCGATGCGATCATTGTAACAAATGTAGACACACCACGTAGGCTTAAATTCAAGGTCAGACCGCTAACAATAACACTTCTTACGTAGATGGCGATAAGGTTTTAATTTAATAAACATGTTCATTTTTTCAAAAACATTAGAAACATACTAGATTCCAAATTTATGAAAATTGTTTATTACTCACTTTGTCAATCAATCATTGAATATGGAATAATCGCATGGGGAGGTGCAACACTATCAGCTATAGATTCATTATCGAAGGCACAAAAATTAATTATGAAAGTTATTCTTAAAGTTCCCATAATAACAAGTACTGTAGATATATTCAACAAATTCCATGTATTAGATATTCGACAAATTTACACAAAAACTATCTTAACTCATCTGTTTAAAAATAAAACACATAAATTTTATAAAAATACCCAAAATATTGTAAACACCCGGCACAAAACCAAAGAACTCATACAAATACCTAAAACAAACACAACATTTGGTCAAAGAAATTTCAAATACATTGCGTCTAAAATATACAATAACCTACCTGACAAAACAAGACAATCGAATAATATTAAAAAATACAAAATCCTGATCAAACAATGGATCATCGAAAAAGGTCGTGCAATAATTAGTGACCTCACCCAAATATAATCGTATATCTCATTATTGTCACCACTACCTACCAACCTGAAAATTTTGTCAAATATTTTTGCTTTATTGAAAAATGTACTTCATATTATAATTAGAAAATATTTGTAAACTAGTCTGTCTCGACACAGGAGTTCCTAGTGAGACAGGCAAGGCCAAAAAAAAAATGTAAACCTTATGATATAGATTCAATAAATAAAAAAAAAATAAAAAAATTCCTGTTTAATACCCCAGCCGCCTGTTTTAATTTATAAAAAAAAAATCGCCGAAAAGCTTGTTTAATTTTATTTTATTTGAAAAGTACGGCACAAATATTTAAATATTTAATCATCATTTTCTTAGGAATTTAATTTCACACAATATTCAATAAAAGCATTATCGAAAAGATAAGTGGGAGATTTCGAACTTTAAAGCACTTTTTATAGACCTATTGTTTTACTTTTTCTGGGCTTATAAAAGGCACTCTATTATTATAAAGGCAAATATGTGTTCTATTCATATTATTTCATTAAAGTATCTAAAATATATCTATGCGATCTAATTTTCAAACCAAACCCACTGTTGACGCAACTAAGTAAATATATACCTTTCTTCTTCCCATCACTTTCAAAACTTATCCTTTCTGACAATATTACTAAACTAAGTTTATTTTTAAAATACTAAGATTATACCGTTAGTCGTTGGCAGATTTGTTCAATTTACAAACAATAGATTCTATTAAACAACATAAATTTCAAATCATATAATCATACAATAAAATAAATCAATACATATTCTAGTCGACACAGTTTTCAAAATTAAATATTTAGTGCAATTAAAATCATTAAAATTATTCTAGTCGACACAGTTTTCAAAATTAAATTTTTTGTGCAATTAAAATCATTAAAAAATAAATCCGAGAACGTGTTTTGTGACAAAAATACCTCAGTTTTTCTATTTATTTAATGTTTTACAAACTAAAATATTTCAGATTTTTTATATACACTTTTTTTTGGACATTATTGAAAAATCATAAATACTTATGATAAAAAAATATTTCTAAGAAGTACACGATATTTAATAATTTATCATCGTGTGTTTTGAGCATTTTTATTGCTTACTTGAATCTAGGTATATATTAAAACAAGTTTTAAATTAAATAAATAGATATATAAATTTATATTTAAGAAAATTGATACGGGAAATAATCGATCTTTCTCATTGGAACCTCCCTCTGCAGTTGCAAGCATTTTAAAACTTTTATTCTCAGCTGCTGGTCAATGGCTCTTAGTGCAATGATCATCTCTTTATTGATCTCTTCGTAGGTGGGAATATTTTAATATCGATTCCCACGGAGATTTGTGTAGTTTGAACAAGCCAAGTATCGATAATAACACAACAAGAATGTTCAGTGGGAAATCCAGGTGAGTCAGATCCCTTTTCAAGTCCACTGTTTACATCCCCATAGAGTGTCATTGAAACGCCATTTATTTTGATTAACATCGAAAATTACTGAATACAGTGCATTTTTGATTCGCAATATATTTGCGACTATAACCACAATATTTCAATAAAACAACATTTGTTTAATTTAATCTAAAAATCAGCTCTAAAGCTATTATTAAACCGTGTGGGCTTTAAATCTCCGCTGGAACAGAAGCTCACACGCCTTGGAAGAATAATGGTAGCATTAACCATTTTCCAGTTTGCAGAAAAATAAGTCAAACGAATGGGACTCTTTGATCTCACTTTGTATGCAGCTGGGAACAAAGTTCATTATAGGTTCACTGTTTCTGTTCACTGTAGGTAGAGATGTACCTGTGTGAGGCAGGGTGGGTCGACGGAGCTTTTTTCGAATCAGAGACTAAAGAAACCACTATAATTATCTTTTTCGTTAGACTGTCGCAAGAAGAAAATTGTGGACATGTACGAGGTTGTCTCATAAATGTTAGATAGAAATAAAAATCTTAAAAAACTCTAGACTCTGTAAGGAACGTTGTCCTTGTTCTACCGGTATGCCAATGGAAAATGCTCAGAAAAACTAGAGTCATTGATTTCTTTGGAACCGTTTGGCAGCCGGCAAACACGCCAAAAGCGCATAGTTGGCATTTGTAACATGAGAATGCATAATTTCTACGTTCAACTTAGAAACGTTTTTAAGTACAAATTCAAATCTAATGAAAATCCAACTGGTAGACTACTTAGACAAACATAAAATTTTATCAGAAAATCAGTATGGTTTTAGAAAGAATATGGGAGTACAGGATGCAATATTAAAAGTGACCGAAACTATTATAAATAATGTTGACCAAAAAAAAAGCTGCATTGCGGTTTTTCTTGATCTAAGTAAAGCTTTTGATACAGTGTCCCATAAAATCCTCCTTAAAAAATTAGATAACATAGGTATTAAAAATTCTGCATATAACTGGTTCAAATCATATATAACTGAACGCAGTCATGCACTAAAATTAGGCAACGTAACAAGCCAAAACAGATACATAACCTACGGAGTTCCCCAAGGAAGTACATTAGGACCTATCCTGTTTTTACTTTATATAAATTGCCTGTGTCAGTTAGACATTAGCGGTGAAGTTATTTGCTTTGCGGATGATACTGTTCTTGTTTTCACTTCTGACTCCTGGACAAATGTATATAAAAAAGCTGCTGAAGGAATCAACCGGATTAAAAATTGGCTAGACAATAACCTGCTAACACTAAATATAGACAAAACAAAGTACATGACATTTAGTATAGATCCCAGACGACAACCAAGACTCGATGAAAACTTAACCATACACGACTGCACATCTAAAAAAAACTGCCAATGCAACCCACTAGCGCGGACTCAGACAATCAAATACTTAGGCATTTACATTGACAACTATTTCAGGTGGACAGAACAAATAAATAAAACAGCGGGTAAAGTCAGAAAACTTATATATCTTTTTAAAAACATTCGAAACATAATGCCAATGAAGACTTTAAAAACTATATACTACGCGTTAGGCCAATCGGTTATCACCCACGGTATGATTGGTTGGGGTGGTGCTGCTAAGACTATCATGGACCCTCTCGTCAAAGCGCAAAAAGCCTTAATTAAAGTTATCACAAAAAAACCTTATAGATTCTCTACAATACAGTTATTTAAGGACTTCGCAGTACTGAACATACAGCAACTGTACATAAAAATTATATGTATACATTACCAAAAAGACAAGCTAAACCAACATACTGTACAACACAACTACTGTACAAGACATAGACATCAACACATGACTCCGAAGATAAATACCACCTATGTACAAAGACATTACCGTAATCTGGCTCCAAAACTTTCAAATTTAATTGAAAAAGACATTAAAGACATGCACCTCATAAAAAGCGTAAATCTAAAACACAAAATACATACATGGATTGTAAACAAGGGCATTATATACTGCGGACAAATGATAACTTCTACAATATAATAGCTACCTATATTAAATTTTATCTCTCTTTTTTTTTCAAATAATTTAAGTTCTTTATATCATCTCTTCTCCATTTTTTCTTTTCTTTTCTATTTCTCTTATTTATTTTCATTTTATGTTTATTTTTAAAAATTCTATTTATTAATTAATAATTTATTTTATTCTTTCTTTTGAAAATGATATAAAAAATATTAAATTACTGCCACCTCGGAACAGGCTCAGCCTAGTGAGGTGGCATATACCTAAAAGAATGTACATAACATGTATTTTTTGGTTAATAAATAATAAAAAAAAAAAAAAAAAAAAGTACAGCTCAGTTGTGGAACGATGTACCGGCCTCTGTGTTTCTTCCCTCCTACAACATACTTACTTTCTCTTTAAGACCCAGATTCACTCCTTCCCTTCTGCAAAAAGACCCTCCTCACACTATCCCCAGGGAGTTTATGTAAAAATATATATGTATATGTATATATATCCCCAATTAATTTTAACATACATTTAAGGCGTACACGCACTATTCCACACGCAAAATTTTAAAATAAATGCAGCAACTAATTCGCCAATTAACCGTTCTCTTCTAAAATTTTAACATCGGAATTTTCTCAGATTCACTGCCCAAACTTAAAAGGAGGATGTCATTGATATAAACTGATTAATGCGCATACTTATCCCTTCATAGATTACCACTTCTCACGTCTAAACACGTACTCACACATACACATAAACCTATACGCACATATTATTACAAAGAAACATAATATCATAGGGACCCACCATGAAATATTATTTAACATCTGTAAATTGTTTCATCACTGTAACCAATTTACTGTTTGTTTCTATAATCTTACTAATATTATAAACGCGAAAGTTTGTATGGGTGTATGTATGTTTGTTACTCTTTCAGACAAAAACTACTGAAAGGATTTTAATGAAACTTTACAATAATATAGCCCATACATCAGAATAACATATAGGCTATAATTTATAAAGCTAGCTATTTGTTTTCAATATATTGAAAATAATAATTATTGTTAGAAAATGTCAAAATTTGAGAATGACACTTTGCAAAACAATGATTGTCAAATCAAAATTCTATTATAGAAAAAAATTATTTGAAGTACTGGCCTAATACTTTAAATCGAATCAAGAATTATAGATATTTTAAATAAATAGATTAAGAATTTTGGTACAAACGTAGATGGGACCTAGAAAAAGAAAATAGATTACTCGAAGTACTATTCCTACGCAGACGAAGTCGCGGGCAGAAGCTAGTATAAAATAAACATTAAAACTCTCCCAACAAAAAAAACCACAATACATTGACGGCCCATCCTAATACTCGTTTAGTATAGCTAGTGGAGGAGAATGTGTTTTATGAAGACAAAAATGGGTACCTATTTACATAATCTACTGACTCCGCGCACCCCACAAAAACTACATTACCATAAAGGTATTGCTAGATAACCTTTTAGGGGTAGAGACCAAAGAGTACCTACCCAAAGAGTTCATTTTTACAAGCGAATGTGGGTATTAACTTGTCTGTTGTTCTAATGTCCCGTTCACCCGTCATATTACATCGTATGAGGATGATTTTACAAGTAGAGGGATGTTCCTAAAATACACAATTCAAAACTCGTAAAGGTTGGAACCGAACGGCCTTCCTCAAGCGTAACTGACATTTTTCCTATTATCTTGTATGCTCTCAGTTTTGTATGTGTATTGAGTAAGTCAAGGGGTATATACTGTTTTAGTTCATTTCTGAAAGAAGCCCTATGAATATAAAACTTAAATATTAATCAGATTTTTTTCAGGCACTTACTTATTTTTTGAATTTTTTTGTCTTAAGTTAGCTCACATTGTCGTGGGTGCTAATAATTTGAGAAACATAACATATTTATAAAATTTACTATAATTGTTGAGAAAAAAATAACTTTAACTATTTTAAATTAAATCGTATTCGATCACTAAAAAAAATATCAATATTAGAGGCGGACATACCTACTTCTTTATTTCCTTTTTAAATTTTAACATATTTTCAATCAATCGGTAATTTTTTATAAAAATAAAACACTTGTTTGGTGTAAAACAACGAGTTTTAATTAATTTATTTACCGACCGGTTTTGCTTCACTTTCTCAAGTATTCATTTCTACCATGATGATGCTCGAGCATAGCGAAACCGGTGGGTAAATAAATTAATTAAAACTTGTGGTTTTACACCAAATATGGATTTTATTTTAATTAAATATGTCAAACCACAAAGAGATTGCTTCTACAATATTTTTTTAATAAAGTTGGATGGCCTGGTAAATACGTGATTTCTGGGTGCTTGCTTAATTCCTCACTGGCAATCTAATTTGCTTTGCATTTCTCGTCCAGTGTCCATCTTTTTTCTTTTCAGTTCCTTAGACACCAACCCTTTCTTTGAAATGAAATTTAATAAATAACATTATTAAATTTTATTTATTTGAAACAAAAAATACATTTAAATGGAGTTCTACTAACTAACACACATTAACATCAAATATATTGGAGTACTTTGGTTGCAACTTTTCTATAAGTGTGCTCTCTAGTTTTACTCATTTCGCTGGTTACAACGCTATTTTTATTAAATCATTTTTATGATTAATCTTTTGAAAAAAAAATTTATAAACTTTTTAGTTAACTTATAGTTTTAAATTTTGTGATTGAAATTAACTTACCATCTGAAAAAAGTTCTGTCGATTTGTAAATTCCAGACTGAAAACAAATAAAATAAATAGTTAATTTTACTTAATTACGCAAGAGCTCACAGTTTGAGAACATCTACTTTTCATACACATAGTTAAAATTCTACTCTATAGTTAAAATTCGTCCGCAGAAAATTTCATACATTTTTCCTGGTTGGGTCGGAAACCCATTTCTTCGACAATTTGCCGGAGCGAGCGAAACTATGATATCGCATTTGTGGAATTTTGTGATACGGAAGGAATTGTGGATGAGAAGAATAGAAGAGAATGGAGGGAAGGTGGTACCTGGCTATTGAAATTTAGTTTCTAAACAATTTCACGTTGGCGATTCGCAGAGAATTTTTGTTTGCAAAACGAAGAGTGTATCCGAAATATTATATTCGTTGATAGTTCATACTTTCTTTAATAAATTTACGTATATTTTTAATCGAAACGCAGCATCTCACTTAAGTGGAATTCCTATTACGTCACCGACATCTTTTTTGGAAAACGCCCATTTGCGACCTTGCGACAGAATAATCGAAATCACTAGAATAGCCGCAAATTTTATCGTTGGTTAGCTATCTATGTGCCAGACATAAACGTATGGAATATCATGACGCGAACGCGCTCGCGTGCTATACAAGAAAGTACAACTACTCGATAACTCGACTCAGAGTCTTCAGTCGACTGACGAAGGTTATATGGAGTTTTGAGGTGTCCTATATGTATAGATAGTATAGATAGGTTTATGGAGTTTTGAGGTGTCCTATATGTATAGATAGTTATACGGAGTTTTGAGGTGGAATGACATTTAAAAATTAAAACTTACATATTAAAACAGTCACAAAACTGTTTTTATGCAATCGGTGTTTATTGAATAATGATATCTTTGTACAGAAGTATCTAATTCTAGCACTGATAAGACTTTTTAGAATACACACAAAATATTTTGAGGTACTAGTTAGTACACAATGAAATTTGAAACATCGGTAGTTCATTTCGAATAAATCAAATGTACACCAACCAAATCGATAAATAACCTCAAAATAACTCCTTAAATTAGGAAACATAATCACCATTGAAACATTCCACATACTGGAAACGTAAATCATAACCTAAAAGTATTATTTCGTCGTTTAGAATTCATGCTTGAATACTACGATTGTCTCGGTTTGACATTTCGATTAATTCTGACCAATGACAACGCTTATCTCATTTCGATGAATTCTGACCAATCACAGCGAAGAATTTCGATGATGTTTCAAACCGATTGTCTCGGACTGTGCATTCGAATGGATTCGACATCGAGAAGCGAGAATCGATTTATCTGTGAAAATGAATCAAAATATTTCGATGGTAAAAAAGATCGAATAAATAATCGATGATTCATCGATTGCGCCCATCGCTAATTTGTTGTGCGAGTAATTTCCTTCCAAAGATAAAACAAAACACGTGTACGGTAATAAGAAATTTATCAATATGATTTATCGTAGAAAATGTGACGGTACATCCATCTACAATAATGTTTCAGGTGACAAATCAAACAGACAAATCCCAAGTCCATTCAATTGTACCTAAATCTTTATGGTCTATTTAATTTTGAGTGTGTGTGAATGGGGTGAGGTGGGAGGTTTTATCCCCGGGCAAGGCTGGGACCACGGTGTCTGCTGTAGTATTAAGTACGAGCCCGGGACGTGTTTAATGGTGACACTAAATCCCGGTTTATTGAAACACCTATCCAATACCAGGACTTCACTATCGATGCTCTAAGAAAAATAGAGGTTTTTTTCCATTGAATTTATATAAATTCAGAAAACTAATTGGCAAAAACTACATCAGGAATTGTTAGGGATTATCCCCTTTTTTTCTATCCGCAACCTTTGGCATAGAAACTATAATGTAACAAAATTCAGTGCATCAAGTAGCAACCGTGTGGGATCATTAAATGAAAAAAACATTGTTTGTAATACACCACTTTTTATTTGAATTGACAAATGATGCCAACCAGGTTTCGCTTATCTTAAGCTTCGTCAGGGCTTATTATATTAACTAAAGATAATTAGGTACAGACACATATACACATAGACACACATATATAATGAGTAAAAGAAATACAAAATAGCAAAGAAGATACCTTATTGGTGTCAGAAAGAGCCTTCTTTAAGCGTTAAAAAAAATCCTACCTGAAACAAAACCCGCCTTTTACACAAATAATAATTTAGGTAAAAAAATTCAAATCGTTTATTTAATATAAAATGATATACTCTTCATTTTATCGTCTCATGTACTCTTTCCACTGAAAATATCCGCCTATACATTGCCTGGAACTGCCACAACGAATTCAACTACGAGTTCCCTACAAACGAACCAGATCAGGTAAAATTCTTTGCCTCCATCGACGCAATACCAATTCTCAGTAAAACTCCTTCATTTATTTTATATCACACACCTTTAATATTCACACAACACACATTTTGACATTTTTAACTCTGTACCACACTCCTTAAAGTCACACAGGCGATCTCTCGACCTTTACTCATCGAGTGCAACCACCATTCTATGAACCTACTTTTTTTGTTGTGGCAATTATTGACCACGATTGACCCCCTGTCTTACCCCCCCGTATTCCTGTTTAAAAAATGGTCACGTAAGTTTTCTCAATTATCATCTTTCAAATCACTTAATTCACTTATACAAGGTGTTAAGGGACGTACTGAATTACATCCAGTGATTTCTGACTTTATTTGGAGTAAAAAATGTAGATGAAATTTTGGTCTCCGGTAACATTATTGGTGTTTTTTTTCAACTAAACACATAAAAAAATCAGTAGGTTGTGGACAATTACCTAAGAGTGCGGTGAGGGATTGTTTAGTTACTCGGCTGAGTGACCAGTGACGACAAGTGGAGACTAAAATTTCATTTACATTTTTTTACTATAAATAATGTCAGGAATCACTGTAAAAGAAAGTCAATTAGCCCCCTTAACACCATGTACATTGTAATACCCAAGTGGAAATCTTTAAATGTTAACATAGACATGAAACGCGTTGAAACAAATATGGCAATCTCCAATTATTTTCATTTTGAGTATTACGCAAAAAATATCTTTTTAATTCTTTTGCCGCACTATGAATGACAAAGCATACTTTTTGTTATTAATTGTTTCCATGATACACTCTGTGTATATTTTATTGCGATTAAACGGTATACTTTTTAGTATTTTCAATGGATGGAGATTGCTGCTTTTATTCTGTCACTATGATTAGTCCAGAGGGATACTGCCGTTTTTGTACCGTACCCTGCATTACACTAATGGAGTTTGCTGTTATTGTTGCAGAACTAAATCAATTTATTCAAAAATGTAACGGTTACTGTAATTTATGCTTGGAAACCTTTGTAGTTAATAATAGTATTTTTGTTTCTCTATCCATCGCCATGTATTGTCTAACTTATTTTTGACCAATGGTGGAGATTGCCGTCTTTATTTCAACACCCCTTCTTATTTTTATGCACTATTTAAACGTAAACTGTTAGTCTCCCAAATAAAATAAAGTAAAAAAAAAAACTATTTTATGCAATAATTATTAGCCTGAAACACTCATACTTATTGAAAAAATCTCCCGAGAAAAGATACATGTCGCCGACGGGACTGGAACCCGCACCCCTCTGATTGTCGGTCAGGAGCTCTACCATTAGCTACGGCGCTTATTCTTTGTGCCATGCATACAAAATCTTGTCTTAAACATTAGTTTATCAATTTAAAAAAAAACTACAAAATTATTAATTTAAGGCTGTTTATCTGCATCCCTTGTAGTAACGTTGTCTAATCCTCCAGCAGACACCATCTAGCAGTAGTAGCGGCAGATGGGTTACCGCTTTATATCGCACTGCATTTCTTTCATTCCAAAAGAGATCTCAAATAGAGATACTATTCATTCACTAAACTTATTTTGATCATGTTATACATTTTTTACTTGTGATACGAAGAACAAAAATTGTAACTACATTTGATACGAAGCCCCAAATAGATATTGTAGACAAAAACAATCACTGTAAGATTTATAGTGCCTTAGCGTTTAACTTTTAAAATTTCTCCTTCAGTGAAATTATAATAAGTATTTATTCTTAATACATTAAAAAAATATATTTACGAGTTAAGATTCGTCAGAGACAATGTATATATATGGCAATGAAGTTTACGTTTCTCTCGTAAATTTGTAAATAGCGAGTATGGTCTTCGTGGTCGAGAAAGGGGAAGGCTCTCGACTAGCGATCCAAAGGTGGCGGGTTAAAATCCCGACGGTATTCATTTTAGGGGCTGGAATGTGCTTTCACAATTTTACAATTTAAAAAAAAATTATAAGGTATATTTGCGGTACGTTCCAGAGTGGAAGATACCCTCAGTATCACCCTGGTGTAAGACAACCATTCAGGACTGTAACGTTGCTTACATATAAAGACTTAAACCGTGTTTGGTGACCAGATCTGAATAGCGTGGTACTTCTCCACCTACCTCCTCCACATCTCCTTCCCCAGCCCACTTTACTTCAGCCACACAACATACTCCGATTGGGGATGACAAAGTCTCACTGGCTCCAGGCGGTTGGGACCCTTGTGCGGTATTCACATTAAAAAAAGAAGAAAGTCATTGTGACGCTTATCGGATGTTAATTCATTAAAAAATATTGCGTAACTTCACAGCGATTATCATAATTGATTTCAATCTATACATAAAATGTTGTTTTAAAATGCCAATTATTACAAAAAAACAGTTATTATGATACCAGCAGAGAGCCGTGAAAACGTGCATTAAAATATTGTTGGTCAAAATATTATAGCTAGGTACTTTATTGTTTGTCTGAAATCTTAAAACAATTTAAAAAACAAAAACGCTTAAATTAAAAAAAAATCCTAGATCATTAAATCAGAGGTACAATCACAGACAGACAATCGAAATGACACACGATCAACTTACTAAGAATAAATACTTTTACCGCACAAAATTTGATTTGTACGAAAATTTTGTACGAACGTTTTGGTAAAATTGCTTTTTATTTTTTATTCTCTACCCCACGAAAATTCTTTAAAAAAATTATATATCTAAAGGAATAAGAGTACCTACCTAGA
The DNA here is from genome assembly GCA_951813805.1 of Limnephilus auricula. Lineage (NCBI taxonomy): Eukaryota > Metazoa > Arthropoda > Insecta > Trichoptera > Limnephilidae > Limnephilus > Limnephilus auricula. Next base: position 44,161,671 of record OX638389.1, on the reverse strand, counting down.
AATGTCTAGGATTCCTTTATATTTATTTGCCCACCTACCTACCTAGTTTTTAAGTACATACCTAGAAATATCTAGGATTCCTTTATATTTGAATTATGAATTTTATTTTATTCTATTGTTTTTTTTCAAATGTCACTACTTTGGTTAGCGCCTCCGCCCACTGAGGCAACTGAAAACCAACTAAAACCGGCTGTTTTCTCTGTCTTGATTGGTCAAAAAGCTTGTTTAACCATAGACGAATAACAATCAGCTGACAGCTCGCAACTAGCAACGGCCGCCCAGGGCAATGAGCAGTGACAGTCGCAAGTCACCGCTTGCGTTACCATTGGCAACGGGGATTTGTGTGATTGTGTAGTGTGCGGGCCATCACATTGTCATACAAAGACAGTTGGCAGTTGAGAGTTTTCAGTTGCCTCAGTGGGCGGAGGCGCTTACACTATGTTGTGTGGCTGATATTTTTAAAACATTATAAAAACAATCTCTATATGACAAATAAACTTTAATTGTCGATTTTTTATGCTCCAGAGCAACACATTGTTATATTTGTCATTTAAAACCTAAAGGCAACAAACAGTCTTATATATATATTGTCAGTTTGCGTAAAAGGGAAACTAAACGTTGTATAGATAAATTGACAAAAAAAGGCGGGCTCTAAAAATACATTCAGCAGTTCACCAGTTGTTCTTGAATGCTTTGTTGAAGATCGAAGTTAGAAAAGTGTTTCGTTAGAACTGCAGTCACAATGTTCCGCCAGGATTTCAGTAAGGCGGACAAAACGAGGATGGAATCTCCTCGAAACCTTCTGTTGCGGAATCTTTTTAAAAACCCACTGAGGGCTTAAAGATAGGGAGGGTGGGTTGGATAAGGGGTGCAGTGCCTCCCACCGGGACACTCCCCACGTTAATCCGCATTTATACGTGAACCGAGAAACCCACTTCGGTTCAATAATTGTTTCTTTCCAATCCATAGAGCGAGAGTTGTTAAACAATTCAAGAAGAATGGAAGGAATTGTGAAGGCGAGTAATAAATATGGAATGAATGTTTTCGAAACAAAGATTCTGGTAGCTCCGAAAATACATACAAGACTGATTAGTATTTGTAGTGTCCTTCAATGACACATAGTTTCAGTTGATTTTTATAGGTGCCGTTAGGCTTAGAGCTTATGTCAGCTTATGTTTTTTAAAATTTTTATTATTACTATTATTTTTTTTTTTTACATGATTACCTCACAAGAGTCCCAATTGCTCCCGTCTGGAGAGCCAGTGAGACTACGGCATTGAGGCTGAAGGTAAGTGGGGAAGGGAAGGAGACGAGGAAGAGGACTATGGGGAAGTACCTGGCTATTCAGATCTAGTCACTAAACACGGCTAAAGCCATTTCAAGCAACGTTTCAATTCTGAATGGTGGTCTTACACCAGGGCGATACTAAGAGTATCTTCCACTCTGGAACGTGCTGCAAATATACTATATATTATTTTTAAATAATTAATTGTGAAATAACACAAATCAATTAATTAAAATTTATTTGCGCACGCCGGGTTCGAACCCGCGTCCTGTCCGACAGATGTCCAGCAATTAAAGTAGATACACCCGGGCAGTACAGCCGATCGGCGATAGCTTAAGCTCTCAGATTCAATTCCTAGACAGTTGGTCATGAGTCCCAGAAGTATAATATATTGTAAACACGTAAATATTATTAATAAAACAGCTGGTAACAAGGACCTATTATTTTTGAAGAGCCTCAAACTATTACTTATTTCTGTTGACAGTTAATAATCACTTGAAAAAAAAACATAATAAAAAAAAAAACCCGACTCTATGCAGAAACCGGTGGTTCTATGATAGATTTCCCTTTCTCAGCATATGGATTACAATCTTTAGAGCTCAGGCATCAGATGGGAATGCTGTAATTTTTTTATGGTGTTTCAATGAAAGATGCCCCGAGGAACTAATGTCATCCCTTGGGCACCGGTGCATAGTCGGGGAAACACGCCAAACAAATACCCTGGGGCTCAATTCTTCAATCGACGCCGCCCTCAATCGCCGTCGAAAGTGCATACATTGGTCGACTTTTTTATTCTCGAGTCTCGTCTAAGGTAGTTATTTAGACGCCAAACTATAAAGTTCATTCCACTCGAACAACGAGTGGGTCGAACCAGTCGTCACGGACAAAACTTTCAAAACCTAGTAGTATCCTAACACGTACTAGGAACATTTCCCTTTTTCATATAGAAGCCCACAATACTAATGCAGCAAATAACTCACTCGCGCAATCACAACTTACACCCACCACGAAAAATTACTACAGTTAGACATTTTTCATGATTCCTTGCAAACATACAAACCCAAATTATTAAATTTCTTGTTGTGATACCTATAAATTATTTTTAACTATTTACACAAAAACTTTTTATTAAATTTTATTCAATGAAATAATTCAAACAGTCAATTAGTGAGCATACAATTCTTGATTTTAAAATGTTTATTTTTCTCCACCATAGGTACCATAACCATGCAATTTATTAAACATACCTTATAACTTGTATTATAATATAATGTGTAAGCTTAACAACAACAAAAAAAAAATCACGATCTTAATCGTTTTCCGTGCGCTCTTAGAGCGACAGGCATCCTATATTTTTACATATTTATTAAGTTGTTTCAAGGTATCATATCTTGGATGATTTACCGGCAATTTTAGCTGTAATACATAATATGGAGCAAGAAAAAGCATATGCTTTGACATCAGAGAGGGTAGTTAGTTTTCACATGAAAATTCACTTCATAATTAATCTGTTGCAATGTTGTATTGCAGGTGTCAGCTGCATTAAATTTCTTTTCCGCGGGTGGTTACGGATTATTATTACCGTTACTTCTTGGCGGCTGTTTTAGGTTTTGAGTAATATACCCGTCAGCCACTTCGAAGAAAGTGCGGTCGTAATTTTAATTTCACGCCTTTGAAATTTAATAAATATTGGAAATGTAGACAATATTCATGTGATCTCCTCAACCCTTCGACTTTCAAGAATACGTAAAAATTAAACAACATTCGACAAAGTTCGTCAAGACGATACAACGCGACGGGTAATTTTTCGTTCGCAGATGGCGCACAACGAAATCCTCTTGATGGCTGTCGGAGAACTGAGCTCCTAGACTGAACTGTTTGTTTGTTTTTTTCAGTTTTTTTAATGAAATGCAATTGGAGAGTTTAACTATAGAAGGACTAAAGTGAATAATCATACAACACCGTTATAAACAAATATTAGAATACAATAGTCATAGTATCAGTTTATTTGTAATATAAAATAGCATCGTCGTTATTTATTGATACTTTTTAAATTAAAATCATAAAGATAAAGGGCTTAAATAACAATATTAGAACTTGCCAAAATTTCCACAAATTTTTAAATACATCTATTTAATATTTTTTGGTTTTCTGTGGAAAATAAACAATTACGTGCATAGAAATAAATATGAGTGACGTGTCAAACTTTTCAGCCGTCCAAACAGTTTACAGTTTTCCAGTGAAATAATGACTTATATTGGACATTCATTGTGTTTTTTTGGCAAAGAAAACCGTTTATTTTGATTTATTTGTAGAGGTCTGCATTAGAATGTTATGGGTACCGATCGTCCAAGGGGCGAATTCATGAAAATTGCCAGAGCTGGTTTATATTGAGGAGATAAAAACTTTAGTTTCTAAAGGCAATACTAGTTGAATGGTAGGAAGGTTTTGGAAGAGTGCCAATATAAAAATGATTTGATAATATTATGTTTAAGTTACGGCAAATTCCATAGTTGAAGATACTCTCCATATTGCCCCGGTGAAAGTCCAACATTATGGATCCAAACGTTGCTTGAAATGGCTTTAATGGCTCTGAATAGCAGGAGCTCTATAGCACTGTGAAATCGATAATTTTGCAATATCGGATCGATAGGCGTAACTTCCGATGGTTTCACCGTTGACAGCCGAACCGCTATTGACAGGGAATACATTAGAAATCGAAATACGCTGGCAACAGTAGAGGTATCGTCTTTGAATTGACACTTCGAAATGTCAAACGCCAAACAATTACGTAAAAATATTTATAAATTGGCAGTCTTGAATTGAATTTTGAAATAAAAATATGCATTGGCAGTACTTTTTTACACTAAACTGGAGTTCATTAGTAAATGAGGTCTTTAATCATATTTCAGCTACTTTCGAATTTTAAAGATTGTATGAAATAAATTGGTCATGTCTTAGTTGAATTATTTAGGTATTTGAATCGCTTATGAACTTCTTTCAATTCTGAAAGCTTCGTTAATGAGTTTCCGTTTATAAATAAGCCAGTCATTTTGCAAAACTAACAATTATTATCCAAATAAATGCAATAAAAACAGTTACCCGAAACTTATCAATCGTCGGTCGGAATATCTCTTACTAACTGTTGACCGTGCTTGCAAATATTGATAATTGACCACAGATGACGGATTCAGTCAATATCGTATTGATATAGGATTTTATAGATCTCCAGGTACTTCCCACCTCCTTATTTCCCCCCTCTATACCGTTCAGACTCACATCAAATCCCAATTGGGACTCTTGAGCGGTATTCACATAAATATAACCAAGATATTTCATTTCTATAAATCATGAACTTGCATGTGGGGATGTTAATCCGGAAAAGTTCATGAATATGCAAACATCCTGCATTTGCACCTGAATTTTACACCTCTAGACATTGAAAAATGAGAAAACTTCGTATGCAAATTGCCGCTGGGAAACCAAATGCAGGTAGCATTTATTCCACAGCCAAATTAATATTCAAAAACCCTTTTTTATTAATCCACTATTATATAGTGAGAAATAATACACAGTGAGAAATAATACAAAGTGAGAAATAATACACAATGATAAATAAATAATACACAGTGAGAAATAATACAAAGTGAGAAATAATACACAATGAGAAATAAATAATTCACAGTGAGAAATAATACAAAGTGAGAAATAATACACAATGAGAAATAAATAATACACAGTGAGAAATAATACACACTGAGAAATAATACAAAGTGAGAAATAATACACAATGAGAAATAAATAATACACAGAGAGAAATAATACCAAATGAGAAATAATAGACAGTGAGAAATAAAATACAGTGAAAAATAATACACAGTGAGAAATAATACACAGTGAGAAATAATAAGTGAGAAATAATACACAATGAGAACATGTTTTGTAATATTGGTGACCGGACAACCCAACAATGTGCAACCTATTTTACCACGTTTTTTTCGTTAGTTTTAATGAATTTTCAAAGGAGTGTGGAAATGCCACTTGGTTGAGTTGTCATGGAACCTGAACTTTATTTTTTTATTCAATTAATGTTTTTAATGCAGCAGGACTGGGAGGAAAGTGCAATCCCAGTCTAACATATTAGACGAAAAATATAGTTACAATAATATAATAAGTTTTAGAAATGAAGGGGATTACATGGGTTTCGAAAATTTAAAAAAATCATATTATCTCTATTTTTTATATATAAACAATATTTAAAAAAAAAATTATTCAAAATTTTGAAAAATTCAGCTAGTGGGACCTGGTTTCCAGAGACCCCTTAAAAAATGAATCCTTGTGGTGAATTTTTCAAAATTTTTCGGATGAAAATATTGTTTAATGCTTTCACTTTCATATGCTTAAAATTTTTAAATAATATAATTAATTTATTACATAGAAAATACATTATTTTCTAATCTTCCAAAACCATGTAACCCCTTAAATAAAGGGTTTCCGGAATACGTAATGGCCTCCAGTTTTTTCACGTTATCAAGATTTACGAATTCTTGGAAGCCATTATTATTTATTTTAAGATACTCGAGTGTTTATACAATAAATTTTAACATTGACATTGCTCGATTAAAAGTAAATTGAATATAATGCGGTGTGGCTGGTTTCTTGACGTTTACTTTCTTCGCCGCAACTTCTTTCCTGGAATTTCACTCTCGTAATCTTCAGGCTACTTTTTCTGCGTAATATTCAAAACATCTGATATATTTAAATTTATTTTTTATTAGTACTTTACGCAGTTATTTTTGTACTTTCAAAGTACTTCTTAAATACTTTTCAAAATATCTTATGTGTATATCTCCGTGATGTATTATTCTTTTCCTTTTTATTGTTTTTCTTCATACTTGTTTTTATAATATCTTACTCTTTGTACTTTTATGATGTTACTTCAATACTTACTTTTTAAATCTTTGGTCATATGAACTTTTTATCTAACTGTCATGCAATTTCCCACTTATATTTTTCTCATTTATATTTTGTATACTTGTATTTTCTTTAACTATGTACATTCTATATCCATATTTCAAATTATTGTAATTCCTATGTAAAATCCCTTAATCGGATAATAATACATTGATGCGAGTCGGTTATGCGAGAAACACTGCTCCAGCCCTACCCCATCGCAGCGCCGAACCCGACAGCGTACCTACGGCAACCGGCACCCACCCGACAAGGCTCGTCACTTGGGCAGCACGATACGTACGCAGCGGCGTTATGACTTTTAAATTGTTCGAGATCAACTAAAACAGTAAAAATAGGTATAATAATCATCATTCATTTGATGTTTCATGGAAAAACATCGATACATCAATTAAATCGGTAGCTTTTCAAATCATCGGATTGATTCGATGCATCATTTAATAAAATATCGATTAATCGATGCATCGATGTATATCGAACATCCCTACCTTTGGCCGAACTAAAGTTAGTCGGGTTCCACCTTAATATATAAAGCAACGAAAGCCATATAAAGCAACATTAATTAATTGTGAAATAACACAAATTAATCAAATAAAATTTCTTTGCCCATGCCGGGTTCGAACCCGCGACCTTCGGATTATCGGCCTCGTACATCATTAAAGTGACTTTTGCAAATTCCTGACCGCCTTTTTGCTTACGACGCGACGTGACGGCAGTGTAATATGGTATATTCTACAAACTGGCTATATGAAAGGTTGAAACGAAAAGGTGGAAGAATAGAGAATCTATCTATCAAAATTATTTTTTTAGTATACCGGAAACCGGAAAAAAATATTTTAGGCACCATAAAAAATGAAATTGGAAGAGAAAAAATATTATCACATAAAAACGTTGTCTCAACGTAGCTAACCACAGTTTGAAAATCGCGCTGAACGCCGAAATAACTGTCACAATAATAAAAAACTAAAATACTTGTATAACTTAATAATATCATTATTAAATTCTATATTCATTAAATAAAAATAAATTGAATTGAGTTAATTACGAATTAAACACGAAAAAAATTAATAGTAAGACTTAATGCCCCTAAAGTCAAACAACGACCCGTAAAAGTCACCGGACATCAAATTTTCATTTGCAATTTTACTCCAAATTTTGTCACGAATCACTGGTTAAGGTAAGTTACTCGTAAGTACGTTCCTTCACCTTGTATGTTTTCATGAACTATTTTATGTCAGTTTTTATACGAGTAAAGTTTTACGTACACAGTTGTTAATCAATTGTATATAATGTTCACCACGTTTATTATTGAGGCTGTATATTTTGTTTATCGAAGGAAGCAAATACTTTGTGGTGTGATATTATATATTAAATGAAAAAAACAGACTTACCATCAAATCATTACTTTTTATTTGAATTGTTTATTTAATACTTAACAGTCTAAAACAGTGTATTATGAAAGTATTATTTTACAAAGTGTGGTTTTCATTTACTGTTTGTTTTTCTTTTTAGGTTTTTAGATAGAAAATTGCTCTGAAAGCTAGTTTTTGAAAAAAATATTAATTTTCCCTATCCTTCCGAATCCTCCATGTAGGGCTCGCACCGCTGGTTCAGCCTTGGAATATATTTTATATATACGGTCCTGTATTACAGTCGTGCTGCCAAACCCAGACAAGACTCCTATTAATTAGAGGTAGTACTAAGACCCTCACTGATAGCCTTTGACTAACGGCTAACTAACCAACTATGAAACACGCCTTCTGTTTCCTAACACCCTGGTCTACAAGTTTGATTTGTCTCGCATTTCGATTGTTTACATTGCGAGTTAATTTGCTTCAACTTTGGGTGCAAATGATTTAATGGTGATACCACAATTTGTTTTTATTTTTAACATTATAACTCCACACAGGAGACTCTAAGGAAAAAATCCTTCATGGTCAATATCATCCTGGGAAATGCTCTTGTAATGGTTTTAAAAGGGAAATGAAGTTTTGGGAAGGAAAGAGGTATGAGGGACGGGTTGTCAGTGTATCCAGAAGTGACGGACGTTTGCATCCCTCCCAAGACGATCGATGGGTTGAGAGTACGGCTGGTGAGGTCCAAAGTCAAGACATATAAATCCAGACACTTGCTAAGTCACCAAACGTAGCGTACCACTTTGATTTGAAAAATTGCCCCACTGAAGCCGTTGTATTGCTAATTAGAATTCACACAACGACTTACAATTTTGTAATTTCTTATATTGCATACATTTTTTTATTCTTCATATTTAATTAAACATAACCACGTAAACACCTCAGCACAGGTTCTCCTAGTGAGGTGTTCACGAAATAAACAACATTACCCAACCACAGTTTCACATTCACTAACCTACCTTACACACAACACAACAAAAAGTTCATAAATTATGTTATTAGCTATTATGTATAAATATTAATAACTTTATGTGAACGCTGTAATATTATATAGAAATAAATAAATTTAGATAACTACACTTTTGTTTATCTATATTGTGAACTTTTTCATAAACCTATTACACACCTGTAAATTTCTCATATTAACCTACACTATATTATTATTTTATATTATAACCATGTAGCCATTTGACGGCCGTCCGTGGTCGAGTGGTAAGTCTCTTGACTCCCAATCGGAAGGTCGCGGGTTCGAACCCGGCGTGCGCAAATGTATTTTATTAGATTAATTTGTGTTATTTCACAATTAATTAATAAAAATAATATATACTATATTTGCGGCACGTTCCAGAGTGGAAGATACTCTCAGTATCGCCCTGGTGTAAGACCACCATTCAGAATTGAAACGTTGCTTAATAATGGCTTTGGCCATGTTTAGTGATTAGATCTGAATAGCCAGGTACTTCCCCACCTTCCTCTTCCCCTTCTTCTCACAACATACCCCAATTGGGGATGCCATAGTCTCACTGACTCCAGACGGTAGCAGTTGAGATTCTTGTGAGATATTCTTTAAAAAAAAAGATGTGCAATTTAAAAACTGGTTTCAGTTTAATTTATTTTTATTTTTTCTCTTTTCTAATAATATAATATTTTCACTTACCTTTATACCAACCATTTGTATAATGTTCATTGCTATGAGTTTATCTTTCTTATTTAAACAGTGTATTACATTATATATCACTGCATTATATACTTATTATGTAAAAGTCCTTCAGGGCGTTGAAAATTAATAATAATATCTATATATCTACGAAACTATTGATGTGACTATTCAATTGTACTTTTTTGTTTGATAATGTTTAAAACTGCTACTTATTATTCTGTTAATTTAACAAATCCTTCTAATTTATCATACATATAATATGCCATTTGAAAATATACTATGTTAATACATAAAATGTTATCGATATCTGCTGACAAACTACATTAGTAGTTTAGTAGGTTTAAATGTTAATAAATAAATAAATAAAAAATATTTGGCTGATGTCAGTTTTTAACGAACGTCTTTTTAGATTTGTCAGTAGGATGTAAATAATAATTTGACAAATTATTTTTTAAGAATAATGACGTTTCTTTCTATGTTTATATTGCAGAGCAAAAATGTTTTACGAAATGAACTCCAAACATGCTCAGGAATCCTGGTTAAAATCCTTAAAAAGGTACGTACTGCTACATCCTTAATACCCCCTTAACACGAGCCGTTGATTAAGATTATTGATTCAAGGTCTACGCTAAATTTGTGGCTTGGAGGTAAAGTTTTCAGTTTCCACATGTGGTTTACGTTTCTTGGCGACACAATGCCACAAGTTAACAAGACTGACACTGGCAGTAATAATACTGTGTTCATGTTTCTCTTTCCGATCAACAACTATCTTGTGGGTAGAGCTAGAAGTATAACGTTTGGTGTTATCGTTTAAGTGTGATGTTTAATCCATCAGTGGGTGGGGGAGGGGGGTAGGCGAGGGAGGATTAGGGGTTGGTCGTGGCAGTCATCGATATCAATAACATCTAGAGTCTGCGGTGTTATGCAATTTCAAGAATTTTGTTTCTTGTTATTCAAATCGCAATGAATCCCCGTTATACCCAAGCTAAGTTCGGTTAATTTAAATCCACATTTTTTTTTATTATTTCATTTTGTTTGGTTTTGAAATGAGAATATGGTTAGACATCTTTGTAACTGTTCGCAACAAGATTTTATTTGAACTAAAGTTTTACATACATGAAAGTAGATGGAAGTAGTAGTTACATTATATTTTGATACAAATAATAACACCCCCACTTATCAAAATAACGAACGTCTTTTTAGATTTGTCAGTAGGATGTAAATAATAATTTGACAAATTATTTTTTAAGAATAATGACGTTTCTTTCTATGTTTATATTGCAGAGCAAAACTGTTTTACGAAATGAACTCCAAACATGCTCAGGAATCCTGGTTAAAATCCTTAAAAAGGTACGTACTGCTACATCCTGAATACACCCTTAACACGAGCCGTTGATTAAGATTATTGATTCAAGGTCTACGCTAAATTTGTGGCTTGGAGGTAAAGTTTTCAGTTTCCACATGTGGTTTACGTTTCTTGGCGACACAATGCCACAAGTTAACAAGACTGACACTGGCAGTAATAATACTGTGTTCATGTTTCTCTTTCCGATCAACAACTATCTTGTGGGTAGAGCTAGAAGTATAACGTTTGGTGTTATCGTTTAAGTGTGATGTTTAATCCATCAGTGGGTGGGGGAGGGGGGTAGGCGAGGGAGGATTAGGGGTTGGTCGTGGCAGTCATCGATTTCAATCTTATCGATAAAATCGATAAAATCTCTACTACCGCCACACAAAGTGGAAGATGTTGCTTGTGTTGTGATGGAGGACTTAGCCAGCCGAGGAATCGAACGTGGAACGCCTGGGTGGGACCCAAACGCGATGCCCTCTCAACAACTGGCAATGGCAAGAAAGGTAGTGCGAATTCAAGTGCATTTGAAAACAAAATAAGATTTTGGACTACCTTGGAAGAAAGTCGTTAATGTTTTCTTGTTTATAATCTCATTTTAAAGTAAAAAGAAGGAATTTGATCATCTTGACTTACATAACATATTTTTGTACCATTCGTTTGGTTGTGGCGATAATTACCTCGTATATTAACATATATTGTAGTTGTATCGTGTGATCTTACGCAGTGATACAGTGGTAGGTGATTGGTCATTCCTCTTTCCTTGTATTCCTTGTTTTTTCGTACACATACAATCACCAAATTTCAGCAAACGCCGTTGTTCTCGTTTCGTTTTAAGTACTTGCAGTTCATTTCAAGTGCATTTAAAGCTGTGATTCGTAAACAGTTTTTGATGCAAAACATTCGATTCAACAAAGTTTATTAATTCTTATATTATTTTTATTAAATTCGCTTAACAATTGAGTAATGTCGATAATACGCGTAAAAATTATGTCATCGATTTTTCATGGGCTAAAGTTTGTCTAGGTTTTGGGGGCGAATGCGCTTACCCATCTACTGCTTGGCGTACCGGATTGGGAGAGGCTGTTTGAGGGAGGCCTTTTTAATTTTTCAGCCGGACTCTCGACCCATCACCTTGCACTGCAGTTGGAAGGATGGATTCGTACGTCCATCTCTCCTAAACACACTAACCCCCAAATTTCTACTCACCCCACAAACATTTTTCCTTCCAGAACTTCCTCTCCTTCCTTTCCTTAAAAGATTCTCCACACAACATTCCCATCAACACAACATTCCCATTCCAATATCAAGATAGTCGTAGATGATTAAACTATAATGTAAAAACTAGAAAAATAATATTTTGCGGAAACAAATAACACAGTCTCGTTATCAAATTAAATTTAATGATATGAAAAAAAGGAAAAATATAGATATTATGATAGAGAATGATTTTTATAGTAGATATTAGGGAAAAAAGCTTGCCCCTTTCAAATTTCAATGGTTGAACACGGATAGTTAAAAGGGACAGGTAAGGAATTATTTAATTTATGTATGCTTACACGGAGAAAATTTTTATTCTAAACTACGATAATTTTATTCGTAAAAACGGAACTGAAGTTCTTACGAACAAATTAACAGGGTTTAAATGTTTATTGGCGGGAACATGTAAGATTAATTTGTTGGTATACGTAATTTCGTATACCAACAAATTATTCTTACATTTTCCCGCCAATATGATGACCTCTTGCCCCGCTACCCTTCGGCTGAGTTTGTGGTTCTGGGGGACTTCAACGTTCATAACGAACCATGGTTGAAGTTCTCAGGACCAACAGACTCAGCTGGCCGACAGGCGGAATCCTTTGCCCTTTGCCACGGATTGGAGCAGATGGTTCAGGAGCCTACAAGGGTTCCTGATGTCCAGACTCACCGCTCCAATCTGTTAGACCTATTTTTAACCACTGTGCCACACGGTTACAAGATTGAGGTCACAGCGCCTTTAGGATCGTCCGACCACTGCCTGGTGACGACCTCAATCCCTGTCAACTTCAGACCGCCAAAAGAAAGGCTGAAGAGAAAAGTGTGGCACTATAGGTCAGCAGACTGGTTCGGTCTGCGGGCTCATTTCAATGCTTTCCCGTGGTCAGCTGTCTGTTTTCGGACTTCGGATCCCTCAAGATGTGCCCAGGAAATCGGTGAAGTCATTACATCCGCGATGGATGGCTTCATTCAATCCACTGTTAAAGAAACTGGTGTGGGCTCAAAGCCGTGGTTCAGTCGACAATGCTCCGAAGCAGTTCGGCGAAAAAACGCGGCTTACCGAGCCTACAACACATCTAGAACCTCCGAAAACAGAGCAGCATATAACAAATTGGCAAAGGAAAGCAAGAAGATCATAAATAGGTCAAAGTTCGAGCACGACCTGCAGATCAGCAAAAAGCTGGCTGCATGCCCGCATGGCAGCAGAGCCTTCTGGTCGCTTGCGGGCTCAATAGGTCGCAATTTCTGCAAATCCAGTCTGCCACCTCTTACCAGACCTGATGGCTCACTAGCAAATACCGCCACCGAAAAGGCTAACCTATTAGGAAAAATGTTTGCGGATAACTCAACCCTCGATGATCGGGGTGCAGTCCCGACGTCGGTCCCTCACTGCGGTTTCTATATGAAAAAGCTGAGGATCCGGCATCGGGATGTGCTCCAGGTTTTACGAGGGCTTGATGTTAATAAAGCTAGTGGGCCTGACGGAATCCCCGCCCTGGTATTGCGGAGGTGCGCTGCAGAAATAGCTCCGATTTTGACAAAGCTTTTCAAAATTTCCCTGAATTCTGGCTCTGTACCCTCTGGTTGGAAAAAAGCGGTCATCCATCCTATTCCAAAGAAGGGTGACCGCTCCAACCCGGCCAACTACCGTCCCATAGCGATCACATCAGTTCTATCCAAGGTGATGGAGCGTGTGATCAACGACAAACTGCTCACATACCTCGAGAAGAACAAAATTATTAACGACCGTCAATACGGATTCCGGCGGAACCGCTCGTGCGGTGATCTTCTCGCGTATGTGACGCATGTTTGGGGGCGGTGCCTGGAACGTTTCGGTGAGACCCAAACGGTTGCGCTGGACATTTCCAAGGCCTTTGACCGGGTTTGGCACCGAGGACTTGTCAACAAACTGCCTTCTTACGGACTTCCCGCATCCTTGTGCAGGTGGATTGCCGACTTTTTGAGGGAGAGGTCGATTCAGACGGTTGCTGACGGTTTCACCTCTTCCTCGCATTCGATAAACGCTGGCGTCCCACAGGGATCGGTTCTGTCTCCGACTTTGTTTCTGTTGCACATCAATGACCTTTTGACATGTGCACCAATTCATTGTTACGCGGATGACAGTACAGTCCATGATAGCTTTTTGTTTGACAAGCCCCCAAAGGGTGCACAAATTCCAATGGCTCGGAGGGCTTTGAAGCAAAGAATGGACGCTTACCTCGAGAGTGTTTTCTCTTGGGGTAAGAATAATCTCGTCGAATTCAATGTATCAAAGACCCAATCATGTCTGATTACGTCTAAAAGGGATCGAAATGACTATCTAGTCTCCTTCAACGGTAACATTCTTCCGAACAGGTCTTCCATTGATATGCTCGGTGTAACTCTAAGTGACCAGCTCAGATATGGGGGCTCCATCGAGGCCAGAGTTAAGTTAGCCTCTCAGAAACTGGGCGTACTGTACAGGGCCCGCAGATACTTTAATAGTACACAACTGCTAACCCTATACAAATCGCAAGTGCGCCCCACGGTTGAATTTGGCAGCCACCTCTGGTCTGGAGCCCCAAAGTACCTGAAAAACACCCTCGACTCTGTGCAGAAACGGGCGGTCCGTTTGATAGATTCTCCCGTCTTAACAAACGGATTGCAATCTTTAGAGCACAGGCGTCGGGTAGGAATGCTTTCCTTGTTCTACCGGTATTTCAATGGAAGATGCTCCGAGGAACTAGCCTCATTGATCCCCTCGGCACCGGTGCATAGTCGGGAAACACGCCAAACGCTCGCCCAACATATGTACACGGTTGACATTTGTCACATGAGAACGGGACGCTTCTACGACTCGTTCTTGTGTTCAACAGCTCGGCTGTGGAACGATTTGCCGGCCTCTGTGTTTCCTCCTTCCTATAACATGGGTCTCTTCAAGACCCACGTTCACTCCTTCCTCTCCTCAAAAAGACCCTCCTCACAGCATCTTCAAAGATGACATAGGCCCTGAGGGAAATTATTTTCCTCAGGGCCTCCTGTGTGGAGTTAATGTAAAAAAAAAAAAATAAAAAAAAAATAAACATTGAAACAATGTTAATTCGTTCGTAATAACTTCAGTCCCGTTTTTAACCGTTTTTACGAATAAAATGATCGTATTTTATACTAACATTTTTCTCCGTGTAGGTAATCAAATTCCTAATATGATTGGTTTATCAATAAAAAATCACCGTTCAAATATAAATGAATCTCAAAAATATTACGTATCGGGCATTATTTACGAAGCAATAATTTATCACGTCTCCGAAATTCCTTGAAGGCGTGATGTGATAATATTCCTTTAAAATCTGCTTTGGTGCTTGAAGCACACACTTTACACGCGCGGTGTAGGCGTAAATATCTGAGTAAGTATATTACCTAAGATGCTTAAAAATGAATATGATCTAGCCCGTATATCCCCAGAATCTGCTATAAATTTGCGAACACGTCTTGAACGTGTGTAAATTCTCATTTTACTTTTTTACGTTTATCATTTTAAGGCCTCGTGCAGAAAGAATGAACTTTTTTAATACCTTCGTAAAATTCTTATCAACATATTTGATGACAGGCCTGGAACACATGAGCTTTTTTTACGATGGAAAGCTCGCTGAGGTTTATATCCGCTCTACGATTGACTTAAATGGAATCTTCCCTTTTTCTTTCTATTGTTTATAGATCTACGCAGAAAGAGCTTACGGCGATTTTTCCACAATGGACGTCAATATCCGATCATAATTGTATGTTGTTTTTTGCTTTTCTCGTCTGCTGACTACGGGGTGATTCAAATGTGAAAATACGGATGGAAAAAACGAAAATAGATTATCCTCTCAATTGATATATAATACGAAGAAGCAGAAAAATAATATGAACAGAATGGATACGTATCGAATTAAAGCCTTGTATATGCTTACGTTAGAAAAATTATTATTCATTTACCGAATTTCCGTAACTACTAAATAATTATAACATACAAATATAATATAAAAAAGTAATAACATGATCTGTTTGATTTTGAAATGAGAATATGTTTAGTTGCTACCGGAATGTCATTTTCCCAGTTTTTATTTTTCCCTAACCATTACCTCGTTCAAAAAGTATTTGAACTTTGAAACAATTGCAATAAAACTCGAGTGCATTTGTTTTGAAAACAGGATAAGTTTTGGAACTACCTTGGTAGCAAGTTGTTGGTGTTTTTCGTACACACAATCTTATCTTTAACTAAAATAATGAATTTGACCGTTACGGATGTACATAACATCGTTTTGTACTCATCCGTTTGATTGTGACGATAATTACCTCGAGGAATCGCAGTGGAACTATATTACTGTACAGTGGTAATCGTGATTGGTTTTCCCCTTTCCTTGCATACCTTGTTTTTCCTACACATATTATCACCCAATTTCAGCAAACACCATTTCGTACAGTTTTGGATACAATAGTCAGACATAAGTCATATTTATTTGCTTTCCATTTATACTGAAACAAGTATCTACATAAGTGTTTTTCTGATTGAAATTTAGTCTAAAGTAACACCCATTTAATTTGTTTGTGATTTATCACTTTTTTAATCAAGGAACCAGCAACTTCACACGCAGGTTGAGAAAATAATGATTATTAATTAACACTAGCTGACGTCACCAGCTTTACGCGGGATTTTTCGAAATCATATTATGTAGACAGTAATTTTCCTCTCATTCCCTTAGGTTTGCTAACTTTCATCAATTAGTTTCAAAAGTCTTCTTTAAGGGGTGGGGTTGGTTTTTGGAAATCTCATCCCCTTTCCTGTTTTTAAAATCTACATAGTGTGCAAAATGTCATCAATTTCGGAATAAAATTATAGATTTATATAAAAAAAAGAAACCCACTTCGAGACACTATTTTTTATAATTTGTCACGTAGATTATTATTATTAGGAGGCGTGTATGGGTACCGCCGCCCCGGAGACCGTTTTTTGGATAACCAACACCTCTGCCATAGGTCATCCTAAGTGGTTTGAAAACCTTTGGTGACTTAGTGGGGGTGCCCGGGTTCCTTAATTACCTTAGTTACCTTGGGCAAAGGTTTGTCTAGGTATTGGGGGCGAATGCGCTTACTCATCTACTGCTTGGTGTGCCGGATTGGGAGAGGCTGATTGAGGGGGGCCTTTTTAACTTTTCAGCCGGGCTCTCGACCCATCACCTTGCACTGCAGTTGGAAGGATGGATTCGTACGTTTATGTCTCTTAAACACACTAACCCCCAAATTTCTACCCACCCCACATACATTTTTCATTCCCAGAACTGCCTTTCCTTAAAAGATTCCCTTACACAACATCCCCTAAGATAACATAAATATTATAAAATTACTGCCTACATCCTATTTAGGTAAATTCCGTATAAAACCCGGGTAACGCCGGGGACATTAGCTGGTTGTAAATACTTGATGCTGATGATGTTAATTCATCTGTTTTATATGTGATTCTTTCTTAGTGATCAGAACAAGGTACCTACATAATATGTCCAAGAGGCTTTTTTTATTTAGACGAGTTCAATTTTACTTTACGTATGTAGGTTGGCTTGTTATTGAAATCCCATATTGCCATTTTCGTTTATTTGAAAGCATAATGATCGGTATTGTAGTTCAGCTTCGAGAAGTCCAGACAGGAGATATAGAGTGCTTTGTAAAAAATGGAATTTATTGCCATTCTGTATTTCTATAATCAATATCAGCATTCCACAAAATAACAACCAACAGAAGTTTATTCAAAACCTCCTGAAACTTTATAAATTGAAATGATGTTGCTAGAGGTTGTGCCATTTCAATAAATCGAGATTTTGGCTGGAATGGTGAATGGAAGATTAAGTTTTTCAGGATCTTTGTGAAGTTTTATTTTATATGGATGTTGATTCTACTTGCTACACTTTTTGTTTTAATTTGTCGGATAATCTAGAAGTGTATTCATAAAGGATAGATGTTAAGTACAATATAATCAGAAGCGTTCTATTTAATATTTACAAAAAGACTTTTCTACAGAATCGTTACTAGGTATAGTGAACCTTCTTTACTGCTTCTTCACGCTGTACTTCTTGTTATTGTGTATTACTTTGCGTGGTTAGTTACAGTGTAAATAAAATAGATAATCTAGAAGTGTATTCATATAAGGATAGATGTGAAGTACAATACAATCGGAAGCGTACTAGTTAATATTTAAAATAAGGCTTATCTACGGAATCGTTGCCACGTACGTTGAAACTTCTTTACTGCTGCTGGATTTTACCTACCGATACGTTTTCACCTTTTTTTCTTCATTAATGTGATACTTTACGTGCTTAGTTACAATATAACTAAACAGAGTGGCCGGTAATGATTTTCCTGGTAACAAGGTTCCCTGTAATTTCTCCAGATCAAATGTCCCCAGTTAAAATGTTCTCTACTAAAAAAATCCTAGTGAATAATCCCACAGTGAAAAGAACTGAAAATATATAACAATAAAAAAATCAGATTAGATTAGGTTAGGTAAATACGTTAGGACATGTATGTGCTGCTTATTGCTCAGCTGGATAGTTATGCCTCTGGTAACAAACTGAAGTTCTTGTGGGGAGTGGCCAAGGAACATTCTTACTTTTTTAAAACATTTCTTAAATTTATTGTGACAACATGCTTTGTTTGCTGACTGATTATGCGTATACAGGATGTTAAGGATCGTACTTGACTTACTTTAACCAGTAATTCCTGACATTATTTGGAGTAAAAAAATAAAATGAAATTTTTGTCACCGGTGCCTTTTTAGTTGTATTTTTTTTTTCAAAAACTTTCCTTCAATATCAAACAAACAAAAATTTCTTCTACATGTCGTCACTGGTCACTAAGCAAAGTAACCAACCAACCCCTCACCCCGCCCCTAACTTCCCAATACCTAATGATTTTAATGGTTTTGTAAAAAAAAAAACTTCAAAAATGTCACCGGAGACCAAAATTTCATTTACATTTTTTACTTCAAATAATGTCAGGAATCACTGGTTAAAGTAAGTCAAGTACGTTCCTTAACACCCTGTATAATGACATTTTTACCTATTTCTAATTGGTAACATTTTAGCAAGTAACTTTAGTAACGGGAACATTTTGACATCACTCGAATTCATATCGTGCATTTGTCTATAAAACTATTATTTTTTGATTAATGTTACTTATTCTTACATGTCAAAAGGAATTTATTAAATTCTAAAATGGTAAGATTTTGATTTTGGAGTTTGTAGTGAAAATTGTTCTCTGACTGAAATCCTCATTCTGACTAATACTCTTCACTATATTCATGAACCAAAAAAAAAAAAACAGCAGCACCACCAGCTGCATCAAAAGTTGGTGATACAGAGATCATCTAGTTACCATTTCTATAATTGGCTTTGGCCCCCGCAATATTACTTCGCCCAGGGGCGCTCGCAGAAGTGGATAAACCGTTTAATCGAGGAGTATAAGCTCTGCAGAGGCAGGATTGGAGTAAAGCACTTCTAAAACTGAACTCATGGTTATGGGAAGAGACAAAACACAAGACGACCTCCATGGCAACGGGTCGCAGTTAAAGCGGGTCGAGTTTACGTTCTTGTCAGGTTTTGAATTTGAAGATGGTTTATTTGGCTGGAAACTGTAATAAAACTCAAGAATACTATCTTATGTCTTCATTGATAATTAAATTAAATTTAATTATTGATCATTAAATTTAATTAAATCATTGATAATTAAACATTAAATTAAATTTAATCATTGATAATAAAATATTAAATTTAATTAAACATTAAATTTAATTTAATCATTGATAATTAAACATTAAATTTAATTTAATCATTGATAATTAAATATAATCTAATCATTAATCATTGAAATTTATTTAAATTATTTAACATTGACCATTAAATTTAATTTAATCTTTGATCAATGATCATTAAATTTAATTCAATCATTGATCAATGATCATTAAATTTAATTTAATCATTGATAATTAAACATTAAATTTAATTTAATAATTGATCATTAAATTTAATCTAATAATTAATCATTTAAATTTATTTTAATCATTGATTAAATTTAATAATAGATCATTGATCAGTAAATTAAATTTAATCACTGATCATTAATCATTTCTCTGAATATAGTAGTAAGTATAATATATCCCGGGGATATTACACATGATAGATATATAAATGTTTAAATCAATATATAGACACATCATTTGGTAAGACGATACACGAGTTTTCTCAACTAGGGAGGTATATACGTTTTTAGATTTTCACGGCCAAAAGCATTTTCGTTGTTTGTTTTTGGGGTGTTATGCCGAGTTTTGCTACCTCCTTCTTTAGCCGACGTTTCGGACAGCGTTGCAGTGTCCATCATCAGGGCAGATCCGGCAGATCCGTCGATGTGAATTTGTAGTGTTAAGTGTGTGCTTATTTACTTGGAAGCGATACCGCGTCGTCAGCTTCATTTCAGAAGAAAGTGAACTACTTTGAAAGGGAAATTTGGTGAAAGCGCAGTATTTACGTTAGCCTGGGGCTCGTCCACGGAGAAATGTAACGAAATGTCCAACGAAAGTAGCGTCATCTTGTGGCGAATTCTAGAATTCGAAAAAACCAATCTGACGATGTGTCGATGATCGGATCTGCCAGATCTGCCCTGATGATGGACACTGCAACGCTGTCCGAAACGTCGGCTAAAGAAGGAGGTAGCACAACACGGCATAACACCCCAAAAACAAATAGGGAGGTATAGATCAAGAAACATCTTTTACTATTATAAATAAAATAGAATAATACATAATAAATTGTAAACAATGTGATATATTTATAATGTTAATATTTATTTAAAAAACAAAAAAAATATGTAACCTAGAACCCTCCAGCGTCAAAATCTATCCACCCCTCGCCTTGCACCACAGTGGGAAGGATGGATTCAGATGTCCGTTATTGACACATTGACCCTGAAGGCTTTTTTTCCTATAGCCTCCTGTGTGAAACTAATGTAACAAAAAAATGTTCCATCTGAATCTTGAGAAAAAATTGTTTACCTTTAAGATATTGTTGTAAATTTTGTAATCTAATTCATTTGCATAAGTTAGATATTACTACTTTTAATATTTACAGAAAAAATGTACATACAGTTATCCAACCTCTCAGTCGCCAGTGACAGGCCTTAATTAAAACGTGTTCTCTGGTTAAATCAAAGTTTTCTGATAATATGTGTTGGGGAATAAATTCCTGTCCAGTGGCGTCTCCCGCACCTGTTATGTGAGTTGGGTTCATTTTATTAAATTGTCGCCCCTCCCTCTCCATTGGCGTACCGGCGCACGTGACCCCGGGCGGAAAAGGTCCAGAAAGTTGGCAAAATTGGTGGATTAAACGGGGCCTGACGCAATTACAGAACGCAATGAATTAAAAATATTCTCTTCTTTATTCAATTATGGTGCCGGCACCATAGCCGTAACATGCACTACATTTATGTTACACGAAAAGAAATTACATACTTAATTAGAAATCAATTACTTATAAAGTAAACTATGTCCGTATGTATTTTTATCATACTTTATTAAAATATGATTTTTTCGAAGGAAGCAAATATTTTGTCAATATCAATCAAATCAATTTTACTGATAGTACCATATTTTATTTATTCCGCTAACCTCTACTGAAACCGTTTCCTTCCCTCCTTACCCACCCATCCCGTAATAATTATTTATTTATTTATTTTCTCATGTTCTACGTAAAACAGTTATACACCAATATATCATGGAGAAGATTATAAATTACGAAGTACACAAGGGCAGTTTTACTACTTAGTGACATGTGCTAAAATATAGTTGTTGAACTGTCTGTAAGTGACATTGAAAATGTCGATGGTCAATGCAGAATCGTTAAGCAGTTGAGTCGCTCTGTTTATTGGCGCGTTCTGATTTTTTTTATTTTTTTTATTTTATTTTATTTTATTTTTTTTTTTAATTTTTTTTTTTTAAATTTATTTTATTTTTTATTTTTTTTTATATATTTTTTTATTTTTTTTTAATTTTTTTTTTATAGAGAAACCTCACAAGAGTCCCAACTGCTCCCTTCTGGAGCCAGTGAGACTATGGCATCCCCAATTGGAGTATGTTGTGAGGCTGAAGGTAAGTGGGGAAGGGAAGGAGATGGGGAAGAGGAAGGTGGGAAAGTACCTGGCTATTCAGACCTAGTCACTAAACACGGCTAGAACCATTATTAAGCAACGTTTCAATTCTGAATGGTGGTCTTACACCAGGGCGATACTGAGAGTATCTTCCACTCTGGAACGTGCCGCAAATATAATATATATTATTTTTATTAATTAATTGTGAAATAACACAAATTAATCAAATAAAATTTATTTGCGCACGCCGGGTTCGAACCCGCAACCTTCCGATTGGGAGTCAAGTGTCTTACCAGAAACGTGGACGGCAGAAGTCCTTACTTTCGGAGCATAAAAAAATGCATGGGATCTCCCACGAGTATACTTGCTAGGGACAAAAAAATTTACTTATTTTAACATAGGCGGATTGAGTATGATACCAGAGATTAGCTTTAAAAAAAAAAACTTTTCTTTTCTAAAAATACTTTTCTGCGGGCTTCTAAGGTGTTGAAATCGATGTGTATTATGTCTTCCTCTTTTCTATTTCCATGTCTTTCTGTCACTAATAAGGTGTCTTCTCTTCTATTTCTAACTCTTTATTTTATTTTCTTATATATATATTTTTTTTTTTAAAGAAAGACAAACATTCCCGGGTTAAGAATAACCCAACAACATTTGAAAATCATACATATACTGCATAAAATATTGTTAGTTTTAAATGTATTATTTGTCATGATTTATAAAGCTTACCAGCATAGTTCTGTTTATTTTTCTGTGTATTTAAAAAAAATTTTTTTAGAAAATTACACAAAATTAATTTACTTATTTAATTGACTAATAAATTAAATTTTATTTTTTATGCATTTAATGGACTAGCGACCAATTTTTTGAAGTCTTAAATTATATATATATATATATATATTATTATATATACATATTTAATTTTTTATTTAAGGAACATAAACGCGATGGAACAACTTTGTAGTATGCCTCGGCAGCCAACGCGCGCTCCGCCTTCGTCGACTCCATGATTCTATCTAAACCAGCGGAGATAAAACGTCAAGCCCCGCCCCCTCGAATGTGTCTATCCCCACCCTGTGTGGAGTAACTGAAAAAAAATCTATCACTTACTTCAGCTTCTCAATATTCTAAATGTGGGATTTCGTGAATGACAGATATCCGGTATTCACGCAAATATTATAAACCTTCAAGTACGTAGGTACCTGGGCGTTTTTCAAAAAAAGTGTACATAGATAAAAGTCAGTGTCCCATCACTTTCAGCATCAGTAACTTTTGTTGTGTCGGTTTTAATGACCAACCATATATTTTACCAATATAATAGCAAATAAATACCTTTATGGACTAAAAATAATTTATTTATTTATTTATTTAATATATGTTACATAATTGTGACATTTACATAAAGTTGATATATTAAATCACCATACTAGGCGGCTGCCTGTATCATGGTGACCAATATAGTATAGTTACATTGTATGAAATATGAAATATATAATGAATAAATCTATTAAATTTCGATATTATTTTAAAATAAGTAAGACTACAGGTCACTGTTTCTGGTATGTCCTACACCTACCACTACCAGTAAGAGTTCAAAAATTAATGTTATTTTATGTTATCCCAGTATTTATTTCTAATTCTACTAATAGTATATGATAATATTTTCGATTTGCAACCATAATATAGATTAATTATCGTGTAAAATAATTTAAATACCAGATATTGAGTTGTCCTACGAAATAGCGTATGGTGGAATTTCCGCCTACGCTACCACATTATTGACGTCTTCCAATAAAAATATTACCAAATCGATGAATATTTTCGAAAATAGCAACCCTTTTTAGTCTATGAAGGGCGGCCATGCTTGGTTTTTTACAGCCAGTTTGCCAAGAAATCGTAACAAAAGTGGTCGTTCTCGGCTGTACTAAAAAAGTGTTCCACCAACGCTTCAGTATTTCTCCAGGTAATTTACCAGCATGTATTAGACTCTACTTTGTATTAAATTGATTCATTTATTGTTTTATGAAATGTTTAGTTAGAACAAACAGAAGTTTCATAATTTATTGATAAATACATTTCGAAAAAATATTGACGCGATTACGCTACTTCTCTTACGCAACGGTCTCGTGAATGGAACTTAAAAGTGACGTAATGGAATTCTAAAGGTCGGTTCACTCTATCCGTCTTTTAGTGTATTTGGGTGTGTTACAATTTTCTAATTAAATTTATATTTTGCATGTATCTTCAAAATGTAACTATTACATGTAGATTATGTGGGTTGAGTGATATATGTAGCATTGAAAAAAAAGAACAGCATAGCTAAAAAGAAAAAATTATTTGATTTTTGTGTGTATAATTTTTTTTCTTTTTTTTATTAATTAAGATTATTAAAGATTAATTCTGAAAGAGTCGAAATGGTGTCAAAGTACTAATATATACAGCAATATGAGCAACTATTACTGTAGAGGCAACTCTGAAATTCAGTATAAAATCAGCTGGTTCATACAATTTTAATTAAGTAAGTATAAAGTGTAGCATGATTTATGTTCCTGTGTGTTTTAGTTAATCCTGTACCTAATTAAAGTTGTGTACATTAACAAGTACTTTAATACCCTTTCAGCTTAGTTACCTATTTCAGGCTATACACGGTATGCACGTGTAGCCCATTATTACCTATCTAATTATTTGTGCATTTTTATAAATAATTTATTTTAATTTTATGTTCAAACATGCCGTTGAAAGCTGCAGAAAAATCAAAAAGGTACAGAGACAAAATTAAAAACGACCCTGAAAAATATGAAGCCTTTATGAAAAAAGAGTTACAAAGACAAAAATAACATCAAAATATAATCAGAGAGCTAACCAAAGAAGAATAGAAAAAAGAAGACGTTGGAGAGAACAGAAACGAAAATAAAAAGAAAAGAAAAAAGAACAAGTGGAAGAAAAAGTACTTGCGCGGGGGGCCTTCCACGGTGGCGGTAGTGCGTAAAATCGCCCTTTTTATAGAGAATACCTCACATGAGTCTTAACTGCTCCCGTCTGGAGCCAGTGAGACTATGGCATTCCCAATTGGGGTACGTTTGAGGCTGAAGGTAAGTGGGGACAGGAAGGAGATGGGGAAGAGGAAGGTGGGGAAGAGGAAGGTGGGGAAGTACCTGGCTATTCAGATCTAGTCACTAAACACGGTTAAAGTCATTATTAAGCAACATTTCAATTCTGAATGGTGGTCTTACACCAGGGTGATACTGAGAGTATCTTCCACTCTTCCCATACCACTCGCTTGTCGCGCCTTCAGCAGTGTAGCCACAACGTGCGTACACATATGACTGATATTTCGCGCCCGCTGTCGCTACCGGGCAAGCCTCTCAGTCTGGCCGAGGCCTTAGAATTCCTTAACGTTACCAAATTTTTCCCCTTACGCCACTGTCCTGTTATTGCTGTGATTTATTTTCTAAGATCAAATATTATATCTCAAAGAAATTTGTTCTTTTTTTTATTGATATAGTTCATGATTAATTTTAAATTTGTTATAATTAAACATTCGTAAAACAAAAACTTATATTCGTCTTTCTAGAACGCAAAATATACAGTACAAAGTGTCCAAAAGTAGCGTAAAAGAATATTTTTATTGAAAAACTTAATATTTAATTCAATAAGCTTGATTATTCATATTTTTTAGGAGACTGATTGTGTTTTCAATTCGTAAATAAAAATCTGAAATAATGAATTTCTTTTAATTTTCTTTATAAACTTTATGATAAAAGTGACGTAAAAGAATTTCTTAGCAATAGTATTAAACTTAAATTGCAATTATTTTCGAAGTTTATTGACATTTTCTATTTAAATACTTTTTGTCATGAAGTTCATACTTTCTTTAATACATTTACGTATATTTTTAATCGAAATGCAGCATCTCACTTAAGTGGAATTCCTATTACGTCACCGACATCTTTTTTGGAAAACGCCCACCTGGATTGTCACCAATGCGTAATCGGTACAAATATAAATGCTCCTAGGTATTTACATTATTAAGTCAATATGGTGATTCACTACCATATTTGATGATTGCGTGGCATCAAAAAAGCGAAACTTCAAAGCGAGAAGTCAGACATAAGTATCCCGATCAAGTTTAATTATATTTTATAATATTTCCTTCCTTAGAAACAAATAGGTATATCAGACAAAATTAAAGCATCCCTTCCCAGAGTGGTAAAGCATCTGAAATTACATTTTGCACCAAGTTATTTTATTAAATTAGCTCCTTTAGGAGGTCCCAAAGAAAACAATTTCCTATGTCGTCTTTGGGGATGCTGTGTGGAAGGTATATTTAGGGAAAGGAAGAAGAGGAAAATCTGGGAGGGGAAATGTTATGAGGGGTCGTTAGGAATCTGGGAATCAGTGTAAGAGTGAGGGATGTATGAATCCATTCCTCCAATGGGTCGAGAGAGTCCAGCTGGAAAGGTCAAAAGGTCTCCTTCAACCAGTCTCTCCCGATTCGGCCCGCCACGCAGCAGGTAGGAAAATTCATTACAAATCCCATTAACCCAGGCACCCCTGCAAAGTCACCAAACGGAGCGAATCACTTGGGGTGACCCACGGCAATTGGTTATCTAATAAATGGTTTCTCGGGGGTGGCGGTGCCTATTCTTGCTTCCCAATGTTGTGGTATATAATGTATTATGATCATTTCTCCATTCTCTCAACTAGTTTTCACCTATCTTATTTCTCTTTCAATAATCTCTTTCTCTCGCACTTACATTACCTGCCAATTACATTTTGCATATTATTATATACCTTTATTTTTTTATTTTTTTATTTATTTATTTATTATAGAAGGATACAAAAAAGTACATTTTACATATAAGAAAGCTTTGCCTGTCCAACTAGGAAAGTTTCCCGTTCTAGGACAGACAAATTGACAGGTTTTAGTTCATATTATTAGTCCTTAAGAAATGTACATAATTACGTAACAAAAAACTGAAAACCATAAAAAACAAAAAAAATATTATTTTTCTCTGAAACCAAAACTCTGTATTGAAAAGTATAAACCAGGTACGTGATAACAGGATGTAGGAATTATAAAAATTTTACAGCATAAAAATATGAAGTTATTTTAGGTTACGGGTTTAGAAGCGGAGCTTATAATACATAGTACATTAAAATTTACAATATTAGATATAATTTAAGTATGCAATAATATATATGATTTTTTTCCTAAGCGTTGTAACTACGATGTGCAATAAATTATGTGCAATCATGATTATTTTCTCTGATTTAAAACATGTTTTTAGTTCATACGACAATACCAATATACACCGCGCTAATGATTTGAACTAATCCTGCTAAAATATAAAAACAATAAATATAAATATAGTTATTGTTTTTATATATAATATAAATATACCTATATTTATCCTTGTCTATTTTCCGACTTTTCCTGTTATTCCATTATATATTATTTAAGTACACGACGTCTTTAGGAATCGATTCTTTAATAAAGTCGTTTATTGGATTTCACTGGAAGTAAAGTTCGTCTCAACTCAAGCGTTTTTTGTAATCTTGTAATCTAGAACCTACAAGGTTAGCAATAATTTTACATTAACCTTTCAAAGCAAATAACGCTAACTCAATCATTTATATCTTTAAATCGAAAATCTATAAAGAGAAATGAAACCTTTTTATAGAATTAATCCGATTACCTACGACAATTTCATTGATTTAAAAATAATGTGTAATTCTTTCTAAAGGACGAAAATAGCAAACAACATGAAAAGAAACTCTCTTATTGTGTTCGTATTAAATTTTAATTCAAAAGATCTTTACTGTGCATAAAAATAACGTTATCATGTACAGGATTTTACAAAGGTAAACAGAATTTTCACATTTATTCAGCTCACCTAAAAAAATACACAAAAGATAATAAAATGTAACATGAATTTGAAGAACTGAAAGGTAACATGACTTTCAAAGTAAATATCAATAAGTATGTAGGTAAGTAATAGGCCAAAGAGAAAGAACATATTTTTGTATTGTGTGAAATGAAGTTACAAAATTTCAAATGTAATGTAATTTACAGAAATTTTGTTTTAAATTTGCTAGGATCCAAAATTTGTGGGCAATATTGCATTACATTATTACATTATTTTGAAATTGTTTACGTGTGTAAATGGATTGAACCATTTTTAATGATTTTGATCAATTTACTTAGGTAATAATAATGTTTGGGTGATTTTTATACCGCCATTTTTGTGAGAAAATCACCTCAATAGCGCTGTACAAATTCATTTAGGTAATTAAAGAATGGCTCGTATAATAGGGCGAAATTGCAAGAAATGGTCAAACTAAATACATTAGGTTGGTACAATAGATAGCTGGTCACAGCTATAGACAAATTAATATAATAATTAAACATGGAATATATACCTACCTATTGAAACGAAATCATTTTTTGCCCATTTTCAAGACGTGTGCTTTAGCTATTATGTTAGAGGAAGTGTTAACTAATTGAAAATTAAAAATCAAATTTAATCTTACTTTGAAATCCACTTTGATTCCATTGAAAAAAATCAGGATAAATTTCTAAGATACATTAATTATAAACTCGGTATACCTAGAAATCATTAATTATAACCACTTGATGAAAGATATAAAATTAATAAAACTCTCAGATAGAAGCTTTGAAGATCTTTTATTTTACACTGTTAATGGTATTATAGACAGCCCTGATTTTAGCCTAATTATTAGACTACCCAAGATTTTTTTTTAAATTGCAACAACAATATCAGAACTGATTCATTTAGATACTCGCTTATATGTAACTGTATTTTTTCAGATAGCAATACTTTCTCAAAAATAGTAGATATTTTCAACTGTACGGAATATAGTTACGATAATAATAAACCTCATAAATAAAAACTAATGTTAGCTTACATTATTCTACCGCATGAGTTCTATTTTATAATGTCTATGCACAACAAATTTAGCTTCTTCATTACTGTTCTTCTAAATTATTATTATATATATATTTATATATATATATATATATATATATATACGTATATATAATAATATATATACAATTTATAAATATACACATTGGGGTGTATTATTGTGTATTTTATATTCGAAAGACCTTTGAAATGTGTGTATATAATGAAACCACTGCACTTGGAGAAAATATATATATATATAGCACATACTGTTAAAGGAAAGAAAAGAAATTACTTACTGTGGAACACTTTCTTCTGTCGAGCTGGTTTATATTGCACTGTATTTCTTAGTGAAATATTTATATAGTAGTAGCGGTAATTTCTTTAGCGGAGACGAATTTACACTGATGAAATATTGATGCGCTGATGTTTATGCGGTGATGATCAATAAGAGACTGAATATGAGTAATAAAAATGACAGGTCTAGGAAGGAGCAAGTACGAAGGAAAACATGTAACAATACTAACTACGAAGTACAACGGTTCATGCTATGTAGATATGTATGTGTGCAGATAAGTGTAGGTGTGTATTATGTAAAGGCCAACCAAACATAAACACACGTTTTTATTAAAAAGTCGTTGAAATATGATTATAAGTAGAAAAATTACATCACATGTAAATAGAAAATAAAACTCTTCAAAACAAAATATAGAAAAATTAGGTATTTCTTTTTTAAAGAATTTTAGAAAATACATATGCATTATTTTTTGCCAACATTCCAGACTGATTCTCTTCTTGTTAGAATTTCAAATTTATACCAAATGAAAGCAGATAATAGAGTGAATATACAAGTCCTAGCGTGAGATAGTTATTGTTCTTAGTATCTTCTGTCTTTTTCGTTTTCAAACAATTCGTTTGAGAAGGAAGAGGACGAACGTCGATGACGTCCATACGATCTCGTTGGTACTCATCTACGTATCTTTTCAATTAACTCCTTGTTGTTCTTTTAAAGTAAAATTGTTTCAAATATTTTAACAACATCAAAATAATGGCTTGAAACCATAACCACAACAAACATTTCATTTTGCGGTTGGCTTAATATTATTTTATATTGTTTGGATAGAATTCTTGTCATTCAAAATCAATATTGGCATCCACGCAATGTAGGATTATTATTAAATTAAATATCCCTGTTCACACCAATTAAAGTAATATCATAGTTTTGAACACGTATCTTCGTTAATGCAGATATTATTATGTTGATTAGTAAAATATTTTATTTGTTTTTTTAGTAATTTCAAAAATATGAAGGTATATTAGTATATATTAGTAATTTCAAAAATGATGAAAAACAATAATAGACAGAAAAAGATAAATAGCAGGGCGAAGTAATTAAGTATACTATTATTTAACATTGTTGAATTAAAAATTAAAACTTAAAAATTCGAATTCATAATTTTTTTAAATATAGTGTCAACGTGAAGAATTTACAAACACAAAGACAAACTTTCACTTTTATAATATTATTATATATAGTGTACTTTTGGGTAATTATTAAAAACCTATTTTAAATTAACAACGAACTTATGGGAAATTTTAATTTAAAGAACAGGCAACCCTGTAAACATGGCGTCAAATGGCGTTGTCCTAAGACCAAATTACACCATTAAAATTGAATTGTTTCTTTAAATAAATGGTTATTTAAAGGTAACTTACTCAACAGGTAACTTACTTAGGTAACGTTTTTAGTTGTTTTCAATCGTCCTTAGTAATTCATGCACACTGTTATAGCGCAAATTGTCATTTTCAAATGTCACACAACACGTGTTTACCGCACAACGATAGTGTCGCCAGCGGACAGGACGAGCTTATGAGCCAACAGTTGGATGATATTTTTTTGGCGTTTCGTCGCTCGAGCGATCTATCTAGACATTTATATAATCAAAGCCTACACCAAACTATTATACTTACATCAAAATGATCCTCGCAACAATATTTAGTTTTCCTAAGTAATAAAGGAGCATTTTTCTTATTGATTAGTTTTATTGCATCACACCGCCTTTGCCGTAGAAATATAGATCGTGAAACACGAATAAACTGTTTATCAGGTGCGCTCACAGATGTATTATTTCACTTTGGTACAATACAATAACAATACCGATGAGATGTTAAAATTTTATCTCATGTTCTTTATATTAACAGCATCTAATCTTGAATAAAAAACGCATCGACTTCTGACGCCTACAGTCGTTCCCCCATTGATTCGTCCATACAAAATGACAACACCTGTTGAAAATAAATACAGCTTTTGGAGAGTGATGACGTCACACATAAATACGGTGGTTTTTGGGGGATCCTGAAAAATTAAAACTTTGACACTTATTTTAACTTCTAAAACTAACTATAAAAATAAAAATAATTTTTCAGTTACTTAAGTTAGAAGGTCATTTATTCATAAAAAATTGGACTGGAGTTGCTTATTCGGGGAATTCTGGTCCATAGATAAAGCAGTCAGATTTAAGACATGCCTTCCACCTAGCAGATATTTAGAAACTACCCTGAAAACGGCCCCTTTACATAGTTTCCTTCATTTTACAGGGGAATATAAGTTTACCCGGAAAGTGAAATACAGGTAAATAACCAATTAATCATTCTTGATTAATTAATATATTTCGAAGGAAGTTGAAACTAATATTTCACGTAAATTCATAAGAAATTTATTTTAATATAAAAGTAAAAATAATTTATAATGAAAATGATTTATTACTTTCGTAACCATTTTATAAAAGTCCAAAGCTTACAATAGTTTCACAGTAGGAAATTTACTATGTGACGCAGTAAATTATTAGGGTCAAGCATTATGGCCTGTATACTAGTTGTTCTTCTTTGTCGTTCTATATCTTCTGTATCCTTCATATCTCAAGAGGGTAATACCAGAGAATACCGGAAATTAGTCATTTTTAAATCAAATTCTAGAAGTAATAACTCTTTTTTACAAAAAAAAATAAATTGATTTTGAAATATTGTTATTTTATCCGGTACACGCAGTTTTAAAATTTTGAAAAATTAAGTGTATTTTTAATATACTAAGGTTATAACCGTTGGTCGTTGGCAGATTTGTTCAATTTTCAAACGACATATTGTATAAAACAATACAAATTTCAAATTATATAATCATACAACAAAATAAATCAATACATAATCTAGTAAACACATTAGTTAAATTATAATCATTCAAAAATAAATCCGAGAACGTGTTTTGTGAAGAAAATACCTCAGTTTTTCTATTTATTTAAGGTCTTACAAACTAAAATATTTCAGATTTTTTTTACACAATTATTTTGTTTAGACATTATTAAAAAATCATAAATACTTATGATCAAAAAATACTTACAAGTAGTGCACCATATTTAATAATTTATCATCGTGCGTTTTCAGCATTTTTATTGCTTACTTGAATGTAGGTATATATTAAAGAAAGTTTTGAATTAAATAAATCGATATAAATTTTTTAATTTAAAAAATTTATACGGGGATAATCGATCTTCCTCATCGGAACCTCCGATTACGGTTGCAAGCATTTTTAAACTACTATTTTCAGCCGCTGGTCAATGGTTCTTAAGCATTTAAGTACTTTACTTTTTTAAATGAGGCGATTAATTTATTCTACTTGACTTGCATTCATAACTATTGAAGTTCGTCCTACATATCACACATCATATTAAAGAGTGTCTGTCGTAAGTCAAAAAGTAAATTTTACAGGAGAGCGAAATCAAATGATGATTGATGAAACAAGCAGTCCCGTCGAAAAGAAACACTAGCGACATCTCGCGGATACAGAGTGCTCTAAATTACATACGGTTATTGTGGGGAATACATAGATAATAAAAAAATAAAAAAAACAGAAAATTTTGACTTATGACCCTTTTCTACGGGGTACCCTTTACGTATTACTAAATACTAGGTAAGTATGTTCTTTGTATCTATTTGTAAATAATAGTTCTGGGTAGAGCCTAAGAAGTCATATTAAAATGTACAGCGCCCTTGAGGTAATTTCTCACAAAAACAGCGCTCTACAAATTATCCAATTATTATTATTACATATTAGTACTTAATAACTACTAAACCAATGAAGTATTCCAAGCTAAAAATATGTGTATATCTGAATATTTTATCGATATCATCATTTTTGTAAACATCTTAAGATATTGCTTCCCTAAAACTATGAGAAATTTTTAAAATTGGCTCGTTTCATATTAAACGATATAAAGCCACCCATATAATTCAAGATTTATCAGGGGTGAGAAATTTCATATTCCGAAATTCATCGTTCCAGTTGAAAAGCCCCAAACAAACCGCGCCGCGTGCGAGGTATAGCTGTGTGCGTCACGTCTACGTAAATCTACTAACTTTGCTTCTTGTACTAGTACTTGTAGTAATTTGTATAGCCCCTACGTGTCTCTACCTGTACCTTGTACAAATCTTCGTATGGAGTAGGCCCGGTATATCAGCCAGTCCATAACTTTGTTATGTACGACATTCCTCGCTTCAATTTAAGCGTGCTAAGTCTATCGCTCAAGCTTCGATACGCTGCAGAATAGTTCATTTTTTAGACGCTGATGCGTCACCAGTCATGCCAACTCTGACATTTACGTTAGTAATATTTGAATACTTCCCACCAAAATTGACTTAAATTGCCTAATTTTACAAGTATGGACTATTATATTCAAGGGATTTAAAAAAATTCAACATCAGTACAGTTAGTTTTCAGCGGGTAATTTCATTAATAGTGTACTGACTCTAGCAAAACAAATACTAATTAAAATGAGTGTCACCATGATTATTGAAGTGGGGAACTTTAACAAAAATTAACTCGCAAATTAAACCCGTCTAAAAATAAACTGTCGTCGTTTTTGAAAGATTGCGATTTCCCTGTGCATATAGAGGTCCCGATTATGATGACAGTAGATTTGCTTTTCAAGGAAAAAATACACAATTAATAAATTAAAAATAATATATAGTATATTTGCGGCACGTTCCAGAGTGGAAGATACTCTCAGAATCACCCTGGTGTAAGACCACCATTTAGAATTGAAACGTTGCTTGAAATGGCTTTAGCCGTGTTTGGTGACCAGATCTGAATAGCCAGGTACTTCCCTACCTTCCTCTTTCCCATCTCATTACCCTCACCACTCCCTTTAGCCTCGAAATATACCCCAATTGGGTACGCCATTGATTCACTGGCTCCAGATGGGAGCAGTTGGAACTCTTGTCCGGTATTCAAATATTACAAAAAAAAACTATCACAGAGCAGTCCCACGTAATATTGGTGAAATCCAGGCTTTCGTCCTATATACGGATTATGTTCCGAGCTGTTCTAAGCTCGATATTCCAACAAGGTCGAGCTTAAAATCAACTGATATACAGGGCCATAATCAAGGCTATTCAGTGTCACGCCTTGGGCTGCTTTGCCGCCATGTCACGTGTTATGTTCTGCTTTTTTATCAAAGACACAAGCCGTCTAAACGTAAACGGCGCAAAAACTTATCCCCCAATACCTCAAGAGAATTTTTTCCATTAGATTATACGCCTGTAAAAAGTTACACGAGAAATATTCCATATTATTTAGGCATCGCTGCCCGGGCAATAGGGCCTGCCGGGAGTCCTTGTGGCGCACCGATCGCTAACATTATTACAGTTGCCTGGTAAATATTAGCTTTCACCTGAAGTATTGTAAAAGTTCGCTTCGAAGGAAATTAATATTGTTAGTCAACAATACACCGATATTAGATATTTGCGTTGAGGTCGTGCTCTTAGGCTGAGCTAAATTTATGTTGAGTTTTAATTACTTTGAAACAAGGTGTACGGGGAACGTAACAATAGAATCGGCCGTGAATACAAAACTCATTCTCATAAGTGACGGACTAATATTATAGTTTTTAACATTTTTTTAGGTGGGTTGCATGTAATTAAATGTTTTCTAATAAAAGTTAAAGAAATTTGCAATGTTGATGTTAAATGGATTTTATATTACAATTGTTATCAATAAATATAATTAAAGGCTAATTTTAATGAGTCTAGTTTTTTAACTGTTAATTCATGGTGAAATTCCATTGTATTAGATATGAAATTAAACAATTTTTTTTCACTTTGTTCCACTTGTTTATTTACACCAGGACCGGTTTCGTCCTACTACGGACATTTTCAGACTATCAGTGATCACAAACCTTTTCAATCACTCACTAAAATATCAGTGATCACAAACCTTTTCAATTATATAAATTCATATAGATTCATGTCAATTACAAATAACCTTTTACTATGTATCATCATTCATAATTTTAATAATAAACTTTATAAATATCTATATGTATAACTTAACAAAATAACTGATAATACCTTAAATTAACAAAATAGAAACATTCATCATATAGAGACAATGTGCGCCCCTGCCTAAGTTTGTATAAATTCCGTAGCATAAGAATTTCAACTACCAGTCTGAAAATGTCCGTAGTATGACGAAACCGGTCCTGGTGTAAATAAACAAGTGGAACAAAGTGAAAAAAATTGTTTAATTTCATATCTAATAAAGGCTAATTTCTAAAGCGATAGCACGATTTACGAATAGTAAATTTCTTTACGATATTTATATAGATATATATTTTTTTACGATATTTTTTAATTAATTAATCACCTCTCTCTATTTTTTTTATTTCTTTTATACATTCAATAATATTATTATTCAATGTATAAAAAACAGTTTATTATAAACAAGTTCTGCTTCGTAATTATTATTATGTGTTACAGCTGTTTCGCCCTCTGAAGGCATTGTCAAACTGGTGGTACAAAATAAACTTAATAACAATAAATAAAACCTCTCTCTATAATATTCTTGTCCATAGTTCTTTTTTGTCTGTACTTCTTTGTTTCATTTGTTATTTAATGTTATTACTACCCTGACGAAGAAACCTTCGGTTTCGAAACATGTAGGTAATTGTGATTATATAATAGTGGTTGATTCAAAGTTATTTGTTTAATTAAGGTTAATTTTTGTTCTGAAATAATTATTAATAAGTGTCAACTAAATAATGAAACGTAAAAAACTCGTAGGTTTAGTTCAGTCATTTGGTACGATATATGTAGCTGGAAAGTTTTCCAGGAGTTTTGGTGATTTTATAGATTTCGTATTGCTCTTTCCGATTTTTAACTCGCGCCGTCATTTTGGAGAAATTGCGCCTAATAACAGTTTTTGGACAATATCGCCTTTCCAGCTCATTTTACGATAAATTATACGTCTTCAATGTGCGATTTGGCTTAAAAACTCATTTCCACACCAGCTAAATGAATAAATGAAAATATCTGTAAATCACGTATTTTACAAATAAATGAAATAACAATCCTTGAGCCCAAAACAGAGAATCATCATATCCACATGGAAAAGACTGCAGTTATTATATATTTTTCGATTTACTCGAGTCTCGAGAGAATCCCTACTGATGCTTTTCTCAACACCAGCTTAGCGTTGGTGTCTATTTGTAGTTTGGGCCTGAATCCTTCTCACCGTACTCCAGGGTATTCGAGGTAGTTTTCGATAGGCAAAATGGTAAATATTTTCAGTTTATAAATTTTTTCTCCCAAAACAACACAACGATCCCAAAGATATTTCGAAAACCATAATTTTTTAACAATAACTCCTACAGATGACATACCTATCACGTATGTCATCTCTGGGAATGCTGTGTAGTGGATTTTCTTAGGGAAATGAAGTTCTGGGAATGACAAAGGTATGAGGGGTCCAACATATGAAATGTAGACATTCGTCCGACATACGGGCTGTAGATATTATTATCTGGAGTCCTTATTACTAAATAAATCTTTTCCCCATATTTTTGGCAGCTAAATAATTGAATGATCACAATGTTCAAAGAACTGGTTTGTAACCTAGAAAGTGTCTCGGATAAAGATTTCCGATTTTATTTACATGGGACACCTACTGACCTTATTCTAAATTCAAAATATAATATAAATACATTCTTCTTCTTCTTCGTGTGTTTCGCAACCAAGACGTTTGTCTCCTACCAGGCCCTCGGCGACCCTCCATCATATATCCCTACATATCGTATCTTATATATTCATTCAGTCACAATTAATATTATTTATTTAATTATTTATCTTTCCGACGACTAGCCAATTACATATAAAAAAAATAATTCTATTAAGTATGGACGCCCTGGTCAGATGTCCTTCAAAGGATTAAGATGTTTTTGGCTAATAATGTCCTTCCGAGCTCTAAGGGGTATAGAAGAATGGAGAGTTCACACTCTAAAGAAAAGATTAAAATATTTTGTATCAAAAATAAGAATAAATAATAAAAAAGAAGAACAAATAAGAAAAGTTTACAATGAATTACCTATTTTCACCTACACATTATTTATAATGGTTACTCACGCGATTGATCCTTAGAAACGTTTGAACCGCAGAATGATTGCTAGAATTTAACATAAAATAAAACAACACAGCATACGCAACCACTTGATCGTAATAAAATACGTTTCTCACAAAAGAATTTCCATTTTACGTAACAGGATAATGTTTGTAAATTGTTGGAATGGGTATGTG
Organism: Limnephilus auricula; assembly: GCA_951813805.1. NCBI lineage: Eukaryota > Metazoa > Arthropoda > Insecta > Trichoptera > Limnephilidae > Limnephilus > Limnephilus auricula. The sequence continues at coordinate 44,124,041 of OX638389.1, read as the reverse complement.
TTCATACTGTTCATCCCTCTATGCCGTAATTCGCGTTTACACATAACACACTCGTTGGATGTAGACAAAGGAGTGAACCGTTAACAGCATTGTTATTTTTAAATTGAAGGCTTTGTATATATCGCAAATTTTCAAATTTTAAAAAAGGTTTGTTGAAAAGTAAGAAATACCAATTATCAGTTGAAATCACCCGATATTTTGGGAAAAGGGTAAACATAAACCAATCTTGAAATTTGACCAACTCTATTAAATTATCAACTATTTAAAGATGTCAACGTAAAGGCTTTAGGTATTTATTGTAATACCTACCTTTTTTAAAAAAGAGTAAAATCCGCTTTCAAAACTAGCTACTGACAACTGGACCCTAGAACGGTCGTTCGATAAGGATTGTATCGATAACTTCTCATCGTTCCCTAGCATGATTACTGATCGCCAATTAATAAATAACAGCTGACAATGACTAAGTGTTTGTACGTTAGCAATCTGCAGTTGTCCTAGGGAACGATGAGAACCACCGAAAGTTATCGATACAACCAAGGTGTTGAAATGCTCTAAGAACTATAGGAGTGATGGTAAGCCTAAAAACATGAATTAATATGTTTTCGTAATGTTAAGACCTGATTTTTAATACTTTTTTTTTTGTTTATTCATTAATATCTTTGCTCTTTTGTTAAAGAAACGTCTTGAGTCGGTCTCATAATTTTCAAACCAAAGATTCATTATTATATGTTTTTGTTTGTTTATTAAGAACGATTGACCAGCGGCTGAGAATAAAAGTTTAAAAATGCTTGAAACTGTACAGGGAGGTTCCAATGAAAAAGATCGATTATCCCCCGTATCAAATTTTTTTAATAAAAATTTTTATAGCGACTTATTTAAATAAAAACTTGCTTTAATATATACCTACATTTAAGTAAGCAATACAAATGCTCAAAACGCACGAGGATACATTATTAAATATCGTGTACTTCCTGTAAGTATTTTTTTATCATAAGTATTTATAATTTTTCAACGATGTCTAAACAAAATAAGTGTGTAAAAAAAATTGAAATAAGATAAATGTAAGAAATTTAATAAATGGAAAAACTGAGGTATTTTTGTCACAAAACACGTTCTGTTGTTCACGTTGATTGGTAATGAGATCTGAATAGCCAGGTTTTTCCGTCTTCCTCTTTCCCATCTTCTTACCCGTCCCCCCAGCCCCACAGCATACCCCAATTGGGGATGCCATAGTCTTACTGGATTTAAACGGGAGCAGTTGGGACTCTCGTACGGTATTCATATAAACAAAAAAAAACATGAAACAATAATCGCCTTTTAATTTCGAATGATGGATTCTCCAGACTTCTTGCAACGAGTTTATGTTAATTTTTTTATGTTATTTAAAACAATATCCTCCAACAATCTATTAAAACACTTTGAAATCTCTGAATTTATTTCTGACCGTGTCCGGTTTCAGCCTATTAAGGCTATCGTCAGACTGGTCTGATGAAGAAATTGTTTTAATATATCGCACATCCCATAGAAAAGTATCGTAAGTCAAATTTTTATTTTATTACATTTTATCTCTTAAAAGTAAAGTGATTGCGATTATCTATGCGAAACGAAAACCGTTTTCAAGTTAGATCACTCTATCTATATTCATTCGTTTGTTTTTTCTCTTCTGTTAAATATATTTTTTTGACTTATAACATTTATTATTATACGATATTATTAGAATGGAATTCCACCATGAATTGTCAACGAAGTATCAAAAATAGAAATATTATTTTTGTTGAACGATCAGGGAACTTGTTTAAAATAAATGACACAATACATTGTCACACAGTAGATAACGAAATGATTTAAACGAGTTTTTATCGCGAGGCACTTGCTGAAACATATTTTCAAATTTCGCGAATAATAAAAATATTTCTTCATAAAACTACCCCTCGTAAATTATTAGGGTGTAACCGGAAGGACCCGCCACCGAGGATATATATTCACGCTTTGATTCAATAAATTAGTACCCTTAAACAAATAGCCAGGATTCTGTATGTCACAGGTTCCAACTTGGAGGTTTGAGGATTATTTTCAAAAATAGAAAGGGGACGATAAATTAAAACTGTCAGATATGGACCACGGAATAAACCAGCGGAACAGCTACTTCTAGAAATAGGAGTTATTTATGTCCCAGACAGGACTGGACCACGACTAGACCACTTAAAATCATATTTATACGAATTCAACTGGGTAAGTTGATTTGGTTATGATTAATGTGCCTGTTATCTAAATGTAAAGCAGAATTTATTTAAGAAGAAGAAAATATTAATAAATCTAAATGAAACATAAAACATAAAAAGACTAAATTTAAGAGGTGTGTATGGGTACCGCTGCCCCGGAAACCATTTATTGGATAACCACACACCTCTACCATAGGTCACCCCTAGTGGTTGTCTACATTTGGTGACTTTGTTTTGTCTGGGTTTTGGCGGTAGATGCATCTGCCCATTTGATGCTTGGCAAGCCGAATCGGAAGAGACTGATTGAGGCAGATCATTTGACCTCTCCAGCAGGACTCTCTCGGAACATCGCCTTGAACCACAATGGGAGGGATGGATTCATACGTCACTCCTGGACGCATTGAACAACAGATTCCTATACACCCCATATACATTTTTCCTTCACAGAACTTCATCTCCTTACTTTCCCTATTAAGACCCTCCAAACAGCATCGATAAAAGTGAAGATGCCCTTAGGATTTTTCTCCTCAGGGACTCCTTTCTGGTTTGCTAGCATGGTCGATCGATATGAAGTTACTGACCGATTGTCGGTAACTTCTCATCGTTCCCTAGGACAACTGCAGATCGCTAACCTACAAACGACAGTTGATATATTGATATCGAATATATTAAGGACACTTCAGTCATTGTGAACTGTCATCTATTCGTTTGCAATCTGCAGTTGTCCTAGGGAACGATGAGAAGTTACCGACAATCAGTCGGTAACTTCATATCGATCGACCATGCTAGGGGAGCCGGAGCCTTTGTAAAAAAAGATAAATTCTTTTCTTGTTTGAATAGTATTATTTAAAAATTACTGTTTGTGTGAGCTTAGCTTTTCGGATCTTACATAATAATATGGGGATTCTATCACATATTCTATCACTATACCTGGTGGATTATTGTTTTAGTTCATTGAATTCATTTACTAATATTTTTGATTAGAAATGTTTTTCGTTACAATAATAGCATCCGGTACCCAGGGTGATTATGTTAATAATTAATTCAAATTAAGCATACGGCGTCTATAAAATTATATTTTGCACGTAAACGTCTATTTGGAATATATTTTTATTATGTTTCCCTCGGCTAAAGTAACGCTAAAGGCTAAAGGCAACGGGCAAACGGAACGGAAGGTCTCTTGTGCAATTAACTCACTAATTTGTTAATCTCTCGAGGGTTGTCGGGGAGAAGCAAACGGAAAAGCTGGTCTTTAAAAAAATAATCTTTACCAATTTGAATTTAAAAGTGCTCGCACAATCTTTGTGCTAGATTATTATAATACAGCATGTCGTTCGTTCATTTGATTAGACAGACATCTAAAAAACACAAAGTTTTGAGATAATGAGGAAAGGAATATTCGAATGATCGCCATAAATCATGTATCATTTACACGTTAAATATACCATAATGTAACACCGAGAGGCTGAACGGCCCAGTACATTAGTATGCCACTTTAAAATATCAATCTAGTGACCCAGAAAACATCCACATTTTGGATACGTTTTTAGATTTTCACGGCCAAAAGCATTTTCGTTGTTTGTTTTTGGGGTGTTATGCCGTGTTGCGCTACCTCCTTCTTTAGCCGACGTTTCGGACAGCGTTGCAGTGTCCATCATCAGGGCAGATCCGGCAGATCCAACGATGTGTCACAAATCGTCACATCGTCGGATCTGCCGGATCTGCCCTGATTATGGACACTGCAACGCTGTCCAAAACGTCGGCTAAAGAAGGAGGTAGCGCAACACGGCATAACACCCCAAAAACAAACAACGAAAAAAAAGATCCACATTTTGTTTAATTCACTGCAAGTTTGTCTGCATTGTAATTTATTTGGCAGATACTTTTCAACCATTCACTTCCCTACCACTTTCTATTCAACCTTGATTTCAACTTCCTAACATACACCAATCGGGGAAGCCACAGTCACACCGGTTTTAGACAGTTGGGACTCTTGCGCTATTCACATAAAAATCTTTTACCGGACGAAAAAATACTTGTCATTGTACGATGATATTATGATCTATTTTAATATAATATACCTCGTTGATTTATTGTTACGTCAGAATTTCCTTCAAGATTTAAAACTCCTTAAAAGCTTAGTAGGTAGGAAAAGGGTAATATTTTTCTCACTCTATTTAATATCATCAATTCATTTCAATTGCTTTGCTCATTTTAACAACATTACGAAATTAATATTTGAAATCGTTTTTAAAAGATACACAAGGAAAAAAATAAGTGCCTCACTGATAACTGTACAAAATTGTAACAACCTTTACTGCCGGGCAAAATCTAAAACACACCTATCATTAAGGGGTGTAATGTGTACATTAACGACCTCCTACAAGAGTTGAACGATACAAGAATCTGTTGCAATATCTGCGAACAAGGCAGTAACGACATTATCTACGCTGATGACATGGTGCTGCTGGCAACTTCGATTAAAGTGAAGAGACGACTTGTGCAAATTTGCGAAGAGTATGCATACATTGCATACTCATATGACTCGTTGTGTCGTTTTCAAAAACAATAAGGAGCCACTAAATATTCCACCAATCAAGTCTAGAAGGAAATGAACTGCTTGTGGCCTCACAGGTTAAATACCTGGAAAATATCCCAACTTAAGAGCGATTGACCATCAGCTGAGAATTAAAGTTTAAAAATGCTTGCAACAGGGATGTTCCAATGAGAAAGATCGATGACTCCCCGTATCAAATTTTTTAAATTAAAAATTTAATATCGATTTATTTAATTCAAAACTTGCTTTAATATTTACCTAAGTAATAATTATGACGACCGTCCGTGGTCGAGTGGTAAGACACTTGACTCCCATTCGGAAGGTCGCGGGTTCGAACCCGGCGTGCGCCAAAAAATGATTAATTTGTATAATTTCACAATTAATTAATACAAATAATATATGTTATATTTGCGGCACGTTCCAGAGTGGAAGATACTCTTTATCGCCCTGGTGTAAGACCACCATTCAGAATTGAAACGATGCTTAATAATGGCTTTAGCCGTGTTAAGTGACTAGATATGAATAGCCAGGTACTTTCCCACCTTCCTCTTCCCCATCTCCTTCCCTTCCCCACTTACCTTCAGCCTCACAACATACTCCAACTGAGGATGCCATAGTCTCACTGGCTCCAGAAGGGAGCAGTTGGGACTCTTGTGAGGTATCTCTATAAAAGAAAGTAAGCAATAAAAATGCTCAAAACGCATGATGACAATTTGTTAAATATCGTGTAATTCTTGTAAATATTTTTTGTCTAAACAAAATAAGTGTGTAAAAAATTTTGAAATATTTTAGTTTGTAAGTAAGGCCTTAAATAAATGGAAAAACTGAGGTATTTTTGTCACAAAACAGGTTCTCGGATTTATTTTTTAATGATTTTAATTTAACTAGCATTTTGAAAACTGTGTTGACTAGATTATGTATTGATCGATTTTGTTGTATGATTTGAAATTTATGTTGTTTAATAGAATCTATCGTTTGAAAATTGAACAAATCTGCCAACGACCAACGGTAAAACCTTGGTGTATTAAAAATACACTTAGTTTTTCAAAATTTTAAAACTGCGTGTATTAGATAAAATAACAACAAAAAGAGTCAATACGTCTAGAATTTGATTTACAAGGACTAAATTCCGATATTCTCTGATAATAACCTCTTAAGATATGAAGGATACAGAAGATATAGTACGACAAAGAAGAACAACTAGTATACAGGCCATAATGCTTTCAAGGCAGTTCTACCACTGTAGCGACGATGTCAGAAAATTACTCTAAGACATATGTACTGCACTGTCCTGTACAAATCTGAGCTATGAACACAATATCCAGCAGTTCAATGGGACAAACTAAAGGTGTGATGCAATATACACAGAGGCAACTTATGCAACTGCCAAAGTTCCGCAGGGCGTCCATGGTGTTCATTAAAAGGAGGGTGCACTCATTCCTCGATACTATAATTTTAATTTGTCTCTAAGATGTTTATTGATATTTTTTATATTATGTTATCATTAGGTACCTACCTGATACGTTTTTAATTTCATTTCTATTTTTTGTTATTTTTATTTTTCTACTAGCTTCTGCCCGCGACTTCGTCTGCGTAGGATTATTACTTCGAGTAATCTATTTTCTTTTCTTGGTCCCATCTAAGTTTGTACCAACATTTTTAACGTATTTATTAAAAATACCTGTAATTCGATTTAAAGTATTAGGCCAGTACTTCAAATAAATTCACTAATTTAAACGTTTTATAAAATAGAATTTTGATTTAACAATCATTGTTTTGCAAAATGTCATTCTAAAATTTTGACATTTTCCATTAAACAATAATTATTATTTTCAATATATTCAAAATAAATTGCTAGCTTTATAAATTATAGCCCATATGTTATTCTGATGTATGAGCTATTGTAAAGTTTTATTAAACTCCATTCAGTAGTTTTTGCGTAAAAGAGTAACAAACATACATACATCCATACAAACTTTCGCGTTTATAATATTAGTTAGATTTAAATAATGTTGTTTATACTACGACAGACAGGGATTGCACCATCCTCTCAGACCTGCTATAATAAAATGTTTTATAAATATTCGGATACATTTAATGATGTATTTGAATAAGATTAAATAAAACGGAGTAAAACCATTACTGCATGTTTTTTTCACCGCATTTGAATATTTTTATTTGATTAAAATTCGACATTCCCAACGTCAAAACTTTAACTACACATTTTAAATTTATGTATTCCGTTTCAGGATCGCTTTCTATATGTTCAGGGCTTGTAAATAAAATAAATTGAATTTTAAAACCACTAGAAAAGTTCACCTGTTACGTGTAATCCCGTAACCTACGTAAATAAGCAAATATTTGAGGATTCCAATCCCAACTGCATAAAACCTTGCATTACATTAGAAATGAATTTATTTATACTAGAATTTTTCCGCATCGGGCTGCAGATGATATTTGGACGGATGCAGTGAGTGTGAAGAGGTTGATGTGGGGGTTGGGGGTGGTAGGGTGGTAGGGTGGATAGGTAAGGGTGGGCCCCTTGGGAAGTGGGTCGAGGGGCTCCAGAGAGCTGCTGCGGGGAGAATCTTTGAGCTTCCTCGTGTCGTATGGAAGGTAAGTAATAGATTAAAATGCATAACACAGCAAGCAGTTGGCAAAGGCTTTTCAAACCTCGATTTTATGAAAGCTTTTATAATAATTAAAAACTTTAAAAATTTATATTGCTTTGCAAAATTAAGCGCCTCCGCCCACTGAGGCAACTGAAAACTCTCAACTGCCAACTGTCTTTGTATGACAATGTGATGGCCCGCACACTTCACAATCACACAAAACCCCGTTGTCAATGGTAACGCAAGCGGTGACTCGCGACTGAGGGGGCCGTTGCTAGTTGCCAGCTGTCAGCTGATTGTTCTTCGTCTATGGTTAAACAAGCTTTTTGACCAATCAAGACAGAGAAAACAGCCGGTTTTAGTTGGTTTTCTGTTGCCTCAGTGGGCGGAGGCGCTTAGTCTCAATTTGGGTGACCGCCACGGGAACATTTATTAGATAACCAACACACCGGCTATAGGGCATCCCAAGTGGTTAGCTACGTTTAGTGACTTAGCAGTAAAGTCCGGGTTCATAGGGTGACTTTTGCCCACCTATTACGTAGCGGGCCACACAGGAGGCCCCGAGAAAAATAATTTCACTCAGGGTTTATGTCAACTTTGAAGATGCTGGGTGGAGGGTCTTTTTGAGGAGAGAAAGGAGTGAACATGGGTCTTGAAGAGATCCATGTTGTAGGAAGGAGGAAAGACATAGGCCGGCAAATCTTTCCACAACCGAGTTGTTGAACTCAAGAACGAGTCGTGTTTGGCGTGTTTCCTGACTATGCACCGGTGCCGAAGGGATCATTGACGCTAGTTCCTCGCAGCATCTTCCATTGAAATACACCCGACGCCTGTGCTTTAAATATTGCAATCCGTTTGTATCAACGGGAGAATCTATCAAATGTACCTCCTGGTCACATGGACCTCTAGATTTCTTACCCCCCTTACTTGCCTTACAACTTACAATGTGAACTCGACGCATTTGTCCACTCAGTTATCAACCGGTCTTACACACTGTCTTAAGCATGCAAATAAATAAGCCCAATTCAAACCCAAAACACGTAAAATTTTGAATTTATTGTGAAACTTGCAAAAAAACAATCAAACTGTTTGTGAGTTCTACCAAAAATGCATTTGAAATCTTTCTTTCATCCGGAAATAAATAATTATTTCGCTAGTATAGCTGAAAAGGGTGACCGGACAACTCAACTGTGCAACTTCATCACTCCTTAAAACGTGTTGAAAAATAAACTTCATTGTATGTCAGTTAGGTTATCGGCGTTTTACAAAAAAAAATTCATTTTTAATATATTTAAAAAAAATAAAATTATATTAAATTTAATAATACTATTATTAAGGTCAGGAAGTATTAAATTTAATTTAAATTACATTTTTAAAATAAACACATTATTAAATTAAATTAAAAAAATATTAAATGGATTTCTACGAATTAAACACAAAAACAATAAATTTAAAAAAAAAATAATAAAATAAAAGAAAACACTTTTAATGGTTTTCAAAAGTGTATTGAAATGCCACTTCGTTGAGTTGTCATGTAACCCTGAAAAGGTAAGTCAGTCCGACTGCCAAATGAATATTGTACCGTGAATATCAACCTTTTACGTTTTACAAAGGGCATCCAATGAAATGGGATTTCACCACCATTTAATTCATATTAATGTGAAGTTGTTATCTAGTAATATAATTTATTAACCGGAAATTTGAATCCCTTGAGCATTTTAGATAAAATAGTTGGTTCAAACCATAGATTAAAGAAAAACACAAGAAATGCCTTGTGGATGCGTTTCGTAATCTAAATATTTGGCCAAACGGGCCTTAAATTTCCAATCCAAAACTATGTTTACGAAATTCAAGTAGGATGGATATCTACAATTTCTGCGTGCTAAAAGGACTAAAAGGACTAAAAGGAAAAGTCTTTTCCATCGAAATTTGTATGGAAGACCTTTCTAGTTTTTTTCTTTATTCTATAAATAATTTAATTTTACAGAATAAAAAATACGAGTGTGCTTTAGACCACACGACTGAAGTAAAACTTCGCAAACGCATTACTGACTGAGATATATATATATTTATATATAATTCATGCACTGGCTATGCTAGGAAGAGAGATCAACAGTGCGATACAGCCCGCCCGCCTCGCCCGACTACACCTTTCGTAACGCTCTCGTCACGCATTCGCCAGCTTACCCCACAAGTCAAGCGTGCGTAAAGAAGTTTTACTTCGAAAATATATTCATATAAATATTTTTTTGTTGTTGTTTTAGAACAAAAAAAGGTCAATTGAAAAAGTCGATAAGATAAGTGTATATCAGGGAAATTATTTATCGTCCCGAAAAAGATATTTAGAAAACTCAATGGTAGTGCTTTAATTTCTAGGGGTCATTGTTTAAATATATATTCTATTTGTCATTGTTTAGATATATATTTGATAGATGTTCTATTTATATATTAATAGAAGGTTTAATCAATTTTAAGTCCGAAATTGACAGCTGGAGGACATCATCTTGTGATATTCATTAGATCACATCTGTGGGTAATCTCGGTTTCAATTTCCCGTCTAAGGATGCCATTAGACGTGATTCTACGATATGCATTTTTTTCGCATATTGTAGAGTTTTTAAATATAAATGTTGTTTTAATGTCTCTCCACATATGTCGTTAAGTTGTCTCAATAGGTGTCATCGGTAGTGTTACAACACAGAGCAAAATGTCAGAGTCAGAAACAACGTACGTTTGGATCTAATACCCGAACGGTTACTAAGTTGGCCGATCATTGCCGATCTACAGGCAATCATTTTCAGCGAGCGTTTCACCGCTACAGATTAACAGAGAGTATCCTTTAGAAAGGACGTTAAGTCCAGTTAGATTTTCATTGTAAATACTATACGATAATAAAAGACTCGTAATCCAGGCCAACCGAAGAATTATTGAAAACTCCTTATCATCAGAATTGTATTGTGAATCAGAGTAATTAACAGTATACCATATTTATTTATGCAAAAGTAATATTTATGCACATTGGCCAACTTGCCGACTATTTTTCGACTGTTTGGGAATGAAAATGGTTTCAAAACTAACGATGAAAACTAGTAGAATTAAACGTTTAAATACTCTGCAGCCATTATGTGTATCTTTCAAGCATTTATGGCGGACGAAGCGGGCGATAATTTAAAGAAATTGGCAGTTTGTTTCCATTAAAACGTAGAAATTTTGTACATTTAGCCATTATAATTAGCCATAAGTCATTGGAAAATGTGATGATATAATAATACAATTAGGTCGTTCGATGTCATTATTTCAATAATGGCTTTTCTGAAAGAATTTTTTTCAAACATCCAAATAAACTTTTTTTAAAGTAACCCCGTATAAGATTGCCCCTGTCTATATCCTAAAGACACTGGAACTATGACGCCACCCGGTTGGGCAGAGACGGGTTAAGGGAGGGGCTGCAGGCAGGGATTTATTAATGCGGGTCTTAAAGATACCTGGATTATATGAAAGAGGAAACACAGATGCCGGAAACTCTTTCTACATACGAGTCAATTTACATGAAAATGAGTCGAAGACACGACAAGTTCTCGTGAAGTCAACTTCAACTATGAATGGGTGCTTGGCTCGTGTCCGTCGAGTTTCACGCAAGTGAATGGTGCTAGCTCGGAAGGCTCCATTAAAATACCCGTAGAACCGACTTACAATGCCCACATTGCGTCTGTGCATTCGAGATCTGTATTACTACAACGAATTGTCGATCAGACGGACCGCCCTTCTTTGCACAGAATTAAGTAGGTTTATCAAATACTGTGAGGCTCCAGCCTGGTGGCTCCAAAATTTAATTTTTTTATTTAAATATTTTTTTTTTAATATATATATATATATTTATATGAAATACAAACATTCCCCGTTTACGAATAACCCAACAACATTTCAAAATCTCCTACTACCACCACACTAAGCGGAAGATGTTGCTTGTATTGTGATGGAGGACTTAGCCAGCCGAGGAATCGAACACGGAACGTCTGGGTGGGACCCAAACGCGATGCCCACTCAACCACTGACCGGTCAATTATTAGACCTATTTGAGATTTATATAGATTTATGAAGAATCTGCTAGTCCTATACAAGACGCCTATTAAACGTTATTACCTATATATACCTATATATTTAAATGTAACAACACCAGAACTGTGTATTCTAAAAACTCGCTTGTACCTAGGTTGCAAGCAGTTAGTAATAGATACGCAGATATGACGGGTATATTTAACTGCACGGAAGGTAGGTACAAGAGGGCTATGCTATCTTATATGTTCAATCAATATTAATTTAATCTAAGTTTACTTTATTTTTTGCTATAAAATTTACATGTACTTGTATCTCTTGCTCATATCTCTGATGTCATTTCACAATCAAAATTTGCCACAATCAATTATTATTCTCTTTTTTTGTTTTTTTAATTATTCCTAATATTTGCTTTTGGTTTTTAATGTGACATGTAAATATTGTTATGTATAGTATATTTATACCGTTGAAATTCAATAAATAAATATATATATATATGTATATATATATATATATATATATATATATATATATATATATATATATATATATTTTATTTTTTATTTTTCTTTATTCATTTTGTTTGTTACAGGTTTGTTTTACATGGCTTTTCGACTACCAAGCTAGGCAAATGCCCGTATTATGGTAATCGAGATTCATAAAATGTTATATTAAGTATAAAATATTAAGTAGTATCATCCATATTATGTAGATAAAAGTACAAACATATTGCATACATATTAAGGAAAATATTCATACTAATATTAGTATTATACGTAGTTAATTATTTTTTCAAAGCAAACAAGGTTCAGAAACAATTTCGTTAAAAACACGAAGCGTTTCTTTAATATCACTATATTCATGATTTCTTTTAACAAGACGGCAAACTTATTGTTTTCTGGTTTTTACAGCTACTATTTATTAGGTAAGCCTTGCAGTAGTCTATATAATACAGTGAAAATAGCACGAACGCGTTTTATTAATAAAGTTTTTAATTTATTCAAAAGGGGAACAAGAATTACCTTATGATTTTAAAGAGATCATAAATCCAAGGACAGTATATTCCTTCTGACATATAAAAATACAGTCCAACTCGCAGTTCCACTTGGCGCATATCCGCGCAACAACTCCGCACCGGTATAAATATTATATGAAGTGTCTTTCATTCCTTTCGGCTTTCCGCACTTGGGATATATGCCCTTCCAATACCCACCCCATCTCCCTAGCCACCCCCACCCCAAGAGGAAGAAGGGGGTCATGGGGTGGTATCACTTCCCTACACGTTTCGTCTCTTTTAGGGGTGGCATTGATTTTTATTGACACATATCAATCGGTTCGAGATTAGATTTTTAATTAATATGATCATCTTGTAGAGATTTTTGTTTGTTTATGGTTGACTTCACATGGCATCGCTGGTTCTCATTAAACGTATCATCATTTATCGAATTTACTCTATAGCTATGTAGGAGGATAAGTTCTACATTGGCTCGGCAAAAACGATAGTTCAGAAAGGATTTTCAGTTTTAAATTATCAGTTTCTTCCAAGATTCCTCTGAAATTTTCTTCTCTTCGTGCCTTACATATTATAATTGATTTATAATTATTATAATTAAGGTTATTTATAATTTTTGAAGTAAATGCTTCATTACGCACGCTTGACTTGAGGGGTAAACTGGCGAATGCGTTACGGAAATTACAGCGTTACGAGAGACGTAATATCGGGCGTTACGAACGTTACGGAGGCAAATGATAATAAATTTATATTAATGTCGAGGTTCATTCCTAACAATCTAATCGTAACAACAGTGCTCAAATCCATAGTAGTGACGTTTGGAATGGGTGCTGGCATTTATGCTGACAATAGTTGTGTTTCTCACATTTTTTTTACTGGTTGATTTTTTTAGAAGTGTTTATAAACGAATAATTTTAACGGTCAAACACCTTATTAGTGTTCATAATAAAGGTAATAAATTATATCAGAGATATTCAAGTTTGAGTTGTATACCGAAAAACAGTAATTTATTTTTATTGTCACAGTCGTTTATTTTACACTAAAAAAATGCATTTGTAAGATACATATTATGTTATGGTAAAAAAATCACATTTTTAATTATTTTCATATTTAGATACAGATTTTTTTTAAAGGGGATAATCTTAAAACACAGTTTTCATTTGATGTTATCTAAAAATTGTGAATCTAGTCTAATAATTTTTTTTCTTTATTCATTAAATTGTTAGTTACATGTTTTGAAGATTTTACGACCAACATGATAGGCACATGCCCGTTTTGTGGTGGTCGATCATTAAATTTAAACCAAAAACTGATCCAGAATAATTTATGAATTATTCTGGATCATTCAAAAATCTACCGGTGTCCTTAGCTGTTTAAAGATACGTACGTACACTAGCAGATTTTGTAAATGCGATGAACAGAAATGGTCGTTTTTTCCCCTTTTTAATTGCATAAATTCATTACAGTGAACGACGTTGACCTGGACCCGCGACGAAGGTTCCACATCCCTTTAAAATTCGCTTTCTCTCTGTTCTCCGCAAAATAATTATAAATATATTATTATGACCGAAACACTGATGCTTGCTTTTAAATCTCCTTATTTATTTCATTCGCCCCAGCTTTGCTTTCTTTACTTTTATATCCATGTTTACATCTGGTTTCGTGTCTTCTTTTCTTCTAATATAAACGTAAATATTTATTGTTTTGTTTTCAAATGAGAATATGTTTGGTTCCTACTGGCATGTCGTTTATCCAGCTCCTACCTCTCCCTGACTATCACATTAGTGTAAAAGTATTTGAAATTTGGAATAATTGCAAGAGAAATAGTGCAAATTCGAGTACATTTGTTTTGAGGCTGAAAGAAGATTTCGAACTACCTTGCATGCAAGTTCTTGGATATTTTCTTATACGTAATCTCGTTTTTAACTAAAAAGAAGGAATTTGATCATCTCGGAAGTTCATAATAACGCTTTGTACTGATTCGTTTTCTTGTGACGCTGTGAAACTATGTTATCGTTGTGCTGTTTGCTCCTTCGCAGATATATAGTGGTAACTGATTGGTCATTCCTTTTTCCTTGCATACCTTGTTTTTCCAATACATGGTATCACCAGATTCCAGCAAAAAACATTTCGTTTCGTTTAAAGTATTTAAAGACTTTTTTCAAGCGCATCTGAAGCTGTAATTCACAACATTTATAAACTTTACCCTGGAGGCTTCTAGTAGGAATACATTACCCATCCTACCTCGTTCTTCGTTAAATCGGGTTCAGAATAATGTCGCCAGTAACTAATCCTTTCATGATATTATTAATGATGAAACAAAGCGATGCTCCAAAACAGTCCTGCTGGAGAGATAAACAGGTCTCCCTCAACTAATCTCTCCCGAACCGGCCGCCAAGACCCGAACAAACCTTAGCATAGCAAACCATTAGGCCATATATAACATATACAGGACAACTTATTTATTAACTTATTTCAAAGTAGGTTTCAAGAATTAATAAATTGAACGATTTTTTTTGTAATCTTAAAAATATTAGACAAACGTAAAAAAATAGAACCATTCAATGGCTCGCTTACACTACAAGCAGCTTATATTTCTCCTTATAATATTAGGATGATACATCCTAATATTATAAGTAGGAGAAATTTCCAAACTGAAAGCTTAACCACTCGAGCGCTTTTTGCCTCATTTTGGCACTATTCCAAAACCACGCAATGCTTTGTTGGCAAAATATGCCATTTTTTTATTATTTATTAAAGCGACTATATAATATATATTGTACATTCAAAATATAACAAAAAAAAATATTCTATAGGTCCTTTAAAATGTTTTAAAAGTAAAATATTTAATAATTTTTTTTTATAAGTCCTATGAATATGTGAATAAACAAAAGATAGGTGAATTCTTTGGCTATATAT
The DNA here is from genome assembly GCA_951813805.1 of Limnephilus auricula. Lineage (NCBI taxonomy): Eukaryota > Metazoa > Arthropoda > Insecta > Trichoptera > Limnephilidae > Limnephilus > Limnephilus auricula. The sequence goes on along the minus strand of OX638389.1, from coordinate 44,108,663 downwards.
AACTATAATCAGTTTGTATGTCTCCGTATTCAAATTCGGAGGTATGATTTTTTTAATATTTGCCGAAAAATTTCCTTTAGCAATCCGAGAAAAAAGATTTAAATTGCTCTGTCGCTCCAGTGGAAAGACGTACTAAACAAATATTGTTAGTATTCAACAACATCTGGCTCGGACTTTAATGTTGAATAAGTTTGAGTTTTTACCATATTTTAATGATCTGAAAGTTTTTAGACAAAGGGGAGCTAGGTATATTAAAATTTATTTTAGTAGGTAGCTATTTATATACATTGACTTTGAACGTTTAGCTTTCTGGAGTTGTAACAAAGGGTTAAAAGTGAATTAAACAACAAACGCCACTTCCACTGAGGAGCAAGAAGGTGGGAGGTAAAGGGAGGGGTAGGGGGGGGCGCCCTCAAATCTCCTGGACTCTGAAAACCACTTCAGACATAAACCTTAGATTTCACAGGGTGGACTTCTGGATAAAAATTTATAGCATAATTTGGTCGTACAAACCTTCTAAAAAATCGCTGCCAGTATTGTGCTGGCATAATTCGGTCGTAAAACCCACTAAAAACCCGCTGTCAGTATTGTGTTAGCATAATTTGGTCGTACAAACCCACCAAAAACTCGCTGTCATTATTGTGTTAGCATAATTTGGTCGTACAAACCCACTAAAAATTCGCTGCCAGTATTGTGTTGGCATAATTTGGTCGTACAAACCCACTAAAAACTCGCTGTCAGTATTGTGTTAGCATAATTTGGTCATGCAAACGCACTAAAAACTCGCTGTCAGTATTGTGTTAGCATAATTTGGTCGTACACACCCACTAAAAATTCGCTGTCAGTATTGTGTTAGCATAATTTGGTCGTACACACCCACTAAAAACTCGCTGTCAGTATTGTGCTAGCATAATTTGGTCGTACAAACCCACTAAAAACTCGCTGTCAGTATTGTGTTAGCATAATTTAATCGTATAAACCCACTAAAAACTCGCTGTCAGTATTGTGTACTGGTGGAGTGTCGCAGAGTAATCGAATATTATTTTGTACCTTTTTCGTCTTCCGTCATCCTTTAAGAAGACAGGCTCACGGATGGACTCTTGTAGTGTCATGTCAGTGCCATCGAGCAATTAAAGTTTATAAATGGCGGCGATTTTTGTTGACACTCGTTGTTAGTGTTATCCGTTACTTAGTGCCGGAGAATTCAGATCTTGTCACTAAACATAGCTAAACCTATTTCTAACATGTTTCTAATCAGAATTGGCTGATTTTTCAGCAGATATATTTTTTAATTGTGAAAACACCACGACATTCCCAATTGTTCCCAACTGTGTAGAGCCAGTTCGACTATGGCATGGGTCGGCAACCTTTTTTTAGGATTAGTGTGGGCCGCACTTGGGTCACATGTCATTACTGAATATCTACAATATTTGTGTAAAAATATTGTACTTTAAAAAAAAACGTTTATGTTTATTTTTTCGACATTGAATGTAGTTAATAAAATGAACGAGATTTTTTTTGAATTTTTGAAGCAGAGGGTGTGTGCGTGTAAATGTGAATCTGATAACCGAGAAAAGTGTTTGTTTTTTCGAAAATTCAGAATTAAAAAGTTTGCTCACAAATATATGTACTACCAAACATAGTAGTTAATTATTTGCTGGGCAAACCTTTTTAACTCCTTGCAATTTTCAGAAGGCAAACGCTCCCACAGTAATCCAACAAGTTAGCTTTTTTCCTTTAAAGTCATTTTAAGTGTGGTATCACTTTGCAAATCACTTGGTACATGGCTTTCGCTATCATCTACGAAAGGGTTTTCGAAAATCTCTGTCTTACGTGAGATCTCTCTGAAATCAGCAATGGAATCGGTTTTCAAACTCAGTTTGAAGTTGTATTAATGCCCTTTTCATTTTAGTATTTTGTCAAACAAAATTTATCCCATCTTCTTCCACTGGTTTCTTAAAATTTGGAAAATAATCATGATTTCTTTCATCGATATGCTTGATAAATAATGGTAGTTTCATTTCAATGATTTAACATCTGAATACATATTGCATATCAATTTATTTTTTCCCTGCAAACGTGTACTGAGTAAATTCAGTTTGGCAGTCAAATCAATAAAAAACCCAAGATCTACAACCCACTGGATGTTGGAAAGTTCGTGTAATGCCTTTCCTTTCATCTCCACGAAGTTACAAATTTCTTTCGAGAATCTTGCGGGCCGCACTAAGACGTCTCGCGAGCCGCATGCGGCCCGCGGGCCGCTGGTTGCCAACCCATGGACTATGGCATTCACAAATATTCCGATCTGGTCAGGACAAACGGTTAAAGCCATTTCGAGAAAAGTTTCAATGAATAATGGTATTCCTTCACCAGGACGATAAAGAGAGAATATTTGACTCTGGAACATGTCACAAATATTACATTTATTATTTTAAGTGAATTAATTGTCAGTCCGAATTAATTTAACACGATTTACTTGCGCACGCCTAGTTGCTAGATTGCTAGTCGAGTGTCATGCCCCTCGAACACGGAAGCTGTCTTGTGAATTAGCCAAACTAGCTTGGAGTTTTATTTGAAAAGATTTATTAAAAAAAAGTAATTTTATTAAACATGCTCATCCACGCTCTGATGTTGAATAGATAGGTACATACTTTACGTAGGTTTGAATTTTAAACCAATATCTTGGCTCTGATACTGTTTATTTAGACAATATTTATTTTTTACTTATTACCTCATCATAAGGATAAACATTGACGATGGAAATTTTATATCATGGAAAATTGAACCAGGTTATTAGTAGCATAGGCTTGTGGATATATTAAACCAGTAATTTTCTCCTCCATGTGCACTTAGTGATCCTTGTTTGAAAGCAATTTGAACCTTAAAAATGTGATTAAAAAACGTCAACATATAAACGGTATTATTCACCTGTGTAATAATGTATCCCCCGTTACATTCGGTGCCCTCAACCTTGGTGTTCTAATAATATTTTAAGGTTGGTACTTGTGACCTCGCTATGAAAATAAGGGATGGTAGGCCTTATGAGCCACCGAGGGTTATTATTGTTAGAGCTGCTGTCTCGTACAGGGCACAGAGAACAGGGTAGTAAGTACAGGGTAAAACAAGGTCGGTTAACTCTACCAAACATCATCTACTGGAGCAGATGTACCTTGTACCATGTACTCAAAGGTATAAAGTCCTTGATAACTTAGTATGGGTAATGTAGTAGCATATATTTTCGCGAAATAATTTTTGATTTTATTTCTAAGGTGGACTAAAATCAATAATGATAAACTTTTAAAGTTGACGCAATTCTACTGGAGTTTGTAAACATTGGATATTGATGATTCAATCTCTAGGAGGTAATTACTACACAGGTAGATAACAGATTCGAATTAAATGCACTGAGACATCACTATTTATAGTTTTATTATTGCCCTGGCTTCTTTTACAGACCTTTGTCTTCTGATGCCGTATTATGGTGAGTCGATATCATTATTTCGAGCGACACAGCTGGTGGTAATCACACAAGAACATAACGGATTCGTAGTAAACGCACTAAGACATCAATTGTGTATGTTCACTGCACCGGTTATCTTAACAGACTGATTATACTATAATTTATTGTTGCATATGTCACAAGTAGGTATATTGGCAACACACTGTCAGATAGGGTAAGCTATTATTCTATTTTATCGTACCTACTCAGATTAAAATAAAATTCAAAGAAAATAACATAGACCAGCGAAGTTATGTGAAAAAGAAAATAAGGGTTACCATCATAAACAAACATAGTTTAGGTCTCAGACAATATTAAATAAATAATAATTACGAAATATTTCATTGCTTGGCTATGCAATAAAAAAAGACCAAGGGCAATCACACAGACACTTTTCAGGTGTCTTCACGCGATACAAAATAATACGAATTGATTTATGTAACATAATTAACTAACATTCTACAGCACCGCTAAGGGAGGGATAGATTCATAAGTTTCGTAGTACGGTGACCGTGCGGTGGAATTGTATTCTAATCTGCTCCTTACCAACAAGTAATAGATATGTTCTAGTGTTTTAATTTTAAAATAAAACCTAGAATTCTCATTGCTTCACACGTTATTTCATTGATGTGTACGTTAAACTGTAGACTCTCGTGGAAAATAACACAGAGATCTCAAATCTGCGATACTCGAAGAAGATTAGCGAAATTATATTTATAAGCACTCCTTTATATTTATTCACGCATATAAGACCGAGAATAGGCTTAGGATGGATTTTGAAGTGTCAGATGATTAAGTCAGTGCCATCGAGCAACGACACAAACATAAATTAACATAGTGATTAGACTATTATTTTATTCTTTTTTTTTTGATAATATATTACAAGATTATGACATAATATTTATAATACATTATTCTCAGTGAGTTTAATATAACTTATTTTGGGAAGGACAACATTATATAATTAAAAGAAAATTATTTTTACTCAAGAACACGAATTTAAATGGGAGTTCAATGAAAAGTACATATATTTTAAAACAGACTAGGCACACTTGATATAGTCAGTTGAAGAATATATTTTAAACATTGAAGTTTACTTAGCGACAGCACTTTCGTAATTTGATAGTCGCTTGCTCAGGCCTGAAGTCTAGTCAGAACCTACCCCTTATACATTTAGAAGATTATCCACAGAGCATCCCCAAAGATGATATTCTATGAAGGAAATTATTTTCTTTCGATCCTCTTCTGTGGAGTGAATGTAAAAAAAATATCTCCACACTCAAGACGACGCTGAATCTGCTAATCGTGTATTTTCGTATCATGCATTTTTGCCACTTTAAATTTCGCAATGTAAGCGGAAAATAGGGAGTATACTAAAAAAATCTTAAACCTACCCTTAAACGAAAAGCCCACCCTTTGTCTGCGATGTTCGCCCATCTCCTACACGATCACATTAGCTTCGGTTTAATGCCAACAATTTCGTTCCATCGCATAAGTCTGAAATCAACCCCAAAACACTTCCACCCCCATCTGATTGGGGTAGATGATTATTACCTCACATCGGGACGGGGTTGCTTCCGACCCCCTAATTAACCTTTTTAAAATGTGCACTGGTTGACGTCGCTACCCCCAATTACCCTTCAAATCTGCTCAAAGAATATTATAATGACATTTTTGAAGTAATTTCGTGCTCTTAAATCCGATAGACCGAAGAAGATTTGATAAAATAAAGATTTTTAATGATCTCTCAAAATAAAACGAAGTAAATGTAACTTACAAAAGCTTCACGTGATTTATTAGGTAAGACAATATTTCTATAATGTAAACAATTTTCATATTACATAATTTTTTTATTATACCAGGCAATAAAAGTATGTAATAATGTTATACTCGTTAAAAAAAACATTTCACAAACAAAACTAAGATATGGATTAAATGACAAAAATGCTATATTATCTTTTTATCTCAAAAGAATAATACATATACATAGTACACACATTATTCATACATATTGCAAAAAGGTTTATTACTGCCTTTCATATTTTATTTTCATTTTATTTTATTTTTTTAACTTCCCGAAATTTCATTTAAGTTTGTTCAGTTTCATTTAATTATATCTTTATTGGAATATCGTTCGCGTAGCTACTTACAAGCGACCTGTTATACTATTTTGATGGTGCAGCGCCTAGCGGCGTTTTCAAACACTCATAATAGTATGGAAAATACAGACGAGCGGCAATCGCGACGCTTTAACGTAGCTCCATGGAAGAACGGCGTTATTTGCGACTGTTGCCTTTGTAGTTTTCTGTGTTTTATTCTTTATCACGTTTTTTGGTAAGATTCATTAGTAATATCTTCTTCTTCAGTTATCTATTACTTTGGTGCTAACCATTGGTGGGAACCTTCAAAAGTTATTAAAAAAATTGAATATTCATTTAAACCATTAGAAAAGGTGAGTAGATGTCCCATATAAATACAAACGAATATTTCTATCCGAGACACTATTTGGGTTACAAACCAGTTGTTAATTTTTTATTTATAATATGAGATCAACAAAAATGATTTAAAAATAAGAGATGCCAATGGACGAGTTGGTTAAGGCGTCTGTATAGGTTACGGAAGAGATCACGGGTTCAAGTCCCAGTTGCGACCGTTACCTTTTAATATTTTGTGAATTTTGTGATTTGATACTCCTTTTAAAATCAACCATTCCCAACATGATTGACATTCCCAACATGACTTTTAAAACGATGCGAATACTTTCATTCCATAATAGGCATCGGAAAGTATTTTTTCCGTCAAGTAAATATGTCAACAAGTACGGCTTACTTGAAAAAAATAAATAACATTTTAGCTCTTTTTTCAGACTCGGTAAAACAACGGATACTTTAAAATGAATTGCGCTGCTGAGGCTGTCGGCGAAAGGCCGAAAAATTGAACTTAATTAATTAACTGAAAATGAAACTCTGCCTTGATGTGCGATCAATTTCCCTGAAAGTAAGGCTCGAAATACTCTGAAATATGGTCGGCACTGTCGGCAAGTAAGATTTTTCATCTGAAAGCGCTGTTGCCGGTATATCTCAAATTTAATGTAAACAAACCTCAACCCTGAAACTGAAATCGCAAAACGTCGTAGGTTTAAAAAAATAGATTTTTTACTCATTCCACAAAAACACATATTTTTTACATTAACTTCACACAGGAGACCCTGTGAAAAATAATTTCCCTCAGGGCCTGTGTGATCTTTGAGGAGGCTCTATGGAACGTCTTATTTGTGGAAGGAAAGGAGTAAACCTGAGTATTAAAGAAACCTATGTTGTAGGAGAGAGGAAACATGCTGCAGAAACCAAGAAGCCAAACCGAACTCAAGAAGCGAGTCGTAGCGGTGATCGTTCTAATGTATAAATATTGAGCATCCTCCTTTGAAGTACCGGCAGAATATGGGCAGCATTCCCCCGACGACTGTGCTATAAAGATTGCAACTCGTTTGTAAAGGAAAATCTATCAAACGGACCGCCCTTTTCCGCACACAGTTGAGGAACTTTGTTGTTCTCTTAAATGGAGATTATTCTCTGTAACTCTTAAGATTATATTTCTGGGTCAGGTATGTCCCAAAAAGATGTAATACGAATAATTAATCAAATTCTGTAGGAGCATATAAAGATTTTAAATAACAGATAGTAGTATCCCTCTACGAGACTATCCTGCACGATAGATATGTGTGATGTTCGTATTCCACAGATCCTGAAAAAAAATTCTCTTGTTGTAAACTTTCTACCATTCTGAAGAGTCAAATTTCAACATTTAGGGAGTGGTGTTTCAAACACTTGTCATCAAATCGTAATCAAAGCTACTTTAAATTTAATCATTGGAAGCATACCAGTTAAACACCGATTCTCGACCCGTTTCAAAAATCTTACTAATATTATAAACACGAAAATTTGTATGGATGTATGTGTGTTTGTTACTCTTTCACGCAAAATTTACTGAATGGATTTTAATGAAACTTTACAATAATATATCTCACACATCAGAATAACATATGGGATGAAATTTATAAAGGTAATTATTTATATTCAATATATTAAAATTTTTTATAATTATTGTTTAATAGAAAATGTCAAAATTTGAGAATGGCATTTTGCAAAACAATGATTGTTAAATCAAAATTCTATTTTAGAAAATATTTAAATTAGTGTATTTATTTGAAATACTCGACTAATACTTTGAATCGCATCAAGAATAATTATAGATATTTTAAATAAATAGGTTAACAATTTTGGTATAAACGTAGATGGTACCTAGGAAAGAGAATAGATTACTCGAAGTACTAATCCTACGCAGACGAAGTCGCGGGCAGAATATTTTATATAATTCATATATTATCTATAATATAAAAATTAATGTTTGTTTGTTTGCTTGTCCGTACCTTATGCGCGGCCATACCGTTCATCCGATTGCGATGAAACTTTGGGAATATGATGTGCGCATACCCGGGATGGTTATAGGATAGTGAACTCTGGCGTTATTAAATTATATACTATTCATACGATTGCGATTAAAATTTCATCCGATTGCTATTAATTTCTTTTTTTAATTTTGTGAACATGCCCGTCAATACTTCTATATATATATATATATATATATACTGGTGAGCTCTGGCATTATGAAATTTGCTAAAAAAAATTAATGGGTAATTGTTGGAAAAGTTAGTGTATTATATGGAGTTAGGCGGCAGCGAAAAAAGGCTATGGGGAGGGATATGCGGGAGGGTCGGTTGGGGAATTAAGGAGGGGGGCTTCGCGGGAGAGGGGAAGGCGAATAAGGTGGAAGCGGAATGCGTGAGTGGAGGGGTTTGTGAGAAAGGGGTGAGCGGGAGAGGGGAGGGAGAACGCGGGAAGGGGAAAAGTGAAAGCGGGTGGAAAAGGGGTCGCGGGAGGGGAAGAGGAGTCGGAAGGGGAACGGGGACGAATGGGAAATGACACGAAAGGAGAAACTATTTATTTATTTAATTAGCATTGCAACGCATGCCCATGGTTCGGCCATCTACACAATACACCTACATTTATGTACTACACACCTACATTCAAGAACCAATGTACTTGGGAGATAATCATGTTACATATTACTAATCATATTCCTACCTTCTTTCTTTGTGTACCTGTCATGAACCGCATCGCCAGTCATCAATTGATTCTCGCTTAAAAAAACATATTGGAATTCTTACATTGGCAAATAAAATATATGGCGAATTGAGGATTTTTTGAAATGTCTACATGCGGGATTAGTTACATCAAAATTGATAGAGTATAGAGATAGAGATATATATGATACGGGATAGAGTTACATCAAAATTACTACCAATATCGTAAGTTACATGACTTACGATATTGATTTCTTATTGCGGAAATTGATCGTACGAGAGTCTGAAGATTTCATCTTTGAACCCTAACCTTTCAGCTACCTGGGTTAAAATATGTTTCCTCCCCGGCCCGGTAAATTAACATAACACTATTGCCGCTATATCCGTTGTCCGCTGGCCGTGGCGCCCGTTAACCGTGCCCGTCATACATAACATAAACAGCACACCGGAGCGGCTCGTTTTACAGGAGGTGGCTGTTTTTTCTCTTCACGCCAGATCGGCTGGAAAGGTTGCAAAGAAGGCTTACATTATTTGGAAAATTCTCTTCAGAACGTTTTGGGAAGCAGAATAATATTTAAATTAGAATATAAATACGCACATGCTAGGAATAAATTTGTAAAAACAATAATGTGTTCAACAGAGATATGATGTACCCAAATCTTTGTTATTATTTTTAAATTTGAAATATGTTTAGTGTTATAATATTTACAACATAATATAATATTTCACAACATAATATTTCAATCACTTTTCTAATAAAGCAGATGCTTGTTCTAAGGTTAAGTTATTTATTTATTTATATTTTTATACGTATATTTCAATCACTTTTCTAATAAAGCAGATGCTTGTTCTAAGGTTAAGTTATTTATTTATTTATATTATTATATGTTTATACTGGTTTTTACACACACGTGATGTACGTAATAATTTTGTGGAACAGAAATCATGAAGTAAAATATATAATTTAAATAATTTATAGATTTCTATATAATTTAAATCATAACATCATATGTAGGCTATTTAAATTATAAAAAACCGATGCAGGAGAATAGTATTATGCTAATATTATTATTGATGTATGTTCTTATTCTTGTAACTATAATTCGTTGAACATACAACTATTTTCAAACCGTGCCATATTGTGGCTTAAAATTATAAGTGAGCACACGTCCTAATCAAAATAAATATAAGAAAATAGTTGATAGCTGATAACACTAGAATAACTGCAAACGACTTGTTATTGACATAGTTGTGAATGATGAGTACTTAGAGCAAGTTGATGAGTTTGTGTATTTGGGAAGTATGTTTACGAGAGATGGGAAGGCTGATAGGGATATTGAAAGAAGGGTAAATGCAGGTAACTCTATTAATTGTGGACTGAATGCTGTTGGCGCCAACAAAAAGCTGTCCAAAGAAGCGAAGCTAGCAGTTCACAATGGAGTGCTGGTACCTACCCTGATGTATGGCAGTGAAGCATGGAACTGGCAGAGAAAGGATGAAAGTAGACTGAATGCTGTAGAAATGAGATCCCTGAGGCGTATGTGTGGTAAAACCATGTATGATCGTGTGAGGAATGTGGAGATCCGAAAAGAATGCAAGGCCGATGTGAGCGTCATAAGTAAGATTAAAAAAGGGACGCTTAGATGGTTTGGACATATAGAGCGAATGAACGAAGAAAGGAGTGTCAAGAGAATATATGATACTAATGTGAATAGTAGAAGAAGTCGAGGACGCCCGAGGAAGACATGGCACGATCAAGTGAATCAGATACTTGAGTCGGGCCATGTCAAGAGTCAGAATAATAGAAGAGCATGTATGATAAGATGTATGAATGTGAATGAGGCGAGGAGTGTATGCCAAGACCGAGTTGTTTGGCGGTCCGTCCTCTCTGCCTACCCCTGCGGGGAAACGGCGTGATGGTTAGTTAGTTAGTTAGTTAGACTTGTTATTCCTAGATATCAAAATAAATACGACGATCACAGAAACTTAGAATACAATAATGTCCCAAAATTTTACAACATTGTTTTGAAAAGGAGATGCATGCAGTAGAAATGGTTATGTGAAAAAGATTTTTCGTGGCAATCTTGTGTTTTCCCCCTTTTTTACTTGGAATTTTCTTTACGATTCTACATTCATTTTCAAAACAAAACAACAACAAAAAAGTAATGTTAAACAGCTTCTCTACACATTATTATTGAAAAGAGAAGATCAATAGATATTGTAATGGATATACTTATGTAAAAATTTCAAAAATTATTTATATTTTTTTTAATGTACTGAACTTCAAATTAAAAAAGTAAATTGTTTCAAACTCCGTTACATGAATTTGATGACCATCGGTGCGACAATCAACACCATTAACGGATTCAGAACAATTAGTTTAGTTTTACTTTTGGGGTTAGAACACCGAACCCTTGCCCAAAATTCGTACACAGATTGTTCTACATAAGAAGGGACCAACTTGTCCTAGGGCTATGGAAGAACCTGAGTTTGTATTTCCTGTGTCTTTCAATTTTGTTTCTTTCTCCCCTTAAACATACTATCCAAAATGGTGAAACAGGCCCTGAGGGAATCCTCAAGGCGCCGTGTATAAAGTGAATATAAAAATCATAAGTTTTATGCGTACAAACATTTTTGAATAAATTCTATCTATAATAATCGATTAATTTTTAACTGTTTGTACATATTAAAAATAATACGAGTCTGTTTTAGACCACACGACTGAAGTAAATACTTCTTTAGTGATCTAATCTAATTTTCTTCCTGGCGTCGAAAAAAACCATTCCAATCATCAGTGTATAAGAATCTATATTGAAGATTCGTTTGGAATGTTACCAATCACCGTGAAAAATCAGTCGTTTCGATGCACTGAGTTCGCACACTCTAAACAAAAATTTGATAAATTTTATTATGGGAATTACGCTTGATTGTAAAAATATGATATAAAAAAGAATGGGATTGTTGATTTAATTCTTACAAAGTGTAAATTAAAACTGATTTGATGCGGATTCTAGTTAGAGAGCGACGTTTATTCACATTTGCAGCAGGAAATTAAAAAAAATCCAATCGAAAAAGTGCTAGTTATTAGTTAGATTTTAACGTTTAGAATGCGAGAAACAACAACACAACTATTGTCAGCATAAATGCCAGCACCCATTCCAAACGTCATTACTATGGATTTGATCACTGTTGTCACGATTATATTGTGAGGAATTAACCTCAAAATTAATTTTAATTTATGACATTACGCCTCTCGTAACGCTATAATTTCCGTAACGCATTCGCCATTTTATCCCTCAAGTTAAGCGTGCTTATAAAAGTATTTACTTAAATAAATAAGTTATATAGACTCCTATCTTCGACATCCAAATCGTACTTCTTTTATAGCCAAGTTCGGCTTATATGATTACAGTGTTAACGTAAAGTTGGTAAATAATAACAATAATGTTTGTTTGAAGCGGCGTCTCTTGTGACAAAATGTATAACAAAACATCCGACAAAAGCAAAAACACTAAGGCAGGGCCACAACGTTTTTTTGTTTCCAACGGGCACGGAGAACAAAAACATTGAGGCCCGGACCTAACCATCTACAAAATGTGTACACATTTCGTCGGAGGAGACGCCGCTTTATTCAGCTGAACAGAGCGGTGAGTGCAAATAGTATGGATATTATCATAGTTCCGTGGGTGAGTGCAATAAACAATCTGCCATAAACATAAAGGCAATAAGGGTTCAATTATTTTAGTTTAAGATTAGATTAACAAGGTGATAAGTCACTTAATTACGAATAGTAACACAACTTAGGATATTTTGGTGTTTTTTCTGCATACCAAGCGAGTCATAAGTTGAGTGATTACAACTTAATTTATTTAGTTAATCTAAATATTTACTTAATTAATATTAAACTGGAGGGGCGTCCTCTCTAACAAGGCCCTAAATAGTTCTGATCTCACTGATGCCTTCGGTCATCATTGTAACCATTCGTACCTATGACACGAACGATGATAGATGGTACTCTTCTGATATCCTACTCAACTGCCGTCTGTTGGGACATAGCAGAACTTTGTATTACAAACCAAGCTATCGACATCTTTTGAAAGAGCTTAAACTACATGAATAATTATAACATATCACCGCATCTCTAAATATATAAATTATTTAATAAACTACCCCTAGATATAAGACCGAAGGAAAAACAATGACAACTTCGAAAAAAAAATTAAAATTCTGTAATACCACCTCATAACTTTTCTTAATGTTTGATATTATGTTTCTGATTATTATTCTTTTGTATCATTTATAACTCACCTATGTTTTATTACATTTTATAAAGTTTTAGTTTTAATTTTTTTTTAAACTTTATTACTTTATAAAATTGTATAATAGTTTTTGTGATAAAATTCGAAATTTATATAGATTAAAAAAATATTTTGCTGTTCTCTCCCAAGCACAAGCATCTTTTTTTAATTTTAATTTTTAATTTTTTTATTTTTTATTTTTATTTTTTTATTTTTATAGAGAAACCTCACAAGAGTCCCAACTGCTCCCTTCTGGAGCCAGCGAGACTATGGCATCCCCAATTGGAGTATGTTGTGAGGCTGAAGGTAAATGGGGAAGGGAAGGAGATGGGGAAGAGGAAGGTGGGAAAGTACCTGGATATTCAGATCTAGTCACTAAACACGGCTAGAGCCATTATTAAGCAACGTTTCAATTCTGAATGGTGGTCTTACACCAGGGCGATACTGAGAGTATCTTCCACTCTCTCCAATCTTCCAATCTGCTTTATTAGGAGAGTGATAGAAATATTATAACATGTAAATATTGTAACACTAAATATGTTTTATATAATAATAATTAGAAAAAAAAATTATACACCACAAAAAGCAACATCATTAATATTTGTCTTTGAATGAAGAAGACGATCCACTTGGTCGGGAAATATGTGCACTCATATTGTAAATGCAAAAGAAGAAAAACGATGATACTTATATTAAAATTTATTTATAAGTGTTACTTTTTATGATATTGCGTTCACGAATTATACAATTTTACATGCCGTAATTAAAATATACAGTTCCTGCTGTCAGGTACAGGCTGGACTTGGACAACTCTGTTTTAGGCAGTTTTTAATATTAATTTGCAAAGCGAATAAACCGGCGCAGGAAATAATTGCAGGTTTCCGGCGAAGGTGAAAATTGAATTTGCACCGGAATTTATGACTGACGCTTTCATTTGTAACGCCATATTACAATCATATTTCGCTTTTTGCAAAACAAACGGCTATGCTTTCCAATGAAGCCGGTAAACACTGCAATTAATGACGCAACCTTTCATGACTGGCAACATTATTGTGGATAAATGAATCACATTTAATTGGTTATCTTGTTATGCTGCAAATAGAGCAATATTGTTAATCAAAAATGAAAATATTTTTTTTTTGAACTTTCCATTCGAAAACTGATTTCATTGGAATCATTTATTTTAATAATTCTATATTGATATTATTCGTTTGTTATGTTTTCGGAGCCGTGCTTGAATAAATATATTTTAATATTTCACGGAAATTAAGATATCCAGATGTTTCACCGATTTTTTTTTTACATTAGCTGTCTTTTTTTGAAGAGATTTATTTCACACGTACATTTATTACTTAATTTTAATTTATCTGTTATCAGTTTCGACACATCTGATTAATTATTTTTTTTTAAAGAAAAAAATAATTCCCCTCAGGACCTATATCATTTGGTTGTACTGTGTTGGGGATCTTTTGAGAAAAATAAATAATTGAAATTTTAAGATGGTAAAGGTTATGAGGGTTGGAAGAAATCTAAGTGTCAGTGTCTCCAGGGGTGACGGACCTATGAATCCATCTCTCCCTGCGTTGCAAGGCGATGTTCCGAGAGAATCCTGCTGAAGAGGTCAAAAGGTCTCCCTCAACCAGTCTTTGCCGATCTGGCCAGGTCCCGGAAACCCCTATCAAGTCAAACCCCTATCAGTTGTTTCACAAAACAAATAATGTCCGAACTTGAAATTTTGTTTTTCACTGAAGAAAGATGAGAAAGGCATGTAAGTGATAAAAATAAAGTTGGTTGTTTGCAGGTGAAAAAAAAAATATAATAAGCGATAATTGTTGAATGAAACACTAGGTATATATTTAGTCATTTGGCGGGTAGGAGGTATCCCGCCGTAGCTTAATGGTAGAGCTCCTGTCCGGCAAACAGAGGGGTGCGGGTTCGAGTCCCGTCGGCGACATATATCTTTTCTCGGGAGAGGTTTCAATATTGATGAGTGTTTCAGGCTAATAATTATTGCTTATAATAATTGTTACCCTTTGTGCTATGCATAAAAAATCTTGTCTTAAACATTAGTTTATCAGTTTAATAAAAAAAAAAATATAATCAATATTTGACGAGTTAAAGTATTTTCACCAACAAATGTAGATATAATGTCTCGACGCCACCTAGTGAGAGAGTTAGCACTTACATGCCTTTCTCATATAAAAATAAAGTTGGTTGTTTGCAGGTGAAAAAAAAATATAATAAGCGATAATTGTTGAATGAAACACTAGGTATATATTGAGTCATTTGGCGGGTAGGAGGTATCCCGCCGTAGCTTAATGGTAGAGCTCCTGTCCGGCAAACAGAGGGGTGCGGGTTCGAGTCCCGTCGGCGACATATATCTTTTCTCGGGAGAGGTTTCAATATTGATGAGTGTTTCAGGCTAATAATTATTGCTTATAATATTGGTATAAAATTGAATAAATATAGAATTTAAAAAGAAGGGGCATGCAAAGCTTCCCCATGGCACCTTGTCTGCAGGTTGAATTCCCTTCCTTGACTTGATAAATAAATTACATTTATTTTAATTTTCGATTGAATTTAATTTGATTAAATATATATTTGATTCAATATATTAAATCTATATGAAATACACTGTTCAACATTGTCTTTTTCTTCTGATTGCTCTCTCTTATCGGATTGTGTTTATTTTATACAGGAGGCTCTGAGGAAAATGATTCCCCTTTGTTATCATAGGGGATGTTGTGTTTAGGGTCTTTTTAAGAAAGAAGGAAAGGAATTTCTGGGATACACCTGCCGGCAAATTTCTAGCCACCCGTACACCTTTTCCCTCCCAGACCTCTTGACCCAAATCTCAGTTTTGATAAAATATTACTTTTTAATCAAACTATTAAAATGAACAAATTTAAATGTGTGGCTATTGTTAAGCACGAATAAAACGGTTCTTTATTTCCATAAATGAAATTGTTTTGTTTTTGTTAACCGTTTCAAATTCTCATTCCCACATTAGAACCTTCAAAATCGTGCAAATAATACATTGCACGAAAAAGAAGCAGAACGATTTAAAAAAATTATTTTATCGCTTTATGTCATCTTGTAAAGCTTTCCGTTTAAAAACTCATTATACCTTTTCACGCATCCCTCGTCGCGGCTGAACGAGACGAAAATACAGAAATACAAACATTTAAACTCAACTTTACAACACTAATGTTCAATTCATGTTACTTAAATAAACTAGGAGTTCTATAAAAAGTTGACTTCGCATCCAAAAAATTACATTTGTAATTTTTTCTTATTGTTTTTTTTTCTTTTCTTTCGTGTGATTACCATCCAAGAGACTTGACTGTTCCCAACCGTCTGGAGCTAGTGAGACTACGGCATCCCTAATTGGGGTATGTTAGGTAGTGGGAAGGAGATGGGTGGGGGAAAGTGAGGGATTTCCAGGTTTTTCAGATCTGGTCACCAAACGGGTCCAAATCCATTTCAAGCAACGTTCTAATTCTGAATGGTGGTCTTATGTCAGGGCGATACCAAGAGTATCTTTCACAGAACGTGGCGTAAATACACTAGATATTATTCGATCACACCTAAATTCCCTCTGAAATCTTATTTGGTTAATTAAAATAAGAAAAAAAATCCTAAGAAACGTCACTATCACAATTACAATACTTTTTTTGGAGTTCTTCAGGCGGGTAAAATCTTCACTGGACCACAGTAAAAGTCAGTCACTTAGTCAAAGTTGGTCATCTAGTCAAAGTGTAGTTTGCTTGAAAAATGATGTGGATAACAAATAAAAGACAAGTGCAAAACGATCGAGTTAAAACAAGGCTTCCTACGCTCAGTCAATAAATTGCACTGTAAATAAATAGATACTTATATAAGCATTATTTGAAGTGAGGTTCATTCTAAAATATTCACCTCTTAAGAATATCATTTTCCGAATCCCCTTAGTTACGTCATTTTCCCCATCCCTTTGTGATCATTGTTAATGAATTTGACTTCTGAATATTACTTTTAAAATTTATGTTCACAACATTGTTTGTGTTTGTTAACCGATTCAAGATATTCCTTTGTGTACAAAAAGTATTAATTGAAATCGGTATCAGAAACATAAAACATTCATAACAAAACCAATCGGAAATGTGAAAGCAGCGCAACTTTTGATTTGTGATAACAATAAACAGTAATTCCGGATCCTTTTGTCGGAATAACCGAAGAGGTCCTATGATCCTCGGAGCGGAAACGGGCTTCAAAGGAAGGACGAATTTGTTTGGAAATTCAATCTTCCGTCCGAAACACCTGCCGACTGACCGATAGCCTCTTAGGAACTCGGAGTAGAACTATTTGCCCCGGGAATAGGATTCAATAAATATCCTAAACTTTGCAAATTCAATCCTTGTTCCCAGTCCCCAGCCCTTACCTGCGCTTGCTTATGGAAATTATTCCACTTTGGTCGATAGAAATATTGGGGTACTAGGCCGGGGGTTCGAATGTAATTCAAGTTTTTTGACAAGTCTAATTTTACTGAAGAGTTCTGCTATCCGGAGCCAGGTCAAAACTGTGTATGCTCTCGATATCATCGTGGTGAGAGACCACCGTTAAGAATGAGGTTATTTTGTTTTTGTGATGAAAATGTGTTACATTTAATGCGTTTATAACGACAGTAAACATAATTTTTCGGTGCCTCCAAAAATGGAGAAGTTATGAGCTTTTAAAGTGGATACGGCAAGGCGACGACACACATAAAACAAAAACACGTAAGTCCGCTATTTATCACAATTTTGCTGCAGCTCTATAATAGTTGAAAATGAGACAAACGATGTGTGTATGTCTGCTGCCCTCGAAGGAAAAACTAAATCAATACCATGCATTTTCCTCGAGTTGGTATCGCGTTAGGGGTGTTGCGTCGCGTGTTAAATTCCTGGGCTGGCTAAGTCCTCCATCACGACACAAGTAACATTTCCCTCTTGGCGTAGTGGTAGTCGGAGATTTTCAAATATCGTCGGGTTATTCGTAACCCGGGAATGTTTTTCAATAAATTCATAATTCGAATGTTGTGTTGCAGTATTGTCGAGTAACATGGCGTCACAGTGCAATGTCAAATATCAATATTTGAAGTCCTTTATATCTTCGATAGTATCCGGTATTTATCAAAAATTAAAAAAAGTTCAGTTTTCAGCATGCTCTAATTAACATGATTTTTTTTTTTTTTAAAGAAAGACAAACATTCCCGGGTTACGAATAACCCAACAACATTTGAAAATCTCCTACTACCACCACACTAAGCGGAAGATGTTGATTTGTTAAACAACATTAAATTTCGTTGTAGTAGCTAGTAACAGATGTAAATAAAGAATTTTGAATTATCATCTACCTCTTCCGCATTTTCTTTAGTTTGCTGTGGCCACGGTAATCCCTTAAAATAGTTCGTGTCATAGTAGGTAGGTTGATGCCAAAATACCTGTCAATTATTTATTTTTTTAATCGAAAAGTGTAGATAATATGAAATATTTGTGGTAAATATATTTGATTTATTTATGCTTTAAATTATAAATTAGATTTTTTTTTTGTGATTTTTGAGGCAACTTTGGCAATTTTTGGTTAGTAAACAATAATAAAATTAAATGAAAAAATCTTGTCCAACCTGATGGTCGTCAAAGTAATTTAAATATTTTGCTTTTGTTTTTGTTTAAAAGTCGCAGGCTTTTGTTTTCTGCGTATATTTTTCAAAATTCGATTTGAAATAAATTCTCCCTCTTCTTTGTAGCAGCCAAACTGGAACTAACAATATTTACAATAAATTTTAAAGCAAACTGATTGTGTATCAACAAAGTTTTGTTTTGGATTGTGAAATGTGATTCTAATGAAATTCGGTAAAGCTTGAATGATTTCGAAAAAATACAAATCAACAATTTTATTTTGTACATTATTAAAATGGACTTTGTTTTATTGCGACTTATTTTTGGGTTATTATGCCGTGCTTAGCCGATGTCTCGGACAGTGTTGCAATATCCATTTATCAGGGCGGTTGTGTAGTCGACAATGGTAAAGTGTGTGCTTATGTATGTAGATGCGGTACTGTGTTGACAGCTCCTATCCTCTAAGAGCTGGCAATAAAATATAATTTAGTGATGGTTTTCTGCGTTTAGTTTTGGTGTAGCCGTCAATTACAGAATACCGAGAACTATTGAGCTTAGGATTTTCATGAATTCCAATTGCCTCCGTGGTTAGGCATGCTCTATGTGTTTTGGGTATTCCCAGGATTACAGGAACAAATTCAAAGTAATGTCCGATTTCAATCAAATGCTCGGCAATTGTGGAAACGTTGGCTAAAGAAGAAGAGGAACCCTAAAAATAAATCACGGTAATACTTTTGGCCGTGAAAATCTACAATCATACCGGACTTTCTTCTAATTATAAATTGGAACTACATTATTCTGTAGAATTTAGAAATGATTATATAATACAATTAACATCTGTATCAATATTAATTCCGCCATTTGTGAGAGCATTTTAATAATTCTCAACTTCTGAACAATATTAGTAAACACACAGCAAGTTGAAGCGCGGTTTCAACCAATATCCTTCGCAACAAGAGATGATAATGCTGCTGTTAAGTTAGGTTATGTTATTCAAAAACTGAACAGGACACAGTTAAACGATGAAAACGAAACAACAAAAAACTCGACAACCGTGGAACAGTGTTTTTGTGACATATTGAATATGTAGATACTATATTTTCTTCAAATTATTACAAATAAAAAAAGTTTTTAGATTTTCACTGCCAAAAGCATTTTCTTTGTTTGTTTTTGGGGTGTTATGCCGTGTTGAGCTACCTCCTTCTTTAGCCGACGATTTGGACAGCGTTGCAGTGTCCATCATCAGGGCAGATCATCGTCGGATCTGCCGGATCTGCCCTGATGATGGACACTGCAACGCTGTCCGAAACGTCGGCTAAAGAAGGAGGTAGCTCAACATGGCATAACACCCCAAAAAACAAACAACGAAAATAAAAAAGTCGTTATTTTACTGGCAACATTGAACTTCGGTAGTTGGGCACGTGATGGGCGCATGCGCCGATGTGCCATGTTTTTTTTCTCGGGCGGAAAAATTAAAGTATTGAATTCTGATATTTGACCTGCAATTCATATCATGTTTTTACATCAATTCTATTTTAATAACCAATTCACTGTTATATTACCGTAAATAAATATGATTACTTCTATTTGAATTATTTTTCCTCAGTTTTAATCCATTAATAATGTCATGTTGTAAATTTAGATTTGTTTAACAGGAAAATCTAGTTATTTCTAAACTATTATTTTTTCTATGACTTTTCCGCGAGAATTTAATAAAAATTCCAGGAAAATTATGATTTTTATTAAAATAAATGCCTTGTGTATGTGTGAATAAATATAAATTGAAGAAATGAAGTTTTATATCGGGCAACAATTAATACAAAAGGTCCGATTTTTTGTTAATCTCGAAGAATTATCATTATAATTTTTAATTCTACGATAAAGATAAAAAATGAAGTGACAGTTTTGTTGCAAAATCCTTAAATAAAAGGACTGTGTTTTTTATATTTTGAATTTTTCAAAATCTTTCGACTTTTTAATAAAAAAATGTTTGCGGTAAATTTGTTTTCAACCTTTTCACGTTTGAAATGAAGATATTGCTATATTACTATAGTAAATTTATCTAGTTTCGAAAGTTGTATCGGTTTTTACGTCATCTGTAAAAATAAGAAATACGTAGGACATTTAAAATACCATTGAAAAATACCAAAATTCTTGGAGAAATTATCATTTTTTGTTTGTTGAAAACGCACTTCACGTATGTTTATGCTCGATTTATGTTCGCAATTAAAGAAAATTATTCAAACTCACACGGAAAAGTTAGATTGGAACAATTTCTTGATAATTCTTTCAGCATTGATTTCCAAGCTAGGATGGATTATTATTATTTGCTCTGCTCTGGTACAGAACTGCCACTAATTTAGCCTAATCCAATAGCAATAATATTATTGATTGTGCAGCTGGCCAAACAAGGATTGTCGCATGGGATGGAGGCTTCTGGCTTCTGCTCCGGGTGGCAAGGATTCAGCTGCAGTTCGGGCATCAGATAGCAGTTGACTGTGACTGGGGGAGTCGGGAGAGGGAAGGAACTAAGCCAGTCACTGCACCTGCCGCCTGTCGCCCGATGCCTGCTGCTTCGCTGTGCCAGTACGCTGGCTTCAGTTAAATTAAATTTCTTGGCTTCTCATTCATTGCAAATGTTGCAACGCAATGTTGCTTTATACTGTGATTTATTAAAGCAATGTCATCAGAAAATAATATTAATCAACTGCTTTCTGAGTTCGCAATAATTAACAGTAGCAACAGCTGCAACCATTTTTGAAGTAAAACTTCTTTACACGCTTGACTTGGGGAGTAAGCTGGCGAATGCTTGACGAGAGCGTTACGAAAAGTGTAATCAGGCGAGGCGAACGATAATTAATTTAAATATTTGTAGAAAATTAATATATGCATATGTATATATTATTGAAGTAAATGTTATTTACGCAAGCTTGACTTGGGGAGTAAGTTGGTGAATGAGGAGGCTCTGGGCAAAAAAAAAAGACATGGGAGGTTGGTAGAAATCTGGGGGCCAATGTGTCCAGGAGTGATGGGCTTATGAATCCAAACCTCCCACTGCGGTGCAAGTCGTTGGGTCGAAAGAGTCCTGCTGGAAAGGTCTAGGTTAGGTCCCCCTCGACCAGTCTTTCCCGACCCCGCCCGCCACACAACTCATCCGCTGCCAAGACTTAGACACACCTCACCCCATGATCCAAAGTACCCCAGCTAAGTCACCAAATGTAGCGAACCATTTGAGTAAATAGAATATATATATATTATTACAAAACCTCTCAAATTTTCCATTCCCCAAAATATTTTTGAATTGAAACTATTTACTTCTTCAACGTTCACAAATTATTGTTATTATTGTTATTAATTAGCAGATACCCGGCATGTGTTGCAATGCCACTTAAATAAAGAAATTGTTTCTCCTTACTTGTCCTTTCCCATTTGTCTCTATTCCTCTTCCACCACCTCCTTCCCTCTCCCCTCCATCGTCCTCCCTCACGCAACCCTCTCCTTAATTCCCCTCCGCCCCTTCCAGATGCCCCCCCCCCCCTCCCACCCTTTTTTCCTGCCGCTAAACTCCATAAAATGCACCCATTTTTCAAACAACTCACTTGTGATCTATTGTTTTTTTTTTGCTAATTTCATAATGCCAGAGCTCACCAATATATAAATATCGCTGTATAAAACTTTCGCGGGCGTGTTCACAACAACTCCCCAAATTTTCATCGCAATCGGATGAATAGTGCATAAGTAAATAATTTCATAACGCCAGAGCTCACTATCCTATAACCATCCCGGGCATGCACACATCATATCAAGAAAGTTTCATCGCAATCGTATGATAGGTATGAGCGGTTTGTCAGCGCATAAAATACGAACAAGCAAACATGAATTTAGATATATGACATTATTATTCAAAGCTATTAAATTCTTTAGATTCTGATCAGTAAGACTCTTTAAAAATGTTAATTTATTTAATTTAATTATTTATGTTAATTTTTAAAAATGTTAATTCTTTAAAAATATTACTTTTTAAAGACATAGGGCAACTGGAGGATCGAGATGGAAAAATTTTAATCGATATAAACGATAAACTAAAAAGATGGAAAGACTACATCTCAGAACTTTTCGATGATAATAGAAGCGCAGAATATGATACGGGAAATACTACAACAGGCCCACCAATCACAACAAAGGAGGTAGAACATGCAATTCGTCTCTCTAAACCCGGGAAAGCAGCGGGCCTAGATGGAATACAGGCCGAAATCCTTAAACTTATAGGAAATAAAGGCATCCTAGTATTGACAAGTCTCTTTAGCGAGTTATACATGGACGCACATATCACAAAGTGGAGGAAAAGATAGGTGTAACACAATTTGGCTTTCGAAATCGGTTGGGTACTCGGGAAGCGTTATTTAGTATTCAAGTACTAATCCAAAGATGTAGAGATGTGAATATAAATGTACATTGTACATGCATGCTTCATTGACTTCCATAAAGCATTTGATAGAGTTAGACATGACAAAATGTTTCAAATTCTGAAAACCTCTGGGATAGACGATAAAGATATAAGGATAATTCTTCTTTTTCTCGTGCCCTGTCCTTTCAACGGACGTTGGCTATCATGTTGGCTATGCCGACTTTGTTTACTGCGGCCCGGAACAGCTCTACAGTAGACTGGCCAAACCACTGTCTCAAGTTTTTCAGCCACCATGTCCTCCTTCTTCCAGGGCCCCGTCTTCCGGCAATCTTTCCCTGCATTATGAGATGCAAGATCTCGTACTTCTCGGGATGTCTCATCACGTGTCCTAGATATTGAAGTTTTCGGATTTTTATTGTTTTAATAACTTCTTTTTCTTTATTAATAATTGAGGATAATAGGTAATCTTTATTGAAACCAGAAAGCAGCAGTAAGAGTAGAACAATGTCTAACAGACGAAGTAGAAATAAAGAGAGGCGTGCGACAAGGGTGTATTCTTTCACCTATGCTGTTCAACTTTATTCAAAAGAAATATTAAATGAAGCTCTGCAAGAAGCTACTCAAGGACTTGTTGTAAATGGGAAGATTCTGAACAACCTGCGTTATGTAGATGATACGGTACTTCTAGCAAGTAACATTGAGGATCTACAACTTCTGCTGAATCAAGTGGTGAAGACTGGTGAGAATTTTGGGTTAGAACTGAATATAACTAAAAACAAAATACGTGCTCATAAGCAAAAATAACGCAGTTGACTTGAATGACAGTCTTCATATTGCTGGAACGAAACTAGAGAAGGTACAAAGTATTGTATACTTGGGCTGCAATTTAAATGAAAGACGGGATCCTTCGGTTGAAATCAAATGCCGCATTGAGCAAGCTCGTGCAATCTTTATCCGCACGAAAAAGATGTTCTGCAGTCATGATCTCAACCTTGGATTACGAATGCGAATGGTCAGATGCTACGTGTTTTCAGTATTATTTTATGGAATGGAAGCCTGGACACTTACTGAAGAACTGGTAAGGCGACTTGAGGCATTCGAGATGTGGATCTACAGAAGAATACTCAAAATAAGCTGGATGGACAGAGTTACGAATGAAGATGTTATGGTTCGGATGAATAAAGAAAAATAAGTTATTAAAACAATAAAAATCCGAAAACTTCAATATCTAGGAAACGTGATGACACATCCGGAGAAGTACGAGATCTTGCATCTCATAATGCAGGGAAAGATTGCCGGAAGACGAGGCCCTGGAAGAAGGAGGACATCGTGGCTGAAAAACTTGAGACAGTGGTTTGGCCAGTCTACTGTAGAGCTGTTCCGGGCCGCAGTAAACAAAGTCCGCATAGCCAACATGATAGCCAACGTCCGTTGAACGGACAGGGCACGAGAAGAAGAAGAAGACTCTTTAAATGTGTCATTTTAAATATGTGTTTTAAATAAACCTAAATTTGTTTAAATATATCCAAACTTTTGTTTTTAGGAAATATAATTTGCGGGTGTAAAAAGGAACGGGAGGTGAAGAAGTTTAACCATAAATTAAGGAAGTAGTATATTTTCCTAATTCCTTATTTACTTACGATCTTCGTGTGTTCACTTCGGAAAAACTTGAACGAATGACTATTCTTACTGGAATATTGTCAAATTTTATAAATAACCTCAAATTTGCAGCGATTCTTATCTCTTACAATAATGTCAAGGTGTCAGACATGGATATACATTGTACATTATCACTCCGCTACTGTTATTTATTTATTAATGAACTCTGATATTGCTTTGTTAAAGGCTCCTGTAGCTAACAGCCATAAACATTTACAGCCTTACTAAAAAAAAACACTCCGCGGCCGTTAAACGGTGTTTCTGTAGCACGTTGTGTAAGGTCTGTACATTTCGTTTTTCAAATTCTTACTAAACAAAATATATGGTTTTGATCTGACTACGTCGCCATTTTACCAGCCTTACTAATAAACTTTCTGAAAAATTTGTACAGTGGTCAAACAACCATGTATGAAGAATCCTTACTAATTAAGAACTGACAAAACATTGTTCATGGAAAGATGTACATTGCTTACACGGCCAAGGAGGGTAGTTTATCTGTTGTATATATTGGTTCCATTTGTAATTTTCAACGAATTTCGAATTTCTTTTTTTAATGTCCTATATATTTATTATTTTTTGAGATGTCGTAAAAAAAAATACCATTTTCGAACCAAAATGTAATTACCTTTAAGATTTTCATATCTAAAATATACTTAAATGTTTAAAAACTGTAGTATTTTAAGCTTCAAACATCAAATTGAAAAAAAAACTCACTTACCCCAAACACTTTCTATTAAAACATTGAAATATTTGGAAAAATTGAAAATTCAAAAAACACAGTCTTTTTATTTAATGATTTTGAAATAAAACTGTCACCTCACTATTTACTCCTTCACACAATAAAAAAATCTTGAAATTAGCTTTTTATTCCCAAAAATTTACAATAAAAAACTCACGTTTGAATACATTGCTTGCACATCTTAACACATTAATTTCTTTGATACGTTTACTAAAACATGTATTAGACATTTTAGTCACCAAAAAACATCACTTTCAAGAATTTATAATAAAATAAAGATCTTAAAATGCAAATTATTTCTGAATATAACCTACAGAACCATTTTCTGACAGATCAATTTAGAACACACGATTTTAGTGTCACAATTTGACTTAAACTAACGAAAAACAACACAAATTAATAGTAAATATATTGCAAGGATTGAAATCATTAACGAAAATATCATCTTAATCACACACACACCGCGACCGACTTTTTCCTGCATTTCCGCGGCTTTTTTTATTCAGCGGGAAAGCAATGCGCAGGCGCATCAATCACACCACCTAGCGGATTATTATGAAAACTCCAATTTGAACAAGAAAATACGGCGTTGTCAAATCTAAAGATTCACAAAAACACCGTTTAACGGCCACGGAGTGTTTTTTTTTAGTAAGGCCGTTAGTATTTATACATTTTCTACACTGGTATCACCGATAACGGTAGCAAGGATCAAAACATGATTTGCGAAATTCATTCTTGTTTCAACGTTCCTGGCGAGTGTGTATTTTGCCTCCGCTAGTTACGCTTTGTTAAAATTCGTATATCTGACTTGTTTCACTCAAGTGTTTTTATTGATAAATAACCGACAAACGCAGTCCAGGTTACAGGCTTGGTATTGTCTGTAAACCAAATCCTACCAAGGATTAATAATTGCAAATGAAAGCATGCACACACACTACTTCAAATACTAAATTCCGATAGTTTGTACAAAGTTGTGGACGTTTGGAGGGAAATAGTAGAAATGGTAAAAATTTGCAGACCAACTTGGTACTCGTCACTCATAGCTGACATTAATTTTATTATAGATCTCAATTTCTAGCGATTTCTCTATATTATATCTTTGATACTAGGAATTTTGTGCAAAATTTTTAATGATAGAACACAAAGAAAAACATTAGGTTAAAATGAATAAGTTGAATTTTTTTACAAAAATTAAGTAGTTAACGAAATAAATTTCGTTTATTTTAGCAAAAGATTTATTAACCTAAGCTATTTACTATTTAATCCCTCAGGCCTCTGGCATATTTTGACAGTTTTATGTCTTAAAGACTCTGTCAGAAGACATGAGAATTTGTGTGTATTTCAGCTTTACAAATAAATCCCTAAAAATTCAATATTTCTGAACGTTTTCGAAAACTAAAAACTGTTTTTGAAAAATTATGAAATCCAAATTTTATATTTAGAAATAAACGGATACATTTTTTAATATTATAATTTTGAATGCAAACATAAAAAAAGTTTTCAAAATGACTCACGTTTGTTCGTCTAAACACTTATAAACACTTACACCAAAATTACTTTAAACGATAAAACACATATTTTATACGACAAATGATAATAAACATTACCATTACATCACTTTTTGTTAATTCCCATATAAATAGTTTAAAATTAACAAAATTTCAAAAAAAAAAGTCAAATTGCTGTCGGAATCTTTGGCTTCATAGAGGTGTACATTTTGTGTTGAACTTTTTTATTTAAATACAAAGCGTGGTATTTTTTTCTTTCTAACACCGTTTAGACTATAATTTATCACCATTACAGTACCTAATATAGACAGACTAATTTATGTGAGACCATTTGAGCTTTTTCCAAAAGCGACCAAATTGACTCCACGGGTAATAGCTGTTTATTCAGAAGAACTTATTAATCATGACATGACTTATTTTTAGATAAATTATCGCACTAACTGTTGTATTTAAAAGAAGTAAAGTATTATTCTTTAACCGTGATGAAACAACAAACAAGTGTAAACCGACACAAATGGATGTAGCAAAGAGTAAAATTACGCTTCAAGCGCTATTGAAACGAAGTTAGTGTTTCCGTAACATTTCTGTGGTAGAACACAACTATTCGGGGAAGTTTTTAAAGGGGTTGAAAAGGGGATGTAATTACTACAAGGGTATTATGTTCTCAGTTCTATTCTTTGACATGGAAATTAAATTATTTCTCAATATAGAAGATGTTTTAGAACGCACGGGAGTTTAAAATCCGCCATTTATTGGTAAAGCTCATATTAAGACGTAATCTCGGCTTAAACAAAGTCATCATTATATTATTGCAGTCACTACTAATCCACTATGTATCGTACATTGTACAATGTACTGTACGCTCTAGTACGTGTGCTGTATAGTATTGTACGCCTAGCTTTTACTAGAAAGGCTTAACTCTGACTTCAATAGAGCCTACGCCTGGGCTGACCTCTTAAAGCCACATTGTGTATGTCAATAGAGAGCTTTTGAAAAGTGTATTCGCTTGTTACATTATTATTGTTCAGCTTTTTAGAGTTATTTTTATCATTTTTCATCAATGAAAATTTAGATAACACAAAATTTATTTTCGACTAGCTGGTAAATTAAATTAAATTTTTGAAGTAAAGTAAGAAAAAATTCTAGATCATATTTTTTATTTAATATTTTAAATTATCAGTTATATAGCCCTTCAATATTAATGTTGATTCACTTTCATGTTCCTACCATTAGATAAAGATTCCATATAAATTATATTTCATAAATTATATTTCATAAATTATCAGTTATATAGCCCTTCAATATTAATGTTGATTCACTTTCATGTTCCTACCATTAGATAAAGATTCCATAGTATAAAATATTGTGACAATTATACTAGAAAGTATAATTGTCACAATATTTTATACTATGGAATCTTTATCTAATGGTAGGAACATGAAAGTGAATCGACATTAATATTGAAGGGCTATATAACTGATAAAACAAAAGATTAAATATTTGTTTGTTTTTGTTTTGTTTATTTAGATGTATGCACATTTTTTTCATACATCTAGTAAGAAAATACAATAATACAATTTAATTAATACAGTTTAAAAAATACAAATTAAAAAATACAAATAAAAAAATGCAAATTAAAAAATACAAATTAAAAAATACAATTTAAGAGATTAATTTAAGATTATTATTTTTTTTTTTTTTTTTATAATCTAATCAATGATTGTTTTTAATATATATAGCACATGTCCTACGAAAAGTGCTAAGGTTTGAGGCTTCCTTAACGGCATTCGGTAGTTTATTATACAGTTTTTGTCCTTTATAAAACACGCTATTTTGGGTGCACGAAAGCTTAGTTTTGGGAAGCCTAAAATCTCTGCATCTTCTCGTAGGATAATTATGAACATTTTCGTGATACATAATATTACTATTCAGATAACTTGGCAGCATATTATTTTTGAGTTTGTACAACATTGTTAAGGTATTATATATTATATGTTGTTTGGTTGTCATCATATTTAAATTTTGTAACATAATTTTGACTCTAGTAAAAATGTTGCACTTTAAAATGATCCTCATTCCCCTATTCTGTATAACCTGTATGGGATGTGCAAGGTGCTTTTATGAGTGGACGGGGGTGCATGGATCAGATTTTCTCTTTGCGTATGCTCACTGAGAAGTTTCTGGCAAAAAACCAGAAACTTTTCTGTGCCTTTGTAGATCTACAAAAAGCATACGACCGCGTCGACAGGAAAAAGCTATGGAAGGTATTGTCCAAGTATGGAGTGAATACAAATCTTGTACAGGCAATCGCGTCTCTATACGATGGAAGCGTTGCTTGCATAAGGGTAAACGGTGGTTTTACGGGGTGGTTTGACATCATAAAAGGTGTTAAGCAAGGTTGCGTAATGTCACCGTGGTTATTCAATCTATACATGGACAATTGTATGCAAGAATTGAAAGAGGCGGGTTTGGGCGCGAAATTGAATAATCTGATAGTATGTTGCCTGTTGTATGCTGATGATGCGGTGCTGATTGCCAACAGTATAGAAGATCTGCAGTCTCTCGTGTCTAGGATGAACGAAGTATGTATGAAGAATGAATTAATGATGAATGTAAGTAAGTCTAAAGTCATGGTGTTTGAAGGAGAGAGTCAGAAAACGGTGTGCAATATAGTTGTGAATGATGAATACTTGGAGCAGGTGGATGAGTTTGTATATTTGGGAAGTATGTTTACTAGAGATGGGAAGGCTGATAGGGATATCGAAAGAAGGGTGAATGCAGGTAACTCCATTAATGGAGGATTGAACGCCGTTGGAGCCAACAAAAAGTTGTCCACAGAAGCGAAGTTAGCAGTCCACAATGGAGTACTGGTACCTACCCTGATGTATGGCAGTGAAGCGTGGAAATGGCAGAGAAAGGATGAAAGTAGACTGAATGCTGTAGAAATGAGATCCCTGAGGCGTATGTGTGGTAAAACCATGTATGATCGTGTGAGGAATGTGGAGATCCGAAAAGAATGCAAGGCTGATGTGAGCGTAGTAAGTAAGATTAAGAAAGGGACGCTTAGATGGTTTGGGCATGTTGAGCGAATGAATGAAGAAAGGAGTGTAAAGAGAATTTATGACGCGAATGTGAACGGTATAAGAAGCCGAGGACGCCCAAGGAAGACGTGGCACGATCAAGTAAATCAGATACTTGAGTCGGGCCATGTCAAGAGTCAGAATAATAGAAGAGTATGTATGAGAAGATGTATGAATGTGAATGAGGCAAGGAGCGTGTGCCAAGACCGAGTTGTTTGGCGGTCCGTCCTCTCTGCCTACCCCTGCGGGGAAACGGCGTGATGGTTAGTTAGTTAGTTAGTTAGACAATTATACTAAGGTCTCAGGGTAAAATTCTGTTAGAAATAGATTACACACCTTTGGTAACTTTTATACTAATGTTGCTGATACTTTTAATATGCCTCTACTGAAATATAAAGCCATACTAATTAAACATTTTAGCAGTACATGTTTTAACGAGGTCAATGCATAACAGTTTTTTTTGTTTTTTTTTTTCACTGCTTACATTTTTTTAAACTTTTTAGTCTTTGTACTAATGTATATTCTTGTACTTTACTTTTTGTTTACTAACATAGTCATATAATTTTTCCTATCTTTCAGAAAATAGCTCAAGATTCCATGGGCAGCCAGACTCACAATGTGTCTATCCTGGAAGAGCTAAGCATCCAGAATAGGCTTTCAACTATCTGCCTAGACGTATTTTAAGATACTTTGAACACATTGCTCACCGAATTAAGGACTCCAACTTGGAGATACTCATAGTCACTGGCAAAGTGGAAGGTAGAAGAATTAGAGGAAGGTCACCAATACGCTGGAGTGAAGGGTGACTTTGGCTCTTTGGCAGGACTACGAGGAGTGGAGGAGCTTGTTCACCCTGGAAATTAGTAGTGAGGAATCGAATCAAGAAGAAGATACACTATCCTAAATAATAAATACAACAGTTTTAGATAGAATTTTGTGATATAATTTATCTGCGAACTTACATAGATCTTGGAAATATTTTAGGTAGGATTTCGAAAAGTGAAAAGAAATAAAAGAATTCTGTTGCAAAAAGTCTATTGTGGAAATTTTTTCAAATAGAACCTTGTTTTTCCAAAGGCGAGTGTTAGCCGAAGTGACCAACTCTAGCCGAGGAAAAACACTTGGCGTTTCGTTAATTCTTCACCCGCAGTTTGACTGAGCCCTGATCAGTCTCGGTTGCAGCAAAACTAAGTAGTGTAATAGATTATAGGTACTGCTACTAGGTAATGGCACTAACTTTCCTCGGAAAGCGCTATCAAACGCAAGAATCAACATTACGTCGAAAGTTCTTACATTCACTTCGGGTATCAGAAAAGCCATTCAACGAATGGACTAAATAATGAACTTTACGTGGATTCTAAAATAACAACGAAAAATCACTTAACGGGAGGAACTAAACTACAAATTTATCTCTGGCTTCATTGAAGTAAAATCATATTTATTCAAAATTAATAATTTATTTAGTTTTAACCACGTTTATTGTTTAAAAACCTAACAGAAAAAGATACGCTCACATGTAGTAACCGTATATTTTTCTAATTTTTCTGTTTCAGATTTTCTGTTGAGTTTCGGTAATATTGTCTTCATTTTGTGGGGATTTACCTATTAACTTAAAAATAAAAATAAATAGACATGGACTTAAATATATCAACGGATAGGCGGGAGTTGGAAGATGGAGGGGGGTATTACATAATTTGCAAATGGGGGCATAATTTGCAAAGGGAACAAGTTTATTAACTTGTCATATAAAAATATTTTTGTTTATTTATAATATTAGAAATCGTATTTTCGTTGTTTCTAATTTCTAAGATTTCTAGTTTGTCCAAATAAATACCATTAAAATTATAATGTAATAACTAGACATCGGATTATATGCACTAACAAAGTGCCAAAATATGCACTAAAAAAGGCCGAAATTTGCACTAAAAACTCTAGATATGCCCAAAATATGCACATCAAAAAACCACTTGTATTTTTATATATTTTAATTAAATACGCTACAAAACAGCGAAATACACTTAAAACCATACTTTTGTGACAATATGCAATTAAGTATTTTTTTCCAAATTTTTGATCGTAAATTTGTGACATTTGTCACCCAGTATTAATTTTGTACGCCGAAAACCTCTCTACGGTTAAATGACATTATTGGACAAAATTTAAAATTTGTAGCCAATTTCTGGAGATAACTGTTTAGTCGGGGGATGACTAGTGCCGTTGATGTTGTTCATATCTTCAAGACTCGGGTTTTTAAGCAAAATACGTCTAAAACGTTTTACGATTTTTTTTCTGATATTGAATTAGGAAGGGCATTGGCGAATTCGATCATTGTTTACAGGAAGGTTTTTTTTTCCAATTTTTCTATGGCATCTGGAAACTTGTGGAAATGTCTTGGGAAGAGGCCGATATTTTGTGGATTCTTCTTCAAATGCTAGCTTCCTTGGCCTCAGAAATGTCAAATTGACCAACGAAGTATGCACGATTGGGGAAAAAGGCTAAAATATGCATTAACGCCGTAGTTAGCGAGATATATGCATTTGCATATGCAAATATGCAAATGCATATAATCCGATGTCTAGTAATAACTCATAATTAAAATTAAAATTATGATTCGTCTCCAATAAATGATTGGCAAACTCCGAGAAACTAGTTATTATTTAAAGTCCTCATTTGTTCCTTTATTTTGATATCGAAATTCCTCAAAGTTTGACCTGTATAAAAATCCACAACCATTACATTTTAATTAATAGACTCCAGATTTCTTCATTTTTAAATCTCTATCTTTTTTTATTTAACATGAAATTTTTAAGTTTATTATTTGCGTAAAATGAAGGCAGAATTTCATTTGGTACATTCTATATTTTGGAATCGGAAATTTTATTATTTAAAATCATAAATATTTTCATAGTACTTTCACACAAACAAAGTATTGAATGCCGTAAGTCTAAATTTTATACTTTGATTTTTGCAATCGGGTTTTCTACATCTATTTTCAGTTATTTATATTTAATCATTGAATATAATGTTAGCTACTTTCAAACGAAAATATGAAACAGAAAAATCAGAAGAAACAGACTTGACCATATCGCCGTCGGTCATGTTCATCTGTATCATACTTCGACTAAGAATATCCTACATATTATCTTCATTTTCTTCTTCTTCTTCTCCTGCCCTGTCCGTTCAACAAACGTTGGCTATTGCAGCCCAGAACAGCTCTACAATAGAATGGCCAAACCTTCATTTTCTTAATGCATATTATTATTGGCTGCTATTTCTATGTATATATTTATTTATTGTTTTGTTGTTTAATTCGTACAACTCCATTTAATTATATAAAATTTAATTTAAATTAAATATAAAAATGTTATTATTAAGTTCTGTAAGTATTTTGGTTTTTATTTTTGTTACAGCTGTTTCTGCTTACAATGTTATTTTCAATCTGTCTGAAACTCAGTTTAAAAATAGCCTTAAAAGCAGAAAATTTTAAATTTAATTTAAATTAAATAAAAAAAAAATTCTAATTATGGTTGTAATATTCTACCCGAACTTATAGATTAAAATTTAACCCAAATTTGATATATGTGATTATTAAGAATTTTTTATGCGATTCCCAGCTGCCCACAAACTTCTGGAGCCAGTGAGGCTACGGTATCCCTGATTGTTGTATGTTCTGAGGGTATGAAGGTAGTGGGGTGGGAAGGGGGGGAATAAAGTTACGGTCGCAACTGGGGATCGAACTCAGGACTTCTTTTTTATATGAATACCGCACAGGAGTCCAACTGCTCCCGTCTGGAGCAAGTGAGACTGGAATCCAAAATAGGAGTATGTTGTGAGGCTGAAGGTTATGGGGAGGGGTAGGAAATCGGAAAGAGGAAGGTAAGGAAGTACCTGGCTGTTCTGATCTGGTCACCAAACACGGCTTAAACATTTCAAGCAACGTTTCAATTCTGAATGCTTACACCAGGGCCATAGTGAGAGTATTTTTAACTCCGGAACGTGCCGCAAACATACTAAATATTATTTTTAATTAAAAAATTGTGTAATAACACAAATATATCAAATAAAATTTATATGCGCACGTCGGGTTCGAACCCGCGACCTACGGATTGGTACTCAAGAGCTTTACCCTCGACCACGGAGACCGATGTTAGCTTCAACAGTTGTACATAATAAATTGAAAAAAACAAAAGTAATATATTTATGATGCTTTATCTTATTTATTTTTGGCGAATGACCGAAGACGAATGATGGAACATTGTATTGATATATTCGTGAAAGATGAGCTTAAGTAGATTGATTTGTCATCCATCCCCGTCACGGGTAATTCATCTGTTGGCCATTTGAGAAGGATTTGTGAAATGGCGGATCGTAAACTTCCGGTGCTGGAGCTGACGTGTCCCAGCGCTTGTTCCTGTCATATTTGAAAAAAAAGGAACACGGTATATCCGCCCGTGAAATCGAAAAATGTATAGCTTTCGAACGGAGATCAACAAGGATACTCTCATGGCAAGAAAAGCTCGAAGGATCGAAGCTCCCAGATGTGAAACTGGATGTGCTCATAAAGTTATGTATTTGCTAATAAAAACTTTGCTAAGAAATTAACATTTTTTCACATTAACTACACACAAATTCCCTTATGGTTTTAGTCATCTTGTGCTGTGTGGGGGGGTCTTTTTATGGATACCAGGGAGAGGAAGTTCTGAGAAGGAAAAAGGTATGAGGGAATCTAGGGGTCAATCCCTCCCACTGCAGTGCAAGGCGATGGGTCTAGAACGTCCAGCTGGAGAGATCTCATTCAACTAGTCTCTCCCGATCAGGCCCGCCACGCAATAGGTATGCAAATGTATTCGTCGTCAAGAACTAGATAAATCTCACACAATGAACCCGGGGACCCCTGCTAAATCATCAAACGTAGCGGTTCACTTGGGGAGACCTTTGGCAAGGGAGACCTAGGTTTGTTGGTTATCCAATAAATGGTTCCCGGGGCGACGGTACCCATAGCCGCCTCCCAAAACATGTCAACTTGGGTATAAATGTGAAAAAATCAGTTGAGTTCTTATATTTCCAGGTAATTTTAATGTACCCATGCTTGTTTCTTAAATATAAATAATACTATGTTTAAATTTAAGAATCCAGTTCATGCAGAAGTTCGAATTCTTACAAAAGAAAATAAATTTTATTTCGTATATTAACTGATGAATTTTACAAAAAAATGTCACCCAATTTTCAGAAAAATGCATATGAGTATCGCCAAAAGCGAATGCATTGTCATCGTTAACGAGTCTGTTGCCGAGTTTCAACCTTATCGGATGTCAGGAAATGGGTTAATTTTCACTTCCAGTCCACTGAATTCATTCAATCACGAAAACAAAACCAAAATTCAAATAGACGTATCATTGAAGAAGAAGATAACTCTAATAATGTAAACGAAAATATGAAAAAGGGCAAGACACAGAAAAATATAAAGATAACGCTCGCAATTGGTACTTGAACCCAGAACTTCCCGTCTTACCGGGACAAATGCCTCTCTCTACCAATTCGGCCACCAGACCTCTAATTTAAAAGTAATATTAAAATCTGTCTCATATTTCAGAATAACGAATATTATCTTCGACATTTTTTTCCATACTATTGACAGGTACCTTTTTCATTGGAAACAAGTTTTCGATGAGCTGGTTGTTTGTTTGTTTGTAGATTGGATAAATATATCCGGTTTGAGGTCCGATATCCGGTGGCGCTGACTCGTCCAGGGTACTGTGACGCATCAAAGCAGCAAACCCATGCGAACATCTTCGAGGCGCTGCATCCCCAACGGAGGTCAAACAGCTCCATCGTACGTAAAAAACGTAGGAAGGTTTTGAATAATTTAATTTAAAATGAAATATAAAAAAAGTATTATTAAAGCTAATTTTTAAATCCTCACCCCTGCAACATCTCTTCACGTGGCCAGGCGATGATTTGTCGAAAGTGAGGAACCCAGGGGATGAATGGAGAGCCACCACCCCCCGCCACTGCTACTCTCACTGTTATTGTGACTGTACTGCGGCAAAGCAATAAATCCAAACTCAATATTTTATCCGTTCAGTCCGAAAATTATTTTTTCAACAACGGATTTTGACATTTAGAGGAGTTTGTGATTTCGAGTTCATTTTAAAGCTTGTTAATTCTGAGGAAATGAAAAATGAACATGCGGAATCCAGTGGCGTGTAGTGATTTTTCCCGAAACAGTTTTGTATGAGAGCTGACAAAATGAAAAACTACAATAAAAACAACAAACTTTATACTGTGGCATAATTTTAATTCAAAATTAATAAATAATTAATTCGTTTTAACCATTTTTAAATTTTAAAAATTAACGTATGTATCTTACCCTATGCTTACTTCATTAAATTAAAACAATTAGCACTCTCATTATAAGCAAAAAATAATTATTTGTATCTGTAGTTATTATTTTCGACATTTAGTTTTGTTTGGAAACGTTTGCCTAGCATTGTATTTTGTAAAATATTTGGTTATAAAAACCTTGTGTTCTTCTTTATTCTATGTTAACAGACATCTATGTTAATTAAATACAACTACAACATAATAGGCATAGGCGTAACCAAAACTTGAATCACTACCATATTGTTGTAAATTACCGTTCAGGCGGTGCTGGTAGGTAGGAACCATAGACATCCAAATTGATAGACCAGCCTATCAGGGTAAGGGAACAAATCTTGTTGCGTGGAGGCGACATGACCGTCTCCCTTTCTGTGATTTGTTGATAATCTCATAAGGCAAGTCTTTCAAATTTGGATGTGAACAAAGTTATCAGTTTAATTTTAACACTCATATTTGTTTCACAACTAACACTTAGTCGAAGAATAACTAAGAAATACTCGTATATAAAATCATAACTTCCAGATTTCCTTACTTACGATTCCCGTGAAGCAAAATTTTACTTAAATGTAAAAAAGAATAAGTAAAATTTTGCTTTATTTTTAATTTATTATTTTTATTTAACGATACATTACCGATACATTTTTTCTCATATTTGTGTTAAGCTTGGGAACACGCACGTAAAACTTATATTTGCTCTTTTATCAGTTCAAATACCACGGCCGGGTGGTTTACGAAACAATTTCACAACTTAAATATTTGACCGCCGCACTGTGTTTGTATTTTTGGCGGTTATTTCATTCTGAACAAATATTTTCAAAATTAATCATCACTTAAAATACA
Organism: Limnephilus auricula; assembly: GCA_951813805.1. Taxonomy (NCBI): domain Eukaryota; kingdom Metazoa; phylum Arthropoda; class Insecta; order Trichoptera; family Limnephilidae; genus Limnephilus; species Limnephilus auricula. The sequence goes on along the minus strand of OX638389.1, from coordinate 44,071,469 downwards.
AAAGAGTTCCTATCTAACGTCTCAGCAAACTTAGTAAATTCGCAGAACGACTCGGAAATGCTCCAAAACCTGTTCAATTTATTAGGAATCGTGTGGTTTAGAAAGGTAAAAGGAATAGTCCACAACATTGTTTACTTGAAATAAAGGGAACCAAATTTTATTCAATCAATTACTTTATTAAATTCTTTCGCATTCCTGGTATAAATATTGTAAATGATATATTTTATCATTTTGCCATTTATTTATTTTAAATGATAATAAATTACTTTGTTGTCATCAAATTAGCTGAATTATCGAGCGTAAGGCTGCCTTTACACTATGAATATAAGTTCTAATTTTCCGACTTAAGGTAAGTTTTTGATAAGTTACTCAGAGGAACGTTTATATTATATGCATCCAACTTATGGTAATTAATGTTCACGGAAGTTCAACTAACTTAAGTACTCACAGCGACTGCTACATCCTTAATTTTATTTGCAGTAAGAAAATTCCAATCAACAACGATTTGGTGTTGTCAAATTTAAGCAATTTTGTCAATAAATACGAAAGAGCCAAAATAAAAACTTGGTTTGAGATTAACAATTCTTCTATTCTTTTGTTCAATTGATTATTGGCGGAATAAAATGGAGTTCTTTAATTTTATCCGAATGACAGCCAGATGAGAGAAACCGAATTCGAATTTAAATATGTCTGTTTTAATCAGAAAAATTAAGACTAGAAATGATTCGATCGATAATTTAAAAGAAGTATGCTCATTTTTAGAAAGCTTTTTTCAACCCGAAAAATAAATGATATCTCGAATTTTCTTTTCGTTGACATTTGTTTTCGTGCGACCGATCGTTAACCGACGTTATCTAGTGTTATTGTTTTCGAGAGTTAATAACATAAGTTATTTACCATATAAACTTATCAGATTTTAGTTCAAAGGCAAGCTTTACACTTGTAAGTTTTTTTGTAAGTTTACGACTTTTGGCCAATGGGTATATTGCATTTTGAAAATCCATGTGCCAGAAGAGGTACAAGTGTAAAGCTAGCCAAATAATATTTTTTTTTTCGTAAGAAGCAAGTACTTTGTGGTTAGGTATTATATATTTAAAATAATACCAACATTTAGTATTTAACGACGAATATTTATTATTTTATATATCGACCAGTTTCGCTTCGACCAAGCTTCATCAGGATATAATAATAACCAAATACTAAGACATACCTGATGAGGCTTGGTCAAAGCGAAAATATAAAATAATAAATATTCGTGGTTAAATACTAAGTATTTGTTTTATTGTAAAAATATTACTTGTTAATGGAAAAAAATCCAATGAAAACAACTATTTCTTAATTTTTGACATCTCTCATGTTGGTACCAATTCTGACGTTAGATGTCTCAATTATTATAAGCAATAATTATCAGCCTGAAAATCCTTTATATCCACATAATATTTACGACGGGTCCCGTCAGCGGCATGTATCTTTTCTCAGAAGATTGTTTCAATGTGGATAAGTGTTTCAGACTGATAATTATTATTTATAATAATTGTTACTCTTGTCTTAAACATTAGGTTATCAATTAAAAATAATTAAATGGCTCAACTTATCAAACCGATTTCGTAAGCCGCAAGTTTGTACGAACGCGATTAGACCCATCAAACAACTTGCGTAAAAACGACTACTGTAACTTACTTACTTTCACAAATTACGATAAGTGACTTACGGTGTCGTTAACATTGGTAATTTTGCCATAAATCTTAGTCGTGTAATTACGGAAGCGTCTAACAGGAAAAACTTGCGTACGTACGGCGGTCTAATACACATACCTGCGCATCCGAATTCCAGAAAAAAACTCATTTGGTAGAAAGCAATTGTTTAATGCAGTATCTATCACGTAATATATTATGAGATTATAGAGTAAGTATCAAGTTTTTTAGTAATACCTCGGCTACATAAGTTTTCTAACCTTCCCTTCACCTTCTTCCTTGTTATGTTATACGGTGCCAGTGATAACTCCTGGAGCGCCAAGCGATGCATTCGATTCTGCAAACAATGTCTAAAATATTATATTTTCCTTGGAAATATTGGGCGATAAATTGGTTGGTAGTGAAGAAAATAGTTTTTTGTTTTGAAGAGTTTTAATTTTCAATGTACTATCGTTACTAAAATTTTAATTTTTATGCTACCGGTTTCGACACATCCGTGTCATTCACTAGCAAACTTAAAACTAAACTTAAAATTTAAAAAACAAGTACAGAAATGAATTAGATGTTATTAGGTGGGGGTGGTGGGAGGGGTGATTTTGGGGGAAGGGGAGAACAGTGGGCGGGGTCAATATCACACGGGAACAAAGTCAAAAGGGGAGATTTGCAGGGTGCTATTATTTTGTTAACTAAATTAATTTTTGATTTAATTTTTTTGTTTATTTCTAAAGTTTCTAAAGCGCACAAGTTAAAGTATGAATTTATATTTATATGTTTAAATTTGGTTTTTTCTTTGTTGAAGCTATGGCCTGTCTCTATTAAATGATTGGCGAATTCAGAATAGTTATTATTTCGTAAACAGAGTTCATGTTCCCTGATCATTAGTCATTCCTACGTACTGGGCGTCGCAATCATTACATTCCAAAGTGTATATCCCGTTTTTTTTCGAATTTATTAGAAACATCCTTGTTATTAATTAATTTTTTTTATTTTAGAATTAGTATAGAAGGCTGGAGAAATGTGATCTGGTAATATGCGGGATATTTTTAAAGATAAGTCGCCTGTAAAAAGAAGTTTTTTATATATTAAGTTTTTACCAGGTTCGTTGTTATTATTGCCACTATAAATGTACTTTTTTGTTAAAAATTTTGTTTGTTTCTTATTAACTAAGCGATTAATTATTTCAGGTTTATAACCATTGTTTAGGCCTATTTGTTTTATAATGTTAATTTCATTATTATAATTATCATTGCTTAAAGGGACATTAATAGCACGATGAATCATTGAGTTGAAGGAAGCAAGTTTGTGAGATATGGGATGAAGTGAAGTTGATGGTATAACACAGTCAGTGTGTGTAGGTTTTCTATAAATATTAAATACACACTTATTATTTTCTAAATTAATATTTAAGTCTAAGAAGTTCAAACTGTTGTTATCAAGTTTGCTAGTGAATGACACGGATGTGTCGAAACCGGTAGCATAAAAATTAAAATTTAAGTAACGATAGTACATTGAAAATTAAAACTCTTCAAAACAAAATGTCTAGAAATTGTTACATAGTTAATGCCCAAGAAATACAAAAAATCAAAAAAAAGAAAATAGTTTTTGAATGATAAGATAAATAAAACTTAGAAACTTGTATATCGTCTGTAAGTCGCTTCACCACAGTGTGATGAGGTCTTCGGAAGGGGAAATAGCTATCACACGCAATAATATTTAAGCAGCAGAACTTGATAATAAACTGTTAGAAATGTTAAAATGTGTGTACGTAAAATGTTTCTTCGTTTCTCCCTTATTATTTCCTACACCATCCGATTGTGATGTAACTTTGGTGATTTTTTGTGCGCACGCTTGCAAAGGTATTTCATAAATAATGGTGAACTCTGGTTTTATAAAATTTGTATAAAAAATTACAAAAGGTGGCGTGAAGATGGAAATGGAATCTAAGAGAGAATGCAGTGGAACGGGGTGGGAACGGGGTCTTATAGATAGGGCATGCAGGGAGTAACGAAATGAATTTTTTCTTTCTTTGAGTAGCGTTCAACGCATGCCGGGTGCTCGCTAGTAATAAATATATTAAAAACTTTTTATGAAAAATAGAGTTATACAAATTAAACTTGATATAATAAATACATTAAAAATATAAATAGATAATACATACCACGATACTATCGACGTTTCAGGTTTAATACGGGGTATCAATCTTTGCTTACAAATATAAAATTGGATGCCTCTCAAGCTTATTTGGACGAAGCTTTGAAGAAAATAAAATAACACAATACTGATGATTTTCAAAAAATATGCAGTTGGTAAAAATGACAGAAGAGAAATTTGGTTGGGTAGCGTTTTCGGAAGGTTCCGAGTTTTCTCCTTAGTCGCATCCAAAACATATGTCTTTTTGACTAGAATTGATTGAATAATATTTCTAATTTAATGAAACAACTAACTTTGTGTACACCACTACAATCATAATTATCGACAGTTTCGAAACCGATGGTTTCTTCATCAGGATAATAACAATAATGACATAGAATTATTATTGTTCTTTTTATCCTGACGAAGAAACCATCGGTTTCGAAACATGTCGATAATTATGATTATATAGTGGTGAACACAGAGTTATTTGTTTCATTCAATTAAAAATAACGCCACAAAGTGATTTTGCAAATACTGAAGAAAGAGTTATTTAAAGGCAGGCAAAATAAAGGAGAAGTAGCCAGAGACACGGACGGAAAATATGCCATGAGACATGAATATTTGAACTAATTAAATGTAAGTTGAGAAGCTAAAAAAATAATTTATTGTTATTTTATTTTTAATAATACTGAGTAACTATTTAGAACCGGCTCAAGTATGGGCGCCCCATAAAAGCCCGAGTAAATCTAGCTTCCAAGAAACTGGACTTCTTGTGTAGGGGTAGAAGATTCTTTAATAGTGACCAGGGGCTAACCTTACACAAATCTCAAGTACGCCTAACAATTGAGTCACCTCTGAGCTGGAACCCCATAATGCTCGATAAACCTACTTGATTCTGTGAAAAGGAGGACGGTCAGTTTGTACGATTGCCCTCTATAATGCATAAACATAAAGTACATATGCTGAGTCTGTTCTACGTGTATTTTAATGGAGCCTGCTCTAAAGAGCTAGAAACATTGATCACCGGTGCACTTTTGTGATACTCGACGGACACAAACCCTTTCACGTTTACCCGTTCGTTTCTTAGACTTGATTTTGTGTAAGTCGGCTAATACGCGGAACGAGCTAAAGGCATCTGTTTTTCCTTCTTCACGTAATCCCTTCCTACAGCCCCAACCTTAACCTGCCTCATAATGCTGCCTAACCGGGCGGCAATTTAGTGTCCATATATTTACACTATATAAACCGGGGCGCTCTTGTAAGATGTCACATAAAAAAAATCTTTGAACTCCACATAATTTATAGACCGATAGAACGACAATAATATCGTAAAATATAATAGGTACAATAATAAAATAAAATACTCATATGTATTCAAAATATGATCTATGTAGGTAAAGATATATATTTTTTTAATAAAAAAATGCTTTAAACAAAATGCACGGCATAAATGAAAGAACAAATTGATTTTGCTAATATTCTTGTTTGGTCCAACACTGTGAAAGAATTTTGGAAGCTTTAATCTTGGAAAATTAATTTGGCGTGATTACTTCACGTAAATTGAGTTTGTTTGAAGTAGAGTAAGCTATTGGGAAACAAAATTCTTACGGAAAGCCACGTGGCAAATTGATTGAAAATTAATGACGGTTTTTAGGCCGGTAATAAAAAAAACTTCAAATGCTTTAGGAAACATTAAAAAATTAATATTTTTGATGTAATTAAGGCATCTTGGTCTTTTTTATTTTGTTTTGAAGAGTTTTATTCATAATGCTTCTTCTTTTCGTGCCCTGTCCCATATTGGCTATGCGGACTTTGTTTACTGCGGCCCGGAACAGCTCTACAGTAGACTGGCCAAACCACTGTCTCAAGTTTTTCAGCCACGATGTCCTCCTTCTTCCAGGGCCCCGCCTACGGCAATCTTTCCATGCATTATAAAATGCAAGATCTCGTACTTCTCCGGATGTCTCATCACGTGTCCTAGATATTGAAGTTTTCGATTTTTTATTGTTTTAATAACATCTTTTTCTTTATTCATCCAAACCATAACACCTTCATTCGTAACTCTGTCCATCCAGCTTATTTTGAGTATTCTTCTGTAGATCCACATCTCGAATGCCTCAAGTCGCCTTATCAGTTCTTCAGTAAGTGTCCAGGCTTCCATTCTATAAAATAATACTGAACACACGTAGCGTCTGACCATTTGCATTCGTAATCCAAGGTTGAGATCATGACTACAATGCGGATAAAGATTGCACGAGCTTTCTCAATGGGGCATTTGATTTCAACCGAAGGATCCCATCTTTCATAATGCACAAACCGCCAAAAAGACCTTTAAAAGGACCTCTGTAAATGCCTCACCTATCTCACACACTTAAAAACTCTCAGAGGCTCCCGTAGACACAGATTAAAGCATCCCCACTCTCAAGGTCACATAAAAGGCGTTTCAATTGTTTAAGGCCAAAAAAAAAACAATTGAATTCTCTGGAGACGTCCATTACCAGAAAGGTTCTCTACTAACTGAAGGAAAGCATTTTTAAATAAATTAATGTATGCGTGACGTAGGAATGAATTCGCAACATTCGCAAATATGTTTGTAACTTTCCGATTTGGAATGTGAGACAATGAGAAGTTTCTGGTCTGTTCTCCGGAGACCTATAAATTACTGGCCCCCGAGCACCTGTCAATCGAGAACCTACGTATACACTATTTATGGGTTTTAAAGCCATATTAAAGCCCTTGAGATTACTCGATTTCGCGAGGAGAGGATTCGCATTATTGATAAGTTATTTTCTTACGTTTTTATTCAGTGCGTCAAAGGGTGAAGGTTTCCAATTTTCGATCGACGTATTTTATTACGCGACGAGTTCTGTTTTAATTATATACATTGTTACTCTACCGTCTACTTCCTTATATTTAGATTAACTAGAAAATTATTTAATTCAGCACCTCTGACATCTTTGGGGATGCTGTGTGGAGGTCTTTTTAAGGGCACGAAGAAGAGTAAGTTCTAGGAAGGAAACGGGTTGAGGGATTGGTAGGAATCTGCAGTTGGGAGTCAATGTGTCCAGGAATGAAGGACATATGAATCCGATCCTCCCACTGCGGTGCAAGGTAGTTAGCCGGCATAGTCCAGCGGTAGGTCGTTAGACTCCTATTCCGAAGGCCGCGGGTTCGAACCCGGCGTGCGCAAGTAATGTTTATTTAATTGATTTGTGTTATTTCACAATTAATTGTTTAAAATAACATATAGTATATTTGCGGCACGTTCCAGAGTGGAAGATACTCTTAGTATCGCCCTGGTGTAAGACCACTATTCAGAATTGAAACGTTGCTTGAAATGGCTTTAGCTGTGTTTAGTGACTAGATCTGCCAGGTACTTCTCCATCTTCCTCTTCTTCGTCTCCTTACCTTCCCCACTTACCTTCCGCCTCATAACATACCCCATTTGGGGATGCCATATTCTCACTGGCTCCAGACGGGAGCAGTTGGGACTCTTGTGAGGTATTCACTATAAAAATAAAAATAAAACTATAAAAAGAGAGGTTTAAAGGCCTCCCACCTTATCCACCATCAAGATCTGAACAAACCTCACATCATGAACCCGGCCACCCCTCACAAGTCACCAAAATTAGCGACCCACTTGGCATGACCTCTGGCAGAGGATATCCAATAAATGGTTCCTGGGGTGGCGTTATCCATACAGACACTTCAGGTCAAGAGAATTATTGTAAAAATTATGAGAAATAAATAAGTTTCTTTGACCAATTACAAAAAGTTATGGCAGAGTTCTGGTGTCATGGACTTAAACAGATGTTTTTCTAGAAGTTCTTGGATAATAAAACTATTCCAAGACGATGCCAGCTTCCAAAATGGTTTTAACTGCTACAGACAGATTCAACCTATACCCATTTGTCTGCTGGATAATCGCACCTTTTTATTAAAATTTAAATAAAAAATATCTTTTCATCATACTTTTTTATTTTAAAGTTTTGCTACTGTGTCTACAAGTGCTGTAAATTTATTTGTGTTACCAATTATCTCACTACTAGGCAAAAATATCCATCTACAAAAATATAACTAGAATAAAACTAGTAATTTAATATTTAAAGTATTTAGACTATTAGTTATATCTTCTTCCTACAATATCCTCCTTCCAACACTGATTTACAATTATCTGGCTTATTAACTTTATTTTTCTAAAAAAATTCTATCGACCAGCGATCTACAGAAATGTCGAACTCAATATCAACCCCAACAGTTTTTTTTTATATGGGTGCTCAACAAAAATTGGTAGATTTTCCTAGAGACATTTTCACTTGACAGCTTTAAGGGTTATGTCTTTCTGTTATGATAAATCTTCCTTCCTCGATAGCTTCCGCAGCTTTATTTCCCGTTAAATTTATAGACCGTAATCAATCAAAAGAAAGAATTGATTTCAATTAAATACACGAAGGCTGAAACACTCTTACTTTGACAGATATGCTTAAAATATTTGTTTAAATTACTTATGAAATAAATTGTTTCTTCCAGATCGTTAAGAAAATTAAGGAAAAAGACCAAAAGAATAATTCACATTATTTAGAATTCACATAAATTTTTTATGCTATATCTTATTGAAGGTCTAGGACGATCATATTGAAATAACTTAACATTATCGGATCGACAGGCTCAACTTCCCACGATTTTATATCGATAACCCCAGCAGGGTGCACTGTTGACAGCCGAACCGATATTGACAGGTAATAAATAAAAAAATCGTTATATGATGGCAACACTGGCAGACCTCTTTTTCGATTTACATTCCTAAACGTCAAAGAAGAGAAATACTTACTATAATAGATATTGGCAGTCGGCATGTAATTTTTGACATTATCGAGGAATTTAATTAGTTACTAAGGTCTTTTTGGTCATATTTGAATAATTTTTCATTATTCCAAGCTGGGTAGGAATCAATTGACCGCGCCTTAGATGAAGTAATGAAGTATTTCGATTGCACATACGATTTTTTCAATTCTACTAACTTTGTTCGATTACCGATATTCATTAATAAGAATCCTTTTCAAGAGGACCTCATCAATAACATTAAGAAATTCTACACACGTAATTAAAATTGATGTGAGTATTACATATATTACAAAAGGAACTCTATCCCCTTAAGGTAGATTCAGACTGGACGACGTACGTACGCATCGCTACGCCAAACAATGCTTAGCAACCCATACATTTTCTATGAAAATGGCCACAGACATCGCACGTCGCGATGCGTGTGGCCAATGTGATTCTAAAACATAAATTTTCATTGAAAATCTATGGTTGCTAAGTAGCCCAGATATTGTTAGGCGTAGCGATGCATACATACGTCGACCCAGTCTGAATCTACCATTATTTTCATGCTATGTACATACAGATAAATCAAGTAAAAGTCAAGCATTTAATAATGCCTAAGCCTTGCAATTTTGTAACTCATTTATACCGTTAACAATTCACGATTATCTCAACTATGAAATGCAGAAATAAAACTTAACAACTTATTTTTGACTGTCTGTTAAAAATAGCCCCTCATAGTTGAATATTTCTTAAGCCAAATAATAGTGACCTGTCATATTTAGTGTCTTACTCATTGAGGATCAACTGCAGGACGAAGGATTTAAACGGAGAAAACGGCGGTCGCGGAATGGCCTGTAATGCAGCCAGAGAAAAGATTGTTTATGACATAAATGCACAAAATGAGATATTCAGTGTGGCGTTTTTATTATTACGTCTTGAAATATTATTAAAGTTTCTCCAACTCAACAGAATGGGAATAAGGCATTTGCCGAATGACAAAACGTCAACGAAGTGCAGTGAAACAATGTATAGATTTTTTTAAACATTTATTTTACTCTCTTTTCTCGATTACTCGAGGATTTTTAAAAATTTAAATTGAGCAAGGACTTGGTGTTTAGGGAGTAAGCCAATGATGAATGAAGAATAGCGAACGTAAATACGGGTTCTACTAGCTTAATTTCGAGTCGGTATTCGTCATATCACAAACGGAAAACAATCGTAGTTTTTCTCTAAAGCGCACATGGGTTTAAACTTAAATAGCATTATTACGAATCATTGGAATGGTTTTCGCTAAATCGTGTCAACAAATTTTGTGGTCGTAGAATTCTTTTGGTTACCAGAGAGTTACGTAAAAACTAAATTAGTTTTTGTAAATCTAACAAAGCAAATTAATATACAGAGTGGCGTAAAAGTTGGCATAGTTTATCAACGCGTATTCTGCTTCTGGTTACTTCGCAAATGTCAAAGTTGTAATGACATGAGACGCCATCTTCAAAAATTAGAGCATTATCCGGTAGATCAATCTACTAGGATTGCCCGAGGGAACAGGTAAAAATTATAAAAAAAAATAACGCCTTTCACATCTTAATTACGCAATACATACAAACTTGGAGCTGTGTACCTTGCTGAAACATATTGATCATGGGCCCAATGAAAACCTTGGCAAAGGAATTTACGCAAATAATGCATTTTAATTATAATTTTTTAACTTAAAAAAACATGAAATGTCATTTTTTACCGACCGCCATATCACGAATTACGAAGGTAATTACGAAGAAAACACACTTTGTATCAGATAATATTATAATAAGATTATAATAATATTATTTTTATTATAACTTATTGTAATAATATAATACTATATGATATTATATTATAATAAGAAATAAGTAATTTTCGCACATAATAAATAATGGATATTAATCATTATTTTGTTGTATTTAGAAACACGAAAACCATTTCCCCAATCGGTGCCATAGCTGCCATCTGTGCTACCGACGAACGTTTTGCAAATAAAATAGGCACTGCCAAAATAATAATACATTTATTTCATATAAGATTATACAATAACATATGCGGAAATTTAGATCATAACATAATTTCATATTGCGATGTTTAGTTCATAACATATTTCATATTACATTGTTTAATTATATATAAATAATAAATATTTAATTATAAATATATATATTTAATAATACAAAAGCATTTGTTTTACCAGTAGCTAGAAACAATATAATCAATAATACCCACAGGTTTTAATGCAACTTTTTTTTAATATACTTAAAAAAAATTATATATTAAAAAAATGCGAGTTTTTAATTTCAGCAATTATGTTTCATATATAATACATTCACTTTTGTATCACAAACCATGTTACACAAACCTAGCGTAGCCACTAAACTAATGAAAACTAGGATGTTTTTCTTGCCTTGACGCGAGCAGGCGCTATGAAGGGGGCACTTTCTTTTGTATCACAAACCATGTTACACAAACCTAGCGTAGCCGCTAAACTACTTGAAAACTGGGATGTTTTTCTTCCCTTGACGCGAGCAGGCGGTATAAAGGGGGCAATGCATATTAAAAGTATCCCGGTTTTGGAAATATTTACCAAATATTATTATGCTTTGTTAATCAATGTAAACTGTTGGACTCCCGAATAAAATAAAATTATCTATGCTTCTGAGCTTCTGCATTTAATTAATTTTTCAAAAATGTTCCCGAATTCATTTTTGTGTATTTCAGATATGAGAAATGTGTGAAGGTTAGATAAGCAGTTTAGTATGGTAATGGTGTTTGAGGAAGTATGTGTGGGTAGAAGTAGAAGCGGATAAAAGGAGAGAAAGAGGGTAAGAGAGGTATTGAAGGCGGTTGGTTACGAGTGATAGATAGCGGATCCTCTCCACAAATTTGCCGGAAGTGGTATGAACCCTTTGCGAAGGAAGCGTTATGGGAATTTTATGCGTTCTTGTTATCCTTATGTAAATAAATTCACGCTTTACAAATAAAAATATTTTTTCTTTTGGCCTATCTCTCCTTTTTGTGGTGGTTGACCCTCATATTCTGCAATAAAACATGCTGTTTTTCATATTCAAACAAAAAGATTTTTTCTGTTCAACTGTATGTTATAATATGGTGAAAATGTTCAAATTTAACATCACTGAATGAAAATACCGCTTTATAATACTACTAGCGGGAGTGAAAAATTACGGGATAGTATAATTGTGAGATTGATAATAATTGCATGTTAAAATCACTAAATCTTAAATTGCTTGTCAAGATTTACCCTAAGAAACTTAAAAAAAAGGAAAACACATTTCAAATATTATAGGAGTAAAATAATTTTTTTGTGAAACATATTATATTACATGAAGTTAAGTTATCGCGTGGCTGAATACTTCACACGATCAGTTCCATTTTAAAAAAATACACATAAATTAGAAGACAGACGGAGAGACTGAAAACCCAAATTGGGTTTTTTTTATGTAATACATTTTACTTTGGTTATTTATTTATTTGTTTTTGTTTTTTTGTATCATAATAATTTTACCTTTATGAAACATTTGACAACTGCCGATTTTCTGCTTTTCAAGAAAATGAAGAATGAATTACTCTCATGTGTCGATTTTTTATTTCCAGAGAATATTGGACATACGGAACTTGAATGGATGCGCTCGTCCATGGAGTTACTTTCAAGCGACTCGATCGCCGCTCATCTGTACCCTCCATACTATTATTAGTGTTCGCAAACGCTGCTACGCGCTGCACTACAAACATAGTATGGCGGGGCTTGTAAGTAGCTCAATTACAGTCCTTCCAGTCAGGAGACTAGTTCTGATCTGCCGAGCTCCTGAAACCTAATGACTTCGTACATTTACCTTCGGACACCTTCGGCATAAATTGGTAACGACTGAAGAGAAGAGCACAGGGCTTCCTATGGTAAAGTAATAACTAAATCATAGACTATTATGATACATTAAACAAGGTGGCACAAAAGTCATCACCTTATCAAAAGATGCCATAGCTTTTGAAAATGATGGCAAATGTTAGTTTTGCTTTGACATTTTTGAAGTAAACAAATACAAAATACACGCCAATAAGAGATAAATGGCTATACACCTCAATAACGAGTATAAAATTTTTTTTTGATTGAAACCGGCCAGTGAAAATCTCCAAAATTCTCGTTTGGTGAGTTGCACTAGCCGACAAGATCACCCGATTAATGATTAATTATTTATTAAACAACTGATCAACGGTTAACCGTTTCAGATTTTTTATGGGGTTTCTTGAAATCACGAATCTATGTCAACAAGCCTCAGACTCTTGAAGCCCTCAAAGAGCATATCTGCGGACACCCTCGAAGAGAATATTGCGAGAACCTATTGCCGGAAGGATGATTGAAAATGCCATAAATCGGGCCCGTTTGGTAACAATTCTGGCCGTGGCCACTTGGCCGATATCATTTTTCGACTTAATGGAAACAAAATTAAGGTTTCAAATAAACACAATTCAAAAGCAAAAACAAAATTTTTTTATTCATATAAAAATTTACATGCAAAGAACATCAGGTGACAACTTTTGCGCCACCCTATAGTTACCTAGTAGATTCGCCTTTACTTTATCATCTGCAGAGCAGTATTACGTCAACCATTGATATTTGATGTACCGATGAAGTACGTGTCCATCCCAAACAATTTGCCCACCATTCCAAACACATGTTAATTTGTACGGTGCCTATAAAATTTTTCAATAGAATTCCACTAAAAATAACAGGTACAACTTTACTATCATACTCACAACACAAGTCGTAAAATTAATATTACAAAGTTAATAAGGTTGGTAGTAGGTAGTAGCCATTTTACGAAGTTTTGTTTTCTTTCTTAGTGGTAGGGCCTTTCAATACACAGCTACACTTATCTCTCATCTACATTATACATCTATATATCACACGGAGAAAAATGTTACTCTAAAATACGATCATTTTATTGGTAAAAACGGTTAAAAACGGGACTGAAGTTCTTACGAACAAATTAACAGTGTTTCAATGTTTATTGGCGGGAAAATGTAAGAATAATTTGTTGGTGTACGTACGAAATTACTTATTCCAACAAATTATTCTTACATGTTCCCGCCAATAAACATTGAAACCCTGTTAATTTGTTCGTAAGAACTTCAGTCCCGTTTTTACGAATAAAATGATCGTATTTTAGAATAACATAACTCCGTGCATGAACCACTGTACTTTGTAATTAGTATTGTTAAATTTCCTAATCTTCCCTCCTCCTGTGGTTTTTATTCATTACCAACAATCAGTCATAAATCGATGCTCTCCGCATTACCATCTCCGCTCCAATATTCCGCTCTTTTGCTCTCTAGTGTAAGTCCGCCGCCGCTGTAACTATACAATTATTCCGCTATAAATGCACTGCAATATATAAACCAGCTCGACAGAAGAAAGTGACACAAGTTCCGTTCTAAGTTATTTTTTCCTTTCCTTTGCCTGTGACATATTTTCTCCATGTGCAGTGGTTTCATCATACATATTTCATACATTGGTCCTTCGATTACAAATTACACCCACATTATTCTGATCTTTCAGTGAAAGAAACCCACAAATAACATAAAATTACCAAATGATCACATATGTTATCAGCACGTGTAAGAAATGTAAACATAGAGCCAGTCTTCAAAACCAATAGTAGCCTGAACGCGAGTCTTTTTTCGGCAACAATAAAATATCATTTCCAAGGGCTATTCAATCACGCGTGTCTCCTTGCCCGCATTATACCCTGGTATATTATTTGCCAATATCTATTAACAGTCGATTAACCTGTGATGGTTAAGGGATCCCTGGGGTGTTGAGGGTAGGGGGGGGGGGGTGTAGGGGGATGCGGAGGTTCATCCCTTACTAGACTCAGAGAAACGTTCTTATTTTGAAACATTATTTTCATTTCAAATAACTCGAGTGAAAAATATTATGGCTTAAAAATATAAGAACAAACTATTAGTAGAATTAATAAATCTTCATTTAAAAACGATTAAAACCGTAGGAGATTTAATTACCTGCAATATTTTAGGACTTTTATTTTCAGGATAGAAAGGATCTTTTAAAAAAAGCACTTTGTTTTTGGACAAGTATGAAACTTTTATTGGCACTTTAGTACCCACCTTCCCTCCTATATATCCAACCGACTAAGATGATGTTTTTAACTAAGAAGTTAAATGCAGAAGAGAGAGAATTAATATGAGACAGTAAATTTATGAACCTCAAAATTAATCGTAATTTGTGTTCTGCAAGGGTCCCACCTCGACCCAATATTCTTCTTAATATTCATTAATGACATTGTAAGCATTTTTAAAGATGTACATGTCCTACTTTTTGCAGATGATCTATAAATTATTTAAAAGAATACGAAATATATACGATTGTCTAATTGTGCAAGCTAATTTAGATGAATTTTTTAAATGGTGCGAACAAAATACGTTATTTTTTAATATTGAGAAATGTCAAGTAATACGATTTTCCAGAACTCATTCTCATATCTTACATTAATATAATTTAACATTCGCGACTTGGGAGTTATATTCGATTCAAACTTGACATTCACAGCACATTTATATGATATAACTAATAAGGCTTTAAAGATTCTTGGAAATAATTTGGTTTGAAGCTAGACATAATTTCTTAACACTCCCTGTGATTGGTCGGCAGGTTTTTACATAACTTACACTGCTACCTCATGGGACAATTTGGTGTTATCTCACTGACTCGCATACGGGTTACCCCGCTGCAGTTTGCAAATTATTTCGAAAGAATTAATATTTTTTTTAAATGTCTTTATAATATTATTATTACTTGCTATATATTAACTGGTTAGTGGCTGAGTTGGAATCGCGTTTGGGTCCCACCCATGTGTCGCGTGTTCAATTCCTCGGCTGGCTAAGTCCTCCATCACGACACAGTCAACATTTTTCGCTGTAGGAGGTGGTAGTAGAAGATTATTAAATATTGTCAGGTAAACATGTTGATTATTAAAATCAGCTGGTATGCGAAACTTCCTGACTTCATCTAAGTTTCAATGTTCCTTTAATGAGGTTATAAGTCGTAATGTATATTATAGAAGTTAGTTGAAACCAAACTCTTATTAAATCCACCACTTCTTTAATTGGTATATTAGATTGATATTTGAGATATAACCTACTTATTTTTCAATCACAATAAACGCTCTGTAGGAAACAAATACTGATACGCTGTTAAAATATTGATATAATTGATTATTTCGTAATGATATATTTACTTTCGGAGTATTTCCGCCAAGTCATGATAAATCTATCTTTTGTAACTCTTCTCCACGTTATGATAAATTATCCTTCAGGTAAGAAATCTCTTTTGTAATTTGTTTGTCCAAGTGATAAATCACGGGAAGGTACTTTGGAAATTCGTTTTTATTACTCCTTATTTACCAATAAAATAGTCTTCATGGAATTTTAAGATTATAAATTAATGGAAGGGTGATTTCTACTACACCTTTCTTATCCCATTTTATGATTTGGACAGCTGGAGAAATGGTTTCTTTCTTGAATACATTTTTATTATGCTACATTTAACCCGTGAATTTCAAAAGAAATTACAGTATATTATATTATGCCACTCAAATAAATAAAGTGTTTGTATTTTAATTCTGTTTATTGAAGTGCTTTTGGATACAAAGTATTATTTGTTTTTTCGTACATGGATTTTTCCAAATTTACCCCCTGCTTTCCCCTACCTCTACTATTTTTCCTTTGTTAACCCCTACCTCTGCCCCTCTCTCGTCCCCAAACCCTCCGGCACCCCTCCCCTGTGAGTCATTTTCCGCCCCGTTCCCCTCCCGCGTCCCCTTCCCGATAATATCCTTTTAACTTTTTCGCCTTCCCCCCCCTCCCGCATCCTATCCACCACCGCGTTTCTCTTCCACTTTTCCCTCTTTCCCCCCTACCTTCTATCCATGATTCCTTTCCACCTCTCCCCTTGCCACTAAACTACACGAAGTACACACATTTCAAATATATACACTCGCGGACCACCTATTGTAATTTTTTAATACAAATTCCATAACTCTAGAACTCATCATTATATTAAAAAACCTTCACAGGCGTGCGCACAATACCTCCAATCGGATGAATATTAAGAAATGCTTTCGGTACAAACAAAGAAACATTGAATTTTATGTATGAATATTTAAAACAAGTTATTTTTTATATAAAAAAAACCTATTTAGACATGAATTAACAGTCGTTGAAATAAAACCTTTTTTTAAGGTCATATTTCATAATTGGTGTAAACTTATGGTAGGTTCAGACTGGACGACGTACGTACGCATCGCTACTCAAACAATGCTTAGCAACCCATACTGTTTCTATGAAAATGGCCACAAACATCGCACGTCGCGATGCGTGTGGCCAATGTGATTCTAAAACATACATTTTCATTGAAAATCTATGGTTGCTAAGCAGTCCAGATATTGTTAGGCGTAGCGATGGGCACGTACGTCGACCCAGTCTGAATCTACCATTATTTATCTTGCGTCGTTAGTTCAAATAGTGCAAATTCAGTGAATATTATTTAAATATTTGAAACTTGCATCTATTGTTCCATTGTTGCACCCTGTGAGCGAAGAATGGAACTAAATTCTCGAAGAATTCGCTTTATTCTTGAGGATTCTACAGCTAACTTATGCATGTACCAGCCCACCCCAAACACCTTCTATACTCCCCCTAGAACCCCCCCACCCACCAACCGTTCAACCCCCTCACACGGTCCGGGCGGGGAATGCACGGATTAACGGCACTAGCTGACTGGTCGAAATCTCTAAATATTTTTCGCAATGACCACTGTTAATTACGAAGTTTTCAGCCGTGGAAAAGTTGGATTAGAATAAAAAACGCGAGGTTATTAAAAAAAAAAGATTGTTACGCTGATTGAGATTGTAATTGCTAAAAACAGCCATGCTGGTTTTTGCTGAAAATTTTGAATAAAAAAACATTGTTTGGCGTTATGACTCACATACATATTTTGTTACGAGTTATTCTTGTTTCAGCAAATAACAAAATAACGGCGTAACCCACGGTGACCCTTACTTTATAAATTGGAAGAATAATATAAGAGTATGTACGAGACGATGTATAAATGTGATTGAAGCAAGGAGTGTGCCAAAACTGAGTTGTTTGACGATCCATCTTATCTGCCTATGCCTGATCAAACAAGCCAAAAATATTTGTATTCTTAGTGTGCCTAATATGCTGACAGCCAGCGTGGTCCAAGTGCAAGATTCCCGACTCCCAATCCGAAAGTCGCGGGTCCGAACCCGGCGTGCGCAAATAAATTTTATTTGGGTAATTTGTGTTATTTCACAATTAATTAATAAACAATAATATATATAGTATATTTGAGGCACGTTCCAGAGTGGATATTCTCAGTATCGCCCTGGTATAATATGGTCTTATACCGGGGCGATACTGAGAATATCTTCCACTCTGGAACGTGTCTCAAATATACTATATACATTATTAATGAAACGTTGCTTGAAATGGCTTTAGCCGTGTTTGGTGTATATAATACATCAGAAATGAAATGTTGCTTGAAATGGCTTTAGCCGTGTTTGGTGACCAGATCTGAATAGCCAGGTTCTTCTCCACTCCACTTCTACATCTCCTTCCCCTCTCCACTACGGTCAGCCTCACAACATACCCCGCTTGGGGATGCCATAATCTCAAAGGCTCCTGACAGGGGCATTTAGGACTCTTGAGCATATTTAAAAAATCATATTTAAAAAAACCCGTTATGTTGGCAGCATTGCATTTTTCTATTTCTATCGTCACGCCGGTATTTGTAGCAATAAAATTTTTATATTTTGTTATCAGAAATTTGTCAATGTAATACATTCACTATTTTTAATGTATCTACGCCAAAATGAATTACTGGTTTTGAAAGCAGATGAAATACTCTTTGGGATTTTAATATTAAAATGCACAAGTGCAATAAAACATATAAAATATCTGATTTCTAAAATAGAGGAATTTATTCATGGTCGTTTTATCGCTTACTGATTGCGTTTCTTGTAAAGGTAGAAATATTACTTTATATGTAACTATAAAAACATATTTTATTACACAGATCTATTAGGTTAGTTAACCATGACTTTTTTTTATTTTCATATAAAAATAATTAATAAAAAATATTCACAAACTTTGACAAATCTTCCTATTTTTAGTTTATTTGTTTTTGAATAAATGTATTAAAATTATTTTGAAGAATAAGGTAAGCTTCTAGATGCAAATACAAAGAAGTGTGTTGGTCTTTCTAATACTACGTGAATTACATATCTTACCCTAATACAAAAGGAAATGGAACAATTATTCGAATCCGTCAAGTTTAGTACTGTTGAGCAAAGATGTATATAAGTGACGTCACATGGCTCCTAATGTCGTCACGAGCATTTTTAATTTGGAAAGTTATTTTAAGTAATATAACTAACAATAAAAAAATTACATGTCGTGATGTCAGAATGTAGAAAATGTAGAAAAAATGAGTGTTTCTTTGTTTGTCCTTTATGCGGTACCTAAAACATGTATTCGATGAAACTTTGATGAGTGTTTATTTATTTTTTATAAGGATATACACAGTACATTATGAAATAAGTTATGTTAAATTAAATTACATGGTTATAGTACCTATTAAGTGTGTCCTCAGAATCTCATTAGGTAATTTTGCCTGAGGTTTGAAAAGGTTTTAAAATTTGATTAATGAATGAATCTTCTATACAGTTAAGGTACGTACTTTTTCTTCAAAATCAAACAAAAAAAAAATTCTTTCACATGACCTTATTGGTCACTCAGCCGAGTTACCGCCCCACCACTTACCCCGCCCCCAACTAACCAACACCTACTATAATTTATGTTTTTGTAGAAAAAAAAAAAAAAAAACATCAAAAATGTCACCGGAGACCAAAATTTCATTTACATTTTTTACTTCAAATAATGTCAGGAATCACTGGTTAAAGTAACTCAAGTACGTACCTTAACACCCTGTATATATAAAAATGAATCCCTGTTTCGCTTGGTCACGCCATAACTTTAGAACGACTTATTTCGTTCATATTTTTAAAATAATGTTTCTAATACTTTGTAGAAGGTTCTTACGGAAAGAAAAATTAAGAAAACTGCGCAGAAAATTGGATAATTTCAGAAAACTTAATGAATTTTTTAACTTCGTTTTTTAACTTTTCTAACATTTGACAGTTAGGGCGTTTTAATATGTTTAGAGATATTTCCTATACTATTCATCCGATTGCGATTAAAATTTAGTGATTTGTTGTGGACATGCCCATGAAGGTTTCTATATAGCAAAATTTCTATATTGGTGAGTTATGGAGTTATGAAATGTGCAAACAAAATTGCAATAGGGCGCACGCGAGTTTTTTGAAAAATTAGTGTATTTTATGGAGTTTACCGGCAGGGAAAAAAGGCAGTAGGGGGAAGGGAATCGGAAGGGGCATAGGGAAATGAAAGAGAGGGAAGCGGAGGGGGAACACGGAGAAGGTGAAAAGGGAACGCACGAAGGGAGGGGACGAGGCAGGGGAAGAGGTGGCGGAAGGGGAACGGGGGTCGGTAAAGTCGTTCAAGGAAAACAGGGATTTTTTTTTATATATATACAGGGTGTTAAGGTACGTACTTGAGTTACTTTAACCAGTGATTCCTGACATTATTTGGAGTAAAAAATGTAAATGAAATTTTGGTCTCCGGTGACTTTTTTATGTCAATTTTTTTTTTTTCAAAATATTTTTTCTTCAAAATCAAATTAAAAAAAAATTCTTTCACATGACCTTATTGGTCACTCAGTCGAGTTACCGCCCCACCACTTACCCCGCCCCCAACTACCCAACACCTACTATTATTTATGTTTTTGTAGAAAAAAATGTCACCGGAGACCAAAATTTCATTTACATTTTTTACTTCAAATAATGTCAGGAATCACTGGTTAAAGTAACTCAAGTACGTACCTTAACACCCTGTATAGCTTGCCGGGTATCAGCTAGTATAATAATGAAAACGTTGTACATGTACACTTGTACACTGTACACGGTGAGCTCTGCATTTTACAATAGGTGGCGGCTGAGTTCTCTCTGCAGTCCATATAGTTTAGCGGCAAGGTTAATTAATTAATTGCTAGTTATTATACAGGAACTGTACAAAACAAAAAATTGTGTTCATTCATTTTTGATTGGCGAAGGCAGCGTTAAGTATTTTAGACATTATTTTAATGAACAGTTTACATTGTAGATGTGTAACACGGATTATACTCCACTGAAACTCAAACATTCTAGTTGCTTATTTTATAATACTTATCCATAAAAGGTTCAAAGTAAGGATGAATGAAGAAGATCAGAATGCACGCATTAGCCATTCAAAAGCAGAAGTGTGTTATTTTTCAAAATAACGTGAAAAGGTCTAGCATAAATTATTAGAGATGGGAATCGCAGGTCCTTTTTGCTGAGTTCTGAGGAAGTTTTCCGGGCGAATGGCCACAGCGAATTTTTCCACCCACCGCCACTTCCCGCCGGGTGTCATATTATGGAGGCATATCTACCCTTATCCAGTCACAGTGCTTTTGGACCCACACACCCTTATATCTACATACTCTTTACCCTCTTTGTAACGATTTCTTGGTGTTGAGAACTGGTTTCATTAGCGGAAGTGAACCAAATCTGCAGTTTTTCAAATGGAAAAAAAGTTTTCATTTGTTTACATACAAAAGTCATTTTTACTAAGTGTGAAACATTTCAAAATAATTTTTTAAATAATGTTGGTAGTAATACATATTATTATTTGCTAAATTTATCTTTGTGGATGCTGTGTGGAGTGTCTTTTTAAAGGAAAGCAAAGAGAGGAGAGAGGGGGTGGGTGGAAATCACAGGGTCAGTGTAATGTTGCCATGATAATGGTTCTTTTCATGATTTTTTGTGTCATTTCTACTTCCATGATGTTCACAATGTCTATTCATACATCAATAAAAAGAAATTAATATGTATATCGTGTAGGTAACTTTGATTAGGTACCTGAACTAGCAATTGTAAAATGTAGGTAAAACATTGTTGTAGGTATGAATCCATCCCTTACACTGCGGTTCAAGGCGATTTTTTTATTCACCAGATTTACAGGAACGGGTTTAGTTTTTCCCATAGGAAAAACTAAACCCTTTCATACACTTTTCCATATAAATGATCATCTAGTAAATCCACGTTATGCAAGTGTATTATATAAGTATAATTAATACAAAACAATACAAGAACAACACGTTAATCTACCAAACTATTAAATGGGAATATAATTCACCGTCTCCAGATATTTTCATATCAGAGGGTTCGGCTCTGTGGAATTCCTAATTTGACCGATAAATCCTACTGATCCCTCAATATAAATATTTAAAAAATCTTTCGTAATTCTACATGTATTTAAAATGACTGATTTTTGCATTTTTATATACAAATTCTTTGACAAATCTAATATGCCTAAATTTTTAATAAGAGAGCTAGGTATAATGCCAGTAGCCGAAATAACAAAAGGTAATATTTTTATAGTCTGAGAATGCCAAATTCTTTTAATTTCATTTCCTAAATCTGTATACTTTCTTATTTTTTCAGAAACAGATTTTTGAATATTACAGGAATTTGGAATAGCTACATCAATAATATAAGTTATTTTTTTAATTTTGTCATGTAAAACTATATCAGGTCTATTATGACCAATTGGTCTGTCTGTTAGTATAGTTTTATCATAGTAAATTTTAAAGAAATTATTTTCTAAAAATGAATTTGGTTCGTATTCATAATATGGTACTATATTATGACAGTCAATCAAGTTATGTTTAATTACCAAACTTTGGTGAATTATTTTTAAAACCTGATTGTGCCTAAATGTATACTCAGACGGTGCTAATATAGAACATCCTGATATAATGTGTTCTATAGTTTCCTAATTTAATTTTTTTTATAATGATTATAATTAAATAACATTTACCTATCGCAGTTTTATGTTATTTCACCTCACGTGCGCTTTGAGGTTAAACGTCCGGCTGGAGAGGTCAAATGGTCAAATATAATCCCCGCCACGCAGTAAATGGGCAGACGCATCCGCCGCCAAGACCTGGACAAACCTTACCCTATTAATCCGGTACTCCTCCTATGTCACCAAATGTGGCGAACTACTTGGAGTGACCTACGGCAGAGGTGTTGGTTATCCACCAAATGGTTCCTACACTGAGGTTTGCCAACCTTCGGCTGGAATTTTGGTAACCTTCGAAGAAATAGAAGGTACCTTTCTGTTTTAGAAAAGATAATCTTACTAATAATATAAACGTGAAAGTTTGTACGGATGTATGTTTTTTACTCTTTCACGCAAAAACTACTGAATGAATTTTAATGAAACTTTACAATAATATAGCTCATACATCAGAATAACATATAGGCTATTGAGCTCTAGCGTTTCGAAATTATTTCCTATATACTATTCATTTGATTAAGATGAACATTTGGTTTTGGGAAAAAGGCGGGAGGGGGAGGGAAATCCGGGACGGGCGGAGGGAAATTAAGGAGGGGGGAGACAAGGGGGAAGGCGGAGAAAGTAGAAGGGGAATGCGTGAGGGGAAGGAGACGCGGAAGGGGAAGGAACGGGTCGAATGCGAAAGGACACGCAGGGAGAAAATAATATTGTTTAAGTTGCATTGCAACGCACGCCGGGAATCAGCTAGTAATGTAATATTATAATCTTAATCTGTTACAAACCGAAGAAATATATTATTTGCTTGAATAAATAATAGACTATTTTCATCATCTCTAAAATTTTTTTACTGAATTTTTGTTTGCGAATCTTCCCCAAATAAAGTCATGACTTGTATACTGTTTAATGTTTTCACGAATAATTTATCGCGACAAATAATTCAAACATTTACGCCTTTATTCAATTTATAGTTTCACAAGATGTGTGTTCAATAGTGCTAAGGAAGAAATAATGTTTCCACACTCTGGGATATAAAATGTTTTTATAAACGTGATATATCTGTAGATGGAGGGTAAACAGTTTTCAATAACACTTTTCGTTTATTGGCTTTGAAACCAGAAAACTTTATAGCAACTATATTATGTGTTTGAAAAATTGGAAGCAATCTACAATCTCCAACTAAAAGTAAAATAAAACAAGTTGTATTGGTATTCATAATTTTATTACAATATTCATATTGCTTTTGTGAGAATATGAACAATAGAATTGTAAAATAATGTTAAATTATTTGAACAATAATAATAATGGTACATTAAAAAATTTGGTTAAGTAACAATTAAATAATTTATAAATATCATGAAACTACGATTAAAGAATTTCATATATGATTATAAAAATGAACAAATAAACTATTCATCATACACCAGAATAATTCTTGTTGAAACCTGAAAGGATTTGCTTCGTTTCATAAATAATTTCGATTTACGTTTTAAAAGCTTTTACAAAAAAACGCTTTACCTTGAAGGTAGAAAGATACTTTTCACTTATTTGTGTATGTATTCTGTTTGATCGGAAAACAAGGGAATCGGTGAAGGTAAACACACTCTAATTCAGACACTTTTCAGGAAAGCGTAAATTTCAGCACTTTCGAAGCATTTAAGAAAACCGATATAAAATCACACGTTTTGTTTTTTGTTGTTGTTTAAATAAATCTCTCAGGAAAGCATATTTTTTATTATGTGTTTAAAAAAATAATATTTAGGTAAGTGAACGGTAATTGTATGTGATTGCATTACCAAGACAAGGAAAATGTGTGCTGTTTCAACGGAATCTTAAGTTAATACTTTCATCATAAAGCATCACTTTTATATCTATCTTTCTTCTCAACTACGGTAAATTAGAACGGTGTTCAAGTGTTGCAAGTCAATTTTTATTAAAACTGTCTTTTTATGACTTTTAAAGGTTATTCCAATCAATGTAATATATCGTTGAAGAAGACGATAACACAAATAATCTGAACGAAAATATGAAAAAATCACGACACAGAAAAATAATAGAACGGCCGCAACTGGGACTCCAACGCAGAACCTTTCCTCTTATCGGGACAAAGCGCGGCCAGTTGCGATCGTTACCTTTTATTTTTTTGTGTCTTGTTATTTTTCATATTTTTATTTAGATTAATAGTGTTATCTTTTTCTACAATGATAAAATAATGAATATAGGTACACTAGCTGAAATTTCATAAAGAAGAATCATAATTCTGGTGGTGGGAGTAGGATACGGTGGTAATTTTTCGAGATCTAATCTAGGTAGTGACCTTCTTGATCTGATTCTTGTCACTTTCTAGATTTTGCACACATGAATGTTTGTATTGAAGTTCAAGTGTTCAAAATTTTATCAATCTTGAAATAAAACAGTCGATTTGTGTAAAAAATAAACCAAAAGAAGGAAGATGTTTTGTAGTGCTAATTTGTTCAGGACATAATATATAACATTAAATATGAGTGCGTCTAACCTTTACGCGCGGCAGGTATTAATTACTAAAACGGTACAATTACTGCCATCTGTGTTTATTTTTATTTTTAAAGGGTTTTTTGTTTTCCGACAATGGGATGAAAAATCAAGAGCGAATCTATATTCATAATTTTTATTTCATATCTCAACATAAGCGACCAAACTCAACAGCCGGTGGTGTAGCTGTGTATCATTCATCTATGGACATGCATGTCCACATAAAAATCTTCTAGAGAAAGGCGAGAATCCTTTAAAAATAATTGTATCGATTCCGTTAAACGTTATTTCCGCCCGAAAAATTTCTAAATTAATCGTGATATAGCGCCTAAAGATGATTTACTTGAAATATTGTACAATCATTCACTCATAAACTCTCAGGACAAACAAATTCATAAAACTGACGATATTTCAATATTTCTCAAAAAATAATTTTTGGCTTGTGTTGGTAATGCGTTCACACACACACATATATATTTGCTTCATTTAGGAAAAATAACAATGTTACATAACTGCCTCGAAAATGATTTTATTTTAGTAATAAACTATGATGAACAAAGGTTTGCTATCATGAAATGATGTTTGCATGGTATTAATTAACAACTATTCATCGTTAGCACAACGTGATGAATATATTTAAACATGTAACTTTTAAAAATTTATCTTATTTATTTACAATAAAGAATAAAATATTTTCGTCTTAATAATTATGTGTGGTAACAAAAGAGTCTTAACAATAGACATTTAAACTATTTTACAGTGTCAAAAACTACGAATTTTGCAATATTAGTTGGTGAATATTTAGAGTAAGGTACTAATTATTTTTCTTCACTTTTCAATAATTTAATTTACGTCCTGAAATGTGATTGATTTTTCAATTTGTTTAATTTGATTATAATTTACAAAGTGTCGGAAATGCGTTGAATTAACAGAAACGTTATTAAAGCTTTCAAGACAAATCATTCAAGAACACATTTGATGTACGTTTAAATTTATTGACATGTTGGTTAAATCCCTGCCTTTAAAATAATTAATTATTTGATAGTGAACTCTAATGACACACTTAGATAATATTTTTAAGATTTTATCACTGTTGATTTGAGAACTATTTATTTGTGAATGAAGTTGATTTATTTTTTAAGTGTATTCTGACAACAACAAAAAACACTAACATTCTGTAAATCAACGAACTTATAATAATATGGCAAACCGGTTTTCACTCAGCGGCCATGCTCTCATAAGGGCAGATTTTTATATATGGCGAAAATTCAGACAATTGATCCCGTGACAGTTGGCCCTTCCATTATAATTTTTGTGCCATATTTACCAATTTCAAACCTCAAATCTGCTTCAAAAATACCTCCATCAATAAGTTGGAATGGATAACAAACAAATCTATTTCGATGGTCCCGAATAACAATGTCAGCAGTGCGATTTTGTAGTTTTGCAGTAGAGATGTTTAAAGTTTCGATCCTGCAATTTTCTAATAAAGTGTTTCTTCGATATTTTGCATTTCATTTAATTTCATTCAAAATTCCAAATTTAAATCCAAAAGAAGCTAATAAATAAGCTATCACATTGATTTTCAATTTTAGCAGATCCGATATTATTCTTCGGGACCGTCGATTTAAAGTGTCGGCTTTTTGTACTTAAACCATAGACATTTGAATATGTCTATACCTTCCCTAAGTGATAAAATCGTATTATTTCCCCCTCCTTAATACAGGTTCCATGGAACCGGCTGGGCTGGCTTATAGCTTCGCGTGAATCTAGAAAATGTGACGTCATCATTCTTGTGCGGACTAGCGTCGAGCTCTCATCGGTACATTTTATGAAATAACACGGCAACAATGGTAACTTGTGCTATTAAAACATGTAAAAATAGAAGTGAAAAAGAGTATAAACCCAATTGTCGTATTACATTCCATAGGTAGGCATTATTTGTCTTTATTTTAAGCTTCTTCACATCATATAATATGATCAGTTTTATCACACCGAGAACCATGCATTGCTGTTTACTGGGGTAAGTAAATTATGAAACATTTGTAAAAGTGTCTTAACTAAATACGGCAACAAAATATTCGACTCTCAAAACAAGTGAAACTTTCTTCGCTGTATATGGATTACGCAAGTTTGTTCAAACCGTGGCGAACAATTCGTCCAACTCCCATGTAAAAGGTCTATTCCTTCAAAAGCAGATTTCACTTTTAAGAAATAAATGGTGATATTATAATTCGAGATGCCTATATACTGTCAGATTGAATTATTGACGAATCACATATCATTACAGTCAACTCACCCCTCTGCGTCCCGCTACAGTTGGTGTGTACCCCTCTCCCTTATGTTCTCGTCTAGGTATATTCATTTGTCTATGACTTAAACGCTGTTGAATACAGTACATAGACAAATAGTTTTTTCTTGATGCATTTGAATGAAAATATGTTTTATGCTTTTGTTATTTCGGGGACACTTATTTATGTTTGATGTAATTAGGTACCGTATTTTATTTAAACAGACTGCCTATTGTATTTATGTATGCCAACATTCGGGGGATCAATTGTCATGGAACATTCATATTTATAGGTAAATAATTAGTTTAGAGTTCGCCCTGATGAAGGCATCTTTTATGAATTTGCAAAAGTAACAGTGTTTCAATTAAAACAGTAACTAACTTCCAAAATTTTGAACATCATGTTTTACAGTTAGAATTATCTGAATCACTACACTTTAAAACACGGCGGAATCATATACCCACATTTCAATTTTCTTTGTTTTCCTAAAATAAAACATCGCATTCAAAACAGTCATAAAAATACTACAACGCAATTTTCATACTAGTTAAATTTTAGTAATAATTTTGTGAATTATCTACACTGTACATAATATAATATATTATATCGTATTTTTTTAACAATCATTTATTATTAATACATACTATTACATTTTAATATTACGTTTATGATAGGTTGGTCTCATAGACTCTAAACAACATAAATTCACAGTTATTATTAAATATCTACAACACACGGTATCTTTCAGATATTGTTTGTTTTTTTTTACCAAAATTTTTCTCTATTTACAAAAACTACAAAAAAGTTTCAAACACATTTCAAAATTAATTTAAAAAAATTGAGAACAACAGTCAGATCCCAAGAAAGATTAAATAATATTGATAATATTAGTCGAAGTAATTCTAATAAGAAATATAATCTGGTTGTGTTGGTTGTTCTCTTTTAGCAACTTGTCTTTGTTTTTTGATCTTCATATATCCAAGAACAGATACCATGATAATGAATACCACGAAACCCATACAGCATCCGACTATTAATCCAAGTCTCCTCGTGAGAACAGATGCGAATCCCATAGAGTTATGCGGCATTATAGACTCGTTCATGAGGCTTCCTGGAAGTTCCAGGGTCACCACTGAGGTGCACTTGCTGGTGGGTGAATCCACCATCTGGGAGAGGATGGATTCGCTGAAGGTGTCCTCTGAGGAGTACTGGAGGCTCTCGTTCTCGGGCCTCATGGCTATGCGTGCATTAGGACCAGCAGGACCTCGCATCGGCCAGTCTCCGAGGCCAAGAACGCAGATGACGTATCTGGTGAAGGACTTTAGCTTGTTCAGCTTTGTGGAGCGGGCTGATGGTTCTAGAAGCTTGCCACGAATCTGGAACAAAGAAACAAATTAGTATAATACTTGCGAAGATCCTTGAAAGATCACAGTGTATTGTGATAAATTGTAAGAATTTTTAAAGATTGAAAGTTTATGTAAATAAAACATAAAAAATGAGAATTGCTGCAGAAAAAATATTCATAAAAAGATAATAATGTGTAAGGAGGTACTTTATCGCTTGTCTGAATTCTTGAAAAATCTATAAAACGAATATTAAAACAATTTTCTGGTAAAAGTATTGAAACTTAAAACTTTCAATTTGTGGTCTAAAAATTCTCAACTATCTAATAAACAAGGCAATACACAAAGAAACATTAAATAAAGAGTTACACAGGCAGACCCACCAGATGCGAATACTGACTCTTGCAATGCCAAACACTGACATACTGACTACATCACTGATGTCAGTATACTGAGATGACGTAGTGTCATAAAAATACTGACAGCCAGTATCCTGATCAGTAAATATTGACATGATATATATACTGAGTCGTGTAATGGTACGTTACGACGATCGAATAGTTGTAACGCCAAGGGATTCGGTTCTCTCTTCGCCCTGATTTCATCAGTAACTAAGCATACTTTAGGCACAGGCGAGGCACAGCGAGGTGGGTGCGTTTAATACATTGCCACTGTATGTACAAAAAACTTTTATTAAAATAAAAATAAAACATTATTCATATTATATGAATAAATGTTTTATTTTTATTTTAATAAAAGTTTTTTGTACATACAGTGGCAATGTATTAAACGCACCCACCTCGCTGTGCCTCGCCTGTGCCTAAAGTATGCTTAGTTACTGATGAAATCAGGGCATATGAAATGATAACACGTCAACTACAAATAAATTGTTTTGCTCTACGACCAAATTATAACCAACAATTGCTTCGTGGTTTCTGATAAACTGTACAAACCCAACACGCACACGAAAGGCTTTAAAGGATGGTTTCTCGTAAACAAATCTTCGGTTAAACAGATAAATTTTCCTTAGCCTAATTAAATGCGACATCATGAAAAATTTCTCCGGAAAACACACAATCTTCCCCTTGTATGAACGCCCGTATGAAATGTGCGATGTGCGTGCTCTACCGCGAACTCTTAACACTGATTATTTATCTTTCAAATTACATCCCTGAATTTCTTTCGCGATTCATTTAACACCCGAAAATATTTGCCCAATATTTCAACCCATGATTGAGTTCCCTTTGATTTTATTCAGAATTAAATATTTACTCGATTTCTTATTGAACTCTTCTCTCTTGTGAACTCCTGTGATGAATTTTTATTAGGAGTTCATATCTGAAATCGGTGACACCGGGTTTTACGCGATGCTGGCGGTCTCTGGCGATAAATAAACACATTATCGTGTAACCGTTTTATGCTGGAGCCGATTGCTGCGGTTCCGTTTAAACTTCTTCATAAACTCAGCAGAGCACGATTTAAGAAGCTTTTTGGATAATATATTGGTAAAGTGAAAGATAATATTTTAAAATGGCTCTTTCACTCTTAGATTTATTGTTTTTTTTAATTGGCTTTATTTTAATTAGTTTTACAAAGTGTTCATGATGTCGCATTTAATTAGGCTAAGGAAAATTTATCTGTTTAACCGAAGATTTGTTTACGAGAAACCATCCTTTAAAGCCTTTCGTGTGCGTGTTGGGTTTGTACAGTTTATCAGAAACCACGAAGCAATTGTTGGTTATAATTTGGTCGTAGAGCAAAACAATTTATTTGTAGTTGACGTGTTATCATTTCATATTCACAATATTAATATTATACCTGAAAATAAAAGCACTGTGAAAGATGAGAAGTTTCTTTGATATACTTCCTTATCTGAGCAGGCGGATTTCAGTTTTTAGAACGAAGAAAACTATTTTAATCACTATGTAACAAAAATAATTTAACAATTTAAAAAAAGTTAAATTAATTACGTATTTTAAAGAAAAAAAAATTGTAAATAAAATGAAACTAACTGCTAGAAGATTATAACTGCTTACCGAAAAAACATGTTATCGTGGATATTTAATCTCATCAAAGATTTACATAACATAATATACTATACAATAAACAAAAAGCCTTTGGCAAGGAAACCAACAAACTGAAAGAATGTTGGCTGTTTTTTTACATATACTCCATACAAGAAGCTCTGAGTAAAATAATTTCCTTCGGGGCCTATGTCATCTTATCTTAGGGGAAGCTTTTTAGAGGATTTTTCAAAGAAGGATAGGAGGTTCTGGGAAGGAAAAATGTGTAAGGGTGGTTAGGAATTAGAGGTCAGTTAATCAGTTCAGTGTTAATGAAGTCAGTGGTCAATGAAGTCAAGAGTGACGTATGAATCCATCCTTTCAACTGCAGGGCAAGATGATGGGTCGAGAGAATACGGCTGGAGAAGTTGAAAGTACTCCCTCAACCAGTCCCTCTCGATCCAGTCTAGATAAACCTCACCTCATGGACTCCCTTTTCGATGAAGAACGAATATGAATGATATTTGGAAGAGAGACTCGGAAAACGCTGTGCAATATAATTTATTGTGAACGATAAATAAGTGTATGACTTTGTTCATTTGTAAAAGTATCTTAACGTGAAACGAAAAGGTTGCTAATAACGACATTGGAAGACTGGTTAATAGGTGGATTCTATTAATGAAGGTCTGAATGCTTTAGTCGCTGGTAAAAAGTTGTCAACAGCAGTGAGGTTATCAGTTCACACTGGAGTGCTGATACCAACCCTGACGCATGATAGTGGGAAGCATAGAATCATCAGGGGAAGGATGAAAGTAGATTGAGTACTGCAGGAATGAAATTCCCAAGGCATATAAACTGCATCCCCATTAAAAATAACACTTTAGGTGATGTATCTCTGTTTAAGACCGATTCAATAACCACTAGAAGTGGAATTTATTTGATTTAAAGAAATTTGTACTGATTTTTGGAACGATTTAGACAAGTGATGTACAAATTTATTTTAATGTGAATAAAAAGTTTCAACGCTTCTCAACAAATGTCGTCAGAGATTGTAGTTTCAATGCCTCTAAACAAATATTGTTATTTTAAATAGTTATATTAGTTAATAGCTATTAATGGCGCCCGTTCGGGTCTTATCCCGAATAGTTTGATTAAGAAAAATATGCAGCAACCTTAACGACCACATAGATAAGTATTCTCCTAAAAGCTTCCAGAATAAATTTTAAAATAAACTCTGTCATCGTTATTATGAATGAAGCTCACCTCTGTAAGATTCTCCTCCGCATAATAGGCCACCTGATACCCGTGCAGGCCCGAATGATTCCTGCTCTGCCAGGATACCAGCACGGTGAAGGGCTGTATATCCTGTATGGCCAGCTTCAGTACCAGCGGCTTATCGCAGAACTGCACGGGCTCGAGGCGAAGCAGCAGCAGGCCATGCACGGAGGCAGGTTGCTCACAGCGCGGGCCCGATACGGCAGACGTGCCCAGCTGGCGGCGATGGTCACGGATCCACTCCCAGGATTCGTGGGTGTCACAGTCGCAGATCAAAGGGTTGTCTGAAAACATTTTAAAATTACAAAGGGGTCCAATCGGTGCCTTGTAGTACACATTTTATTTATTTATTTACTCCCATGTAAAATAATAATAATAGAAATAGAAAAAATTACATATAAATTATTTTACATTTTTGTATCTTTCCTTTACATTAGTAAAAGAGAAGCAGAATTTTAGAAATTTCTAATATAAATTTTGCTAAGGAATAAATGAAAATATCAACGGAACTGAATTTATTTCTAAACCTTTGTAGTCTTTGGATTAAGGAGTTTGAGATAGTTTTCGGCGGATAAACAAAGAACAGCTCTGGAAGCTCTTGTCACAATTTGGTACTCGGAATGTAACTAGTTTTGTTAAGCCCAGTGCGTCAATATTTGTGCAATTGACTAATTTGAATAAAAGTATCAGATCGCTCTTGGTTATACTACAAGATAAGTCAGTTAAATAAAGTACTTTCATTAATTTATCATAATTAATTGGTTCAATGGGTATGGAGAGTTTGAAATTCAAATACATTAAAAATTATATATACCAAATGAAACAAAAACTTTTTTTTAAAACCCTTTATTTTGATTTATATTGGTCGACCGGTTTCGGTTGAACTCAACCTTCATCAGGACAATAATATATAAACTAAATCATAATACAGGAAAACAATATCAGGTAAATTGTTTTTAGAAATAATGGTAAAAAATTTACATGAGTTAAACTTTTAATCAATTCTAAAGACAAAGAGGATAAATTAATCCATTCTGGCATCTACAGTTAAATTGCAAAGATTGCCCAGAAACCTGTATAGGTAAAGCCGCGCGTAATGTAAATATTAGAATTAAATAACATGTCAGGTGTTTAACAAGCACAGGTTTCTCAGAATTTGCCGACCATTAAATTAATACTAACCACATGTTTAATAAAAATACTGGAGTCCAAATAATCCATAAAAATAGAATAGGAATACGCCTGAATTATTTAGAAGCTTTAGAAATTTCAAAATCAAAGAAAAATAGTTGCCAAATTTTAAACATACAGCTAGAATTAACCAACAGTCCGATTTTAAAGTTTTTCCCTATGTAACCCCCACCCTTCTTTTACCCCGCCCCCTACCTCCTTTCCCACCACTCCACCAACCAGTCTATGATGTTCCCTTCCCCTCCCATATGCTTTCTCTCTCTACTTTGTTTACCTGATATTGTTTCTCTGTATTATGATTTAGTTTACATATTATTGTCCTGATGAAGGTTGAGTTCAACCGAAACCGGTCGACCAATATAAATCAAAATAAAGTGGTTTAAAACAAAGTATTTATTTCATTTCGTATAATGCCAAACCACAGAGTGTTTGCTTTCTTCGATAATTTAAAAAGTTATGTTGAACTCTCTCAATTTTTATTTGAAATAAATAAATAGAATTCTAAATTACTTCTTACTAAGGCAGTGAAGAGATTTTTAATTGAACAAAGTGACGTAAAATCTTTTACTGTTCTTAAAATAAATCCCAAACATTTTATAGCCTTATTAGTAACTTCATTAATGAAATATACATAGAAGTATTTCAACCGACCTGTATTCCTCATAAACTTTTGCCCCCTTTGAAAATAATTTAAAAATACATCTATATACATGAATATTTCTATTTTTGAAACTGATAATTCATGGTGGAATTCCATTATAATAGTATAATAAAACAAATTTAAAACTTTTTCCACTTTTAATTTATTGACCGTAACCGGTTTCTGCTTGTCAAAGCCATCTTCAGACTGGTGAAAAATATTCTTAACCTAGGGATTTTATACAAAACATATTTGGGAGGGGGGAAGGGGTGGTCTACAGGGATTTTATTCAATTATGGATTTTATTACATTTGTTGTTAAGTGGTCTTGAGTGTCCAACTATCTAATTAGCACCTAATTTTATTGTTGTTAACAACAATAAAATTAGGTGCTAATAATTCACATTACTTGTAAGGTATTTCCCAAACAATACTAAAGTATGTAAGCTACCAACCCTATGTAATTAGCCTACTGGGAATAACTAAAAAAAATAATTAGACAGTTGGACACTCAAGACCACTTAACAACAAATGTAATAAAATCCATAATTGAATAAAATCCCTGTAGACCACCCCTTCCTCCCCCCTCCCTAATATGTTTTGTATAAAATCCCTAGGTTAAGAATATTTTTCACCAGTCTGAAGATGGCTTTGACAAGCTGAAACCGGTTACGGTCAATAAAATAAAAGTGGAAAAAGTTTTAAATTTGTTTTATTATACTATTATATACATGAAATAATGTTTTTGGAAGAAAATTGAAAATTCTCACCTTCAGTTTTCAACGTCTTGATATGTGTTTCAAGCGGCCTCAGTGAATTCAATGGGAGTCGTTCAATGTAATTCTTGCTTATATCCAATACTTTTAACTTCTTTAATGGCTTGAATGCATCTACAGAAATTGTAGCGATCCAATTTCCTTGTATGTGCAACTCGGTTAGCCCGTCCATGAACTGGAAAATACCTTTACTCAATTTGCCGATATTATTAAATGACAAGTCCAGTGTTTGCAGAGACTTCAAATCCGAGGGGAACTCCTCTAATTCCCTCAATCGATTATGAGTTAGGTTTAGTAATTTCAAAAGACCTAGTCCTTGTAATCTTTCTTTTGGTAATAGCTCGATATCATTGAAACTCAAATCGAGTGTTACCAAGTTTAAGAGTCCTCTGAAAGCTCCGGGAGAAACTCTCGATACGATGTTGTGTCCCAGAAACAAATGCTGCAGCGAAGAAAAGGCTTCGAAATCTTTACTCGTCACAATGCTCAAGTTTGTTCCTGTGATATGAATCTCTTGAAGTGACGGATATTTATGGGTTGTACTCAAGTCATGGATTCTCGACAGCGGGTTGGTGGTAAAATTCAGCCACGTCAAACCGGGCAAATTATACTCCGAGAGAGCTGTCATCGGCAACTGTTTGAAGCGATTACACGAAAGATCCAGCCGTCTCAAGTTGTTGGAATTTTGAAAAAAGTTGGCCGGAAGAGTTGTCAACAAGTTGCCACTTATGTCGGCGGAAGAGAGATGTGTCAAATTCACCGAAGCGAAACCCGTTAAAGATGATATAGTGTTGTCGCTTAAATCCAATTGTCGCAGATTTGGCAGACCACTCACTTTGAAAAAATCCAGCGTTGATAAATTATTTTCCGCCAAGACGAATATTTCAAGAGAAGTTATGTTATATAGCGCATAGTGTGGGAAATCTGAAAATTGATTGCCCTGCAATTTCAACTCTTTCAACACATTCGTGCTGCTGAATATTCCCTTTCGCAATTCTTTCAAGTTGTTTCGACTCAAATCGATTCTCCCCAAATTTATATTCTTCGAAAACACGTTCTCCGGCAGCTGATTTATTTGAGAGTTGTCTAGTAATAGAGTTTGTAGGGATGGTAAACGGCTGAATGCATTTTCATCCAGCTCTGTAAAGTTGTTGTTGGAGAGCTTCAATATTCTCAGGCCAGGAATATCCAGCCTTGCCAAGTCTTCGCTTTTTATAAGATTACTTCCTAGTTGCAAATCATTCAGATTGTTTAGACCAGTGAAAGCGCCTTTCTCAATTTTCTCGATTGAACAATTTTTAAGATTCAATACGCGTATTGGGAGACGCCCTTGAAATAAATCTTCTTGCAAGGTTATCAGATAGTTATTCGCAAGATCGAGTGTTCTTAGTTTTTTCAAGTCTTCAAATGACTTGGACTCAATATAAGTTATATTATTTTCGGATAAATTGAGTTCTTCGAGTTCATGTAGCTCGTCAAATGTTCTGTTTGTTATTCTACTAAGATAGTTTCTGCTCAAGTCGAGGAATTTTAGCGCTCTCATCGGTTTAAAAGTTTCGTCCTCTATTTCGTGAATACTATTATTGGTTAGATAAATGCGTTGTATCATGAATAAGTCACTGAATAAAGCTCTTTTCAGCTTGGTTAGTTGATTATGTCCGAGCCATAGAATTTGAACGTTGGATTGCCGGGCGAAGAAACTTTCGTGAAAGGATGTGATTCTATTTGAATCTAATTGAATCGAGACTAAGGAAGTAGAACTACGTAAAAATACATCTCCCACCGTTTGCAGCATGTTTCCCTGCAGATTAATGTGCTGCAGACTTTGTAAGTTACTGAAGGAGCCGGTCTCTATATCCGATATTACATTATTTTGCAAGTGCAATTCCAGTAGCGAAGGTAAGCCAGTGAATACTTCATTCCTTATTACTTCCAATCTGTTATTGTGCATTCGGATTTCTTTTAAACTCGCCATATTATCGAACGTCCCCGGTTCAATTTCTATTACCCTGTTATTATCTAAACTCAACAGAGTCAGTTCATTGTTGTAGTTGAAAATATTCTGCGGGATTTGCGAAATAAAATTAGATCCCATGTGGAGCTGAGTGAGGTTAGTTAGAGTTGCCAAGCACTCGGGATCTATTCTCCTAATTGAATTCTGCTCTAAGTAAATTACCGTCAACATGGTCGAGTGCGTGAATGCATCGTGCGGTACTTCGAGCACGTTGTTTTCCGAGAGGAACAACTCTCTCAAGTCGGGCAAATCGAGGAACAATCCCCCTATGTGATGTACATGATTGTGACTTATATCGATGGTTTTCAGCTTTTTGTTCATTCTAAACGTATCTCTATCTAAAAAGATTATCTTATTTTGACTTAAATCTAGTGATTCTAGGTTCTTGAGTGAAGCAAAACCTAGTTTGTGGATCGTTTCGATCGAATTATAATAGAGAGACAGCGTTCTCAGGGACGGGCACGATCTGAAGCAGTCTTCTGGGATTATTTCGAAGTTATTTGAACTTAAATCTAAGAAGACTAATGAGTCGAGTCTCGAGTACCCGTCGTCTGGTATGGAATCTATTTCATTCCACGCTAATCTGAGCGATCTCAGATAGCTTAACCTCCTCAAAGCGGCCATGGGGAAAGCTTTCAATTTGTTTTCCGCTAGCTCCAACTCCGCCATGGAGTCTTCTAGTCCGGCAAAAGCGAACTCGGACACTTTGGACAGCTGATTGCCTTTCACGTTAAGTTTGATGAGGTGCAATCCGTACAAGCTGTAGCTGGGGATTTCTTCTATTTTGTTTGATTCCAACTCCAGCGAAATGAGCTTATGGAGGCCGGCCAAAGCTTTCTGAGGGATGTGTGTAAGTTTGGCTGCTACTAGAGCGAGCGATTCTAGCGATGAGCTCAGGGCCTGGAGCGCATCGTCGTGCAGATCCTGCAGGCTAGAATGCGAGATGTGGAGGTGCGAGAGAAGCGGGGTGGCCGGAGGGAAGAGGTCGGCGGTGAGTGACGTCACCCCGCGGTCCAGCTCGTACACGGAGAGCGAGAGGACGCGGCCCCCCGGGCTCGGGGCCCCCGCGCCCCCGGCTGCCAGTAGGGACAGCACCGCCCGCAGGGAGCCGGGCGTAGCTCCGGGGCACTCCAGGAAGATACCTGAGAAGAAGACGATGATTTAAGCACCACATTTTATTAGGAATCCAAACTCCAATTATATTATATACATGTAAGTGTTGTAGAATACTACTTACAATTACTTTCGTATTCCTCATGAGAGATAAATTTTCTCCAAAGTCAATTCAAATTGAATTAGATTAGAACAAATTAAATTAGACTGTAAAATTTATTAGAAAAAAGTTTATACCATTCATAGAATGATGTATACTACTTGTTTACTTGGAATATCATACTAATAAACATAAGATAGAGGTAAATTAAATCATAACTAAGTCGGCTACACGTAGCCGCTGAAACAGCTGTCACAATAAAAACAAAACCAAAATGCACGCAGAACTTAATAAGTACATTATTAAATTTGATTTTTACTTTAATATAAAACATTATAATTTTTAAAAAAATATATTATTTACTTGCACTGTTTTTTTTTTAAATGATTAAATTTAAACATACATTTAAAACTTGGTATGTATATATTTTTTATACTTGGTATAAATTGGTTTCAGTGTAGGTACATTGTTAATATTAGATGTATTTTTTAAGTATTTATTTACACCCAAATAAATTTACTACTTCCGAGAAGGACTTAATAATTTAGAAGTAACACATAGATTCATGCAAACAAGTGAGTAACTGAATATTACATGATACACGCGTCGAAACACAGTACACACCACGTTTCAACAATTACGAAAGGTTTGCTTGGATTGTTAGGCTAGAGACATTGACATTGATAGATCTTACCAAACCCAGCCTGACGGTACCC
Organism: Limnephilus auricula; assembly: GCA_951813805.1. Taxonomy (NCBI): domain Eukaryota; kingdom Metazoa; phylum Arthropoda; class Insecta; order Trichoptera; family Limnephilidae; genus Limnephilus; species Limnephilus auricula. The sequence goes on along the minus strand of OX638389.1, from coordinate 44,032,806 downwards.
TTTTCAAATTAATGAATGAAAATCAGTGAAATCCACATATTCCAAAGGAAGGATTTTACAACTAAATCATTACAGATCAAGCCATAATAAAATACACCATTTCCACGAGGAAATATAAAGAAAAATAATCAATGTTTAATAGCCTTTTTATTTCAGTTAGTTTGCCTGCAATACATTCATAAAGCTCTCCGGCAGAAGATTGGTATCTCATGTCATTTTTCTTTTTAATATCATTAATTCCCATTGACGACAGCCCAGCATTATTGCATTTTTTTTGAGTCGCACGAAAAAAAATATCTTTCACTGCAACTATCCAGTCAATATCAATTTGTTTATGAACTACCTACCTTATACCACGCAAACACAGCTTAGGTAACCAATGTGAAGATGTAGCAGATATTTTCGATACACCAAAATAACTTATAAAAAATCATTAAATTTATTTTTTGAATTGTAAATATAAAATTTTTGTTAAATTAAATCATACGATTAATGTCAAAATAAGAATTTATAGTGTATGGTATTTGTACCGTACGTGGCTTACATAAATAAAAATTATAAGAGTTTCATAAAAAAAATAACTAAGAATTTTGCTATAATGCGAATAAGAATCAAAGCTTATAATTTTCATAAATAAAGATTTTAAGTTTCGTTTTATTAAAAATATTTCGACCTATTTTAAAAAGATTTTTTAGAAAAATTTTCTTAGATCATCATGAATTTGCGCCTCCTGAAATTTCACGGTTTGAACGCGAATAATAGTGAAATAAACAAAATTGTCTTCCTAAAAACTTCCAACCAAATTTAAAACATCATAAACACCAATGAATACTTACAACACACACACAACATATAATCCTATACTTTGCGTCTTTCGCTTTTAAGGTTATCGAGGTGTTTTAAGTATACTTATGGTTTAGTTATGATGGGTATTTTCTTTTATTTCATTTACATGCACAATTTGTTTCCAAACAAGAAATAGGCTAAAATGTGTGAAATTTAAATTGTTATTCAAACTGTAATAGACATTCAAACCATTGTTAAAATTAAATTTGTTGTTGAAATTGAAATGGTTTTTGTAATTGAAAATTAAAAATGAAATAAATATAAAAATTGTCTGTGAAACTGATGTTTAAATTGTTAAATAACTTGTAATAGAAAATTAAATAATTAGAAATTGTTATTGGAAATTAAATAATTAGAAATTTTTATTGGAAATTAAATGGTTATTCATAATGAAATTGTTATTGAAATTGAATTTTTTTATTTATTGAAATCACAATTTAAATTGAAATTGTTATTGAAATGGATATTTTTTGTGATATTGAAATCGAAATAGAAACTGAAATCGATATTGAAATTGTATTTGTTATTGAAACTGATAATAAAAATGATACTGTAACTGAAACTAAAATTGAAATCAAAAACGAAACTGAAGATTAATTTGTTAATTGGGTCAAATACTAACCATCTTCAAAGTTGTAGCACGGGCAGATGGGGTTGTCCGCGAAGCTGGGGCACTCGCCGTGCACCCCCTCGGGCGGGCCTGCGCCCCCGGGCCCCTGGCCTCCCAGCGCCCGCACCAGCGACAACACCACCAACACTAGCAACAGCATCACGTCACTGCGCACATCTCTTCGCAACGAACACCTACCCGCAAAGATCACTCTCGAATACGTCTTGTAGATTTGGTAATCTGTGGACGATTATTTGAAACTTCTGGGCTCAATGAATCTATGGTTTCATTGGGTTGCAACAGGTCATATTTATTTGGCTGTCTGTGAATAATGCAATTGAAAATTCTGGGTTTTTTGGGCTCTATTCACCAATTATTGTGTTATTAAGTTGAGCTAGATCACGTTCGAGTTATTCTCCTGTTTAAGCGTTTTATAGATTTGGCGATCTGTTGAGGATAATGGATTTAATGGACCTATTGCTCGATTGGATTGCTGTAGGCTATTGTCACGTTTTGATCAAATGGAGATGCTTCTCTTTTATGTACCTCTTGATGTGGATTTTGTATTCTTTGGTTTCTGATGTTGGGCTCAGTGTATTGCTATAACTGATTTGAAGGAATTATTGATCGCTTTGTGCTTGGTTAATGATGCTTCTTTCATACGTGTTAATGTATCAATAGAATAATGCTATTGGTTTACGGTAGATCATTTTGTAATGGTAGATTTCAGGGATTACTGTGTTGTTGTTTTTCTGATTTTCATCTTAGGAAATGCGTCTGGAGGATAATCTGTGGACAAAGAAAGAAAAACATTAATTTCTCATTATTATAGTAAAAACGTATGAAAATAAAAAGAAAAGAGAAAGAAAAATTATTTACAATATTAAAACTACAATTTCTCTTCAACTCAGTCCAATATTACTAGCGTTCGCAGTTTTTTTTTAAAGGCCTCTTTGTGACCAGCATCAATCATTTGCACCTACAGCCTCTGTATTAATGCCGACAAGAGGCTGTCTATAAATAAAGTTCGCTGTTTAAAATAGTATAACCACTCTTTTTATGTATATTTTTTTTTCTTAAGTAATATGCTCGCGGTAAAAAAATACACAAAGTATTGACAACGAGTATCAACAACAATCCCCACCATTCGCAAACTGTTGTTGCCCGGTGGCACTGAATTGATCACGCGATACTTGAAAATCCATCGCGCGCCCAGATCTTTATTGTAGTCTGCCTTAATTACCCGCCTTATAACGAGCTCTTATAAGATAAAAAATATATTTATAAAAACCACATTTTTTTCACAGATATGAAAGAAAATTTTAATTTTCATCAAAAGTTTAACTACTTTAATAGAACCTTAACACTTTTGTTGCTGCCGCGTCAGCTGTTTCTCTAAAAAAAATTAAGTGAAATATCTTCCATTTTCCCCTTTCACGTTGAATCGTTGGACCGTTGAAGCGTCCGCCTTAAACGTGCTTATCAAACAAAAGCCTCCGACTCCGGCACACGTTGAATGACAGCCACCGTTTTCCCGCCTTCCTGTGGATGTTCGGTGTTGCCACCGTGAGAACGTCAGCTGAATTGGGTTCCTACTTTCCATCACAAGGGGTTATTTTGAACACACTTCTTTATATTTATATCTACCTTGCCTACCTAGAAAACCCCCCTCGAACAAATATCTCGGAAAGAAGTGTTTACATCAACTTGGCGAGTACACGCCTGAAAACTTTATCCAAGGAGATTGAAAAATAAATTTATGTTCTTCGTTGTAACTTCCTACATACGCACAGCGCGGAATAAAGTGACTACTAAACCCGATTTACTTACGGATCAAAACGTAAATCCAAACTATATATATAAACGATTAGCGAAATCTAGGAGTATTATCAGATATGGTATAACGTCTTGGAGAAACTCGTCCAAGACATATATAGGTTTCATTCAATCAATCCAATGACTAAGTTTAAGCATTAACTGGTAAGCATAAGCATTTATGCACAAATAAGAGATTTACAATTATTAAAATAAAAGTCACTTTATATTACCTGCTTGATGGAATTGTTGGATTCTACGTATAAAGAAAAAGTAGATCTTACACACAACACAAGATTTAGTAATAAAGAAGGTATATCCATTCAAAAAATTATAATTACATATGTGCAACGAACATTCACTTATTTTGTACCTACTTGTCAAAATGCCAATGCATATAAAAAACTAATCGATTTGCACCACCGATCTAAAAAAGTAGATCATACACACAACACAAGATTTAGTAATAAAGAAGGTATATCCGTTCAAAAAATTATAATTAAATATGTGCAACGAACATTCACTTATTTTGTACCTATTTGTCAAAATGCCAATGCTTATAAAAAGCTAACCGATTTGCACCACCGATCTAAAAAAAACTGTTTATCGATCAAGTTGTTTCATATTAATCTTACGTATAAATATTTATAGTTTGTAATCTTGTGTATTATGTATAAATATGACTACGAGTATTTTCATGCCTTCGTATTGTACATAGTTACTTGAAATGTTATGCCTCTGTATTTTATGTTGTTGTTATATATATGCTTTATGGGGCCAACAGACCAAACTGTAAAAGCTCAAGCGTTATTTGGTTTGGCGTATTTCGGCATATCGGTTGCCGTACATTCCCAATGGGAATGTATGACGAGCGATATGCTGAAATAGGCCAAGCCAAATAATGTTACGCTATCTCCTTCTTTAGCCTTAGCGGCTAAAGAAGGAGATAGCGTAACACGGCATAATACCCCAAAAATAAATAACAAAAAATAATTTTGGCCGTGAAAATCTAAAATCAAGCTGCGGTTGTTAAATGTGAATTTAAACCTTATCGCCTTCTACATAAATAGCGTTATACCAAATTTTACAAGACGTGATACAATAAGATAAAAATATTTAGTAAAATTTTCGACATCGCTTTTTTTCTTATTATCAACAATTGCCAACTCTATTACGTCCTCTAATTCATATAACATTCCATTTTTACAGCTCGATAGGTAAAGTTCACAAAGCGTGTCGATATTAATTTTGTACACGTGATCGAACTCTATTTCACTTGATAATTAAACTTTAATTAACAACGTTATTAAAAGTTAGTTATCTCGAGATGAATCAACACATCACGGCGAGAGGCGTCAAATGTAAAGCGTTTCGTTAGCGAAGGGGTGAGTCGGAGAAGTTTTTAACGACGCGACGTTTGATGCAACGGGCTTTACAGTTAAGGATCCTTAATGAATGGATGCTGCACTAGTTATGTGATGTGTGCACTAGCCTTAACTTTAGTCGTTAAATAAAACTTAACGGAGCTAATTTTTACGAAAGCGGAATCAACTTTGAATTTATTGGAGAATTTTTTAATTAATTTATTCAAAGTTTGCACGAGTTGTTTGCACCGCTCTAATACTAATAAAATACGTGATGCTACTTTTCTTCACCATGGTTGTTGAGAAATTAAATTATGTTACTCGTCTAATAAAAAAAACGAGTGTGCTTTAGACCACATGACTGAAGTAAATACTTTTTTAGCTCCATCTATATGTATGTCCATATAGTAATTTTCTACAAATATTTATTTAAATTATTTATATTCATTAAATCATCATTCGCCTCGCCCCATCAAGCCGTGCGTATCGACGTCCGCTCCCCCCCGCGTTTGGCGCGTCACTGGTATTTCAAAATACTGACTGAAATATTAAGAGGAAGAGAGAAAGAAAATGTGCGCGCGCACTGCTCTCTCTTGCTTCTATGGTGAGCCCGTTCGCCTCGCAACGCATATCACTTTTCGTTACACATTCGCCAGTTTACCCCTCAAGTCAAGCGTGCGTAAAGAAGTATTTAAAGATGATGTAAGCAAAATAATATAACATACTGAGTTTATGGATTTTAAAATTTAGCACCTTTGCTATGTGTCTGTGATGTTTTTCGTGTCATTCTCTTTGTAATTTTATGCTCTATGCTTTTAAGCCAAATTTTTGTAATTCTGGTTGTACTTTGCCCTCACATATCGCGTTATTTTAAGAACATATTTTAAAACTTTAAAAAAAATGCAGCCTTGTATCTTTCTGTGTTTTTGAAATACATACTTAGAGCCCTGAATGAGTTGTAACATATACACTCTTCATACTAACAATTGTTCACTTGGAATTGGTCTCTGAAATATGGTCCCGTTTACTGAAAGTCAAAAAAAAGGTGGATTCACTTGGTGTGTGCTAAGTTCATTACCCTCACCGTCGTCATGAATGTTGAGCAGTACTGACACAAACTTTAATCTTTCCTCTTTAAAACGAGACTAAGATGGCGGAACTATGTCCATTTTTAATTAATGATTTAAAATTACCCTAACAGAAACTATCGCTAATTTGGGCGTGGTTACCTCCCCACATCAGGAATCGATTTGACGTAAACGTTTCAGGTCAAAACCAGAATTTTTTTAAGTAGGTACCAAATAGGAAGTCGTCCAAGATTTTATGATGCGAACTGACTGTGTGATAGTTGGACAGTAGATATAACGATATTTGTTCTGCAATACCGACGTGAAAAACTAAGTATTTTTGTCCGCGCAAACAACGAGACTTTTATTTCAACGTCCTTTTCACGGTTGAAGCAAGTATTTACGGTGTAGATATCGAGTAAAAATGAGTGTACTGATGAAATACATCATAGATGGTATACATTTTTCATGATAGTCTGGGTTAAGCTCTAACTGACAGGATAATAGAAGGGAGTAAGAACTCGTTCACCATTTATATTGGACCTTATAGATTGATAGACCCGTATAGATTGGAAATCATAACAAGAGTGTGATGCTTTATTTAAGTGCAATAATTTTTTTATACTGCTGATTGAAAACTAAGCGCCTCCGCCCACTCAGGCAACTGAAAACTCTCAACTGCCAACTGTCTTTGTATGACAATGTGATGGCCCGCACACTACACAATCACACAAAACCCCGTTGTCAATGGTAACGCAAGCGGTGACTTGCGACCATCTTGCGACCATCTTGCGACCATCTTGCGACCATCTTGCGACTGTCACGGCTGATTACCCTGGGCGGCCGTTGCTAGGTTGCGAGCTGTCAGCTGATTGTTCTTCATCTATGGTTAAACAAGCTTTTTGACCAATCAAGACAGAGAAAACAGCCGGTTTTAGTTGGTTTTCAGTTGCCTCAGTGGGCGGAGCGCCTATCAATACTTTTGCTGAAACACGAAGTGGATCAGCGCTTAGATCAAACACTATTCAAATAAAGCTTTTGAGATAGATATTATGAGAAATTTTGTGCATAATATTTGTAATTTTTGAAGTAAAACTTCTTTACGTACGCTTGACTTGGGAGGTAAACTGGCCAATGCTTGACGAGAGCGTTACGAAAAGGCGTTATATGGGGCGACTGTAGGAGGAAAAGAGAGTGGTGCGTCCGCACATTTTCTTTCCCTCTTCCTCTCATAGCCAGTGCATGAAATATCTCAGTCAGTATTTTGAAATACAAATTGTGAGTTCCAGTACCTTTATGTCGTGACGCGCCAAATTCGGGGGAGAGCGGACGTCGATGCGCACGGCTTGATCGGGCAAGGCGAACGATAATACATTTAAATAAATATTTGTAGAAAATTAATATATATATATATATATTTTATTCATATAAACATTTATATAATATGGAGCTAAAGAAGTTTTACTACAGTCGTGTGGTCTAAAGCACACTCGTATTTTTTTTAAGCTAAGGAGACTAGAAACATCATACAAGTAAGGTATTTTCATTTAACAAGTGGCTAAGCTTAAAAGTTATACGGGCTCCATTTTATTAAAATATCATTTGCACCAAACTACATATATATTGAACGTCCACTTGATTAGACTTCTCCGAAAAATCAAAATTTGAGTTAAATATGCAGTTATATGAAAAGTGTACCCGTTATCTGGTACAATATTCAGATTACTTAATAAACATGGAACATGTAAATAATATTTGATTTATGGGAGCATTCAAATATTGCATGCCTCATTATCTCAAACCTTAATAATTTTATGCATCTAAAAAACATTTCAATAAGCAATAACCAGCATCTATTTTTCTTCAATGAATAGTTATAAACTTTTAACCATTTAAGACAGTGTATAAACTATCGTTAAAACAACACGATTTTGATTACACGAAAAAATATAATCTCAACGTACCTCTGCGCTATTAATTCAAGTATTTTTATCTGTTATGTGTTGAATTTGACTAATTTTGGACTAATAAATATTGAACATGTGTGCCAACATATGTGTAACTTGATTCGCCACTCCTTTCTAACAGCATCCGTATTTATACACATATAGAAGGCTGGCTGTCTAATTTCATTCGAGTTTCTGTGGTCTGTTCTAAGTCTAAGCTCGAGCTTTCTTCTAGTCCACCTGTTGTCTTTGAAACTTGTAGCCTACCATTTTAATTTAGGGCATCTTTTCAACAGTCTATGCTATATCCACGACGGATAAAAACGTTTGTTTTGTAGTTAAGATGAATTATTTCCATTGATCTTACTTTGAAACTCTATTTGGGTTAGGGTATTCGGATGATTTCAAAACTAACAGTGAGGACAAGCAGGATACAAGCGTCAAAGAGATGTTTTCATCTGCTTCAAAATAATTAGATTCAAGTATCAAGATCTCGCAATGTTTGGACAGAGTATTGGCACATTGCCAACCAATCCAAGGGATTGTGCTCGATTACTATGCCTTGATTCAAAGGACTATCCCATCAAAGCCGTAGTTTCAACAATTCTCCCATTTTTCGAAAAATGAAATTTCCTCATTTACACGAATGAGAATTGGACATTGTTATGTTCCTTTTCAATTTTTTAAAATTCACATCCTTAACTCCCCAGATTGTACATTCTGTGGTCTAGAAGTGGGAACTTTGGATCTTATATTTTTTGGTTGTCCCTCTCTAAGCAGATATCCCCTCTAATCAAGCCTTATCTAAAATGGCCTCTCCCCATTCAACATCTCAATTCTTCTAAGTCCCAATTCGACTCCAATATTTCATATAATTTTAAAATGTGCATATTTGCATACAATTACTATATAAATTTACCTTTTCTCTCTCCATATAATTTGAAATGATGGCCTAAAACAAACACCGTTAAAGGGTGAAAGACAGCAAACATATCAAATATATTTCCGATATCATTGCATGTATTCAAACATAGTTCACTTTTGCTGAAAACGACCACAAGCAAGCTATCATCTTTATTTGAACGAAATATACTAAATTATAAAGCGAAGGAGAGAATTAATCAGGAAACAACCTTATTAGAACTAAAATGGTTAAAATTAAAGGACAATATCTCAGAGACAGTTGCTTTTTGCAGTTGAACAATTCAGAAGCCTAGCGCATCGTTCGCTGAACCAAAGCATCCATGTCTGAGAATTGTTCAGTATTCAAAGAATAATGTTTCATTGTGTAACTCTTGACTACTTGCGAAAGCGGTGTCAGAATTTCCGTTCTTGCAAAAACGTTTGCGTTTCTCCTTGTAGTTAGGAAAACAGCTTACGAAACACTTGCAGATATTCAGATATATTATTTGATAAGAACTTTGTTCGAAGCAATGCTGTCAGAATGTAAATATCATTTAGATTCTAGATGGAGGATTACTGTTCGTGCCATTCATTGGTTTAAATTATTGTGAATACAAAACAAGAACACAATTTTCGAAGCTGTTACATTTCATAGTTATGAAAATTGACTGTGCATCGTAAAGAAGGTACTCTATCTAAGATGTACTGATTTTTTTTTTCGTTGGGAAAAATATGGGTTTGCAAATACAGCTTTATTTGTGTGTCAAGTAGAGAGATTTAATGTTACATAAGGATATATTAATAAATTGCTGAAGTCCCCGGAATTGCTGGGGATCAACTCAGAATTTGTCAGTCATTTTTCTGAAACGTTTTGAACTGAAAACTTTATTGAAAAGTATCAAAAATCTTCTTTAATGAATGAGAAAAGGAATGATTTTTCTAAAGCCTACATCGATCGTCAACTTTATCTTATTTTGAAAGTCAAATGTGCAAAATTTCATCAATTCCAAAACTGTAGATTTGTATAAAAAAATCTAAGCTACACTTGATTCAGCCCGCATGAAGAAGGCGGTAAAGAAACACGGCATACTTCCCCAAAAATGAATCACGATAACACTTTTGGTCTTGAAAATCTCTAGTCATTGAAAAAAATCATAAATAATTTTGGCTGAAATTCCCCCAACAATTTATTATTAGCTTGCTTTCCCACTACAAAACATTAATATTACACTAATAAAATTCACGAAAAAAGTGTTTAGATAAACTTTTGGCAATTTGAGTAGAACTTCGCCCACTGACTTTGAACATTGCTGGCAATAAAGTGGAAGTGTTGTAACAACAGCTTGCTGCGAACGTTCAGTTGTTCACCCGTCGAAGGAGGGTTACGTAAAAGTCGTTTAATTAGGAGGACGTAAGCGCAGAGACTTAGGAGATCGAGACAAGATGCATCGTTATATTCCCGCTCTATTCTGGGACGAGCTTAATTAAGCTCGGAGACCGGCTTTCTGCAGCAATAGCAAGTAGGTACCGAGTACAGTGGCAGTCCGTGAGTATTCAGTGAGCTAAGATTGAAAAAAAAAACACGTTACTAATGTTGTTGTGGCTGAAAATGATTTTTTTTATCAAAATTTCAACTTTTTGTACGACGATCTTCAAGATTCTTTCAGTTTGGGGATGCGCCGCATCCGCCGCATCAACCCGCATACAAAAAGTTGAAATTTTGAAAAACAAATAAAAAACATTTTTTAACTACAACAACATCGATAACGTCGTTTTTTTGCAATCTTAGCACTGAAAACTCATGGACCGCCCCTGCCGAGTACGTAGGCCAACTATAAGATACAATATATAAAACTATAAGCGAGTGTATAAAATACATAACATCAAATAGCTCCAAAGATCTTCAACCTTCTCCCCGATAACTGAAAAGAAAACACAGTCGCCGAGAATTTTAAATAATTATTATTTCACCAAACTGATGCTGTTACTCTTGCTGTTAGCCCACCGAATACTGGGCGAAAGGGACAAGACTGATAATACCTAAAACAAATCATAAAAATCGAGGTTTTGTATTACCAATTGTTCTCCTTCAAAACTGGACAGATTTAAAAAAAAATTAACAACAATATAAGAAGAAAATATTATTTTCCTGTAAGTTTTGGTACCTTTAAAACTAATTTTATTAATTTTTATTCTGAACATCTGTTTATAGCATCTAACCCAGGCATTTTTATCGATTTTTGGACGATCCTAACTCTTAAAAGAAGTAACTTATTACTTATTACTAACTAACTAAAAAAAAAACCTAAACGTATCGACACGCAAGTGTTCGACATTTAAAGTTCTTGCATCTTGAGATGCACACATAATTATTTCTCACTAGTGATGAAAATGCCCCAGAGAGGCTATTGTATACGTTATATAAAATGCAACGTTTGACGATAATGGTGAGAACTCACTGGGTAAGACCGCAATGGATATTTTGAGGGCGAATCGTGAATATTTCTTTTGAAATGAAACAAATTACTTTTGTGTAAACCTCTTTAATCAATTATATATGAAATTAAACATTTTTTTTCACTTTGTTCCATTTGTTTATTTACACCAGTACCGGTTTCGTCCTACTACGGACATTTTCAGACGGGTAGTTTAAATTCCGTAGCATAAGAATTTCAACTACCAGTCTGAAAATGTCCGTAGTAGGACGAAACCGGTCCTGGTGTAAATAAACAAGTGGAACAAAGTGAAAAAAATAGTTTAATTTCATATCTTATACAATGGAATTCCACCATGAATTAACAGTTAAAAAACTAGACTCACTTTAATCAATGTTATAATATATCTATACGTTTCAAAACCGATGGTTTCATCGACAGGATAATAATATATTTTATTATGAAGATATTATAACATTGATTATTGTGGTTTACACAAAAGTAACTTGTTTTCATTTAAATAAAATGATGCCCCAAAGTGAATTTGCTAAGATCCAAAAAAAAAAAAATTCTTTTAAAATTCAATTAAATTGTTCGGAGCAAATGAAACTTTGGCATATCTGGGTATGTAGCGTCTATGATATACGTGGAGAAGGAGAAAGAGAATAGAAAAGTGCGGCAGTACCAGGCGATTCACATCTAGCAAGATATCTAAAGCCTTTCCAAGCTAAGTTTTATGGTGATCATTTCGTTTCATGTATAGATCGATACTGAAAACTCTATATTTTTGCATTTTATAAACTTTATCTATTGCTTACGTTTATACTGAAAATAAAAATCTGGCCAATCGGGTCTGAAATTTCCAATGCAAAACAGTATTAAATCATGATTATGAAATTCAAATAGGATGGCGATATACGATGACAGGCAATTCTAAAAGAGACATAACTCATGCTAAATGAGCTAGAACTGAAATATATAAGTGAAATATAGAATAAATCTACACTGAAGGCATTTTTAGTGTATACTAGCTGACCCGGCAAACTTCGTACCGCCTCAGAAACAATAAATGTTGTGTTTAATTTATTAGCTGAAATAAATTAAGTTTTTATTAAGTTAAAATAAATAGGTACCTACTCTAACGGCCGCTGTTCCCAATCCTACTAATCAATTACTAAGCCAAAATTTTGGCTTAGTAATTGATTAGTGCACAACTACCCTTTTTCCACACACAAGTATCGCTTAAGCATTTATCTTAACCTAAGGAAGCCGGACTAGTGGATTAAACTCGTTTCGGCCGCCTCAGTTTTGGACTAGTTCTTAAAAGTGTCAACAGAGTAGAAAAAATACCGCAAAAACAATGGTCGATGAAATATCACTTTGACAGAAGACACAGTATCGCGCTCAATTCACTTCTGTTGTATTGCGTTTATCAATTATCATTTTAATTAATATGGATTGAGAAGTATCGAATGCGTGCGGAGCAGAGACGAAAAACGGTTAATTTATGCGAAAAACTATGTCGTTTTCGAATATTCGCCAAGCCAAGTGTCAAGTCCAATACCTACGGTCAAGCTGACACTTTATTTTATATAAGTTTGTTTAAAAAATATAAAATGTCAGTTTATGGATAAAAATATATTAAATAAATTACGTGTGTTAATAATAAATACAACAATTAACTTACTTTGATGTCATTTTATTGTCTATGAAAGAGGGCGAGGCCAGATAACATAAGATGTTTGGGAACAACATAAATCGAGCGCTACCCTACAAAATGCTTGGCTGATCGCGGCCTCAGACGAATCGATTTAAAAGTTAGGAACAGCGGCCGTAAGTTCAAAAAATGAAATTGAGCTGTTGACTAAGCACGAATTATTCGGCACACTACACCATTGACAGTTCGAATTGATTCAAAGTATGTCGACCAACGCACATTATTTTAAAAGCCGTTCCATACAAAATATATGAAAAAAATCATTTTCTTCATAATTATTTTTCCCGTGTAATTTTCCGATGTTATTCTGTTAATCGGGACGAAGACAAATCCAACAAATCAAAGATTATAAAAATCGGTTCAACCGTTCTTGAGTTATAAATGGTGTAACTAACCCGACTTTGTTTTATATATTAAGATTATCTATTCGGTGGGTAGAAACATCATATTTTTTCAGAAGTCATTATTGTTGGGTGTTTTGTTGTACTATTCGCAATTTTCAACATCATTTTCTACCTGAATTTTTATTTTAAATTCATCTTGATTATTTTACTTTTTTATATTCAATGTGAGGTCTTTGTTACATTTTATCTTTATTTTTATACAACAAATTTGTCTTTGTATTTTGTATATTCACAAGAAGAAAGTGTCAAGTCATGAAACCTATTGTGAACAATTCATTGCAAAAATTCAATAATTTATTTTCTAAAAGATTTACTGCCAGCATCTTAAATCATTTCACCTTTATTGCAAATTCATCTGAACTATTTATATACAATAAATAATATACAAGTAATCTAACACAAGTGTTATTATTCGAGTATAACCTTTAAACAATACTGTGTGTCAACCCTTTTTTGGAAGACGAAAGAAGTCAACATAGAAACTAAATTTACGATCGACTCCAGACCTTCAGAATCCACCAAGGTGCCGTATAACTATATCATTTTATCCATCCACATTTATAGACCAAAGTCTCGAAATGCCTGAAAAAATAAATGATCGTTGTTGTACAACGTTAAAATTATAAAATATTCGTTTACCTTTCTACCCTCTCATCTTGTGGCTGGCCTTAAAAACTTATTACGTCTTCTTGAACGGCTTAATTTACAAGTCGAATTTTCCCAACATTTTCGCGAGTTTACCTTTAATAAATATATAATAAATGCTTATTGAAGCTTTGAATTCGCTTTGTAAAGGTAAAGTTAAATATTTATTCCGAATGTACAAAATAAACATTAAAAGTCGAGCAAACTTTAGGGTACGTGGTTACTGATAGAGCCTAATCACCAATTGTCACGTGTCATGTCATGTGGGTAAGGGATGTCTACGAATAACTGAAACCAATATCATCACGGAACTTCAGCATTGGTTCGACGTGAATTAACATTGGAATGTGATTAAAGTTATCTACTTAGACAGGTTATGTAGAAATACAATGTTGTATTTGGAGAAGACAGACAGAAGATAACGGCGATATTGAGGAGATGAAAATTTTAGATATTCATAGGGAGAGTGGGGGAACTCCGAATGACAGGTAAAGCCAAACGATCACGCGAATCCCATATTTCTTCACAAATGAGCAAAAGTCGATTCGGGACTGCCTGCGGTAAGCAGTGTGTTACGCTTGTGTGATGCAAATATATAAGTTTTTTAAAAGAAATACTTATAATATTTTAAGCTTACAACTGTCTACGTTCAAAAGAAAACTTTCAATTTAAGATACATTTTTTCAAATGCACAGCAAACATTTTACAAAATTTTAATGTCTTTTACTGTTTTCGGTGATTCCGAATTCCCAAAATGGGATGAAGGCGAATGTTCGGACTTACCCCCTTTATTTTTTCTTTCAGATGTCATTTGCGTCAGAAAATACACATAACATAACACATAACATCTTATGGAGCAGACGATTTTAAAAACATTTTCAGCGTACCTATATGTTTAAAAAAATATAGAACACCTCATGGAGCAAACGATTTTTATACATTTTAGGCGTACCTATATATGTGAGAAAGAGTTATACAACACCTCATAGAGCCGATGATTTTTAAAACATTTTATGCGTATATGTATCAGAACAAGTAAAACCCTTCACGGAGCAGACGATTTTTAAAACATTTTATGCGTATATGTATCAGAACAAGTAAAACCCTTCACGGAGCAGACGATTTTTAAAACATTTTATGCGTATATGTATCAGAACAAGTAAAACCCTTCACGGAGCAGACGATTTTTAAAACATTTTATGCGTATATGTATCAGAACAAGTAAAACCCTTCACGGAGCAGACGATTTTTAAAACATTTTATGCGTATATGTATCAGAACAAGTAAAACCCTTCACGGAGCAGACGATTTTTAAAACCTTTTTATCGTATCTTTGTCCGGACTTATTCTAAACCACGTTTGGACACAGCGGGTTAACGACAAATTTCTACATATTTGTGATAATTTTGAAATTAACCATTTAAACTAGGTGAGTTATTGCTAATATTTTTTTTATTATTTAGTAACTTTACTGTTATACTATGTATAGATACTTTATTTTATCAAAAGGTCTCTTTCAGTAACGAAATAAAATTTAAAAAGAGACAAACTTCGGATTACGAATAACCTGAAAATAATAAAAAAATATTTAACCACCAACACGGAACTACCGTCGGTAAGCATTTGCCAACCACCGCGTGGGAATGAGTATTTATGACAGTTATTGCAAATTACAAATTACACTGCTGCCAATGCGCTTGAATAAACTAATATCATTATCACACAAATTATTATCCAATGCTCGGTGATTATTTTACATAATCAATGCGATTTGGGAGGCGAGAATGGGTTCCGCCGTCCCGGATTTTATTGGATGACCAACATCCCTGTCATAAGTCACCCAATGTGGTTCGCTACTTTTGGTGACTTTGCAAGGGGGCCCGGGTTAATTGGGTGAAGTTTGTCTGGGTCTCGGCGGCGGATGCGTTTGCCTACCTAATGCATGGCGGGCCGGATAAAAACTATTGCTCTTTCCATACTAATAAATAAGCACCTTATCTCCCTTTTACATAAAGGTTGGCATCACATACAAATCAACAACTCAGTATTTCATGTTCACTTCATCTCCCCTAAAATATTCCAGAACACAATGTTAAAAATTAGTCGGTGACATAGACCCACTTGTTCCGAGAAGTCTTGATGTTCTTAAGAAGAACATCAAAGACTCGCGGTTACTCAACAAAAGTTTTTAAACAGCACAAAGAGACTTCACCAGCGAACCAGGGCAAGTAGCAGGTTGCCGCTCGGCGTAAAATATTCAAATAAATGTGCCTTGTTATAAAAACTTGTTACAGTGAGTGCAGGCAGACAGAGGATTCATGACACGTGGCTGAAATGGCAGAAACTTTCATAAGAATCGCTGTACAGGAGCCGCAGAACAGTTTAAATAAAACTACACAAGTGGGATCCCATGTTTCCATACTAAATACACATAAAGCTCTTCGGCTGAGTGTTACACTTTATTATAGAGAATATGCCCATGTCGTTGTTTCCGTCGTTTTGCTTCGCAAGTTTCCGCGTTTTCTTTGTTTGGGTAGAGAAAGTCTGTTTTGCGGATTTTTATAGTTGTATTTACGATTTGAATTTGTTTTGTTTCTGTTTATATTGTCCCCGCAGTGTAACGGCGGAAAGCAGCGGTTGGGTTAATGAGGTCTCCGACACATCTCCGGTCGTAACAATTGGAATGTTTTTTTGTGGGCCGTTCATTTAATGTTTACCTCCGTGTCATGCCAAATTTTTGTTGCGAAGCATGTTTGTTTCCATTTATAATTTTATTTGTTGAAAGTAAATAAACACTTTGTACTGTGATAAAATAAATATACTGCTATTATTTATTACGATTTCAGACAAAAGTTTTGTTAGATGTAGTTATAAAATCTTTTACAACCTTGTATAGATAGCTTGGCTAGTAGTGAAACCTAATAATAAAATATTATTTTGAGTTAAAATAAGCTGCTGATTTTCAATCATTTTTCGTTTTCAATTAATAAGTTTGGTTTGGAAATGAGAAAATGCTTATTTTATCTTATGCCTTGTTCGCACCTGACAAGTAGTAAGTCAAGTGGCGAGTAACTCGCTACTTGACTCACCAAAAAATGTTCGCACTACTCTCAAGTAGAGTTTATTAGTAAATGGCGTGGTCGAGTGGTAACAACACTTGACTCCCAATCGGAAGGTTGCGGGTTCGAACCCGGCGTGCGCAAATAAATTTTATTTGATTAATTTGTGTTATTTCACAATTAATTAATAAAAATAATATATACTACATTTGCGGCACGTTCCAGAGTGGAAGATACTGTTAGTATCGCCCTGGTGTAAGACCACCATTCAGAATTGAGACGTTGCTTAATAATGGCTTTAGCCGTGTTTAGTGACTAGATCTGAATAACCAGGTACTTTCCTACCTTCCTCTTCCCCATCTCCTTCCCTTCCCCACTTTCCTTCAGCCTCACAACATACCCCAATTGGGGATGCCATAGTCTCACTGGCTCCAGACGGGAGCAGTTGGGACTCTTGTGAGGTATTCTCTATAAAAAAAAATAAAAAAAAAATGACAGGATTCAACGTAATAAAGTAAAGTAAAACGCGAATTAGGTTAATTTTAATGCTTATTTTAGAAGAGGTGGAAGAATAAATTAGTGAAATGAAAACAAATAAACTATGGATATTTTGGAGTAGCATTTTCGCTCCAACGGGGCAAAATATTGCGCATGCCTGCGTCTACGAATGAACTGAGCATGTAAGTGCGTGTAGGGGGACTATACTCGCCGAAAAAATAGAACCAAATGGATTCAATCTTCTAAAGAGCTGACTAGCCTACTCTACTAAAATTGTGGTGTTCAGATACGTTTAGTTACTAATATCCTGGCTACTCGACTAAAATACTCGCCCAGTCAGAACGGGCATTTCCTTTCCTTGCTAGAACAGTTTTTGAGATTTGCAACGATGGCAAGAAAGATGGTGCAAATTCGAGTGCATTTGTTTTGAAAATTGAAGATTTGGAACTACTTTGGAAGAAAGTTGTTTGTGTTTTTCGTGTACACAATGTGGGTTTAAAGTAAAAAAGAAGGAATTTGACCATACACGAAGTACATAATATTTGACTTGTTGTGGCAGTAATTTCGGAGGTATTCAACTGTATTGTGAATGTGTCGTGTCCTCCTTCGATTGGTCATTCCTTTTTCCTCGCATACCTTGTTTTTTCCTACACAACAAATTCCAGCAAACACTATTTCGCCTCGTTTGGTTTTTAGTTTTTACAGTCCATCACAAGTGCGTCTGAAACTATATTTCGCAAGTAGTTTGGACGCAACAACAAGTATTGTTCATTCTTTCATTTTAATGTTAGCTTATGTCATATTTGAGGATGTCTGTTGAGGAAAATAGACATATTTTGAACAAAAACATGTCTGGTATTGCGATTGAAACATAGTGAACTGATGTGTTATATTAATTATAGAAACTGATCTTTCTGTACAACGTGCCTAGCTTCCATTCCTAGATTTAATTCTTTACTACTTATAAACCCTTGTCTGAGTTGTAATTTAAGGTCACACCATTGACTATTTGTCAAAAGGTCACACAGATATTTTTATTGAATGAGATCTTATTGAAAAAAATTGAGAGACTATGGCATCGCTAATTGGGGTATGTTGTGAGGCTGAAGATAGTGGGGTGGGGAAAGAGATTGGAAGAGAAAGGTGGGGAAGTAACTGGCTATTCAGATCTACCAGAGGTTACCATACACAGTTAAAGCCATTTCAAGCAACTTTTCAATTCTGAATGGTGGTCTTACACCAGGGCGATACTGAGAGTATCTTCAACTCTAGAAAATGTCGCAAATTTGCTAAATATTATTTATAATTAATTAATTGTGAAATTATTCAAATAAAATTAATTTGATCCGGTTCGAACCCCGGACCTTCGGATTGGGAGTCGAGAACCCTACCCCTCGAACACGGAGAACGTCAAAGCTCCGACTCATTGGATATACAAAATTTAATGTAAAAGAATCAAGAACATTTAACTAAAATCAAAGTAAAAATATCCTTTCTCCTTAGCAAAGACACTAACAATAACATAAGCTTAATGTGGGCACATATATATGAGGGTGAGTTAGTTTTCTGTGGGAATGTTAGCCCTATTCGTTGTCATCTTCCTCGAGAATTAATATGGCCCTATTCAGAGCAGGACACGGTTGGCAACTGAGATAAATTACCTGCTGAGGAATGGTAATTATTTGACAGAGCCACTGTCCTTGTTTACAATGACACCTCAGGATGTTACCTTCGAAGAAACATGACAATCTGATATGTAACTAGAGAGTAAAGTAACATAATATACTAATTAAACAAGCCGCAAAATACACAGCTCTACAATGTTATTGTATTCTAGCGAGCACCCGGCAAGCGTTGAAATACCACTCAGAGAAAGTAATTTTGTTTTTACTTTCCCGCGCGTCCCCGTTTCCGTCCCCGTTCCCTCCCTCTACCCTCTTGCGACCCTTTCGCTCCCGCGTTTACCTTCCACCATTTCCGCCTTCCTTTCTCCACCTTACATATTAAGATAAAACATTACAGTTATGTCAGTACAAAAATGTATTCACCGAACAGTTCCTAGTAAATAATAAATCAACATGCAAAATAATAAAAATCCTTAAATCATTTAACTTACAATTCAGTTAACAAAGAAATATAAAAAAATAAAAACTAGAAAGTACGACCTTATCCATAATTGGAAGATTTATAAAAAAATAATTCCAAACGAGAATGTGTAACGAAAGCATACACATTTGCAAACTCGTGTTTCTAGTTAAAGAGAACTTATTAGCACAAAAATTCGGTTTTACAACATATTTATTAGATAGGTAGGTACTCGCACATTCTAAGTTAATTTTGAAAATACTATGATTTCAGATTTTCACGGCCAAAAGTATTATCGTGATTTAAATTTTTTATTTTTTTTAAAAGAATATACATAATATTGTACATTATTTATGAAACGTTTTGACTCCCTAACTAGGAGGAATCCCGTTTTAGGACAGTCAAATTAGGATGATATATGGAGCATGTTTTGTACAAACAAAAAGATATGAAGGAAATAAAAAAAGGAAAAGAATAATAACAACAATAAAAAGATAAAAAGTAAGAATAAGAAATAAATAAAAAAAATATATTTAAAATTAGACCGTACCGCCCTGGCGTAAGGCTTTAGCCGTGTTTGGTTACCAAATCTAAATAGCCAGGTACTTCCCCACCTTCCTATCCCCATCTCCTTCCCCTTCTTACGACCTTCAGCCTCATAACATACCCCAATTGGGGATGCAATATTCTGAAAATATATGTAGAATTTATATATAAATATACATATACGAAGCACTTAACAGTTTGCAACTCGTGTACGAATTTAACTATCACAATCTTGAACACAGTAAAAAAAATATTTTGGTCCTTGCGTATTTTAAATAACCCAACTGATACAACAATTTATCATTTTCATTTCAAATTTCACATAACTTCAACTATGCAAAATTTAAAACACGTTTATTAATAAGTAAGGACATAAAAGTAAAAAAAAGCAAAGATGGTATCAGGAGCATATAATTGTGAAGATATGAAGGCTTCAGGTGTTTACATATAAATCGTATTTATGTATGTAAGCGTAGCTCCTTTCATTCAAAGGCTGTTTCATGCGGCACACGAAACATAAATCCTCCACAGGACTAATGCGGAAATAAAGGCAGGACTGAGGGATGAAAGGAGGAGGGATTTCCTCCCCCTGCGCCAAGCGGTTTTCTTTTTTAACTTCAGTGACAACTGAAATACCCTTTTTCGTGTTATCGCAGTAATTTTATCTCCGGATCTAAACGGCGAAAAAAGTTTATTTCATATTTTGGCTTTTATTCCGCGACTAAAAAGCAATCCGATTTTTTTACGTTACACGTTTCATATGAAGGAGTTAAAATGTAACATGTAACGTTCTGTCAATAGATGTCAATTTTTTACGATTAATGTAAATGTCACAATTATGTAACATGTATTAAATAAATAAATAAATAAAAATAAAATGTGAATAATAAAATTCTTAAAAGGTTGGCGCAATTTACTGGGTTAAGCACAATTTGCTTTCTTCAAATGAAACAATTAAATTTTATGAACCACCTAACGTGATTTTTTTACATTACTCCACAGAGGAGGCCCTGAAAAAATTATTGTCCTCAGGACCTTTGTCATCATTGGAAACGATGCATGTTAATTTTTGTAGGATATAGTGTCTAGGTGTGGTGTAGTGTTATTTTTCTGATGAACACCAATGATCGGGAGATTCAATAATGCTTCGGTTAGTCAGGTTGCAAGTCGTGTTT
The DNA here is from genome assembly GCA_951813805.1 of Limnephilus auricula. Lineage (NCBI taxonomy): Eukaryota > Metazoa > Arthropoda > Insecta > Trichoptera > Limnephilidae > Limnephilus > Limnephilus auricula. Next base: position 44,011,691 of record OX638389.1, on the reverse strand, counting down.
ATTATCGTCATATAATATTTACTATGAGTATTTAATTGGACTTAACGTACGCTTTAAAGGAAGCTCTGAGTAGATCTTAAGCAGGTGAAATAGTCGCTGAAGGTGTCCAAATGTCGATCGGATATCATCGGCTAACTTCGTAACCGTTCGGGTATTACAATATTTATCTCTCTCTTATAGTACTACTTTACTGATCTTTCTTGAGACACATTAAAACTAGAAAAACTACATAATCGTATGGAGAATCAATGAGTATTTCTTGGCCAAAACAAAGGTTGGATGGTGTGAAGAGCAACACAACATTATTGGGAATAAAAAACTGCAAGGATATGATAGAAGACTGATAGGACTATAGGCTAGAGATAACCAAACAACCAAATCAACTAAAGATCCATTCTAGATATATTTCCAATAAACCGCCCTGTTATTGCCGGAATTCCCCCAATTACCCCTCCCCCTTTATTAACCTCCCACTTAAACACCTAAATTGTTGGTATATATCTGTCAATTTTTTGTATCATAGGTTAGTCTTAATATTCTCCTGGAAGGGTTCTTCCGAAACCGGTAGAGTTTAATCAAAATTTAAAGTGGTCAAAAACCAATTCATATATTTTATTGTAAATCAACCAAAGATTGTAAAGGTTGTGCTGCGATGATGATATAGTATTACAGATAAAAAACAATTTAATCATTGAATTAACCATTTGTGAGGCGGGTACGGGTACCGCCACCCTGAAACCATTAATTGGATAACCAACACCCCCGTCATAGGTCACCCCAAGTGGTTCGCTACATTTGGTGACTCCGTCAGGGACGCCCGGGATCACGGGAAGAGGTTTGTCTTGGAAGTGAATACATTTATTAACTATCAACATGGGAGGCCGAATCGGGAGAGACTAGCTAAGGGAGACCTTTTGATATCTCCAGCATTACTCTCCTGGAACATTTCGTTGCACTACAATGAAGGGTTAGAATTATACGCCCGTCACTCCTGGACACAATGACCCCGCAAATTCCCCCTCATACCTCTTTCCTTTTCAAAACTTCTTCTTATACTTTTTCGAAAGAAAAGTATAAACAGCACTCCGAAAGGGAATTTATTCTCCTCAGGGTCTCTTGCGTGGCTATTGTTAAAAAAAAACTCGCATGCTTAATTCGACAGCTGAATCGTTGCTTACCTAAAATTAGTTGAATTGTTTTCAGGTAAGTTATAAATTGTTTTATTATGATTTTAAAACATTGTTCGTTCGCAGGCATAGGTGGAAAATAATTTGTTCAACCTTCAAAATTAATCAGAATTATGTTGTATATCCTCAATTTCCACTGACCAGAAACCGCAGACCCGCCGAGACTGGACCACCACCCTGCCCTACCACCCACTTTACCTCCCACGATCCCCCGCCCTCAGCTACCAGGCTACCAGATCCGCAGGGGAAGGGAAGTTAACTTTTTCATAATAAGCCAAAGTAACTCCCGTCAGGCGCTGCCCAAACAGTTCCAGGGATACCGCGATCTGACCGCTTTCAAAAACTTTCCGCACCGTGCTTATCGACGAACAACTTTGCTTTTTTTTGTTTTCAAATGAATAATACAGAGTCGAAAACATGCAATGAAAAATGTTTTTTCTAAATTTTAAACAATGGAGATTTATCCAAAACAAAGAATGGATGAAATTCAATTCGAAAATGAAATGACGATAAATTAAAAATATTTAAATTTAACTTGGAATTTTAATATTTACGTATAGTAAAAGTATGTTAGAAGTTTAGAAAGTGTATCTTTTACTTTTGATTTAGTAGGCATTTTATTTGATCTTTTAGAATTTTATGTTTTGTTATATATTATAGAAACGAACACTACATTGGTTACCGTGATGAGACAGTTTACAGATTTTAAATAATGTTTCATAGTGGTTACCTATATAATATGCTTCTTTGTAATGTCTTATTTTTAATATATTTATTTAGTAATTACCGAACTATATGCATGGTAAATAAGTGTGCGTATGTGTGTGAGTATGTTTGTATGTGTGAGAAGTAGTGATCTGTGAAGGGATATGTGTGCATTAAACAGATTATATCATTGTAATATACAGCTACACTTATTTACACACATACGTCTACACTTCATAAACTGCTGTAATTTGTAGTTATTATTGTTACATGTTTTCCTTCCTACCTGCTCCTTCCCAGACCTGTCATTTTATTACCCACATTCAGTCACAAACTGATTCTCACCGCATAAACATCTCCGCATCAATATTCCGTAATTCGCTCTCTACCAGTGTAAATTCGCCACCGCTAAATAAAGTACCGATACTATTATACAAATATTTCTATTGGGAAATATAGTTTAATATAAGCCAGCTCGACAGAAAAAAGTTTTCCGCAATAAGTTATTAATTTAATTTTCCATCGGTAATGTCTAAGTGCATAGTTTCTCTCAGTGCAGTGATTTCATCGTACACACGTTTCAAAGGTCCTTCGATTAGAAAATTACATTTAAAAAAAAACCAGAATATGTTGCCAGGCTTTCATCTGTCTATATTAGACTGGTGTATGTTAAACTGTTTTTTTTTTTACTTTTTAGAGAGGAAAAGTTTTAAATGAATGATTTCACGCCAGCAAGGTAAAATTATCCACTTTGTTGATTTGTACCCATTTTTAGCACTTAGCAATCAAAGCGAACTATCTGTAATAACAGACGTCGCGGGTAGTTGTATGCAATTCGAGGCATGTGAATTAGCGGCCGCAGGTGTTGCTAGGTGGCAGGGGGAAAGGGAGGGGGATTTGGGGTGGCACTAGAAGGCGGGGGTAGTTTGCTGACGTATACTAATTCTGGGAGCTTTCACGTGATACCAACGATAGTTATGGAAATTACGGATCAAATGACAATTTCGGTTTTAGATGCAACACAATAAATTTAAAACTTTGTGTAGTGTCCTTAAATGACACGTAGTTTCCGTTGATTTTATGTCTAGTTCCGACAGATGTCCAGTAGTAAGTTTATGTACATGTTCACCCGGGCAGTACAGCTTCATAATAATTACGTAAAACTTAGTTAGAAGTAGAAAAAAGTGTAGTTTTTATATTGAATACAGTCGTTATTTTATTATTATTTTTTTATTTTTATTATTTAATGAAAGCATAGTTTTCAAGCATAGAAAGCATTTATAATACATACTTAATAAGTGATCACTACTTCTCACTCATACAAACATACGCACACTTACTCACTTACATACTCAATAACATAAACCTACTTATTTAGGCTCTCATACCCTTAAATTTAATAAATCTATTTGTATTGTGTATTGCCTATAATTTATCTTAATCTATTTTCTTATTAGATTAACATCATTCGAAGCCTTAACAGCAATCCGTCGCTTAACGAGAGACTGAGACTTCATTTAAGAAAATAAATAAAATTCATGTACTACTCTGTACCGCCCATTAATTAATTTTGCTTTTCCCAAACACGTTCATTAAATAACATAATATATATTAGTATTGAAAATATACCAGGATCAAATAATTACTTTTCCAACAACATGTGTTCGCTATTATGTCCTCTGCGCGCAAACTGTATATAAATAAACATCTTTTAACTTTAATCTCAAGTGACCTACCAGGTAAGTATGGTCCTGTAAATTTTCATTGAAAAAAAAAATATATATAATAATAATAACAAAAAAAAAATAAAAAATAAAAAATAAAAAAATAAATGTTCATTTACATTTTTGGGAAGCACCGAGCTGGTTGTTCAGATGCATTGTACATATAGTTTTGTATCGCTGATCAAAGAACCGGTGGATTTGCATCCATTGTTTTAGCCATAGGTTTTTTATATTTTCTAGTGTGTAGTTAGAAGTAAGATTGTAGAAATTGTTGAAATTTGTACAGCGCCCTTGAGGTGATTTTTCACAAAAACGGCGCTATACAAGTCATCCAATTATTATTATTATCAACAAACAAGTCCAGCTAAGCCAATTGAATTGGCTTGTCAGCAGGTGCTTATAATTTAGTTACATATCCATAATTTACATCTTATATCTACCGATAACATTGTTTCATACATTTTTCATACACAATATAATTTTTTTTTTCGATGGTCAATTTTTCACCATATATTTAACCTTATTCATAAAATTATATTGCTTTATAGTGTCAGGTAATAAATTGAATATTTTCGGTATGTTGTATTCAAACGTTCTCTGTCAGTACTTATTATTAAATTTCGGAACCATTAACCCGTCGTTGCGCGTGAATCTAGTGCAATATTTATCTCCTAATTGAATAAATAATTGAACTTCTACCATTTTTACATTCCTTTATTTTGGCAGAGTAATCATAACGTAAACTTCAAAACAGTTAATTATTTTATTCTATGAAGGACACCGTTATACATTATATTTCATATAATAACTAGATAGAATAAGCAATGTAAATAGATAAAATAGTGCAATTTTCATGTTCACGGATAAATGGTACAATATACAATTATTGTAAGAACTCAGATTAAATTCCTAGACAGTTAGAGTCGGTCGTCAGACCTACAAGTATAATATATTGTAAACATGTAAAGATAATTCTTGAAGAGACACAAGTACTTATGTCTGAATTTCAATAAGGCAGACATAATACTTTTGAATTACGATTGTTGACTGAATAGTTTAAAAAGTCATCAAATGTCCGTGTTCACTAGCTTGTTTGGAGAACACACTGTTGGTCGTTCTAAAACCTTTTATCGTTATGCAAATGTCTATTCGCAAAACTCGGAAGAAATTACCACCAGAAATAAGACGGTAAAAGTTTCTTACAGTAATTAGATATATTAATTCTCAGAATTCAGAGGGAAATTCAAAACTCACATCTTCAGGAAGTAATCCATAAACAAATAATGAATTTGAAAACCTTATTTCGGAATAAGGCCATGGCACGTAAAGTCTAGAGTTTTAACTACTATTTTAATATTTCTATTTTTAATACTGACTAATCGTTGTGGAATTGTTTTCATAAGTTAAAAAAATTTAAGTTATTAAATTTTTATTCACCAGATTTATTATTATTAATTGTTAAACTAATGTTTAAGTCAAGATTTTTATGCATAGCACAAAGGGTAACTATTATTATAAACAATAATTATCAGCCTGAAACACTCATCCACATTGAAAAAATCTTCCAAGAAAAGATACATGCCGCCGACGGGACTAGAAACCCGTGTCCTTATCTTAAACCCGGTATGTATCTTTTCTCGGAAGATTTTTTCAATGTGGACGAGTGTTTCAGGCTAATAATTATTGCTTATAATAATTGTAACCTTTTGTGCTATGCATAAAAATCTTGTCTTAAACATTAGTTTATTAATTAATAATAATTAATATTTGATGAGTTAAAGTATTTCACCAAAAAAATGTGGACATAAAATGTCTCCACGCCACCTAGTGGGAGATTTAGCACTTACAATGCCTTTCTAATATAAAATAAAGTTGGTTGTTTGCCGGTGAAAAATGTAATAAGCAGTAATTGTTGAATGAAACACTAGTATATATTGAATTATTTGGCGGGTAAGAGATAAGCCGACGTAGCTCAGTGGTTAGAGCAGTTGACGGGAAATCAGAAGGACACGGGTTCGAATCCCGTCGGCGGCATGTATCTTTTCTCGGAAGATTTTTTCAATGTTGATGAGTGTTTCAGGCTAATAATTATTTCTTCAAACTAAGCAATATCACTTTGTGGCGTCATTTTGAATTAAATTAAAACAAATAACTTTGTTTAAACCACTAATATAATCACAATCACCTACATGTTTCAAAACCGATGGTTTCTTTGTCAGGGTAGTAATGACATTAACAAAATAAACAAACAAGTATAGACTAAAAAGAACAGATTAAAAAGAACTATGGACAAACATATTATAGAGAGAGGTAATTAATTAATTAAAAAATATCGTAAAAAACAATTATTTAAAATTAAATGTAAAAATTATTTTAAAATATGAAAAATTACATTATATAAATTATCAAAACATAATAAAGATGTTTAGACAACAAAAATAAATTATTTTAAATATAATTATTAATAAGAAAATAAATTTAAGAGATGGCTATTTTAAAAAAATATTTGGTTATTAATAATATTTAATTTACTATTAACACTTTTTCTAATTTCTAAAATTTCTAAGTTTGCTAATTGTAAATCTGTTGTGTTTGTGTGTAAAATTTTTAACCCTTTATTTATATCAAAAGAATGATTTAATAATAATTATAGCTTATAATAAAAATAATAATGTTTTAATCCAGAATGTGGAGAGACTAGTGCAAAACACGTCCCATATAGTTAAAAATATTTGTAATATAATATGATAATACAGTAAAGTTTAAGAACATAAACAAGTAGATTATAAAAAAAACAGAAAGTAAAAATGTAGGGCGTGGTCTTGAGTCAGGAATGATGCCGCTTGGTGCTAGAAAACTGCGGTGACCACTGTGTTGTCGGAGGACATAAGCCGCATCCTAATTCCTGATTCCAGTGATCCGGTGTCTCATCAGGCCGGCGAATTCATTTAGTCCTAGTTACTGCTTTACCTTCTGTATCCAAAGCTGGCATATTACATTGGATCCGGAGTCGTTGTATCGAGCTGATTCGACAGCGACACTATGTTTCACACGTTTCACGATAGTACAAAATGCATTGAACAATGTTTTTTTTTAAACATTTTTGCTGCATTGGAACAATATTTAAGCAATCATTTGCCTGCGATGTGTATCTACTACACATTGCTTCTTGCACCTTTAATATCTCCGTAAATATGGAAAATTCTGGGTTCAGATTTTAGGTAATCCTCCATTATACATTTACTCATTAAATAAAAATTAAAAAAAATAGTTATTAGTACCTTTCGGGCACATCAGAGGTATTTTGTGAGAATCGAAAACAAATTCACCAATACAATCAAACGTCTGGCGTATGATCAGTGCTGCGGGTGAGATGTACAAATGCGTGAAGGGTGCGGCTAGTGCGACACTATGCACGTCTCACTCTTACCTACTTAGATATAAGTGAGCGCGAGAAAAAGAACCGTGTGGTTACTGGTCAGTCGTCAATTGTATTTGTTCCTTCGGTTTCGCCCGCGGACGGCGCCGCCAGTCGCCGCCCGGCATTCGTTCGGGGTGGTCTCTTCGCGTGTTGTATGAGCATCGTTTCTTTGAGCTACCGATGTGTTTTTCATGTTTTAGGCAATTAAACATCAATTATTATCATTTTTGACTTCAACTATAAAGAAATGTAGCAATTTTCCACGAATATTCATTTTTTTCGGCTTTTAAATCGACCATTTCTGCTTGTGTAGTGATTACACAGCACCGGAGCGCGCGGATTTTTTCAGTACAGTAAGGGAAAGGTTATACTGATATTTCTCGTTGTCTTTCATTATCACCATCGTCCGAGAGATCTTCAGTAATGATGTGCCCTAAATATTTCACGTTCTTAGATGTATTTATGTTTAATTTGAATTTTGTGTTTATTTAGATAAAAATGATGAAATGGTATTAAACAGTTGAGCCCTTGCCCCGAATAATGCTGTATCCAACAAAACTATCAATGTCGAGTTATTGATGGAATAATGTTGGGCATATTATTACGTATATTTTAAGATAGGGGTTATGGTAATTAAACATTATTTATGCCTGTGGCAGCATTTTAAATGTCGGTTTGTGGAAGAAAAATGCATAAAAGTAGAATTCGTAAAGAAAAATATATTGTAAGGCTGCTTTTTAGCCATTGAAACAGTTTTGTGGAATAATGTTGTATGTTGATCTAAAGGCAAAATCTCGATTGTAAATAGTTTAATTTGGTCATATAGTTTTTTTTGCTTTTCAAATGCTCAATGCATCAATGACATTTGTAAATTGATGTTAGAAGAGCTTGGTGCTTTCTTGAGGGTTAGAAGGGTCAGAGGGTTAGATACAACATTATTCAGGGCAAGGGATCAATTAAAAATAGATCAATTAGCATAACATTTATTTATTACATAAGTAAGTTGTAGTTTGGTATTATGTGGTTTGTCGATAAAGAAGTATAATGATCTAAAAAAAATAATGCAGGATACAGAAAAACAACAAGAAATAATATGAAACGAAAGAAGGTCAGAATTTTTTTTATTTTATGTTTTAAATGAGAAAGGTGGCATTAAATATTAACAATATACCTAGCATAGAAATGACTCTCTCAAGCATTATTTTTTTCTGATAATGGAGCTTCATAGTAGGTACATTTTGAGAGTTTCGACAAGACCCCGAAGACCGCTAGCCGAACGCTCTTAAATCTTATCATTTGTGAAGTTTTTATATTATCTAAGTAACTGCTCCAAACCGTCTGGGGCCGGTGAGGCTATGTCATTCCCGATTGGAATATGTTATGAGGTTCAAGGAGATGGGGAAGGAAAGGAGATGGTTAAAAAAGGTGCAGGATATATCTGGCTATTCAGATCTAATCACCAAATGCGGAAAAAGCCATTTTATGCAACGTTTCTAACGTGAGTGGTGGTCTTTCGCTAGAGCGATATTGTAAGAATCTACCATTCTGAAACGTGTCGCAAATATACTATATGTTATTTAAAATTAATGAATTGTGAAATTATATAATATATATCGTGACCTCCAGATTGATAGTTAGAACCTTACACCTCGACCATGCCGTATTAGTTTTAGATTTTGGCAGACAGCAAAAAATCGTTAACGGAGCCACTAATTTGAAAGGAGTTCTAACAAACGCCAATGGTATTGTTAACGGTAATAAGGCTGACATGTATCCTCGGAGAACGTTTTAAAGGCAAAAAAGGAAACATCAGGCTTTGCGGGTAGACTTGGGTTCTAACATGAAGGATGAAAGGAAAGGGGGTAAAATTCTACCCCGAGCGATCCTGGGAAGGTTCAATTTAATTACAAGCAGGAACAAAAGGTCAGAAAACGTATTTGGAAAAGGCTCTCCTTTTTGTAGAACGAACCTTTTTGTATATTATCTGATGAAGCCGAAGCTGGCGAGGTGACATTGTAAAGATTCAACTGTCCGGGGATTTTAAAGGATTTAGAAAAACACATGAAGCCTTAAGTACTAAACCATTACCACTTTAATTATGTGGACGTGCAAACATTTATCATAAAGAATAATATACGAATGCTTTCCTCGCTTATCTGCGAGGCATAATATTAAATAGATTATCGTTAGATTATTGGAAGCATGTTTCGGCTAATTTTAGATTACGCACTTACTTTATGTAATTCCAATATTATTTTTATAAAACATCTTTTTTTTAGTATTATTAATTCTAAAGACCAGCTAGTGAGGAGGGTAACGTACATGCGATTGTAACTATATTATATTATGCGAATACAAAAAAAAAACAAACATATATATACGCTTGTGAAAATTTGAAATGCCGTAAAGGATAATAAATCCACTATATAAAAAAATAATACAAACACTTCTAAACTTATATTCTGATGAAGCTTGATCGAACCGGAAACCGACGTGTAAAATAATAAATATTCGTGGATGAATACTAAGTGTTTGTTTTATTTAAAAATATAATCCTAACCACAAAGTAATTGCTTCTTATGAAAAAAATCTTTATGGTTAAGAAGTTTATTTTTTAGAACTCCATCTTCATGTTTTATTTTTTTTTACTTGTTCAATAATATTATGATTTAATTTATAAAAAAAACAGTTTATTTATAAACAAGTTCTGTTATGTAGTTATTATTATGCTTGACATCTGTTTCACTTTCTGACAGTTTGATAATGCCTGTTCAATGTAATTTTATAATACACATTGGTAATTATAAGTCTACCAAAACAGGATGCATGATTTTTTGAAAAAAAAAAAATAACATTCATTCGCTCTCCTCAACACGTAACATGTTGTCCTTTATAGGATTTCAAATTTGCGTGATCTATATATTCATATTTAAATAATACAGAAGTCCCAGCCCTTGTATCTTTCATGAAATCTGTTTCCTCTCGCCATAATTCACACTTATCTGTTCTACTGTAAGCCAAGTGTGGTCTCAAAAATCACCGATCTCCGTGCAAATTAATTAGCGCAATTGTGAAGTGAAATGCTCGTCGGGACAGGGAAAAAGTTTTTCATTAAACGTTCCTGAAAGCAGTCTGGAGGTCGGGGCATAAGCACAATTTAAGGCAGCCGCTGTTTGTTGCTTTTTCTTGCTAAAGCGCTTTCGTGGTGCGGACATAAATACTCTGTAACAATTTCTTAGAGCATTCCTTTGTCTCGCCGTTAATCTTTATAATGTGAACCGTTGGAGCTAAGCCCGGGAGACTAAATTAGGTGGTGCAGTTACTGTAACGCTGCGAAATCTCTCACGGCCAACCAACATACAAACACCTCGCCTTTTTATAATAAACAAGCCTCTTGATTTGCAGCTTTGCAGGAACATTGCGTATTTCAAGGCGAGCTAAACAAGAAAAATTCTAGCGCACTTTAAAGTTATTACTTCGCAGTTTTACGAGTGCTTAGAGATGATTAAAGCGTATTTGTTTTAATATTTGAAGCACTTAGTATCTACGTATATAGCAATATGAATGGTAACATTATAACGAGTATTACACCAAAAATAATAGATGTTGTTGGATGTTGGACGGAATCAAAAAATCTCCGAAAAATCAATTGAAATTGTAACTCTTCAATCCCTGAATTCCTAGTTAGAGCCTCATCCCTCGACCATAGAGACCGTCAAAATGTAGTTATAGATTTGGGTAGACGGCAAAAATCGTTAACGAAGCAACTAAAATAGTAAACACAAGCTTTGGAAAAAAGACACCATAAATACCAGGCAATAAAAGCATTCGACAATCTTTCACCTGATACAAAAAATCGGGAAATCAAAAATAAATTCAGATGAAAAGTTAAGAAAATGGATTAAAAAAGAATATTACTAATATTTTATATAACAGAATAAAACTTACAACAAAATGAAACATGTAACACGCAATACCATTTTAAAACACAAATCATTACATTTTGAATTTTTCTATTTTAAAATGGGGCCCTCAGAACGAGAAAGCCACCCAGTGAAGCCAACATTATCAATCTTAATTGTAAAATCTAAATTGTTGTACCAAATAAAATAATAAATTAACTACTTTGAAAGGAATTCTTAAAAACACCAATGGTATGATTGACGATAATAAGGCTGATATGGATCCTCTTAGAACGTTTTAAAGGCAAAAAACAGAAATATCAGGCTTTGTGGGTAGACTTGGGTTGCGGGTGAACTAGGAGTAGTTGGTAAAAAAACAAAAATAAAAACCATGCGACATCTACTGCCAAGCTCTGGGAATTCGTGGAGAAGAGTAAAATAATTTATAGCTTGGATTTAAAAATTAAAAACGCTTAAGGATAAACGTAGAAAATTATGTCATCGTAAAATCACAACCTACAGTATTTTTGCTTGTAAACAACATAATATGTATGTATAAATCTGGGACCACTGCACTGGGAAGTACACACAGGACAGTGTAGATAATTGAATTACAAAGAGGTTGCATTGTAAACAGGTTTCAGAACGATTAAGGTTTGGGAGACCTAAACTAAGGTGGCGGGATGGGATATAGGCGAATACCGCATCCTTCTGTATAAATACTGTGGAGATGTTGCAACGTTGATGAACTTTTCAACCAAACAAATGAAAATTAAACATAAAATTTTCTTCAAATAGTTAAATTACAGTTTTTTTTTGTGTTAATTAATTTTTTTTAAACATTAACTCCAAAGAGGAGGACACAATGAAAATAATTCTCATCAGATCCTATGTCGTCTTTGAAGTAGCTAGGCGGAGGGATTTTTTAGGAAAAGAAGAAGAGGACGTTCTGGGAAAGTAAAATCCAAAATCCGTCCAGAAATGAAGGATGTATGATCCAGCCCTCCCACTGCTGTGCAAGGCAATATTCTGACAGATCCAGACAAACCTTACCCCATGAATCCGAATATTCATGCTAAGTCATCAAACGTAGCGATCCACTAGAAGTGACCTATTGCAGAGGTTTTGGTTATTCAATAAACAGTTCCCGTTCTGCTTTACCCATACTTGACTACCAAATTGAGAATGAAATTGAAGAATTATTTTAACGCCGTTGTTGAGGACGAAAAATAATAATCGGCACTCAAATGCATTACATTACATAAAACAGTGAATGATTATTCAAAGCATCAGTACATACATTTATACCAATACCTTATTTATATATATTTATTGACCAGTGGCGTTTGGTCCATAAAAAATATATCTTTCAGCTTTTGGCTAGAAAATAATTAATTTAACCTAAGAGGGATTTAACCTTTTAATTTAACGGTCAATACCGGAAATTTGTCTTTTTTAAATCAAATTCGAGACGTATTACAAAAAAACATAAATTGACTTTGAAAGATTGTTATTTTATCTGGTAAACGCACTTTTTAAAATTTGAAAAACTAAGTTTATTTTTAATAATTTAAATTAATTACATTACTAGGGTTATACAATTGGTCAATGGCAGATTTGTTAATTTTTTACACGAAATATTGTATTATAAAATACAAATTTCAAATCATATAATCATACAGCAAAATAAATGAATACAATCTATTAATCTAGTAAAGACACTTTTCAGAATTTTAATTCTAGTTCAATTACAATCATTAAAAAACAAATAAAGTTTTTCTATTTATTTAAGGTCTTACAAACTAAAATATTTCCAAAATATTAAAATATTTTTTTTTACACACTTATTTTGTTTAGACATTATTGAAAAATCATAAATACTTACGTTAAAAAAATTCTTACAAGAAGTACACGATATTCAATAATTTATCATTCTGAGTTTTGAGCATATTTATTGCTTACTTGAATGTAGGTATACATTAAAGCAAGTTTTTAATGAAATAAATCGATATTAAATTTTTAGTTTTAAAAAATTGACACGGGGAATAATCGATCTTTGTCATCGGAACCTCCCTGAACATTAATTCTCAGCCGCTGGTCTATGGGTCTTTATGTTTACGATACTCCCACCATGGGCCGAATCACAGTGCCCTTCTTGACAGTATCAAGGAGGATTCTGTGTTTTTACTTATGTCGACAGAATAACACTTAATACAAAAATTGCGAATACCCCAGCACAGTTTCTCCCAGTGAGGTGTTCGCAAAATGCTACTACTAACCTTTTTACATCCAGTTACTGAATATAAATTTTTATTTCTACTTTCACACACTTTTCCATATAAATGATCATCTAGTAAATCCACGCTATGCAAGTGTATCATATAAGCATAATTAATACAAAACAATACAAGAACAACAAGTTAACCTACCAGACTATTAAATGGGAAAATAATTCACCGACTCCAGATATTTTCATATCAGAGGGTTCGGCTCGGTGGAATTCCTAATTTGACCGATAAATCCTACTGATCCCTCAATATAAATATTTAAAAAATCTTTCGTAATCCTACATGTATTTAAAATGACTGATTTTTGCATTTTTATAGACAATTTTTTTGACTAATTTGATATGTCTAAATTTTTAATGAGAGAGCTAGGTATAATGCCAGTAGTCGAAGTAACAAATGCTATTATTTTTATAGTCTGAGAATGCCAAATTCTTTTAATTTCATTTCCTAAATCTGTATACTTTCTTATTTTTTCAGAAAAACTTATTATTAGGTATATATAATATCATTCGCGTTAATAACATCGAATAATCAGTACATAAGAAATTAGCTTGCCTTTGCAGAATATCAGGAATAAGGTCAGGCGGATACTGGGAAGCTCGCACAGACTTATCGAGTTACATTTAGTATGACTGGCCGAGGTAATGATGTTATATAGCGACTCCAAGAGACGTGATTGGATCTAAGGGAAGAAACTTCTAGAAAGGATCTCAAATTAATTATTTATTACGAAATCCGTTAGTAATGAACTCGATAATTTTTAGATAAAAATTAAATAAATAATGTTGATCTTAATTTATTTATTATGATACGTTGTGTATTATAAAACTCCCTTATATAACTAAATATAACCTATAAAACCGTTTTCTGACAGTTCAATTTACAACATACGATTATTGTGCCATAACTTGACTAAAGCTGACGAAAAACAAAACAAATAATAGTAAATATATTTATTACATGAATATAAGAGCGAATTGGTCATTAGAATAGAAATCATAAACTAAAATATCATATTAATCACATCACACATTCGCGGCCGAATTTTTTTTCATGGATTTGGCGGCCTTTTTTCCAGTGGGAATGCCCAGGCGCAGAAATACACCACCTTACGAATATTAATGAAAACCACAATTTAAACAGGCGAAATACAACATTGCCAGTTAAAAACATTTTTTTTTTAAGAATTTGGAAAATAAAATGTACACTTTACACAACGCGCAACAGAAACACCGTTTAAAGGTTTTTTTATTAGTAAGGCCTAAGTAAATTCCTAAGGAAATTATATTTAAAAAGCTGTCTTCGTATGAAAATATGACGTTGCAAAAGCTCAGTAGCTCACCGGCACACTTCCGAGCTTCCGGCCATCTAAATGCAGGTCTCCGATTCGCGTCCAGGGCGCGGCACTCAGGAACAGGAAGCAGCCGCGGAAGGCTTAAAGGGAATTAACCATCCCGCAAAGGAGGCCTCTCAAGTTTAATGCGGCGGAACCATTTAACCGAGCCTTAAAGTGTAGCGGCACGGAATTCTGTCACCGTGATACGTGAAGATTGCTGCGATGTTGAATCGTGTTACATTTACTTATTTACATTAACATTTTTTAGATATGAAATTTAAACAAAATTTTTTTTCACTTTATCCCACTTGTTTATTTACACCAGGACCGGTTTCGTCCTACTACGGACATTTTCAGACTGGTAGTTGAAATTCTTATGCTACGGAAAAACTAGACTCATTAACATTTTTACAATACATTTTTTTTAATTAAAAATAAATATTTTTTCTTTAAAATTCATTTACTTAAAGTAGGTAGGTACAAGATTTCTTATTTTAAAATTCTTAACATTTTAATAGATGGTGGTATAAAAAGAAGATGTTTGGTTATTTAAAGAGCATGAATTATGCCATACCACTGTTTTAGAAATTTCATTCAATAGCACCATATCTCCCGTCATTCTATATTGTTGTTAGAATATGAAATATGTAATTTCAAGATGTACAATATCTTTGTATATTAACTAAAAGTAAAAGATATTTTCATGACATGCATGATAATTATCATGATACCGACGTGAAACCCGTTTGATCGCTAGAACCAAAAAATGTTACGAGGTTTTGACGGTGACTTGGCCGTTGCCCTCCTGAAATTATAATTATTTTTACCTATTTCATTCATAGAATCGACTTTAATAATAAATTGGCATGGATATCAAACGAATTCATTAACAGTGTCGATTGTATGTACTTACTTATAAGCTGGTATTTATTTTTTATAGTGAATACCTCACAAGAGTCCCAACTGTTCCCGTCTGGAGCCAGTGAGACTATGGCTTCCCCAATTGGGGTATGTTATCAGGCTGAAGGTAAGTGGGGAAGGGAAGGCCACGAGGAAGAGGAAGGTGGGGAAGTACCTGACTATTCAGATCTAGTCACTAAACATGTCTAAAACCATTTCAAGCAACGTTTCAATTCTGAATGGTGGTCTTACACCAGGGCGATACTAATAGTATCTTCCACTCTGGAACGTGCCGCAAACACACTATATATTATTTTAAATAAATAATTGTGAAATAACACAAATCAATTAAATAAAATTTATTTGCGCACGCCGGGTTCGAACCCGCGGCCTTCGGAATGGGAGTCTAACGCCCTACCGCTGAACTATGCCGGTTGTCAAATATACAGTGTATAGACAAGTAGTTTTATCCTTGATATATTTGAAAGAAAATATATTTTATAATTTTGTACATCTTCTCTATAAGGGGAAATCAGCATCTAACGGGAAAATTCCAGGCCCGGTGATAAGCGTTCAAAAATAATGGAATAGCGCTAATATAAAAAAAATGTATAATAGCGACAGTATTTAATAAAACACGACTCGTTTAAATTACAGCAAAAATATCTTGACAAATGCTAATGTTGCATGTAAAGATACACTGATTTTTTTCATAGCTGTAACATGTTAAATACCAGAACAAAATGTTTTAAATAATTTTCGGAGCATATTTCGCGATTTTTTTCCGTTACGGGAATTTCATGTAATTATCATTTCGGCTCTACAAATATATAAATATTATCTTAAAAAATAACATATATTTTTTCGGAACTTAAAAACTGAAAGTGTTCAATAGAAATACGTTATAAATCATAATATGCGGAATGCGGAGACTTAAACTGTAAAAAAAAGACGCTGAACGGGTATCGACGACAAAGATACATTATTTAAATTTTTTTGAAACCTGTCTTTGAAGTAATTCAGTTTTTAGAAAATTATCATAGAATATAATAATTTTCCAGAAAATAGCACGGTAGTCAACACAATCATGTCACTGCCCCACCATAACACACTCCAGAAACATAAAATATCTTGGCATTGAAATCGATGACAACTTTCGATGGGACTCTCACATAAATAGCATTACAAAGACACTCACAAAGCTCATGTACTATTTTAGAAACATACGCAATATACTAAATAAAAATGATCTATATAAAGTCTACTATGCTCTTTGCCAATCACGCAGAGAACATGGGATTATTGGATGGGGATCATCTGCCTCAAACATTCACATGAAGCAGCTTGTTAAAAAACAAAAAGGAATAATAATAATAATCCTGAAAGTACCCATAAGAACTCCATCAAAAGAAGTTTAAAAAAAATTTAATGTGTTCAGCATTATAAAACTGTACAAAAAAAATGCGCTACTCAAATTTAAAGAAAAATATGCATACCTTGCTGACCAACACACCTATACTACAAGGACAAAATCTTCAAAATTACTAAACATTCCAAAATTAAATACAGCTGTCGGCCAGAAAAACCATTATTTTCGTGCTACAAAATTATATAATGCCCTTCCGATTGAAATTAAAAATACCATGGAAATACAAAAGTTTAAAAAGGGCATCAAATTATGGCTAACTAAACATGAAGATGAGAAACTAATTAAAATTATTAAGTAAACCCAATGCAACCTACAGATAATGAACATAAACACTTTTTAAAACAACGCCAAATAATAAACATGAACACTTTTTGCTTTATTTATTTATATTTCGTGGAAACCAACAAAAACCAACCACAATGATGAGGAAATCATGATCAACACCATACCACAACCTGCAGTCCACCTCGGAACAGGAATACCTAGTGAGGAGGACTGTCCATCATCAGGACAGATCCGCCGGATCTGCCCTGATGATGGACACTGCAACGCTGTCCGAAACGTCGGCTAAAGAAGGAGGTAGCACAACACGGCATAACACCCCAAAAACAAACAACGAAAATGCTTTTGGCCGTGAAAATCTAAAAACGTACTTCACTTTATATTCTTAATTTACTTAATATTGTATTTTAATTTTAATTTGTATTGTCATTAAATAAATAAAAAAAGTTATAAATTAGACATACGATTTGTTATAATTTACCCACAATTTGAGAATCAGTTTCCAACCCTTTACCGTTCTCAATTTTTCAGGTCCTGATTTTTTCAGCGTTGAAGGTAAAGCAGGTAACATACACTCAGCGGTTCTAGCACCTGCAACCTGCAACCTGCTACCTGTAAACTGCAGAGAATACAAAACACATGGTACGGTGTGTAAGTATATACTGTGTGGTGGTCCGACGTGTTTTTATTGCATGCTCTTATGAAATTCCTTTAAGCGGTAAGCTCTTTGAGTTCAGACCATAACACACGGTTAGAGAATTTAATAACTTTTTAAAGTTGAATGCGGGTTGCCGAAAAGGTTAAAATTGGATTACAAACTTACTTGTTGGTGCTTTCATGAAATTCATAAATACCAGTGCCTATAAAGTGTTATTTTATTTACTGAACTAGTTACGGACTAGAAGATAAAGCAGTACAAAGTTTATTTCATGGCCTTGATTTTATTATCAAACTTATTTTTTATACATGGTTTTAACGTGGTTTTACAACATGTTCGCCTGAGGGATCTCTTTCTTACAGCAATCAACCTAATTTCATTCATCCAGTACCAGTTATATGCCTCATTATCGTACATCAATACGTCATTTTCGAAATGACGGATACGCCTTTATCTAATTGAAGGAATACTAATAAATTCCCGTGTAAAAGTTAACCCAATTTTAGAGTCAATAAAAACCACTATTGGCGTAGAATAATTGCATTCAATAATAAATTTATATCCTCGTGTGTTTCAAATGTTCAACAGAAATTAAAATGTCTTTAGATAATTTTTTGATCAATTCTAAGGTAAAGATAATAATTTAAGCTATTCTCGCACCTATAAATCTATAAGTTTAAATGTAATGATTGTCCAGCATTTCAATTAGCTAAAACTGCAAGAAATGTTCAAACGAGGGTGGTTGAACACATGACATGCCTAGAAAGTGTAGATTTTTTAGAATTTGCAACACATTTAATATATTAATATCACTCGTTTAATAAATCTTCGGGGATTGATATACTTCATAGAATTAGGATAGGACTATGTCTTAATACAGCTCTTGAAATTTAAAAAAATATTAAAAGTAAATAAAAACCAAATTATTAAATAAACAATTAGATTTATCTTATACCCCCATTTTAAACATATTCCCCTTCCCTGCAACTACTTTTACCCCTCTATCTTACCTCCCCATCGCCACCCCCAAAGTTAATGTATGTTTTTATATACCCCCGATGAAGATTCAGGTTGAATCGAAACCGGTTGGTCTCATATATTGCATTTATATACAATAAAATGGATTTCAAACTATGTTGTTTTATATCATCGAAGAAGAAGATGACACTAATAATATAAACGAAAATATGAAAAAAAAATAAGACACAGAAAAATAAAAGAAAATGGTCGCAACTGGGACTCGAACCCAGTACCTCACGTCTTACCGGGAAAAACGCCACTCAAATATTTAATTTTTTTACACATTATCGGCATTTATTTATTGGAAACCAGAGTTCTATGAATGGGTTTGTAACCTAGGCAGTGTCTTGAATAAATATATCCGATTTTATTTATATGGACCACCTATTGACATTTTTGTAAAAGTCTTAATTAATATTCCATTTCATATTAGAACAACCTGTCTTTTTATACATTTGAAGAATATTCCATCAATCTATCATTGAAGAATTATTAATGGCATATTACATTGATGGAAAAACCTTCAAAAGTTATAAAAAGAGAATTGATCTAATTAAAAAAAAAAAGTTGTTTTATTCCAATAATTATTGTACATACATTTTCCTCAAAAATAGCTACATACTCATAGGAAAACCAGTGAAGACGATTCAAAATAGGTACGCTTTACGAATATATGTTATATCTATCGCCGTTACTAAAATAGCTATCGATGACAATAATTAAGGACGATGTAATCCTGACAATGCGATCGACAGTGAAACCACTCTCTACGGTTTTGGTTGCTGGTTAAGTCGTTTTATGATACTCGGGATCACTGGCAGGTGGATACTTCTACGAATAACACAAAGTCCATACAATCAGTTTGCGACTTGATTGTTCAATAATGATTAGGCCAGATATGATTTGAGATTTTCGAGAACGTAAACTCGGCCATCCTGACAAATAGGCAATTGCCGAGCATTTAATTAAAACCGGCTATTACTTCGATTTTGTTCCTGAAGTCATGGGAAGACCCAAAACGCATTGAACACGTCTAATTACAAAGGCAAATGAAATTTAGAAAAATGCAATAATATTCGCTTAAGATCAATAGTTGTTGGTATACCGTAATTGACGGCTACACCAAAAATAAACGCAAAAAACCTGGCAACATGGTATAGATTCTACAAAAGAAAGCCACACACTTCACTACAATCTTCGATTACGCATCTGCCTATCATTCAACTATTTTAACACATGGCTAAACACAAGGAAATAGCACAACACGGCATAATACAGAAAAAAACAAATCATTATAATGATTAGGTCAGGTTTAAAATTTGAATATGTAATACTTGGTTTTACGGCTCGTACTCCTCAGGGATTGCATTTCAACAGCATTCAGTCTACTTTCAACTTTTCTCTACTAGTTCTATGCCTCACTTCCATACTTCAGGATAGGTATCAGATTTACACTACCTTGTTTTTATTTATTTATTTTTATTAGCTACAAAAAAAATACATACTCATAACTTTCTTGCTCCAAAAATCTTCAATAACTTAACAATTGAAATAAAGACAATAACCAAATATCACACTTTCAGGAAGACGCTTGGAGACTTTTTGATGAGTGAATGTGATAGAATTAGAAGCCTGTTTATATAATCTAATGCTAATGTACTTTTTTTCTCCTTTCTATTTTCTACATTTTATTATAATTTTTCCAATATTTAACATGATTTATACTAATTCCATGTTTACACTAGACTGCATATTTCATACAATGTAACTATACTATATTGGTCACCATGATACAGGCAGCCGCCTAGTATGGTGATTTAATATATCAACTTTATGTAAATGTCACAATTATGTAACATGTATTATATAAATAAATAAATAAATAAATATTAATAAAGGACTGTCAGACTAGGAAAGTTTCCCATGTGTACCACACTACCGTTGAATGCTTTTTTACATCAGATCCACTTAGGGTGCTGTGTCTCGGGTCTTTTCAGGAAAGGAAGCTCTGGGAAGGAAAATGGTATGAAAGCTGAGTTGGATTCTGAGGGTCACTGTCTCCAGGAGTAACGGGCGTATGAATCTATTCCTTTCACTGCTATGTAAGGCAGTGTTCTTGAAGAGTCCCGCTGGAGAGGTCATAAGGGTCACTCAACCAGCTTCTCCCGATCCAGCCTGCCACGCAACTGCTGGACATATGCATCCGCCGCCAAGATCCAGACAAATGTAGCGACTCACTTTAGTGACCTATGGCAGAAGTGTTAGTAATCTAATAAACGGTTCACGGGGCGGTGGTACAAATACCCGCCTCCTAAATAATATTTGGATTCAAAACTAAGAACTGATCTTGAGTAATCAAACTAAATATTGTTTCTGGAAATCGTACACAATCAAATAAAATACAGTTTCGTTTTTCGTTTCAATACAAAAAAAGAGCCTCAACCAATGTTTTTTGAACTAAAAAAGGATCTGACTCTATTGAAGTATAACGGGAGTAACGTAAACGAAATAGTATCAAATTTCAGTTAAAAAACGATTTCACGAACTCAATTTTAATAAAAAAAAACTTTTTCCAAATAATTTCCTTAACGACACTCTCTAAGTGAAAAGTAAACGAATTTAGAAATTTCAGAGAAATAATTTTCAGAACGGTTTTTCCATATTGAATATTTTTTAGAACTTGCAGATAACGTGGACGGGATACCTGAAATGTATAAATATTTACTGAAATTCGTTATTTAAAAATGTTTTTTGTCAAGTCATTGGAGGCTCATTAAATTATTAGAAATCGTAAAATGTTTATTACGATACCTAAGTAATAATTGTGTATATGGAAGCAATGATTATTTATGATCAGAATTACCAGGACCACGCTGGGAAATGGTAATTTTTGCCTTATATTTAAATAGCGATTACCCGGCATGAGTTTAATTTTTTTTTTTTTTTTTTTTTTTACATTAGGTCCACACAGGAGGCCCTGAGGAAAATAATTTCCCTCAGGGCCTATGTCACCTTTGGGGATGCTGTGTGGAGGGTATTTTTAAGGAAAGGAAGGAGAGGAAGTTCTGGGAAGGAAAAAGGTATGAGGGTTGGGTAGGAATCTGGGGTTCAATGTGTCTAGATCATCCGCCGCCAAGACCTAGACAATGAACCCCATGAACCCGGGCACCCCTGCTAAGTCACCAAACGTAGCGAACCACTTGGGGTGACCTATGGCAGAGGTGTTGGTTATCCAATAAATGGTTCCCGGGGCGGCGGTACCCATTCCCGCCTCCCAAATTGAAAATGAAAATAATGAATGTTACTCTAAAAAATAAAGTGATACAAAATAATTTTTGATTTTCCGTCTGATGATACGACTAAATCAGGAGTTTGCAGGAGGAGTGAGCAGGCCACATACACCTGTCCAGGGAGATGAGAAGCATGGATTTTTCAAATTTACCTTCCGTTATTCCCCTTCTTGTTCTCCTTCCCTGCGCTAAACTATATGAAATGCATACATTTTCAAACAACTTGCGCTCCACCTATTGTAATATTTAAAAATTTAGACAAAATTTATAAGACCAGAGCTCACCATTATATATAGAAACCTTTGCCGGCGTACGCATAACAACTCACCAAAGTTTCATCGCAATCGGACAAATGTAGATATAGGTAAATCCTTTTGATATGTTTTGCCAGTAAGCTACGAACAAAAAAAATTGTGCACTTCCGCAGTGCAATAAATTTTCTGAACGTATTTGAAGACTAAAAAGTGGTTTTGAAGGGTGATAAAACACCCATTCACGTTTTACTATTAAAAATAAATATTTGCAGATATATATATTTTTAATGGATCATTTTACGTGTTTTGTCTAAATACTGAACTTTATTTATTTATTTATTTATTTATTTATAGATACAAAAGAAAGTACAAGTTACACATTAGGAAGCTTTGCCTGTCCAACTAGGAAAATTTCCCGTTCCAGGACAGACAAATTGACAGGTTTAGTTCATATTATTCCTTAAGTACATAATTGCAAACAAAAATAAAAACAAAGATAAAAACAAGAAAATTCTTTTTTTTTAAAATTGAGTTGTGTTACGAAGAAATATATAAAAAAGAAGAAATATATATACATACATTTTTTTTGTGACTATGCAAAAAAGTAATCTGTTAGCATATTAGCTATTCGGATTTACCGAATTAACCTGGCTAATAATTTAGTTAATTAATTTAGTTAATTAAGCCATTAATTAACTAAATTTACTGATCGAAAGAAACACACATTTTATTAGACGATTGTACTTTCGTATTTTTCTCAAATTGTGGTCGAAACTCTCCTTCTTTAGCCAACATTTCGGACAGCGTTACAGTGGCCATCATCAGGGCAGATGTGTCACACATGTTTTGGCTAAGAAAGGAGGTAGCGCAACACTGTATAACTAATGCTGTGGTTAATTTCTAGATTTGAATACTACAAGGCGTGGTTTTTCTTTTTCTAACACAGTTTAGATTACATTTATCACAGTGACGGTAGGGGAGATACAACGAATTCTATTAAGCCATAATTAATCAATCGCTGCCCTAGTGCTTGTATGTTCAATAGACCATTTTGCAAATTTTACAGGGGACGTTTTTTTGTTTTTTACAGGCAAATTCTAAATACTCGACTTAAGTCATTTCGTTTCACACCGTATTCAATAGACATGTATAAAATGAAATGACTAAAGTCAGAATTATTTAGAATTTGCCTGTAAAAAAAACAAAGAAAAACGTCCCCTGTAAAATTTGCTAAATAGTCTATTGAACATACAAACACTAGGGCAGCGTAATGACAGATTGTTTTCATGTGTTTTCAAAAACTAACTATGTTTACTGTTTCCTACAGTTTTACCTTAGGAAGTTACTTTTAGTTCCCTGTGGATGATTTATATAATAGTCGTGATATCACGTCGTTGATCAAAAAATGATTACATTTTCCCGTTAAGACAATCATAGCACCCGAGATAATGGTTTATTATATGAAGAGATCCACTAAGTCGTTCTAACAGTGATATATTACTATTCTTCATCTAATTTGCTACAGAGTTTTCGGGCGAGCGAGGTCAGACAAAGAAATATAATATACATACACTCTATTTAATTAATGAACCCACGCCTGATCAAATTGGGTAAATAGATCCTCACAAAGTAAACACAAGGTTCCAGTGGTAATTAAATAACATATGTTATTGTAATAACAAGGCTTTGCTAATTTGTATGAGGAAGGTTGGGGTCAATGAGGGGTAACTGCGTCAATTTATTATTTTTTTTTAATAAGCTACTATTCGCAAAATTGAAATAAACTCAATGGATAGACGGAAAAAGGCGTTACAGGAAATGTAGACAGGGTATTAAGATGATACCCGGTGGTGCAGAAATAGATTTTACTAAAATATTGCTGTCACTGTTGCTCTTACTCCACCGGATATTGAGCGAAAGGGACAATGCACTGACACCTAACTAAAATGGAGGTTTTGTATTCCCCACTTTTCTCCTCCAAAAGTGGACTGATTTTCAATTTTTTTTTCCAACTACATAAGAAAAAACTATTCTATGTCTGTACGTTTTGCTTTTTTTAAAAAAACATTGTCTGGTTTGTATACTGAACATATTTTGACGGCGTTTAAACCAGTCAATTTTATTGATTTTTGGAAGGTCATAACTTCTATAAAAAGTCATCAAAAAAAAAAAAAAACAAAAAGTAGCGACACGCTAGTAGTTGATATCTATTTTATGCAAAAACAATATTTTCTCTAGGGTTAAAATCCAGAGAGATAAATAGGGAATACGTTTGTATGGAAAAATCACCGCCGGGTATCCTCTTAAGGGATGAATTGACTTACATTAACCAGTGTTTCCTAACATTATTTGGAATGAAAACTTCAACAAAATTTTTGGTCTCCAGTGACATTTTGATGTCTTTTTGTTTTCAAAAATATTTTTATCAAACAAAATATAACAGATGTTGTCACTAGTCACCCAGTCGAGTAACAGCCCAACCCCCCACCCGACCATAACTGTCATATACCTAATATTTTTATTAAAAAAACAACAAAAGTGTCATAGGAGATCAAAATTTCATTTACACTATTTTTTGACTTTGACAAACCTCACCTAATGAACCCGGGTACGTCATCAAATTCAGCGAAGCACTTGGGGATGGCCTACGACAGGGGTGTTGACTATCCAATAAATGGTTCCCTTGACGGTGGTACCCATACCCTCCTCCCAAATTCTTTTGCACTTACCAGCATTATATGCAGGTATTTCTGCATTTTCCGACTCCTCATCCTGCAGGAATATTATAAGAAACATCAACGATAGTCGGCCATCTGCCACCCTTAAAAAATACCCTTCCCAATGGTGCCCTTTTAACCGATTGAAATCTTTTTATTGACGGCTCTTAAAATAAAAGTCAAATGAATTTAATTTAAAAGTTTTAAATCGAAGCAATAAAATTGATAAAACTATTGGAAAACTTCGGCAATGCTCTCATTACAGTAATGGAACTTTTTACAGAAAGTTCAACGATCACTGATAATCGGTATTTTGCTTGCGTTTTCACTGGTGATAAGATTAATGTTATATTTTTCCACTTCCTACAAATGTAAACTAACAAGTAGGTCACTTACATATTACGAAAATGTATTTAGAAAATGAATAAAGTACAAGTATGTATTTGTGTCAATGAGTTTCAAGTTGACTAATTTTAGACCCAACCAAGACTTTTTTAGGTGATGATCTGATGTTAGAAATTCGTTAATAGTGGTTAAATAATTTAATTTCTTATTTATTATTTACAGATATAGCATATGGTCTACGTCGAGAGTTCTGTTGTGTAAATTAAGTAAGTAAAGGGAAACAAATTTAAAATACAAAAGAAAATATATCTTAAACATAAGAGGGGTTCAATTTCCACCCAATAAAATTTGAATATTTATCAAGGGTAAATTGAAACAGTTACATTTAGTTAACTACTTAAAAATAATAATTTGATAATAAAAATATTTATCCATTACACTTAAAGTGTAGCTCAGTACATAAAATATTCACACCTAGCAGGTAAAAAAAACATCAGAAAATATCTTAAATAAAGAAGGATACAATGTAGTCCAAAAAACATCCTTAGTATTAAAGTATACACTAATACAAACCGTGAAAACATCTTTAATATTGAAGAACACAA
Organism: Limnephilus auricula; assembly: GCA_951813805.1. Taxonomy (NCBI): domain Eukaryota; kingdom Metazoa; phylum Arthropoda; class Insecta; order Trichoptera; family Limnephilidae; genus Limnephilus; species Limnephilus auricula. The sequence goes on along the minus strand of OX638389.1, from coordinate 43,985,628 downwards.
ACATATGATACGAGAAAAGATCTTTAGTATTGAAGAACATAATAATATAACACAAGAAAACATGTTTAAAATTGAAGAACACAATAATATAACCCGAGAAAACATCTTTGATATGAAAGGATATATATATATATATGTAATAACATGAGAAAAAAGGTTAGCGAAGCACGTGAGCTAATCAATGTAATATGTACGAATAATTTCACAAACAATTATTGTGAAGGACTAGCAATGAGGATATCAAAGCAAATAATTTAGTCTCAATTATAACCATTGTTCAAAATCTAGATTAATAGTTAGTTGATGGATGCAAAACAGTAATTGATTGCTGATTAATAATAATGAATAGGTCCCATTCGATTCATATAATCCTGTACGGCCCTCCACGTAACGGTTTTGCATGGTGAATACCGATGCATTCCCGACGGGCAATACCCCGGTGTTTGCCAGGTTGGTTCAGGGGGTAGGTATTGAAGGCAGTAAAGGTATTGAATGCAATGTGTATGGAAGGTAGTAGGAGTGGGGGGAGGAAGGGTGGGGATGTAATTGTGGGTCTTTGCAGGGAGCTTTCAGGGTGACAGCGGAAGTCGTTGGGATTCCTGAATCTATTGTGCTTGCAGCCTTAAGTGTCGTTTAGTCGTAAGTGCAACCAGAAAACAATACAATAAACCGGATAATAATGCTATTGTTTTGTCAATTTATATACCCGAGATACAAGAGATCCGTGAATAACAATCTCAATAGTTTCAGAACAGGTAGGTTTTAAAAAGAACTGCATTTGCAGTACAGCAGCGATGAACTGAGCGGTAAAAATAAAAATATTTGTTCTATTCGAAATCTCGTTCTTTGTTATGGATTTTTACTTTGTTTCTGGGCGTTTATTTTTTCAACGATCTATTTCAGGTTATTTTCAGTTTGCAGGACTTCAACGTACGGCTGATAAGAAATGGTTTGGAGTACTGAACTTCGATAAACGCTTTGTGTTAATTTAATTTAGAGTCTAAAAAAAAATCTAAAGTTTAGGTACAACACACATTTCAGATTTGTCATATGTCGCCAAACAAACGAGTGTTGTGCAATAAATAGTTAAGATACCTCGAAAACACTGCCGCCCTATTTGTTTACTAATATCTTGTGAATATATATATATATATATATTGACGAACTTATCGAGCAACGTGCAAAGATAAATAAAGTGGAAAAAAATCTGAGAAATTATCTTTGCAAAACCTATTTGATAATCTAATTTGAGTATTCAATACTAAGAAAGAAGAGGCAAGGAAAAGTAAGAAAAAACAAGAAAAATCAGGAAGATGCAAGCCAAGATCAGGAGAGCCGAGAAGAGTCAAGAAAAAGCAAGATGAAGCCTTCAGAAGAAAGAAGAAAAAGTAAGAAGATGAAAGCAGAGACTAGGAGATCCAAAAAGATACAAGAAGAAGCATGTTGAAGTCGGAATAACCAAGGAAGTTTGCAAGAAGGTGCAAGCTGAGACTATGAGAGCCAAGAAGAAGCAATATGAGTCAGATGAACCAACAAGAAGATAAATAGACCAGTGGAAGCAAGATAATGCAAGAAGTGGACAGAAAATAATAAAAAAAGTCAAGAAAGTACCAATAAGGGCCAAAACGAAACAAGAATAAGCAAGCAGAGACCGGGAGAGGCGCCTACGTTATAGAAACGAATAGTTGGAAGCAGAATGGTGGTACAACATCTGAACTACACCGTCCTAATAAAGGCCTTTCGCAGAGTTCTGTCTTAGATCCATTGTTGATAATTATATAAGTGTAAATGATATTATGAAAGTGTTTAAGAGAAATGTGCAATTAAAATCTTTTTTAATTGCACATTGTTTAATTTACAAGTAAATTAAAATTTTTTTTTACAGGAAACCATTGAGAAAATACAAATTGACGTAAATTATGAAACAAAAACAAACTAAAATTCGTAAATCAAACTTTGGTAAAACCAAAACAAACAAAAATTGTGTTTTGAAAACAAAGTTTTTAATTGCGGATAGCCTAGTTTGAAACGAGGAGGCAATATACTAAAACTTGATAACGTAAATATAGAACGGGTTAACAGTATTAAATATCTGGCGTGTAATATTAGATGATAAATTAAAATCCATGAACACTTAGAATACATAACGAAGAATATTGCTAAAAAGTTGAATTCCTAAAAAGGATCAGAAATAACTTTAATCTCAAGACAACGCGCCTTGTATACAATTATATTGTAACTACGAATTTAAATAAATATTGTTCTAGTGTTTTTAATAAACTACAGGTTATACAAAATAGGAGGATGAGAATGATTTTAAAATGAAACATTTTTACTAGAGTTAAAATTATGTGACACAATTTAAAAATGATGACAACCAAACAATATATTATAATATATGATACGTTAACCCTCCGCTCGTCGCGCCTTATTGTTAACCCTCGACCCGTCGCGTGGGGTCTTTAAAAGCCTGGGTTTTACAAAAATGCTAATTATGTACATTTTTAATATTTGCACGATTCCGACTGCTTTGTTAGGAACTATTGCAAGTTTCGGTGAAAAATGACATTACGGGTTTTTAAATTTAAAAAATAACCATTAAAACGCACTTTTTTCGAATTTCCGGTAACTGAATTGATTATTACTAGTTAATATCTAACTACTACAACATTTTAAATGCATTTTTAGTACGTATTAGGCGTATCCTGGTTTTGTAAATATTTACTGTTATTTTCACACAAACGGGGACCAGATGACGTCACACACTCTGCCGTACCATACCGGGCGTTTTCGCGGTCTTAATAAAATTCAAACTTGTAGAATTAATTTAATTATGAAAACGAATTAAAAAAAAATACTAGTATTTAAGTTTGCATGTGAACATTTATAAATTTTTTTAAAAAAACGACTCAACTTCCCTATTATGTACATGCCTAAAAATAATAGCTCCCAAATTATCTGCAAAGTAGATTATGTACCTTGAAAATGTTCACAATTATCCTACGAGAAGACGCAGAGATTTTAGGCCACCCAAAACAAATACAAAACAGCGTGTTTTATAAAGGACAAAAACTTTATAATAACCTACCAAATTCTGTAAAGGATTAAATAAAAAAAAATAACACAAAAACAATAAATAAAAAACAAGTTTTTACAGAAAAAGTCAGATTATGATGTTGCAGGGGTTTCAACCCAGAATCCTCTTAGTTTCACGCGAACCACCACTGTACTAGGACTAAAAGAAGAACCTCAGAACGAATATTTATTTGGTTTCCCCGACTCTCGAACGGCCGCGGGTCAGTTACATTTCATATTACACTACGCCAAATTTTCGGAAGTGCCAAGAGTGTTCTGCACAACGTGTTTGTGTATTAATTTATTGAAATGCGCTCGCTTTGTTCCTAGAATTGTTTTCAAAATTTCGCGTAATAATTGGGTAAATTACGGAATTTTCATGAGATTAATTTTCGTCGAGTGGTTTTGGTAAAATAATGGATAATTATAATGGTCTTTATTCCAGAATGTGGGGAGGTAAGTGTAATCCCACACATCTCATAAGCAATATAAGTATACCAATATATACCCGAAGCCTTTCAATGGTGTTCTTTTTTAAATTAGCCATGAGCTCGCTAGTATACACGCTGGTACAAAAAGCTAAGAACAGCATCGTTTTCACCTGTGGACTGCAAAGCCAAAATTTTCTACTAAGATTGTTATATTTTATAGTGCCTACCTCTGATTGTAATACTTATTCACCTAATCTAAGACCGAATCTTTTTCCTATTTTTTGTTCAGATTTTCGATTGAGAGTCGCTAATAATGTTTTCAATGATGTAATAAATATTTCTAAAATTTTTGCAAAATTCACTACGTGGCATCATTTTATTTAAATGAAACAAATTCCTTTTGTGTAAACCACTAAAATCAATGTTATAATATCTACAATGGATTCTTCGTCAGGATAATAACATAAATTATCCTGACGATGAAACCATCAGTTTGGAAACATGTAGATATTATAACATTGAATTTAGCGGTTTACACTTAAGTAATTTGTTTCATTTAAATTTAATAAATATTTTTTTTTCTTTTTAATCCGGTTTTCAACACAGATAAGCAACTAACAGAGCCAATGCCATCTTTAAGTATGTTGGTAGGACCGGACTTTTTAAGGGGCAAAAGGAGTGGGAAATAGCTTAAAGTCTAATAATCTAACAACTAATCCATAGCCGAGCCTTTTCACGAACAACATTCCAGTTATTTTGAATAACAAAATATAAATTACCTAAAAGAACGCAATGCTTTTAATGCATTACCTCAAATCATCCCACAATATGAAAAACGTACCTTCGTGATGTCATAACATATTTAATATAACTTTTATCTTATTTTATGATGTTCTACAACAAACTTACTGATATCCAAAGCCAAAAAATTCTGTATTTAAAAACCCTTGCAAGAAAATATGAACAAAAACCAAACAAGCTGAAAGGCAACATGATATTGGGTCGATAAGAAGTGGGAAAGTCTATCGATTAATGTTTTTTGTCGACATGTTGTTCGACAGTTGTGAAGTTTCCCCCGACGTAATAAGCGATGTAAGGAAATGTGTGATTAATGTGAGCCACAGGCAACCATCTTGAGTATTGTAAAAAATATCCTGGCAACTTTTCCAATAACAAGTTTCTTAGTACGTGAAGTAATTATGATTGTGTTGTGAATTGTTGCTGGGTGTTAGTGGGGGTAGGACGGAGTTGTTTGGTTCTACGCAGGGGTAGGTATGAGGTATGATTTATGAGTCACGTGAGTGTGGAAGAGGCTGCGTTGAATAAAATGTGATTGCCTCACACAATCACCGGAGGAGATTGAACAATAAAGCTTCTCGTAAATCATCATCTCCGTGAAATAATTTCGGAAGAAGTATTATTTCTTAATTGGATGGTAAAATATTTTTTGTGAAAAAAATGGCGGATTAATCTTATATTTTAGGAAATTATTTTTTAAGCTTTATTATTTTTTTCCGTTGCAAAATATGTATATACAAATGAACTATGTGGCAAAGTGGTAAGCTGCTTGAATCTGAAAAAAAAAACTCATGAGGAGATCTAAAAGAATGCAAGTATTTGTGAATTTTCTTAGGGAGTGGAAGATGAATGCAAGACATTCATGGAAAATGGGATATTTTTTAAAAATAGTTTTCCTCAGGGCCTATGTTATCTTAGGGGATGATGTGTGGAGGGTCTTTTTAAAGAAAGAGAGGAGAGGAAGTTCTGGGAAGAAAAAATAAATATCCTCCACGCTAATTTAGCGGAATGCATAAATGCATTTTAAGATATATTCTGAGTTGTATACGAAAAGCAATCGGATCGACTGATCGATTAGCATCATTAAAATCTGCAGATCTTAAAGGAAGTTGTTTATGGCTTAATATGTCAAGTCGAATATAAATTTATGTTCAGTTAACGTTAACTACCGTTGGTAGAGAATAATATACTGCCTCGATTGCTACCGTTGGTATTAGAGAAGTCAATAGGCGACAAATACCATTAATTAATTTGATGCTCACCAATATGTATTATAAAAGAAAGTTTAAAAAAACATGCGGACCTCAAAAAAACGTAGACCTCTATCCCCCCTCCAGGATAAGGGTTCCCGTTTTTACCTAAAGGGCGTGCTTTTGAAGATATGAGGGCTGGAAGTTTCGCCCTCTAGAAATTTCAAAACAGTCTTTCGGAAAGTTCTAGAAGGTTCGATAAAGCTCTAGAAAGTTCTGGAAGTAGTGTATTAAAATGTATTATTTTGTTGTTTGTATCGTTTGCGTTCCTATATCATTCATCCGATGAATCTTTACTGATTTGTTAAGCGCACGCTGGCAAAGGTTCTAATAATACATAAGAATTCTGGGGTTAAGAAATTTTAATACAGGTTTTACAATAAGTTGTTTGAAATAAATGTGTGTATTTCATATAGTTTAGCGGTAGAGAGGTAAGAATGAAGGGGAAAAAGAAACCGAGAGGTTGACGAGAGAAGGGAAGGTGGAAAGAAAAAGCGGGAGAGGGGAGGGGGTCCAGATGGAAAAAAATAAATATTGTGTGTGCAAAAGCACTTCAATAAAAAAAAATAAAACATTTTAATTCTTTGAGTGGCATTTCAACGCATGCCCGGTACTCGCTAGTATGTAATAAAACAACACCTCTGATAAACACAATCTTTATTCTGCTCGAAAAAATTTCGTACAAAATGATGGCAGTCCACTTCATCAAAGTCTTATTTATTCTTGTAAATTCTAATAAAATAATATTGCTTTTGTGGAGCAAAATGTGAAAATTCTTTGAGGTATTCTTATGGAAATAAAAAGTTATTTTCAAATATCGTTTTCGAACGAAGAATACACGCGACGTAAGTTTACATCCTAAAGCTTGAACATATTTGAACCAATAATTAAAAATGAAATAATATTTTTATCTCCCTCCCGATCTGGCCTGCCAGGCAGCTGGTGGGCAGATGCATCCACCACTAAGACCCGAAAAACCTCCCCCGTTGAACCCAAGCACCCCTGCTAGTCAGTCACCAAACGTAGCGAACCACTTGGGGTGACTATGGCAGGGATATTGGTTATCCAATAAATGATTCTCAGGCAGCAGTATCTATACCCGCCTTCCAAATAGTGGGTGTATTTATTTGATCTAAGTCCAAACTGTAAATCTATGGGTCTATTTAAAAATAATCTGTAATGAGTTAGGCCCCATATTTACAATAGCAACGCCACGTATAATATTGACCCTTTGGAATAACAATGTTCCATCTGTTGCGGAAACGTCACGTGGTTATGGGATCTATGGTAAGCTACCTCAGAGTTTATTATCGCATGACGTTAAATGAACAGATGGAACCTTGTTATTCCGAAGGGTCGATATACCAAACTTTAAAACCAACCTGAAGAAATCATCACAAAAGGCGAGTTTAAGGTCCTAAAAGTGGCATGCCTCCCCACCCACGTCTTTCTCTGTCGCACATACCTTTTTACGCCCTTTCTCGTTCGCTTTCTGTTATTGTAGAGACAGTAAATGACTGTACCTGCGCGAGAATATATCGTATCAAGTTCCGGTCGGCCTTAAAGTTTAGCGTATACAATATATGTATAGTACACGCTGTTTATTATATCCACGATGTTATTTATACTAAATACTAAGGCAAGTACCTAGTTTTGTGGGTCACTTAATAAATACCTAAACACATCGAATTAAGTTTTTGTTATTCTTCATCTGAAGGTGAGTTAAGTATGATGATTTTTATGCAACAAAAAATAAATTTTATTTAACTTCTACTACAAAAATAAACAGTCAATTTTAAAAGAATTTCTGTTCTTAATTTTAAATAATAATTCAATTCCCTGGCTTTTCGGCTCAAACTTCCGAAACGCGATTGTTTACAAACCGAAAAAGTTAAGACTCCCTAACTTACTTTCTTGGGAAACCTCTATAATTTCTTAAACTTTAAAATTGCTTTTCGGAGAAATGGAGATCATCTTTCACCTTCTAATTACGTTGGAATACCTCCGACCTGTCCGACATTTCCATTTGTTAATACAAACAAACTCTAAACTAATCGTTTTTCCTTCCCAAAACAAAGCCTGCGCTTCAACCCCAAAATTAATTATTTTAAATCCTAAATAACCGAAGACAGAACAATCGCTTTTACCAAACACAGCGATAAATAAAGCAGAAAAATATTTTCGCCAATATTTTTTCTCCTTTGATCTGGCTTAATGTATTTTTAAAACCAGAGAAGAAATAATATTACAGAGTGGTTTAACAGTGGAAGTATAAATCTGTTTCTTATTTAATTTGTGTGATGAATCATATTTCTGTGATGATCCTCGGATTAAATGTTAATCAAGAAGCGTTACTTATATAAGCGATATTTACTGTTGAAAGGATTTCGCGTTACCTACTCGTAGGTACTTAATAATTAATCAGAGATGAGTTCAAAGGAAAATTACAAAATGGACATAAATAATTTTCTCATTAATTTAATCTAAATATTTATATTTAATTATTTAGGACAATATTAGCGACTATCAGACGAAAACTTTCAACAGAAAATTCAGAAAAATATTTGGTCGCATCTAAGAATTGAACCCAGGAATTTAGCCTTGCTGGGGCTCTGCTCTAACTACTGACCTAATTTCACGAAGAACTACCAACATTATATTCATTTTCTTAAAGCATATGCATGTGATCTAATCCTGCATAATAATAGTATGTCCTATACTTTTTATTTTCATTTTACTGTCTTCTGTTTTATATTTCCTAATTCCGTTACAATTTTTCCTATTTTCAATATGTTTATATATTTAATCCATATGTTTACACTAGACCTCACTAAGTAACTATATTCCATTGGTCACCATGAAACAGACAGTCGACCAGTTTGATCATCTATATACGTAAATGTAGTATATATGTAAATGTTTTAATGTTTTACCATGTATTTTAGAAATAAATAAAAATATTTTTATTGGCTGCTAAATTCATGCATATTTATGCATGCTTGTAAGATTCAGGCAGTGTCTTGTTAATCTTAAAGCGCGATATCTATGTTCTTTTCTGCAATTCTAGGAAAAATATTTATTTTTATTTAAATTCGGAGTAAAACTTAAAGTTGCAACATGTAATCACTGAAGACAGTATCAGCGACTCTCATACGAAAATTTGAAAGTTGAAAAGAGATTCGGTCGCATCTAGAATTAAACCTGGCCCCCTAGCCCCCTAGCACCTTCGATCGATAAGGATTGATGGGATAACTTTCGGTAGCTTCTCATTGTTTCCAACCATGACGTTGGCAGATGGTCAACCAATAAGTAACAGTTCACAATGACTTAATATAATATAATCGACGCATACTGTTGTTTGTACGTTAGCGATCTGCAGTCGTCTTAGGGGGCCTGGTTTTGGATAAGGTCCCGGTTTCAGTGCCTAGATACGTCCGAATCTTTTTCTGATTTTTTTAAGTCCTTTTTTTTTTGTTAGTCGCTAATATTGTCTTGAATGATTAAATTTTACAATTTGATTTATTCATTAAGTTATTCTTTATTTATAGGTTACCTCATTTAGGTTCCTACTTAGTTGCTAACCTGAATAGTATTATTTCCAGGAACAAGGTTCTTACCCTTAATACGCATACAATGCAGTGCTTTTTACTCTGTACTGCCTTCTATTGTTGGTGAACTTAATTACACAGTAACACAATTGTAAATAACCAAAGCTTCCTAAGCCATAAGTTTGTAAGCTTTTTACAGAAATTGTATTAGTACAATCCTGTTCACTTCTGAACTTCTATAGACTAAAGCGAATTTAAATTAAGAGGATACCCGGCGGTGATTTTTCCATTCAAACGTATTCCCTATTTATCTCTCTGGATTTTAACCCTAGAGAAAATATTGTTTTTGCATAAAATAGATATCAACTACTAGCGTGTCGGTACTTTTTGTTTTTTTTGATAAGTTACTTTTTATAGAAGTTATGACCTTCCAAAAATCAATAAAATTGAGTGGTTTAAATGCCGTCAAAAGATGTTCAGTATACAAACCAGACAATGTTTTTTAAAAAAAAGAAAAACGCACAGACATAGAATAGTTTTTTCTTATATAGTTGGTAAAAAAAATGAAAATCAGTCCACTTTTGGAGGAGAAAAGTGGGGAATACAAAACCTCCATTTTAGTTAGGTGTCAGTGCATTGTCCCTTTCGCTCAATATCCGGTGGAGTAAGAGCAACAGTGACAGCAATATTTTAGTAAAATCTATTTCTGCACCACCGGGTATCATCTTAACTATGAAACAAAATTAGATTGCACGAAGCAGCAAAAACTATAGAACGATCGTTCTCTGGCATCATGAAATTTGCAAATATTTTTTTGGAGGATATTTTTGAGGCCTCCTGTTGAAAGGATGAGATATAGTGTGTTGTGATATCTCCGTGCGTGCTGGTCATAATAATAATACTCGGTGATGGTTGCGTGAGAAGATAATGTATTTCCATAATGCACTATTTACAAATGTTAGAGTATTTACACACGTAGCTATATTATTCCGAGAACTACATATAAAAGCGTTGATATTATTTGACCGAATGAATGCTGGTCGCGACTGTAAGACCGACTGTAAGACTGTGTTGGCTGGCTGCAGTTCATTTATATAGCCCGATTTACCAAGTACCTCAAACGGTAAGCCAAATCGTGCACACGCTTGAGGTTTCTCGAAATTACGGCGTGGCGCTGTGCATCGCGTATTGCAGATTCCAAACCTTTCGAGAAGGTGGCAAATTGTACGACATAGGTAGCCACGCAGTACTAATCATTGCGAGTAGCTACCTAAGTAGTTAACGCATGCAGTGCGAAGGTACTAGGTAGGTCGCTACATTTTTAAGAAAGAAATTTTAGGTAATCATGACTACTTTCAGTCGGCAAAGTCATTTAAATCACAATGTTTTGGCTGCAGCCTGCATTGTGAAGATTTTACCCTGATGAAGCCAAATACTTATAAGATGCCAACTACTTATAAGCCAACTACTTATAAAGCCAACTACTTATACGATGGTTGCAATAGTTCAAGAACTTGCTTCTTAATGAGAGTATTCGACGCTATTCACAAACTAATTAGAAATTTTAACTGGGTTACAACGTATTCACGGCTGTACTGCAGCTTATCGTCGACGTACATTGTACTTGTCATATAATTAAAATTTTAGCAGATAAAAACCAACTTCCGTGGGGAAAACTATTGTACGAAGACTAAAACAGTTCTATTTGGATATATGATAGATGGCACCAATTCCGTTTGTATGCAGTACGTGAATGGTGACATTGTAATAGGTTCTTATCCCTACTGAGTCAAGTAGGCACTCTGTAATAAATTAATTTGATTATTCATTACGTCAGTCTCAGTCAGTGGACACAATATACAAACTTCAGAACTAAGTGACTCCCAATGCAGTTGACAGGCCGAGTAACCTGCGTATTATATCCTCATCCAATCATTTTCCTCAATACACATAACTAGCAGAGGGACCATCTAAAGTAGTCTATCTCAGGTAACCCACTCGATCAAGGGCTGAAAAGTTTGACGGAGTCCCAGTTCTGACAGAGGGACAGGAATTATACTTTAAAGGTGGTTTAAACCAAAAAACAAACCTGCCGCCGAACTTTCTCATCGCTAAAGTTTTTTTTGTGATTTATTGAGTACTGTTTTATTATTTGCGAGTTTGCCGCTTCCGATTTTGGCTCCGCGCGATGAATTTATTATAAATTGTCTCAAATGTAATTCCGGCTGTATTACCTTTGGAATTGAGTTCGTCTCCAATTCAGATCTTCCATTTTGCTCCAATTAGATATTCGTAAAGCGTAATGGTAACCTTGATTCCTGGAATATAAAGTACAGAATTTATGATTTTTTTAATTTAAACCAGGCATTTTCATAAATGTATTCATCGAAATAGTCAAATGAAAGGATAAACATTAAAACATTTTATTTTTCAATTATAAGTTATTAAGCCCCCAGGCCTCGGGCCTATTTTGTCGGAAGGTCAAAATATTTCCAATTTGCAAGAAAATTTAAATAAATGGAATATTTCATAACGCATCCAAAAACAAAAAAAAAACTGTTGTAAGGCGATAAAACACGCTTTAAAATTTTATGATTAAAAATAAACATATCGTTTTTGAAACATAAACATTGATTTGATTGCAAACATATAAAAATAGCTCCCCTTACGTTTTTTGTGACTAAAATTACTGACCACGAAAAAAAATCACACACACTAATTTTATTAGGAACATGTATCATACACGTAATTGTCAACACATTTTTGTCGTTTCATGTAAAAATAACTGTTAAAAAAAATTACATATCTTCATAATTTTTTTTCAAAACCGTCTGAAATTTTGGTTTCATAAAGGTGTAGGTACATTTTAATTATTTTGTTGTTAACTTTTAGATTTTAATATGAAGCGTGGTGTTTTCCCTTTCTAACACTATTTAGATCACATTTCCAATCATGATAGTAAGGGAGACAACGATTTCTATGAGACCTGTATGTGCTGTTTGGAAAATCGAACAAATTAGCCAAACGGGTTACTAAATAGACAACAAGAGATATTTGAACAATACTCCTTTTTTGCCCTTTTGAACAATTATACGCCTTTGCATTTGCCCCTATCATAACCAGCATCACAACGTTGCCCAACCGAGTAGTGACATAGTTCCCATATCTTTACACTGCACAGATAAGGGCGCTCTTGTGGGGTATGAAAAGTATCGGACAAAATATTTTGCAAAATAAATCCAAGTACAACCAATTTTTATCACATTATACAAGTTTACAAAGTTTGTCAAAGATTTTCAAAGTGACCACGCTGACATGTTAGCATTAGACGAGGAGAACAAGGGCGTCGAGGATAAAACTTTGGATGAAATGCATTTTCATTTGGAACAATTTCAATAAAAAGACCCTGCACACAGCATCCCAAAGATTTTTTTAATATTGTCTCCTTGCAAGGAGCCTCGAGGTAAATAATTTCCCTCAGAGACTATATCATTGTTGGGGATGCTGAATGGAGGATCTATTTACGATTAAATTTACGATTTCTGTAATTGTAACTTGTAGACGAAGAACAATCAGTTCTCATCGTAGTCATCTGTCGCTGTCAAATTGAAAAAACAAAAAAAAAAACTAGAAAACTGACAACAAAATTGGTGCAACCATGCCGACCGAGCAAACGGGGCGCACGGCAACTAACAGGGCGAGTCGCGAATCACTGCTTGCGTTGCCATTGACAACGGGTTTTAAAGAAATTGTGTAGTGTGCGGGCCATCACATTGACATACACAGGATAGCGAGTTGCAAACTGGTTTTTTTTCAGTTGCCTTATCAGCGGAGGCACTAACTCAAAAATGCTTATTTCGGAGTTACGAATTATTGTAGTAATTACCCCACGATATTACATGTGTTATGATAAATGAATAGTTTATCTGAAGCGTTTTATATTGTATTGTTAAAAAAGTCTATCATTTTAATATATCTTTTAAATAAGCAAACACGCTAATCAATTTAGTTTAAGTGTTAAGTAAAAAGTTACTTTATTTTGAATGTAAGTTTGACTTGTGGCTTGTGGTTTACTGAGGTTTTACTTTTTACCGACTACCTACCACTGCCGTAAGGATCAATAACGCAAGTATGTCTATTGAAATATTGGCCTCCGTGGACCAAGGCTCTCGACCAGCAATCCGGAGATCGCAGGTACAAATTCCGGCATGCGCAAGTAAATTTTATTTGATCTTTTCTTACTTGACTTTCGTTCTTCATATCACATTTTCATGCCTCACTTCCACATAGGATTTGTATCAAAACTCCATTACGTAGTGCTTGCCTTGCTTTCATTGAAAAATATTGTATTAAATTAAACAAATAACTTTGTATTAAACCACTACTATATAATCACAATTACCTACATGTTTCGAAAAAGTTATTTGTTTAATTTAATTCAAAATGATGCCACAAAGTGATTTTGCGAAGTTTGAAGAAAAATATTGTATTTATTTGTGATAACTATTCAACCCTCTATTAATAATGAATATAAACCCGCTTCGTTCAATGTCCTTCTCCACGTTCTTACCCTTTCCTTTAATTCGGGGTAAACCACTTGCAAATATTCACTGTTTGAAATAATATTGTGAATTGGTAACAAGATGGATCAATATCCAATAAATTCTTAAAACAATGTTTATTAATTCAAAGGGTGTTCTTTTACCCTTCATAAAATAATTTCAAGCTTTTAAAATATTCCCAGTACAAATAAACCTGTTTATTTTTGCTATCTGTAATATTATATATTTTAAGGAAATAAACGATTCTTGAAAACAAATCTTATCAGTTTTCATAAAATAAATGCTTCAACTTTATTAAGGACAAGAGATTTTACAATGAAAAATAGCAAAAATATAAATATGCAGAATCGACGAAAAAATTACTTACATGTAGCGTACTACTCAACTGTAGGTATTGTATATTATACATGATGTTACAGGGCGGATTTGACTTGCTTTTTGACAATATTTGTAGTAAAAAATTTAAACAAAATGTTGGTCTCCGTTGACTTTTTAAATTATTTTTTTTTCATCAAAACTAAACCAAAAAAAACATACCATCATCGAGGCCAAAATTTTATTTCCTTTTGTTTTACTCCAAATAAGGTCAGAATTGTTAATGTTAATTAAAGTAACAAATGTACATAGAAAAATAAAACTTTTTAAAACAAAATGTCTAGAAATTGTTACATAGTTAATGCCCAAGAAATACAAAAAATAGTTCAAAATTAAGTCAAGTACTTTATTTTATTTTTTGTAGTGAATACCTCACAAGAGTCCCAACTACTCCCGTCTGGAGCCAGTGAGACTATGGCATCCCCAATTGTGGTATGTTGTGAGGCTGAAGGTTAGTAGGAAGGAAAAGAGACGAGTAAGAGGAAGGTGGGGAAGTACCTGGCTATTCAGATCTAGTTACTAAACACGGCTAAAGCCATTTCTAGCAACGTTTCAATTCTGAATGGTGGTCTTACACCAGGGCGATGTTATATATACTATATATTACAGGGCGATATTACATATTACAGGGCGATACTAAGAGTATCTTCCACTCTGGAACATGCCGCATAAAAAACGTACGTACTCTGAATAATTTTATTGTAATAGAAATTACAGTCAAACATTTCTGCGCCCGTATAGAATTAATTAAACTAAAATAATTATGACATGATTTGAGATTTTCACGGCCAAAGGTATTATCGTGAATAATTTTGTGTCAATATGCCATGTCGCACTCACTCCATCTTCAGCCAACGTTTCGGATAATTGTTCTAGCTATCCGGTACACGACATAAACACTATAACTAAACGCCGAAAACCACAATAATTTAACTAATTATTGTCGGTCCTAAGAGAATTAACGCGCGCGGCACCTCTATGCACATAAACACACATTTCACTACAATCTACACATCTGCCCTGATGATGGACACTGGAACGTTATCCGAAATTTTGGGTAACAAATGGAGGAAGCGCAACACGGCAAATTGACCAAAGGAATTAATCACGGTAATTAGAAATAACGACGAACTGCATTAAACGTGAATTTAATATTATAAGTATGGAGCACGTAACAGCGATTTCAAAGTTAAGATTCCCACAAATATAAAACATCGATTTTTTTATTGTGAACACCGCACAAGAGTCCCAACTGTTCCCAACCGCCTGGAACTAGTGAGACTAAGGCATCTCCAACTTTGATATGTTGGGAGGCTGGAGGTAGTGAGGAGGGGAAGGGGATGGGGAAGAAAAAGGTGTAGAAGTACCTGACTATTCAGATCTGGACACGAAACACGGCTGAACCCACATCAAGCAACATTTAAATTCTGAATTGTGGTCTTACACCCGCGTTATACTGAGAGCATCTTCCACTCTGGCACGTGCCACAAATAGCTGATTGTAAATTATTAAATTTGTGAAACGACACAAGTTAATCAAATAAAATTTTCTTTCGGATGCCAAATTTAAATCCCCGAACTTCGAATTTCTAGTCGAAGGTCTTTGTCCCTGGACAACGGAGGCCTTCAATAAATCATATAAATAAATATATATATCGACGCAGGAAAGAATAAATGGCTAAAACGCCATTATACTAAATGTTCAGGAGAGCTGTTTGAAAGTTTAAGAAATCATAAATTTTAAAATTATTATCGGATTTGTTGCCGCTTGAAAATAATAAATGCGTTTTCCAAACCTAATCAATTGTTATTCATATTTTTTGTAAATAATTTTAATAATTCCGAAGATAATGGCGCTTTAGTCAAAAGCGTCTAAAAATGTAGGCAGGAAAAATGACTAATGTGCAGGTTTATGTTATTTTCACGGGAGGGTGAGTAACACTACTCTTTTTAGTATACATTAAAGAGGAAGAAAACCTTACGGAAAATTGTACCAATAATGTAGTGAGGAATAAAAGCTTATCATTAGAAAAGTAATAGATATTTCAAGCAATAATAGCTAACGATCCATCGTAAGTGATATCTTCACCGACATAAAGACTTAAGGACAAGACGAATACATAATTATACTATGATCATTGATATATTTTATTGGTTAAAAAAAAGAAGTATAAAACACGAATTTTATTATATTTCCATCGCCAAAATATTTTTACCAGAGTTAGTTCTAAAATTT
Source organism: Limnephilus auricula (assembly GCA_951813805.1). Classification (NCBI taxonomy): domain Eukaryota; kingdom Metazoa; phylum Arthropoda; class Insecta; order Trichoptera; family Limnephilidae; genus Limnephilus; species Limnephilus auricula. Next base: position 43,969,354 of record OX638389.1, on the reverse strand, counting down.
TAACTTTTCAATATTAGATACGTTTTTTAGATTTTCACGGCCAAAAGCATTTTCGTTGTTTGTTTTTGGGGTGTTATGCCGTGTTGTGCTACCTCCTTCTTTAGCCGACGTTTCGGACAGCGTTGCAGTGTCCATCACATCGACGGATCTGCCGGATCTGCCCTGATGATGGACACGTTTTCAATATTAATTTGAAATTAAGAATAGTATGATATAATACGCTACGATGAGCAAATAACGATATATTATATAATAATTAACCCTTGGAGGGTGAAAACCAGAAAAATTTAAAAAAAAAAAGATTAATTGCCTACTCTCTACAGGCCTACAAATTAAACTTTTCAATTAATATCAATTTGAAATTAAGAACTGTCTTGTTTCACTGTTTTTGGTTTTGGACGACTACCACATTCGGAACTATATTTATAGGTGGGTGCTTCTGATTAAATCGATCTTAAAATGGTAGATCTAAGCGACATTAGCAAAATTACGTTCAATATATTTTAAATGATTTATTCGCCAAATCATCTGTAAAATGTGGAAAGCATAATTAACCAAAGCGACATTGTTAGTGATGTTTAATATGACCTATTTGACTTAACGACCAATTTATATATTATTAAAACGGTAGGGAAAAAATACTAATGTTAATTATATACTTTGTTACGGTAGGGAACATGTGCTTAAGTAACTTCCATAGCCATTTCATGGTAAGGAAAAAAACTCATTCTACGTGTTATCCTAAAACATGGAAAATAAAAGCTTAGAAACAATTTGAACCAATTACTGGAAAGGAAGAGTGATGTAACCTTCGACCACTCATAATCTAAAATGTAATCTAATCATAATATAATCTATAATAATCATTATCTAAGTAGCACGTCTCGTAAAAAAAGACAACATTTGCGTTTAAGTCGATGCAATAAAAAAAGTAGCTAATTTGTGGTGACTAAAGCGCCACAAAAGTGCTCGGATTGCAATGAAATTAAGGACCAATCGACACAGAAAAATAAAAGTTGGACCGCATATATAACTCGTCTTCATCCAATGGGGCGTTTTAGTCATTCTTCCTTTTCCAGCCTCGATATAATGTAAATGTGGAGGTAGGAACCTACATAAAAAAAATCTTTCGTATTTTAGAAAGATAGATAAACTAAATGACTCAAGTAAAAGAGATAAGCCTTGTTAGTAAGCGAAAATGAAACTGGCTCCCACCTTTTTTCCGCGAAAATCCTTTTGGGTATTAATAAAATTTCTTTTGGATAAATTAATTGAATGAAATCATGGAACTCCGCGGTATAATGACCGAACGTGCACGTGAAATTGCCCAAGTTTCAGTTCGTAGCCATTCCGTGGAAACAAGATGAAAAAATCCCCATTGGTCCCCCGGCGAGATTCTGGGAACTCGTTTGTTTACAAATTGATTTCATTGCCGAAGTTTAACGAAATGAAATGTCTGATACAGGAGCTGAAGGGGCTGTGCGAATAATCTAGATTGGGAGTGAAATTTGTTTGCAATATTTACACTATCGCTGCTTTTGTGTGATTTAAATAATTGATGGAAAATAAAGAGTATTTGCGAATGAAAATGTGCATAAGGTTTTAAAAATAATGTATTATCATTTATTCATTTTATCAATGGCTAAAAAGGCTTTTATGTAAAGCTGATACACCGAAAATTTTACAAAATTTTTAAAATACAGAAAAATAGAAGAGTATGTATGAGACGATGTATGAATGTGAATGGGGCAAATAGTGTGTGCCAATACCGAGGTGTTTGGCGGTCCATCCTCTCTGCCTACCGGCGTGATGGTTAGTTAGTTAGTTAGTTAGTTGATACACCAAATCATAAGAAACCGGGTATATAGGAGATTATCAAAATTCCGTTAAATAAGTTGTTTTTTTTACGTACCCGGGCACCTCTGATAAATCACCACAAATAAGTAAACCACTTGGGGTGATGTGTGGCAGTGGTGTTGGTTATACAATAAATGGTTCTCGGGGTGACGGTATCCATACCTGTCTCCCGAATTGAATTATTATATTAATTTATTCATATAACATTTTAATACTCTATAACGTATTTTAATAACTTCTGTCATTGTTCTGGCAGGGAAAGTAAAACAATTTTTTCTATAACCTCATGGAGGTAGTTTGAGTTGATAATAATTTACAATGTATATTATGTTTCTATTCTGAAACAAACAAACCTTACGAGGGAATCAGTGCTTGTGGAATTGAACGTGGTTTTACAATAACAGAAGTGAAACAAAGTTGTTTACACGATAACATAATGTTTACTTTGCACTGCATCACATTTATTATCAATGCTAATAAAATACTTTCATGTTATGTTATGAACGTCATATTATATTTGCTATCCATAATTATTACTATTTGCCAGAATCATATTCTTTCGTCAGCAGTACAATAATTGTCATTTTTGAGTGTTTTGCTTGGATTAAAAAATCCATATTTATAGATTAATTTGCCATCGTGGTCAAATATTTTTTCACATTTAATTTTGTGTTTGACTTTATAAATTCTTTTTAACATGTATACATTACACTTATTCAAGTATTTATTACTGATGAAAGTTTATCTAATTATATAAATAATCTCCATTTGGAAATATCCTTAATAAGAGAGGCGGTATTAGTACCTCCACTCCAGGAACCATCTTTTGGATAACACCTTTGCTATAATAATTATCAGCCTGAAACACTCATCAACATTGAAACAATCTTCCGAGAAAAGATACATGCCGTCGACCTGTCTCGAACCCGCGCCCTTCTTATGTCCGATCAGGTGCTCTTAATCCAGTAAGCTACGGCGGGTCACCTCTTACCCGCTAAACGATTCAATATAATATATGTTATTATACTAGTTCAACAACTACGGCTTATTACATTTTTTCACCTGCAAACAACCAACTTTAACGTTACCCTTTGTGCAATGCACAAAATCTTTTCTTAAACATTAGTTTATCAATTAAAAAATAATCAACCTTTGCTATAGTTGACTCAACGTGGTTCAGCGAATTTTTGGTGAATTAGTAAGGACTCCCGGGTTTATGGGGGGGGGGGGGTTTATGGATATTGGTATTGGATGCATCTGCCAGGCTGGCAGGGGGGACTGGTTGAGGAAGACCTTTTGACTTATCCAGCAGGACTCTCTCGGACCCTTACACCGCAGTGGGAGGGGTGGATTCTTACGTAATTCTTGGAGACACTGACCCTCAGATTTCTACCCACCCTTCATATATTTTTCCTTCCCAGAGTTTCATATGCTTCTTTTCCTCAAAATATCCTCCACTCAGCACCTCAAAAATGATAGAGACCCTGAGGGGAATTTTCTTCGGGGCCACCTGTGTGGAGCTAATGTTAAAAAAAAAAAAACAAAAATAAGTAAAGAAATTCGACAGATCTTGCTATAATTCTAAAATTTAAAAAAACCTATTGCCATGTCTTCTTTTAGAAGTCAAAAGCATAAATAAGTAATATAATTATTGGTCTGACGTTTGATATCGGGCCAAAGAGTTTTTTTCTCGATAAAAGGAGGCGACAAGAAATCCTCGAGCATTCGTAATTGCTTAATAATATCCTTGAAAACGATTTAAACTTTACAAGTGCTCCTTTGAAGAAGGTAAAATTTCATTGCTAATATAAAAAAAACGTTTTAGGTATGAAATACCTCCCGAAAATGAAAAGAAAGTGATTTCGACGTTTAAAAAAGAAATGCTCTGTGAAAAGGTGTGTTAAACTGAACAGAATTTCAGATACAAATTAAAGAGAATTCTTTGGAATTCTTCTATTCTTCAGCAGTTCAGATAAATGTATTCTAGTTTTTTTAAACTATTTCAGTGATTTGTAGTACAGAAAGATCATTATTAGTTTGAAAAAGCTATTCTCTGTGAAAGACCCAACTTTCAGTCTATTTTCCCGACCTATTTCAAATAATGACCCAATCAATTTGTCATTGTCCAGTGAACTTGAAATTCAGACATCTTGTAAAACTTCGCTAAGGATAATTTGCAATACAAGAAGAAGAAACGCAATGTTTTACTTTCAACTGAACAAATTTGTTTTGGAATAGATAGCAAATTAATGAAATAGTTATTAACAGTTGAAAGAGTTGACACCAATTAATTAAAACTATTTAGAATTTTGCGTACCTCCTTCATTATTTTTAAATAGTTTGGTTCATAATTGCTTGGACTAATTAACATCCGTTTCTTCATTTCATCCGTTCCGCCGAATTCTTGTTCTTCTCCTATTGAAGAATTAATTTTATAATTATTATTTTAATTTATTTAACTCGAGTAACGATTGATTTTTCGTGTTTTTAAAGATGCCACTATGCTCACTAGGATATACCTGTATCGAGACAGATATAGGAGGTACCTACATAAATGCATACAAACATGCATTCATATATAATAAATAAATACTTAGGTTAATAACAATCATTATTCATTAAATAATGAATAATCAATAAAAAAAAATTTCAGCTTCCTTCAATAGATGTCGATGGCTTAGTTCATAAAACGAAGTTTTGCTATTTCCCAACAGATGACAATTGAGTATGATGTCAGAAGAGTATCATCTATCGTCGATCGTGTCTTAGGTACGAACAGTTGATTGCCGTAGGCATAGCTGAGTTGAGCAGAACTACGTAGAGCCTAGTCGCTCCAGTTTAATATTTATTTTAATATTTACTATAAAATAATAAATTGACTAGTAATCTCACTTACTTACTTGGAAGATACTCTACACATCTTAAATTAATTAATATTGGAAATTAAGAGGCACAATTTATAAATGTACGCAATAGAGTGAATAGAGGGATGACCTAATTTAACAACCCAATTCTTTATTTCGTATTTGAATTTGGTCATCTATAATACGTAAAAATAATGTTTGTTTGTTCGTACCTTATGCGTAGCCATACCGTTCATCCGATTGCGATGAAACTTTGGGAATATGATGTGCGCATACCCGGGATGGTTATAGGATAGTGAGCTCTGACATTATGAAATTATTTCTTATACTATACATACGATTGCGATTAAAATTTCATTCGATTGCTATTATTTTTTTGAATTGTTGTGAATATGCCCCCAAATACTTCTATATCTATACCGGTGAGCTCTGGCATTATGAAATTTGCATAAAAAATTTAAATAGGGCACGCGAATTGTCGGAAAAATGGGTGTATTTTATGGAGTTAGGCGGCAGAGAAAAAAGGCTGGGGGGGAGGGGTATGCGCGAGGGTCGGTTGGGGAATTAAGGAGTGGGGCTTCGCGCGAGGGGGGGGGTGTTCGCGAGAAAGGAGTGAGCAGGAGAGGGGAGGGGGAACGCGCGAGGGGAAGGGGTCGCGGGAGGGGAAGAGGAAGAGGAGTCGGAAGGGGAACGGGGACGAATGGGAAATGACACGAAGGGAGAAGCAATTTATTTATTTAATTAGCATTTCGACGCGTTCCAGGTATCAGCTAGTTCCAGGTATTAACCTAAGCTAGTAGTGCGTTATATAGTTTTACTTTTCAATTATAATATTTGGATGATTTGTACAGCATCATCTAAAAATCAAGTTAAGGGCAATGTATAAATTTATAATATATTTCAATAATTCTCTATCTTTCACCAACTACAGATTGACAGATTCCATCCACCTGTTCGTCGATCACTAATACAAAACTATACATACAATCCATTTGACCAATGAACGTGACGCTGCGTTAAAATGCACATCTGCCTTTTTAATTGTATTCTGTACGGGCAGAATTGAAAAACAGTTGGATTGAGCGTGTATTTCCTAGGAACAGTGAAAATGAATATCTACTGGGAAATAGCTGTCGTCAGCGTTGTTCGCCAATTAAAAAAAAAGTATTTTACGGCATCACAGTTATAAATTACTAATTAGATTTCAAAACGAGATGAAAATTCGCAAAGATTATAGGAAAACCTATCGAAAAAACTTAATGTTCACAAAATATAACTTATATAAAAATATCGATATTTTTAAGTTAATTAAAACACAACAATTTCTTTGCATTATCTGACTACCATCCGGGCTCATGCCCGTATCACAGGTGTCGTTTATGGGCTATTTTGCACTGTAATATTAAAAATAAATAACTGAAGACTAAAAAAAAATAAGAATTTAAAAACGAGTATTTTTTTATTGTTTTTATAATAAACAGCTCACAAGAATCCCAACTTCTTCCTTCTGGAGCCAGCAAGACATGGCATCCCCAATTGGGGTATGTTATGAGGCTGGAGGTAAACGTAGGTAATCGGGGAAAGGAATGAGACGGGGAAGAGGAAAGCGGGGATGTACCTGGCTATTCAGATCTAAAAAATGGCTAAAGTCATTTCAAGCAACGTTTCAATTCTGAATGGCGGTCTTAAACCAGGGCGATACTGAGAGTATCTTCCACTCTGGAACGTTCCACAAATATAGTATGTATTATTTTTAATTAATTAAGTGTGAAATTACACAAATTAATCAAATAAATTTATTTGCGCACGCCGGGTTCGAACCCGCGACCTTCGGAATGGAAGTTCTAAGCTTTGCCTCTGGACTACGCCAGCCGTCAATAAATATAATATATATATATAAGAATATTTTCCTTGTGATTTGGATTTTTTGTTCAATTAAAACACAATTGAGTTTCTCTGTGAAGAAAGAATGGTTTATTTTGTTAATCTAAATATTAATAATCTTAATCTCACAAAATTAACATAAAGAAATGTATTAAGGTAATAAAACATTACCTGTGAAGAAAGAAACGACATTTAATGTTATTAATTGTAATTCCTTAATCTCAATCACAATAGTAATTAATCTTCTCAATTTGTTCTGTCAGCTCATAGACTCTTTTTACTATTGTTTTAATAATTCATTTTCAAATTAAGAATAAAATATTGAGTCGACTATTAAGTAGGTACTGGGCGCATATCCAGTGACAGTCTACAATACATATAACCACAATGGCGAGACAAGCTCGGCATTGTTTTAAATCAAAGAAAATTATATTTTTCTTTATATCTCCCCCCTTAGGGAAGACAATAGACTATAACCTATTATGTATCCTCTTCGTGGTTCATTAATGCAGGTGCTGGAGTCAACTTCGAGATGTGGAAAAAATTTGATTCTGATTTTTGTCGACCAGTGTCTATCTTGTAAATTGAGTTTGATAATTTTTCTATAATTTTGTAGGGTCCGATTCTCAATTCGTCTAGCTTCTTCCTATTAAGTTTGTTTCCATTCTCCACAAAAACAATATCACCAACTTTGAAGTTGAAGGGTCTCCTGTTTTTATCGTAAATTATCTTGTTGTAATTATGTGATTTCATAGTATTTTCCAGAGCTATTTTTCTGTCTTGAATCAAATCGATGTCGGTCTTCTTAAGTTTTAACTCATTTGGCAAAATTGTAATATCTCTGCCGTTAAGTAGATACTGTGGCGCATATCCAGTGACAGTGTGCTCCGTTTCATTATAGTTTTTTACACAATTATGCGCTATAGTTGTCCAAGCTACTTTTGAGTCATTTTCGTTGATTTTGCATCTAATTTTATTGACTAGCGTTTGGTTCAATCTTTCATTTAATCCATTTGAGAAAGGTGAGTTTACTGCAGTAAAAATTATTGGAATATTTTTTTCATCCAAAAATTTTTTGAAATCTCTAGAATTGAGACCCGGGTATTGGTCTGAGAGTATCATGCCAATGTCATTATTTTCTGTGGAGTTTACGAGTTTGATGAAATCATTGGTATTTTGAGTTCTTGACGTTAAAATATATGCAAACCTTGTGAAATGATCTGATAGCAGGTGCAAGTATCTCTTTGTTGACCGTGAACCCCCAAAACCGCCTATTGTATCAATGGAACATATTTCAAAAGGTTTTGTTGCGGGACCCAAGTGGGACATCAATCCATATTTATTTTGACCTCTTGATTTGTTCTTTAAACATACTGCACAACTTTCGCAGGTTCTCTTTATATTGTTTGTCATGTTTTCTGCTGTGTACCACGAGCTTATCATTTTTTGCATTTGTTTAATTCCTATGTGACCTAGGTCTGCATGAACATTTTTGATAAATACTATGCTGAATTTTTCTGATAGAATTATTTTTTCTCTTTTTCTAACTTTCTTGTAATAAACATTATTCTTCGATATCAATTTATCTCTTCTGCACTGTATCTTCTCATTTTTGACCTGATCTTTTAAGATATCTTCTAATTTTATTAAGTTGATAACTTTTAATTGCTCATCTTGGTTCTCATCTGGTTCTAAGACTGGGTTTCTGCTTAGACAATCAGCTTCAATATTGAATTTTCCTGGAGAATATTTAATTTGAAAATCATATTGTGATAGGTAGTATGTTAGATCTCCTAATTCTTCATCAGTTCTTGATTTTATATTCATATTCTCCAATGGCTTTTGATCTGAAAAGACAGTAAATTTCTTACCTATCAATAGATGTTGCCAATATTGAATACATTCTTTGATAGCTAGGCATTCCAGATATATAGCCTTCTTCCTTTTTTGAACTTCATTCAATTTCTTTGAGAAGTAAGCTACTGGTTTTTCCTCATTGTTTTCTTGTGGCTGTTTTAGGATAGCTCCCACTCCTAGTATACTAGCATCTGTATATATATGTATAGGCAAGTTCGGGTCAAATATGGTTAATATTGGTTGAGAACATAAAATTTGTTTCATTTCATCAAATGATTCTTGGCATGCCTTAGTCCAGTTAAAGGTTTGACCTTTTCTCAAAAGATTATGCAACGGATCCAATTTCATTGCTATTTTTGGCACATATTTATGGTAAAAGTTTATTTTTCCCAAAAATTGTCGCACGTTTTTTTGCGTTTTTGGGGTCGGAAAGTTTCTTATTGATATCAAGTTATCTTTCAGAGGTCTAACGGAATTATTTTGTATAATGTGACCCAAATATTTAACTGAATCGGCTGCAAACATGCATTTTGTAAACTTTAGTCTTAAGCCTTCACTTTTAATTGCTTGAAACAGCTGTGTTAGATGTCTGACATGTTCTGAGAAAGTTTTTGAAAAAACCAGGATGTCATCTATGTAATTTACTGTGAAATCTCCGAGTTTATGTTTCCGTATTATGTTACACATAATTCTCTGAAATATAGCTGGTGATGTTTTTAACCCGAATGGTAAACACGACCACTGGTAATGACCTTCTTGAGTGACGAATGCAGTTTTGTGTCTGTCTGTGACTCGCAGAGGAATTGACCAAAATGCTGAATTCAAATCTAGTGTTGAGAAAAACTTACAATCTCTTGTTTTTACCATCAGGTCTTCAATAAGTGGGAACGGCTGTGACTGAGGGACAACAAGTTTATTTAACTCTCGAAAATCTATGCACAATCTAGATTTTTTATTTTCATCTTTTTTATAAGCTAATGTAACTGGAGCTGCAAAAGGACTATATGATTCTTCTATTATCTTTTTTTCTAATAATTTTTCAATCTGTTTTTCAATCTCTTTTTTATCTTCGATTGTGCAACGATACGGTCTTTTGCTGCAATATTTTTCTACTAATAAATCAATGTGTGCTTCATAATCTTTTACCTTTCCAATGTCATATTTGTCCTTTGCAAATACAGATTTATTCTTCACTATTAAGTCATCAATCACTGCTTGTTGTTCATAATCTAGATGATTTATATTAGCTATGAAGTTTATTTCGGTAAAATTTTCATTGAAGTTTATCAAATTATTAGATTTGGTTTGATTAGGAACTATTTCATTTATTTGTGTTGGAGCTTTCTGACTGATTTCTAATTTTTGATTTTGAATTAAGCCAAATTTTTGTATGCAATCAAGTCCAATTAAAAAATCATAATCAAAATTTTCCTTGTCAATTACAAATACATCCATATTTTTTTCAACGTTAAAAATAGTTACATCCAGTGATATCACACCAATTGCCTTTTTAACGCCATTAATTGTTTTTAAGTTAGTATTGTTCGAATAACATAGTTTTTCATTGTTTATCTTTAATATCCTTGAGTTTATCAATGACACATTAGAACCCGAGTCATAGATTCCAAATATTTCAACATGTTTATTTAATTTTGTTTTGAAGAGTTTTGAAGAATGTACTATCGTTACTTAAATTTTAATTTTTATGCTACCGGTTTCGACACATCCGTGTCATTCACTAGCAAACTTAAAACTAAACTTAAAATTTAAAACAAGTACAGAAATGAATTAGATGTTATTAGGTGGGGGTGGTGGGAGGGGTGATTTTGGGGGAAGGGGAGAACAGTGGGCGGGGTCAATATCACACGGGAACAAAGTCAAAAGGGGAGATTTGCAGGGTGCTATTATTTTGTTAACTAAATTAATTTTTGATTTAATTTTTTTGTTTATTTCTAAAGTTTCTAAAGCGCACAAGTTAAAGTACGAATTTATATTTATATGTTTTAATTTGGTTTTTTCTTTGTTGAAGCTATGGCCTGTCTCTATTAAATGATTAAAGAAAAAACCAAATTAAAACATATAAATATAAATTCGTACTTTAACTTGTGCGCTTTAGAAACTTTAGAAATAAACAAAAAAATTAAATCAAAAATTAATTTAGTTAACAAAATAATAGCACCCTGCAAATCTCCCCTTTTGACTTTGTTCCCGTGTGATATTGACCCCGCCCACTGTTCTCCCCTTCCCCCAAAATCACCCCTCCCACCACCCCCACCTAATAACATCTAATTCATTTCTGTACTTGTTTTAAATTTTAAGTTTAGTTTTAAGTTTGCTAGTGAATGACACGGATGTGTCGAAACCGGTAGCATAAAAATTAAAATTTAAGTAACGATAGTACATTGAAAATTAAAACTCTTCAAAACAAAATGTCTAGAAATTGTTACATAGTTAATGCCCAAGAAATACAAAAAATGTTTATTTAACACTAACTTTACTTTAATCAATGGCGGCGCTATTAGTTTTTTTGGTCCTCACATTGCAGTTCGCATTCTAATTCTGAATTATTAATGTGCTTTATTTTTCTCTTATCATTTTCTTTTTCGTTATTATTATTCTTTCCTTTAAACCAACATAAATCTTCTGAGTGATAGCGCACTCCTTTGTTTAATTTTTCACAAACGCTACATTTTTCTTTCAACGGCTTAGTGTCATTCTTCTTTCTTATAAACGTTTTCTTCGAAACCAAATGTTCTAATTTGCCAAGTTCATTAAACAAGTCTTTTGTTTCTATAACCTCATCCTTGTTGATTCTATCTGTTATATAATCTGGTAAACCGACAGCAATTATATCGATTAAAGTCCCCTGATCAATTATTTTTCTTACTTCAAGTAAAAGTCTTTCTTTTTTAACTGCATATTCTAATAATGATCCTGATTGATACTTGAATGATAAAGCATACCTGCTAGCAATCCAACCTTTATCACCATAGGTTTGTATAAAGTTTGATTTCCAATCTAACCACTCTGATCGTAAACCAAGCTTGATCATCATTGACGAATACCAATCTGTGCATGATTTGTCCATAAATAATCTGAAGATTTCAATTTTTTCTTCATCTTTAGTTATGTCAAACCTTTCACATTCTTTTTCAAATACTTCCATCCAGTGACATGCACTTATATTTTTTCCATGAAATTTTTCAAGTACAAACCTGTCAGCCAACTTTTTCATGCTTTGTTTTTCTTTTTTCTGCTGATTTTCAACTAATTTTTCCAAAATTTTCACTATAGGGTCTTCTGAACTCCTTTGATTGGCAATAAACAACTGTTCTTGGGTAATTTCCTCTAGAAATTGGTCCTGAAAAATCATGTTTTTATCCGCATCCACGTATGTTTGTGAAATATCTTCTGCCATTTTTATCCATACACTTCTTTTTTGGTGTCTTTTTTTTAATGTATTTTTTACTGTAATATAAGCCTTAGAGGTGTAGATAGATTTGTGGAGTGATGCTGCTTGACATTCTTCAGGAATCAGGAAAACTTTGTCATCTTGTGTAACAATTGAGGTTATGGCAATAAAATTGGACTTTCCGTCTGTTGTTGGTTTTAACTGAAATTCAAATTTCAACTTTTCCATTTTTTGACAATAAGTGTCGTTTTATAAGAATATTTTCCTTGTGATTTGGATTTTTTGTTCAATTAAAACACAATTGAGTTTCTCTGTGAAGAAAGAATGGTTTATTTTGTTAATCTAAATATTAATAATCTTAATCTCACAAAATTAACATAAAGAAATGTATTAAGGTAATAAAACATTACCTGTGAAGAAAGAAACGACATTTAATGTTATTAATTGTAATTCCTTAATCTCAATCACAATAGTAATTAATCTTCTCAATTTGTTCTGTCAGCTCATAGACTCTTTTTACTATTGTTTTAATAATTCATTTTCAAATTAAGAATAAAATATTGAGTCGACTATTAAGTAGGTACTGGGCGCATATCCAGTGACAGTCTACAATACATATAACCACAATGGCGAGACAAGCTCGGCATTGTTTTAAATCAAAGAAAATTATATTTTTCTTTATATATATATATATATAAACTGAAACTCAACAAAAAAAATAAACTGACTGTTAAAATAGATATTTAAAAAAAATACTCAAATAATATTAAAATAGCAAGATTAAAAAACACGTATATGTGTCTTACACACCTCCCTTCTGAAAGAATTCAAAATCCTGATTACTACTGTCTAAAGCGGAGAAGAGCTCCCAAGAAATATCGACCAACACAAGAGAAGAGTTAAAAATAGTTAAATTTAAAAACAAAGTAATTTTCATGTCACGTGATCTTTATAAAGCTCGTCCCCCTTTAAAATATTCAATATTGTACACTGGTAGTAAAATAGGATACAGAATTATTTGATTTTATTTCGGTGCTCAATGCATTGTATATTTGTCATTAGGAAATGTGGTTCTAGTTTTAGGGAGCACGCATTGTAGGTTCGATGAAAAGTGAGTGTGAAACATCAATGTTGTGAGGTCATCAATGGGTTATTTTTCATTTTGTAACATATGCAAACAAATACGTCGAATTTGTGCAGAAACGGGTAGTTTGTTTGACAGATTCTCCTATCTTAATAAATGGATTGCAGTCTTTAGAGCACAAGCATCGGGAGAGAATGCTGTTCTTGTTCTACCGGTATTTTAAAGGAAAATGCTCCGAGAAATCATTGATTCCTTCGTCACCGGTGCACAGTCAGGAAAAATTCCAAACGCGCGCCCAATATCTGTACACGGTTGACATTTGCTACATGAGAACGGATAGTTTCGGCTGTGCAAAGTGTTATGTTGCACACACGCGGCAGTTGCTACCGACATGCCGCTAGAGGCGCCACCGCTTCACACGCGCGGTAGCTACTACCGACGCGCCGCTAGAGGCGCCACCGCTTCGGTTTTCGGTACCCGGCCGCAATCGCGGCCGCTCAGCCCTACTTCCTCTCCTCGGATTGTGCTGTCGACAACACGGTGCGCGGCAGGACGGCGAAGTCAAAAGCCGTTTTCGCGGGAGCTTTATTTATAGCGAAGTCACAATTTGTGCCCGCCATGGAGTACCCAACAACAGCCGTGAGTCCCTCAAATTCCTCCTAACCTCTTGTGACTTTCGTGTATTTAGAAGTCGCTACTACAATCGTCATCCTGAGAGAGGGGTAGCCCGTGTTCTCGTAGATAGGGACCTTTACCGTTATATTTTGTGTACCATTTACCGTGCAAATACAATGTGATCATCTCCTAAATATTGTTTTCATTCACGATGTGAGCTGACTGCCAATCTCTAGGGGCAGGAATCTGTGTTCGTGCCTACCCCACATCTCTCCTTTTCCCATCACTGAGCTAGGCCGTGGGCATCATGAGAGCGACACCACCAGGTGAGCCAATCCTCCCAGTCAATGACGACGCCCAGCAATTGATTTACCGGCCTCCGTGATTCCTCCCTCCTACAACTTGGGTCTGTTGAAGACCCAGGTTCACTCCTTCGTTTCCACAACAAGACCCACCACACAGAATCCCCAAAGATAACATAGATTATTTTTTCCTTGTTGCCTCCAGACTTCTGTTAGTAAAAAAAAATGTTTATCTTATAAAATAACTGCCGAATATATTAGATCCTGATTTTAGGAAAGGATTCTTTTATCAAAAAGTTTTTTTACTAACACCTTACAGATTCTTTCTCATAAAAACAGGGATCGAATCCATAAATCCAATAATTCCCTTTTCAACATTTCATATTTTATTTAATAGGATTATTATAAAGTTATATGAAATTCATGATGTGATAATTAATATATTTTTTAAATTAAAAATTCGAAAGAACACGAGTATTCCGTGTTATATTAAAAAAGAAACTAGTAACTTTCTTTGGATATTTCTAGATCTCATCTTATAAATAAAACATAATAAATATCTAAGGCCTTTGAAGAAATCATTTGTAAATATTTTATTCATAAACGACTGACAAATTCCAGCATAAACAATCAGAACTTATTGTATTTTCTTTCTAACATATTTTTGAGCCCTCATAACAACATCAACAAAAACAAGAACAAAAGACGAGACGAAATCAGATTCTTTGAAAATTCAGATAAAAAGGACAATATTTTCATATCTTTGTGTCACAAATACAAACTTAAAAATGAATAGAATATATTTATATTTTATTTCTGTATGCGAGCTTTCAAGGGGAAGTATTCGCTCAATTCGTTGCTCTAGGCCAGTGATACAAAACCAGTGGCCCACCAAAACATTTAGCGTTCTGATTCGCAAATACTGCGTTAGAGTATTTTACTAATATAAGATCCTCGGGTACGGAGTGGTTCGTGTTGAACTCCCTAAAAATACATGAATTTTTTTAAGGATACCAGTTTGGAAAGTTTAATAGAAAAATACAGAAGATACTAGAACGATGACATCACATACCATCTCTTGCTGGGATAAGTATAGCCGTCCTGATGCAGAACGGCTGTGGTAGGTACCCTAAAATAGATAATAAAATATAATGGACAAAAAGTGGTCAGCATACTTTCCATATCGTTGTACGAATTACATAATATTTTCTCATAACGTTCGTACAGAAATTACCAAATTATTAATAGCAATATATACATTTAAAAGCACTATATTTTCAAATGAAAAATATTTAAATAATACTGTATTATTTTGACGAAAACACACCAAAAATGATTAACGTAAAATTAATTTCCGTTAGAAGAGTCATCCTCCAAATTCAATACTACTAGAACATAATCTTCTACGCTGTCCAAAGCTGGTTTGATTTGTCTGTATTTGTTTTCTTCGATCTCCGTATGCCATGATGTCGATTAATGAAAAAACATATCTTCGCGAATTTCATGTAGTTTTAACACCTTCACTGCCTTAACTCTACTAACCGTTGTCGTCCAGCCAATGATGTGCCTCGAACGGAAACTATCACACTAACGCGTATTTTACGTAGACACGGCCTCTATAAAATTATCAGAAAATGATCTTATAATGGTAAAACTACTATAGCTGCGGTTAAAATTCTGAACATCGAAAAGAATACAGTCACAAATGCGGAGAAATAGCGTGTTGGTTATTTTGTTAATAATAATGATAAAATATGGGGTTTTAGAAAATATACCACGATCAACAACATGCTTTGCAGCAAGTGAACAATTAAAAATCCATAAATTGAATGTTCCTATTATAAAAAAAGGTTACGCAACACTGCTCTACGCAATCATATGATAAAGGCAAGGAGGAGCTAAATCCGATTAAAGGGGCCGGAAGAATGCTATTTGTTCGGCTCCTCGAGAGACCGCGCGCACCCCTGACTTTCAATATTTCGTTCAAAGCCGTCCTAAAGATTAAATATTGTAGGAACCGGCAACACACACGCATTGCGAGTTTTCAGAAGAGGCGCTTCAATATCATATTTATGATTTTTTTATTGCAAGCTTTTCGCTGAAAACAGATATTGAATTCAGAAGGATGAAATTGTTTACAGAATTTGTACGAGTCTTAGCAATAGAAGACATACATCAATGAAACATACTTACTATAAAAAAGATTATTATAATATCATAATATATCTTTAAGTATGAAACAAAAACAAAGTTTGATATTTTTCTGAGAAAAACGTTTCTACGTTATCGATTAATGTACTTTAAAAGAATCTTGCAAATTGAAACACCTTCCTAATTATGCCTATTGCAAGTGTGTTGGAAGTTATTACAATTTATAAAAAAAACATATTTCTTATGTAATATTCCTCAACAGGGGTAACTCCAATAAAGATCGAGATTCATTAAGTTACTTTACTGGACCAGACGTCCGTCCTATTGGATGCTCTAACTTATTTCGAAGCCAGAGAACCCGACACTGAGAGAGCCCAACTGTATATCGTGTATCATCGGCTATTTCCGTAACTGTTCATGCATTAGACATGAACGACGATAGTCGTCGCTGTTCCAATGTACTACTTAACTAAAATATGTTGACATACCTCAAAACTACATATAACTATATGTACTAACTATATCTATTTAAGGATGTTGAATATACCACATTTCAGTGTTCAGTTATAAATGTTTAATAGCTAAAAATTAAAAATCGTCTTATTGGCTTATTTTAGAGTGGTGAAGGAATAGAAAATTAAAATGAGATTATAATATTTTTATATGAATATATTAGGTAAATAAAATTCTTATCTAAATTATAAATAAATGAAGTGATAGTTTTCGGAAAAAAATAGTTATAATCCAAGGAGATTATTCGAAATCACATGAATAAATACATACCATTAGCGGGGAAAGAATTGGTCAAATAAAGGTAGCCTTTATTGATAATATGAAAAAGGTCCTGCACAATACGAAAAAAAATGTTCATTTCGAGGCATGATGTGTTGGTTATATGGTGCCATTCGCTGTATGAATGAAAAATCTGGTAATAAAAAAGGAGGCAATCAATAAACTCTAAGCACTTGAGACGTGAATCCTGAGAAAAATACTTGGGATAGAATGGGATTTCTTCATAAATAAAATGTTAATGTTTTGAATCAGGACAACGGCTGCACTATGTTGATGAATTCATTTTGCGTGGTATGAATGTATGTTTCTCCTCATCACAAAATTTTTAAAGTTATCAGTATAATGTATCATACTTAGTTTATGATCAGTTCTTATATTGCTTTGTAAGCTCAAAATAGTACAGGAGATATTGGCCCCAGTAGTAATAAGTAAGAATAACTATTGAGGGCACATTCAGAGATACTTTACAATCAGTAAGAAGTTTACACGCAATTTCAAGTAAATGAACTTCTTAGCATTTTATTTCATATTATTTAAATAAATATATTTCTGATTTATACACATTTGGGAACATAGATATGAATCTTAACTTTGGTGTTATTTTTTTGAATGAAATGAATATTATTTATAAACTTTTAACTATTAGTGAAGGTAAATTGTTCTATAATTTAATAACAAATATTAAATGTTTTTTTTTAGGTTTTGGATTAGAAAGTTTCCCTCAAACGCAACTTTTGCAGGTTAATTTTCTAAAATTCCAGGGGTTCTATAGATCCCAAATACGGCCCTGTATAAATGCCTTATTTAATCACTCACAAATTTTCTAAGTTTCTTACAGAGTTTCTAAGATTGGTTTTAGGGGGTTAAGAATTAAGATTTAGAGTTATATAACATTTTTCAGAATAAAATAAAATTATATCGAGGAATATTTTCACTACAGCGATTTAAGTAGTTACCTACTTAAATGAGAAATGATGTTAATCCTTTAATCTCAATAAAAAAAATTGTTCAACAACTTACCGTGGAACAGCAGCTTAAAGTTGTTTTAGTTTCGGCAGTTTAAAGGATTTCTGTAAACAAATTAAACAAAATAGATTAGATGGTTAAAACACTTAAAGTTTTATAAGATTATGTACAAGAGAAATAAATAAACTAGTTTTAAATACGTGTGTTAAAAGCATTATAACAGTAGTCTTCGATGAAGAACAAATCATGTAAAAAGGATCACTGTATCTCAGTTTCAACTTTCAACCATCATGTCCTTAAATTTTAATTAACATATATTTAATTACTAGCTGATCCGTCCACGCGTTGCTGTGGCTAACAAAACACAACGCAATCTACTGGATGGTTACATAATCTAGATAACCAAGTGTTGTATCAATAAATTAACTCAAACTGCCATCTGTCAGAAACTTATGGAACTTACAAATAATTGTCCCATAAAAAACATTTAATTCGCAATAATAAATATTGAGGTCTATAATCAGGATAAAAACTATTCTATATTTTAAGTGGGACCAAATTACACACATTAAGCCAAATTTCATCAAAATCGGTTAAGTAGTTTCGGAGTTTACCTCGGACGAACATTGACACTAGATTTTTATATATAAAGAATATTCGATCTCAAAGAAAAAACACGAATTTATGGTAGGTGTTATATTGTCTACATAACATAAACTAGTTGTGTATTGACAATGTCTATTGTCTATGCCAGAAGTCAATGATACTGTTTTCTGCCTCTCTTAGTACTACAGCGAGGCATAACAACGTGTATATATTGTAACTATATATTATAAATATTAACATATTTTGGACCGAAATTTTTACCAATAATACTGGATATTTTAATCCTATTTCTAGAATGTCTAGATCGTACAATGATCTTGCTAAATCACACACTATCATAGATATTTTTGTAAATAATATAACTTGTTTCAAGAAGTATCTCCACAATTTGTGCACCTAAAAAGTAAAGTAAAAGATTGTTTGTTGTTTTATTATTTTTTCATAAACATTTTCTATTTATTAGATTTTATCTTCTTTCTTTTTTATTATTATAATTAAGTTTTTTTAGTTAAGTATAAAAATACTGACTTTGTTTTTTTTTATGTGTTTGGTTCTGTGTACATCAAATATGATTACTGCAGACACATTAGTCTAGGGATATCTAGATCCCAATAGCTTATCTACCCTAATAACGAATATTATTAAAAATTAAACTAAAATACTCGCAGTGGTTAGAAAACTCGATCAACTTAACCAATATATAGCCACTATTCATAGGTTCGAGTACCGAATTATAAACTCCAACTTAATAAATAAATAAACCGTACATCGAAAATATTCGTTATTAGTGTAAATAAGCTATTGGGAGGATGGTGAGAAATCCCCTAAAAGTAATAAACTATATATAAAACATCAACTCATATTTACTAACAAATCTATTACGTAAGTCCAGTAAAATAGTAGGGACGTCGCTTAGCCAGTTATGATTCTTCCAAGAGATACTATTTTAAATTATGTGCCAGTTTACTACAAGATTCGTTCGTGAAATGTGCATAAATTAAATTTTTCGTTAATAAGTAACACTTTAATTGTCAATTAAGCGTCACCACACCGGAAAGATAACATTGTTCAGATCACTGACAAGCATCCAACAAGACCAAACTAACAGCTAGTTAGCAAAAAAACATCAAACTATAATGTCTTTCAGTGGGGACGCTCAAATTTTGTTAGGTTATAACAGCCATGTTGTTAAAATGACATCTGTCAAATGTTTTGTTAATTTTTTAGTCGGGTACGGCAAATTATCATGGAAGGTTACAACGTTGAACAACCTGTGCTAACAATAAAATTTGAGATTTGTTTAAAAAAGACATGTTTATCTCACACGTCGGCGACGTGAATTTAACACGACGTGAACGGCGTTGGCCAGCAAGATCGTGCGATTTAACCCCTTTAAACTTCTTCCTTTTGGACTATCTGCAAATAAACCGCAAACAGTTGACGCCCTAAAAATCAAAAACAAATGCCATACAGCAAATTCAGCCAGATTTGTGCTACAAAGTCATTGACAATTCAACCTCCTGATACGTGCTACCAAGCAAAGTCGCGGCGGACACTTGAACGACGTTATATTTCACAAATAAAATATATTTTCAATTGAAAAAAAAGAGTTGATATCTTGCAAACAACTTGCATTATTTACATTTTAAAATCAAGCGTCCTTATTGAAAGGTCCAGTAGGTAATATTTCAACATCATTCTGGTAAACGCCATATTTACAAGAAACAAATTACCACAGCATTTCTTTAATGGCGCCCAATTCTGTTCAGAATTATCTCTCCTTCCGCAGACAGCAATTTAGTAGCCTATTTTTATAACACACGATATGCAGCAATGCATTCCAGGCGAAATAGCTGCCATATGTCTTGCGGACCATTACGAAAAGTCTTGTATTTTATGGTAATGCAGCTCTGCCAGAAACCCGGGAAGTAATGTGTGAAGTGATCCTTGTATGGTTGAGGGCAGCAGCTCGCACTGCAAACAACCTTATGTGATTTACGGCAGGTTACAATACATTGCCTACTTGCGTGTAATCTGGGCTGCTATTCTCCATTAACGATCAAGAGTAACTCGTTACGCGCCATCTACGAAATGTAAAATTACTCATTGTCTCGACGGAATGTTTCATTTTTACGCATTCTTCAATGTCGAAGGGTTGAAGTGATAATTATATTGGCAGCCCTGTGAAGATTGTCTATGTTTCTGATGTTTTTGACGTTTCTATGGCGCGAATTTGAAATTACGTTCGCACTTTCTTCGAAATGGTTGGCGGGTATATCCATTACTAAAAACCGAAAACAGTTTTAACCACCGCGGAAAAGGAATTGCAAAAGATTAATTAGGAAGTTAATTTTCATGTGAAAACTATCTACCCTCCGGCGAAATATTATATCAAAGCATCTGCTTCGATTTGCTCTACACTACTAATTTGTCCTAAATTTTATTATGTACACATTTGTTGTTTTCTTACAATTACTACAATTTATTTTTTATACTCAATTACTGTAAACAAATTATAAAATTTTCATGCAAAAGCCTGCTAGAGTGTTAATAATAAATAATAATAACAAAAAATGTATATTGCTTGCCTTCGAAGAGCGCGAAACAATATTAGGTTAGGGTACGATATACGTACTCGATTTTGACAGTTTCAACAGATCCAACCACTCGTTGTTTGAGTGGAATGTCTTTTGACGTTTGGCATCTAAGAATGTGACGCGGGAATAACAAAGTCGACTAATGTACGTAATTTCGACGGCGATTGCGAGCGGCCTCGAATGGAGAATCGAAGTTCTGCCTCTTGTTCTTAGGGAAGGCCCGGTGAGGCTTTTAAAGCATGGAATAGCGAGAGATAGGCTCTGGGTGTTTACGCAAGCAAAAGCTTAGTTTTATAAGCAAGACATTAGAGCCTTTGTTGTTGATTTATTGTTAGGTTAGTAATTCCACGCGGGGTGACTATTCATAACAAAGCTCACAGTAGTTACGTAAATGCCCCGTAAACTGTTAATGTAAGTTTATTTTGGGTTTCGTTGAACTATTATGGCATAAAATATTAAATAAATCCATTAAAAACATGTTTATTTAAAAAAAAAAAAAAATTTCATCAAACATTTATTTTTAAAATAACTCATTAGATACTAGTGAATCAAGCCTATTTATACATGTTGTTAAGGAAGATACCTTACTCACTTTAACCTAATTACTGATTTTATTATTCGGAGTAAAACGTTTCAATGAAATTTTGGCATCCGGTGATATTTCTGATGGATTTTCAACAAAAACATTAAAAAAAATACGAGGTATTGGACCGATAGGGTCGGGTGAGGGGTTGGACGGTTACAGTAAGCATTGTATAATAAACATGTTTTTGTAGACTAATGAATAACACCTGTAGGAAATAGCGCAACATTGTCATTCAAAATCCGAAAAGCGTGGGGTGCTTTATTTACTTTGATGGTGAAATGGTGATGATGGTGGTAGAAATTCGGAAATCATAAATTCACGCGAACTGTGTAAATTTGCAATTTGCAGCAGATTATGGGATATTAGTGTACCTTGCTATTGAACAAGGCTATATTCCATTTCATCCATTCGAATATGCCATGAGCTTTAAGCAGACTGTATGCAATATAAATGATATCCCTAAGGCTTATGTGCAATATATTTATTAGTACGGGAAACTCGTCGAAGTGAAGTCAAATATCTAACCGGGTAAAATAGAGTGACCAGAGTGAAAGTGGTAGTTTGACCTAATGGTAGAGCTGAGCTGCGTAAGATTCCTAGATGTTACCGTACCATTTTCTGGTTTTTCTGTTTCAGATTTTCGATTTAATGTCGCTAATATTATCTTCATTAATTAAATATTACAATTTGAGGTTTTACTCATTAACTTAATAAAAACGACAAATTTATTTTACAAAGAAACGACATCTTGATATCTTAGGTATTGAGAAAAAAAGCCTAAAGAATAATAATACAGTAAAGTCCAATTAAATCTGAAATTATAATGCCATATACGATACGATCCTACCACCCCAGCCAGGAGTACTCCTGTTCCGGTGAGACCGCTACACCGGGGGGCACTGATTTGTTAGGGCTGGAACACGTGCTCTGAGGATGGGAAGGAGGTTGGAGTTTAATCAACCGATATACATTATAATAAGCCAATATTGGAATTTAGGATGGGCAGGAAAAAATGAATGGATTGAGCGTTATGATTTATTTTTTCCTTCTTTATGCCTTCTTTTTTCTTGCCTCTTCTCGGCTCTTCTTGCATTTTCATATATTTTCTTGGGTCTTCTCGTCTCAGCTCTTCTTGGCTCTTCATGCCTCTTCATGGATTTTATTGTCTCTTCTTTTCTCTTCTTGCTTCTTCTTGTTTTTTTTCTGGGATCTTATCATCTCTTCTTGTCTATTCTTGCTTTTTCATTGATCTTCTTGCCTTTTCTTTTATTTTCTCGCCCCTATTTGGTTCGTCTTGTCTCCTTTTGGATCTACTCTAATTTTCTAACTACTTAACGAACCTTCTTGTCTATTCTTGTCTCTTCTTGGCTCGTCTTGTATCGCCTTGTATCTTCTCTATTGTCTAATACTATTAAAATCCCGTAGATTAATGAAAAAATCTGCAAACGAATAAATACCTAACTATCTTATTTAAATACACTAGTACCGATATAATACACATGACCCATATCTATCAACAACTCGAATCCTCAACGATCAGTGACTCCCAATCTTTTCTAACCAGCCGTAGGTAAGGTCCTGCAAAATGAAAATAGCAACACTCCGGGCCAGTTTAGTGGCCCAGTAGTTGAACACTGCTGTCACAGACCGCGAAGTTGGAAACATAATATTATGTAAATATAAATATACCACTTTAATAAATGTTTATTAGTTTCTGACGTCGAAGGATACAAACACTTCAAGGAGAGCAGATAAGTTCCTTATTTCAGTATTTTTCACTAAGACCTGTCAACTTAATAAATGCCTAAAACTTACTCATAGTACAATTTAGTTTATGGCTTAACGTTTTGTTTATTTAACCTTTTTTTATTATTGTTTTATTACCATAGTTTTTATTATCTGTTTCTATAAAATAATGTTTTTTAGTTCTTATATGTATTATGTATGACTACCACAACACGGTTATTAGCCAAGTATGGTAGTTAAAAAAATGTCAAAAACTGTAACATGTAAAAATTTATTAAATAAAAAAAAAATAAAAATAAAAAATTGAAATAAACGAAACGTTAAGCCATAAACTAAATTGTACTATGAGTAAGTTTTAGGCATTTATTTAATTGACGAGTCTTAGTTTTCACCAAGACTTACAAAGAATACTGAAATCAGGATCTTATTTGCTCTCCTTGAAGTGGTTGTATCCTTCGACGCCAGAAACTAATAAACATTAATTACAAGTGGTTTCCGTCCTCGGTATCCAAATATACGGTCCATGTCGTATAAAAAATCTCCTGTTAACTCCGATATTCGATTAAAATATTATTATATGACATTGCTCTCTGAAGTTAATTATACAAAAAAATAAAAAATTAAAGATTGAAAATTGAATCAAATAATTAATTATTCTGGCAAATTTTGAGCCCCATTAAACATAATCTAATAAATCTGTAATTATAATGCGAATGGATAAAAACTTCATAGATGATCATAATACATAACTACAACATTGCCTAGCACCATAACAATATAATACTAATGATTATTCGAGCACTCATGAGTGGCGCCAGTCGCAATCCATTTCGAGGTTTTAGTTCGACTTCAGCGCAATTTATCGATTTACCCATATGGCAGAGGCTCACAATTGTTAATTGTAATCTGCATTAAATTAACGACACTTCTGGAGACAATTACATAAGTGCGAATAGAGCAGTTGTATTGACTCACATAATTATTGCGTACAAGCAGACCAGCTTAGAAAATTAATATTAGATAGATAATTAGTAGGTCGAGAATGGAAAAATTGAATGATATAGAATCCAATACATAGTTAATTCATTAATTATTAAATTTATATACATCATTTACATCATGCTCTCGAATGCTTAGATGGTCAGCAGTAGTGTCACTAAAAGATAAGATTAAAAGTTCACGCATTCCTGGTAGCCTGGGTGTCACGGACATAAAAAGTAAGCTGGAGGAATGACAGTTGAGATGGTATGGTCACATAAAACGGAGACCACCAGACCACACAGTGAAGCAGACAATGTCTATGGAGCTTCATCGACAGTCATCCAGAGGAAGACCAAAGAACTCCTGGATGACTCAATGCTCCAAAATCCTACGTAGAAACGGCCTGGATGAAAGCGATACCCAGAACTGAAGAATCTATAACCTGAGAACGAGAAGAGCCCAACAGCACACCTAGGCACTGAGTTGGGACAGTGCAAGGAAGAAGAAGAAGATTTACTTCATGCTCTCATTTTAAAATTACCAAATAATCGTGGAATATTAATGAGACTCCCTTATTTGATTTTATCTATGTAATTAATAGTTAATAATTCATTTATCTCTGCAGTAATCAGTATTGTAGTTTATGGAAGAAGCTTTCAATAAATTATACAGGATATAAAAATGCCTTCTTCACAAGTCGGTTCCTCATTACTGAGAATGGTGACTTCTACTCCAATTTAAGTATCTGAATGTTATTGACAACTGATATTGCATTTTAAATCTGTAAATTTCACTAATAAAATAAGCAATCAGTTGAAAAATTTACACTATTTTAACATAAAAACTTATAAAAGACACGCCCACTAAATATTTTGCATTTAAAAAAGATATTAGAAGTTAACTTTAGTACTAGTATTCTAGACATCTACTTGAGCAGTCGAAAAGGTTTCTTTTATAGGTGCCAAATCTCTTACAAAGTTTTACCCTTGGAACGAAGTGCAGGGTCGTTTACCCTAGACCTACCATATCTACCGCCCTACAGTCCTACCATGGGCGGGGTGGGTGGTGTTTAGCTTAGAGCGATCAGCATTTTTACTGCCTCCGAGGGACCGGGCCGCCCCACCCTGTAGTAGTTGTCTGTAGTGGAATTCCCAGGCAGTTATTCTGACTGGACGGACACTGCAATGCGACCGTTTCGCCGACATTCGGCAACTTATTACCCCAAGAAAAACCGGGTTATTACTTATTACACAATAGTACAATGGATTTATGATTTAAATTAACAAATTTTACCATCTTATCTTTAATCCTTCTTCTTCTTCACCCTGGTTTCTTATTTGTTTTTGATTTTACTTGGATTTATGGTGAGCAGGTTACGATCCAGCTATGATATGACTCTTTTTGTTGTATGATTAATTATTATTATTTCATTATATATACTTATCATTTACTTCACTCCAAGCTTAGTTTCGCCGTTTCATCCGCAAACTTATAATAGTACACACACTTTCGTTAACGTTAAAAAGTTCGTTGAAGTAGATTTAAATAGAATAGGGCCCAACATATTGCCTTGTGGAATTCTAAAATGTATTACTAATGGTTTAGTAAAACCACTGGATCGGTTTCTAATAATTCAGATAACATAATTTTTTTGGGTCATGATACTGTAGGAGTCGAATGCAGTGGCGAGGTCGAGACAAATATCAACAACTTAGAACCGTTGTTCAGATTGTTTAATGAATATTAATAAATACAATAAAATAGTTTTTTTGAGGTCTTCTCTTACTTAGATTCATATTTTAAAGCTCGTATATTATGCACACGATGGAAAATGATTGTAAATAATTTACATAAATTCCATCTTTGAGGATGCCGTGAGTCTTTTTACGGATAGAAAGGAGTGGAAGTTCTCGGAAGGAAAAATGAATTTGGGGGTCAGTGTATCCAGGAGTGACGGAGGTAAAAAACACCCCCAGTGCTGTGCAAGGCGATGGGTCAAGAGAGTCCAGCTGGAGAGCTCAAAGGATTTCAACAAGTCTTTTCCGATCCAGATCGCTATGCAGTAGTAGGTGGGAAAATGCATCCGCTACCAAGAACTAGACAAATTTTACTCCATGAACTCGGGCACCCCTTCTAAGTCACTAAATCTAGCGAAACACTTGGGGTGACCTATGGCAGAGGTGCTGATTATCCAATATGGTTCCCGACTGCCAAAATGAAACAAAATCACAAATCGTACATGATGCCAGAGCGTTTACATAATATTTATAAGGTCTGATATTCGCATAGAGATTTTATTCGTGAAGTCTAATTTTTTTTATGCACAATTTTAATTTCTTCGAAATGAATACAAACATTCCCGGGTTACATTGAAAAACGCATACTACGTTTATTAATATATTGAAATGTTGCTTGAGCAATGATGGAGGATAAGGCCAGCAAAGGAAACCACAACGCCTGTGTTCCTACACAGTTTCCTACTAGACACGTTTACCCAATTATTAATAAACTAACCGCTCAATTTTTTCAAATCATCTATTGGGATCACGCCCTTCCCTAAATCATATTTATTTGCCCCACGAAGATAACTTTAATTCTGTGAACGGACACATCAATTCCGCACGATGTTTGCAAAGTAATAGGTATTTTCAAAAAGCCTATCTAGTTCAGGGGTTCAAAAAAATATAATAAGTGTATATTAAGCTTACAATGTCCAATACCCTAGGCCCTAGAAGAATCAAAAACCACCCTCACATAACAAAATCAATCAAATTATAAATGGCATTTTATTTTTTTTAAATTGATAAACTAATGTTTAAGACAAGATTTTTTATGCATAGCACAAAGGGTAACAATTATTATAAGCAATAATTAATTATTTGAAAAAACCTCCCGAGAAAAGATACGCCGACGGGACTCGAACCCGCACCCTTTGATTGCCGGTTAAGAGCTCTACCATTAACCTACGGCGCCCTATCTGTTACCCGCCAAATGATGCAAAAAAATAATAATAATAAATATTTGATGAGTTAAATTATTTCACCAAAAAAAGTAGACATAATATGTTTCAACGTCACCTAGTGGGAAAGTTAGCACTTACATGCTTTTCTCATATAAAAATAAAGTCGGTTGTTTGCAGGTGAAAAAAATGAAATAAGAGGTATTTTATTTATTTATTGTTTCTTTTCAATTAAAAAAACAATGTTTAGCAATAATTATTAACCCCACTAGAGTTAATAATTTCAAAATTTAATATAAACAACACACACAACAGTGATTTAAAAATAACAATGATAAATGACATTTGTAGAAAAAAAATAATTAACAACATAACAACATTATGTTTGATCGAGAGATCAAACAAAATGTTAATTTTTGTGGCATTAGTTTATACCATTTTCAACAAAAGAAAAAAAAACAATTAATATATATACCATTAAGCTCCAATTTTCAACAATTCGGGTTGATTAATCGAATTCAAGATTTAATCCAACTCCAAAACTAATAATTGAAAACATATTGACATTACCGATACAGAAAAATTTTCACATTACTTTTAAAATGGTAGAGGAAATATTGGTTAAAAAAATCAATACGAATTCTAAACATTGCCATTTGCTCGCAATGGCGGGAGACTGGTAAACTTTTAACTAGACGAGGTTAAAAGTAAACTTAGCCCAGCTATCTGTATTTTAAAAGCAAACTAGAGTGAAAATGTCAACCTGATTAAAGTTTCACAACTAAAACAGTCCAGATGCGAAGTGAACGAAATTAGCTTAGACTTAAAATACGGAGGGGCATAAAAAACGTTACGTTCTGGTAACAGATCCCCTCGACTTAATTTGTTTTGTTTTTATTTATTTAATCATCGTAGACAATATTAACCAAAAATGTGAAATAAAAAAATGTGAAATAAAAAAATTCAGAAAAAGACTCTTCTTTATTTTAATTTAATGAGCAAAACCTCAAAATGTATATTTAATTATTGAAGAAAATATGAGCGACTCTCAATCAAAATTTGCAATAGAAGATACGGCCAATTCTAGGATTCGAACCCAGAAAAGTTAAGCATATTAATAAAATTGGATAAATTTACTCAAGACACTATCTAGGTAGCATTTAGTTTGAGATGAATCTTACAATCATACAAAAAGATAGCAGCTAATAGTAATATCGACCCTTTGGAAAACCAAGGTTCCATCTGTTGCGGAAACGTCACACGGTTATGAGATCTATGGTAAGATACTAAACTTAAAACTCACCTTTTTAGACAGTCGTACCCATAAAGCCAAAAACAAAAACCTTCACTTTCACCTCTCAGCCCGCGACATAGTAAATAACTAATTGCATAAAAATGTTAACAAATTCTTAATGGTGAATTATTTGTACATCTAATTTCATTCAAATCCTCCAGTCCTAATGAGTCCTAAATTCAAAGGTCTTTCGAAATAACTTCAATTTATTAACTCCATTTTTGGCAGTAATCTTCTTATAAATGTAATATGAAAAATGATGGTGTAGCAAATGTAAAGTTATGCAAGGTCCAGTGTTTTAATATAGCGTCCTCCGCGTGCAATGTCGTATCTCCTCCAAGCATAAACTTTCTAATTAAAGTGTGTTTATCGGAAGTGACCTGCCAGGTAAGTATGTTCTCTGTGTCCATTTGTAAATAATAGTTCTAGGTAGAGCCTAAAAAGTCATAATAAGATGTACAGCGCCCTTGAGGTGATTTCTCACAAAAACGGCGCTCTACAAATTATCCAATTATTATTATTATTATTATACCTTAGAGTTCATTATCGCATGACGTAAAAAAATAACAACAGATGGAACCTTGTTATTCCAAAGGGTCGATATGTCAATATAATCTGATAGTATTTTTCCCCTTAATATAATAAATGCCAATTATTATATTGAAAATTAAGATAACGAAGATAATTTTAGTAGTTCTTAGTCGAATATGACCGATAGGAGATAGGGTCCCATTAGATCAATGGTAGAGCACCGCCCCGGCAAGCCTAAGGTCATGGATTCAATTCCTAGACGTGACCGTATCTTTTTCTGATTTTTTACTTTTCAAAATTTCGATTGAGAGTTACTAATATTGTCTTCATTAATTTAATAGAAAAACATTAATTTGTTTCTGGGAATTGAACACATGACCTCTGCCTTGCCGGGACTTTAAAGCTGGTATTACAGTATAATTTACAATAGTTTTCTGCATTTAGTTTTGGTGTAGCCGTCAAATACCGGGAACCAAGATCTATTGAGCTTAGCCTCTTCGTCTTTAGTAATGATAATTGGTTTTTTGTGAATTTCAAATGTCTAACTAGGCGTGCTCTTCGCGTTTTGGGTCTTCCCAGGGCTTCAGGAACAAATCCAAAGTAATGGCCGGTTTCAATAAAATCAATCTCTCCAATCAGACTCTCTCGACCCCATCGCTTTGCAACGCAGCAGGAAAAATGGATTTATATGTTCCGCTCTCCTGGACACACTGACTCCCGAATTCCTAACCACGCTTTATACAATTTTCCTTATCAGAACTTTCTCTTCTATTTTTTCACAAAAAAAACCCTTTACACAGCATTCCTAAACAAAGCTTAGATCCTGATTAAAATTATTTAGGTGTTAAATTTTAAAAAAATACTGCAATCAACAAGTTTGAAAAAAATATATCCATCCATCCATCCAATATATCCAAAAATATAGTTACAGCTTTCTTATAAGAGGGCCAACAGACCTAGCTATAAAAGCTTGAGCGTTATTTGGCTTGGCCTACTTCAGCATATGTCATACATTCCCATTGGGAATGTACGGCAACCGATATACCGAAATACGCCATACCAAATAACGCTTGAGCTTTTATAGCTAGGCCTGTTGGCCCCATAATACTTATCACGCAAACGCAGCTTTAGTCACAAAATCACATGTTATAAATGGCGCACTTGAGGTTTACCACATGACATTATTTTTTTATCGTGCTTTTAAGTGACTGAGTGAAAGTTTAATTGAACTTGATGCAAGCGCCATGTGGTTGGCGTTCGGCTCAACTTCGGTCCGGACATCTAATTCGGTTCACGACCGTTATTATTATACTATTTCTAGTGGGTATGTCAGCGTGCGATGGCGGTGTTTTTATTCTCCTGAATAATGATCCTCGGTAACACGTATTTGATTTCATGCAACATGTGGAGATGAGTAATTGCTTCAAACATCGTGACAGTCTTTTAGGAATAACGAATTTAGTTTTTTTGCCATTAGCACTTAGACGGAAACAGAAATGTTAAATATGCGCAACACGACGACATCTTTTTTTAGTTTTCATTATTTATTAGCGGTTACTAACTGGCTTCGTTTGAATTTTCTCAAGACGAACGGCTGTGCGGCCTTTTTCATATAAAACTTAAATTTAGATTTGTTGCCAAAATACTTAACCAAATTGAAAAAATATATTTCGAATCTTACGTTATGGCAAAAATCTAGTACGGGTATGTCCTACTGCATTTGTTTTTGTTAAAAATTGTATTACGAAAAATTGAATTACTTTTACGACATTAAAACGAGTCGAATGAAGCCTACATCAACTGTGAAAGGGTATTCCACCCATAATTAAACGATTATATAAAGGCATTTAAAAACTCACCCAAAACGCTTTTTTTTATTGAAAATGGAAACAACTTTTAATTACGAATGTTTTAATAGACAAAAACTTTATTAGATATGGACGGCCAGATGTTTCCATTCTGGAAAAGCTGGGCATCCAAAATTTCGTGAAGTAACCTTGTCCACCATGGAAATTGAAGTAGGAGTCACGATCCTCAGCTATGAGGAACTGACTTAAGAAGAACTGTACATAAATAAAACTGGAAAAGTACTGATCTAATTCTAATTTAAGGACTGATCATTTAAAATAGATTTTGATATTAGAAGAAATTGTTGTGGAAATAAATATCTTTACAATTTATATACCCAGTAAACCTTGTGCTAAAAAGATACCGAACAAACACGTCTATTAATTCCAGAATCCTTACTAATAAGTGTTCTAATAAAGCTCTCAATAGAAGCAAACGTAAGTAAAAGAAAAAAAAATATTATTCCGATACAATGCGCGCCGCAAATATAAATATCCATCTGCTTATATAATACTCGTACGTTAAAGCAACTTCGAAAGACAAAAGGATAACAAATGAAACATCGAAACTTATTGTTGTGTAACGACGTAATATATTTCACTCCCGATTATACTCCAACTTCAGCTCCGCCCTTACAACAGTCCCGAATTATAGTCAAGTTGAGAGAAAAATATTAGGGTTATTTTTGGGCAGATATTTGCTAACAACAGCGACTTTTAATATTATATTGAGAGATTTTGCTGTCTAAAGTAACGTTTGGATCAATTTTTGGTACGTGCGAACAATATTAAGTAAATTTGAGGTTAAATTTAGGCAGGTTGCTACTGATCTCTTAGGCTCTAGTGGTATACACATAAGTCTTAAAGGAAGTAAAAAATCGGCAATCTTGGCACTTTTTGTAGAATTTATGTGAAAAAAAGATTTTTGTACGAAGGTAGGTACTTACCTAGGTTAATTTAGTTAGTTTCATAACAATTTATTTGTATTTCTTGAACTGTATTTTTCAAAGATTTTTTTTTGTTTTTATATCTTGCTAGGACAATCCTGAGGACGGGAGGAACTAACAATTCATAAGTTAAAGCTAATAAGTACAATTTTACACGGGTATTTTGTTATCAATAATATAGGTTTCACGAAATCAGAAAATAAAAGACTGGTTAAGTAGAACAAACAACAAGAAAAAACTAAAAACAAAGATTTACAAAAGTAATTGTTTAAAATTAAAGGGAAAAGAAAAGGAGAGAAAAGAAACAAGACCGAACAAAACAATGACAAGAAAATAATATATTTTCATTTTTTAAATATATACTTTAAAAGCATTACTTTGAATATTTTATTACGCTGGATGTGTTTGTACATATCTATAAGCGAATTATATAGTGTGTAGGTAGTATACTTCAAAGATTTTATCCCATATTCTTAGTGTGTGTCTGAGGAAGGCGGATTTTATTGCTATTTCTATCTAGTATTGCGGTTCTGGATGTCTTGATTGTAAAGTGGCTTGATGTTCGTGTAAGCTGAGTAATTTGTAGGATGGTGCTTGTGATTTCATGTTTAAGAAGAATTATTGGAAGGATAAAAAATTATTCTGAATTCGCCAACTACATTTTAGAAACAAATCATTCTTTTGATATAAATAAAGGGTTACAAAATTTACAAACAAAAAAAAACAGATTTACAATTACCAAACTTAGAAATTAGATTAAATATTAATTAAATTTAATATTTTTTTTAAATAGCCATCTCATTTATTTTGATATTAATACTTATATTTAAAATAATTTATTTTTATTGTTTAAACATCTTGATTATCTTTTTATAATTTAATTAATGTATTTTTTTCATATTCTAAACTAAAATTATTTTTATATTTAATTTTAAATAATTGTTTTTTACGATATTTTTAATTAATTAATCACCTCTCTCTACAATATTTTTGCCTATAGTTCTTTTTAGTTTATACTTGTTCGTTTGTTTTGTTATTTAATGTTATTACTACCCTGACGAAGAAACCATCGGTTTCGAAACATGTAGGTAATTGTGATTATATAAAAGTGGTTGATACAAAGTTATTTGTTTCATTTAATTTAATATTATTTAGTTAGTATTCGAATGCAATCGGTTTTTTGCTCGATACAAGGACACAATTTTGCACTTATCGACAATCGACATTTAGTTTAAAGCAATTATTGTGATGATCTGGGTGTGAGCAAATACGCTTTTGCTTTGTGCACGAATCGTAAAACTTATACTAAATACTTGTATTGTCATGCACAAGAAATGATACAATAGACTCAAAACATACAAAAATCTTTCCATGTATTCAACACTGGCCTAGAGCTTCTAGAAATTTCAAAACAACTTTGTCCGACATCTGCTATATCCATGTAACAGGGCGATGTACGGGAATTTGAGTATTTCCAATAAAAACACAGAGAGCATAAAGTATCTGTATAATGATGATACCCAGCCCGCCCAGGATGTTAGATAAAAGCAAAATACGAATCTAACAACATTATTACAGGCCATTCTTTTACTATTTCTATTCTGCGGATAACAAACAGGTTGTTGATGGGAGTATTTTTCCTGCTTTTCCATATGAACATTTCAAAGAAAAATGTTTCGAATTTGTGAAAAATCACGAAAATTACTGCTTTCGGATGTATTATGGAACACTTTACTGTTTTTAAAAGTAAGTAGGACATAAAAGTGCTAATAAAAACAGAAAGCAATGGGTTTTTCTCCTGATGTATGCTATTTATTATTTAGTTTTCATCAATGTTAAAAAAACTGTTACGACTTAAATATTGCATACTACGAGGTAGATAGATAGATTAGCATAACGACCAATTAACAACAAAATTGGAGTTATTTCAATTAAACCGGTCACGTTTTTTTGTTGGATTAGAATATAATCCAAAGTATTAGAGGT
This sequence comes from Limnephilus auricula, assembly GCA_951813805.1. Taxonomy (NCBI): domain Eukaryota; kingdom Metazoa; phylum Arthropoda; class Insecta; order Trichoptera; family Limnephilidae; genus Limnephilus; species Limnephilus auricula. The sequence continues at coordinate 43,935,490 of OX638389.1, read as the reverse complement.
TTTTAAAGTAAAACTCATCGCCTCTGTCAAAAGTGTAGTTATTATAAATGGTAAGCAAATAGTTATGCTACCTAGATAGATAATAACTTAAATTTAAGTACACTGATTTAAAAAAAAATAAACAACTAATAAGACGTCTAACTAGTATGGTGCTCTCCTTAATACTGGCAATAACACAAATGATTAAAAATTAAAAAAAAAAAAACAAATATCATGTCTGATTAGTATGAAGCATACCCCATCACTGGCATTTACACTAATAATACAAAATTTGTAGCAATAAATAACACATCTTTCTAGTATGAAGCCAATACCGGTAATAACTCCAATCATAAAAAAATTAAGCAACAAATAGCACTTTGTATTTGTATGAAGCACATTTCAATACTGACTATAACACTTATGATTAATTAATTAAAATGTAAGCAACAATATGTCGTTTAGTACGAAGCGTATCCCAAATGTCCAAACGACCATTTGCAAGTTTTACAGGAGGAGAAAGTTTTCTTTCATTATTTGAAAGAAATATTATGAAAGGTGTTTAAGGTGAAGCTATTCCCTTAAAGGTAAAGGTGTCGTTAGTTTAAATAATTCTTAGTTATGTGATTAATTATCGATTTTGATACTTTATTTGTGATTTTTAAATGAAAATTGAACAAAAACTAAAATGGAGATTGGACAATTATTAAGCACTCAGGCGATGTAATGATTAAAAATTTAAACAGTAAGTAACATGTCTTACTATTATGAAGCACATTCCAATACTGGCAATACCACTAATGATTAAAAATTTGAGCAACAAATAACAAGTTTTACTAGTATGAAGCACACTCTAATACTTGCAATAACACTGACGATTAAAATGTAAGCATCAAATAACATGTCGTATAAGTACGAATCATATCCTAATACTGGAAAAAACACTAATGATTATAGATTTAAGCAACAAATAACATGTCTTGCTAGTATGAAGCACACTCCAATACTGCCAGAATAATGATTAAAAATTAATGCAACAAATAACACGTCTTACTAATGTAAAGCACACCCCATACTGCCAATAAAACTTACAGTATATTAAAAATATGGTAAATATCACATTATCATTAAATGATTCTCGAAAATTCACCTGCAATATCCGGCATGAACCTAATTATGACTACATTATCTATACTTCCGAACAAAGACTTTTCCAGAAAACCATGTCAAATTGTATCACTAAAATACACATTTTTAGTTGTTAAAGTTATTATCCAAACACTATGAAAGTTTGTGTAGAATTATATCAAAGTAGCCATGACTGAAATTGGTAGGTATTTAAACGAAAGTCAAACGAAAATTTAATTTAGAAAAGCGAATAAATTTTTAAATTTAATAACCGACAGCACTTTAAAATTTTGTTTTATGTAAACTTGTCGATAAACGTGAAAAGCTTTTAACGGTGGAACATTAAACGAAAACAATAAGATTTTGAAACTACGTAACTTTGCTTCGGAGAATTTTATCATAAAACTATTACTTTGTAGATACTACTTTAAATTAGGTTTATCTTAACGAATTTATACAGGACTACGCCTTTTCCTGTGCAGACAATAGATATTTATCGGCTTAACGTTTATATACAAAGAGAATTAAAACATATGAAAGATTATAAGGTAGGTCCCTACTACATAATGTATAATAATATTATTCTGTAAAGATACGTTTTTAGATTTTCACGGCCAAAAGCATTTTCGTTGTTTGTTTTGGGGGTGCTATGCCGTGTTGCGCTACCTTCTTCTTTAGCCGACGTTTTGCACAGCGTTGCAGTGTCCATCATCAGGGCAGATCCGAAACATCGTCGGATCTGCCGGATCTGCCCTGATAATGGACACTGCAACGCTGTCCGAAACGTCGGCTAAAGAAGGACACGGCATAACACCCCAAAAAAAACAACGAAAATATTCTGTAAAGACTTGGAATTTGTTTACAATAGCTTCATAAAGGAGGTCTTGAGGAAAAGTTTACCTTCAGAGCCTATTTCATCTTTGGAAATACTATGTGGTTGGTTTTTTTAGGGATAACTAGGAGAGGAAGTTGAGAAATCTGGGGGTCAATGTGTCCAGGAGTGATACGAAACCATTCCTCCCACTGCGGTGCAAGGCGATGGGTCGAGAGAGTTCGGCAGGAGAAGTAAAGTCTCTTTTAACAAGTTTCTCCCCATCTCGTCTCTCCAGCCACACGGAAGGTGGGCAGACACATCCACCACCAAGACCTAGACAAACCAAACGTAGCGAACCACTTGGGGTGACCTCTTTTTATTTTTTTTTATTTTTTTATTTGAAGACAATATAAAACGACTTTGGCAGAAGTGTTGGTACCCGGGGTGGCGGTACTCATACCCGCCTTCCAATTTGATACTTGAAAATATTCAAAAACTTCCTCTCCTTCGTTTCCCCAAAAAGACCCTCCACACAGCATCAAAGATGACATAGGCCCTGAGGGATTTTTTTCTTCAGGGCCTCCTGTATGAAGCTAATATAAAAAATATATAATATGTGTATGCAAAATGTAGATAGCTTATTAGCGTAAAGGTAAGTACCTACTTACTGTATTAAAATATAAAATGTAATTTTGGACAAATTTGGGTAAAATCTCTTCCAGACCCTGACTGCTGATCTCTGAGTGGCGACCCGCCCCCGAAATCTCAATTCACCCCAATAATTGCCATCGTCCCTTCAAGTCACAAGGGATGGACGTCAAAGTCCCAAAAATACCCTTTTCAACATTTTGAGACCGAGGGAAATTACTCGGAAGTGCTCCCGCCCTGCGCTTAATGCAATGGATAAATAACACTATCATGAATTCAATTGATTAGAAATGATTCAATTATAATAAAAAACAGTATTTTCATGCACAATGTCTACCCGGCCCCTAGCACACTCGATCGCTAAGGATTGTATCGATAACTTTCGGTAACAAATCGCCAACGAATAAGTAACAATTATTGTAAGCAATAATTATTAGCCTGAAACACTCATCCATATTGAAAGAATCTTCCGAGAAAAGATACTTATCGCCGACGGGACTCGAACCCGCACCCTTTTGATTGCCGGTCAAGTGCTCTACCATTAAGCTACGGCGGGTTACCTCCTACCCGCCAAATGATTCAATATATACCCAGTGTTTCATTCAACAATTACTGCTTATTACATTTTTTCACCTGCAAACAACCAACTTTATTTTTATATGGGAAAGGCATGTAAGTGCTAACTCTCCCACTAGATGGCGTCGAGACATATTATGCCATTTTTTGTGAAATAATTTAACTCGTCAAATATTAATAATTATTTTTTAATTGATAAACTAATGTTTAAGACAAGATTTTTTATGCATAGCACAAAGGGAACAATTATTATAAGCAATAATTATTATTTATTTATTTATTTATTTATTTATTAATAAGAAAAAGATTTTACATACAGGTGATTACATTGTGCAAAGTTATACAATTATACATAATTATTCTACTACTCCATAAGTTGAGCTCTAAGAGCTCGTGTTTATGGGAGGAGTATTTACAGCAAAAAATAACGTTCTAATTAAATTTGTAATCAATAATCAAAAACTTATAAGATAAATACAAACATTATTACATAGGTTTACAATTTAGAAAGAAATTTTTATTGAAAGACAACAACACATATATTTTTTTTACATTGAATAGTGCAGATTAAACTAAGCGTAAACTAAGTGTAAATTAAGGTTACAATATATCATTATCCAATTTCAGGGACTTAATTTGTTTTTTGTATTGTTCATATTTCAAAGTTTCGGATATACTAATTTTGTTTTTGGACAATAATAAATTGTACCATTTCACACCTAAATACAGGTAGTGATGCTGAGCCGTGGTGGTTCTAAGCATAGGGATGGTTATTAAGCCTTTAGTTTTGAATCTATTGCTTATGTTATCTGAGGGGTGAATTTTTTGAATAAAATATTCTTTATACATTTGATATAAGGCGTTTCTTTTATACAATTCTGTGATAGATGGTACATTAAATTCCCGAAATATCTCTAAAGTAGGGAAGTCGTATGGTTTTCTCAGGATGATTTTAATAATTATTCTTTGTATTGTAATTATGGGCTGTAAGGAAGCCTTAAAGGCCCCTCCCCAACCAAAATGCCGTACTGTAATAAGGACTGAATTAATGCATAATAGACGATTTTGATAGTTTTATTAAATTAGCCTGAAACACTCATCCATATTGAAAGAATCTTTTCTCAGAAGAATTATTGATTATAATAATTGTTCCCTTTGTGCTATGCATAAAAAATCTTGTCTTAAACATTAGTTTATCAATTAAAAAATAATAATGAATAAGTAACAGCTCACAATGACTAAGTGTCCGTAATACATTCGACCTCAACCGTTGTTTTTACGTTAGCGATCTGCAGTTGTCCTAGGGAACGATGTGAAGCTACCGAAATTTATCCTATCAATCGTTATCGATAGAGTGTACTAGGGGGCCTGGTGTAAAACTGTCATAAACGGCTTTTTAAAGTTTTCTTGTCGTAATATTGTTTGGTAAGATCGTATCAATATTTCATTAGGTATATGTACTAGAAATATTTATAAACAATTATTTTGCTTTTTTTTATTTCTTGGGCATCAACTATGTAACAACTTCTAGACATTTTGTTTTGAAGAGTTTTAATTTTCAATGTACTTTCGTTACTTAAATTTTAATTTTTCTGCTACCGGTTTCGACACATCCGTGCCATTCACTAGCAAACTTAAAACAAAACTTAAAATTTAAACAAGTACAGAAATGAATTAGATGTTATTAGGTGGTGGTAGTGAGAGTGGTAATTTTTTTTTGGGGGGGGGGGAGAAAAGTGGCAGGGGTCAATATCACATAAGAACATAGTAAAAAGGGGGAAATTAGCATTTTCAGGGTGCTATGATTTTGTTAACTAAATTCATTTTTCATAAAAAAAATTTTCGTTTATTTTGAAGTAAAAGTATGAATTTATGTTTATATGTTTAAATTTGGTTATTTCCTTGTTGAAACTATGGCCTGTCTCTCTTAAATGATGGCGAATTCAGAATAGTAGAATTATTTTCCTTTTTGTTTTTTACACTAACTTCCTAAAACAATTTCCCTCTGGGCCCACGTCATCTTTGGAGATACTGTGTGGAGGGTCTTTTTGGAAAGGAAGGAGAGAACTTTAGTCTTGAAGAGACCCATGTCATAGGTGGGAGGAAACACAGAGGCTGGCAATAAAGGCTCGTTATTAACGAGTCGTAGATGCAACCCGTTCTCACGTGAAAAAATGTCAACTGAACACAAATTTTTAGCGCGCGTTTGGAATGTTTTCCAACTGTGCCAAAGGAATCAATGAAGCTAGGTCCTCGGAGCATCTTCCATTGCAATACCGATATAACAAGGACAGAATTCCCAACCAACGCATGTGCTCTAAAGATTGTGATAAATTTGTTAAGATAGGAGAATCTATCAAATGAACCGCCCGTTTTTGCATAGAGTCAAAGGTTTTTTCAGGTATTTTGGAGCTCCAGACCAGAGATGGCTGCCAAATTCAACCTTGGAGCCCCGTACCTGAGCAAATTGATACTGAAAATTAGTCCTAAACAATAATATTCTTAAGCCGAATAATATTCTTAAACTATGCTGCTGCTTAGCTTGTGATACAATTATGGTTCTTTTATATGATGTTAGGCTGAAGGGAGTTGGATAATATATTTTTGTTTTTTCGATAACAATTTAAAGCATTTATTTTATAAAAATGGTTGTTTGGTGGTCTCTCTGAACTTTCAGAGTAATTAAAATATATTGTTCCGTGAACTGCTTAATGACCATAACTGGGCTAGAGATGACACTAGATTTAGATGCAAGATTCAAGTTATAAAAAATGGTACTCTGACACATCGACCCTTTGGAATAGCTAACCATAGATCTCATAACCGCGTGATGTTTCCGCAACAGATGGAACCTTGTTATTCCAAAAGGTCGATATGTAGATGTGCACAACTATCATATCTTTATGGGGCCAACAGACCTAGCTATAAAAGCTCAAGCGTTATTTGGCTTGGTCTACTTCAACATATATATCGCTCGTCATACATTCCCATCGGGAATGTACGGCAACCAATATGCCGAAATACGCCAAACCAAATAACGCTTGAGCTTTTATAGCTAGGTCTGTTGGCCCCATTATAGTTTGAATTATTGTGAATTCTACTTTGGTCGTATAAGCTTGACAACTTAACTTGTGCCTATCACAAAAATATCAATAAATTGTGCTTGATGTTTCTAACGTGGACTTAAATTATTGAAAAGCCTCCTATGCTACAGAAGAGAGTTTTGTGGTTATTTACACACCCCAGGCTCGCATATTATGATTCAGGAGTGAAGAAGAAAAGGAGATGTCTAACAGGAGTTACAAAATTTAATGACGCCGAAGCTCACTTCCAAAAATATGATATGAAGCATTAAAAATACGATAAATATGTTGGCTAAGTTACTCAGAAGAAGTATGTTCGAACATCAACACAACATTAAAAACTTCCACACCTTGTTACCCGCCTCGAAGTTGATAATCCGCACCCAGTATAATATATTACGCGGGGCGTCCTGACAGCTAATTGGTCCCGCTGTTTCAGTACTCCGGCTCGTCATGCCCGCACCGGATTGGCCTAAATTGCTTCCGACGTGCGGCTTTTGATCTTACAGAAGCGGCAGACTTCGCCGTCTATAGATGATTAAAGAAATACAGAGAAAAAAAAATATTTTTTTAAAATTGTAGTTTAACTTCTTGATATCTCTATATATTTATATATTCTCGTATATTTATTTCACGATATTTATGAAGGTATAGGTATCACGATATTTATTAAATTCCAGTTTTTAGTTCTGAATGTCAAAACCTCTGCCTGGTTGTAACACAATATTTTTAGGTCATAATATATTTAACATGTGCGGGTAAAATTTGGGAGAGGATAAAATTTACTGAAATGATAGCATTCATTAACCATCCTTTAAATAATATATTTATTTTAAAAACATAACCAATGGAATGATAATGCACAATTATTTTAAAACATGAGACTCATTAAAATATATATCTAGGGTCATGTACAAATGATAACATTTTCATTTCATACAAGCCGCCATTTTTATGGTTTGCAAAATGTAAACTGATTCTAATAGGGAAGACATCTGTAAGAACTAATATATTGTATAAGGGCGCCAGCTCAGTTAGATACTAACTGAAACATATTTATAAATTAAAACTGTAATTCCCTAAGAATTTATCTAAATATCAATCTCATAACGGAAGCGTTTCTTACGTGAACAGACTGAAGTCCGCCTACTCGAGTCTCGAACTTTGGCACGACCAACTCTCACCGGCTTCAAAACCCAACTTCTGGAAGCGTTTAAATTCAGAACTAAACAGCGCGGTGTGACAAGCTAATATCTCTCCACAACGAAACAATCTTATAGGCAGGTACTTCTGAGAAATTTAACCGTTACATGGTCAGTATTTATGATATCGCAAGACTGTCATATATTTAGCTGGTACTGTTTGTAGTTTTTAAAAATATTGCTGTAATGTCATTTTTTTTTTTTTGAAAAGTTTGAATTGGAATAACACTGCCATACATAAAATATTGCCAATTAAATCACATTAAAAACCATTAACCAACCACATTATTAGATATATATGCACATCCATTATCCACACGATGCGGAGCAGTTAACTTAGTGTTTATTTTAATACAAAGAAATACAGTAAATATTTAGGTGAACATTTCAAAAATGAAAAAATGATATTTGGGATTGTGGCGGTGTTGTTCTAGTGATGAGTTAAAATAGAAGGTTTATTTTTTCAGTGGCAGGCCATTTCCAGAAAAATTAAAGTAGGGAATAAACAAAACCACTTTATTTTTCGTTGTTTGTTTTTGGGGTGTTATGCCGTGTTGTGCTACCTCCTTCTTTAGCCGACGTTTCGGACAGCGTTGCAGTGTCCATCAAGTGTCCGTGTCCGTATTAGTGTCCGAAACGCTAACGGACGGCTAAAGAAGGAGGTAGCACAACACGGCATAACACCCCAAAAACAAACAACGAAAATGCTTTTGGCCGTGAAAATCTAAAAACGTATAAAACCACTTTAGTTGCTATTTTGGGTTAATTGTTTTTCTGAAAAAACTTTATAGCTATTCTGTATCTTCTTTAGTTTTAAATCTGCACCATTTCGACTCACAACGGCAGACTGCTTGATGGCTCTACCGCGTGCCTTTTATTGAACCATCCAGAGTGTCAAACGGGACGATTAACAGAGTCACGGAGGATTGTGTAATTCGGCTGTTTTTATTGCCTCCACCAGTACCTACATCTACCTACTGCAGTACCGGAACTTCATCTTGGAAGGGATCTTGTAATGTGGACTGCACAATGTCAAGATCATAGAATTAAAAAGAACCGTAGGAATGCGATGTGGGCGAGCGACACGATTGGACGTTAATTTCAAATACAGAATTGTGTGTTCAAAATCATTTTATAGTTCTAATCATTCTCTGAATTATTCCGACATATTTTTTTTATGCATGCAGTGCTTTTAGTAGATAAATGAAAACGTCCGAAAACGAAAAATCCCATCTAAACAACTTAAATATTTAAAGATTGTGTAGGTACCTATACTTATCTTCATTTGTGTCAATCTATGATGAAATGCAGGCGAATTCTTTAATTAACCACTGGAGCGACAAAGCAATTAAAAACTTTTTTCTCGGATTGCTAAAGGAAATTTTCTTGCCCACATTAAAAAAATCATACCTCCGAATTTGAATATGGAGACACACAAACTGATTATTGTTCTATGTAGCCAATGAAATCACCTATATTTTGTCTATTATCACTTTTTTTTACATTAGCTCCACACAGGAAGCCATGAGGAAATAATATTCCCTCATGGCCTATGTGGTCTTTGGGATGCTGTGTGGAGGGTATTTTTAAGAAAAGGAAGTTCTGGAAAGGAAAATGTTTGTTAAAGGTTGGGTAGGAATCTGGGGTTCTGTGTGTCCAGATCATCCGCCGCCAAGACCTAGACAAACCTCACCCCATGAACCCGCGCACCCCTGCTAAGTAGTCAAACGTAGCGAACCACTTGGGGTGACCTATGGCAGAAGTGTTGGTTATCCAATAAATGGTTCCCGGGGCAGCGGTACCCATAGCCGCCTATTTATAGGATCTATAAAAAAAATATTATAAAATCGTTTACTTTAAAACTTTTTAAAGAATCTAGAGAATATTTGCCATATTTTGGCAGCAAAGCAATCCGTGTTTTCGAAATAGTGCCATATTGTGGCAAAAAGCGATTGAGTGTTAATATTTTAATATTGCTTTAGTAATAATTACTGTGTGTTTGCTTCATCAATAAAATTTTTATTATCCATTTTACAGTAAAAGATATCTTATTTTAACATTTGGGAAGATAAGTGGATATACAACTTTTTAATGAGTAAATTAATATGTTCAACTTACTATTAAAAAAATATCATGAAACAGTACCATTTCTCTTTTCATTCTATATTGAGCCAGAGCATCTGTTCTGCTGTGTGATATCTTGACCAAGTAATTAATGGTGGTGACAACGGCTGAAGATTTCAGTCACGAATAAACAAGAACATTTTAATTGGAGTAGAACATCTATATTGTCATGAAAAAGGTCACGTTATGTTGATGTTGACTCTCGATGTTCTAGTTGTATGACGCTTATTTCAAGGAAAATTCCTGTTTATGTTTATTTTTCATGAATATTTGTTGGTTAATACAGACCTCTTTACTAAATGTAACTTAATTAAAAATGGAGGATATTTAAGAGCGCTTATTTATTTATACTTCATTTGTGTACTTTTAAAACTCATTGCAGCTTATATCAAAATGGAATAACATGTATTTATGGATACATTTGTTATTAAATTGAACTCATCAATTCGCGTGGATGAGTCATCGCTTAATTCTTCGTCTTTTAGGATTGGAGTGAAGTCGAGCCAAATGGCAAATAGATATTTATACCCCCCATTCAGGACAAAGAAAGCTTTTTTAAAGCTAAAAATCTAATTTAGAAAGTTCAATCCTTAGATTTTTCTTAACCAATATGCCGTCAACTAGTTTCCCATGGGATCCCAGTGGGTAGCACAACTTTATAGCACTCATTTCATGCTCGAAATCCGTTTTTACTCCGCATTTTTATTTAAAAACCCAACTTTTTGTTGTTCACTCGGGTACGTTGTTTCAATATATTTAATACACCTATGGAAGTCAAATGGCGCCTGAAGAACCTAAAAGAGATCAGGTGCATTTTGAAATCTAAAGACAATATTATAGTAATATCTCATTAATATTTAGTCATTTTCAATTCAGAGTATTGACGTTTTCGTCCTGCTTCATAATTTTAGTTCTTTATTCAAATACTTGAAATGTTTTTAATAATTTTGTTATTTTTAATTTTTATTTATTAAATTACAAGTTTACAAGGTATAACAATGTTGATAACAATAAATTACAAAATAAGTTTTCACAGATTTTTAAAATTTTTGATGTTTCTCTCTTGACAAACACTTCTTGACTTCTTCAAAACTGACCCTTGTGTTTAGAAGAGGAGCGAGTGTCAGAATGAAAAATATTTTATACCTAAAATTAAATATGATTTAAGGAATTATAAACTTAAAAATAAGTAGATAAATAGACAGTTAGATATGTTAATTATGATGACAAATTGATCATTCATTTGTTTTTAATTTGAATTACTCTTTAATCGCTTTTATTAGACATTTACCGTCTTGAATTTTTCTTATCTTTTCCGGTAAACTGTTGAAGTATTTTTTCCTAGAATATATAATATGTTATTATTTATTATGATACTCTGACTATTTCAAGTAATTGCTTCTCGCACAAATCAGAGATTGATTGCATCTTGTGAGGAATAAAACTTGCTTTGTCGACATATTTTATTTTAATTACAATACTTCCCCTAAAAGGCAAGTACTCAAGCAGCTATGAAATAATCATTAACTTTATCAGTTTGTTATTATGATTATAAGATTATTATTAATGAAAATATTATGTTTCATAATATTAAGAACCTTATTTCCGTTCAGCCATAGTTTAAAAAAAAAAAAAATTATGAATACCGCAGAAGAGTTCCAACTGCTCTCGTCTGGAGCCGGTGAGACAATGGCACCCCCAGTTGGGGTATGTTATGAGGCTGAAGGTAGTGTGGAGGGAAAAATGTGGGGAAGAGGAAGGTGCGGAAGTACCTGTCTATTCAGAACTGGTCACCAAACACGGCTAAAGCCATTTCAAGCAACGCTTCAATTCTGAATTGTGGTATTACACCATGGCGATATTGAGATTATCTTCCACTCTGGAATGTGCCGCAAATATACTATACATTATTTTAAAATAATTAATTGTGAAATAACACTAATTCATCAAATAAAATTTATTTGCGCACGCCGCGGCGCCGCGGGTTCAAACCCGCAACCTTCGGATTGGGAGTCGAGAGCCTTTTCCCTCGACCCCGCCGGCCTTCAATTTTTTTTATATCTAAGAATAACACTAACAAAGCTCCCCTTCTTAAAATCATGGAGGTAGGTACCTACTTGATCTAATTGCCTATAATTTAATTACATATTAACCGGATTTATACCAGAAAATAGACACACTATGCATAACACTTCTTAAAGATTTTGCCTGGGAAATCCCAGCGGGCGTACAAATCATTGCGTGTTCGCTGTAGGTTTATTTTGATTAAAATAAGGATGTAAGGTTTTCTTTATCTCTGCTGTTTATTCTCCTTCATCACACTATTTATTACATCATTTCCACAACACATTACTCTATCCTCCAACCAATCTTCAATTCCACTGTTTTCCTCCAAATTCTACCTCCTTAAAGTGTTTGTTTTTTCTAGTTTACATTCCACCTTTCATAAATATCTCTTTAATTTTGCTGAGTGATTTTGAATTGAAATAGCAAGGAACATACATTTATAAAAATGGGGGAAATATATTTCTAAATAATTAGAATTAAATCAATTATTATTTTGAAATTGATAAACTAATGTGACAAGACTTTTATGCATAGCACAAAGGGTAACAATTATTAAAATGTAATAAGCAGTAATTGCTGAATAAAACACTAGTATATATTGAATTATTTGGCGGATAAGAGATAAGCCGACGTAGCTCAGTAGATAGAGCAGTTGACCGGAAATCAGAAGGACACGGGTTCAAGTCCCGTCGGCAGCATGTATCTTTTCTCGGGAGATTTTTTCAGTGTGGACGAGGGTTTCAGGCTAATAATTATTGCTTTTAATAAGAATTAAATCATTTTTAATATTGGTATTTGGAAGTTATTATAATCAGATTTCTTGACCTAATATGACATCTTTAATTACCACCAGAAATTGCTCCACAAAATATTTTTTTTGTTTTATTTATTATTGTATAAATTTAAGAATTTATAACACGTTGTCTGATTAGGGGTAAAATGACAGTTATTAGGAAATTATATTATTATCCATAATTGGCTTTATTTTGGCTGTGTGGTACAAATTTACTTACCGATATCAATATGCAATCTATCGATTTCTCGAAAATGAATAAATAAATAAACACGCATTTTATTAAGATCCCAAATTGATGAAAATTAAACAAATATAATGATTTTGAGATGCTGCCATAATCAAAGCATCAGACACAAAGTCAAATGTGTTAAAATTTAACATTAAACTAAAATGTGTAAAAATTTAACATAAAACAATGAGTTCAAATGAAGGTTAAGAAATAAAATTGGAACGAAATCTTTTCCACAGCTTCTAAACTTATCTCAACATCCAAAACATTCTCAGATTCTGTGTGCAATCTCCAAGAATATGTATATTGTACAGTGGCTGTGTGTTCATAATGTTCATGTTATGACAGGAACTTGATTTATAGTTTCAGTTAAATCCTCGGGCCTTTGCGTCAATAATTGTTAATAAAAAAAATAACATGTTAAAGTTTAGCAGGGCGTGAAATACAAAATAAATAAATAAGTGGCAACAATGTAACCTTTAGCCTTTTTTGTCAAACGATTCTTTCTGTGATGTATTAAAAGACTTGTGAGATTTATCCGACGCTTCCATCACTTCATAACGTGAAAAAATTCAGTATGAATTTCTATAAACCCGGTAAAATTATTGGCATTAATCTAATATATAAATTTTTGTACAATGCTTACAAAAATATGATATTGAATGAAATTGTGGCAAGCGAGCAATGCGGCGCCTTTACGATAGATATCTACTATTAATTGTTGACTTATCTACCAACAGTGGACAGTGACCTTCGACAATCAACGTCCCGATGAGCCGAGCTGAAAAGCGAATCATTCTGGTTCCGATTGCCGACAATAAGATAGCTGGCGAATTGTTACAAACAATGTTCGCTTTCAACCGTCCACTAAAATAATCTAATCACTTTAACTATATTTAGTTACGTGCGATGAACCATTTAGAAAATAGACTTGTAACTAAGCGTTCTTATTTGATGTACCAGCATCCACAACACCCTTAATATTATTATATACATGTTATGTATGCGAGGTTGTAGATACTTTATGTACCGCCTGGTATAAGACCACTATTCCAAAACGAATCGTTTTGCTTGTGCATTCCTTGAAATAACTAAAACAGTGGTTACTTTCCAATCTTCCTCTTTCCATCCACTTCCTTCAGCCTCACAACGTACCACAATTAGGGGGGCCATGGTACCACCTGCACAGTACAGCTGATAGAAGTTGGGACTCGTGTGTTGTATTCACATATTTTTTTTTTTGTGAAGATGAATTATTAAGTCCAGGTTTAAACGAGATTCACAAATTGATGTGCGCATGAAAGAGTCGTAAAGGCGACCTATTCCCATTCCAAAAACATCATTTATTTACAAATAATGTCGGGTGCTATTGACGTGTTACTCTTCAGAGAAATTTTCATTGCAATGAGAGTAAAATAGACAAAAAAATACAGTTGACAATTGACTAAATGTCCAACTCTCAATTATTTGTTAATACATTGGGCCAACTTGACAAAAAATAAATAAAACGGCCGAAAAAAGCCATGTTGTCACCAAATAAATTTCAATAGCATCACACAATAAATTAACCGCCGCCCTCGGGGCCCCCAACTGTGCGCCGCGCCCCTCGGGAGGAAACACTGTTTTATTTAACAAATTAATTTTAACCAGGAAGTTTTACATCAGATATAATTTTCTTTATCACGCCTTAACCCTTTTACTAGCTAAAAATGTTTTTTTTGTCTGTAGACAGTACATGTTTTTTGGTTTCATGCAGCCAGACAAAAAAATGTGTTTAATTTTTTTTTTTGTGAAAAAAAAAACAAGTAATAAAAAAAAAAAGTTTTTATGTCATTAACATCACAATATATTGCCATTTATTTGCAAACCTGAGGACTGAGGATGATAGGGAAAGAGATAAAGAAGACATATTTCTTTCTAGAATTGAGAAAAGTAGCCATTTGGCAATATAATCATTTAAATGTATAAATCACTTATGTGCAAAGATGTACAAATTATTGTCAAATAATGGTTTTTATTATTATTATTATTGTGACGGCCTCCGTGGTTGTATTCTGATTGTCAGTCGAGAGCCTTATCTCCTCTCCACGGAGGCCGGGATAGGATAGAAAGTTCTGGGAAGGAAAGTATGTGCTTAGTAATCTGGGCGTCTGTATGTCTAGAAGTGACGAACGTCGTGAAATCATGCCTCCCACCTATAGGTCGAAAGTCCCTCTGGAGAGGTAAAGTGGTCACCTTCAACCACTCTCTCCCGATGTAGCTCGCCTCGTAATAGGTGGGCATACGCGTCCGCCAAGACACAGACAAACCTCACCCATGTACCCGGGCAGCCCTGCTAAGTCACGTAGCGATCCCCTTGGATTGTAAATTAATACTGATGAACAGTAAATTTGTTTTTTTATTTAGAAGACATCTCTGAAAATGTATGTATGCATCCGTGGGCGGCAGTATTATAGCTATTTTGAAAAAAATTGGCAAATAAAAGATTTTGCACCTTTACTTTTTTTTTGGCTGCCTGCGTAGATTGATATATTAAAAATTGCTAGAATGCAACCTAGCAACAGAAGTGCCATATCATTTAAAACCCATTCGTTTTTTTTAAGGACGATAGAACGAAAACAGTCATGTTTTAGATTTAACTACAAGTATACCGAATCCTTTCATTGATCAACAGAAATAATGAAACTCTCATATAGTTGACAGTTTTTATTAGATGTTGAACCAATTGACAATATCTTTAGCTTCCTTGGTGGAATAAGTTTATAGTGGCAAATAAAACTATCCGATTTTAACGGATTCATTTTGTCTCTAGAGCCTAAGAGTTTCCTAGAAGTAAGGCAAACAGATTACCACACACACACATATAAGTTTAAAACAACGAGACCTGAAAGCCTGGAACTTAGAATTCACAGAGTTCTCAGACTACACAAAGTCTCAAGGATTTGATCCCATTCAGAGAGGACTTATGTAATAGTGTTTGGCGTTTATGGAGTTCCACGAATTCGAGACAGAACACGAAATAGACAAATATTCATATCCCATAGACAGTAATGTCTGCAGGGAATTAAAAAGTTTATATTTAAGTTTTATTCTCTAATTAATTAGGATACGTTCAAATAAGGTAGGTGTGATTTTTCATCACAAATATAAAAAAACGCTATTTTTACCAAACGATTTTTTTTTAATTTTTTATGTTAATACCACCAATTGCTACCGTCTGGAGCCAGTGAGACTATGAAGTATATAGTATAAGTTTATATTATAGACTATATAGTTGGGAGGGGAAAGAGGTGGGGCAGAGTAACGTGAATTATTTCATTACTCATTAATATTCAATCATCGTTCAATTTAACATTACTATTCAGATTATCAATGCTTTTCTGTGAGATATCCATTTTTCAACATTTATTTAACAAATATGCCTTGGTTATGGACATTGTAACGCTGTTCGACACGTTGACCAAAGAAGGAGATAGTGCAACCCCATACACTAAACATAATACCCCAAAAATAAATCATTCATGTAATACTGGTGAAATCCAGACTTGCGACAATGAAAATGTTTTAAGCGACGCTAAGCTTTACATTCCAAACAAGCCGAACTTAAAATCAACTAATAAACCTTAGTCCGCCGCTTTCTATTAACTAAAGACAACATTCTCTCAACAATCTGTATGTCAATAATGTCTAGAATTTTAGAATGACGGTTACCATTGATCTCAATCATCTAGAATTTGCTTTTCTTGGAATCTCATATTTTATTCCGTCCGGTATTCTCTCTAATTGCTAAAACACCAAAGCCGCCTTGACATCAAAGGGACGATTCGCATGCCATTATTTGTTTTCTTCTTCTGTGTCATAGTTCAACTCAATTCTGCTGACATCTGTTGTAATTACTTGTCTGTTCCAATTTGTTCTGTCATTAAAACACGCGATACTCATTTTTTATATTCACGCTGGTTTTTTTAAAGTAAAAGCGTAATACACACCGCTTGAAATGATCATTATATCGGACGTGCTGGATCAGACAAGCGTGACATTAAGAGATAACAAGATCTCACATTTTTACTACTTTTTGAATAAATCATTATCACATCTGTGTACTGTAAGTATGAAATTAAATTATCAAATTACACTATCGCTCTATATCACGCATCCTGAAATGTGAATTGACGTAGATAGTTATTAATATTTTTATTTTTATTTTTAACTTTTTAACTTAAAGAGTTAAACCACAAATTACAATATTTTTAATTAATGAAGATAATATTAGCGAAAGTCAATCGAAAATCCGAAACAGAAAAATCAGAAAAAGATAGGTCAATAATGCAATCATACATAAATATAGCAGCCAATAAAAATATGCGTTAAGAAAAAATGAAAAATAATGTTGGTGGTTCTCAGTCGAAGTATGATACAGTTAAAAATGACCGAATCGGATAGGGATACGTTAGCGCAGTGGATAGCGCGTTGGCCCGGATTGCCAGAGGTCCTGAGTTCGAGTCCCAGATGTATCCGTATCTTTTTCAGATTTTTTTGTTTCGGATTTTCGATTGACTTTCGCTAATATTATCTTCATTAATTAAAAATATTGTAATTATTAATAATTAATTTTCAATGTTGTCAGACTTTTAAGAATAATGTTCTTTGTTCAACGCCGTGAGGAGATTTAAAAAAAAAATTATAGAGAATACCTCACAAGAGTCCCAACTCCAGTCTGGAGCCAGTGAGACTATGGCATACCCAATTGGGGTATGTTGTGAGGCTGAAGGTAAGTGGGGAAGGGAAGGAGATGGGAAAGAGGAAGATGGGGAAGTACCTGGCTATTCAGATCTAGAAACTAAACACGGCTAAAGCCATTATTAAGCAACGTTTCAATTCTGAATGGTGGTCTTACACCAGGGCGATACTAAGAGTATCTTCCACTCTGGAATATATCGCAAATACACTATATATTACTTTAAATAATTGATTGTGAAATAACACAAATCAATTAAATTAAATTTCGTTTCGTTGCGGGTTCGAACCCGCGACCTTCGGAATGGAAGTCCAACGCCCTACCGAGTCGTCAAAGTGTTGCCAACTTAACGGATTTCCCATCATATTGGCGGATTGGAGTGTTTTGAGAATTTTGTGTCTAACGGATTTGGATTTTACGGGATGACGGATTTCCTGGCGGATTCGAATAAAAAAAATGACAAAATACTTGATTTTTATATGCGAAAAAGTCGAAAAATAGATGATAAAATAAAATCGTGAAATTCTTTTTTTTCATATATTATACTTTTTCACATTTTAAATAAGTACGTTTGAAGCTGCGCGGACTAGTAAATTGTAATAGAAACTATTATTTTATTTTATTTTGAGTAAATCCTAAAATTATAATATTTAATCATTGAAGACAATATTATCGACTCTCATTCCAAAATTTGAAACAGAAAAATCAGAAAAAGATTCGGTCACATCTAGGAATTGAACCCAGAATTATAGCCTATTCGGGGCCATTTTCTACCACTAAGCTAATGGGACCCTCTCCTCTTCGGTCATATTTAACTGTATCATACTTCGAATAAGAACATTATTATAAAAATTGATAAATTTATCCAAGACCCCATCTAGGTACCATTTATTTCATTTAAGTAAAATAGCAGCCAATAAACATGTGTGTTAAGAGATAAAAGATAACGTTGGTAGGTCTCAGTCGAAGTTACAGACAAATATGGCCGAATCGGATAGGGACACATTAGTTCAGTTGGTAAAGCTGTGCCCGAAGGTCCCGAGTTCAAGTTCTAGATGTGACTGTATCTTTTTCTGGTTTTTCTGTTTCAGAATTTCGATTGATTTTTCATATTTTCATACAATTTTAGTTTTCACTCGTTCATTTTAAAAATAAATGTACAAGTGTCGGCCTAGCTAGAATTAACGCATTTATATTTCTATCCATACTACGATGCCATTGTTTTCAGGCAAATTAATGTTGTGACATTTGAAACGTGCTTTTAAAGCTCACGTGATTTATTGAATTGGAACAAACATTTTAGATTCAGTCCAGTCTGAAATTTGAGGACATTTAAAAAAATCATAAACCCAAATAAAACAGAATAAAAATGGGCAGCTTTAAATCCAAACTAAAGCAAGGCAAAACATCAGATACCTTTGTAGCTACAAGCAGGCATAAACATAAAAACTCTAAAATATAACCAAAAAAATAGAGTCAAAACATGTCGCACCTTTGCAGCAAAAACGCGACCTAGCGTGCTAGCAGTAGCATAAAATGAAAAAAAAACTTACAATTTATTTAAAATTCATTCAAAAGCTCCGAGCAAGCGTGAAAAATAATACAGTGAAGCGGTACAATCCCATTAGCGTGCATACAAAACTCACAAAACTGGCGTAATTTTAATAAATTCGTCCAGCTGTTGGAAGTTAAACGACACAAGTGTGGGTGGCGGACGAAGCCGGTTGATATTCCCCCTAACGACGAGGCAGGATTTTTCGCTTGAAATGTTCCCCCACTAAATTGTAAGTATTATTGCCTTGTCCATAAATTGGAAAGAATCTGGGTTGAATCATAAAGAAAAGATATTGGACTCTAAAACGACCGCGCTGGGTATAAAAGATCCACAACTTCACCGACAAAGTGCTTATGGGAATATCAAAGATTTCCATCATACAGTTTGTGTATCAAATCTTTTAGATGGTTTGGGGTCTTATTGAAATCCCACTTTGGCCAAAACTTTGTTTTACGGATACATTTTGGTCTGGAAAAGTCAAGTGGTCCAAGATTTTTATTTGCCTTGGTATTATTGCCATAATATTATTTAACACATTATAATAAAGTTCACTTCAGGTGCTGAATATTTTGTTACGTCAATGTTTTGCTCCGACAATTATTTGTCATACAAGAGGTAAACAATTTCTAGCAAATTAAATGGTGGTAGGAATTAAAAAGGGTCTTGAGTGATCTATCAAAGAATTTTAATGGGATAAACATAACAGATGATGAATAATAAATGTGATAAAGATTTTGTGTAACTAATCTGTGGCCCATTAAATAGCGTCTAAGAATTCCTTTCGTTTGAAAGTTTAACAGATCTGCCATCAACCAATGGTATAACCTTATTATATTAAAAATAAACTTATTTGTTCAAAATTTAAAACAAAACTTTACCAGATCGAATAACAATCTTTAAAAATCAATTTATGTTTTTTTGTAAAAAGAGTCAATGCGTCCAAAATTTGATTTAAAAATAACTAATTTCCGGTATTGTCTGGTTATAACAACTTTGACGATGCTGTGTGGAGGTTTTTTTATAAGGATAACAAGGAGAGGAAGTTCTAGGAAAAAAGGTATGGGGGGGGTTAATGGTAATCTGGGGGCCAATGTATTCAAGAGTGATGGGCCTATGAATCCATCCCTCCCATTGCGGTGCAAGGCGATGGGTCTAGAGAGTTCGGCTGGATAAGTAAAAAAAGGTCTCCCTCAACCTCAATAGGTGGGCAAACGCATCCGCCGTCAAGACCTATAGAATCCTCACCCTATGGAACCCAGTCTAATTCACACAACGTAACGAACTACTTAGGGTGACCTATGGCAAGGGTGTTGGTTAAGAAAAAGTGTATCCCAGATGTAAGGTGTGTCAAATTTAGAATAAATTCCTAAGAGTGACTTCCACATGGTTATTTGCCTTTATTAAAATATTAAATAATAACAAATATAATTCAATTGTGTTTTTTGGAATATATTAAATAACGGTTTGGTCATTTCGGGTTTCCCAATTAGCCATTAGAGTGAGCTTTTGGCGCAGAGCGATTTTACTCAAAGCAGAAAGAATTTCATCGCCAGTAGAATAAAGATACTTGCATGCTTTCTGAAAATATTATAAAGTCTGTGGAATATTTTATGAACAAAGCTACCCTAAGTGACCCTTTTATTATAATGAATGTAATATGAACACGTCGTCGTGTTATGCACACGTCGCCATTGTGGTTGAAAAATAGTTAACATGCCGAAAATATCGTAATATTATTATAAAATAGGGACGTTTTTTTTAACTCTAAAACATTGAATTAAAAAAATCCTCAACTAAGACTATTAAGGTTAGAAACTCAATTTTATGTTATTTCGATATTAGAATTAAAGTTTTTTTTTTTTTTACATTAACTCCACACAGGAGGCCCCGAGGAAAATAATTTCTCTCAGGGCCTATGTCATCTTTGAAGATGCTGTGAGGAGGGTCTTTTTGAGGAGGGGAAGGAGTGAACGTGGGTCTTGAAGAGACCCACGTTGTAGGAAGGAGGAAACACAGAGGTCGGCAAATCGTTCCACAGCCGAGCTGTTGAACACAAGAACGAGTCGTAGAAGCGTCCCGTTCTCATGTGACAAATGTCAACTGTGTACATGTGTTGGGCGCGCGTTTGGCGTGTTTCCCGATTATGCACCGGTGCCGAGGGGATCAATGACGCTAATTGAAATACCGGTAGAACAAGATAGCATTCCCACCCGACGCCTGTGCTCTACATATTGCAATCTGTACTTACCCGTTTCTGCACAGAGTCGAGGGTGTTTTTCAGGTACATCGGGGCTCCAGACCAGAGATGGCTGCCAAATTCAACAGTGGGGCGCACTTGCGATTTGTACAGGGTTAGCAGTTGTGTACAATTAAAGTATCTGCGGGCCCTGTACAGTACGCCCAGTTTCTGAGAGGCCAACTTAACTGTGGCCTCGATGGAGCCCCCGTACCTGAGCTGGTCACTTAGAGTTGCACCGAGCATATCAATGGAGGACCTGTTTGGAAGAATGCTACCGTTGAAGGAGACTAGATTGTCATTTCGATCCCTTTTATATGATATGATTTGAGATTTACACGGTCATTATTATCGTGATTTATTTTTGGGGTATTATGCCTTGTTGCGCTTCCGCCTTCTTTAGCCGACGTTTCCGATTGCAGTACAGTGTCCATCATCGGTGCAGATGTGTTATCGTAGATCGGTGAAGTCTGTGCTTATGTACATATGTAGATGCAATACCGTATTGAAGAGCTGGTATTATAGTCTAATTTAAAATGGTTTTCTGCATTTTGTTTTGGTGTAGCCGTCATTACCGGATACCGAGAAATATTGAGCTTAATCCTTTTTTTTTAACTTGATAGATAAAACCTAAAATTATAACATTTTAATAAATAAAGGCAATACTAGTGAAACTCAATCTAAATGTGAAACAGAAAGATTAGAAAAAGATTGGGTCACATCTGGGACTCGAACCCAGGACCTTCGGCTTTCCGGGCAGATCCTCTAACCATCTGCCCGGAAAGCCGAAGGTCCGGGGTTCTAGTCCCAGATGTGACCCGATCTCTTTTTGATTTTTCTGTTTCAGTTTTAGATTGAGTTTTGCTAATTTTGTCTTTATTTATTAAAATGTTATAATTTGAGGTTTTATCTATTAAGTTAAAAATAAAAATAAATATTCATTCTAGACTTACAGAAAAGTCAATAAATGTCGCATATGAAATAAAATGGATAATTAATCCTGACACGATCTAGATGGCATTTAGTTCGAGTTGAATCTTGCCATCATACATAAAGTTAGCAGCCAATAAAATATGCGTTAAGAAAATGAAGATAATGTTGGCAGTTTTCAGTCGAAATGAATGATGATACAATTAAATATGACAGAATCAGATAGGGACACATTAGCTCAGTGGTTAGAGCATCTGCCCGGAAAGCTTTAGGTCCTGGGTTCGATTTAGATTGAGTTTCACTAATATTGCCTTCATTTATCAAAATGTTAATCCATTTTAATCATTATTAATAATATGGTTTTTGTTATTTTGTTTTGAAGAGTTTTAATTTTCAATGTACTATCGTTACTTAAATTTTAATTTTTATGCTACCGGTTTCGACACATCCGTGTCATTCACTAGCAAACTTAAAACTAAACTTAAAATTTAAAACAAGTACAGAAATGAATTAGATGTTATTAGGTGGGGGTGGTGGGAGGGGTGATTTTGGGGGAAGGGGAGAACAGTGGGCGGGGTCAATATCACACGGGAACAAAGTCAAAAGGGGAGATTTGCAGGGTGCTATTATTTTGTTAACTAAATTAATTTTTGATTTAATTTTTTTGTTTATTTCTAAAGTTTCTAAAGCGCACAAGTTAAAGTATGAATTTATATTTATATGTTTAAATTTGGTTTTTTCTTTGTTGAAGCTATGGCCTGTCTCTATTAAATGATTGGCGAATTCAGAATAGTTATTATTTCGTAAACAGAGTTCATGTTCCCTGATTCTAGTTCTAAAATTTCTAGTAGTCATTCCTACGTACTGGGCGTCGCAATCATTACATTCCAAAGTGTATATCCCGTTTTTTTCGAATTTATTAGAAACATCCTTGTTATTAATTAAATTTTTTATTTTAGAATTAGTATAGAAGGCTGGAGAAATGTGATCTGGTAATATGCGGGATATTTTTAAAGATAAGTCGCCTGTAAAAAGAAGTTTTTTATATATTAAGTTTTTACCAGGTTCGTTGTTATTATTGCCACTATAAATGTACTTTTTTGTTAAAAATTTTGTGTGTTTCTTATTAACTAAGCGATTAATTATTTCAGGTTTATAACCATTGTTTAGGCCTATTTGTTTTATAATGTTAATTTCATTATTATAATTATCATTGCTTAAAGGGACATTAATAGCACGATGAATCATTGAGTTGAAGGAAGCAAGTTTGTGAGATATGGGATGAAGTGAAGTTGATGGTATAACACAGTCAGTGTGTGTAGGTTTTCTATAAATATTAAATACACACTTATTATTTTCTAAATTAATATTTAAGTCTAAGAAGTTCAAACTGTTGTTATCATTATGTTCCAGTGTAAATTTTATATTTTGATGTAGGCTATTAATGAAAGTGAGAAAATTTTCTAATTGTCTGTTGCTACCCGACCAAATTACAAAGATATCATCAACAAATCGATACCACACAAATACATTAGATAAAAGGGAAAGTCCACAATCGAATAGTTTGTTTTCAAAAGAATTCATAAATATTTCAGCAAAAAAAGGAGAAGTGGGATTACCCATCGCCAGACCATTATGTTGTTTGTATAATTTATCATTAAAGGTGAAGTAGTTTTGATTAATGAAAATTTCTAGTAATGTGGACATTTCCTTCACAATAGTAGGATCTAAATGGGAATTATTTAAAATGTTTATAATTAGGTTTTTACATTCGATAGTTGGAATGCTAGGAAAAAGATTAACAACGTCAAAAGACACTAATTTACTGTTGCTAGGTATGTCTAAATCTTTGATTTTATTGATTAATTCCAAACTGTTTTTAATTGAGTGATCAGATCTGAATAAATTATTGGATTTAAACAAGGATACAAATTTAGAACATATATTATAATTGGGGCTAGAATATGCCGGAACAACTGGTCTGATGGGGATGCATTGTTTGTGAAGCTTCGCTAAACCATACAGCTTAGGTGGTTGAGGATTGGTTGATACAAGATTATTATATTTTGGTGAACCGCATATTAAAGGGCAGCTCTTGATTGTCTTCTTGACGTCTTCTTGAAACTTCTTTGTAGGATCTTTTGAAAGCGTTGTAAAGTTATCACTATTTAAAAAATCTTCTACTTTATGAATATAGTCCGTTTTATTTAAAATCACTATGGTGTTACCTTTATCTGCTTTAGTTAAAGTGAGATTATTTTCTTTAATGGTTTTTTTAATATTATTTAAGGTTTGTTTTTCAGAATTTTTTTGGTTATTATTGTGATTATTTTTATTTTTAAGGTTTTTTTGAATGATTTCAGAAGAAGGGATTCTGGACATTTAAAGAGGGCTTGATCCGTGTCAGCAGCAAGTATTTCGACGTTATGAATTTTGTTATCTTGAATATTATAATTTAGTCCTTTTGATAATAAACACGTTTCTTTGGTAGTTAATTCATGATCCGACAGATTTATTATTCTTTCATATTTTTTTTTTTTATTTTTTTTTTTTTTATTTTTTTTTTTTTTTATTTTTTTTTTATTTTTTTATTTTTTTTTTTGAATGCAACTTCACTAACTAACTTGGAATGTAATGATTGCGACGCCCAGTAGGTAGGAATGACTACTAGAAATTTTAGAACTAGAATCAGAGAACATGAACTCTGTTTACGAAATAATAACTATTCTGAATTCGCCAATCATTTAATAGAGACAGGCCATAGCTTCAACAAAGAAAAAAACAAATTTAAACATATAAATATAAATTCATACTTTAACTTGTGCGCTTTAGAAACTTTAGAAATAAACAAAAAAATTAAATCAAAAATTAATTTAGTTAACAAAATAATAGCACCCTGCAAATCTCCCCTTTTGACTTTGTTCCCGTGTGATATTGACCCCGCCCACTGTTCTCCCCTTCCCCCAAAACCACCCCTCCCACCACCCCCACCTAATAACATCTAATTCATTTCTGTACTTGTTTTAAATTTTAAGTTTAGTTTTAAGTTTGCTAGTGAATGACACGGATGTGTCGAAACCGGTAGCATAAAAATTAAAATTTAAGTAACGATAGTACATTGAAAATTAAAACTCTTCAAAACAAAATGTCTAGAAATTGTTACATAGTTAATGCCCAAGAAATACAAAAAATGGTTTTTGTTAGTTTCAATTACTTCCGTAATTATTATAATTTTTTTTTTTTTTAAAAAGAAAGACAAACATTCCCGGGTTACGAATAACCCAACAACGTTTGAAAATCTCCTACTACCACCACACTAAGCGGAAGATGTTGCTTGTGTTGTGGTGGAGGACTTAGCCAGCCGAGGAATCGAACACGGAACGCCTGGGTGGAACCCAAACGCGATGCCCACTGAACCACTGACCGGTCTGAATGAATTAAGCGTGTTTTATGCATTTTGGGTACGTAAACGTTTTATTTTATGCTAATTTTATCTTTAGTTATTATTGTTTTCTGGCCTTGTTAAGCGGTGATATAAAAAGGGCGCTATGAAAACTAACTATATATTATCAAAATTTCTTTCAAAGACATATTAATATAGTTTGTTTATAAAAATCACACACCATTCTTCCTCTCACTCGTCTCTGAACAATTCTGGCGTTTTCTTCAGTTCTTTGTATATCAGTTCATAGACTTGAATGACTTCAGTATTTGATTTGTCTTGTCTCCTTTTAAAATATTCTCAAATTGTAACTATCTATCTCAACTTTAACGGCACAACGCACTCTTTTTAGGGTGAATTTTCTAAAAAAATAGTAGTAGGTACCTGCCTACACAACTAAAATGCAATTCAAACGAACGAATATTTAAGATGTCACAATGATAATGAAAAACTTTATCAGGACTCAGCAGTGCACATGTTATATACTGCATACACGCGACGTTTACATAACCATGAGAATATATTATATATGTACCTGCGGTTCGTTGCTTATTACTTATTTATTTCGTTAGAACTAGAGAAAAAGCACTTTTTATCTTCATAAATGTTCTACTAATCTCAGACAAAATGCTTTTATAGTCAGAGCCTGTCATAAATTTAATAAAAAAATTAATGGTATCGACATATTCTCGTGTAATTTAAGTACATTTAAAAAAATATCATAGCTACCATTAAATCATTTTAAATATCCTATTGAAAATCATCATAGTATAATAAAACAAATTTTAAACTTTTTCCACTTTTAATTGGTAAATTATTATTTTACTGGTAAATTATTCTCATTTGCTGACGATACTGCAATATTAGTCCATGGAAAAACATGGGAAGATACAACTAATAAGGCTAACAAATGTATTACTATTGTCAAAGAGTGGCTAGATAGAAACCTTCTTACTTTAAATTATGAAAAAACTCTTTGCATTCCTTTCTATAACACACTGAAATCAGCTCCCAAAACTAATCTTAATGTAAAGTTTCATAATGTAAATTGTAACCCTACCACATGCTCAAACTGTGAAGAGATGAAATCAGGAAAAAATATAAAGTACTTAGGTGTAACTATAGATTGTCAACTTAAATGGACCTACCATATAGAAAAAACTGTTAACAAACTGAGATACTTAACTTATATTTTTAAAAGAATGTGTAATATAGTGCATATGAAAACCATAAAACTAGTTTATGACGCACTAGTTCATTCATATCTTTCCTATGGAATAATTGGCTGGGGCGGAACTTACAACAGTCATGTAAAACAGTTAGAAATTGCCCAAAAATCAATTATTAAAATTATGTACCAAAAAACCAAATCTTTTCCCTCCAAGCAATTATTTAAGGAAACCGATATTTTGGACCTTAGACAGACCTTTAGTTTCCAGTGTCTTAAATTTATGTACACGCATCCTAAATACTTCTTAAAAAATTCAAATCGCTCCAGTCTAAGACTTGGCGCCTGTGAGTATGCTGTACCCCACTGTAAAACTAGGTTGGCCCAAAGGCATATTAGTTTTATTGCTCCAAAAATGCATAATTCATTACGTGCATCATTTAAAGCCCCCACATGTCAAAATCTTAAATCTTATAAAAAATATATCAAAACTTGGCTAAAAAACACTGAAACAGATAACTTTTTCTTATAAGATTAAACAAAACCATTAATTATGTTTATCATCAGACAACTTTTAAAGTAGAAATATTATATTGCTTGCTATGTTTTTGTTTTTATTTTTATTTTAATTACGCCTTTAACATTAATTCTTCATAAAATTTTACAAATGCAATAATAACAACAAATGCTGTTATTTTGCTCTATGTTTTAAGGCACTTTTACTCTTTTACTTTTACTCTTTTTATACCTAAAAATAAACTAAATTTTTAAATCTCATATTAACCATAAAATTATAATAAATTCAATATTATACCCACGCTCAGGCATTTGCCTTTGTGGGATTTTTTTGTTCATACAATATTATATTTAAGTATGTTATATACCTTTTATTATTTATGTACCTGATTGTATCAAAAAATTTTCAATAAAAAAAAAAATAAAAAAAAAAATAAAAAAATTAGTCAATAAATTAAAAGTTTAAAATTGGTTTTATTATACTATTATAATGGAATTTCACCACGAATTATCAGTTTCAAAAATAGAAATATTGAAAATCATCATGTTGTTGATGTAAAGCCTTTCCAGTAAACCTTGTCATCCAATTTATACACATGTGTTCACCTTAGTTGTAGGTATATCTATTATACATAGATATACCTACAACTAAGGTGAACACATGTGTATAAATTGGATGACAAGGTTTACTGGAAAGGCTTTACATCAACAACATGATGATTTTCAATATTTCTATTTTTGAAACTGATAATTATTGATAATTATAATTATAATAATTATTGCTATTATGTAGTGAAGATACATTTTATAGTACATTATATTTTGAAATTTAGCAGGTTATAAGTTTATTAGTAACCTTTAAATTGTTATTCATTTGTGTTCTTACGTCTTATATTATTTTTTATTCTTTGATTAATATTATATTTACATTATTACATTTTTTGAAAAATGTTGTCAGTCCACGGGTACAGGACCCATAGTTTTTTTTATTTTTTATTATTATTATAATTTAAATTATGCGAAAATCTGTAATTGGATTTTATTTTTATTATTAAGTTTAGGGGGTTTCTCACCATCCTCCCAATAGCTTATCTAACCTAATAACGAATATTTTTAAAAATAAAAATAAAATACTCGCAGTGGTTAGAAAAGTCGGCCAACTTATCCAAAATATAGACACTATTCATAGGTTCGAGTACCGAATTATAAACTCCAACTTAATAAATAAATAAACCATAAATCGTAAATCGAAAATATTCGTTATTAGGGTAGATAAGCTATTGGGAGGATGGTGAGAAACCCCCTTATTGTAATAGATGTAAATAATCTGTTGATTTTCCCAATTATTTTAAATACCTATCTGACCACTCAAGAAAACGATGGTTAGTTCGACAAAATGTTGTTTAACGGCCTCCGTGGTCAAGAAGTAAGGCTCTCGACTACAAATCCGGAAGTTGCGGGATCAAATTTCCGAAGTTTTGCAAGTAAATTTTACATGATCAATTTTTTGCCGGGTCTAAACTGATTGAAGCGGCTGCTCGAAATGGCTTTAGCCGTGTTTGATGATTGGATTTGAATAGCCACTAGGTACTTATCCACCTTCCTTTTCCCATCTCGTTTCTCTCCCGACTACCTTAGGCCTAAGAACACACCACAAAGCGAATAATGCAGGAAAATATAACTATTTAACAAATCATCCACGATTCTCCGACGAGTTAGGCTATTATATCGGAACGTTGCGGAAATTGGGTTTTTGCGCGCAGTGCTTTATTTAACCGCATTCATACATGCTGTAAAATTTTTCCGGCCTTTGATATGTCGAATACTTCAAATACTTGATCGCGCCATATCATCTACCTAGAATGTCCACAACATGTTTTTCAAATGCTGAACATTTTGAAAATACGTTCAAGCTGAAAATTGCTGAACATACTTTTGAAATAACAAGGGCAGGAAAGGCTGGTCAATATTCATGACGACAAAGTTTACAATTTTCATGACGACAAAGTTTACAATTTTCATGACGACAAAGTTTACAATTTTCATGACGACAAATTTTACAATATTCATGACGACAAAGTTTACAATTTTCATGACGACAAATTTTACAATTTTTGTGTCATCTTTGGGGATGCTCTGCAAAGGGTCTTTTTAGGGAAAGAAAACAGTAGAAGTTCTGGTAAGGAAAAGGGTATGAGGTGTGGGTAGGAATCTGTGTCGGTCAATGTGTCTAGGTGTGACGGACGTATGATTCCATTCCTCCCACTGTAGAGGGGGATGGGTCGAGAAAATCCGGCTGGAGAGGTCTGAGTTAGTTCTCCCTCGACTAATCTCTCCCTCTCTGCCCGCTACGCAGTTCATGTGCAAGGTTTTGGCCGCCAAGACCTAGACAAACCTCACCCATGAACCCGGGGATCCCTGCTAAGTTACCGAACCACTTGGGGGTCACCATTCAACCAGTCAGCAAACCACTTGGAGTGACCTATGACTGAGGTGTTGGTTATTCAATAAATGGTTCCCGGGGCGGCGGTACCCACATAACCCTCCCAAATTAGAGTCTAACTGCGAAAATCTGACT
The DNA here is from genome assembly GCA_951813805.1 of Limnephilus auricula. Lineage (NCBI taxonomy): Eukaryota > Metazoa > Arthropoda > Insecta > Trichoptera > Limnephilidae > Limnephilus > Limnephilus auricula. The sequence goes on along the minus strand of OX638389.1, from coordinate 43,905,681 downwards.
AATTAAGTGCAATGAATATCATATTAGGTATTAGGTATCCTGATTTTTTAAAGAGAAGGCAGATTATTCAAATTCTCTTAGCTAATTCTACCTTCTAAAAATATGAGGAGATATCAGAGAGCCATCTGCATATTACCATTCAACCCTTGTAGGCTGAAGGTTCCAGGCTGTGTTCCAGGGTTGGTTGTGTAGGTGGGGTAGGTTGTAAGGTGGAAGACCATTTTACAGTTTCAGGGCCGCAACAGGGGTTAGCCGCCAGGCGGACCAACCCTAATTTACATAATTTGATCAGTGTAAAGGCTCCTGAGATTTCCTACAAACCCCTTCTGGTCATTTATTAAAAGAAACCCCTATACATGAAAAGAAATATAATGTATAAGCCTTCTTTAAAAAAATTCCCAAGATGACTGAGATATTACACAAGTTTATTATTTTATAGGATTCTCGGGTCGCCTTGCATCTTGTCCGTCACTCTTGGATACACTGACCCCCCCACGGAGAAAAATGTTATTCTAAAATACGATAATTTTATTCGTAAAAACGGTTAAAAAAACTGACGGTACTGAAGTTCTTACGAACAAATTAACAGTGTTTCAATGTTTATTGGCGGAAAAATGTAGGAATAATTTGTTGGTATACGTACGAAATTACGTATACCAACAAATTATTCTTACATGTTCCCGCCAATAAACATTGAAACCCTGTTAATTTGTTCGTAAGAACTTCAGTCCCGTTTTTAACCGTTTTTACGAATAAAATGATCGTATTTTAGAATAAAAAAATTCTCCTTGCAGATCCCTACCCACCCTTCACACTTGTTTCCTTCTCAGAACGTCCTATATTACCTTTCCTAAAAAGATCCTCCACCAATCATCCCCAATTAGCGTATTATTATATTATTCAGTTCTAATGACCAGACATTTGAACTCGCAGCTTTTGGTTCGATAATCGAGGCCCAAATATAACAAGTCATCAAAATATACCCGCTTCATATTCAATTTCAAATAGTTTAGCTGTTTTTGAACGCACCCCAAAAAAAATGTGTCTTAAAGTAAATGTAAGATTCAATATATTCCGATTTTAAAAACAAGCATAAGCAAAAAAAAATTTTCAAAGCACACAGTTTTTAAAACGATAGTTTTTGTTTTTGTATTTACAACATTATATGTATTAAACTGAAAAACTACATATATAAGACGAATAAATAACACAGGTTAATAATATCATGTCACTTTTAAACTTGGTAAACTTGTACGTTCTCTCTTTCTAAATCAGTTTATATTATATGAATGATCACCAAAGAAAAGAAGTACGAGTTTTACAAGAACTTGTATATTTGGTGACAGATCTAGCACTATGTGGCCGAGTGGTTTTAAGGATAAAAATTAAGATTAGCCAACTAATCCAGACGAAGATTAATGACAGACGTGGTAAAGGAAGACACATGAACTTAGGTATATAAATAGGATTGGGAAGAGACAAGGGAAAGATTATGAGAGATGATTTCTGGTTGATATGGCTGTTTCTGATTCGATTACTAAACAAATCTTAAATGTAAAGCAGTGTTACAAAAATATTTCTGATTGTATTTATTTTACTAGAACTAAGATAGGGTTTAGGAAGTAACAAATTTATTATGTTGATTTGAACGTGAAAAATAGATGGATATCCACAAATTGCATAATTTTTTGTTTTCATCAGTGTCAACATTAATCTTCTGGAGATAATCTATAACAGTTCAAAAATAAAAATTGTCTATTTATATAAAGAAGAGAATGTTTGGTGGGCGGTGAGGATTATACAGGATGAAACAGGACGTACCCGAGAGATTTTACTCAGCGATTCCTGAACATATTTTGAGTAATAAATGTGTTTGTCATTTTGCTGTCCGATAATTTTTTTTTTCTAATAAAAACATTAAAAATATTTTTCCAACACGCGTCGCAACTGAGTTTGTTTCTAGAGAAGAGCGTACATATTCTAGCGCGCCTTGATAAGCGTTGTGTCTCATTCTGGCGGCATGGCGCATGCACGAAACCGCGCATGTTTCATTCAAACCCATTGTGACGCGGTATTTCAGATAGCTATGGGATCAGTAGCGACGTGTGATCGAAAAAAATATTTTTTGCTTTTAATAGAAAAAAAATCATCGGACAACAAAATGACAAATACATTTATTACTCCAAATATGCTCAGAAATCGCTGGGTAAATAAAATCTCTCGGGTACGTCCTGTTACACCCTGTATATGTATACGAATATTGTACAATTTTATTCTGGGATTGATTAAATTGTTGCACAAGAGAAAGGTCACCGTATATAACATTTCGAAAAAATACTCCATCTCATTTTCTCATACCTTAAAGCAGAATGTTTGATACTTCGTACTGAAATTTTGCATATTTGATGTTCAAAATCAGAGAAAAAAAACTGTCTACATCTGATTTCGCAAAACCAGCCAGAATTTTGGCAGTAATACATATATAAATTTACTTCGTATCAATTATAATTTTTTAATTGATAAACTAATGTTTTAAGACAAGATTTTTATGCATGGCACAAAGTGTAACAATTATTTTTTGGATGAGTGTTTCAGGGTGATAATTATTGCTTATAATAATTGTTACTTCGTATCATTCAGAAATCGTGTAACTCTATTTCATATCTGAATAATTATTTATAAGCGAGTAGTCATGGAAAATTTCAGACTATATTTTGTAAACATCAAATATGTGGTTTTGTCTTCTGGGAAATTATTCTAACTGTTTAATTTAATTAAATTATTATTATAGAGTTGGATGGTTGCAAGTTTAGCATTTGAATTTTGCCAAAATACTGCGTAACCATTCTATGAAACTCATATTTTTTGAATTATCAATTTTTTGCATCGTTACTTTAAAGATTATTGCAGCCAAGTTTCAAGCCAATCGACTTTAAAAGTCGGCATATATCATCAGGAAGTACTTTAAAAAATGTTATATAATTATGTTACCTTGTCACTAGTTTTCTTTGCAATATAAGATCTATGGAAATGCTAAATGAGGGGTAATATTAAAGATGGAGAAGACTTAGTCTTCTTCAAGAGATATATTTTGAAGGAGAGAGAAAACACAGAGTCTAGCATCTCAATTCCACATATTAAGAGGCTAGACTTTGAACCACACGCGAAACACCCACGTCTGTCATTCTGTCCCGCTCACAATAAGCTCACGCATACTTACAATACATGCGAATGCGAAATGTGCGAATGAGACAACGCTCATATTTACCCATAGAAATCGCACGAAAAAGAGTTTCGGGAGAAAACATTTTTCTACACCCAAACTTCCACGAAATTGTAATATAAAAACAAAAATATGTTCTCGAAAGAATAAGCTATTCATTATGAGAATTAAGTTAGCAGCACCTTTTCCTTAAGTAATATTTCCCGATAAATTATACATGTTTGACAGTGAATGTTTACGTTAGTACGAAACGCATCGAAAATTCAAAAAGCTACCGACATAGCTTTTACCTTCTAGAAGGCAGTATAAAAAAAATATATTCATTTCGTGCAATTTTTGATGAAGAAAAGTGTTTTTTCCCGGGCATCCTTTTTGTATGTGCCGAAAAGTGAAGTCTATCGTCTTTTTTTTTTTTTTTTTTTTTTTTTTTAATTTCTTTTATATTTTTTTTTTCTTTTTTTTTTTTTTTTTATTCTTTTTTTTATTCACCAGATTTACAGGAACGGGTTTAGTTTTTCCCATAGGAAAAACTAAACCCTTTCATACACTTTTCCATATAAATGATCATCTAGTAAATCCACGTTATGCAAGTGTATTATATAAGTATAATTAATACAAAACAATACAAGAACAACACGTTAATCTACCAAACTATTAAATGGGAATATAATTCACCGTCTCCAGATATTTTCATATCAGAGGGTTCGTATTTATTATTAAGCGTTACAGCTGTTTCGCCCTCTGAAGGCATTATCTAGATTAGAACTTGTTTATAATAAACTGTTTTTATACATTGAATAATAATATTATTGAATATATAAAAGAAATTAAAAAATTAAAATGGAGTTCTACAAAATAAACTTAATAACAATAAATAAAATCTATCGTCTTAATACAGATTTCACTTCTCAATCTGGGATGAATTGGAGTGCTAGGCGTGCTTAAGAAAGAGCCCTTTGAAGCAATGGCAAGAATAGGACGAAACTAGAGGAACAAGCTTTTGCGTAGAGCACATTCATCCTAAATTGTGGTAAAATTTCACAGTATTATCTAGCCTTCAACTATTGTAATGAACAGGAGAATACTTCACATAGATTAAATTTTTAGAGCCAGTGATAATGATCATTAGTTATTACATAAAGGTTCAAACGGAAAATCAAAGTGGGTACTTAAATAATAATATTAGTTTTCGTTCTTTATCAGCTTCGCAAGATGATTTACGTACACTTTGTGAGCACTTACATTCCACCCACACAACAGAATAACTCAGATATAATCAGAAAACTTAATTAGTCTCCACAAAGCGGCGTGTGTTTTAACAAGTATTTGATAAGAACTTTGTGAAATATTATTTTTAAGGTCCGGCGAGTGGGTCATTTAAAAGATTGTTGATTAGAATAATTTAGTTTGGAAACAATTAATTAATAAGATAAGACAATGGACGCTGTCAGACCCCTAAATATCATCCCTTACGATTTGGTACTACCAGGAGTACAGCAGGGAGCAGGGAGCGGAACGGCTGGTCCTGTTTACTGTTTGCCGTATCGCCCGGTCACGTAAACCATTAACGCGGGAATTAAAGCTAAGCTGTGATTCTACACTAAATCCAACTAGACAATGTTTGCTTTCACATATATTATCACTAATATGTGTTAATCTTCGCATAGTGCTTTAGATACTAAGGTTTTAGCGATGTATTAACGCCCAGTATGGTGTGGCACAGCAAATTAAAACATTATCCAACACCCTTGATTTTAAAAACACCAGAAATATTTATTTATAACTACCGAGTGGAAAAGGGATGGATCCATTCTGTGAAATTTCCATTCTTAGTAGCATGAATGTGGAACGCCGTTCTTCCATGGAGCTACGTTCAAGCGACGCTTATACTCGTCTGTATTTTCCATACTATTATTAGTGTTTGAAAACGCCGCTAGGCGCTACACTAGCAAAATAGTATGACAGGTAGCGGTAGCGTTACTTGTAAGTAGCTGCGTGGAAGTACGGAGTAAGTGTTATTTATTGTTTTTAGGTTTGAAAATGTTAGGTGGTACTGTGTTAAATAAGTCGAATTCACTGGATGAAATGTTAAAAATGTGTGAAGCGCGGTGAATGAATGTCATTTGTTTTGAGTTAGTGTTGCATTGAGGGATGATTAATGTGTGGTTTTTTTCTGGATTTTTCTGATGGCACTCTTTATTGAATTATTTCGAGTCATTCCGGGCAATCTATCATAGTGTTAGCATTTTTTTGTAAAAATAGTACGTCTACCGAATTTTTACGATTTTCCAGTGACGATATATACCGAAAAATGCGGCTAACTCTCGCGACTCAATGACACTCAAAGAAAGTGTTTGTGTTTTAAATATGTTTATTAAAATCCTTTTGGATACACATTTTTTTTGTTTTTCCGTCTGGTGCGACAAGAATAAATTATAAGGCTTTTCGACCGGTGAGCAGGCAACACACTGTTAGTGTGAGATGAATGAATTTTCTAAATTTACCCACTGCTATCCCCTACCGTCTCCTTTGCAATCCCTTCCTCTGCCTCTCCCTCGTCCACCACTCCTTCGTCACTTTTTCATGTATGTGATTTCCTTCCCGTCCCCATTCCCCACCCATTTCCACTTCCCTCTCTCCGTGTCCCAACGTACATGAATTATTAACAACCCAATTAATTGTTGTCATGTAGATTACTATTGATATATTTATGATAACATGGAATTATTTATTGATAGTTAGATGTTACAGGAATACATACGAGTTTTTTACATTGGAGTAGGAATAATATTATAATGAGCTCTATTTATAAAAATCAAATATTTTACTTTAGAACATGTAATAGAAAAATATATCTAAAAGTGGCCTTAATAGACTGAAACCGGTTACGATCAAAAATAAATTGAGTGGAAAAGTAAAAAAATATTTTAATACATTAATGTAATGAAATTCCACCACGAATTTGTCAGTATAAAAAAAGAAGGATTTATTTGTATTTGTATTGTTTTATCAAGATTTATTCTTTAAAAGCTTAATATCTACTGTTTGATAGATAATATGACTTTTGTGTTATACATTTGACTTTTAAATAACAATTTAATCCGCTTTCGAGTATTTTGACTGGCAAAATAAAATAAAAAAGTGACAAACCGCGAGCAGATTTGCTTCGTTATAAAATAATGGCCAAACAAATACTTGTCTATGGAAAATATGTTTATAATGAAACAATGAGATTTAAAAATAAATTGGTCCACTGCCTAAAAGCCTTTCATTGTCTACATAAGAAGTAAAATATGAAAATAAAGAAGTATGCCTAAATATTAATTGTATTATTTATATTAATTTATATATTTATTAATTTATTTATTAACGCCCTAATGGGCTTTTACATGAATATTTTATACATTGGTTACTGTAATTAAGTATAAAAATGTTGTAATAATTGTAAAAAATCAACACATATGTATGTAACAAACTTTAGTGCAAATTAGCCAAATTAGCTAAATAGTTAGTAGAAAGAGATTTAGAAAATAAAACAATAAGAATAAAAATGTATCTACCCATATAAAAAAAAAATAATAAAAAAAAATATATATATATATTATTAATGTTATTTCGGCTACTGGCATTATACCTCGCTCTCTTATTAAAATTTTAGGCATATTAGATTTGTCAAAAATTTGTATATAAAAATGCAAAAATCAGTCATTTTAAATACATGTAGGATTACGAAAGATTTTTTAAATATTTATATTGAGGGATCAGTAGGATTTATCGATCAAATGAGGAATTCCACCCAGCCGAACCCTCTGATATGAAAAAATCTGGAGTCAGTGAATTATTTTCCCATTTCATAGTCTGGTAGGTTAACATGTTGTTCTTGTATTGTTTTGTATTAATTATACTTATATAATACACTTATATAATATATAATATAAAAATGCAAAAATCAGTCTTTTTTAATACATGTAGGATTACGAAAGATTTTTTAAATATTTATATTGAGGGATCAGTAGGATTTATCGATCAAATGAGGAATTCCACCCAGCCGAACCCTCTGATATGAAAAAATCTGGAGTCAGTGAATTATTTTCCCATTTCATAGTCTGGTAGGTTAACATGTTGTTCTTGTATTGTTTTGTATTAATTATACTTATATAATACACTTATATAATATACAATAATATATATAATATAATACATTAATATATGCATACACGGGCTTCTACAGACATGTGCATGAGATACGTAATTATTTTTTCGAACAGTAATAATGAAATAAGCTGTTTAAATATGCAGAGGAATAGTAAACAGTTTATTTATTTATTTATTTATTATTAGTGGTTGAGTGGGCACCGCGTTTGGGTCCCACCCAGGCGTTCCGTGTTCGATTCCTCGGCTGGCTAAGTCCTCCATCACAACACAAGCAACATCTTCCGCTTAGTGTGGTGGTAGTAGGAGATTTTCAAATGTTGTTGGGTTATTCGTAACCCGGGAATGTTTGTCTTTCTTTTAAAAAAAAAAAAAAAAAATGCATTACATGAAAAATATAAGCTGCACATCTCACTAGGGCATTACTGTATAGAGATGTGCTTGATTATTATTATTATTGAGGTATGTTATTATAGTCTATTTGTATCTATATTCCGTGCAGTTATATCTACTACTTCTGAGAAAGTATTGCCATTTGAATGCAATATAGGTAAAAGAGTATATATAAATGACTCAGTCCTGATATTGTTGATGAAATCAAAAATAATTTAGATCGAGTGGTTTCTTGTTGGTATACAGAAAAATTAAGCCTAATAAATCAGGGTTGTCTACAATAGCATTAAAAATATATAATTTTTCTATTTCTATTGAAATAAGTGCTCTGTCTGTTACTCCGGTTCGATGAACTCCAGAACTATTGCCATAAATTTAAGCTTCATTTTCATAATTGGAAGTGTTTTGTGAATCCAGATAAGAAATAAAATTCCTAGATACCTAAAGTAAGATATTTTGAATATAAAAATATTTAAATTGCCGTCTTCAAAATTGGAACTGATTTGTCGGGAATTCACCCTTCTATTATATTTAATGAGCCCCATTGAAGTATCTATTATATTTAATGCGTGAAGTGAAAAAACTTTTAACCTCCAATTTGTCCAACTTGATTTCCAATGTAAATTGTGAGGCGGGAATGGGTACCGCCGTCCTGGGAACCAATTATCTAAAAACCAACACCTCTGTCATAGGTCACCTCTATTTTGTATCGCCCTGGTGTAAGACCACCATTCAGAATTGAAACGTTGCTTGGAATGGCTTTGGCCGTGTTTAGTGACTAGATCCGAATAGCCAGGTACTTCACCATCTTTCTCCTTTTCCCCATCTCCTTCCTTTCCCCACTTAACTTCAGCCTCACAACATACCCAGATTGGGGATGCCTTAGTCTCACTGGCTTCTGACGGGAGCAGTTGGGACTCTTGTGAGGTATTCACTATAAAAAAAAATCTTCAGAGCCTCCTGTGTGGAACTAATGTAAAAAAAGGTAGTCCGCAATACAACCTCTATCTTTTAATATAATATTCAGATAAGTGTGTACCAAAAATTAAATAAAGCACATGTAATGTAAACTATATGGAATTATTCATAAAACATTTAAATATCCGCGTAATAACTCGCAAATGAAACCAGTTTCATTAGCATAATATATTTGGTTTAAGAGGAAAGTTAATGCAAAAACAAATATGAAAATCATGATATTATTATTTTTGTGAGGTACCTAACTACTAGTTCAATCCATTAGTGGCGTGCGGTTTGTGGTATTCATAATGTACCTATATAAGTCATAATATAGTGTGTAGATAAACATTAAAAACAAGTCAATTACATAAATAAAAGATAATAAAAAAAAACTCCTTCAGATGAGGAAATCAGCAAACATGAAGATGATTTAAAAAAATATGAATTAAAAATAGCACAATTATTATAAGCAATAATTATTAGCCTGACACACTCATTCATATTTAAAAAATCTTCCGAGAAAAGATACATATCGCCGACGGGACTCGAAAACGCACCCCTTTGATTGCCGGTCAAGAGCTCTACCCTTAAGCTACGGCAGGTTACCTCCTACCCGCCAAATGGTTAAATATATACTTAGTGTTTCATTCAACAATTACTGCTTATTACATTTTTTCACCTGAAAACAACCAACTTTATTTTTATATGGGAAAGGCATGTAAGTGCTAACTCTCCCACTAGGTGGCGTCGAGACGTATTATGCCTACATTTTTTGGTGAAATAATTTAACTCGTCAAATATTGATTATTTTTTTAATTGATAAACTACATAATGTTTAAGACAAGATTTTGTATGCATAGCACAAAGGTTGGGTTTGAGGCTAATAATTATTGCTTATAATAATTGTTACCCTTTGTGCATACAAAATCTTGTCTTAAACATTATTTTATCAATTTAAAAAAATAAAAATAGCACAATAACCTACAGTCAACCTCGGAATACAAATCTCTGGTAAGGAGAACTTATAAGGAGGATATATTATAGGAAAGTAACGAAATATGGATTACCGTTTTGTTTTTTACACATGAAAAACAATATATATATCAAGAACTTTTAATGGCAATTACAATTACTCATACATTTGCGCTTTATAAAATAACAGTCTTGTATTTTACAATAATTATAGAATAGGTACCCAAATATGGAATAAAATAAAAACAAAGTCGAAAATGAACCTTAACTTCTACGAGATATTTTAGGAACTTTGGTCAAATATGATAATAAATGATAAAAAATATAAGCGGAAAATGTTGCTTGTGTAGTGATGGACGACTTAGCTCGCCGAGAAATTGAACTCCCTACTTAGACGTGATAATAAATCAGCCGCTGATCGGTTTGTGTTATTCCACAATCAAACAATGTGAAATAAAAAAAATGTCAGAAAACATTCTAGAGTGGCAGATATTGTGAAAGACCATCATTTGGAATCGTAAAGTTAATGGAAATGGCTTTAGCCGTGTTAGGTGATTAGATAGTAGCCAGATATTTACTCTTTCCAATTTCCTTCCCCTTCTTACATCCTTCAACCTCACAACATGAGGTTGGGAGCAGTTGGGACTCATAAAAAATGACCATGCTACTGAAATAGCACCATCATCGCTTGGACTAATTTGGTTGCATAATTCCCACATAAAAAAAGATTAATTGCCAATCAAAAATTCGCTGTGATCAATTAATTCCACAGTAACTCACATATTTCGCTAAATACCTACGTCAATTGTTATTGCTTTTGAATTTTGACTTATGTACCCTTAATGGTGCCACTGTAACATCATAATTATTTTTGATTATGCAAAATTTCCATTGGTTTTGATTGGTGTTTATTGTGATAACGAATGAGTTGTTATTTGCGGACCTTTAACATAATTCACAAAGAAACGCCATTGCAATTTTACCCTTTGATCATTAATATTCGTTTGCAAGAGAGAAATTACCAGATTAAAATCGTTAAACACGTTTTGATACGGATTTTTGCAGTTATTTCAGAGACTAATGAAAAATTTATTACGACATCGGAATAATTTGTTGATGCAATTTAAATAATTGGTTCATGATGAAATATTTGGTGATTTTAACACATATAATAAAAGTTAATTGATTTGAAAATGACAAAAATGAAGAGAGAATTAAAGAGACCCAGTCTCTGGTGCAAAATGATAGGTGAAAGAAGGAAAACATGAATGTATCTGAGAGCTTACGGGAGCTTCAGAGATCGTATTCGTACGAATACTTACTATAAATGTTGACACTTTGGTTGGACAAAGTTCTATCTTTACATTATCTTGCTCTAAGATTGTGAAGATATCTCACATTCAGTTTAACATTTTCCGATGTTGAGGTAAATCTATATATGTAATAATATAGTAATCTTAGGTAAACTATGTTTATTTAACAAATTTTAAAGGAAAATATTTAAATAAAATGAATATTTGCCAATTTAGAACAGACCTTAACGTGAAGATAGATACAAATTCAACCAGCAATGGCATTATAATTCATATCATACGACAATGTTCTGTTTAAATATTTTCCTTTAAAATACTTAACACTAGATTGAACCTCAAGATCATGAATTGTTAAAATAGATTATGAGAATTCGTCTTTGAATAATTTGACACTTCAGAATATGGTGAGGCGAAGTTTGTATCCTAACCAAAGTGACGAACTACAATGCACTCCTTAACAACATTCAACTGTTCGATACAAACAAAATGGCAATTGCAAAAGGTTCAAAGTGATGATAGAAGTTAGAAACCTGTAAAATAAAATAAGCTTTAAAAGCTTGATGTTAGAACTTCGTCACAGACGTACAACAAAGATGGCTCTGAAAAAATATTTTGGCAATAGAAATGACCAAAAGAAATGGTTTGCATTCAAAGGTCATTTTTGAAAAAAAAATACCAGGAACCTTGTTCATTTATGACAATATAATGCTAAATATTTGTTTGGCATTTTGAAGAGAACACATTGGTTTATTATTTGAAAATACAGAAAAGTTTCAATTCGTTTGTAGGACGGATGAATTTTGTTACTAAACTGAGACGGATTCTTAAAGACGGACTCGCACCCATATCCTTTTGAATTAATGTAAGATATACAAAAGTGGCAACACCATTTGTATTTAAAAATTTTCGATTGACGCTTCCAAATAATTGTATTGTACCAATTCCAAAAATTCACCGACCTCCGACAAATGCTTGCACGTTTCCGAAAAAAAAATGAAAGATTCCTCAAAGTTTATGTATTTTTATGAACTATTTTTTATAAGAAACGAAAAAAAAGTCAAATGATAACAACCTTTACCACACTTTTGTGTAATTAAGTAGGTTTTGTTAGTTTTTTTATATAAGGTGGTCGTTTTACAGTTTACAAGAAAAAAACAATCGGTAAGCTACAAAACATTCGTCAAAAAAATTCTCTATCGTGAAAATATAATTTTGTCAGACTTTGTGTGATATTGACATCGGATATTTCGGAGAATCTTTTATCTGCTCTCAAAAACAGTATTTAATTATCAGATACGTTAAAAAAACAGCGATTCTAATGGTCGATAATTTCATGATCATTCATTAATTAATGAATCCTTACGACAAAATCTCAGAATACCTGAGAGGAAAATCTGAAAAAAACGGGTTCGCAAAATGAATACCAATTTTAATATTTCGAAGAAAGGGATAAAGGTAATTAAAACGTAAATAAATTTTCAGTAAAATAAGACTGTTATAAAAGAAAATTAGAAAAAAAAAAAATGAAAACAAATGGGCAGTAGGAACTAGGAACAGCAGTCTTGTTTGCAGCATCTGCCACGAAATAATTCAGGCGGAACCTTTTCAGCGAATTGGATGATCTAAGTTTTTCATGTACTTCCTTCCACTTCCACTCCCACTTTCCACTTCCTCCGCCCCCTCGCACCGGAAGTGACCCGCCGCAAGCTTTCCCTTTTATTTTATCTGCGAAATCCTTCTTCCATCTCCGCCATTACTCGTTCTCCCGTTCGTGCATTTCTTTGACGCTTTAAACCAATACCACCTCAACCCCAATATATATAACTTAATAATAATACCATAGATGTTTTAAAACAATATTATTATTTTATTATATTAAATTTTTTTTATTTCATAATAAATTTTTTTTATTTTATTTTATTTTATTATATTAAATTTTTTTTTTTTATTATGAAATAAAAAAAAATTAATATAATAAAATAAAATGCAAAAAAAGGCGGTAATGAAAAACCTAAACCGATCGGAAAATGATATGAGGTACGGATCTATATAATAAAGTATGTATTGTAATGGTATTGCGTATTACGTATACAAACTGTTAGAGAACTACTCGACTTACTTGAAGTTGAGCAAAATTTAAAAAAAAATCACCGGAGACCAAAATTTTATTTCCATTTTTAACTCCAAATAATGTCAAGAATCACTTGTTATGTTTTATTATTTAAAGTTATATTTTTATCGTTATATTACTTTATTATTGAGGTATAAAAAAAGATCCTCCATGGTTTTAATTAAGCATTTAAATTTAATTAATTAACGGTCTTACTAATAAAAAAAACACTTCCCAACCGTTAAATAGTGTTTTAGTTACTCGTTGAAAAAGCTACCCCAAATGGTTCGCTACTTTTGTAGATTTAGCATGGGTGCCCGAGTCCTAGGTCTTGGCAGCGGATGCGTTTATCCACCCATAGCGAGGCGGGCCGGATCGGGAGATACTGGTTAAGGGAGACCTTCTGACCACCAGCTGAACTCTCTCGACCGATCACTTTGCACCGCAGTGGAATCAAACCTCTGTGACTCCTGGACACACTGACTTCCAGATTCCTTCTCACCCCTCATACCTTTTTCCTTCCCAGAAAAAAAACCTCCCAGGACCTCCTGTGTGGAGTTAATGTAAAAATACAAAGCAAAGCACTATAAAAATTTGGTTTATGATAGTAATATGAAATAAAATAGAAATTATTCCGGAAATAGATTTTTAAAAAAAATGTAATTTAGGGAAAGCAGAAGCATAAATATAATACGTTTGATGATTTTACCAAATGAAAGATTTATTTTAATATTTCTCATTAACAACAAAAATATTAATAACATATCACATTTCCACAGTTCCGCGAAACTCGTAAAATTAGAGCACGTAGAATACATTATTAAATTATTTTAATTACAACCGACCTATTAACGTACCTAACCTTTTTAATTTTGGATGTGATTTACGAAATATTAAACAAAAAATGAATCATTCCTAGTATTTTCTGTTAAAATTTTTATGAATTACACAATTATCTGTTTTTATTTTTTTTAAAGCATTCTTTTAAATAAAAATTAAATGTACGGTAAACGGATATACGCTAGTGTATAATATAGGTGTTCTTTAAGAATTCTCATTATATATTAGTAATCATTTATATTTGTTTTGATTAGTCTATAAACCCATTATATAAAAAAATATTAAATATCTCAAAGATTGTGTTTTATGCATATATTTTAAGGACACTAAAAAGTTTAGTATTTGTTTATAGAAGGCATTGCTATGTCTCCTTGGACAAAGACGTTCAAATAATGATTGTTACCAAAATGTATTTATGAATTCAAAAACATGCTATACATTGTAAAATTGGTTTCAGTCAGGTCTAGTTGGAGATCTGAATTTACTTTCAAAAACATAACAACTGCAAGCCAGACCCGCTCCTGTCCAAGGTAGACATTTGATAAACCTTTTGATAAAAAAATAATTTTTCAATTTGGTTGGGTATTTTGGCCTAAAATCCAAAACTAATTAAACACTTTTATACATCAACTGTTGCTGTCTTTATGTTTATTTTATATTTATATTTACTGAAAAATCGAAAAGGTTATCTTACCATACTAATTTTTGTAACTAAGTTAGTGAGCAACTGAATCTCATTTCTGATTTATTACAGATTCAAATTTTTATCTCAATTTATATTAATAGATCAGCTCTAATTCAGCCTAACATAAATATCCTCGTCTTACTCTTTGAAAGTGAGTGATGTCATAACAGCCAAGATTCCAATGAGGAATATTATATTATTATTTGAGGAAACCGGAAGAAGCAACACCTCTCTGACCGCGACCGGAAATACTAGCTGCCTGCGAGTTCCTCCCGGAAACACTCTGTTCCTGCCACTTCCTGATTAATGATCAGACACTATCAGCTATCCGCCATCCATCATAAGACCGGAAGAGCTAATTTCTGCTAAACCACTGTTCCGGGAATAGCGGAAATCCGATTCTGACTTTTTTTCTTGGTTGTGAAGAAAAATTATTTTTATAATTTTTGGTCTGATTTATCGAGTTTTTGTCAGAATAATCGAGATATATTAGTAATATTTTGTGAAAAATCTGGGGATGTGTATTTAAAAATTGATAATATTGCATGTTACCTAAAAAATCACACAATCTTACCTGTCAATATTAACTCAAAGAAATTTAAACAATATCAAATATAGCATTAAAATCATATTCAGGGTGATACCAAAATATTACAGAAAGGTGGTACTTTATAGCTTTCTGAATTCTTAAAATATCAGTTCCAACATTGAAAATATAATATCGTGCTCAAATCTAAAAAAAATAGGATATTTTTGTCTTTTGTTTTTTTAGTGTTAATTTTCATATAACCTGAAGAATAAACCATTAATCGAAACATAATGATAATTTTAATTAAATAAGTGGTGTGTACAAAGTGATTTGTCATAATATAAATAAATATGAGGTGTTTCATTGATAATCTGGGTAAATTATCGATAAACGACTTGAAAACTATATAATACAGTACAGAAAAAAAACGGGCAGAAATGGGTGCTAACGCCGTTGCGTCCGTTGCGTCCTTAGTGGAATTTAGCTGTCTGATATTTATAGCTCAACACAGCTAGCTTCAGCTCACTACGTCATTTCCATCATGCAGTTGTGTAGCTAAGTATCTATTTGAATATTTAAAAAACTAATTTTTGTCAAAAATAGTACTGATATTCAAGCGAAGCAGGGTAGTAACAATTAGATGTAACAAAAACGATTTTCTGAAGTCCTTAAATATAAATAATTATGAACATGCTTTGATTATACAAGGTCCTTAAATAGAACGCGCAAAACAACAAGAGAGGTTCACTGATTTTTATGGAATAGTTTCATTGGAAGAAACGACGGATAGGCTAAAAATAAAGGGCTCAGATTTCAAAAGCTTATCTTACAAATATAATTTAATGTAAATAGCATCACGAACTTATTACACTGTCATCGATATTATTAATGGCAAAGGGGGACTAAAACCGTTACCCAATTTAAACCTAACCCACAGCACTCCAGCAGTCTAAAATGTCAGCACAAAAATAGAATAAACGGTGAATTACATAAATATGTTCATTTTCATTCTCATATGTAAAGTGGCTTGATGTGAGTGTGAGTTGATTGTTGGGTAATTAGTAAGTGATTTGAGTTGTTACCTATTATGTTAAAAATAAAAAAATAAATAAAAAAGAATAAAAAGTTTTTATCAAAATAAAGTTTTTTTCGTCTACGAAAATCAATATGTATAATCGGCAATTGTGTTTCTTTTTACACTGCCGATTATACATATTGATTTTCGTAGACGAAAAAAACAGATTCTTGTTTATTTTTATTTTTTTTTTAACATAATAGGTAACAACTCAAATCACCTACGAATTACCCAACAATCAACTCACACTCATATCAAGCCACTTTACAATCAAGCCATCCACAACAACAATACTCGAAATAACAATAAAATCCGCGTTCTTCAAACACACACCACAAAATATGGGATAAAATCTCTGAACTATATTACAATACGATAATTTGTAAATGATTCGGGTATCTAGTTCGACAAATTTTGCTCATTTTTGGTTTATCAGATACCATCAACATTTTGATATTTATATCCTATCATAAAATGGATGACGTAAAGAAAGAGGTTTTAGGTCCCATATAGCGTTTAAATTAAGAGTCGGATATTAAATTATGACCAGAGGTATAAAACACATCAGCGTATATTTCAAATTGCAGATTTTACGATCAGGATAACGTGCTTTTACGAATCCATAAAAATATTAACTTTAATCGTAAATTATTCACTTAAGCCTTGAAAACTAAACGCTTTTAGAAATAATGTGCATTCTTAAAAAGAGATTTTATTGCAGTGTAATAATATTATAACATTGAAGTTTAATTAACTTTGATTTTTTAACTTCTAGTCTTAACTTTTTTTTTTGATCAGTGTCCTGTTTAAGTTAAGACTTATCTGAGCCATCCCTGGCTGAGAATTAAAGTTCCAAAATGCTTGCAACTGTACAGGGAGATTCCGATGAGAAACATCGATTATTCCCCTATCAAATTTTTTAAACTAAAAATTTAATATCGATTTATTTCATTCAAAACTTAATACCCTATTAAAAAGGACAAATTTCCGGTATTGTCTGGTAATACCCACTTAATAGCGCAATTTATTATTTAAAATCAAATATCAACACATGGTCACCCTACATGTTAACTTCATTATAATGTATTAGTTTCCTTTAACTTATTCGATTCCCATTTTTTGTAAGAAATTATGGTAACAATATTATTCTCTCAATATTTTTATTACGTTAGAAAATTATTAACCTCTCGGCCTCTAACCCTTATAAACCTCACTAAGGCGAGCCTTAGTGAGGTTTAAATTTTAAATGTTAGCAATAATTCCATGTAAAGAAACGAAATTAACAAATAATTTATCATTGTGGTTGTGTTGGACTTCCCAAAGTAAAAAAATAACACGAATTTGACAGTTAGTTACATTTTCTAATGCTTAGTGATTCAAAACACCTGTTTGGGGTTTGTAAATTCGATTGCCTTATTAAAGCACTTTATATAGTATTCTTGACAAACATCAGTATTTAATCGAATGATACTGCTATGATCGAATACTTTTTTAATAACTTTTTATAATTGTAATATTTTAATGAATGACGATAATATTAGCGAAAGTCAATCAAAAATTCGAAACAGAAAAATCAGAAAAAGATACGGATACACCTGGGACTCGAGCCTAGAGAAAAATAAAGTACCAGGTAAATAAAATTGTGGTCTAAAATTTTCTACTTACTGACCATTTTTTGGATACAGTTTATTTGTATAATGTGGCAAATTAAATATTGGTGAGTAAACTATACAAAAAAATGCATTCTGCATAAATCAATATCGCCATCCGCGTGCGATATATCGCCCGATTCCGAATATTATATGCCGAAGTGGGTTGCAATAATGTTGATTTAAAATTGAAAAAATAGTAATAAATAATTATATAAAATGGAAACAATACACACGACTACATTTAAAAGAAATATATTCGTCCATGCTTGTATCCACACACATGCATGCAATTATCTCGCTTAAAAACCTTTTTTAAACAGCAAATCAAACATTATAATATATGCGAATATTGTATTGTCAAATATCTCATTTCCGAAAGAATTATTAATTTCTGAATATCATTAACCTTCATAATCATAAAAATATGCACCGGGACCAACTCTATATATATGTAAACAAAAGAGATACGAGTATAATATAAAGTGGAGTGTCCCTGCCGGATTATTTAAAAAAAAAAATTCATAGTTTTATTTCTTATTGGTGATATTTTGCACAGTTGACCTTTAAAATTGGCGGAAAAATGATTATATGTAATTAAAAAAAACACCCCTATCTTCCAACCCTTAAATCAGTATTTTGATACTTCTTGATGATATTTAGCACACTTGACTTTCAAAATAGGAGGAAAATTACTGTATACATCTGATTTAGAAAAAAAGCTCCGTGTCAATCCTGGGCAATGCCGGGGCATTAGTGTAGGAATTAAAATGATTGATTGATCTCTTTTTTCCACATTTATTTGTCAGACCGCAAATAGCCTAAAGTACGATTTTTGATCAGATATGGTGTGATTGGCGCAATGGGGAGATGCACAGGATATTATGTAGATGAGAGCATTCGTGATTACATGGGCGAGGGTTTGACATCATAGCTCACAAATTTCCAACGTTTTATGTATGAGATCCTATCTCATGTGTTTCAGTAATTCATTCACCCTTCTTTGAGAATGGTTATACATATAAATGTCACCTGTTATTAGAGTACTTATTCCAGGGATGAGCCCGTCCTAAGATATATTCGTATTTAAGGAGGTATTCTAGTCTAGAGTTCTAGAGGCACAAATTTCGGGCGTTTTATCGAGCTCTGTAAAAAAAAAACGAAGAATATTTTTCGAATCCCTTTTTATGATTTGTTTGTTTATATTTTAAGAATACATACAAAATAAAAAACAAAAAAATATTCAAAACTCGAAAAGTGATCGGCTGGTTAAGTGGGAAATCTAAAAAAGGGATGTCCTGGCGTGCATGATTGCAACCCTTCGGGTCATCTGAAATAAAAAATCGAACGGATTCTTATTCAGTTTAGATGTTGCTATCGCCGGAACCTCGGAAATAAATTTTTTTTTTTAAAAAAATGGCGGCCGTTAGAAAAAAACAATTTTTCCACGTATTTTTTAAGGGTTTAAAATTTTTAAAAAATCTTTTAATCTACTTGGCGACGTAAAGGGAAGTGTAGAGAAGGTTCATACCAATTTTCAAATTCGGTAGATTAGAACTCTAGATATCATGCACGCCAGCTTGAAAAAAAGTAGTTTCGAGAAAAACGCGTTTAAAGTTTTGAGTAAAGTTTCAGGCAGTTTTATTCATATAATGGTACGGCATACTTAAGTTACGTTATTAGAACCTTCAATTAATAATACATTATATGTGCACAAAATTATATACATTATATAGGTATAGGATATAAAAAAAGGTTTTATGGGGTAAACCATCCGCAGGTAGACGGGCAACGTCTACCGTCTATTGTTCAATTTGTTCCAGTCAGACCAGTTTAGTAAGCGCACCACGAAAATAGCAACTCCGAAAATAATTTAGAAAAATCCTTTTATTTAAATTAAAAAAATGTAAAAAACAAGTTTTTTTTCCAAATTCTAGCCTAAAATACCTCTTTAAGGCGATTGACCACGTCGTGTAAAATTTGTAACCCTGTCGCTCACAATAACACTTCTTCAATAGACGGCCAGCGTGGTCGAGGGGCAAGACTATAGATCTTTTTCCCCTTCCCATACAGCCTCACAACAAACCCTATTGGGGATGCCATAGTCTCACTGGCTCCAAACGGGAGCAGTTGGGACTTTTGTACGGTATAGATTAAAGAAAATATATATGGCGATATGGTTAATATTCCCGCTTATCACTAGCCGCTTGTTTCGATTTATGCAGAAAAAAAAAAACATCGCCAAAAAATGTGTTTCTTTTTTTTCGAATTTAAATAGTAAAATGTTTTTTGATAATTTTCTAAAGAACTTAATCCACATTATACAATTAAACATAACTGTAAAAGGGTTCGAAGGTAGGAAATTTTGAACTGTACAGCGGTTTTTACAGGAATTTTTATCGATTATTTGTAAGGCCAAAATGTGTTCTAAGCGCAGTATTTAATTAAAAGCATTTAAACATTTTCTAAGCTATCAATTGTTCAAACCAAAATCGCAATACGTCACAGTGCCTCCGCTGACGAGGCAACTGTAACCAAACTAAAATCGGCTGGTTGCTTTAGCTTCCAACCAAACTTCCATCAAACTTCTATGACGGCGTACTCAATTTTACGATTTCTGTAATTATCTT
The DNA here is from genome assembly GCA_951813805.1 of Limnephilus auricula. Classification (NCBI taxonomy): domain Eukaryota; kingdom Metazoa; phylum Arthropoda; class Insecta; order Trichoptera; family Limnephilidae; genus Limnephilus; species Limnephilus auricula. Next base: position 43,885,150 of record OX638389.1, on the reverse strand, counting down.
AGCTTGTTTAACCATAGAAGAAGAGCAATCAGCTGTAACCGTAGTCATCTGTCGCTGTCAAATTGAAAAAAACAAGAATATACTAGACAACTGACAACAAAACTGGCGCAACCATGACAACCTAGCAAACTAGCAATGACCGGCTACGGCAACTAGCAGGGCGAGTCACTGCTTGCGTTGCCATTGAAAACGGGTTTTTGCGATATTGTGTAGTGTGCGGGCCATCACATTGACATACACAGGATAGCAAGTTTAGTTGCAAACTGGTTTTTTTTCAGTTGCCTCGTCAGCGGAGGCACTTAGTGCTTTACCTTAAAAACAAATTTTGTAACTAGGAATATAAGAGGTTTTCAAATTTTCTGGCGTTTGATATGAAAATTTCTTCTTTTCAAATACCAATATTTTTATTTATTTATGACAAATATTTTTTTAATCAACACTTCCATCTTCACAAATAATATAATAATAATATTCCCTGATTTACCAAGTGTCTGCGCTACTAATATGCTATTATTAGGATTAGCCTTTTCCATTAAAACACGTTCTTGCGGCGTAATTTTGTTCTCTCAATATAAAATCGTAAGTTGAGTATAAAATTCTTTCACAAAACAAGATAATCTAGGTATCATTAAATTTAATCCACGGCTCAATCATAAACAGTTTTTAAGCCATTACTTTTAACAGCTGTTAAACAAAGTAGACAAAGCTTCATAAACGTCAGCTTTAAAAGGAATTTTCTTTCAATAGGCTTTGTAAAATTAGGCAGCATTCATCCCTTCCCCGGTCCGACCAGCACAGCCTTCCCCTAAAGTGATTATTTCGCAGTTCACTTGTCGGGCTTGATGTCAGAGAAACAAAAGCAGTGCGAATCCGACCGATTCATACAATTTCAATAAAATGTATTCAGCGAAAATACGGCGTTACATTTAACTCACATAAATCTTCCCTCATCATCGGTTTAATTTGACAGATGCAATTTTTAAGTTTCTTGAAATCTTTCACAGTACTTCGATACTTTTGAAAATGATAAAATAAATAAACCTTCACCTTCACTGCCCGTGACATTATAAATAACTAATTGTGTAAAAATATAAGAAAATCCCTAATTTGTAAGCTTTTTGTAAAGGTCACTTCATGAAGTTCTACAGTCCTAAAGAGGTACTACTAAACTCTTTCAAATTTTCTCTGTCATTAAATTGAAGTCTTTCAAAATAAATATTAACTCAACTTTGGCATTAATCTTCTAATATATGTAATAATAATATAAATGGGGGCTGCAAATGTAAAATCACGCAATGTCCAGTGTTGAATAATGTCCTCCGCGTGCAAATTCGTGACTTTTCCAAGAATAAACTTTCTAATTAAAGTCTGTTTATCGGAGTTACCTACTAGGTAAGCATGTTTCTGTATATATTTGTAAATAATAAACTGAGGTGATTTCTCACAAAAACGGCCCTTTAAATTATCCAATTATTATAACATATTTGTATGTAACCATTGTGGATATAAGTGGGTAGAGACGATGAAAATGTTATGTAATAATGTCTTTATTATTTAGTGTAGACAGTAGTGAATATGTATCACGATGGGATGCATAACACATTGGCCACATCACGACGCATTGTGGAACTGTGGTAGCGCGGCGGACGAAGACTTGATAATTATGCTGTGGCCAAATTGCGGTGAAGGTCATGGATATTCCTGGTCCTTCAGTGATATTATCGACACCTTGGTTGGTGGAGATGATATGGAAAATTCCTCCAGAGCGATGCTCGATGGTTGGTGATTGGTCATAAATAAAACTTGATATTTGCCGCGACTGGGATATGAACATTTGAAAATCGGGCGAAGAAGTAGTCTGAATGGAACTGCAGCATCCAAAATTTGGTTTATAAAAGTGAGAAGAAAAGGGGTAGGAGTATGGTTTGGAATATCTGTATATCTAGCACGGTCGATTGAAAGAGGTTTCTTCGATGATTTCGGTAATTTGTCATTGTTGTCACTTGAGCACGACTGCAGATCAGTAACGTACAAGCAACAGTTCACGTCAAATAGATAAAGATGCAATTACTTATGGTGGGCTGTTGTCTGTTCGTTATCAATCTGCGGTCATGCTAGAGAGCGATGACGAATTATCGATAAAATTGATATTTCTAATATTAATTTTATTGGCTTGGCAGTCGGTTTAGGAAAAATACGGTATACCTACTTGTACAACACAAATGTCCGCGAAGGGGTGTGCAGAGAGAATGTACCGCCAAATAACAAAAGCACAAAACACAAAACATAAAACACAAAACACATATTTAAATGTGTAAAGGATAAACCTACTTGTCTATTATACATACCAGCGAATAAATACATTCATACCAACTTTTTATTATAGTTATTTTATAAGTCGATTTTAGGTTTGATTGATAAATAATGCAAACAAATATATATTATTTTGAGAGGCCAGCTGTGTGGGCTTCAACTATCGGTTAAAAAATTCTGTATTAAAATGCCAAACAAAAACATTAAAAAATCTGCCTCAATTGCTCCAAATCCGTCTTTGAACAGAATATCGTGATTATCCATAGATTTCCAGATAGATACGTAACTGTCAACAGTAATTCAATATCAAAATCAGATCCTCAATAACCTACTCAATATTCCGTGAAAAAATATTGTATACAGAATATTATTAATCTCCCTTTCAAACAATTACTTAAATGAATGTTCACTAAATTGGAGAACATGCTGTAAAAGAGAGATTTTATTTTCAGGTAAGCTTGAACCTTACACGAATTCAATCAAAACATTTTCACATTACATAACTGCTGTTTTTTAACCTTGATTGCCCGTGTTAGGGGGTAGCTTGATATAAAGCTTCACTTGACAGGGTAGTGGAAAATTATATCCCCAATAATTCACTCTTTTAGTGTTCTGTAGCTTGCGCATAAATTTGAATTACTTTGCCATTTTTGACAATAATCCTTACTTAGACTGTAAACTTTTATTAGAACAAAGCACTCGGCTTAAACAATTCTCAGAACACATTTTTATTTAAATTATCCGCCCAAAACAACAATTAGCATATTTACGACGTGTTTAAAATAAATTTTAATTGTTAGTTTAACGCTTGAATTCCGTGACAATTTACGAAACAAAGTTAAATGTTTAATTACAAGGGTGCTAACGTACAAACATGTAATCATATCTTGCAAAAAAACTAACATTTAGAACTAAAATTTTAAACATACCTCGTTGCAGAGAATTAGAGCTTTGGCTCCGGCCCAAAGGTTGAGGTTTTAACCTGTAAATAACAGAAAAAAATATGTTAATTCACTTTGTTAAATATCGTTTTTTTGTGTTTCAATGTAAATCGATCGTTTATAATTTAAATATAAGCCCATGAAAATGCTTTTTTAATACTTTTTATTTTATTATATAACATATTTATATAGCAGGTGTGGCCAAAACCTGCCGAAATATATGTTTTTTTAATAATTACCATGAACTCGCAATTATTATTATGACAAAAAACTGTAAAATTTATAAAAATGTATGAAATACCTAATTAAAAATTAAAAATATTAAAAAATTGGCACCATTGCCTGTAACATTTCGTTAAATCGATTTTGAAATTGGCCTATATTTTATAATTAAAACAAAAATATTCAAATTAGTTTGCAAGGCGTAATACAAAATCACACGTCCTTTTGATATGAAAAAGAGATATTAATTTTTGTTGCAAAGTTAGCTGGAACCTTTTCGAAATAATTTTTTGGTAAATTGAAATGTATGAAATAAAAGTTCCAACTGTGGTTGAACCCTTATCAACCCAAACGTAATCTAAATTTAGGATCAGTTAGAATTTTATTACTTTTATAAATCGGTTTATAGACATCAGATGGTGATGAATTTTTTTTCAGGATAGTTTAAACATAAATAAATTCCGTGATAACAAAGTTCAATTTTTTTCAAAAACACTACTTTGAACCTTTTCACTCTTTAAAGATATGTTGGCAGCTTGTACTCCAATAGTGGACACGGGTCATCAGACCCCAGCGACGGTTGCCGCACTAAAAAAAAGATTCATTCTGTTCCCGATTGCCGCCGATCTAACAGCTCGCGAATTGATTCGTGTTAGCTTTTCTAAAAATAATCTTGTATAAAATGTAAATTATGGTGCTGAATTATTAATTGCAGAATAAAATTGTAAGTACAGATCAACGCTTATTTTATTAAGATACGAAAAACACATCAATACCACTGTAAATATCTCATTAGATCTGACTACCGGCAATTCTCTTTTTGCCTCCTCCCTTTGTTCGTCTCTTCAACCAAACAGGCGTGCAAAAGTTCTATTGACTTCGGACAATCAAATCGATGCGTTTATACATAAGGGTGTAGAAATTAAATCGCGTTTTTGTGTTATCGTTTTACGTCCCATTTTTATCGGGTTATTTGATCAAAACAAGTAATTGTTTCATCCGTGAACCGTAGCATTGAAAATGAATAAACAATGGGTCTCGCTCCGGCGCCACCCCCACCCTGTGAAGGACAATCATATTGGATTCGCATGGGATCCGGACGCTAATTGGAAACATGTCCCATAAGCCATGTTGTTGCACTATAATGCAGCCTCCACACTGCCAACCATTAGTCAGTTAACTGGCCGGTGTCATGTACAGAAATACAGAGCTTGTCCAAATAAAACCAATCCTACAGAAATTCCACTGGCAACAACTGATCACTGAAATAATAATATTGTATTTTGGAAACTCATAACTTTGTGATAGAATTCTATTAAATGATATCCCTTCTGTTGCTTTTGTCTGGCACGGCGATGAAACCACTTGCTGTGGTGTCGTTATTTTAATTTTATAAATTAATTTATTTTTGGGAAAGTTGACAGAAAATCTTCTTATACTGTACATGCTTGGTCGCTGGTATCATTTCTGGATACCCGAAGTCGATTGTAAAGCGATTGGTTGACATATTTTGTTTCCAAAACCAGGGTTGATTCGTATAAGAAGATGTAGAGGCTATGTTTGAAATGAAACACTTGTGTTCTTGTACTTGGTATATTATCAATTGCTTTTAAGAATTTTAGATAAACTAGCAATAAGTGTTTTGAATGACGATGCTGCCCTTAAGCCTTTCAGAAATGGAGTGCGATTAGTTTAAAAATGACTTAATAACAGATTTTAGAGAATGGTTGACATCTTTACTTGAGTTAAATCACAGACAAAACGATCCAAAGACAAGGTAGAAAGTTGAAAAAAAAGTAACACAGACGTTACATTCAAAGTAAAGAATTTCGTAGATAAAAATAATTGAAATATAGTTAAATGAGAATGACAAATATAAAATTATTTATATGAACATAGGACGAGACAACACCGAAAAATAAGTATATACTATAATAAATAGATATTTACTATAAAAATACACACACATTAGTTGTGCCAATTATGTCACTGAAGATATGAATGATAAAAAAGTTCCAGTATAAGAGTGTGTATTTGAATTTATTTATTTTTAGTTACAATTTGTATGGGGGTTGGGGAGGAGCAATATAGGATTAGGATAAAGAGACGAAGGACGGGAATATTTTAAAGGGTAGATTTAATGATTTACTTAAGTCATGTTGTTAAATGAGTTTTTGTCGAGTAAAAAATGTGAATGTGACAATTTAAATGAATTTGTGGATCTGTAGATAAAAGTGTTCCGTTTAGAGTTAGTCTTGTAAAGAAGGAAATGAAAAGTAAGCCACTGTCTGCTGTTGCGATTTGGAATTTGGAATGCAATACGTTGAAGAAGATCAGGATTACCAATTGAGTTATATGTAATTTTAATAACATTACCCAATCGGCTAAATTTCTATCTAAATATATAAAATATGAATGTTTCTTTCCTTGTCCCTAATGCGTTGATTGCGATGAAGCTATGGTGATTTGTAATGCATACGACCTCGAGGTTTTCTATAAATAAAGGTGAGCTCTGGTGTTATGAAATTTGAATAAAAAATGTACAATAGGTAGCGCGAGTTATTTGAAAAATGTGTGTATTTTATACACAGGGGGAGAGGAATTATATATATAAGTGAGGGGGAGGGGGTTTGCGGGAGGGAGGAGGAAGGCGGAGATGGTGAAAGGGAAACGCGCCGGGGTAGGCATCGAGGGAAGGGAACAGGGTGAGACGCATGGAACACAGAGGAAGAGTGAAGGATGATGGAGGGACAGAGGATGGGATTTCAAAGGAGACATAGTAGCGGTAGGGGATATATTTGTAAAATCCAAGCTTCTCATACGGACAACTGTATGTGACCTGCTCATTCGTCGGAATCGTCATTTTGAACGCGCCAAATGGATAACCAAAAACATATTGTGAATCCATAACCAAACAAAACAGAAGTATAACACTTGCTTTTTTTTAAGTGGCATTGCAACAAAATCCAAGTTTCGCTAGTTATTTATGAATTGTGTTTCGTGAAATGATATTGTATTCTGCCAACAGTCATAGGTTTCATGTTAAATTAATTGTTTTTGCTTGCACAATGTACACATCAACATGAGCGTCAGCTATCAGTTTGATAGACTCTATTTACGAAGTAACGAATTGATATTGAAAGCTAACTAGCATCAAATAATTATTGTGCAATTTATTAAAGCTCCGTTTGGTAAGTAATTCACCCGACATGACGGATTGTTTACCTAGCTATACATATTAAGTTGTGTACATTTTCAAAATAATTTTTATTCAAATATTAATATCGTTTTGAAGTCTTACTTGCCAGTTACAGCCGTTATATTACACGGGAATTCATTCAATGTTGTTGACCATCTACAACTAAATAAATATAGAATCTTTGTCTGCAATCGTCTTTTAAAATATCTAAGTTTAATTCGCTGGCTTATATGCAATGTTATACCTGTTGTGATTATTTGGGATATAGTTTATTTGGGATCGAATCGGTTTAACTTTTTTTTACATTAGCTCCACACAAACATATGTTGTCTTTACAAGCCTGTGTTGTCTTTCAGGATGCCGTGTGGAGGGTCTTTATCGGAGTGACAAGGAGAGAAAGTTCTGGGAACGAAAAACGAATGAGAGGTGGGTAGGAAACTGGGGGTTAATGTGTTCAGGAGTGACTGACGTCATCCATCTGACCATCCCTTCCATAGCGGTGAAAGCCTGTCGCTAAAGAGGTCTAGGTTAGGTCATCAATCAGGTCGTCAAACGCATTCTCCGCCGAGACCTAGACAAACCACACCCGTGAGCCCGGGCACCCCTACTAAATCACCAAACTTAGCAAATCACTTCGGGGTGATCTGTGGCGGGGGTGTTGGTCATCCAATAAAGGGTGTACGGGGCGGCAAAACTACGCCACAACTCGTTAAAAACAATGGAATATTTTATAATTTAGTAATAATGGTTTTTAGGTAGATATACACGGTACAAAAAAACAATAATAAATAATAGGTACAAAATATGTAGGTAAATGGGTGTAAACATATACATATTTTTGATTTTCTGACTCGTCTTTGGTTTTGTAAAGTTGGCCTTAAAACTGGTTTACAGCCGTTTTAACCCTACAAACGCAGTGTTAATTAGTCAAGTTTTTCACTGTCAAGACGCAATACGACGCGTATTAGTTATGCTACGATTATAAGTAAGGGGGATAGTCGTTACTTAGCTAGTGGTATAACAACAATGTAATTTAAACTACATATTTAAAAGTGTGTAACCTAACGCTACTCGCAATTATATCACCGATAAATTTATTTCAAAACATTATATTTTTTAAATGTAATGCTTTAAAATTCACCAGTTTAAGGTTAGAACCAAACTGAAAGAATATTCTAAAAAAATCATCGTACGTGTGAAATCCATATTCATCCTCGTCAATTGTTTTCGTCAATATTGTAGTGACAATAAAACGGTCCGGAATTCCTTCAGGCTTTTTATTCAATCAATCGGGCATCCCTTCGAGCAAATATCACCCGACCAACGCCACGCCAGCCCGATGCACGGCCTGTTCAACTTACAAAATAATATTTCAAGAGCATTTTTCTATGAAAATAAAAATATTTATTTAAAAAAAAACCCTACAATTGTTTGTGAAAGAGATGTAGTCCACATTCAATCCTGCATCGCTGATGTTTTTGACAAATAGGATTTGATTTAATTTGAATTCGCCTGCCTTTGAACGCAAAATGCTTTTGGACCTATGCTAAAATAATGGAATTTATAAAAGCTTATTGTAGAATCTAATTATGTGTAAAATTAAGAGAGAAGTGAGATTCTTTAGGTGCTAGCTATAGCTTAGTTCCTGCGTGGAAATAAAGCCAGATGACGTAAAACCAATATCATGAGTAAGTGGGTGACCCAATATAACAAACTTAACGACATATTGAAAGAAAAGGGGACAAACTGAGGATAGCTGAGGACTGGAGATGAATTTGTTAGACTGAGACCTATCTGAAATTCTGTGGAGATTTCAGTTAGGTCTTGAACAAACTTAACAATCAACATCAGACCTATGTGCACCCTTATGCGAACATTCCAGAACTTCAGATTTAGAAACTCAAATATTCCGGTTGTGTGTGGCATAGTCTGATCAACTTCATTAGTTTTACAATTTTAATATTCCATTGTAAATTCACACTCCCTTTCACAAATTAATGCTGCACTATTAAACACGCTTTTATGCAAATGAAATGCCAAAACTTTTACTACATACAATCCATTTTTTGTTATTTTTATATGGACAGTTAACAAAATCGATATAAAAATGACGCCCCTGTAAAAACAAACGTTATTTATTTAGCTTTTTATATTTAACAATTGAACAAATAAAACATATTTAAAATGCTTTTAAAATGTTAGTAACGACTGGAAAAATATTTAATTTACGATTCTACAACATCTTTACCGAGAAAATAAAATATTAAAATTTAGTTTTTGTTAAGATATCAAGTAAAACTAGTAGATAAAATATTAGGATCAGATGAGAGAACGTTTTACACTTTAGACATTTCAATAAGAGACGAAATTAACTGAGTGCAAGTGTGGCCAAGTCCTTTCTCGACCGTTTCAATTCATCAAATTCATGCAAGTTTATTTGTATGTTAGTTCCGTTTTCAAGGGGGTGGCCGTTAAAATGGTTTAGCGTAGATTCCTTTTCCAAGTGTGAAAACGTCGTGTTTATTTGGACTTTCTTATTAAAATTTTTAAACACGATACCACTCACAATCCTTAAGATTTTTTTATTTGAAACGTTTCTTTGGACAAATTGTATAATTCTTTATTTGTAATATAATAAAAATAATATAATATAGAATAAATGATATTGTGTTTTCGCTCCCGGGGCAACTAAAAAAAACAGTTTGAAACTCAATATGAAACTATACAAATGCATGCTTAACAGATGATTGCAAAAAATTACAAGAAGATATTAATAGAATTAACGAATATTGCACAGAAAACTAATTATTTCTAAATACGGATCAATGTAATGTGATAACATTCCCACGTAAATATCATCCAATCATCCTTAAATCATAATCACAATCATACTTACCATATGAGTCATGTTCCTCTCCAACGAGTAGAAAAAATCAGATACCTTGGAGTATTACTTGACTCTAAATTACCGTTTAAAGGTCATATTGAAAAACCTACAATCAAATGGGCTTCATTCTACGCGTCACAAAACTAATAAATAAACCTTCCAATCTCGAATTTGCATCTGTCATTTGGAATCCCCAATACCAAACTTATATTAACCGGATTGAAAACATTCAAACAAAATTCCCGAAACACCTGTCATATCGTTTTGAAAATCATCAATGTAATCCTAATGCTCTTTACAAACGCAGAAACAATTTTGACTTTCTGTTTCTGTACAAGGTTGTGAATTGCCTTATTGACTCTCTAGCCATGTTAAAAAGGATTGCATTTCATTATTCTGAACGCAATACCAGATCTAATTCCTTATTTTATATACAACATTTCAAATCGAAATACGCACAAAACTCCTTGCTCGGGCGTATCTGCAAATCTTATAATGCTATGATATTCACACTGTACCCTTAAATCATTTAAAGTCAAATTAACCTTACTTACTATTAATTCTGTATTCTTTATTATTTTCTTCTTAATATTTTTTTTGCTCACACTATGTACCAGGGTTGGCCAACCGGTCGATCGCGGCTATTAGTCCAGTCGATCGGACGCACGAGTCCGGCCAAGGACTCGAACCCAATAGAACCCGTACCCGCACAGAACTTTATTGGTGCGGCCTGCTGAAAGCACCACATTAACGGTTTTCTTTCGCGTTGCTTCAGATACATTTTAAGTGATATTTACAAAACTCAGAGATAGTCGTACAGCTGACAGGTAAGGGCTTATGTATATGTATGCACCTGTGTTACTAGAAATCAATTAGACACAAATAAATATGTGATCCAATATCTTTTTTATTTTATTTTATTAAAATTTTTTATTAATATACAATAGTGAAATTAATACGGAAAAAATATATCAGTATTGATGACAATAACTCTATTCAAAGCAATAAAAAAATGAGGGGCTTTCAAAAAAATCATTCCATTTAAAATTTTGTAAATTTTTTAATAAATATGAAATTGTAAATAGTTTAATAAATATGAAATTGTAAATAGTTTAATAAATATGAAATTGTAAATAGTTTAATAAATATGAAATTGCAAATAGTTTAATAAATATGAAATTGTAAATAGTTTAATAAATATGAAATTGTAAATAGTTTAATAAATATGAAATTGTAAATAGTTTAATAAATATGAAATTGTAAATAGTTTAATAAATACGAAATTGTAAATAGTTTAATAAATATGAAATTGTAAATAGTTTAATAAATAAGAAAAAAAGTTATTTAGTTAATAAATTTGTTGTAAAATGTGGGAAAAACATCACGTGTTCCGAGTTCAATATAATTAAAGGTGGTGGACTGGTCTATCTCATATGACTTGAGTTCATAATGCAAATTCCAGATGAAGAATCGTATGCTGACCCATTTCCAACATTTTGAAGGAAATCATCCATGTGCTCCTGGTTGAAAAATCGGAGGAAAACCATTTTCGTGTTATGGGTGTAGTATCAATTAAAACCAAGGGCTCGCATGCAGATTCACTCTAAAGTTAACCGCTTGGACACATAAGCTTGTTTTCACGATAATTTAACGTAGGTAGACATAGGAATGACGTATGGCCCGTACCTGAGTTATTTAAAACCAGTTTCATGTTCTGAATGAACTGTTGAAAAATCGGATCGGATCGGATTAATGTGCTGACACATTTCGAAGAAAACCATTTAATATTTCGAGTTATAGTTTTAAAAAACTTTGTTACAAACCATATGCTGCAAAATTCGTAATTCATTGGAAAATCTTACCAGAAATCACTTGCAGAATCACTCTTAATTTAAAACCAGTTTTGTCTTCAGAATTAAATTCCATTTGTGGGTTCATCTCCCGACGCATTGCGAAGGACACGATTCCCTTGTTCGAAGTGCAGTTTTAAAATTCTAGTTGCAGACTACGTATGTGTTGCCAGAATAAAAAAAAACATTTTCATGTTCTGAGTGTAGTTTTCATTACCCGCATACTGATTTAATTTAAACCAGTTTTGTGTACATAATATAACGGTAAATTAAATAAATAGTTGCAGATTCATCGAAGGAAGCCATACTGATGCACCGAGTGAACCGAGTTGCACACCATATGCTGCAAAGTTCGGATAAATCAACTGTTCCATTTGCAATTTACTTATTTATGTTTGTGGAGCCTTACGCAGGATCAATCAAGTTAAAATCTGCCATGTGCAGTCTGAAAATTTTACGCGCGGCCCGCGGGTTCCCTGTCCCTGATGTAATTAGTATATTGCACGGGGTTTCGTCAGTGAACAGTAGATCTTGGGTTCAATCAAGTTAGCCACCTATGCTATATACTATTTAACTTTTAATTAAGTACTTACTTCAGGAATATTGTTATGATTACTAATCATTAATCATAACAAAATATTAGAAATAATAGAACTTAACAGGTTTATTTTATGTTCAATGATTTATTATAAAACTCTATGTTTCCTAAATAAACTTAAATAAAAAAACAATTAAACCTAAATCGCTATCCTGTGTATTTCGATGTGATGGTCTGCACACTACACAACTTGTCAAAAACCCGATATCAACGGCAACGCAACTAGTCACTCACAACTCACCGTTTCACTTGCCAGGTTGTCTGGTTGCCATGGTGACAACCCACGAGCTGTCAGTTTTCGAGTAATTTTCGATATGTCCGATGCAGTAGCCAACCAGTTTTTAGTTTTGTTCCGATTTCTCCATGAGCGAAAAGCCTAATTTAAAAAAAAATGTATGTACCTATTAACAAATCTTATGATTTCAGAGGACATTTTGGTTTTGATTTATTAAAAAAAAGAAATTTAAAAAAATTTTTTTTTGGTCCGAGGTCTACTACTACTGTTCTAGGAATGGTATTTATCATGTACTTACTTGGCCAGCTGATCAGTAATATCATTACACTGAATGAATGGCATAATCTTAAAGAATAACCTCGATTTCATGCATGTCCTTGATATTTCTCTATAAATGGATATTTGGGAGCGTGATGACAGCATCTTGACAAATCTCATATCCCACATCTCATCATAGCGCGACCCTCCGTACTTACAGCTGGGGATGGAAAACAGATTAAAAGCCCACAAATAACCTCCGAGAAGCAAGCGACCCTCAACCCTCTACTTCCCTGGCTCCCTAAACTACCCGAAGTGACTAGGGATGGCTCAGTTTTTCTAAACAACGATTTTTTTACATTAACTCCACACAGAATGCCCTGAGGAAAATAATTTCCCACATGGTCTACGTTCAATTTAAATCTATTTATTTTTTCTTTCATAAACAGAAAAAAAATTACATTTTAATGCGTTTTTAAAATACGTTTGTAAGAGTGTACATAACTAAACAAAAGTGGTAAGGATACAAACTATACAAGCATTAATAGAGCTTGCCTATTACTGACACTAAATATGTCAATATCCGAATTAATTCTGTTCAACATAAGATTGCTCTTCCGACTGGCATGACCAATGACCATTGGCAAGTTAGTCCTGCAGGCCGGGAGAACGTCTAGTCTATGATGTCGGTGGCGAAGATAACCATAGGGAACATAGAAATGAATTCCAGTGGCGGCTCGAGCACTTGTTTGATGGTAGTACCGACATTTTTTTACATATACCTACTACATATATATATAATGTATTTTAATCTTACTACTTGGACAATATAATATAAAATTTCTCGAACAGAAATTTTCATGGTCAAATCATGCTAATTAGATGAATAAACACAAAATAAATTAAAATGTCTCTAGATATACAATTTATAATACAGAATAATTAAAATTACGCTTTATTTGATAGGTTATCATCAAAGGAACTGGCAGAGGAAGGATGAAAGTAGACTGAATGCTGTTGAAATGAGATCCCTGAGGCGTATGTGTGGTAAAACCATGTTTGATCGTGTGAGAAATGTGGAGATTCGAAAAGAATGCAAGGCTGATTGATGTAAGCGTAATGAGTAAAATTAAGAAAGGAACCCTCAGATGGTTTGGGCATGTAGAGCGAATGAACAAAGAAAGGAGCGTAAGGAGAATATATGATGCAAGTGTGAATGGTATAAGAAGTAGGGGACGTCCGAGAAAGACATGGCACGATCAAGTGAATCAGATACTTGAGTCGGGCCATGTCAAGAGTCAGAAAATTAGAAGAGTATGTATGAGACGATGTATGAATGTGAATGAGGCAAAAAGTGTGTGCCAAGACCGAGGTGTTTAGCGGTCCGTCCTCTCTACCTACCCCTGCGGGAAAACGGCGTGATGGTTAGTTAGTTTAGTTAGTTAGTTATCATCAAAGTTAGTTTGAACGCGAGCAATTCCCGCCCGAATGTTACGTTGGGATTTATCGGACTATCCCCACGGTATTTCAAATTCACACACTAGTGCGCTTGCGCGGGTCTCCGATTCCCTACAATCGCGAACGAAACGCAAGGAATGAACGAAAATGCTTAAAGTGACAATACGGGCTATCCCCCAAGTGCACAGTACGTTCTGCGCACTGAGAAATGCACTGGTTATGCAAATGTTATGTATGGTTCGTGCGCTGATCGACTGTCAGCTGGTCAGCGTGAGTTTGGTTCGTGCCGGTTCGCTTTAATTTGTTGTATTTTATTTCTGCAAAATGCTGCACTGCAAAATGTTGAAATGAAACGCCACTGATGAATGCTCTCCATGATCAAACCATCCACGAATCAATCTGAAGAAATGCGTGGCAATGTGTACTTCCCTTCTGACCCGTAGAAGATTCGTTCCAAGCATACCTAAAAGAAAGTCGTTATTATAGAGCCACAGGTAATAGCCATACTCCCTCACGTAGAGAAATCTCCGAAATAAGGAACTTATTGTTATAGTTAGGAAATATTGTGGAGGGCCTTACTAAAGATATACAGGTGTGATGACGGGTCTTGAAGAGACTCGAACCAAACCTTATTGTATCTTGAATTTTTTGTTATTGTTTTATTTATTTTTTTCTTACTGCAGCTAAAGCGTCCAGCTTTGCCCTTTAATTAATTCTGCTTTAAAGGGTAGGAAAATCAGATGGGGTAGATATTCAAAATCTCATGTAGACAGCGACTTTTCTCTTGTTTTGAATATCAAGTACGCAATTTCATTATTTTCAGAATAAATCTGAATATTAGCCCAAGAAAAAAGAAACCCACCACAGAAACTCTATTTACAATGTTTGTTTATATAGAAATATTGTTGTTCATCTTTGGACGGATGGAATTTATTCTTTGTCATTTCTTTGTATATTTTTACCGGGAATTTTCTGTCTGTTATGGCCGTATAAAATAAATAACAAAAAAATTGCAGATACTCACTTTTAGCATCGCCTCAGTGAAAAACCACTAATCAGGTTAATGGTGCTTGAAATGGTTTTAACTGTGTGTAGTTCTTTCTTTCTCAACTCCTCTCCTCAGCACTCCCTTCAACCACACAACGTGCCAATTGGTGATGCGATAGACCAACTGGCTCCAGACAGCCCCATCTCTTCACAGAAGAGATGGTAGGGGGGAGAGGATTGACTGCCACACAACAAACCCAACTCAGTCTTGGCAAACACTCTTTGCTCCAGGAATCCAGGAAAATTTACGACACAACTATGTATGTGTAATAGCTAGCTGTTCCGGGCTAGATCTCCCTATACGATGGAAATGGTGGCACTATCGCAGTGCGTTAGTAACGAATTAATGTAGGTTTGGTTAATTACGCAACTTACGACTGTGAAGATTAGCATCTAAACTTTATGCCTTTGAGCCAGCTGCACGCGCTATTATTTACGAAAACTCTTTGTAAACATACAAACGCCGGCAGCCATAAAACGTAGGCTCAGTTTAACGACTGAACAAAACAGAAACATCACACCATTTCTCTGTAGTGGAAGGTAGAGAGAACGGAATGACACACAACTCCACCTGGCGTGGTAGCATGGTCGATCGATATGAAGTTATCGACCGGTTGTCGGTAACTTCTCATCGTTCCCTAGGACAACTGCAGATCTCAAACGTACAAACGACAGTTGATATCGAATATATTAAGGACACTTAGTCATTGTGAACTGTCACCTATTCGTTTGCAATCTGTAGTTGTCGTAGGGAACGATAAGAAGTTACCGATAGTTATCCTATCGATCTTTATAGAGCAAGCGTGCTAGGGCCTCTGGTGTGCTAGCACGGTCGCTCGATATTAAGTTACCGACCGATTGTCGGTAACTTCTCATCGTTCCCTAGGACAACTGCAGATCTCAAACGTACAAACGACAGTCGATATCGATTATATTAAGGACACTTAGTCATTGTGAACTGTCACCTATTCGTTTGCGATCTGCAGTTGTCGTAGGGAACGATGAAAAGTTACCGATAGTTATCCTATCGATTGTTATAGAGCAAGCGTGCTAGGGCCTCTGGTGTGGTAGCATGGTCGATCGATATGAAGTTACCGACCGGTTGTTGGTAACTTCTCATCGTTCCCTAGGACAACTGCAGATCGCTAACGTACAAACGACACTTGATATCGAATATATTAAGGACACTTAGTCATTGTGAACTGTCACCTATTCCTTTGCGATCTGCAGTTGTCCTAGGGAACGATGAGAAGTTACCGACAATCGGTCGGTAACTTCATATCGATTGACCATGCTAGCACCCCTGATATACACAAAAAACGATATACAGTTCTTAATTAGTAAGGATTCTTCATACATGGTTGTTTGACCACTGTACAAATTTTTCAGAAAGTTTATTAGTAAGGCTGGTAAAATGGCGACGTTGTCAGATCAAAACCATATATTTTGTTTAGTAAGAATTTGAAAAACGAAATGTACAGACTTTACACAACGTGCTACAGAAACACCGTTTAACGGCCGCGGAGTGTTTTTTTTAGTAAGGCTGTATGTGTTTAAGATATATATAAGGATAAAGGGCGCTAGTGAGCTAATGTTTACTTCGACTCCATGTTATTTGTGACTGTAAAGTTAAATATTGTGAAAATCTCAGCGATATAGAAAAAACTAGTATAGAAACAATTAAATCATAACATACAGTGTGGATAAACCCTAATAACAACTAGAAACTGAGAAAAACCGCGAAAATACCGCGATTGCGTATTTACATCTCTAGTGCATTTAACGCCCACATACCGAAAAATCTAAGTCTAAGGGATAAAAAGACAATTAACCGAAAGGCAACCGTGAGTAACAACTTATCATAGTGCATTTTTAAATAAAATCAGTGAAATTATAACCTCACTTCTTCTAATGCTATGCAAGATTTACTGTAAGTAACTAACGCCATCTGTTGAAAAACTCAGAAAGTACGTCAACAAGTTCCGAACCATTCGAGATCGAATATCGGCTATTAGTCGCCATATATACGTTTTTCTGTGAAAATCTACGAGAGGGCACCTGTAGTACCAAAACAACAGACTATCTCAAAAATTACCATGGAAGAAATCATGAACGCACTTCGTAAGATCCAGAGCGAACTCGATGCACAGCAAAGTACAATCCTAAAATGCGGAGAAAAAGTAACAGAAACAGTTACTCAAAATATGAACAACATACTGGAGGAAAAGTTTAAAATTTTGGATGAAAAATACGAAAACCTCAAAGAAAAGTTGGAAACCAAGAAAAACTACTTTATTTCATGGAAAAACAGGCAAGAAAAAATAATATCGTCTTTTTTGGCATTGAGGAAACCGAAACCTCATACCAAATATTGGAAAACATTATTATCAACTTTGTAAAGGAATATTTCTCTCTAGACCTAGATCACAGAGATATCCAAGAAGTTCAGAGAATAGGCAAAAAAGGAGAAAAACCTCGACCAATAATTGCTACATAAAATAATCTTTCCTTTATTATCAATATATAAAAATGAATCCCTGTTTCCCTTGGTCACGCCATAATTTCAGAACGGCTTTACATATTTCATTCATCTTTTTTTTAAGTTTTCTAAGACTTTGTAGAAGGTTCTAACGGAAAGAAAAATTAAGAAGATTGCGCAGAAAATTGGATAATTTCGGAAAACCTAACGACCATTTTAACTTCACTTGAACGTTTGAGATTTCGCGCGTTTGTTATATTTAGAGATATTTCCTATATTTAGAAGGTGGAAGGGGAATTCGTGAGGGGAGAGGTTCGCGTGAAGGGTGACAGCGGGAGAAGGGAGGGGGAACACGGCGAAGGTAAAAAGTAAAAAAAAAGAACGCGGGAGGGGAACAGGATGAGAGTGGGGAAGAGGTGGCGGAAGGAGATAGGGGACGAATGGGAAAGGACACGCAGGGAGAAATAATTTCTTTATTTAAGTGGCATTTCAACGCATGCCGGGATCAGCTAATACAATAATTATTATGAGTACAATGATTTTAGAGAAAAAAAATTAAAAAAAAAAAAAACTATTTAAAAAAGTGGTTCTTTTTCATAGCGCTTTTTTCTTTACATTAAATGGAACCAGTTATTTTATAAACATCGAAATATTTTCCCAACCCTACTCCGTGACAGTGTCCTTAGGTGACACTTGTCCCTGCGCGCCCCGGTTCTGGCGATAATCGAATCACGTGACCTTTGCGTATGAAAAACTTCACTGATTGAATTCACGGAGACCGGAGTCGAGGTCGGGGGTGAAGCATCCCCTGTCTGGGCGCTCATAGGGACAAATATACTCTCCACGATTGCTCACTACATTTGGGAAGATTCACCTAGTCAGGTCAATTTATTCATTTTTTATTTTAATTTTTTTCAAACCTCACACTGGTAATTTTGGAATACACCGGAAAAATAAATTTAAATAAAATAATATTAATGACAAAATAAGATCATTTATTGGATAACCAAACCTTCTGCTATAGGTCAGCCTCAGTCCCCGTTCGCTAGGTTTGCTGACTTAGCAAAAGTGTCCAGGTTCATGGGGTGAGTTTTTCAGCTTCTTGGCGGCGAATACGTCTGCCCACAAACTGCGTGGCAAACTGAATCGGGAGAGTTTGGTTGAGGGAGACCTTTTGACCTCTCCAGCAGGACACTCTAAGAACATCGCCTTGCACCGGAATGGGCGGGATAGATTCACAAGTCCGTCACTCCTGGACACACTGACCCTAAGATTACCCTATCTACTCCTCCTATTTTTTCCTTCCCAGAACCTTTATTTTCCTAAAAAGACCCTCCATACAGCATTCTCAAATATGAAATTGGCTTTCAGGAGATTTTTCCCCATGGCAAAGGTGTGGGACTATTGGATAAGAATGTATATGTAATATTTTATTCATTCATTTTATATTTAGTATTATTAGGATGTTCAATAAAAAATGTAATTGTATGGAATGTAATCGATGGAAAAAGGCATTAATATTTGCGTGTTATTAAAGCTGTATTTTTGATGTACTCATATCGATTTAAAGCTAAAATATTCGATACTGTACACGGGCTGTTCAAAAAATAAGGTGAATTTTAGTTTTTCTAGATAAATATTTATTTATTCATCAATATCTATTTTTTCCCCTTCAAAGTAATCCTTCTCATATATAATACACTTGTGCGAGCGCTTTTTCCAACCCTCGAAGCACTTCTGATGAGGACTTTTCGGTATGGCCTTGAGCTCATCCGGCGATGCGGTCTTTATGTCTTAAATTGTGGCAAAACTCCGTTCTTTCATGGGTTTTTTCAGTTTTGGGAACAGGAAAATCAGCATTATCGTGAATATTCAAAAGCCATGAATTGTTTTTTCTCAAATCCGGGCGATTTCTTCGTATAGCTTCAAAAAGTTTGACTGCACGAACCAACCGAAATGCCGACATCCTCAGCAACTTCTCTAATAGTCATTCGACGATTGTCCGTAACAATTTTCTTCACTTAACGTAACGTTTTCATTGGCTGTCGACGAACTGGGACTTCCAGGGCGGGCTTTCTGTGAAGACCTTGTACCACTTAAAAACTTCTTTTTTTTGTTGCTCAAAGTAGACTCGTAGTAGCCAAAGTAGACAAATGCCACAGTTATCATTTTAAAGTAGTTGGAGCACTTAATTTTATTTTTCACTCAAAACTTAATAAAGATTCTTTGTAAATTTTTTTCGATAGCACAAAATTGCCAAGCACACCAAAACACGTCTAACCTTTATATCTGTAAAAAACAAACTACACAGGCAAAATGACTGATAATGTCAACATATGTTGGGGACATGTGTACACCAACATAACAATATTTTTTTCGAAAATCTAATATACGCAGCCCGAGAAAAGTGAAAATTAACCTTGTTTTTTTACTGATCTTGTATGTATATATTTGGCAACATTTTTTCATAGATTTGTCGCTCGTGTGAAGGATGCCCGTTTTAACCCATTTCATACAAATCTTATTTAAGATTTCACTCAAATCTTTTTATGTCGTAATTATATAAATTTAAATTACTACCCAAAAACGCACTACTTACGACGTATTATTTTTTATTTTATATTTCATTATATTAACACTTGAAAATTAAGTTTGGTATGAAACATGCCGCACAAGAAATAAACATTGAATTTTGGAATTGGGAATCAGATTCAGTACGTTGTGTCATGTTATTGATCATTTTGATTCATTTAGACAGTTTTGCCAGTCTATTGTCTATTGTAGTGCGGGTGTTGTGTGTGTATCACGCTACTGCCCATAATTTGTTTGTCACTTTGACTAACAAAACGTGAAACCAATTTTGTCAGTTTATTAATTAAATAATCAATGCCGTAGTCGGATAGCACACCGAATTTTAAATGTGTCCAAGGTAAAAATATTTTGTTGTATTATTGTTGGATGTTTAAAATAATTAACAAAGTACACTGAGGATTATGCACATACCTCCAAACTTATTCTGAAAAGTTTATGAAAATATAAGTACCTACCTAAGGATAAATTATTTTTTTAAATATTTATTTAGTACAAAATTATACACCTGTATTTAAAAATTAATGTTTGTTTGTTTGTTGGTATTTTGTGCGCTGCCATACCGTTCATCTGATTGCGATGAAACTTTGGGGATTTGATGTGTGCATGCCCGCGATAGTTATATGATAGTGAGCTCTGGAGTTATGAAATAGTTTCTATACTATTTATCCCATTACGATGAAAATTTGGTTAGGTGTTGTGAACGTGCCTGCAAAGGTTTCTAAAATGCGATATTTATATATTGGTGAACTATGGCGTTATGAAAGTCAAAAACGAGTTTTTTGAAAAAAAGGTGTATTTTATTGAGTTTAGCGGTAGGGAAAAAACGCGGGAGGAGGGAAGGCGGTGAAGGTGGAAGGAGAATGCGTGAGGGGGGGTGTTGAGAGAAGCGGGTCAGCGGTAGAGGGGAGCGGAACGCGGGGAAGGTGAAAGGGGAACGCTGGAGGGGAAGGAGACGCGGGAGGAGATGAGGAGACGGAAGGGGAACAGGGACGAATGGGAAAGGACACGCAAGGATTTAAAAAAATTATTTAAGTTGTGTTGCAACACATGTCGGGTATCCGCTAGTTGTTTGTAAAATGTTTTGACTGCCCAACTAGGAGGAACCCGGTTTAGGACAGTCAAATTAGGATGAAAAAAGTTTTCAATTGCGTTCGGTTAAAAAAAGGTTCGTAAACATTTTTCAAATGTCGCGCGAAGCTTTTGCGAAAAAGGTGCAGAACCTCCTAAGTTCTCACTTTATTTGATCGAAATTGCAATAAGAAAATCATGTGTACATTTTACATTATTTAGTAAATTTATGAGTACACTTAATTTTGAAAAACCATTTTTTTATAGTTTTTCTAAGATTTTCGTGAAAAAATAACATATTTTCTAAGAATTTCTGTTACCTTACCAGAAATAATCAAAAACATGAATAACAATTTCATCTGAACAACTGAATATTTTAACATATATATATAAAGAAATAACGAACACGATAAAATATCCCCATACACACAAGCTTAGCTTTATTGTACAGGTACATCTCACATACGAGTATATAACAAATGAAATTATTACTTTGTATATTTTAACATATTTTCTGTAAATTACGTAACTTTATTTTTTTGAATAAACAATTAATCGGATATTAACGTGATTCTAACCAATTTTTGACTCATATACCACTTTATCTACCACTTCATAATTCAGTGGTGAACCTTCAGTACATTTGATTGGAACTGGAATTGGTTTGTAAGTACATCCATAAATAATTGGCAAAAACTGGTTTTGTTAATCAATTGCAGCGAAAATATTAATTAACTATTCATAATAATTATTACAAACCTTCAAAAATATTAAAAAACAAAAAAAAATTGGATGGTTGTTATTCCGAAACGTCCAATTTATGTTGTTAATTGTTTTCATAATATATTCACAACCATGAGTAGAAAACATCTGAAAAATAAGGTCTCAAGTAATTATTAATATACACTGATATTCACAAGTGCAATATTTTTTACACCCCTGCATTCTGAAAGGTCATTTGGCAAAAAAATCCCAGATTGTCATATTAAAAATAATTACGCTTATCGTCATCTATTCCCACGATTAAATTTGGAGTTAACTCCTTACAATACATCGCTTATTTATATGCAATACAGCGTCTAAAACTTCCATTAATAAACAAAATAAAGATTGGCAGAAGCTCTTAAAGGTTATTTCTCAGCAGCTTTTTAACCAGTAAAACAATCTTTCTTTGGAACTCTCTAAACTTTATATGTCTTCCTTTAAGTATTTAAGAAATATTTTTAATTAATCCTGTTAAGCCTGGTATACTGCTTTAAAATCTATGTACACTCTTCATTGACCTTCCTTTTAAATTCATATATGTAAAAATAATTTTATTTTAAATGTAAAATGTTGTCTTTCCCGAGTTAAGTTTTATTAAACTAATTGCGAATAATGTACTATAGTAATGTTTTTATAAATATTTTCTAATGTCATATTACTACTTAAATAAATAAAAAAAACCGATTTGAAAAATATATCTCAGAATTCCTAAACTAATTTATTTATTATTTCTACTCAATATGAAAAAAAAATCTTTTAAAACTCTTAAATAGCAGTAACATGTATTTATTTTATAATGTACAAATTATGTACGTAGGTATTTAATTCAAGATTCCAGAAATATAATGTTTAACGAGATATTGAGATCAAACCCAATTTTTCTAAAATATAGCAAAGTATTTAAAAAATTGTAACTTCAATCAATCAAAGAATAGCAGCAAAATATTGTTTAAAATAAATTTAATAAGGCTCACGATTACTCCTAAATCTGATTTCCAAACACGGCTTAAGCCATTTCAAGCAACGTTTCAATTCTGAATGGTTTCAATCAGTTTTTTTTTCATTTCAATGGTTTCCATATTTTACCAGGACGATACTGAGAGTTTCTTCAACTCTGGAAGTATTTCCATTATACGCAACAATCTGATAACACACATTAAACAAATAAATAAAAAATCAACATTTTGTTTATTTTGGTATTTCGGTATTATCTACTCTTATTCTCAAAAAATTATGATATTGTATGTGTTTTTATATATTTTTTTATGTTGACCGATACATTTTCTATAACGATTTAAAGTGTGCCATTTTCGATTTGCCGCTAAAAGGACATGTTCGTTTTTATTAGCGAATTCGGCGGTGTTGACATCACGTCGGGCAACGTTGGTAACAGACGTCTTACCAGCCAGTGGCTTTTCTTTGTTTTAATGACGTTGTAGCCAGTTGGAACCGTTTCGGAGGGAGCAATTATTTAGATCAATAATATGAATGAAAATGTGAAAATTACACATTTTTAATACAAGGATCATAATTGGAATAATTAACTTTAAATCTTCCTGACATTTTTAACGGTATTCATAGTTTGTGAAAATAAAGAAAATAAATAGTTCATTCTAATTTTTCTTTTCTTGATTTTTTGATTCCTGAAGTAATAATGTCAACTCACGTCGCGCACAAAAATCAAACTCGTAATTAATTTTTGATCGGTTGCCAGCGAGTTTATTTTTCTGAAAATGTAGAGTTGGAAATGGCCGTAAAATTGAAATTATATATTATTCAGGGCGATTTCATCGCTCTATTGACAAATCAAATAAGCATTCTGCCCCTTCCCATCCCCTGGTCCTTCTCCCTTGCTTCTGGTACTGCTTCCAAGGACCAGGAAACATTTTATTTTTTTATGTAATTTGAATATGATAATTTATTGTAATTTTCCCTGAACGAAATCCAATATGTCGGACACAGATGATGGTATTCTGTACCTTTTTTTGATTGTTCGGAGTTCCATAACACCGAGTAAATCAACATCGGAAATATTTATAAGGTGAATAATAATATTTTGTAATATATTTAAATAAAAAAAAAATACCGGCTAGATTGTTAGTTTGTAGATAAATTAACCATAAATTATGTAGTAATGTGACACATTGCATACGATAACACACCCATTAGTCAACTACCCTGTATTTATAAATATTGTTTGATAGGTTTGCAGTTGCATTTTTAAATAAAAATCAGACACAGGTATCATTTAACAGGTTTTGATTGTTTTTATTTTTTTAGGGAAAAAAATACATATTTCACTTTTTGTGAGGTCAAATACATATTTCACTTTCATAATGCAGGGTCCTTGAATGACATGTAGTTTCAGTTGATTTTAATAGACGCCGTTAGGCTTAGAGCTTATATCAAGTTCCGACAGTTGTCCAGAAGTAAGAGCAGTACACCCCGGTCGACGATAGCCAACAAGCTTAGACTCCTAGACGGTTAAAGTCGGTCATGTGACCCAGAAGTATAATATACTGTAAAGACTTAAAGATAAAAAATTAAACAAGATTGTGAAAGGAGCGTATTATCCTTGAAGAGCCACAACGTAAACATTGCATTAAATTTTTGTTAATATTACTGTTGGCTCTGAGTGACATATAATTCTTATACAAGAACCAGGGCTGTTGCGGATGCAAACATTTTGACATCCGCAGATGCGGATGCGGATTATTAGAGGATCACATCTGCGGATGCGGATTTCAGGTTTTTATTAAGATATTTCAATTTAAGTACATAAATAAATGAAAAGCGATTTAATTTTTATATTGGTCTTACTTATTGACCTTATAAGCTTAGAGTTTTTTAAAGAAATATTTTGTTTTGTAATTAATTTTTAAAATTGTTGAATAATAATAGTAAAATTGCAGCCTCCTCAGCCTTCAACCTGTTTCTTAGTGGATCAAAAATTAACTCAGATTCACTAAATAGTTGTTCGCTGGAACACTGGCTGGTGGAGGTGATAAATATCTGCGTGCAAATCTGGAGATAGTTTTAAGTTTACAATGATTGACTTTTCCCCAATTAGTTGGATTTTCATCAAAATCCAAAGTTTATAAAACAAAATTGTAAATCCGAACATTTTTTTTTGCATCATTTTTTTTTCTTCAACAGGTTATCGTTTTTATTCGCGCTAGCGAACAAACAAAACTTCTCTGGGTGCATTGATTTCGGGTGATTTTTCAAAGAAGTAGTAATACGTCCCAAACGCGAGTAACTTTGGCTACATATTTTATACTCGGACCTCTCCGGATCATTTTTGTCTAATTTTAAGTAAGTCCAGATACTGCTTTTTATTGGTGGCTGCATTTTTATTCATTTTTCACTTAAAATTTACAAGGAAATATTCATCAAGCATGGAAAAAAAAAACTTGGATAAACACAGTAAACAAACACTGTAATTGATTCACAATGGGAATTACGTCCATAAGTAAAACAAAACAAACGAAATCTGTAGGATCTTGTCAGCGATGTTTGCCTTTCTATTGGTCAGTTAGCGAACGAAATTCGTGCTAGTTTCTAGCTTCGTTCAACGATTATAGCAACTAGCAAACAAGCGCGATGCAGATATGAATCTGCATCCGTAAAAACACCGCATTACATGATGCGGATGCGGATGAAGACGTCTGAATTAATGCGAATAATCCGCATTTGCGGATGCGGGTGCGAATATTCGTAACACCTCTGATAAGAACATCATAATTTTTTTCTCCTTAGTATGTTTGTTCTATTTTCTGTTTTAAGACTATACGAAAGAAGATTTAAATGGGTACATCCTCGTGGCATATGCTTATTTCACCATTTTCAGCATGTACTGAATAAGTGAATCAATCTGTGAACTGTGATCAATAATTTAAAATGCTTTTTAGGTTACACAACTTGGAAAAGATTGGAATTTTAAAGGTCTGACTTACCCTTGTCTTCCGATATTCGTGGTGTTAAGAATCATTCTTATGGCTTGAGGGATATTGATACCATACATTATCACATATAAGATATTTCTTTATTGTAAACACCGAGAGAGTACAAGGTGTTCACTACCCCGATTTCGTAATTGAGTAGATATTAAATTGCACTGAGAGAATGGTTCATTTCACGAGCTTCTTTAATATAACGATTGTTCCATGTGTTTTTGTGGCAAATGTCACACGAAGATAAATTGGCCACACACTATCAGATAAGAATAGGTACATGGATATGTGGAGGAAGGGAGATGTATATAGTTGCGTCAATAAAAGCGCATTTGTAAAAATAAGGTGCACCAAATACGGTGCTAACAAAAATCGTTTTGATCAAAAGTGTTTTAAGGCGTAATTAAAACAAAAAAAAAATTCAATAACAGTATTAACAATAGATGGAATGCAAAAAAACGACAGTTTTTTGACGCATTTGACTACAAAAAAAAAAACCTTTTATTCAAAAAAAGTCTTGTTTGCCTTGTAAAATTTCTTACAAACGCAACGGCGATATATATATATATTTTATATATATTACAAATCTTATTTCATTGCGTTTCTAAGAATTACGAAAAGTGGTTTTTAGAATAAAGATGAACTCTTTATATGAATGGGTACAAATAATCGAACCTCCTATTTACTATTTATTATAAGAGTAGAGCTTTTCCAAGAGATTCATGTGACAAAATACGTTCAGCGGTTACTTCCAAATCACTAAAAGCCGACTTTCTCATAAATGTGTGAATTTATCTAAGTTATATTACCAACCCACCACATAAACACACAAACTTATTATGAATGCCCAAAGTGAATGGAACTATTGCACCGCCAATTTATGGATTAAAGCAATGTTAATAAATATGGGAAAGAATTAGGGATGGGGAAGGAATAAGGTTATGTGGAAAGTATTACAGGTCAAGTCATTTCAAACAACATCGGTTATGGAAGTTTTTCATCGAGGTAATATGGAGACAAATTTCCAATCTAGAGGAAAAACGATTGACCAAAGCATAACTACTTACTAACTTAATTTTAAAACACAATATTACCTTCTACGTCGGTATACATTTATGGATAAATAATAAAAAACATATATTTTAAGTAATGTTTTTAAATTTTTAAATAAGTAACTAACTGAAAGACGGCCGTCCGTGGTCGAGTGGTAAGACTCTTGACTCCCACTCGGAAGGTCGCGGGTTCGAACCCGGCGTGCAAAAATAAATTTTATTTACTTTGATTAAAAGACAAAATAACTTTGTTTATTTGATTAATTTGTGTCATTTCACGATTAATTAATAAAAATAATATATACTATATTTGGGGCACATTCCAGAAAGATTTATTTACCCTCAGTAATTAAAGATTACTCTCAGTATCGCCCTGGTGTAAGACCACCATTCAGAATTGAAAAGTTGCTTAATAATGGCTTTAGCAATGTTTAGTGACTAGATCTGAATAACCAGGTACTTCCCCACCATACTTTTCTTCATCTCCTTCTCTTCCACACTTACCTTCTCACATAGTCTCACATAGTCTCACTGGCTCCAGACAGGAGCAGTTGGGGCTCTTGTGAGGTTCTCTAAAAAAAAAACAAAAAACCAAGACCAAAGAAACGTCACTATCTCAACGACAATTCTTTTTTTTTTAACTTTCAATAATACTGAAAAAAAATGCTATTCAAGAGGTCCAAATAATAAACACGGCGATTTGACAATTGCAAAAATAATCTTTACTGAACCATTAAAACGGTCGTGGTCTTGAACCGGAAGCGGATCACGCAAACAGATTTACAGGCAGACGAAATGCAAAGTGGTCGAGTTAAAACAATATAATAAAGACTACCGGAAACCGAACCCTGATATTTACACGCGGTCCTATCACATTCTCGCACCTTTTTCGACGCAAACCCTTTAGACTGATAATCGAAAATCTTTTATTCAGTAACGAAGAAAAAAAATATAGACATACCAACATGAAAGAATCCATAAAAAATAATATGTTTGTGTTTGCCTTGGTGGGAATTTTATATGATTGTTTTGTACGCTTACTAATTAATATAGACAATATTTATTTTAAAATAAAAATATATAAATTTGTATTAGACCACTTTTAAATTTTAATTAAACTCTACCGGTTTCGGGAGAAACCTTCCTTCGTCAGGAGTTTTTTCATTGTAAATTAGGGCGAGCCACAAAGTTAATGCTTTTTACGAATATGTAATATTTATTTTAATTAATTTCTTTTTGAATCACAACAAACAAAATATTATAATTACATTGTGTGCGTTAAATATAACCACTTCCTTAACGATAATAAGTTAATTATTAAACCAAAATTATTATTTTTTGAAGACCTCGTGGCAAACCTTAAAATAAGGGTACAAATAGGATAATACCACAGAAAAACCTATTTTTAATTGACCCTCGTCGCACCAACGCACGTCGAAAAGGGGTCAACTTTTTCCTGACTCCCGAATATATATATTTTGTAACAATGTTCTACGATATTATATATACACAGTACGCAGAAGTTATTATGAACTATTTGGTGTTTGACCAAATAATTCATCGACGTTTGTTTCGTACAATTATTTATCTATCTATTCACATAAAGAAGAGTGTCTTAATGGGCAGGTGAATTTGTTTCATTCCGAGATTCAAGCCAAAAAGGTCTCCTTTGTTAAGAGCAATTGACTAGCAGCTGAGAATACAAATTTTAAAATGCTTGCAACTGTACAGGGAGGTTCCAATGAGAAAGATTGATTATTCCCCGTATCAATTTTTTTAAAATTTAAAAATTTTATATCGATTTCTTTCATTCAAAACTTGCTTTAATAGTATTTTTTGATTATAAGTATTTATAATTTTTAAATAATGTCTAAACAAAATAAGTGTGTATAAATTTTTTTAAAATATTTTAGTTTGTAAGACATTAAATAAATAGAAAAACCTGTGGTATTTTTGTCACAAAACACGTTCTCGGATTTATTTTTTTAAGATTTGAATTTAACTAAAAAAATTATTTTTAAAACTGTGTTGATTTATTTTGTTACACGATTATATGATTTGAAATTTGTGTTGTTTAATAGAATCTATCGTGTGAAAATTGAACAAATCTGCCAACGATCAACGGTATAACGGTATAAAAATACACTTAGTTTGTCAAAATTTTAAAACTGCGTGTACCAGATAAAATAACAATCTTTCAAAATATTTTTTTTTTATTTTGTGAAAAAGAATCAATACGTCTAGAATTTGATTTAAAGAGGACCAATTTCCGGTATTCTCTGGTAATACCCTCTTAATGTTGATTAGAGGTGGAATTTTATAAAATCTTAAAATTAGTTTTAGGTGAGGAGGAGAGGAAGATGAATATAGGATAAGGATAGGAGTTGCTCCTGATACTTTCCACACTCTTGTATTGATATTCGATCGTACACGTTACTTCTAATCAATATTTCTAAAAATGACTATATTTTGAAATTTTGTGTTATATTGCGCACATATACGGGGAATTGGTGATTTTTTCTAATTCTAGTTCTACATGTGTGCAAATGAAAAAAATGGATAGTCGTGTTGATTTTGTTGGAATATGAATTTTTATTAAGTTGGTAAGCTCTAACGAGTCCAGGCAATTATTAAAAAATGTATGTACTAATATTTGGGCAAAAAATAAACGTCGTGTATGAAGGAATCGGAGTTATGATAATTAATAGATTCGGTGTAATTTGAAAATGTAATTTTAGTACATCTTGAATACATTTTGCATATTATTGGCAGTTGATCCACAGAACTGAAAGTATAACAGAACTCGAATAAAACTTTCACAGAATTTAAAAATTAACTTCGAAATTTTTTGAATTGTTAAAATTCTGTGTAACCATCTAACTAATAAATGGACAAGGCCATCAAGGTACACTGATACATAATTCATTACGGTAGCCAAGAATCCTTGTCTGACAAAGATTTCATCATAATCCGATTCTTCTTCCAACAAAGATGTACCATTTAGCAATAGAGGCATTAATATTTTAGTATAATAAAATTTGGCCTCTCGTCCGAGGAATTAGTGGTCTTTTCCGTTGTGTGGACAATCCAATCCCGCGAACAAAGGGCGTCCGTACAAAGGGGTATTTTGCTGTATTTTGTTTTTCCTTGTTTGCTAAATCCGCGCTAACACGGCGAATAATGAGGAAATCTCTTTGTGCCCGCTCTCACATGCTAACTCTTATTGTGGCGATAATTACTAACCGAGACCAGGGGCGGCTCGTGGCGGGCAGTGGCGAACACCCAACGGTTTAAAAATATACCGTCCATTTTAATGCGCGGGCTGTTTCATGCATTACAAAAATGAATGCTGTACAGTTGAACAATGTGTGGCGTACAATAGTCCCAGCTGTGTGAAATTGGGGTAGTTTTTTTAATATTAGCACCACACATAAGGCCCTGAGGAAAATAATCTATAAAAAATATGAGGGGTGGATAGGAATCTGTGGGTGAGTGTGTGGTAAGAGAGCGACAGACGTGTGAATCGATCCCTTCCACTGCGGTGCATGGCGATATTGCAAGAGTCCTGCTGGAGAATTCAAAAGGTATCTCTCAACCAGTTTCTTAAGATACGGCCTGCTATGCATTTGGTGGGCAGACGCATCCGCCGCCAAGATCTGGTCAAACCTCACTCCAATTTTATTAAACGTTTTCTGAAATGAAAAAAAAAACTGTTCGAAGTATTATCGAATACCCATCCACTATTTGGTCTCCCAATTACGAGATTCATAATTATAGGACCAAATCCGTATAAATAAAATTAACCCGTGTACCTAACTGCTTATCGCGAAGGTTTATCTGATCAATTTTTAACTTGCAAATTTTGCAAACGACACTCTCTGACTACCAGACGTAACATTCTGATTTATTGCTTCTACACGAAATTATAGATGCATTAGTTGATACCCCATACGTTTTATTTCAAATATACATCTACATTGATATGCTTGATGTAACTCGTCGTAACCAGCTCAGGCACGGGCTCCATCGAAGCCAGAGTTAATTTGGCTTCTCCGAAACTGGGCGTACTGTACAAGGCCTGCAAATACTTTACTATTACACAACTGCTTTAATTATTCAAATCGAGCGCCCCAGGATTGAATTTGACAGCCATCTCTGGTCTGGAGCCTCAAAATATCTTTAAAAAATACCTCGACCCTGTACGAAAACGGGCAGTCCATCAGCTATTAGATTCTCTGGTCTTAAGAAACGGATTACAATCTTTAGAGCACAAGCATCGGGTTGGACTGCTATCCTTGTTCTACCGGTATTTCAATGGAAGATGCTCCTTGAACTAGCGTCATTGATTCTCTCGGTAACAGTGCGTAGTCAGGAAAAAACGTCAAACGCGCGCCTAACATATGCACACAGTTGACACTTGTCACAAGAAAACGGGTCGCATCTATGACTCGTTCTTGAGTTCAACAGCTCGGCTGTGGAACCATTTCCCGGTCTCCGTGTTTTCTACTCGCTACAACCTGGTTCACCCCTTCCTCAAAAAACCTCCACATAGCATCTGCAAAGATGACATAGGCACCAAGCGTGGTCGGTCCATACATGCAGTGGAAGCGCAAAGTCAAAAATCTAGTCAAAAATCTTAGAATATATTTATTCTAGCCGTAAACAGCAATACTGCCAATTCATCGATAACGAGTTCATCGAAAACGAGTTCAACTAACTAAAATTCAACCTAACCTTAAATGTCTCAAATTTATATTTACTCGTCCTAACAATTTTGATAAAAACCCAAATCGCTCTAGTCAAAGACTCACCACTTGCATGTACACGTGTACATTGTACACTAAGGTGGGTCACGAATGTATGGGGAATTTTTTTTCTTGTTTTTATTTGTCTAATAGTGATAAAAGGGTGCTAAATGACGATGAAAAATCACTTAATTTTTTTAATAATATTTGGATATCATCTTCTTCCTCCGGATTGACTTTTAAATTTCACATATTAGAGAAAAAACCACCCTTGTTAAATCTTTAAAAGATGTTAGATAAACAAGTAAAAATGAACAATTTTTCAATAAAACGCAAAATAAAGGGAATGTTTCGAATTATTTACTAAAAACATATACGAATATAATTAAAATTATCTCAAGGTAGTTTATTCAAATACCAGCAAAATCCTTCTTACTCTCAAATTTCGGCATTATTTTGCGAGACTCAATCTTCACCTAAATAAGACCTTCTCTTGCAGACTTCGTACATATAGTAAACAAAGGCTTCAATAATAGTCGTTAAACTTTTTTCAACTGCTTAAGTATGACATGGCAGACGCAGAAGACGCAATCTACCTTCTCCCCCATGAGCTACAAATAATTGAAGATCTTCATCCGATATATTCTTCAGTATTGGGGGTTCGGTTACATTTTGCTTCCAAATAATATGATGCACCGAGGTTTATGTTTGGAAGTTGGAACAGCCCTGTTTTACTTAGTTTCTTACTGCGTGCTTTTAGAACACGACGCGCAGCTAATTCTCGGATATGCTTGTGAGGGTCAGTCAACATTGCAAGCAATAAATTTTTGGGGTGTGCGAGGTAACTGTTTTTTTTCTATAACTGGATCAATTATAGTTTTTAGTTCAGCTGATAAGTTGATAAAGGTGCTGAGATTAATTACCACAGGTGACGTGCTCCATCTTTACAGGTGGTATGAGTTTTAATGCTAAACCAAGCCGGAGCATACACTTTAATAACGTACTTTTCTAAAATAATAAGATTCTCTGAAGGAGCTTCCGTTGAAACATAAAGACGAAGAATTCGGTTAGCACGCGTAAGCTATTTGGCATGAGACGTTTATAGGAGATTTGTGGCATAAATCTTCAGGTAATTCCCCCACCGTAACTGCAGATACTATTTTATACAAATATAACTGATCTGTATCCTCGTCTTTAGTAAATAATTCATGCAACTCTCATCAATTTTCTGAAAATGAACCATAGGCTTTTTTCACAGTTTTACAAAGCTAGTCCTATTGTGCCTGAACATGTTTGAGGTCCAGATGTCTTACCTTCAAGATGTGCGAACAAATGCCGACATGGTAACTCGTTCATGTGAAGCAAGCAAATTATCCATTGCAATGGTTTATAACTTTCGACGTGCCAGAGTTTGGTGCAATAAAACCTAAATATATATTGAGTCTGGCTCTTTTATCAATGAAATATGCTCTTCAATGCATCATTCTCTGAATTGCGTCCCCTCCCATTCCCTGATAATTAATGTTTTATTTTTCCGGCCATCAAAATATATTTGGGGTTTTTTATAAAACTATGTGTAGTGCCCTTAATATTTCCTCTTGTTTTCTTTCGTTCCAAGCGAAGTTTACTTTTGTCAATAACTGGAATATTAAACTTGATGTCATGCAGAACTGCTGGGGAAATAGCTGCCGCTGCCTTATCTGACACTCCATATCTATCACAAGTTTTAGACAGTGTGGAATGATCAATATTGACCGCAGCCTGCTTCTGAGCTTGAGGTACAACATTAGGTTTGAAAACATCTTTACAATCGGATTCATTTGATGTAGAAGACCTGGAAATATCGAGTAGAAAGGTAGTTGGCTTACATGTGCTTTCCTTTTTAGACGGGCACAAGGATTTTTGTTTGAAAAGTTTTCCTTTTAACGGAGTTTTCATTTATTTGTTTTGTTGCAGCGATATCCAGGTTTCCTATTATCTCTTTTCGTGTAGTACGTTAGTCAGTAGTGAAACTCTATTCATTTACAGGTATTTTTTTATCTCTAGGGCAGTCACATTTACAGAAATCATTGCATTTGCAAGACGAAATATCAAACAGCACTTTACTTACGCGGCGGAATTCTTCCATTTTTTTCTCCGGTATTAGTGCAATCGGAGCTCCCCCCACCCTCACCTCACGCCTCCAATAATAAAAACCAGGGCTTTTTGAAAATGATTTCGTAAATATATACTGTATTTGCTACGGAAGATTATAAAAAAAATTGTTAAAAAGATTCATAGTAACTTTTATACACACTACAAATAACCTCTAAAATTTAAAATTTTCAAAACTTTGAAGTCAATCCGGAGGAAGAAGATACTATCAAAAAATTTAAAAATTTTAAACACGTCGTTTTGAACCCATTTGACACCCTTTTATTGCTCTTAGAATTTGATATTAACACTTTTTTAAAATGACCCACCTTATTGTACACAGTGCCTTATTGCAAAACCAGGCTGGCCCAAAGGCACATCTATATTGCCCCAAAATTGTTCAATTCCTTACCCGATTCCACCAGCACATGCCAAAACTTGAACTTATATAAATAATATATTAAAAGTTGGTAAAAAATATGGAAGTAAATAATTTTTTCCTATAATTTTGTACTTTCAGTATCGATCTGCATTTAAAAAATATATATTGTACTACTATTTTTTAAGATATTAAATAATTTCTATCGAATTCCGTCTTGAATGTTTTGAATTCTCCCCGCCCCACTTCCCCTGTATAACAACGCCAGCAATCCCCGTTCCTAGAAGCTGAGAGGACTCACGAGTGCATCTATGGATTTGGTAGCCCGGTAAATGTTGTATTTTTATGAAAAGGCTGGGTCGTAATAATTGAATCACGGCAGCTTTCTTATTATAGCTTTCACCATTTTGCTATTATCGACGACATCTTTGTTGCCCGATTCCTTCGCGTCAGTATTCGTATACGTATTTAGTATTCAGTTTCAGTTTACCGGTGTGCGAGCAAATGGCCAATGTCAGACGTGTGATAAAATTTTCGGATTTATTATTAGAAATCGACATAGGTACGCAAATAAAAAAATGTAATGCAAACGTAGATAAAGTTTTTAAAGTCGCTTACGGATGAATTTTTTTAGTTTTTTATGTTAGAATATAACGACTAACATCTGGTTAAAACCAATTTATTTTAACGTAGATTATTAATTCTCCGGTTTTGGAAGTACAAGTTTGGGAGGCGGGATTGGGGAACGCCGCCCAGGAACCATTTATTGGATAACCAACACCTCCGCCATAGGTCACTCGAAGTGGTTCACTACGTTTCTATATTTCACGATTGTCTATTGAATTTGAACGCCTGTCATTGATAAATATACGGATGTGAAAGAAGATATAAAGAGGCCTGTAAGGGCATTCGAAAATCTCTCCCATTTTTAACAACTATTAATTTGCACTTATAAAAATTCATATTATATGAGTATTTATTTATTTGTATCAGTCGGGAACAAAACACCAAAACACTGCACTATTTATTTGTGTTAAACACTTAAGACGATAGACTTCGCTTTTCGGCCCATACAAAAAGGACGCGCGGGAAAAAACACTTTTCTACATCGAAAATTGCACAAAATGAATATATACATTTTATACAGCCTTCTAGAGGGTGAAAACTATGTTGGTATATTTTCGAATTTTCGATGCGTTTCGTATTAACGTAAACATTCACTGTCAAACATGTACGATTTATCAAAAAATGTTATTTAAGGAAAAAGTGCTGCTGACTCAACTCTCATAAAGAATTATAAAATTATAAAAAGCTACCGACGTAGCTTCTTCTTTCTAAAAAACATATATTTTTTTAAATTTCAATTTCGTGAAAGTTTCGGTGTAGAAAAGTGTATTCTCCATAAACCCCTTTTCGAGCGATTTCTGTAGGTAAATTTGAGCGTTGTCTCATTCGCAAATTTCGCATTCGCATGTATTGTAAGTGTGCGTGAGCTTATTGTGAGCGGGACAGAATGACAGTCGCGGGTGTTCCGCGTGTCGTTCAAAGTCTAGCCTCTTAAACCTTGCCAAAACGAGATTGTTTTAATAAATATAAATATAAGTTTTTAAAATAACAATGCAATTGTTTTAATTAGTTTCTTTAGTGGACTGTTTAAGGTTAGTCCGCTCCTGCCTGAGACACTTAAAGCTTTAATCCTTGGGGGCAAATAAGACGTAACCCAGCGAGCATGTCTTGTTGTTGTTGCGAGTTAGCGGAAGCCTTAATAATGTTATGTTGAGACGTTCTGGAGCTTTTGAACCGTTAACGGTACTAACAATAATACATTACGAGGTGTTTTTTTAATAAGCTAATAAAAAGGTGTATTTGAGATTATAAAAAGTGAAAAAGAAACGAATTAATTGTTTTTAACATCGTTTGTGACATTCTCTAAATTTGGATAGACAAAAATAACGTTCATATTTTTATTAGAAAAACTCTCTTTTTAACTTTTGAAGGTTATTCCCATCAATGTAATATGTCATTGAAGAAGAAGATAACAATAATAATCTAATTTTTTTAAATATGAAAATAAACAAGACACAGAAAAATAATAAAAGATAACGGTCGCAACTGGGACTCGAACCCAGAATCTTGCGTCTTACCGGGACATACACCTCTACCAATTGGGCTACTGCGATCTTATATGAGACTGTCTTGTGATGGCAGCACTGCACTTCTGGCAGGGTCCTATTTACAAGCGATGGAGCCAACTCCTGATGAGTTAAAAAAAAAAACTTTATTTTCATGTTTTTTTTTTCTGTATTATTTTTATTCTGTTTTATCTTCTTACTATGTGTGCAGTATCTCACAATATATATGTAAATTTTTAATATTAATTTGATAATATGTTCTATGTATAATATGGAGCTCGTGGGATTGCACCACCCTCCCCGAGATCTGGAATAAACAATAAAAAATAAAAAAAAAATAAAAAAAAAAAAAATTTGTCAACTTCATATTTCAAATTTCAGAATTAACAATATTATCTTCGACTAATGTTTTTTTCCATATTATTGGCAGCTACCTTTTTTATTGGAAACAAGTATTCAAAGAATGTATTTGTTACCTAGATAGTTCCAGTTGCTACCGTTATCTTTTATTATTTTTCTGTGTCTTGTTTATCTAATTTTTATGCAGATTCTGAACTATTTTGATTGGTTCGTCGATCTCGAACACTTTCTTATTCCCGCATCACTTAGTTTCTTACTAATTAGGGCGAGGGATGTTATTGGACATTATTGGATGGATTAGATTGGATGTTATTGGACGATAAAAAGTCGTGTTTTTGCTCTAGAAAGCAAGTTGATTCCCGGTGCTTATTGCGCTATTTGAAGTGAACTTCTGGCAGAACTGGCCCAAGAGACCCTTCGTAAAGCGTCAGCTTCGGAATTAAGCTAACCCAGAGGTAGAAAATACTCGTCTAAATCGTTTTGGTAAAACAATGGGTTATGGGAACAATTAGGTTTTCTTTGAGATTACCGACACAGGGGCAACTACTATTGTTGAACTGTTATAAATACATATAATACTTGCAAATTGATTGTACCAAAATAAAAATAGTTGAATTTTTTTAAATAAAAACTCTCGTTTTAACTTTTGAAGGTTATTCTCATCAATGTAATATATTAATGTATGTACCTAATACATCCCATTTGCGACCGTTATCTTTTATTATTATTTTGTTTCTTGTTCATTTTCATATTTTAATTTAGATTATTATTGTTTTCTTCTTCTTCAATGATATTTTGGGAGTGATGTATATTGGGGGATCCATTGGTGGATCCACACGTGGACTCCAGACACGTTGACGTTACCAAAAGGATGGTCGGTGTATTTAAATTAATACTATGGTGAACGTTTAATTCTCATTTATTAATTGACTCCACACCGACACAGGTTATTAAATTAATATCAGAAGGATTCAACAAAGGTAGCGTACGAAAAGAAGCGAATCGACGATCGGGGCCGTGAAACCAGAATGACAGGCAAGTTTGCCGTGCGTCTCACGCGGGGCCTTTAGTGTTGCCCGTGCAGTAAAATATTTAAACGGCTATTCAATGCGTACGCTACGCTCCGCTACAATATAAAAGTAATTGAATTCACCTTTAAAATTGTGCATTTATTTATTTATCACCTCAATATGTGTAAGTTTCAACATAACCAGTTTATTTTCAAGGGACAATATTCCCAGGAAAATTCCGTAGGGAACAATATTAGGACCAATTCTCTGCATACGAGTATATTTATTTTGTCTCACTAATTTAAAAAAGTAATATTTTTTCAATACTATGGATGTATGTATTTGTTCACGATAATATGTTATGGAAGTGGTGAAGGAAGATTTCCTTAAACTTATATTAATGCTCATTTTGTGTAATAATAATAATAATAATAATAATTGGATAATTTGTAGAGCGCCGTTTTTGTGAGAAATCACCTCAAGGGCGCTGTACATCTTATTATGACTTCTTAGGCTCTACCTAGAACTATTATTTACAAATGGACACAGAGAACATACTTACCTGGCAGGTCACTTCCGATAAACACACTTTAATTAGAAAGTTTATGCTTGGAGGAGATACGACTTTGCACGCGGAGGACGCTATATTAAAACACTGACATTGCATAACTTTACATTTGCTACACCATCATTTTTCATATTACATTTATAAGAAGATTACTGCCAAAAATGGAGTTAATAAAATGAAGTTATTTCGAAAGACTTGTGAATTTAGGACTCATTAGGACTGGAGGAATTGAATGAAATTAGATGTACAAATAATTCACCATTAAGAATTTGTTAACATTTTTATGCAATTAGTTATTTACTATGTCGCGGGCTGAGAAGGTGAAAGTGAAGGTTTTTGTTTTTGGCTTTATGGGTACGACTGTCTAAAAAGGTGAGTTTTAAGTTTAGCTCTGAATTTCGCCGAGTCTGTGATCATTCTTAAGTCATGTGGCAGTCCATTCCAGGCTTTAGGTCCCGACACTCCGAAAGCACGCTCACCGAACTTAGTATTTGGTGTGCGCTTTGGCTCCTTCAACCTTCCGATTGCTGATGATGCCGCTGACCTAAGAGTTGACTGTCGAGAATTGGAGTTTTCTGGGATACACATTTCTGATAAGTAAGCAGGAGCCATTCCATTAAGGGACTTAAATACCATCCAGCAGAGCTTGAACTGGATTCTTTCAGGACATTTGAGCCAATGAAGATTTTTGAGATGCTCTGAAATATGGGAATATTTAGATACGCCGGTGATAAGTCTCGCCGCAGCGTTGAAAACGGATTGTAATTTGTTGATTTGATATTTTGGGAGACTTGCATATATTCCGTTGCAATAATCTAGGCGTGAAACAACATACGAATTGACTAGTAATTTAGTCGCCTCTGTTGGCAAGTTTCTTCGCACTGCTTTAATTTGCCTTAATTGAAAGAACCCAGTGCTTACAGTTCTGTTCACTTGAGTTTTAAGGGGAAAATCAGCATCCAGATTGACACCCAGTAGTTTAATACATGTCTTAGGAGTGATATCACTTCCTGAAATGGATATTGGGGAGTTATCGATGTTATGCTGACGTCTGCTTGTGGCGGTCCAGAGAAATTCAGTCTTTGATGGATTCAGCTTTAATCTATTTGAGGTCATCCAGCGGGTGATTGCTTCTAGACACTCAGTTATGCGAATTTTTAGACTGTCTATTTCCTCTGGTAAGCAGTAAAAGTACACTTGCTGGTCATCAGCGTAGCAGTGAGATAGAAGACCAAATGATTCGATTATTTTAGCGACATCATTTGTGAAGAGGATGAAGAGAAGTGGGCCCAGAACAGACCCCTGGGGTACTCCAGATGAAAGGGTTGCATATATTGATTGTTTTTTCCCCACCTTTACGGCTTGCCTACGATTAGCCAAGTACGATGTCAGCCAGCTCTTAACGTCGCAGTTTAAACCAAAGGATTCTTCTAACCGTTTAATGAGGAAATCGTGGTCAATCGTGTCAAAAGCGGCACTCATGTCCAAGACTGAAAGGAGTGCCAATTTGCCCGACTCGATAGCAAGAGTTATATCCGACAGAACACGTAGTAATCCAGTTGAGTGAAACCTTCTATATGCAGATTGGTATTTAGTCAGCAATTCATTTGAATTTAAGTGACATATTATCTGTGAAGCAGTGAT
This sequence comes from Limnephilus auricula, assembly GCA_951813805.1. NCBI lineage: Eukaryota > Metazoa > Arthropoda > Insecta > Trichoptera > Limnephilidae > Limnephilus > Limnephilus auricula. Next base: position 43,845,262 of record OX638389.1, on the reverse strand, counting down.
TTTTTCTAAGATTTTGGATATAAATGGGAGATTTGAAACGGGTCGGTAGTTTGAAAGATCTTCAGCGTCCAATTGCGGTTTTTTTATTAATGGAGTTACGACAGCTGATTTAAAGGATATTGGGAATTCACCGATGCTAAATGACTTATTGAAAAGATGAACTAGAAAGGGAGATATTTCATTGCAACACTTTTTTAGCAACCACGTTGGAATAGGATCGAGAGAGCATTGCTTGTTCGGTGAAGTAAGTATTACCTTCTTTACTTCTTCAAAGGATGTAGGTTTAAAGGCAGAAAATTTTACGCTATTACATCTTGTAAAAGATGGTGGTGGAGCGGATGCTGTTAGGGCGCGTATTGACTTAATTTTGTCGAGAAAAAAGTTAGAGAAGATTTCTGGACCTATTTCGGTTGTATTTTGTGTACGGACATCGGCAACGACCGTCTTAATTGAGTTCCAGAGACTTCGTGGATTTTGACGCTCTGAATCGATTCTACTTTTCCAGTATTCAGACCTTTTCGAACGAATCAATAAAGTATATTCTTTTTGAGCCTGCATTCAATCGTCCCGTGAAGTAACCCCCGAGTGTCTGTAGGACCTCTCCAATTTACGCATTGATCTCTTCTGGCTTCGACATTCTTCGTCAAACCAGTCGTCAGACTTTCGCAGTCGTCGAGTTTTTGTAGAGGTTGGAGCATATTTGTTCAAAAGGGTTGAAAGTACAGAATTATAATGTTCGGCTAGTTTAGTTGGTGACTCTGTATCCCAAATGCTATGTGTGCAAAGAAGAGAAGATTTTAGGTCTGACAAACAAAAATGTCAAAAACTGTAGGTGAATATGCTAATTAATATCACACTGGAGTGACGCTAAACATCGCCAATCTCCGGTACATGGTGATATTTTCCGCAAGAAAACTAGTCGTTTTTAACGACTCCTTCTTGAGCTCAATATCTTGGCCGTGGAACCACTTTGGTCAATTCATCTATCAGACATCACAAATCTCTTCAAAACCAATATTCATTCCTTTGAGCGCACGTGTTATGTTAATGCTCTTTCGCACAGCAACCCCAAATATGACATTACTGATACATATTCTCAATATATTACGCAAAGACATTCAAATTTAAATTAAATTATGTAAGTTTATTCGATCCATTGTAGGTATTTAAACGACTATACATATATTATCTTACTAATATTATAAACGCGAAAGTTTGAATGGATGTATGTGTGTTTGTTACTCTTTCACGCAAAATTTACTGAATGGGTTTTAATGAAACTTTACAATAATATAGCTCATACATCAGAATAACATATAGGCTATAATTTATAGATCTAGCTATTTATTTTCATTTTGTTGAAAATAATAATTATTGTTTAATAGTAAATGTCAAAATTTGAGAATGACATTTTGCAAAACAATGATTGTTAAATCAAAATTCTATTTTATAAAATATTTAAATCAGTTAATTTATTTAAAGTACTTGCCTATACTTTGAATTGAATGAAGAATTATGGATATTTTAAATAAATAGATTTAAAATTTTGGTACAAACGTATGGGACCTAGGAAAAGAAAATAGATTACTCGATCCTACGCGGATGAAGTCGCGGGCAGAAGCTAGTGTACTATAATTTTGAAAACATGATAATGGTTTAATTTTTGTGTGACTCTAACGTCAACATAGAACATTTAAAAACAGCTAATTCGGAACGCATACCGTTGTCCTGTTGACAGTAGTATTCAAAACAGTTTTTGAACGTTGCCATTCGTTGCCAATGAACTTATTTATCAATTTAGTACCTACGCGAAATCTATTTTTTAAACAACATATATTTATAAGGGTTACCAGAATGTTCAGTGGAAACTTTTTAAGTGTATGAATATTGAGTACAAACTTTTCATTGGATGTTAATTCCGCACATTATAATTTTAAATTATTAATTCGCACATTATTTTTTTAGTCTTCTGTCATGTCTCGAAACGTCGAAATATGATAATTGGGTTTTTTAACCTTAGGTTAGGTTAGGTTAGGTTAGGTTAGGTTAGGTTAGGTAAGGTTATTCATAGTCTTGTGTCATGTCTCGAAACGTCGAAATATGATAATTGGGTTTTTTAACCTTAGGTTAGGTTAGGTTAGGTTAGGTTAGGTTAGGTTAGGTTAGGTAAGGTTAATGTGAGTTATGATGTTACGAATTATCATGTGAGGAAGTATCGTGTGTTAATAAATTTACTATGGGAGTTCAGACGCTGAGATCTAATAGTCCGATTAGATATGGAACCATTTAAAAGTACGTCTTCTTATGTCGATTCCTTATTGCTGAGGATTGTAACCTCTACTCCACTACTACTGCCTTTACTCTAATATCAATGGTTGACAAGGCTCCTTCACTCCTAGCGGTTCTGCGATCTTTGGAGAGCTGCAAAACCGACATACCAGACGCCAGTATACTTTTTCATTCCAGGGCATTGATGACCTTCCTCTGCTTCTTTTGCCTACCACTGTGCCAGTGACTGTTTCTCCAAGTCGGAGTCCTCAATTTGGCGAGCATTATATCCAAACTATCATAAGATACGTTGTAGACAGATAGTTGAAAGCCTATTGTTGATGCCTAGCTCTTCCAGTATTAAAACATTTGTTCGTCTGGTTGTCCATGGAATACTGAGCATTTTTCTCCTGCACCACATTTCAAGAACGTATATCCGTTTTCTTTCTCAGAATTTAAGTGTCCATGTTTCCACATCGTACAGAAATATGGGGAAAAAAATCAATGCCTGGTCGAGTCTCTTCTTGGTGGTCTTCATATAGCTGAAAAAAGGTTTAATTCGAAATTAACCCTTAAAAAAATTGGCGTATTTTGTCAGAGGTTAAAAATATTCCCGCTTTGCAATAAAATCCAAATAAATTAAACATTTGTTAACGTATTCGAAAACTAAAAACTGTTTTCGAAAGGTGATGAAATAGGCTTTCAAATTTCTACATAAAAAAATTACTATGTATTTTTTTAGATAATTTTTTTTTTGCGAAAACTTTAAAAAGTGTTCAAAATGGCTATTATAAATGATAATGAAAAAAAAAATAAAACACATACTTATTTCATTAGACAAATGAATTATAAACCTTACTGTCACCTCACTTTTTTTCGTTTCATGTAATAAAAAAAATCTTAAAAATTCACAAAGTTCCATAATTTTTTTTCAAATAGCCTACGGAAACTTTGGTTTTAGAAAGGGGTAAATTTTATTTTTTTTGTGGTTTTCTTTTAGATTTGAATATATATAGTTTGTTGAATTCTCTTTCCAATACCGTTTAGATCACATTTCTGACTATAAGGGAGAAACAACGATTTCTGTGAGACCTATGTGAGCTGGGACAAATATGGTCTCCTGTGATAATATTTTTAGTTAATATTATATGAACGGGTTAATATTTTTAAATACAAAATTGTAAATTCACCTCTTTTCTTAATAGCGAATTGTACTTAAAAACACCATTACTAAAATTATTACGATGAAAGCTATTATTGTTAGTCTAAATCTAGCTGAGATTCATAATAAATTAATAAGTTACAAACCTCAAACATAATATATTCTACCGCAGTAACCGAGTAAATTGAAATAAAGGGGTGTAGTGTATCGCGGTGGAGGGTTAGAGTGAATATTATTCCAAGGCTTTGAACAAATTCATATTTAATAAGACGAGGGGAGAAGGAATCATATAAGTGTCACGCTGTGGGAAAACATCATCTGTTTTCGGGGAAATTTGAGAAAAGGCGTCTGGCATAAACAAACGTAAAATGACAATTTCATCCATGATTTGTGTGGGAATATAAATCAAGGCAAAGGTTCTAGCACGCGCGGCACGACTGTCGAAAAAAACGCATTTGAATAAAATACAAATTTGTAAACGGTACGGCGGAGAAAAATTGGGGAGAGAGCGGGATAAGATGGCGGGAAACAAATATGTCACGCGGTGTTCCACTTGGCGGGAACTAGCGACGTCTGTCGGTGGAAACTAGCACTAAAGTTCCACACTTCCACAGGGCGCACAGGTGGGACTGGGAGAGAAGCTCCGTCAAAACAATTCTTACACTAATATCAACGCCACAGGGTGGTCAGGGTGGATGCTCGCTTTTGAAAAGTGGTTAATTTATAAAAAAAAAAATTATAGTGAATACCTCACAAGAGTCCCAACTGCTCCCGTCTGGAGCCAGTGAGACTATGGCATCTCCAATCGGGTATGTAATGAGGCTGAAGGTAAGTGGGGAAGGGAAGGAGACGAGGAAGAGGAAAGTGGGGAAGTACCTGGCTATTCAGTTCTAGTCCTAAACACGGCTAAAGCCATTTCAAGCAACGTTTCAATTCTGAATAGTGGTCTTACACCAGGGCGATACTAAGAGTATCGTCCACTCTGTACTTTGATATACCTTCATGCCCAAATGTTATTATTCAGAATGCGGAAAAAACAAGTTATTATTAAACGCGGCACCAAGATAGTTAATGCCGGTCTTAAAAACCAAAATCATTTCTAATGTAAAAAAAACATGTTATGTTATTTTATCAATATATTATATAAGGAGCAATAATGTAGTAATTTAAAAACAAATGACCACCGAATTACTATGTATTTTATTGTGATATATAAGAAAATATATGTAGTTTCAAGACCTTTCAACATATTTTGTTAGAATAGGTAGTTTTATGTAGTTTTGAAGTGTCTCTACAGATTCCAGTAAAGTTGTATTATACAAGAGAGTCAACAGTCACCCGTTTGTATGTATGTGTGCGTTTTGGTATATAATAGCTGAATGGTACGGAAGTAGCCAATGATATCTGGTCGACAGCTGGGCACCCCCAGTGCACAGTTCCATTGCCTCAGATGAACACAGAGCAACCATTAAAACGGACGTTTAGTTCAGTTAAATATGTATTGTAAAAAAAAAAAAAAACATAATTAATACGACTCATAATCTGATGAATCGAGTACCACTGAAACTCTCGGTCATTTAAGAAGTATCGTACATCAGAAAAAATAACAGATCACCACAGTTATTATTTTTAAGTTTATTATAGTAAAGCGCACTTGGTGAAATAACACAAAACTGGAAAACATTGCAACAAATGTTATATTATTATTTTGAATTATCATTTTTTAAATGCGTTGGATTTTATATTTTCGTGTTTTTTACGTGTTTTATTTCTGTTATGAACGTTACGAACGAATTTAATAACACCAATCGTGTGGATCGTGTGGATCCAATTCGTTCTAAGAAATCTTCAACAAATAAAACATCATGGTAATTATTTTTTTTTTCAACATTTAGGACAGCATTACAGAGTTTATCATCAGAGCAGATGTTTAATCCTGATGATGATCACTGTAATTCTTTCTGAAATGTTGGATAAATAAGGATATAGCGTAAATTTGCATTCTAACCCAAAAATAAATCAATACTTTCGGCTGTGTAAATCTCAAATCAAATCCAAACATAACATTCAAAAATTTAAAAAAGCTTGATTAATCATAAATTAAAAATGTAGAGTGAATATTTTTTGATTCTTATCCTTATGCTCTATATCCAAACAAAAAAATACCCCACGCGAAATGGTCTTAAAGTATCAAGAATTATATTCGAAAAATGTTTCTTTAAAAGTAAAATTAAACATAGAAAATAATCTAAAGTTTACGTTTGTCCGAACTACCCTGTATTTTCAGAGAGATTTTATTCCCCATTGAAGAAAGGCGCCGAAGCGTCAAGCGCCGTTTCACATTCGACCTTTGAAATTTTGTAGTGAGAACCACTTTTAAACGGAACATTCGGAATTCGAAACTTAACAGCTGAACGCAAAGTCACACAATCCTGGGATGCGATTCTCCAATAACTATCAAGATCAAGAGTTACTCGTTACGCGCCGTCTAAGAATGAAAACTTACTTATCGTCTCGACTAACTTAGTCGAATGTTTCATTTTTATGCGTTCTTTAATGTCAAACGGTTGGAGATATGATTAAATTGGCAGCCCTGTGAATATTGTCTATATTTCTGATGTTTTTGACGTTTCTATGGTGTGAATTGTGACCGTTCAGTGGTTGAGTGGGCATCGCATTTGGGTCCCACCCAGTCGTTCCGTGTTCGATTCCTCGGCTGGCTAAGTCCTCCACCACAACACAAGCAACATCTTCCGCTTAGTGTAGGGGTAGTAGGAGATTTTCAAATGTTGTTGGGTTATTCGTAACCCAGGAATGTTTGTCTTTATTTTTAGAAAAAAAAGAAAATTATAAATTAATGGCGCACTTTCTTCGAAATGGCTGGCGGGTATACTAAGCAAAAACAAAAACTTTTGTTAACCACCGTGGAAAGCAAATGTAATGCTGCTAACACACGCAAAACGACAGTGTAACAGATTATTTATTAAGTTAATTTTCACATGAAAACTATCTATCCTCTCCGGCGAAATATTCTTATTGGTCTCAAGAGGTCTTCTTCAGTTTCCTCTACAGTATATATTACAGCCAATATCGCCGATAAATCAGCCATTATATTGAACCTTAAAATAACTTTGTAAAAATATACAATGCCTATCAGAGTGCGCGCGAGAAACGGTTTTAGGTTAGGTTACAATAATACTGGATTTTGACAGTTACGTCGAAGATAACTCGGAGGCGACTGGTTTGACCCACTCATTATTCAAGTGGAATGACTTTTGACCTTTAGACGTGTAAACCTCTCGTACCTTCGACGAGACTCGAGAATGTACATTCTTTCGACGGCGATTGCGATCGGTCTCGACTGGAGAATCGAGCCCCTGATTCACGAATATGTGTAATACCACACGATCAATAAATGTTTGGAATTTGGATAACATTGATTCACACGGGGCGATTTCGATATATCGAATTCCGCATATCAGCAATATTAATATTCCGAAACTTAGTCGCTTCGTCTTAGGAAAGGTTCTTTAATTAAATGTGTGTCTTGATTGAGTCGTGAATTACAGAAACTAATTTGTGAATTGTATTCAATGTTGACATGTTTTAAAATTGATTTGCTTCTGTGAGGAGAATAACTGTAATGTTGTTTTGAAATTATATAAAAAGTATGTCACTACTACAATGGAATCGTCACTTTTGATGTTTCCATTTCATGATCAAAGAAAATGAGTTTTCCATATTTGACGTCAGTTTGACTCGGGTTTTCTTGTAAACTTTCGTAATACAGAAAAAATAAATACTTTGAATTATTATTTCGTTCCATGGATGGTAAATTTATAAGAAGTTGAATAATTATTAGATGGTCACACTTAATTTTTAGTGGAATAACTCTTTTTATAATAATTTCTGTAGGTTATACCAGTCATTGTAATACATTAGTGAAGACGAAGATAATACAATAATGGTAGGTTCAGACTGGACGACGTACGTACGCATCGCTACTCACACAATGCTTAGCAACCCATACATTTTCTATGAAAATGGTCACAGACATCGCACGTTGCGATGCGTGTGGCCTTATGTGATTCTAAAACATAAATTTTCATTGAAAATCTATGGTTGCTAAGCAGTCCAGATATTGTTAGGCGTAGCGATGGGCACGTACGTCGACCCAGTCTGAATCTACCATAAATCTAAACGAAAATATGAAAAAGAACCAGTCACAGAAAAATAAAAATAAAAAAGGTAACGGTCGCATCTGGGACACGAAGCCATGACTTTGTTTTAAATTAGCATCACAAAGAAGGCTTTCATGAAAAAAATCCCTGAGGGCACATGGTTTTTAAGGGGTGGGTAGAAATCTAGGGGTCAATGACGTATGAATCCATCCCTCTCACTGCGGTGCAAGGCGATGGGTAGAGAGAGTACGGCTGAAGAATCAAAAAGTCTCCTTCAACCACTCTCTCCCGATCCGTCCCACCATACACAGTAAAAACGCATCTGCCATCAAGACCTACAGTCTACACAATTCTCATGATCCCGGGAACATAAAAAAAGCAATGGCGCAGCCGGTAAGATTGCAATTTTTTCTGACACTTCTAACTCTGTAACAGTTGTTGACTTTATAATCTTTATTCCTTTAATATTATAATACTGCGTTAATAAATCACTGCAGAGAGTGGTTTACCCAATGATAAAGCGGTGTAAAAATACCGCAGTATATTAAAGCAATAAAGAACATTTAAAAAAATAAATAAATTTACCCTTTCTTATCTCGACGTTATTGTATAATAATTCGCCCGCAAAGCCTCAAATAATAATATAACTCCACGGGGGTGTGGGCAAAAAGCCGCCCATATCCCCGCCTCATACCTCTACCCCCCTCAGACCATCTGTCAGCATCAGATGGGGTTACTAGTGACCACAAGAATCACTTTTTGCCACCTCACACCCCCTGAATAATTTCCTGCTGGAAAGAGCGTCATGTGAAGCGTGGAGACTTGAGTCCAAGATTAACTTTGACCCAATGGTTTACGGATACGGTAATTAATTTAAAGCTTCTAAACTGAACCCTTGTTTTGTAAACAAATATCAATTAATCATTATAATATTTGGAATCTTGAAAGTTTGTATGGATGTATGTGTGTTTGTTACTATTTCACGCAAAAAACTACTGAATGGATTTTAATGAAACTTTACAATAATATAACTCATACATCAGAATAACAGATAGGCTATAATTTATAAAGCTAGATATTTTTAATATATGTTATGAATAATAATTATTGTTTAATAGAAAATGTCGAAATATGAGAATGACATTTTAAAAAACAATGATTGTTTAATAAAAATTCTATTTTGGAAAATATTTAAATTAGTGAATTTATTTGAAGTACTCGCCTAATAATTTGAATCGAATCACGAATAATTATAGATATTTTAAATAAATTGGTAAGAATTTTGGTATAAACATAGATGGGAACTAGGCAAAGAAAATAGGGTACTCGAAGTACTAATCCTGCGCAGACAAAGTCGCGTGTAGAAGCTAGTGAAATATATCGTTAGAATTAAAATTTGAATCCAATAGTACATCGTGGGGTAATTACTACAACTAGGCAACTCTGAAATCAGCTTTGTTGTGAAATTGAATAAAAAGATGGTAATCAATCTGATAAATTGGTTGTATTACATTTATACTGATAATTATTATAAAATCATTGGTTGATATGTTGAGAACTGTAATATTTATGTTTTGATAATAAAAAATGGCTTATCATTTTTTCATGTGTTTATTTACAAAAAATGGAATGGCTTACCTAGTTATTACACAGAAAAGTGCAACAACTTTTGAAAGCCAGCATAGGAAAAATATATTTGGTCAAGAAATTTGACATTTCTTGCGAATCCAATATTTATAACATTTCTTTTGTGATATATTACAAAAATTACATGAAAATAATGTAGATTAAACGATCTTTCTGATAATACCTGAAATCTATTCTCTCTACGATGAATTTTTATAGAAAACAATGAAAGAATATAGAGTTTCTAAACCAACTCCGTCCATATTTGACGCAGCGGCCATTTTGTCGGCCATCTTTCATGACCGCCGCATCATAGACAATTTAATAAAATTATTCCGAGAGGCTAAACGCTATACAGTATTTCGTTACGTCAAAAACGAAAATGGCCCAAGCGATTCTGACCTTGTTCTTGATACAATTTATTTATACATAAGGGACAAAATCGCTTGCAAAATTGATGGTAATCCGGAGTACGTACGGCAAATGACAGGTTTTAAGGCCTAATGGTAAATATTCCAAAAGAAGAAGAAGGAGAGATATGTAAATACGAATGTTAGTGGGAATGCGCTAATATGAAAAACGATTCTAATTATGCTAAAATTGTGAAAATGTTTAATTAAACACGACTCGTTTAAAATAGAGTAAAAATATCTCGACAAATCGCATTTAAAGTTGACTAGTTATATTTAAAGGGACGCTGTGAATTTTTTCATACCCTTAACATGTTAAATAATGGGTCAAAATGCGTTTTTAATAATTTTCGGAGCATACTTTGAATAATTAATTTTGAATAATTATTAACGTTTAGAAATACTTTACAGGATTTCTAAATTAACTCGCTATCGAAGGATAGGCTCCAGACATGTGACACTTATTTGTATTCATTTGAAAAATACTAACAAATAATTACACTTTAATTATTATCGGTGAGAAGGTGTAACGCTTACAAATAGCCTTTTCATTTAGATTTTTTGATTTAATATTTACAATAATATCATCTTCTTTTCTGTAGTTTTTCACTGTGCTGAAACTAATAACCTTTCAAAATTGTTCTCCACAACACAGGTAATATTTCAACCATTTTTCTTTCTCACGATTTTTTTCAATTCTAAGAGCTTCGCTAGTTCAATCCGTTCATTAAATAAGTCAGTAATTTTGCATAACAATAGACGTGTATATATTGACAGTTAACCTACACTTATCTGATACTACGGAAGCCGAATAAAGATTTACCAATCATCGATTGGAACATCTGTTAAAAATCGTTGACCGTTTTCAAAAATATTGATAACTGATATAGACAACTGTATTTATATAGGGTTTTATCGATCGTCCATGAATAGAAGACCGATTGAAAGTGAATTTGAAAAGATGAAATCATTTGAAAAATTATACGGTCATAGAGCAGAAGAGTATTGAATTTTAAAATCCACAGCATCCGGCAAGAAGAACCAGTTAGTGCTCTCCAGTCTCCAGTCTCCAGTCTCTCTAGCTCACCTGGGGTAAGTACAGGTACCTCTCCGAGAGCAAACCCATTCACAGGTATACCGAGAGCCATTAGGGGAGGCAATAGTGTTCAGTGTTCACTGTTCACCGCCCCTTTGATCTTCAAGTGGCTAAAGTGGATGGCAATGTGGACAAAACTCTTCAAAAGGGATGCATCGCCTGAAGTCCCCGAGTTGGAGTGATTCGATAATGATCCGACTTTGTTCTCAATTACTGATGTGTTTTCTTATTGAGATTGCGTCTAGATAGAGACCTTAATGTGGCTTTAGATAATATTATGGTTCTGCTACTGTGAGCTCATTTGAATCTTCTCTTTCTACTGCATTTGCTGTTTTAGAGAAAGAAGTAGAGGTTACAATGGATCAGCGGTTTACATTTATCATATTTTGGTAATTATGATAGAACTTGTGTTATGCAATAATATCAGTATAGAAGCGATAAATTTACGCTAAGTTACGCCTAATTACCTGGAATCACCAAACATTAAAGAAAATTAAATATGATATCAGTGTTTTTTGGGATTTAAACCAATTATTACCATTTAGGATTCGTTTATCAATCTGCTTTGCTCAAAAAATTCTCGACAGTGCATATTTACTGACGTCAGAATTCATCCATAACACGTAACAAGAGCGCCCCTGTCTGCACAGTGTAAGGACAGGGAAACTATGCCGGTTGGGCAGAATTGTGAGGCGATTAGCAGGGGCTGTAGGAAGAGATTTTGGGGCTTTTGAAGAGGCCTGGATTAAAAGAAGGAGGAGAAATACCTGTTCCACATGCTATCCACTGCGCCAACGTATCCCTATCCGATTCGGTCATTTTTAACTGTATAATTCTTCGACTGATAATTATTATAAAATCATTGGTTGATATGTTGAGAACTGTAATATTTATGTTTTGATAATAAAAAATGGCTTATCATTTTTTCATGTGTTTATTTACAAAAAATGGAATGGCTTACCTAGTTATTACACAGAAAAGTGCAACAACTTTTGAAAGCCAGCATAGGAAAAATATATTTGGTCAAGAAATTTGACATTTCTTGCGAATCCAATATTTATAACATTTCTTTTGTGATATATTACAAAAATTACATGAAAATAATGTAGATTAAACGATCTTTCTGATAATACCTGAAATCTATTCTCTCTACGATGAATTTTTATAGAAAACAATGAAAGAATATAGAGTTTCTAAACCAACTCCGTCCATATTTGACGCAGCGGCCATTTTGTCGGCCATCTTTCATGACCGCCGCATCATAGACAATTTAATAAAATTATTCCGAGAGGCTAAACGCTATACAGTATTTCGTTACGTCAAAAACGAAAATGGCCCAAGCGATTCTGACCTTGTTCTTGATACAATTTATTTATACATAAGGGACAAAATCGCTTGCAAAATTGATGGTAATCCGGAGTACGTACGGCAAATGACAGGTTTTAAGGCCTAATGGTAAATATTCCAAAAGAAGAAGAAGGAGAGATATGTAAATACGAATGTTAGTGGGAATGCGCTAATATGAAAAACGATTCTAATTATGCTAAAATTGTGAAAATGTTTAATTAAACACGACTCGTTTAAAATAGAGTAAAAATATCTCGACAAATCGCATTTAAAGTTGACTAGTTATATTTAAAGGGACGCTGTGAATTTTTTCATACCCTTAACATGTTAAATAATGGGTCAAAATGCGTTTTTAATAATTTTCGGAGCATACTTTGAATAATTAATTTTGAATAATTATTAACGTTTAGAAATACTTTACAGGATTTCTAAATTAACTCGCTATCGAAGGATAGGCTCCAGACATGTGACACTTATTTGTATTCATTTGAAAAATACTAACAAATAATTACACTTTAATTATTATCGGTGAGAAGGTGTAACGCTTACAAATAGCCTTTTCATTTAGATTTTTTGATTTAATATTTACAATAATATCATCTTCTTTTCTGTAGTTTTTCACTGTGCTGAAACTAATAACCTTTCAAAATTGTTCTCCACAACACAGGTAATATTTCAACCATTTTTCTTTCTCACGATTTTTTTCAATTCTAAGAGCTTCGCTAGTTCAATCCGTTCATTAAATAAGTCAGTAATTTTGCATAACAATAGACGTGTATATATTGACAGTTAACCTACACTTATCTGATACTACGGAAGCCGAATAAAGATTTACCAATCATCGATTGGAACATCTGTTAAAAATCGTTGACCGTTTTCAAAAATATTGATAACTGATATAGACAACTGTATTTATATAGGGTTTTATCGATCGTCCATGAATAGAAGACCGATTGAAAGTGAATTTGAAAAGATGAAATCATTTGAAAAATTATACGGTCATAGAGCAGAAGAGTATTGAATTTTAAAATCCACAGCATCCGGCAAGAAGAACCAGTTAGTGCTCTCCAGTCTCCAGTCTCCAGTCTCTCTAGCTCACCTGGGGTAAGTACAGGTACCTCTCCGAGAGCAAACCCATTCACAGGTATACCGAGAGCCATTAGGGGAGGCAATAGTGTTCAGTGTTCACTGTTCACCGCCCCTTTGATCTTCAAGTGGCTAAAGTGGATGGCAATGTGGACAAAACTCTTCAAAAGGGATGCATCGCCTGAAGTCCCCGAGTTGGAGTGATTCGATAATGATCCGACTTTGTTCTCAATTACTGATGTGTTTTCTTATTGAGATTGCGTCTAGATAGAGACCTTAATGTGGCTTTAGATAATATTATGGTTCTGCTACTGTGAGCTCATTTGAATCTTCTCTTTCTACTGCATTTGCTGTTTTAGAGAAAGAAGTAGAGGTTACAATGGATCAGCGGTTTACATTTATCATATTTTGGTAATTATGATAGAACTTGTGTTATGCAATAATATCAGTATAGAAGCGATAAATTTACGCTAAGTTACGCCTAATTACCTGGAATCACCAAACATTAAAGAAAATTAAATATGATATCAGTGTTTTTTGGGATTTAAACCAATTATTACCATTTAGGATTCGTTTATCAATCTGCTTTGCTCAAAAAATTCTCGACAGTGCATATTTACTGACGTCAGAATTCATCCATAACACGTAACAAGAGCGCCCCTGTCTGCACAGTGTAAGGACAGGGAAACTATGCCGGTTGGGCAGAATTGTGAGGCGATTAGCAGGGGCTGTAGGAAGAGATTTTGGGGCTTTTGAAGAGGCCTGGATTAAAAGAAGGAGGAGAAATACCTGTTCCACATGCTATCCACTGCGCCAACGTATCCCTATCCGATTCGGTCATTTTTAACTGTATAATTCTTCGACTGAGAACCACCAACATTATTAACATTTTCTTAACGCAATAATAAAAAATATTTATAATAACAAAATTACTTAATAAAAAATATTTCATTCTAGACTTGCAGAAAAAGTCAATAGATGTCGCATATTAATAAAAAGTGATACAATTTATACTGACACTATCTAGATGGCATTTAGTTCAAGTTGAATCTTGCAATCATACATAAAGATAGCAGAAAATAAAAATAATGTTGGTGGTTCTCAGTCGAAGAATGATACAGTTGAAAATGACCGAATCGGATAGGGATACGTTGGCGCACTGGATAGCGCGTTGGCCCGGATGGCCAGAGGTCCTAAGTTCGAGTCCCAGATGTATACGTATCTTTTTCTGATTTTTCTGTTTTGGATTTTCGAATGACTTTCGCTAATATTATCTTCATTAATTTAAATATTATAATTTAAGGTTTAACTCATTATGTTAAAAAGTTAAAAATAAAAAACTATATTGTATTATTATAAGTGAAGATATGTGCTTTCAGTAATAGAAAATCTTCCAGAGTGTTTTGGTAGTAAAAATATTTAAAAAAACATAACACGGCTATTCCGGAATGCAGTACGGTCTAGGTGAGTAGGTATAACGTACTTCGTAGAAACGGAATACAAACTAGATTTTTTTTTGTATGGGAAACAATGCATTCAAACAATGGTGAGTGACAGTTAGTATTGGACGTCCAACTTCGTAATACGAGTGCGACGGAATTCCATTGATGCTGAATTTCAAAAGAAAATTGAAAATCGTTGAACACAACTTTTTATTCATTAAAAACTCGCAAAATCACCAATACTTTTGCTGGTATTCAATAATAAAAATAATAATGTTGTTCACTGGAAAACTTCACGAAAATACTCGTTGAAAAACGACCTCTCAAATTATTCTAAAGAATATAATATGTATATGGGAACAAGCAAATAATTTTATTTACGAACTTTATTATAATCATTTTCGCGAATGCTTGAAACGAGAGTAAATAGACTTATTAAATTATTTATTATATTTTTTAAAAGTACTGATGTATTCATATAATTTGTCTAATTAAATATAATAATTACAATCATAAAACATGCCTACTTGTTTCCGTTGTGCGTCTGTCTGTGAGTGGTTGTAACCCCCAGTGAACTCAGATTTGATTTGAATTTAATTGGCATTTTCAAAATTGGAACGGATTGTGTCAAGAATTCATACAAGCAATAAATAACCTAAATGTACCTAAAATATAATAAACACAATAATATTTTGTTTTAATTGCACTTTATTAATTTTTAATCCAACTAGTTTCGGTTCAACCTGAACCTTCCTCAGGGATGAATAAAAATATACTAAACATAATACAGATATACATGGCATTTAAAAGAAAATTATAAGAGGGAGAGAGAACATCAACTTAGGTGGGGACGATGGGGGAGGTAGCTAAGAGGGAGGGGTGAAAGTGGGCGGGGGTAACGTGAATATTTAAAAAATGGGGCTATTCGATAAGTCTAATTTGTTTTATTTATTTTTAATGACTTTTTTATTTCAAGGGCTTCAAGATTATTAAGTCGTAGACCTATCCCATTTCTATGTAATACATCTATTCCGGAAGTACCTAAAATAATTTCTTTCACCAGAAAATTATTTGCTTGCTGGGATTCGAACCCGCAGCCTTCGGATTACCAGTCGAAAGCCTTACTACGCGACCACGGAAACTGTCAAAATAGTAATTATAAGCTGACATTAGTATTTATTTATGAGATATTCCGTGCAATTGAACACATCTGCCATATCTGAAAAAGAATTGCAAACTGCAAGCAATCTAGGAATATGCGAGTATATGACTCAGTGATGATATTTTTGTTCCAAATAAAAATAAATTTTGGTCAAGTGATTCTAGCTGCTATATAATTAGGCCGGTTTCACCATCCTCCTGATAGATTTTCCATGCTACAACGAATATTAATAAAAAGAACAATAAAATAGTCGCAATAGTTGGAAAATTCGGCCAAATTATCCGATATGTAGCCACTATTCGTATGTTCGAGAACCGAATAGTGAACTCCGACATAATAGATACGTTTTAGATTTTCACGGCCAAAAGCATTTTCGTTGTTCGTCGGATCCGCCGGATCTGCCCTGATGATGCAATGCTGTCCGAAACGTCGGCTAAAGAAGGAGGTAGCGCAACACGGCATAACACCACAACAACAAACTCTGACATAATAAATTAATAAATCGTAAATCAAAAATATACGTTATCCTAGGGATAAGCAATGCCCTTGGTGAAAAACCCCCTGAGTATATAAGGGCTATCTATAATACCAAAAACAATTTTAAAATGTATATTTCATAGATTTGTATTTCTTAGGGTTAATATTGAAAATAAAGCCAGATTTTGGTATTTTTCATGACGCGAATGTGAATGATAGAAGAAACTGAGGACGCCGGTGGCATGATAAAGTGAATCAGATACTTGAGTCAGGCCATGTCAAGAGTCAGAAAAATAGAAGAGTATGTATGAGAAGATGTATGAATGTGAATGAGGCAAGGAGTGTGTACCAAGACCGAGTTGTTTGGCGGTCCGTCCTCTCTGCCTACCCCTGCGGGGAAATGGCGTGATGGTTAGTTTGTTAGTTAGTTAGTTAGTCAAAAAAGAAAGCATTTTTTGCTGACTAAACAGATTAACTAAAATAATATCCCAATTTTTTTCACGGTTGTGCAGTAGTGTAATAGAATAGAGAACACTGTAGATAAAAACAGAGAAAATAACTATGATAAAAAATTTATTACAATAATATAGATTACGAATTTTTTTATATCTTCGAAAGACCCATTTCTCGGTCACAGATCACAGATCCTTTGATTCCCTGAAATCCATCATGATTATTATCAAGTTCATTCAATTATTTTGATATACGGACCTCGCGTAATGATTTCTGAACAAATAACCTAATATGTTTTATTATAATGGCACAAATCCGAGCAGCAGGACTAATATTGGATAAGTTTCTCCGCCCGTATGGAAGATGGAAAGGAATGAAGCAAATAGGAAATAAAATAATATATGGGGAAGTATTATTGGGAACAGGAAATGAGGGAAGAATAGCTTACAAAGAATAACTCGAGGGGGTGATCCCATCTTGTTTGCGCAACTAATCAAGAGGGAAAATAAATCTTATACAATCAGAAAAACACGAGACTTTCACTTGAGATAGAGTTTATTTAGTCTCTTCTATTGTGATTAGACCGCGACAGTTCTACGTCGTCACTTTTCCGCTACACGTTCGCAGTTCGGCTAATCAATTTCGTCACTGTCACCTTTAGCTAAAGATTTCATGAAGGCGTGACAAGATATATTGTAGGTACCGGTTCATATTGTCAAATACCTCTCCACCCCAATTTCTAGACTATCGCTCGAATGATAAAAACATTATATATCTTAGGTGAAAATTTGTCGTGATTTCATAAAAAATAACTTGTGAGTACGTTTTAGATAATGTATAGCTAGGATAATTATGAAGAGATTAAAAATATACAGGTCACCGGGAGCTGAAAATTTTAAATAGTTAAGTATTTATCGCATCAAAAAACTGTATTTGGTACACCATGAAAAGGTAAAAAATATTATTATTTTTATTTTTAACTTAATGAGTTAAACCTCAAATTATAATATTTTAATTAATGAAGATAATATTAGCGAAAGTCAATCGAAAATCCGAAACAGAAAAATCAGAAAAAGATACGGATACATCTGGGATTCTAACCCAGGATCTCTGGCAATTGGCCCGGATCGGATCGAGTCAATTGGCCCGGATTGCCAGAGGTCCTGGGTTCGAGTCCCAGATGTATCCGTGTCTTTTTCTGATTTTTCTGTCTCGGATTTTCGATTGACTTTCGCTAATATTATGTTTATTAATTGAAATTAAAAAAAATATTACTTCAAAATATTTCATCGTTGAATAGGTCTTTTATAAACCTAACATAATTTTTTACTATTTCAGGAGTACATAATATTTCTTTTCAATATTATCTCAATGTACTTCAAACAATAACTGTACTACTTCAGCGACATTATTTTCGAATACTTATTTTGATCTTTATAATACTGTTACTGTGTACCACTGTATAATTATAATTTCATGTATCACTTTAATGTAAAAGCCTTTTCTTGGCATTTATATAAATAAAAGGTAAAAAAAACGTACTTTGATATAATTTGAAAGGTTTTGTTTTCCCGCCAAACCATACACCAAGTTTTCCTTCTTAAACAAATTGTTAATCTATATTATCTATAAACATTAATTGGATTAACACCTCTGCCACAGATCACCCCGAGTGGTACGCTATATTTGATGACTTAGCACCGGGTTAATGGAGTCAGATTTTTTTTAGGTCTTGACGACGGATGAGTATGCCTACTAACTGGTTGGATTCATTTGCCGGCCGGCGTAGTCCAGCGGTAGGTCGGGGGGTTCGAACCCGGCGTGCGTAAATAAATTTTATTTAATTGATTTGTATTATTTCACAATGAATTATTTAAAAAATAATATATAGTTTATTTACGGCACGTTCCAGAGTGAAAGATACTCTTAGTATCGCCCTGGTGTAAGACCACCATTCAGAATTGAAAAGCTGCTTGAAATGTCTTTAGCCGTGTTTAGTGACTAGATCTGAATAGCTAGGTATTTCCCCACCTTCCACTACCTTGTCTCCTTTCCTTCCCCACTTACCTTCAGCCTCATAACATACCTCAATTGGGGATTCCATAGTCTCTTGTTAGGTATTCACTATAAAAAAATAAAAATCAAAATACAGCCGTTACTCGTGGACCCCCAGATTCCCTCCCTCAAACCTTTTCTTTCTCAGAATTTCCTCTCATTTCTTTTCAAAACAGACCCTCCACAAAGCATCCCCAAAGATCGCATAGTCCCTAAGAGGAATTATTTTCCTCAGGGCATCCTGTGTGGATCTAATAGTAAAAAAAAAAAAAAAACACCCCATGTAAAATTTTATGTTTTTGAAAACACATATCGTTTTATCACTAATTCAAACACAGTTTTTTTTCCAACCGCTTACATAAGTTGTAAAAATACGCAAAAAGAAATTCTAAAAAATATGCTTCCAGGTTTTGTTCACTGTTCCGAAGAAGTTAACAACGGAGATAATTTTTTTAAACTCGAGAACAGCGTTTTTCTTTAAGAGACACATAAAACGTTTTCATTCGCATTGTCTATGGGCTTTGAAATATGGTTGTAATCTTATCAGAAAAAAAAAATACTTTTCCAGACGTCGACGTTTCTCGTTTCTACACTAACTAGATCAAATAAAATGATAACAAGAAAAGCCGAGAAGAAATGGATGCTGATATTTTGTTACGCTTAGAAAAGGACCCTGCTCAAGGATTTTAAAATTGATAACATGCAAAAACTTGTCATTTAAAAAATACGAAAACAATGAAATTATACGAATCGATTCTTATAATCAAGCCCTTGTCCGGAATAATGTTGTGTCGAGTTATTGATGGAACAATGTTAGACATAGTTTAATGTTTTTTTGTTGTTGTTTATTTTTGGGATGTTATGCCGTGTTACGCTAATTCTTTCTTTAGCCTTAAGGCTAACAGCTTTGCGTAAGACGGCATAACATCCCAAAAATAAACAACAAAAATACTTTTGGCCGTGAAAATCTTAAATTATATTTTTATGGATATGATTTTAGATTATACACTAAAAAGACGTCATTGATAAGACGTCAAAGCTAAGAAGCTGAAGTATACAGGAAAATAGTATTTGTCTAATATAATATAATGTAAGTTGATCTCATGACAATATCTCGAATGTAAATGGTTTGATTAATTCATATCGTTATTTGCTTTTTAAGCTCAAGTTCACCAATGACAATGTAACTTTCATTCTGTATAGTACAAACAGTAAAAAAAACCTTCTGCGAAGTAACGTTGTGCGTGAAATTTTTATGTAGGTATAAATTTTTCACAAATTCAGCGTGAATTCTTTTAATAAATTCTAATTCATTAGCCCTTTTTCACTACTTTTTATTTAAACCTCTTAAGAAGTGTATGTTTATTGTATTTTCAATATTACTTGTAATAAAACATTATCTACTCATTCCATTTTTTTTTCATAGAACAACCATTTTTGGGGCAAGAGCTCAATTTCTCACAAACAAGTAACACAGCTTTTCAATTACAATGTTACTCTGTTTCTCGTTTAGGACTCATTTAAATTGCCAATTACCCGAAAATATTTGAAGTATTGAGAAAGATCGAAAAGATCCTACTAAACCCGAACACGAAAAAAACAATAGATTTATGATATATATCTTAGTCATCACTGTATTTTTGTTAAAAGTTTAAAAGAGTTATAACTGCCTCTACCAGAATAACAGAATAACTTGTATTTCGCCTCTGCGCCCTGTAAGTCATAAAATAAGTCAAATAGACATTCGCGCCCGGATGGGAAAATTTATATGACCGAGCGGTTCCGAATAAGGTGTACGCAATTCTGTGTGACAAATCTATTGGCGCAGAATCCGACAGGCGAGAAGAGACACAACAGGACTCCGAACACTAAAACAGCAGTGATGTGTTGGCCAAAAAGTTGTTAGAAAAATTGGTACAAATTAAAAAAAAAAAATTCCCGGTTTTAAATTTACATTCTTTAACAATGTCGAACATTGAATTTATTGTCATTGGGTGAGGGAGGGGGAATGATGGACTACACTAATTTTGTACTTTAACGTTTTTTTTAAAACAAAGATTTTATGTTCATTTCCAGTTGTCGTTACAAAGATATACATTTTTAAAATAATGATTTCATAATAAAGGCCCAAAATAATATTATGTTCTTAAGTTAATGTAAAAAAAAAACAATAGAAATGTGAAATAAACTTTGAAAAATTCTCAGCCCATTATGGAAATGATGTGGAGAGCTAACTAAAAATTGTACAATACTTCAACTCACCGATAAAGTTTTTTGCCGTTTCAGACAACACAAGCAGAATTTTAGCTAGTTTTAACCAGCTATAGTCCCCTGAAGTTTGGATATTTTTTTAACCATAATTTTTTTACATCTTATATCTAATGTATTTCTTCTTGCTTTTGCGTTGCCCGGGTATAGAATGTTTAGTGATCAGACGTATACATTAATCGTTCTGTTGCTCATAAATAGATAAAATAAATAATAATATAAATAAATTTAATAATTATAAACACGCCCAACAAACATATTATGCGACCGTTTAGCGTATTTCCCGACCATGCACTGGCGCCGAAGAGATCTAGTTATTCGTAGCATCTTCCATTGAAATGTCTGTAGAACAAGGGCAGCATTCCCATACCGCCTTTGACCGAAATATTGCGATTCGTTTGTTAAGAAAGGGACAGAATTCTGAAATTAGAAAAAAATCATCCTTTCTAAAATCTAGATAAATAAAATAACATTTTTTACTATTATTTTTATTATAAGATATTATTAGCACCTACCATCATACATGGATATGTTAACTAGTTGCCAGTGTGTAGACGAGATCGGGTTTTCAGTCACAAAAATTCACGTATTTATAATTAAAATGATCGTTTTCGTATTCTTTTGCTCAGATCCAGGAAAATTTCTAAAGACATCACATCACTGCCTCACAGTACGAGTAACACATGTCACGCTACATTGCGTAAGCTGCAAGAATGAATATTTTAAAGTTGTTTTGCAGCTTGGATGGGGAGGTGTTTGGCAACCGTTCACGGATCGATGCAAATATCTGGAGCTGCATTGGATATGCAGATTCTTGCAACAATGCATAATGTTATGTTCACTGCACGAGAAGTTGTTGCGGGGCGAAATCGGTCGGATGGAGTTGCAAACAAAAAAATAAATCGCAACTTATTGATGGTTTATTTCTATTCATAGAATTTATAAGGAGAAAAATTCAGAATTGCATTATTATTTTATAAACATTTTGTTTTTGACCACAAATATTCCTGGGTTACGAGTCATTTGGGAGGCAGGAATGGGTACCGCCGCCCCGGGAACCATTTATTGGATAACCAACATCTCTGCCATAGGTCACCCCAAGTGGTTTGCTACGTTTGGTGACTTAGCAGGGGTGCCCGGGTTCATGGGGTTCATTGTCTAGGTCTTGGCGGCGGATGATCTAGACACACTGAACCCCAGATTCCTACCCAACCCCAATACCTTTTTCCTTCCCAGAACTTCCTCTTCTTACTTTCCTTAAAAATACCCTCCACACAGCATCCCCAAAGATGACATAGGCCCTGAGGGAAATTATTTTCCTCAGGGCCTCCTGTGTGGACCTAATGTAAAAAAAAAAAAACCTGACAATATATTATAAGATTGTGCTACCATTAATATAAGCGAAAAATGTTAAATGTGGTTGTAAACCTTTATTTAAAACTTGCGAACACTAAAGCAAAGGTTCTGCTAGTGAATTTATTTTTATTTATTAAATATTTATAGGTTTTTTTTTTACAATAAATACACAATTTTTACATTTTATACAGTATTTAAATAGTAGATAATAATAGCTTTTCCTCACCATAAAGAGACGAGGCTCTTGTGTTGTGAAAGTAAATAATACAATATGGCAAAAACAAAAACCAAAGGTGTTCACAAAACATTACTACTTTCATTTATATACAGCTCTACTGATTACTTGTGCCGTTTCTACTAATATATTTTATGTTACGACAAGCAGGTACATTTTTATATTAGAAATAAATATATATTCAGGTACATTTTTATAATAGAAATAAACATATATTTTTTAAATTATGGAATTGCTGGCAGAGGATTGAATGCAATCCGACGCATTTGTCCACTAAGTACGGCCTCCGTGGTCGAAGGGTAAAGCTCTCGATTCGCAATCTGCAGGTCGCGGGTTCAAATCCCGGCGTTCGATTTTATTATTTCACAATATAATACTTAATACAAAATAATAGGTATATTATACATTTTTTCGATGTGCGCTAGATTCTTAAATTGTACCATATTTCATCTATAATGTGCTTAAGACGGCCTCCCTTGGTCGAGGGGTAAGGCTATTGACTCCCAATCCGAAGGTCGCGGGTTCGAACCCGGCGTGCTGAATTTTATATGATTACTTTGTGTAATTTCATAATTAATTAATTAAAAATATTTTATTGTATTTTTGCAGCATGTTCCAGAGTGGAAGATACTCTCAGTATTGCCATAGTGTAATACCACCATTCAGAATTGAACAGTTGCTTCAAATGGATTTAGCCGTGTTTGGTGACCAGATTTGAATAGCCAGGTACTTTTCCACCTTCCTCTCCCCCTTCTTCTTCACCTTCTTCTTCCCCTCCCCACTACATTAAGCCTCACAACATACCTCAGCCACACTGGCTCCAGACGGGAGCAGTTCGGACACTTGTATGGTATTCACATAAAAAAATACATACATTTTCAAAAATTGTGTACAATCCACCATAAGAGGATATTACCAGAGAATACCGGAAATTTAAATCAAATTCTAGACGTACTGACTCTTTGTTACAAAAAAATATAAATTGATTTTGAAAGATTGTGATTTTATCTGGTACACGCAGTTTTAAAATTTTGAAAAACTAAGTGTATTTATAATATACTAAGGTTATACCGTTGGTCGTTGGCAGATTTGTTCAATTTTCAAACGATTGATTCTATTAAACAACACAAATTTGAAATCATATAATCATACAAGAAAATACATCAATACATAATTTAGTCAACACAGTTTTCAGGATTTTAATTATACTTAAATTAAAATCATTAAAAAATAAATCCGAGAACGTGTTTTGTGACAAATATACCTCAGTTTTTCTTTTTATTTAAGGCCTTACAAACTAAAATTGAAAAATCATTAATACTTATGACCAAAAGATACTCACAAGAAGTACACAATATTTAATAATTTATCATCGTGCGTTTTGACCATTTTAATTGCTTACTTGAATGTAAGTATATATTAAAGCAAGTATTTAATGAAATAAATCGATGATAATTTTTTAATTAAAAAAAAATTGATACGGGGAATAATAAATCTTTCTTATTGGAACCTCCCTGTACAGTTGCAAGCATTTTAAAACTTTTATTCTCAGCCGCTGGTCAATCGCTCTTAAGTGGTTTCCCAAAAATAGCTAGTTATAATCAGAGTAATGATTTCTTTTTTAATATCCTCATCAAAGGTAAATATATATATATAAATATAGGCTCAAGCCATTAATTTAACGAATGCATTTAGATATTGGGGACAAAGAAACAAACAACCAGAGATCAGCGCCTCGGAGAGGTAATGTCTCTATGCAAAATCTGCCGAGAAAAGGTAAAGAAAATCCGACGCAGGGTTTTTCGACTTACATAAATATTCATTCCGGGGATACGAACAAAATACGGCATTAACACATTAAGTAGTAATACGTTTTTACGCATAAAATTTTATCGCAACCTTTTTACCGTGGCTTATTTCCTTTCCTTTTTTCGCTTCTGCATTCATTCCTTTTTATCGCCTTTGGCAATGCATTCTTTCGTGACAAAAAAATATCCATGTTTCTCAATGTTAAAATGGGACAAAGGGGCCTTGATGATTAAAACTAGCCATTCGTTATTCCAGTTTTTATGATTTTTTTTTTTAAATCAGCACATTTGTTTCACTAACTAAATATGGAGGTGGCAGCACGTGGTGTTGACCTTCAGAAAATGACGTGATGAAAAATATGAATTCAGTAAAAGGCATAACATTTGATGACCTCCAATGAAGAACCTACACTTGGGGTGACCTACAGCAGAAGTGTTGGTGATTAAATAATTGGCTTCCAGGGCGGCGGAACCTATACCTATCTCCCAAATTGGACAAACCCTCACCACATGAAACCGGGCGCCCCTGCCAAGTCACCAAATTCAGAGATCAGATCTGGATACCTAAAATAGGACCTTAACCTTTTTTTTCTTCTATTCCTTTGTCTCCCCTACTTACTTTTTTGAGACTTAAATCTTTAAGATTGACTTAGTTCTACTGATTTCGTATAGTAGGCAAATCAGGAGACATCTCAGAATAAATAATGCCATAAGGGTTATCAGTCAGACGTGCATAGATTTCGAACAGAACAGCAAAAATCGTCTTTCTTTTCTTTCAGAAAAAAATTGAAATAATGAAAAGTTCCTTGTAAAAAAAAATTCTTCTTTGAATGAAAAAAAATATTATTTGAAAATAAACAGAAGAAATAACTGAAATTTTCTTGAACAACTTTCACATATTGTCAACAAGGAAAAGAAGTTTTCTCGAATTCTAAAGCCTTATTTTATTAAAACGACAAAATGGAAGTCAGATTTCAATTTTAAAATGTTAAATAATAATAAAAGATGGCATATTTGAGAATACTCTACCTTCAAAGTATTGAAATTTAGGGCATACTTTGGAAACTTAGATCATAAGAATTTCCATAATGGAATCGTTTTGCGAGTTTTTAGGCCTTTGTGAATATTGTTCCGAAATTGTCATTTGTTTGGAAATGTTCCGCTACGTTTTAATCAAAGAATGTTTCCGGCCGTTAAACATTTTTAAATTACCCACTGGAGGTTAACGACAGGTAACTAAAGATCCATTTGGCATTATTACTGTAATTCGTTATTACGCAATCAAATTTTATTAAAAATAATAGCCGACACCAAAAATTAAGAGACGTAGTTAGAGTATTGGTCCTTCAATCAATCTGATGAAAAAAAATTGTAAAAAAACTACCAATTTTACCTAAAACATACTTAAATTTATTGAAAATTTTGAAATTAAAAAGGTTTTTTTTTTAACATACTAGTTTTTAGTTAAGGAACAACTAATTTAAGAATTCTGTACGTTATCAAAAATTCCGAACTTAGTACAGTCAAATCATGTTAAATACTGCACACTAAAAAAATTTTGTGCACACCGTAGTTGCTTAAATAGATTTTTTTTAATTAACACAAAGAAAGGAGCGTAAAAAGAATATATGATGCAAGTGTGAATGGTATAAGAAGTAGGGGACGTCCGAGAAAGACATGGCACGATCAAGTGAATCAGATACTTGAGTCGGGCCATGTCAAGAGTCAGAAAAATAGAAGAGTATGTATGAGACGATGTATGAATGTGGATGAGGCAAAGAGTGTGTGCCAAGACCGAGGTGTTTGGCGGTCCGTCCTCTCTGCCTACCCCTGCGGGGAAACGGCGTGATGGTTAGTTAGTTAGTTAGTTAGTTAATTAACACACAGAAATCTGAAAAGTCCCCACGGTTCCCTCTTACCCCAAAAAAGTCTTACTATGTAGTACCTACACCAATATATATACAATTAAAACATTTCTACCGTTTATTATTGATTTCTGAAAGAGTGATTTTTTAAAATGTGTTTCCTTTTCCCAGGAAACTGCAAAAGTAACACTGATATTTTAAATATACTGTTAATAGGATCTACTTATTTTATACCTAATAATAGCGCAGACTCGTGAAAAATCACCGGACATTATTTTAGTCTAGTAAATAACGCGTTCTTGAAATTTGAAACACCGCAGACCCTTGAAAAATCGCGAAATCTGACTATAATTGTCAAGATTAACCTTAAGACATTTAAATAAGAAAATATGCATTTAAAAAAAAAAAATTTAAATAATCTCCTGGTAACAAAAATTATTTTGTCAGGTACTTATTAATTTATATATCATTAATAATTTTATGTTAAAGATTATATTATGGTTCGGAGTTTTATCGTTTGACTGAAAAACTTTGCGCAATCAGTTGCAATTTTGAAAATTAAGCTTAAATTCCAAACAACTTAGAGCTCATTGAATCCAAGTTGCAATCACTCACAGATAGACCCACAATTGAAATTAACATGTGGTTTCGACGTAGATTTGGGAATAGAATTTTTAATTTTGCATCAATTATTTTATGAATATTTTCTTTAATTTTTTTTTTATTATTTCCACAGCGAAAATGATCAAATGTCACAAAACAACCCCACTTCTCAAATTCTAAGTGATCACGTTCTGTGGCTTCAATATCCTGAAAGAATAAAGTTTTATATATGCTTAATGACATTCAAAGCACTGCAGTGGATGGCACCATTACAGACAGACATTATATTCTAACTACGTGTACGCCAGGATAGACAGTTAGACAGCTTACTTTGAGGTCAGATCCAGAGCTGCTAATCGATTAGTTGAACTGTCTCGTTGCAATATAGGTGAATAATATATCACCGTACTCTACATACAGCAGCCTGGACACACAGGACAAAAGAATTTCTCTGACTTTACTGAATTTCACAAACATTTTAAAATTGTGTTTATCTGAATGTTTAATACCTTCCTATATTAAAAAAATACGTGATTTATAATGTACTAGGGCAGACCCATTAAAAAATCATTGGATTTTGTAAATTGTAGGAGTGATTAATATTACGTGTTAGCTTTTTTGGATCTTTTATTAAACTATTATAAAACATTTGGTACTAATCATTAAAATTATTAATTCAGAAAAACCTCAATTTAACGACCTTTAGTCAAATTTAAATAATAGACTTAGTAAGGAAACTTTACGGAAATCGATAAAGACACTGGTATAAGTACTTACATATATAGAAGTTGAAATAGATTGTCTATGAGTAGTATCATCACAGTTTTATAATGTATTTGGAAAGCTAAACAGCTGTCACGCGTATAATAATTTTATATTATATATTATAATAATAATTATAAGACAGAACTTGTACATACAAAATTTAATGGTGAATTTAAGAATAGATATTGTGTTTCTTAGTCCTCCTCACTACGGAGTCCTGTGTCAAAGCGGTCTAAAGTTATCTAATTACAGTTATTTTTATTTTTTAGTATATTTATTAGGATTTTTATTCTTTTTAAAATTTTTAAAATTAATAACTCTTTAAAATTTTAAATAATTTTTTAATATTTCGTTTTATATTTCAATTTGAGAGGCGGGTATGGGTACCGCCGCCCCTGGAACCATTTATTGGATAACCAACACTTCTGCCACAGGTTACCCCAAGTAGTTCGCTACGTTTGGTGACTTAGCACGGGTTCATGGGGTGAGGTTTGTCTAAGTCTTGGCGGCACACTGAACTGGTACACTGAACTCAAGATTCCTACTCAACCTTTATACCTTTTTCCTTCCCAGAACTTCCTCTCCTTTCTTTCCTTAGAAATACCCTCCATACAGCATCCCCAAAGATGAAATAGGCCTTGAGGGAAATTATTTCCCTCAGGGCCTCCCGTGTGGAGCTAATGTAAAAAAAAAATCTTGGGGAAGGATATTGAGGAGTTTTATTGTAAAGTAAGTATAGTTTATTTGTCCAATATATGTCCAATATAATTTAAATATATTTTTTTAAATCAAACATTCCCGGATTACGAATAAATTGACAACAGTGGAAAACCTCATATTACAACCACAGCAAACGAAAAACGTTGCTTGTTTCGTGATGGAGGACTTAGGCCTTAGAGTCAGCCGAGGAATTGAATACAACAAGAATGGTCGGGGCCCAAATGCGATGCCACTCAGCCACTGACCGGTCAAATATGTATTACAAACATTAAAAAACCTTATTTTGACAGTGAAACGAATAAGCAAATATTAACATTAGCCTCATTAATCTTACAATTGCATTATTAACAATAAATTACTGATATATTGTGAATTGGGAGTGTGATTGTACCTACAAAAACGTTTTGATGGTGAATTTTATTAATAACTAGCTGACCTGGCAAACTTCGTACCGCCTCAGAATCAATAAATGTTATGTTTAATTTATTAACTGAAATAAATTAAGTTTTATTAAGTTAAAATAAATAGGTACCTACTGTAAGTACTTAAAAAATGATATTGAGTTGTTGACTAAGCATGAAATGTTCGGCACAATACACCATTGACAGTTCGAATTGATTCAAATTATGTCGACCAACGCACATTATTTGAAAAGCCGTCCCATACAAAATATATGAAAAAATTAATTTTCTTCATAATTATTTTTCCCGTGATTTTTTGCAATGTTTTAATAGTTATTCTGTTAATCGGGACAGAGACAAATCCAACAAATCAAAGATCATAAATATCGGTACAGCCGTTCTTGAGTTATAAATGGTGTAACTAACCCGACTTTGTTTTATATATTAAGATACTCACACTTTCATTACTTAAGTTTAAAAACAGTTCACATCTCAAGCGAAATTACTTACTGATATTCTATGGACATAATAAGTACTATAAAAATAATTATAATAATTTTATTTAATATACCATAATATACTGTTTATGTCTTATAAACAAAGATTAGATCAATTTGACGCCCATTTGACCATTTTTCGTTTATCGGGTAGGTAAGCCACATAATTGGTTTCTGAATGCTGTAATGAAATATTGACGATCAAACGACACGTGTCGTTAGTCCCGGTACCTTCTTTAAAGCAGAATTTCTACGTTTTTAAAGAGGGGATTATGTTCTCAGATGACGAGCGATTAATTATTGATGCTAATTAAAAATTATAATTAGGCGATGGAGAGTGGAACCAGTGTTTGGTCCTTGAATTGACAAGTACAGCGACAGATTGATAAGTGATTTTGGATGTAAGCTCCAAACTCAAAAAGGCACCTTTTAAAAAATAATTAAAAAATTAATTACTTCTTCAATAATCGCCAAATCACTTCATAGCGTCATTGTAATTAAATGAAAACAAATCATTTTGTATACACCGTGTATTTTAGGCCCGACATTCCGGTTTTCTACCGATTTATAACATATGTCCTTTGAACACTTTAAGTCTCTAAGTTCTAAAAAAAAATAATGTTATTTTTTAAGATAATCTCTCTCATAAATAATCATATAAAATTCCCTAAAAAAAAATCCCAAAATATGTTCCGAAAATTAATAAAAATATATACGGTTCTGCTATTGAACACAGCAAAGTTTTGAAAAAATCACAGTGTTTCTTTAAATGCTTTGGTTCTGTCGAGAAATATTTCCTCTATTTTAAACGAGTCGTGTTTAATTAAACATTTTCACAATTTTCCCTTGAAATTCGCTCTAACATTCGTATTATTGTATCTCTCTTTCTTCTAATTTTTGAGCGGGTACTACCGGGCCTTAATCAAAATTATAAACATGTTTACAACCCAATGATTTCTTCGTCAGGAAAAAATGAAAAATAATAAAAAAATAACAATATACAAATATATATATCAAATAAGTACCTACAGAAAATTCTAGGTAATTCGTTAACAGTACATAAGCACCGAAATGAAAATGACACAAATATTTCTTGAAATTTCTCGTAAATAGAACCTCGCAACTTCTTATCCCATATTAAATCCGTTGCATGAAATGTCTCGAATAGACATACCTTCGAACTTGCTTCGTTTAGTAACTGTTCATAAACAAATATTTTATTTATGTTATTATGATTTTGGAAAGACTTTTGTCAAAATACATAATCCAAGGAACATCCCGTTTTTAAATCACAAGCCTGAAGGCTAACAACACGTGTGGTGTCCTGTTGTTTTCTCTGGTGAACAATACAACTTGGATGATCAGGAGTTTCAATGATACTTCGGTTCATCAGACTATGAGTCGTATTTATTTAGCACTCAACGTTCATTCTAAAGCAAAGGTTCCCAACCCTAAGGGATTGGGAACTTCTGCTTTAAAAACTAACAAGGTTCCGCGGGCGCCGTGGGACCCACGGGCACCATAGCGATTCGTATGTGCCCGCCACTATTCGACAGAGACAGAATTTTTTCATAAACATAAATTAAAAATGTAAATTATTTTTATTTATTTGTTAGGGTTTTAATTTTTTTGAGTGCCTACATTTATTATACGTTCGTATGTTTGCGATATTGTATGTATGAGTGGTTCCTAATGATTATACCTATTTTCACTTTTTTAGTTATTTTTAAAGTTATAACATCAAATATATATATATATATATATATATATATATATATATATAAATTTTGGATGTGTAAAAGCTAATTGACTCTTGTCGGCCGCTTAAAAATAATAATTGACATTGGCAGAACGTGGTGCCCGCCACCTTACCGATATTTTAAAATGTGCTCTAGAGTACAAAAAGGTTGGGAACACCTGTTCTAAAGGATGCTCTGAGTTAATCTGTAGCAGGAGAAATGGTCACACATCGGCTATCTTCGTAACCATTAGGGTATTAGACCCGGACTTACAACTTTACTGACTTTTGTTGAGGCACATTAAAACTACATATACTATAAACTGCCGGCAAAGAATTATACACATATTCAAAAACACTACAACATATGTAATGATTCGGAATGTCACAAAATGATTTAAGTAATCGTTATATCTAGTTTATGTGTCATTATTTTCAAAAATTTTCTCATATTGTGATTTACACTAATAATCAATACAATAAATTGAATTGTGTTTTATTTCTGAACTGAAAATGCGTGAAATTGAAATCACATACATAGAAGTCAGACTATGGTCGTGGCTCCGAAATGTGCTGAAGAATTATTCTGACGTCAGTATTAGTCACGCGTCAGCTTTTCCGAGACGTAGAGAAATGACAACATGTTGATAACGTAGGGTTTTTTTATTGTCTGAATAAAATCGACTGATTTACATGAGCAAAGTGTATGTATGTAGAAAAAATTCCCCTCCTCTCAATACTACCGCCGACGAGCTTTGTACTCCCTTGAACTAGAAAATGTATCGTAAAATTTTGTCCAAACTCCATCGCTCTCTGTTGAGCCCAATCGCTTCGTCAGCGATCCTGGGAAATTCCTCCATTCAGGTAATTGGCAGCCGCCGTTGTCACTCAGTGAATTCTATAAATCAGGATGTTGGTTGACATTGGTTTCTTGAGATCGACGAATTTGGTACAGCAATATTGCCTGTTCACCAAAACTTGTTTATCGACATCCCTACATATATGCCACTTATTTCATAAAATTCATTTTTTTTAAATCCAAACAGAAAAGGGTTAATATACACTTTTACGAATCAAAGATGCAGTGTGCGCTAAGATAGGTAAAAAAATATCATCAGTGAATTATTGAAGTTCGAAATAAATTCCGATAATTATGTTAAATACACCGAAATTATGCGCTTGAGTTATGTTGGATTTCCGAAAGCGGCTAAATGTTTTTTTTTCTATACTTCGATGATAAAAAAATATAATAATTTACTTACGTTCAGGAACAACCCTGCTTCCCCTACTGATCCTAAAAATAAAAGAAAAATTCGTTAATACATTTTGTTTTTATATACCTATTAATATTGAATTATCTTGAACATAATTAACTTAATAAAAAAATAAATACATTAATGAAACTAAGTGTTTATATTATTTTTTGTTTGCAAATCCTCCGACTAATGTTAATATTTATTTATTATATCAGTTGTTCATACCACTAAATATTAAAAAAATAATATTACAAGCTTACTTGGTTTCACAAAATAATGAAGTTTCCGCGTAAAATCATTTTTTTCCAAAATAATTGTTTACATTATTGTAGTGTAATTGAAAGATAAAAATCATAAAACAATACACGTAATATTAGCTGAAGTCCCAGCGCGGCGTTGCCAATGCATTTCAAATAGTTTTTTGAAAATCAGACTAAGACAATGATATTTGTCTTGTTTTGAAGGTCAAGTCTGCAAAATTTCATCAATTATAATTTTAGATTTGTATAAAAACTACACAAACAAGCTAACCCGCCAAGTTTACGACCTCCACAAACATTATTGTTTAAGAGGGTATTATATATGTATACATTATTACAGAGAATGCCAGAAATTAGTCCCTTTTAAATCAATTGACGTACTGACTTTTTTTTTACAAAAAACCATAAATTATTTTGAAAAATTGTTATTTTATCTGGTAAAGTTATGTTTTAATTTTTGAAAAGCTTAATTTATTTTTTAATATAGTAAGGTTATACCGTTGGTCTTTCTCAGATTTGTTCAATTTTCAAACAAAATATCGTATTATACAACACAGATTTCGAAAAATATAATCATACAGTAAAATAAATCAATACATAATCTAGCTAACCTATTTATCAGAATTTTAATTTTAGTTAAATTAAAATAATCAAAAAATAAATCCGAGAACGTGTTTTGTGACGAAAATACCCCAGTTTTTCTATTTATTTAAGGTGATACAAACTAAAATATTTCAGATTTTTTTTATTAAAAAATTGAATTATTGAAAAATCATAAATACTTATGATCAAAAAATACTTACAAGAAGTACAAGATATTTAATAATTTATCATCGTGCGTTTTTAACATTTTTATTGCTTACTTGAATATTAAAGCAAGTTTTGAATGAAATAAATCGATATATTTAATTTTGAATTTAAAAAATTAAAAAATTTGATTCGGGGAATAATCGATTTTTCTCATCGAAACCTCTCTGTACAGTTGCAAGCATTTTTAAACTTTTATTCTCAGCCGCTGGTCAATGGCTCTTAATGTAACAAATAAAGTCCAAGTAGGTACTAGGTATTCAATAAAATCACACCCTCTTAACACAAATAAAGCTTGACGGTGTGTAAAATCATATCTTCTATTGAAAATAATAATTAGGTATGCTAAGATTGGTTAGTGTAATGAAATTTCCGTAATTCCCGTATATATGAGATTCATGACATTAACAGAATAAATCATTCTGGAATAATTATTAGAACGCCTGTCACCATAAATAATCTTCTTATGAGGCCGAATTACCTTAATATGAAGATGCCAACAATCAAAAGTGATTGGTAGAGTTTAATTATCAGCGTGTGAATTATTACACTTGACTTAGGAATAAGACGGAAGATACAGGGTGTGGTAATACTAATACCTATATGAATTCAAATTTAATGCATATGTACGAAAATATGACAATTTTATTTTAAAATATGGAGCCGAGGAAGAGAATGATGAGTGGGCACCTGGTTATTCAGATCTGGTTCCAAACATGGCTAAAGCTATCTCCAGCAACGCATCATTAGGTGAATGGTGGTTTTACAATATGGCGATACTTAGAGTATCTTTCACTCTGAAACATGCCGCAAATATACTATTAATGATTTTAAATGAATTAATTTTGAGATAGCACAAATTTAACAAATAAAATTTGTTAAATCCGCGACCCCCGGATTGCTATTTGAGAGCCTTTTCCTTCGACAACGGAGGACGTTAACATTATATCTATACAGGATGTTAAGGGATGTACTTAACTAACTTTTAAACAGTGATTCTTGTTTTGTAAATGTTCCTGATTTGGAGTAAAAAATGTAAATGAAATTTTGGTCTTCGTTGACTTGATAGGTGTCTTTTTTTTCAAAATCAAACAATAAGAAAAAATTATTTCACATGTCATTAATGGTCACTCAGCCGAGTAACCAACCAACCTATCTCCCCGCCTGTAAATATCAAAAACTCACTAGTTTTTTTATGTTGAATAAAATCAACATAAAAATTTAAAAAATCAAAAATATCATCGGAGACCAAAATTCCACTTACATTTTTAGTACAAATAATGTCAGAAATCACTAATGAAGTCGGTTTAGTTCCAATTTTATTACAAAGAATAATGTAAGGGAGGAATAATGTACATCACAGACAACTGAATAGTATGTTTGATAATCGATGCCAAATGAATGAGATCGAAAATATATTATTCTTGTTCTGGTAATGAATATTCATTCCATTAGATATGAAATTAAACAATTTTTTTCATATCTAATACAATGGAATTCCACCATGAATTAACAGTTAAAAAACTAGACTCATTAATATTCATTCCTGTTTTCTAACAACTTTCCAAGTATTTTTATTAATATTTCAGCAAAACTTAGAAACCACAAAATTCGTTTTAAAATTAGTAATTCATTAATTATTTTTCCATGAATAATAATTTAAACTCGGCCATGATTCCGAAAGAAAACTTCGAATTATTATCTCAACCGAAAAATAAAATTTTAACTTTTCATCGGAATTATTCTAAATTATTTGCATTCTTAACAGTTTAAAAAATACAGAAGTCACCTGCCTCCGGTGTTTCTTTTATTTAAACATGAAATTCTCGAAATAAAAGAGCCTGCATTATTCATTGTGTTTGAGCTGCTGATGAGATCTGGCGGGGAGGGGTTCGACACCCGGGGGCGGATAGAGTGTATCTCACCTGTATCCCACCCGGTGGGGTGGACTCGGTGGGGTGGACTTGGTGGGGCGGGTTGGGTCGCCTCGCGCCCGGCGGAGGTTAGAATCACCCGCGGTGGGATTTTACATTTGCCTAATTTAATTAGTGCTCACTTGTGTTTCTGGTGAAATGTAAAACTTTTCGGCGCTGACAGAAAATCGCCAGTTCCCGGAAAACCCAGAAAAGTTTAAGTTAAAAATATCAAATGTTCTGTTGCCTTTATTACGGTTGATTTTATTGCCGGTATTTAAATAACTAAAAACAACAAACTTGTGTAATTGGAAAATTCTCATATAGGCATTTTACCACGATAATTTGTGAGATGAATCCTAAGAGTATGGATATTAGAGAGACGGCATGTGAAGTGTGCCCGCGCGCCCCAAGTGTGCCTTTTAGAGAATTTTACCCAAACGGCTTCCATTGGCTGCTGTTTTTTGGCCGTTTAATACGTTCCGACAGCAGCCATTTTACATGGTGACAGCCAATGTCAGCCATTTAACTAAAATTCTCGAAAAGGCACACTTGGAGCGCGCGGGCACACTTCACATGCCGTCTCTCTAATATCCATACTCTTAGGATGAATCCATACTTCAACATATTGATTAAAATTAGAACAATTTTTTGCTTGCATTTTCTTTAAAACAATAAAATTGTCCCCGCCACGTTTATTTTCAGAATGGTATACTTTTAGGTTATGCAAATGAAAAGTTTAATTCTATATTGTTAGAAAAAAGGCATTTATATGTGAAAAGTAGCAAAAATGTTGAAAAATTTACACAAAGCTACAAAGAAGATGCCAGTGGCAGAATGAACTGAATGTTACTGAAAATAAATTGGAAAAAGTTTTGTTTAATAAAGATACTATAATAGATACGTAATATCTTATTATTTTAAAATGCGTGTTTTAAAAAACTTTAACCCTTCAGGACTCGGGCATATTTGGCCAGAAGATCAAAATATTCTTACTTTGAAATAAAATCAAAATAAATGGAAGATTTCTGAAAGTATTCGAAAACTAAGAAGTGTTTTTAAATGGTGATAAAATTCACTTTCATCTTATCTTACTAATATTATAAACGCGAAAGTTTGTATTGATGTATGAATGTTTGATACTCTTTCACGCAAAATTTACGGAATGGATTTTAATAAAACATTACAATAATATAGCTCATACATCAGAAGAACATATAGGCCATAATTTATGAAGTTAGCTATTTATTTTCAATGTATTGAAAATAATAATTATTGTTTAATAGAAAATGTCAACATTTGAGAATGACATTTGGAAAAACATTGATTGTTAATTCAAAATTCTATTTTAGAAAATATTTAAATTATTAGAAAAATTTATTTAAAGTACTCGCCTAATACTTTGAATCGAATCAAGAATTATAGATATTTTAAATTTAAAGAATTAATTTTTTTTGCATAAACGTTGATATGACCTAGGAAAAGAAAATAGATTACTCTAAGTGCTAATCCTATACGCAAACGAAGTCGCGGGCAGAAGCTAATATTTTATAATTCGAAATAAATATATAATTTTCGAAATAAAAACTTGCGAATGATGCTAAAATAAAATAAAAAGTTTTCTTTTATTTCTAACTTAAATTACTGATGAAAAAAAACACATATTTTATTAGAAAAATGTGTTATGAATGTTATCCATAATGGAATATCCAGAATGGTTCCACATAAAATATTAAATATAAAAATAATGAATAATAGATAAAATATTCTCAAAGTTTTATTAAATTTTTTAAATTATTAATTAAATTAAATTATTTGGGGTAAGCTTTTAGTTTTTAAACATAAAGCGCAGTAATTTCTCTTTCTAACACAGTTTAGATCATATACCATTATCGCCATGATAGTAAGGGAGACACAACGATTTCTATGAGACCTGTATGAGTTTTTCACGAAAACGAAAAAAATAGCTTAAGGGGTTAATGTACTGATTTACCAAATGCTGTCTATTTAAAAAATCTTAGGCAATAAAAATAATAATTTATTGCCCTTGACTAAGGGTGAAAGATTAGTATAGCCTTATCATCAACGTCTCACACAAGGTAAATATAAAAATAATCTAAAAACTTTACAACCCAAGAAAATATTTACATA
Source organism: Limnephilus auricula (assembly GCA_951813805.1). Taxonomy (NCBI): domain Eukaryota; kingdom Metazoa; phylum Arthropoda; class Insecta; order Trichoptera; family Limnephilidae; genus Limnephilus; species Limnephilus auricula. The sequence goes on along the minus strand of OX638389.1, from coordinate 43,807,854 downwards.
CAGTAAATATTTGTAGTTGCTAATACCTAAACCAAGAATAAAGGTTTCAGCGTGAAACTGAATAAATAATTATCCTTGTTATTTATAATCAACGACGAACGATAGCTACTGTTTATCACCACCTCGAGTAAGGCAATTTTAAATATAATCTAAGTCACTGTCTAATCTAAGCATCTACTCGTTGAGTTGAAAAGTTTGCGAAAAAAAAAGATTTTTCGTAATTAAGGTACGGTCTACCTACGGCTGAATTGCCAAAGTTGCCTGGGCGTAGACATTTCGTTTGCACAAGTGGGACAGGAATGGTTTTTCTCATTATAAAATCCCTCACCTCCTCGTCTCCCCTGTTTTCCGGTTCCTATTTGGCTCTTTGTTAATCTGCATAATTATACGGAAGATGTTTTTGATACGTCTAGCGAGTAAATGGAAATATTTTTATAGGAAGCGAAATGCATTAAGCTCGAATTAGCTTGTTTATCTTCTAATTTCTGTTTTAACGAAGGATTCTTTCTTCTTTTTCTGGAAAAGTAACTTTTGACGGTGGAATGCTTTGAGTCATTAAAGCTAATTTGGAACTGTCGTGAGTTCAAAATCAAAATAATTTGATATTTTAGCAAGGCATGATTGATGCCAGGTCTTTAAATGAAAAAAAAATGTGGTTCTGTGATATATACAGAATACGGTAAATCATTTAATTTTTGGAATTTGAAATGTTGAAAGATGATTTTCTGATAGCTATAACGATAACAAAAACAAGATGCGATATATATATAACGATAACAAAAAAACTTAAGGCGGTGTAAAATTCACAAAATTCAACAAATACCCTCCTTATGTATATGGCAATAAGGTTTAAATTCCTGAAAAGCACCAGCCGCCACACGGTGGACGGAATGCAGAAAAAACACGAATTAATTGTTTGCTGGCTAAATATTGATGAATTTTTTTTGTTGTTGATCTTATTAATGAATTATAACTATTTTGAAGTAAAAATTAATAATTTACTCTTGCGTAAAAATTTACAACAACAAAATAATACATTTTGAAGATATAAAAAATATCTAGGAAAATAAAACATATTAATTTTAAACTTTACATATTATAATTCAGATCTATGAACACAAAAATAGAAAAATGGTAGACAATCTAAGTGCTTAAGATGTCTCCGTTGTCATCAGAGTCTAAATCATCACTCAAATTTCCAGAATCATTGGACGGAATTCTTAGTAGACTTAAAACTTCCGTAGGTAACACAGAACCTTTTTTTATTAAGTGGTCGAATAGAGGACAGGGTCTGATGAGATTAACAAATTATTTAATATATCTTGATTGGTGCTGGTTCTGGAAACTTTTCGGCTATGGTGTTCTCGGTAGTACCTTATCTCTTTATGCCTCGATTCTTGTAAATCTCCAATTAGGAGTAAAAATAATTTCATTACTGTCGCACCATGTGTTAGGATTTTATGAACACTTGTCGGCATGGGGTACCAATTATATAGACGTACATAAAGCCAGGCAGTGTCTAAAGCATATTGTTCGAAACTATTTTCGTCGATGACATATCCACTTATATCCACTGGACATTACTATCGCATCGATACCTGTTATTTCCGAAGACAGAATATGATTTTCAAAAAATCGATGGGCAGTATTGACATCATTGGTAGATACTACCGAAGCCCTGCTTTGGCATATCTACCAGTACGATATTTTTTTCTCTGAACTCTGAACTCATTAATAATGTTTCTCTTTCTTGATCCAACTTTTAGTTAATTTTCTTGTCCACAGACTTGCCATGATTTAATTTCGAGACGATATGAAATATGCAATAGACATTCAAAAAATCTAATTTGTGCATGCAACGTTGACAGACCAAATGAAACGTGCTAACCCCGCACTCTAGATTTACAACTTTACTGAGATCATTCATGTATTTGGGCCTGGCTTTAGTAAATAGCACATTTGTGTCCAGTTATTGTTTGTCAGTGAGTTGCAAACCTTCAAAATGTTCGAACCTACCACTATGTGGTATTTTTGTATTATATAATTAATTAAAAACTCATTTGATTCCACGGAAGTGGCATTTAATATACCCCGTTCTTTTAATGCCTCGAATAATTCTCCCCGGGGAATGCATATAGACCTTCCTGAAAATAACAAAATTGTTCAAGGAAGGACAAAAAAGGAACACAATTTATGTATGACATAAAAGGTGAGACTTTAGTCTACAATACGTATATACTCACACATGGGAACAAATGATGTTTTGTTTCTAAACGCTAAATAAAATAAGCATTGTAACAGCAAAAAAATACAAAAATAGCAGAAAATTAGATGTTAGTTCAAATCTCACATACATGTGATATTGATTTATAGTTTAGTAAATTAAATAAAGAATACATTGAGAAACGTTAGTCGTAGAAACTTTTGTAAATATATCCAAACGTCACTCAATACACAACCGTCTCTGATCATGCGTAGGAGCGAACTGAAAAAAGCTATGCCAAACATCCAATTTACGACACACTTTGCGGCGTTGCCAAACTTTTATCAAGCGCTATTGACATATTTAAATAAACACATAAAATGCAGAAACTATTTTGCTATACTAAAAAAAATAAATGTATTTAAAATTATAACGTTTGCAAAAACCACTTAATTCGGGTTTTTTCTCCATTCCGTCCATAGTGCGCCAGTTTTAATTGATTCAGGAAAAAACCTGAAAGCCGCAAAGTATTTTTTACCATTTCAAAATTTTTAAACCAAATACACACGACTTAGTAGTGCGTCGCCTTAAGTCGTATATTTTTTTCACGTAATAAAAACTATTTGGCAAATAACTTGTTAAAAAACTTTTAGCTAAGTAAGGTTGCGAATTTTCTATATTTACCAATTGCGTTTTAGTAAATTTGAGTACTGCTTTTTTTAATTTAGAATTTATAAAACAGTTTTAAATTACTGAATCACCTTACCAAGACCTCTACCCGTAAATTTACTGAAATGGTCCTTAATTAACAATAAATGGAAATCTTAATGTTAAATAGTAAAGTAACAATATTATTTAAAATCGGACGAATTTGACAATGAATTGAAATGAACTGACAAGAGAGTGAGGCTAAAACAAGTGATAACTTTAGTATTGTTGCTTAGAGTGAAAGTGATTTTGAGCATTATTCATCCAACAGAGGATACAGATAGGATAAATAATGTTGACGGCAATTATTAATCCAAACAAAATGTAACCTAGATTAAACACAAATGAGCGAAAATTATTGTATTTGATTTAAGTCAAATTTTAAATCAATTTATAATTATCCTTGGAGCACAATTTCATCGACTAAAATTTTATTAATTTCGTTTTATTTTTCAATATCTAGATTTCTTTTTTTACTTTATAGACTGTGTCTATATTTACTTTATAGACTGTGTCTATATTTACCAATTGCGTTCTAGCAAACATGACAGCTGGTGTTTTTAGCTTAGAATTAAGTAAAAGTGTTAAATTACTCACCTTACCAAGACCTCTACCGGTAAATTAATTTAAATGGTCCTTAATTAATCCAAAATATCCCCTCGAAGAATGTAATACTAATAAATCTAAAGGAAAAAATGAAAAAGAACAAGATACAGAAAAATAAAAACGCAACGGTTGCAATTGACCCAAGATCTCAACCAACCCAGGATCTCATGTCTTATCGTGACAAAGCCTTAACCAACCTCTTATTTTTAAATCATTTTTGTCGATTTCATATTTGAATTAGGAATTAACATTTTTTTGTGATTCATATTTTCAGTTAAATGTATTAGAATTATCATCTACTTCAATGATATACTGAATTGACCTATAAAAGTTATTATAATAAGATTTATTCCCATAAAAATAGAAATTAGTCCACTTATCATAAACCTTTATAGAACTACGAGAGTTTTTTATAGGAATCTAAATGTTAAATAGTTAAATAACAATACAATATAACATCGGACGAATACGCAATGGATAAAAACTTCATATAATTACTTATTCGGTGAAGCCCAAGATAGTCAGGGTGACACAAGTGATAACTTTTAGTATAGTACCTAGACGAGTGAAAATGATCTTGAGAGGTATTCATCCAGTAGTGAAAACAGATAGAGCAGATACTGTTGACAGTAATTATTAATCCAAATAAAATGTACACAAGCAAACTAAGATTAAATATAAATGAACGAATTTTATTAAACTTGATTTAAGTCAAAGCTTCAACAAAATTTAATAAAATGGCAGAGGAAAATTTTAAATCAATTTAAAATTATCCTTGGACCACAATTTCAACGACAAACATATTATTTATTTCGTTTTGTTTTACAATTCGTAGGATCCTTTGTTTACTTTATAGACTGTATCGTCCTTCTCCAAAGGGAAGTCTGTAAATAAAATGTGTTAGAAGAAAACGAGATGAAGGTTCTGAAATGACAGAAGGGCAACAAAGAAAGGCCGAATCGAATATTGTAACAGTGGCAAATGAAAAACAGTGGTGTAACAAATATGCAAAACCTTTTCACGTCAAATTCAGTACGTTTAACGGGCTTTTTACAAGCTCCGTTTGATCTTATTCTAAAATGGAAATATTTTAATAATGAAAATAATTTCATAATCTGAATTTGAGGTAAAACAATATTCTTTTCAAACAAACATAAATGGTTTCGGATACAATCACGCCTTCCTTTGGTCATTACAACAAACTAATTAAAAACGTGGAAAATAATATTGTTAATATACAATGGAACATATCGCAAGATGCCTAAACAATAATAACTTTTTTAAATATTCTACAATGTTAGTATTCAATTTATAAAAGTAGTTTATTTATAAACAAGTTCTTCTGTATCGTTATTATTACGCGTGATAGCTGTTTTATTGAAACCAATGAAGTTCTACAAATTAAACTTGAAAATAATTAATAATAATATCTTTTCAGAATACGCTAATCACATTATTTCAAAAACCCACAGTTTTGATAGAGATACAAAGATCAGTAAAGTATCAACGGCAAAGGAAAACTGTAACTATAACATTAGATATCTTTAAAATATAGATATCCGTAAATAAAAAACTAAATATCTTTAATTTAGACACAACTCCATTACATTTGCCTTTCTGGACAACATTTGTCTCTTTTTCCCACACCCACTCTTTCCCATGTACCCCTCCCATACTCAAAGTTTGTAATAATTTTAAGTTACTAGGAACATATTGAATATTTTTTATTTGGGTTTATAAACATTAGAAAAAAATCGATCAATTTGAAGAAATCAGTAGTAGACCTCAGGTATGTCCAAAACTAGATGCTAGAAGGCTCGTGATAATAGAGTATTAGGAGTCGCACCATGGGGACTTAAAACGAAAGCTATAAGCAAAGATTTAATTTGTAAATCTATATTTATGTAGAACCCATGCCATATTCCCCACAGAAGAAATACAGATGAAGGTGTGCTAAGGAATCCTACCGAAACATCTATTATATGCTTATATTATGTGGAATTGATCAGAATTTATTGACAAAAAGATGCACAGGGCGTATGAGAGAAGATTGGACCTGCAATGTAAATTATTTGTCGGAAAAATAAGCCCCCATCTCACCAGGAAAAACATACGAAAAGGCATGACATAAATATAACGATTACACTGGCCTTCCATAAACCTCTGTCCCTTTTTCATAGTTAATGCTTGTAACAACACAATTTCTAGTTATCGGAAGGTTATTATTCAATCGATTCAATCAAGGGGATCCTTAATCACTCACACTGTTTCCTTATGTTTCAACAAGCTTATCTGTTATATATGGGATGCTCTCTCAAACACCATCTTTAAGGCAATATAAAACATAGATTTTATATTCTCCCCAACATAAAGCTTCAAGTATATAACTCAAATAATTATATCTCTATATATATCGCATCTTTTTTCGACCAAGACATTTATAAAATATTTTTTGCAAAAAGTAAACGCTACACAATTTCGATCTCTTTTTTTTACGTTAAATCCACACAGGAGGCCGTGAAGAAAATAATTTCTCTCAGAGCCTATTTCATCTTTGAAGATACCGTATGGAGGTCTTTTTGAGGAAAGGGAGAAGTAAAGCATTAAGATATGCATATTTTAGGAGGGGGGGAACACAGAGGCCGGCAAATCATTCCACAGCTAAGCTGTTGAACTCAAGAACGAGTAGCAGCTGGAACGTTCCGTTCTCATGTGACAAATGTTAAATGTTTACAAATGTGTGTTTCAAACCAAAGCCAAAGGAATCAATGACGCTAGTGTTTTGGATCACTGCAGATTTGTGTCGGTGTAAATAATTTCCACCATACTATCAACTACAAATTATTACGTTGTTAAAATTTTACATTTTTGAGTTTAGTTTGTTCATATATATTATTTATTGGATATCGCATATGGCATTTTCCGAAAAACTTATTTTTTAAATAACTTATCAACCACCGAATAAACGGCAGGATATTCCAAAATAATTCAGGACGTTAATTGCTATGTCCCAGAAGTTTGCAACATTCGCACGAGAGGGTTCATTCATACTGTTTTGAAGCACACCATGGCATGTAATTATTGCTTCGGTCTATTGACTTGTTACTATATCAATCATTTAAAAATAAGAAAGCAAAAGTCACCCTGTTACAATAGAGATATTGTATTCGTCGGTGTCACAGGCTCCTTGGTATGATTTAATTTCATATTTTCCGAACAGAGGCAAGTCGCCAGGCAGGCAGGGGCAGGGGCAGGGATGGTGGATAGGGGTGAGGGGACGAAACCAATAAGCAATGTTGACAAAGAAAGAATAAAGGCCCGTGTTTAATACTAAGCACCCACCCACCCCCTTCGTTCATCCCCTGCGAGGTAAATGGAAAATGAAATTATTTTGGAAATACCTGGTGATGTTATTTACCATCATTTTCATGAAGGTGAGAGGGTTATTTAAAAGAAGGTATCTTATTACATTTCACTTTGCCAAAAAATGATATTAAGTAAAGAGAAATTGGCGGAATGTCGCCAAGAAGTATGTACATTCGAACTAATGTTCAGTCACGAAGAATCCAATTCAAATTTATGAGAAACTAATATCTTTTACTGAGTGTAGGTAGGTAGTATGAGATATCTACGTTTATATTTATTTTTTTATTAAAGGAACTATCTTACTAATATTATAAACGCGAAAGTTTATATGGATGTATGTGTGTTTGTTACTCTTTCACGCAAAAACTACTGAATGGATTTTAATGAAACTTTACAATAATATAACTCATACATTAGAATATCATATAGGCTATAATTCATAAAGCTAGCTGTTTTCCATATATTACAAATAATAATTATTGTTTAATAGAATATTTCAAAATTTGAGAATGACATTTTGCAAAACGATGGTTAAATCAAAATTCTATTTTAGAAAATATTTAAATTAGTGAATTTATTTGAAGTACTCGCCTAATACTTTGAATCGAATCAAGAATTATAGATATTTTAAATAAATAAGTATTAATTGACTTTTGGTATAAACAAAGAGATGGGACCTAGGAAAAGAACATAGGCCACTCGAAGTATTAATCCTGCGCAGACGAAGTCGCGGGTCAGTAGCTAGTATAAAATATTTTACATACAAAATATATCAAAATACAATGGTGAAATTAAGTATAGACAAGGTATTTCATAGTCCTCCTTACTAGGAGATCCTGTCCCGTAGCGGATTAGTTATTTAATCAGAGTTTATTTGTCTTCTATGTCGTTGTTAGTGTCTTTTTTATGGTTTTTTCATTGATCTCTTTCAGTCATATTTTTGTTCTTGATTTGTATTCATTATTTTTCTTTGGTAGTTTTGTGTCTTGGGAAGTAAATTATATTATAATAAACACAATAATATTTTGTTTTAATTCCACTTTATTCGTTTTTAATCCAACTAGTTTCGGTTCAACCTGAACCTTCCTCAGGGATGAATAAAAATATAATAAACGTAATACAGATATACATGGCATTTAACAGAAAATTATAAGAGGGAGATAGAACATCAACTTAGGTGGGGACGATGGGGGAGGTATCTAAGAGGGAGGGGTGAAAGTGGGCGGGGGTAAGATTTATTTAATGAATGATCTTTATCTATTAGGTGGGTAGCAAATTCTGAGAATCCTACACTGTTTAGATATCTCAAGTGTTCTACCACCCTTGTTTGAACATTTCTAGCCATTTTACCTATATAAAATGCTGGACAATCATTACATTTAAGTTTATAAATGCCAGAAGGGCTTAAGTTATTTTCTTTATCTTTAGAGTTTATTAAAAGTTTACCTAGGTTATTATTATTATAGAATTAAATGTCATGTATATTTGTATTATATTTAGTATATTTTTATTCATCTCTGAGGAAGGTTCAGGTTGAACCGAAACTAGTTGGATTAAAAATTAATAAAGTGGAATTAAAACAAAATATTATTGTGTTTATTATAATTATGTATTCCCACAAAGTGTTTGCTACAAGTGAAAAATTAAATGATGTTATTTTTATTAGGTTAACCTTTTTTGTATTTCTTCGGCATTAACTATGTAACAATTTCTCGACATTATGTTTTGAAAAATATTTTTCACGTGTACATTTCTTAATTAATTTTTTTACTTATCTGTTACCGGTTTCGACATACCCAGATTGATAGTGAATAACGCGGATTTGTCAAAACCGGTAGCAGATAAATAATAAAAAAATAATTAAACTTTTAAAAACGAATAGGTTAACTTGACTTAGCTGGGCGATTGCTTTTACCACTGAGCCATCACTGAAACAAATACCTTACAAGCACGGTCAATTCACAAAATTTAAGATATTATCTGATTACTTATTAATTAGATATTAATTTTGGTCCACCTACATATTTATATTTATTAAAAACAGTTTTACAATAGTGGAATACATTTGTCCCGGTAAGACGAGAGGTTCTGGGTTCGAGTCCCAGTGATCTTTTTCTTTTTCAATGATAAAAAAACACTTTTGTTTAGGAACTTTGTTACCACAGGAAATACAGAAAAAAACCGTAATAAAAGGTTTTGTAGGAGAACATTTTGTAATGCATTATGCAAAACGGTGACATAAATATTATTCAACATGCTGTTTCAAAATCAAAGTTTAAAGTATGTGCAACGTACTAGATGAGATTGTAGAGATGTCTTTGAATGTTCCCAGTACTAGTTGAACTAGTTTGAGGTTTACAAGTTACGTCATTAACTGAAACTCCAGAGTAGTTATATTTAGAACAATTGTCGGAAAACATTACTTACGTACGTATGTGAAATATTCACTGTTCGTCTTTTCTATTGCATTTCACGTCAAGTTCACAGTTCACAGTTCAGAAAGTAAGATGACTGAAGAGCTAAGTGTCTTGGATCTAGTTCTTGAACTTTGTGACGGGTCTAGTGTCTGATGCGACAAAATGATTTGTTTGCGGATATTTGTCAAGTTTTGCTTCGTTTGTAATAATTTTAATAAAATAGATATATAAATTTGTAATTGACAAATATTTAAAAAAATATAAGAAATACGATATTATGTAAAATTAAACTCATTTTAGGACATCTTTAATATATTAGTCGGTAGAAGTTGTTACGGGGTTTCTCTGGTCGCCAATTGTCAGCTCCAGCTACCCCAAAACAAGCCCCAAAGCCAGCTCAAACGGGAGCAACGGGCACCCTCTATCTCAGGCGTGGGTCGCAAATGAATGCTTACATAACTCCATCCTCCTCGGTCACCTGGGGAATTAATACTCTACGAGATTCTCCTGCCGGGGCAGATTGACAACAAGATATGTTTAAATAGATTCATATATTGACAATTCAGAACACAGTATACAGGCTATTTCAGTACAGGGCTATACAAGAATGCATGTCACACAAACCTAGCTAAAGTGTTTATACCTCGTGATCTCTGCATCGAAACTCTCTGAGTTATGGTTTTTACGCGGGACCCTATCGTATTTTTACAGACACATTGAAAGAATGGGAAATCTGGTGTTCAGCTTACATGTGTGGGGGCGAAGTCCTCCGCTTCCAGCACGTTCGACAGTCTTCCTGGGATCCGCGAACCATTATAACACCGATGTTTGACAAAACCGATTCTACATTCCAATGCGGGCTAATAGTAACGTCGTGGCTTAGAAATCAATTCGGCTCATTCTGCGGGGGCCCGAAACAGAGCGTGATTCTCGACCGTGTTTACGTGCGTCTCAGCCAGGGAGCAACTTTCAACCGGTGTGCGTCCGTCCGAGGCCGGGTGTAGCTTTCAACTGCGGCGGCGGCGGCCGGAATGCCGTGAGGAGTAGGAGAGGGGAAGTAGGGGATGCAGGAAACGGTGGGGAACGGGAACGCTGTGGCAAGTTTCAACCGGACTCGGCGATGTTATGTATATTCTACTAGCTATAGGGCGTTCCATAACACTTCCCCCCGCGCTTGGAAAAAAAGCGACGTGGCAATGGAGCTGTAGGGAAAAAAAAATCCTCTTATGCTTCCATCGGGGATTTGAGAGGTTCGTTGCTTGAGAGTTGCCTAGCTAGAACATACAGTTTAGGTCACAATGTTTGTAGGGAAAGGGTAGGGGTACATACAATGTTTGGAAAAGACAACTTTGGGAAAAGTACATGGTGTAGAACAACATACAAGGATATGCAATTGAAAAACAACAATACATGGTTATGCAATTGAAAAAACAACAGTACATGGTTATGCAATTGAAAAACAACAATACATTTGTACAAGAGCAGAGAAAAAAAATGTGACTCTAAGGTTTCATTGGTCTGGGAGCTAAGTTTGCGAAGCGTGGATTTGTTTGGTTTCGGAGAATTTCGAAGAAAAGGACGTGATTTCACAGATTCTAAGGATTACATTATCACTGCAATCAGATCCATTTGAGATAACACTCAGGAGTACACTTAGGCCTTAGAAAACACTTGATTTTGTCGAAGACGTTGAAGTTCACGAAATGGAGACTGTGGTTGCTGTGTCGCGACTATGGTTACAGAGGTCATTGAAGAGAAGAGTCAAGTATCTGCAGGCATGCCAGTACGAATCCTAAGTGTTATTATGGTACACACGGATCGTATATAATAGTTATTGAAGCATAATGTAGCTCAAGGTAACTTGTATTGGTACGCATTCAGCGAATACTGGAGGGTCAAGGTAATAATGGTTTACACAAGACGATATTTGCGTCACTGCATGACAGGCAAGAGACGACAAAGTTGGCATTGATAGCAAGAGTAAGAACAAACCTAGGAGCTAGCGTGCCCAAAAGGTAGTTCAGAGTGTCATAATGTATAGTGGGACAACTCAGCTTGCTGTGGCATGACAAAACAACATACATATGGGCGGTATGGTTTGTGCTTTCAGAAACAAATGCGTAGAGAATGGCAGCAGGAGGGACCTTGTAACCACAGCGCGTGCTGTCAGGAAGTGAAGCTCAGCTTGGCTGTTGGTGATGACATCCGCCAGGGCTTCTTTTTAAATCCGGGAGAAATTATTATTAGAGCAAAATTCTTGAAGTTTACCTGCCTAGGGACCAATGAAGAAAAGGTTTGGAGAGAAACAAAATGTGTCCAAATAAAGAAATAAACGAGGTTTTAACCAACCGACCCAGAGAGTGACGAAGAGAGAGATTCCTAACTAAATTGTGATTACATGAACATTATCCTTTACCAGGATGGCTTGGCGCTTGCCGGGTGACAATATGTCTTGGTTAAAAAACAAACGGCCCTCTATGGCCTATGTTAACATGAGATGGTAACATTTTCGTAGAATTTCAAAGAGCAAGACAAGGAATCGTGAACTAGTCACGGCAAAGGGAAACCAATTCATGAATAAAGGTTGTCAAAAGGAGACAGACGGTACGCCAAGTGCATATCGTACATATCCAACATTCATGAATGTGTTTCGTAGAATTGAGAAGAGAGAAAAACAAAAAAATGGTGAGACGTATGCAGAGATTGAGGGGGAAAACCTGTAGATAACCGGACAATTACCTATTCGAACTCCAAGTGAGGGCGAAATATGGTCAACGACAGATTTTTCACTTCATAACATAAGTCTGAGAACATGGGGGATGGGAGGGAGGAGTGGAGAAAGGAGACGAGTTACGAAATTTGCTAGAGACTGGACTAATTTCCAATTCAAACTCTATGTGAGGATGAAACATAATCAACCAGCAGATTTCCTGACTCTTTACATTTTAAAAAAGGGATGAGGAGAAATTTGAATACACCTTATATCAAAGAGGCTAATCTTTCGCGTGTATTGGGCAAAAGATTAGGAGTCATTTTAAAAACTTCTACATGATTGTGAGAAAAGACAGACCCTCGCTCCAATTTCACAAACCTGGGGGTTTTCTTATTCGTTCCCCAGACAACGAGTTAGGTGGTTTTGTGCTCAATCGATTAACTCCCACAGCACTATGCCCCATAGTTAGCAGTGAAGCTACTAACTAGTCCTTTTGGGATAGTAGATATTCCTGGGCTTCTTTCCTTTTTGCAAAGAAGTAAAAAAACAGGAAGTCCACGGGCATTGGCGTTGAATAACAACAAAGGGTTGTGGACTACATCTCGTAGATCGCACACAAAGGGTTTGATATTATTTCGTTCGCACGACTCATGGTAAGTATTTTGACGTCTCCACGTATAGTGTACAAAATATGCAAATACATGCAAGATATAACTCAATTATAGACAGAAGTCAAAGAGTTTATACAATGCCTCTTAAAGAAGATGGCAAAGCCGATATTATGTCGTTCGCACGAATCGCGGTAAGCATTTTAACGTCTCCACGTCTCGTGTGCAAGGGTTGTACACAATTATACATAAAACGGTACTCATGGCAAGTAAATGACACACGACCAAAACAGATTATACAAAACGGTACTCATGACAAGTAAATGACACACGACCAAAACAGATTATACAAAACGGTACTCATGACAAATATGTCACACGACCAACTCAATAACATTTAGCTATGAGCAAAAGTGATTATGACGAACTTCTCGTATCGCGGCAGGTATTTTAAGGATCCCTCCTATAATGGTGGATGTTCTAAGGATCTCTCCTATAATGTAACATGGTTACGTTTAAATACAACACAATAAACGTTAACAATGGTCGTTTTGACACAATTTATAAAGATTTGTTAGATTAACTAACTCTGTAGCTCAAGAGCGTATGATAGAATAACAAGGAGGTAAGCAATTTATGTTACTTCATATGTTATAAGGGCGGGGTGATGACAGGGTACATTCCTGTTTACACCATGTGACAACAACGAGAACGGACTTATAGTTTTACACACTCTTTGTTGTGGCAACCTACAGTGAGGAAGACCAAGGAAAGGGACCAAATATGGTTTTACATACCCTTTGTGCAGTTGCAAACCTACCAGGTTATGGCGGAACTGGAGATGAGTGCCGATGTTTGTAAAACGATGATCAAACAAAACATTGATGATTTACGTTAAACTGTAGTTATTTATGTACGGAAATCAAGGTTGCCGTTATTAACCTTTTCCGAAGGGGTTGAAGCATGTAATACAAGACATACATGTTATAATAGTAGAGAAAAGACAAATCGAGGACTTCTTATAACAACAAAAGACCGAGTATTTGGTTTTACGTACTTTAGTTGAAATGAGCCCATGAGGATTTGCATAAGGGTGGAAAGACCAATTTAAAGGTTTTTCCTTTATTTATATACATATGATTTCAAAATGGACGTGTCAAAATCCAATTTGTTAGCAAAGAGCTCGGGTAGGACGCCATCAATTTTTAAGAAAAATTGAAAACTACTATGCACAAGGAATGTGATTATGTGAGTAACCACTTATCTTTACCATGATAGGTAAAAATATGGAGCGTGTTAAAATGGTTAACTAGTCCTGGTTCGTGATTTAACACTTTGGAGTTTACCAAATCCGATTTTAGAACGACGCTCCAGTACTTGCAGAACATAATTTTCATGGAAAAAGAAAAAGTTGAAGAGGTTCCTTCCGATATGATGAAAAACAACAAACAAAAATGGTGGAAATTACAATATTGCATGACATAGCCAAGCGTGCCATGGCATGAACGTTGCGTAGTGTGAGGGATTGAGAGGCAATGATTGGGTTCATGACTTCCCAAACATTGTGACTCGAAGGGTGTCTCTGCTCTAAAGTGATCAATTTTAGAACAGGTGAGAAAAGAGAAAAAAAATAAATAGAAGGACGTGTGAAACAAAATTACGGTGGTTGCCAATTCAAGAACATGAACGGGAGCAAACTACACCGTGGAGTGTACATAAATTTACAAAAGTGATTTTTTAAACAATATTCGTTTTATCAACGAAAGGGTGGACATGTAATTGACACTTTACACGCCAGCCATTGCAAGACTTGATGTGCTTACAAAAGGTTGTGGTGATACACACTGGATTATTTTAAGTTTGCTGAGATGGTGGGGGCAGTTTTACTTGACTCCTCACTTCCAGACTTTACAATATCCTTAATATGGTAATTACCAATGTGTTTACCAGACGAGTCAGACAGGGAGTACACTAGATCTGATATTTTTCTTAGAACTTTGGCCTTCACGAAACGTGGTGCCAGCTTGGCAGAGAAATACATGGCTCCTTGGGAAAGTGTGTTGTTCTTTCTCCAAACTATGTCTCCTGTATTGAAGGTGACATGTTTCCTACGTAGGTTATATCTGTCCGCACTCTTTTGATGAGCCAGGAGCAGAGCATCAGTGACTTCACTGTAAATGGCCGACAGTTCTTCCAGACGGTGGGCATAGTCCGCGGTGGGGTTGTTTGTGGTGGCGATTGACGTCGGAAAGTTAGTGTCCCTATGTAGAGAGCCATGGACAACTTGTTCCATGCCGTGTTTTAAGAAGAAAGGTGTGTAGCCAGTGGCCAGATTGACAGTGTTGTTCATAGCAGCCTGAATTTTATCTAGGTTTTTACACCAAGTACGTTGATCTTTATCAACTAGAATAGCCAGAGCTGTGTTGATTGTCTGGTTATAACGTTCGACAGTGTTATTTTGGGGAGTGTACAAGGTATTATAATAAATGTCCTTGATTCCGTATTTGGCAAGAAATTCTTTGAATTCCTAGGCAATAAACTGTTTTCCGTTATCAACAATTACGGTCCTGGGTGTTCCGTAAGGTATAAAGATGTGTTTTTCCAGAAGTTTGATGATGGCGGACGCGTTGGCTCTTTTTAAAGGGAAGATCCAACAGAATTTAGTGAAAACATCCACTACACTAAGTATGTGCATGTGTCCGGCATAACTTCGAGGAAAAGGTCCGACGAGGTCCATTGACAATGACTGTAAGGGTCTGTCGGCACGTTTGGGATTACCCATTAGGCCGGCAGGTGCTGCCGTGCTATGTTTATAAGCTTTGCAAATTTCACATTTAGAGATGTAATTGCGAACTTGCTTAAAGAGACCAGGCCAGTAATACTTCAAGGAAATCTTTTTATACGTCTTGAAATTTCCTGGGTGTATGGAGTCGGGAGCACTATGATTGTCAATAATTATTTGTTCTCTACCTTCGAGGGGAACGACAAGCTTCCACGAGTAATCTTCGAGGATGGATAGTGGTACCTTGCAATTACGGTATAGCTGTCCTTCTTTTATGATAAAATTAGGAAACTTTTGTTGATTATTTTTACGACCTTCAAAGATTTTCAAGTACCATTCATCTTTTGTAGATGGGGGGGGGGGCAATTGTGTCAACATTTAATGAGGCCAGTTCAATTCTTGAAAGAGCGTCAGGGACAATATTGTCCGCGCCTTTACGGTGAACAACATCAAAATTGTACTGAGACAAACGGGAGGCCCAACGAGCGAGTCTACCGGAGGGATTGCTTAAAGAGATCAACCATTTCAAACTACTATGGTCTGTGACTACAGTAAATTTGCTACCGTCTATGTAACCGCGGAAATGGTGAACAGAATCCAATACAGCCAATAACTCTTTTTCGGTAATGCCGTAGTTTTTCTCGTTTTTATTTAATGTACGGGAAAAATACGCTACGGGGTGTTCGCCGTCAGGGAACTCTTGAGTAAGGACTCCACCGATTCCTACATTGGAGGCATCCGTGTGGAGGGTAAAAGAGAGTGCGAAATCCGGGCAATTCAGAACGGGAGCTTTTTGAAGAGCATTTTTTAAAGTTGTAAACGCTTCTTCCGCTTCAACAGACCAACGGAAATTGCTGACACCTTTACGGATGCTGGTAATTTTATTTAAGGGGGCTGCAATAGTGGAAAAGTCTTTGATGAATCTCCTGTAATAACCTGCAAGTCCAAGGAAACCTTTGACTTCCTTCGCGTTTTTGGGTCGGGGAAAGTTTGCCATGGCTTCCACCTTAGCCGGGTCTGTTCTTAGACCTTTTTCGTCGACAATGAATCCCAAATAACGTAGACGAGACTTACAGAATTCTGACTTCTTCAAGTTGATGGTTAAACCAGCGAACTTGAGTTGTTGAAAGACCTTCTCCAGCATTAATAGGTGTTTTTCAAAGGTATCGCTGACGATGATAAGGTCGTCAAGGTAACAAAACAGGCTGTTATCGACTTCAGGACCGAAAAGTTTGTCCATCAGTCTTTGCAACTCGGCGGGGCTGTTCTTTAGACCAAAGGGTAATCTTTTAAAATGGAACATTCCCCTACCGGGTACAACGAAAGCAGTTTTTTCGCACGATTCTGCGTCCAAGGGTATTTGCCAAAAAGCTTTGCTTAGATCAACAGAGGAGATGAACTTGGCATTACGCAGCTTGTCTAAGGTTGCGTGGACGTAAGGTAAGGGGTACGCGTCGGCTTCCGTGCAAGAGTTTAAACGTCTACTGTCGAGACAGAAACGTGCAGAGCCGTCTTTTTTAGAAACCAAAAGGGTTGGGTTGGTCCATGCACTTCTGCTGGGAACCACCACACCCATTTTTAACATTTCATCAAGTTCATTTTCTAGAAGTTTAAGTTTTTGGGGGGCTAAGTTGTAATAACGTTGCTTTATGGGTGGGCCATTGGTTTTAATATGGTGTTCAACCAAATTTGTCAAACCTAATCCACATTTTTCGAAAGATATTGATTCGAATTTGTTGACCATTTCCTTTAGTTGGAGAGCTTGGTCCGTGCTTAAATTTTCGTGAGGTATTATTGTGCGGATTTCACTAATTTGAGCAGCAGTGGAGGTTTCGCCAGAGGTATTAAATACTTGGGGAGCAACGTTAAAAGCCTTCCAGAAGTCAACGCCAAGGATGAAATTCTGGGAAATGGAGGGCACTATTAGAAAATTGATTGTAACTATTTTATCGTTACACTTAATTGGTAGGGCAAGGGCACCGATGACTTGCTGGGAAACATTATCCGCAGTCGTCAGGTGTGTCGATTGGGGCGAAATTCTAAAATCACTGTTAACAAACGGCAGGTGAGCATTGTTGCCCAGGCAGCTGACAGATGCACCACTATCAAGTAAACCGGAAAAGGGTACATTGTTAACAGAGAAAAAGGCATAGGGTCTCCCATCTTTAGCTTGTTTGCAACAAACCGAAGAAACATTTAAGGTCTGGTTAAAATATTTAATGTGTGATAACCAATCAGTCCATTCTTTAGACCTTGGTTCAGAATGGGTGTCTGAGAGGTTATTATTTAGTTTTTTGGCCTCTTCATGTAGAAATTTGGTGGGGGCTTGGAGAAGTCCACCTGAGGTCTAACATCGCTTGGGTTTTGTAACCTTTCAGTGTTGTGCCTTGATTTTTTGAAAATGTTGCGCAGTTCGTCGCGCGGAGGAGAGCGGTCCCTAGAGTGATGCCTCTTGAAAGTTCGGGGTTCCTTGGATTCCAACAGCCTCGCCTGCTTGAAACAAGTAGTGGCCAGATGGCCCACTTTTTTGCAAAAAGAGCACACTTTTTTGTTGTCAAATTCTGGCTTCAAACCAGACGAGCGGCTTGGCACCACTATATTATTAGGCATATTCTTTATGTTTTTTCTGTCCTGGTACGATTCCAGAAGGAGACAGACTTCGTTTAATTGGGCCAGGGATGCAATTTTTTGTGAGGTAATGATGTTCTCGTATTTGCTTAAAAGGCCATCAGTTATGACTGGTAATAGTTCAGCTTCCGAAACAGGATGTGAAAGTTTGATGTTAATGGATTCAGCCCTTTCTATGAATGATGCCACGGGTTCATTTACTAGCTGTTTGATAGATAGTAAAGATAATTTGATCCGGTGCTGGGCCTCCGTCTTTCCGAAGCTGGAGATTAGGGCAGATCTGAGTTTATTCCAGTCCTTGCATTTAGTTTTTTGAATGCGGTGCCAGGGTATTAATTCTGGGGAGATGAGTTCTATAAAGTTTTTCCGTAGAATCTCGAATGGGATATTTTTAATTGTAGCCGTTTCTTCAATACGGTCTATGAAATCCAGCACATCGGAGACGCCATTATATTTGACTTTCCAGGGTGATAAATCGTAAGTTTTATCTTGTGTCAAGGTGGGTGTGACGTCCTGTTTTATCAATACTTGCGGCATAAGTTCTTTGTTAGGGGCAAGATTATCCAACATTTGCGTGGCTGAACACGAATTATTTTCGCTTGCGGGAGCGAGGTTTACTCTCCTAATGTACTTTTTGTTGAATAAAAGTGCATATGCTTTTAATGTAGATTTGGATTTGCTTGATGGCGAGAGTCCTCTATCCTTTAAAGCAGTTTGTAGGAGTGCCTTGGATAAGCTGTGCACGTTGGGAATTATGCCCAGGTTGGATGACGCAATAGCTTGGTTATTATCCATTGTGAGTTTCCCGGGTGGTGAAAAAAAATTTGGCCAGGGGTTTCCTTTAGAAAACGCAAAATTAATTTTTGTGAGGCACTTTTCACTTGGTAATCACTAGTTGGCACTTCCAAAATAGTTATAGAAAAACTGTGTTTCACACTACAATTTAGTATACATGATACCAAAATTCTTGTCCAAGGAAAGAGGAAGTGAAAAAAAAAATTTTGCGTGGACAGACCTTAGTGGTGAAAGTTTTTTGTTTCACTGACCACTTTTGGGAAAATTGTGAAATTCACAAGTATTTATTTATTTTTTGAAAATTTGGCCAGGACTGACCCTTAGAAAATGGGTTTTTTATTTTCCACAAATCACTTTGAACTGAGAAAGGCACTTTTCTGGCAAATAGGGGATAACCTTCCGGAAGAGAATAACTGAATATGGAATTTGATACGTTAACCATATTAAAATTATTTTATTTATTCATGGGACCAATCATGGGTTTTATTATTATTTCATTTTTCATTTATGTAAGGGAAAAACACAATTCACTATTCACTTATGTAAGGAAAAAACACAATTCACTTATGTAAGGAAAAACACAATTCACTTATGCTGAAAAAAAAATTTACGGTGCCTACAACATAGAATGGGGAAGAAAAATCATTATTTTGTCCATTTGGTGGGGTATAAACTGTATCAGTTTGACAGACAAATGGGCCTATTGGTGTATTGTGCAGAAAAAACGTAGGTTTGAGATTTCTAATCAGAGGATTCACAAAATGATTGTAGTTCCAGAATCAAGTTTATAAAAATCATTTTCATTGCCAAATTTGATTTGGTTATGCGAGACGTTTTGGTTATAAAAAACGCATAGCAACCAGTAATCGCTTTGTTCGACGGGTTTTTTCCGTTGGGTTTTGGCGCGAAGTTGACCGTGGCTCGTTAAACAAGGGGTTACGCATGCGCAGTCAACCTCGCGGTCAAAACGGTTGGTGTTTTTTTTTAAGCGTTCAAAATGGCCGTTATTCCAACTGCGATGTATGTATCCGATTTACACATAGATTTCTGTGGTTTTTTTTTCAGAATTACTGTTCACTAGGTGTTGAGCAACAAAAGCATAATTAATGTTTACAAAACAATTCCTATGCGGGGAGGACCTCGACAAGTTTTCATTCCGCATAGCGACCGGGATAGAAAAAAAAATTGGAGCCCCACGTTATGTGCCAATTGTTACGGGGTTTCTCTGGTCGCCAATTGTCAGCTCCAGCTACCCCAAAACAAGCCCCAAAGCCAGCTCAAACGGGAGCAACGGGCACCCTCTATCTCAGGCGTGGGTCGCAAATGAATGCTTACATAACTCCATCCTCCTCGGTCACCTGGGGAATTAATACTCTACGAGATTCTCCTGCCGGGGCAGATTGACAACAAGATATGTTTAAATAGATTCATATATTGACAATTCAGAACACAGTATACAGGCTATTTCAGTACAGGGCTATACAAGAATGCATGTCACACAAACCTAGCTAAAGTGTTTATACCTCGTGATCTCTGCATCGAAACTCTCTGAGTTATGGTTTTTACGCGGGACCCTATCGTATTTTTACAGACACATTGAAAGAATGGGAAATCTGGTGTTCAGCTTACATGTGTGGGGGCGAAGTCCTCCACTTCCAGCACGTTCGACAGTCTTCCTGGGATCCGCGAACCATTATAACACCGATGTTTGACAAAACCGATTCTACATTCCAATGCGGGCTAATAGTAACGTCGTGGCTTAGAAATCAATTCGGCTCATTCTGCGGGGGCCCGAAACAGAGCGTGATTCTCGACCGTGTTTACGTGCGTCTCAGCCAGGGAGCAACTTTCAACCGGTGTGCGTCCGTCCGAGGCCGGGTGTAGCTTTCAACTGCGGCGGCGGCGGCCGGAATGCCGTGAGGAGTAGGAGAGGGGAAGTAGGGGATGCAGGAAACGGTGGGGAACGGGAACGCTGTGGCAAGTTCCAACCGGACTCGGCGATGTTATGTATATTCTACTAGCTATAGGGCGTTCCATAACAGTATAAAGAATAAATCATTTAGTTTTATGCATTTAAAAACTTTAAACAGAAGTTGTGACGATCATGTAATTATTGTTTTAAGTGGATTTTTTTAATATTAATTTTAGAGCCATGTAAAACGGTTATATGTATGTTTATTTTGTTATGTATTTTGCATTTGTAAATTATGTATTAAGAACTCACATCATATTATCATTTTTTGTTAGATTTGACACTATATGCAGTTTATAAACAGTTAGTTTTCCTTTCTCTTTTATTGTATATTAATAAAATATACATGTAGTTGTATCTCTACACCTACCTCGTGTTTAGCTTTTTCGTATTTTTTTCTATTATCTAAACCTGTATGCACTAAATCATAGAAACTTATAAGTACGTAAAAGCCCATTAGGACGTTGATGATTAATAAAATAAAAATAAATTGTTAGAAGGAGATAGACATAGCAAGTTTCCTAACGAAACTAAAAAAATAAAAATATGGCGGTAGCCAAAATTTCTATCACGATCTCCCCATTAAATTAAGATCTTGTTGAAAAATGGATATAGTGAGCCCTGAGTCAAAAGATGGACACCGAATGGCTTAGGCTAAAAAATTGCAAAACGAATCTGCGAAAATGTTTATGTGTCATGGGCTAACAATAAAAATCTAATGTTTTTATTTTCATTTTGTGAGCAGCAATATTTCCCAACTTACTTTTAAAAGAAAATAAGTCGTCGAGTATCTAAAACCTTACCACAATACTGCCATTAGATTTATTCAATTCACATGCTAGGTTAATCAGAAGCTCACAAAAGTCCAAAAATCCTTCGCCACGATTGAAAAGTCTAAATAAATTGTCGCCGATACAAAGACAGCGATGCAAGTGACAATAAAAGGAAAGAGGTGGGAAGTGGGTGAAGCGGAAGGGTAGCGTTAATATATCTCAGGTTTATCCCCGTCCGATCTGCCCACCTTCCTTTGGTGGGGTGGTTTTTTAAACCAACCCGGGGCTGTATTTCACAGTTAGAATACATTAATTGTGTTTCTAAGAAGTTGTCGTTTTTCTTGCGCCAACATTTTAAGTTAAGTAAACCTGATATTTATTAGGTAAGAAGTAAGCAATCAATAGCTGCATATAATAAATTGCAAAATACATTAAAAAAACATTGACTTTAAATGGATAGATTCAGTAATTCTTTCATGTAAAACCATTTGTATTTATTAAACATAAAATAACATAATGTTTTTATTTTTGATACTGAATTGGTTGGTGGAATTCCATTACAATAATATATTAAAACAATTTTGAACTTTTTTCCACTTAATTTATTTCTGGCCGTAATCAGTTTCAGCTTATCAAGGCCATCTTCAAACTGGTATAATGTTTCCTTAAACTATATTTGTTTTCATACAATTTTAGGGGAGGGGGTTAAAATTGGTGTATATTTCTGTTTTCTCCAAAGGAATAAAGTAATGCTTGGAGGAGAAAGACACACGTCCATTGTGTGACTCATCTTTTGTCTCAGGATTATTTAATGTGTAAGAAAGAGCCGCAGCATTATTAGGATAAAGAACGTACGTTTTATGCTTTTTTTGCCGTCACAATACAACGTAATAATAAAAACGCTCATTGGAGTGTTGTTCTTGTATTGTTTTGTATTAATTATACTTATATAATACACTTGCATAACGTGGTTTACTAGATGATCATTTATATGGAAAAGTGTATGAAAGGGTTTAGTTTTTCCTATGGGAAAAACTAAACCCGTTCCTGTAAATCTGGTGAATAAAAAAAAGTATAATGTATAAACAAAATACCAACATATATTACTTTAAAACATGTGACTTACTTTAAAAAAGTTTTAAATTGTTTAACGATGTTATTTACAAGATGTTTCATGAAGATGTCATGATTGCAGTAAAAAGGCAATCAGATGTAGTATCTGTAATCATTTATCAGATAATCTGTATGGTTAAATAATATTTCACGCTGAGAAAGCATAGATAGCGATATTATTTTTATTTGTATAGATCGGAATATTGTTTTCAATGAGAAAATACATTAAATTTTTCTGGTGAGATATTTCCGCAGCACAAATAAATCCTGTTATTGCCCTTACAATCGTTTGCACAAGGCACAACAAGAGCTTTTCTTTACGTGTTCTTTTACTTCATGTACACTGTACATTATTATAAAGTGCGGTTCATGAGCTAGAGCGGTCACAAGTGCAACCGACTAAAAGCTAAACTCACTTCTGAAGGCAACAGTACAACGAAATGAATAACTGTTATTCTTTTACGTGGGTTTATTCCGGCCACTGAAAACTAATAACACGGTTGAAAGAGTTAGATTTGTATTACATTAATCCTTGAAGGATAGACGTATATATATCGGTCGTCTTCTTAAACTTGTTAAATTCGGGTCGGGGAATCATCGTTTCGATAAGGCGCTTACGCGACGAGGCGTCCCCGTCATGTATTCATTGTCAACCCAGCCTCTCCTTGAACATCTTCTGGAGATATTTCTCCAAACTATGTCTGGGATGACCAACTGGAAGTTTACCATCTGTTTATTAATTATTTCTCCAAACTATGTCTGGGATGACCAACTGGAATTTTTTACCAGACTGAAGATGGCTTTGACAAGCTGAAACCGGTTACGGTCAATAAATTAAAAGTGGAAAATTTTTAAATTTGGTTTATTATGGTCTCTGCCCACTACACCGTTCCAAACCATGACCGTAACCGTAGCGGCGCATGCAAAAAAATATTCTTTGTATCGATCAGTATGAAATGCTGCCCACTAGTCCGTCCCGTCCCCGACCAACACCGTCGCATACCATGACCGGACTGACGGCGGATTCTCGATGACAATATTTTGCAGGTGCCGGTCCGCTCTATGCATGGCACGCGACGGTGTTAGAACGGGGATCATACTCGTATGATCCCCGTTCTAATAGTGATATTATTCTTTTAGTGATAATATTTTCTATATTTCTTAATACTTCGTTACATTGGAATGACTAGTTGCTTAAATAACAACCAGTATTCTCCCTCGATTTTTTTTTTTTAGAAACGTACGCCTATTGAACGGGGATGGGACGGACACTAACCCCGGTGTATACGGGTATCATACGGTCACTAAACCCGTTACGTACGGGTATCATACGGTGTTAGCACGTTCTAGTGGGCACAGTAGGGCGTAGCGTATTTATTTCGTGGCTGATACGTTTATAGTACGGTCATGGTATAGAACGGTGTAGTGGGCAGAAACCTTTATACTACAACTGGAAGTTTTCTCTCTGGAAATTCGACAATTTTTTTCTGGCATTATTTCTTTTCATGAAATATTTACGAAATTTTGATGTCCGGTGACATTTTTGATGTTTATTTTTATTTTCTACTATAAACCTTATAAAACTGTAGTTATTGGACAAGTTGGGTAGGGTGAGGGATTGGACGGTTACTCGGCTTAGCGACCATTAATTACAAGTGGAAGAATTTTTTTTGGTTGATTTTGAAGAAAGAAAAAATGAAAAGAATATACCGAAAAAAGAGACCGGACATCAAAACTATTTTTACCATTTTTACTCCAAATAACGTCAGGAATCACTTGTTAAAATAATTCAATTACGTCCGTTAACACCCTGTGTATTCTATATTCATATTCTCCATTCCTACCCTTCGGCCTTATTATTTTTAGCAATAATTTTCTCCTTTATTTGTCTAGGTAATTCTCTTCACCGTTAATAAACAGATCATTAAAATAAATGTAATGAAATCCACAGAGCAATAAATACATCAATGCCTTTCAACCTCTACCTATTTCAATTCCGGTCAACCGTTTGTCATCAATTCCTGAGCCAATTATACAAGTGCATTTTCTCTAATGATTATTCTGTTGGAAACATCATCTTCAGAACGTGAATAATTAGTTTCTTCAATCTTTGCATATTCATTTTGTGGCGTCATTATTTATAAAATGAAATAATATATAAATGTATATTTTGTGGTGACAACACAGTTATTTGTTTCATTTTATTGCGAATAATTAAGCTCAATAATTTATTTGTCAACAAGTTTTATTACCGGCTTATTAATAACTCAGGTACGCGGCATACGTCATTCCTATGTCTACCTACGTTAAATTATCGTGAAAACAAGCTTATGGTCCAAGCGGTTAATAAACTAATAAAGTGAACCTGATATTTTGCGATTCAATTATTTATGCTATGAAAAATGTCAAGAGAAACAACTTCGCACCTTTTTTCATACACATTTTAGTATTCAATTAGAGGCCAAAATACTTCACCACAATTATTAGAATGAGGTCCCAAACAGGCTTATGATTCGATTTCAATTTGAGCAATAGAAATTCAGAACAAAAAACTCTTTTAATATTCTGGAAAATCCAGAACTTATATTCTTTCTCCTCCACAAAAAACAGTAATTCTTAACCTTAACCTTACCGGAAACGCAATAAATATCATTTTGGTTTCAACTGAATTAAATATATTTTTTAAATTTTAAAATAGAAAGGCTAAAATTCACGGGTTACGAATTACCACACAATATTTTTAAATCTTTAACAATGACAGCCTCCATGGCGAGGGGTAAGGATCTCGACTAGCAATCCGAAGGTCGCAGGTTAAAAACATGTCGTGCGCAAATAAATTTAATTTCGTTTTTTTTTTGTCTTGTTTCACTTTTAAATAACAATAATATACACGGTGTTAGGTGTTAAGGGACGAACTTGGCTTACTTTAACCGATGATTTCTGACATTGTTTAGAGTAAAAATGTGAACGAAATTTTGGTCTCCGGTGACCTTTTTGATGCTTTGTTTTCAATTAAACACATACAAAATCAGAAGGTATCAGTAAAGGGCGGGGTTTGGGGTTGGTCGGTTACTCGGCTGAGTGACTAACGATGACATGTAGAAGATTTTTTGTTGTTGTTTTTTTCACCGGAGACCTAAATTTTATTTACATTTTTTATTCCAAATAAAATCACGAATAACTGGTAAGACAAGTGCAATCCTCACTGCCATTTTTCAGAATTATTATCAGAAATATATTATGGACTGTTGATCTCGTTTCCACTTTTTGGATGAAGTTCGTCAATAAAAAAAACCATCGCCTCATTTCTCATAATAAAAAAGGTTAAAGTCATTAGTTTTATTTTTTCGTAAGAAGCAATCACTTTGTGGTTAGGCATTATATTTTAAATAAAACAAACACTTAGTATTTAACCACGTATATTTATTATTTGATATATCGACCGGTTTCGCTCCGACCGAGCTTCATCAGGATATAATAATAACTAAATACTAAGACAGAGTTGTTGGTTATATATAGGTTGAGTGGGAGAGGGAGAAAGAATATTACAAAAGAAACATAATTAGAAAGAGACAAATTTTTAGAAAGAGATAAAATCTATAATTAGTAATTTACTGAATAATTCTAAATTGCCAAGAGATTTTACTAATGATCTCTCTCGTCTTTTTAATGTGTGCTTAAACCAAAATTATTTTAAATTTAACAATGTAATCTATCAACAAAATATGGGGTTACCAATGGGGTCTCCGACATCGCCCTTGGTTGCCGATATATTTATGGATAATCTAGAAAATAATATTTTTTCTTGCAAATCCCCTCTCCTAAAAAACGTGCTGGTATGGAAAAGGTACGTCGATGACATAATTTGTATTTGGTCAGGTACGGATCGTCAATTAAATGCCTTCCTCCAACTTATAAATTCATTCCACACCCAAATACAATTCACCTTAGAAATAGGTATTAATGCTTCCTTAAATTTTCTTGACTTGACACTCTCTTTAGTAAATAATAGAATTAATTTCAATATATACCGCAAACCAACTTACACAGACATAACTATCCACAATACATCTAATCATCCTAACTCTCATAAACACTCGGCTTTTCATTCAATGATACACAGATTAATTTCCGTACCATTGTCTAACATTAACTTCACAATTGAATTATCTCTTATTAAACAGATTGCGGCAAACAATGGTTATGATCCGGACTTAATTGATAAAATCCTCAATAAAAAACTAAAACATATATCCACAAATAAATTCCTATATAAATTAACCCCGCCAAATAATAATGATATTCAAAATTACCATTGGCGTAGGATCCTATTTATAAATAATTTTTCCAATCTAAGTGTAAGGAACCTTCCTTCAGATATTAAACCGGCTTTTTACACAAACAATAATCTAGGAAAATTTTTAATTAATACCAAAGATAAAGATGACAATTTAAGCCACTCGGGCATTTATAAACTAAACTGCAATGATTGTCCTGCCTTCTATATAGGAAAAACAGCACGTAACGTCAACATTAGGGTAAAAGAACACTTACGATGCTTAAATGGTAAGGGTTTCTCGGAATTTGCCAACCATTTAATCTCAAAAGATCATTCTTTTAATAAAATTTCAGACACGTGCATGTTACATAAAAACAGTATAGGCATTAGATTAGATAACTTAGAAGCGTTAGAAATAAGAAAATCGTTAAATTCAAATAAGTCCGAATACTTACTTAATAACCAAACCAATTTATCAAATCAAAAAAATACACCTTATAGCCCTATCTTCAACTTGTTTCCTGCCATTTTTTCCAACCCATGATATTATATATGTTACATTGTTGTTCTGAGATGTTTGACTAGTAATATGTAATATTATTGTATAATTTTATCTTGTATAATAGATCCAACTTCCAATATGTCTATGATTACCAGTAACTGTTGTTTATAAATGTAAATGTGATACACATATATTGTTGTCTCCCTTCCACTTATTGATAATCCTTTTTATCTCTTTCTAAAAATTTGTCTCTTTCTAATTATGTTTCTTTTGTAATATTCTTTCTCCCTCTCCCACTCAACCTATATATAACCAACAACTCTGTCTTAGTATTTAGTTATTATTATATCCTGATGAAGCTCGGTCGGAGCGAAACCGGTCGATATATCAAATAATAAATATACGTGGTTAAATACTAAGTGTTTGTTTTATTTAAAATCATTAGTTTTAATTGCCCATTTGTCTTTTGTGTCTTATTTGTGGAATTACACAATCAGCGCGTTCCACAAATAGTGATTACCCTTCTTGCCATTCGCCGAGAGCTTTATGGACAGTTCCTGAATTCCACAAATGATTTGTTAAGAGCTCTGGGATATATAAATTTTATTTTCTCGAATGACTTCGAAATCCTAGGCCTGACGTGTCGGGGAATGTAAATAAACGTGTCGTTCGCGTCGCCCCATGAAAAGAGCTTTAAATTCATAGCTTTGCCGAATGAAATGAATTCCTCACAAAAAAACTTTCCAATAATGTTTTGACTCCTTTTGACAGGAAAAATAGAACCAATTCATGTCAGACATTGACGTAAGTATCACGTTTCTGACTGTAAATTAATGTGTTACATTTCCATCTAATGCTATGTATGTACTCACACAGTTTACATGTATATAAATAATTCTATTCAAGTATTGGAGTTTCTTGGTCGTGTCATTTATTTTTAGGGTGTATGTACTAGACATATCCTTTAATACACTTGTGGGATATTTCACGCCTTTTGGACAACAAGGTTATCTTTGACATTTTTGCTAAAACGACTTTTTTCACAATGGTTTAAATTTGTTTTCGTTTTTAAATTGATGCTCCGTAGTAATCTGAAGCAGAAAAACCGCACACTGAAGGTGCCTTACCGTAGATCGGATATGATCGGCTATCTTCGTAACCATTCGAGTATTAGACACAAACGTCCGAAGCTGTCTCTATCTGCTCTAAGCTGTTTCTATCTATTTTATATATTACATATACATATTACCAATCACATCCTTTGAGACACCTTAAAACTACACATACTAATTACATCTGTTGTGAGACTTTGAAACTACATACTCTAACGACGTCTTTCGAAAGACATTGAAACTACATACTCTAACGACATCTGCTGAGAGACATTGAAAATACATAATCTAACAAAATCTGTTGAGAGACATTGAAATTACACACTCTATCGACATCTGTTGATAGACATTGAAACTACATACTCTAACGACATTTATTGAGAGACATTGAAACTATATACTCTAACGACATCTGTTGAGAGACATTGAAAGTTCACACTCTGATGACAACTGTAGACAGACATTGCAACTATATACTCTACTGACATCTGTGGAGAGACATGTAAATTACATAATGTAACGGCATCTGTCGAGAAACATTGAAACTACATTCTCTAACGACATCTGTTGGGAGATATTGTATCAACAAAAATCCTTAAGAGATACTTTTAACATTGCCCTGGTCGGTGTATGTAGTTGAAAATCGAAATGTTGCTTAAAATACACAAATTTATTACTTCGTGCAGCTTTAAAACATAAATTCATTCAGTGTGTGGTTAAAATTACCACAGACCGAATAACAAACAAAATAAAGTGTTTTAATATCAAAAACCATTAATTTAAGCAGAATCAAGAACTTTGGCTGCATAAAACGTGCAAATTCCGTGCATAAAGCAATCAAATCAAAACAAATTCATCTCCAGAACCAATAACGATCTACCGGTCACTGATGTCATTAAAGAGCCAATTAAATTGCAGAGCAATTATCAGGTCCAGCAGAATTACAGTTCTGTTTGTATTTTAGGGATTCATTTGTAATTTATGTTCATTACACCGTAGAGTAATTACAAACGCGATCCCAAGTGACGGTGTTCGTTCGCGGGTGGAAATTATTAGAAGCTCATATTCCAGCCTAATGCCACCCACATACGTAGGTATCAGGGTTGCAAATCTTCTAAAATACCTACTCGCAAACGATGTTCAAATATCCCAAATTGGGGAGAACAAAATAAAAAATTCTCCACAATTTCCTTATTCTTTATAATAAATTAAATGAAACAAATACATTTTTTATTTATTGTTTTGTGTTTAACCCCAAAAAAAATTGGCGTATTTTGTCAAAGGCTAAAAATATTCCCGCTATGCAATAAAATCCAAATAAATGGAACATTTGTTAACGTATTCGTAAACTAAAAACTGTTTTCGAAAGGTGATGGAATAGGCTTTCAAATTTCTATATTAAAAATTACAACGTATTTTTATAAATATAATTTTTTTTTGCGAAAACTTTAAAAAGTTTTAAAAATGGCTCACTTTACTTTTTTTTCTAACTTAAATTACTGATAATGAAAAAAAATAAAACACATACTTATTTCATTAGATAAATGAATTATAAACCTTACTGTCACCTCACTTTTTTTCGTTTCATGTAAAAAAAATTCTTAAAAAATTCACAAAGTTCTATAATTTTTTTTCAAATTGCTATCGGAAACTTTGGTTTCAGAAAGGGGTAAATTTTAATTTTTTTGTGATTTTCTTTTAGATTTGAATATATAGTTTGTTGTATTCTCTTTCCAATACCGTTTAGATCACATTTCTGACTAGTAAGGGAAAAACAACGATTTCTGTGAGACCTATGTGAGCTGGGACAAATATGGTCTCCTGTGATTAAACGTGTTAATTCATAGATCTCCATTTAATTATTTAAGAATTTAATTTAAATTAAATTTAATAATTTTATTATAAAGTTGGACAGATCGGAAGGGCATTCTCAACTAGATTCAAAGAACACATACGATGTTATAATAATAAAAGCACACCTTCAAAACTCTCTTGGTGAATAATCACAATCCACATAACAACAAAGGGCCAAAACCATTAGGAAATGAACCAATATAGAAAGAAAAGGTCTTAGATTAAACTTAAATCAATAAACGTACGAATGACACTAATTTAAAATTAATTAATAATGTAAGGAAAATAATCTATTCCGCTCTTCTTAGTATATTTACAAAACCTAAACAACATTCATAGAAGTAACGTCATTATAAAACAATTAAGAACACATTAACAGATTTCAATTATTTTCCCAGGAAATCGGTTAAAGAATTGAAGTTCAAAATCGTATAAATACGTCGTCTAATTGTGGAACAACCACAGTTTGAAAATGGCCTTGTAAGCCGAAACATCTGTCACAATAATAAAAACTAAAATAATTGCAGAACTTAATAATCAAATTATTAAATTTATTTAAATAAAATGTTGTGTACTTACACCACTATCTTATTTTACACAATTATCTTATTTTCCTGACGAAAAAACTTTCGTTTTCGAAACATGACGATAATAATTGTGATTATATAAGCGGTGTTCACAAAGTTGTTTATTTAAAAATTTAATTAAAAATGACGCCACAAAGTGAATTTGCGAATATTGGAAAAGTCCTTTATAATGATTCTGCCTTCAAAATAAAACAAAAATTTATTCGGAACTTTAACATGATTACAATATATTATTACATAAAGTAATATAAACAATAAAAAATCGATTTAGTTGAAGAAAAGACGACATAATAGTATTTTAGTGTTAAAACATCATTTCGGTTTTTTTTAATTTTACTTTTTTATTTAGTAAACAGTTTACAATATTATAAAACTTTTTTAACAACGTATTAAAGGATCTAAAAGTGTATGACAAATTAGAACAACAATTATTAACGAGATAATCATACATAAGCGGGATATAAAATAATAAACTACTTTTAATCACTAATTACTGCATCATGCCATATTTTTATGGTTAACATTTTGTTCGAAGGATTAAACTTCAAACTTCCTTCTTCTTTCATAATCCCCTCTCGATTATATCAATGCTTCCACAATATGTGTAAGAGGGCTATTCTATATTCTGTTTTTCAAATTTTTAAACACACTGAATTTCCTCGCAACGGAAGCATTTGAAAGTTAACTAACTGTAACTGTTTTGTTAGACTGACAGGAACTGGGGGCTGCGGATAGCAATACATCCGGGACCCGATCTTCATAAATCCTCCCACTATCATTGTTTACAAATAAATGCTACAGTGCTGCCATAAAATAAACTACGAAATTTTCCACCGAATGTACATATTTTTCAATATGATTGGATAATCAAAAAAATGCCCAGAATCACATTTTCCCTGAATAAAGGTTCTCTCCGAAAAATACCCAAATATTCTTAATCCTAAAAATTTCCCGCAATTTGGGGAGTTCCTCGCAATTTGGCAACTCTGATAGGTGCAGTATTTCATGAAGTGAACACAGAACACGAACACTGAATAATATGCCTAGCGAAATGTACTTTAATGGACTACGTTGTACAAATTTCATAATTCGCGTACCCATTTGGTTGATTTGCAGAAATGGCTAGGAAATCAACACAGTTGAGTGATAACATTTAACAACATTATTAGCTATGCAAAATGGATATTAGAAAATTAACACAATTTAATGATTATGACAGTGTTGGAAAATCAACAAGAAATTAAATGGCACGCTTATCACATTATGCTATGTGATTGTCGTTTATATTAATGATGCTAGAATAACATTAATATAAATTTTTCATTTTGTATGTTAGAAAATAAACACAAACGATGACAATAACACGATTGTAATATCATTATTACAAATTATCTTTATCTGTTAATCTCAAATTTTAGATATGTGTGTTAATGCCATATTTGTATAATTTAATTAGCTATCAAATACGAACATTATACCTCATACGGTGACCATATAACTCAACAATGTACGACATCATTACTCATTAGAATTTTTTTTTTGTTAAATTGGTTAATTTAGGTTAGGTTATGGGATATTTAAAACAAAAACATCATTTTAATGACTTTTTAAAGGGGTGTTAAAATGCCACTTTGTTGAGTTGACATGGAACCACTTCACACATGCTTGAAAACTTCAACCGTAGTGATCACTACTACTTGTTCAAGATACCGTATATCAAAATATTTGTTCTAGCACAACACAGAATTTCAAGATATGCTGTAGAAAAATATTTCTAAAACAGTATATAATATATATTTAATTACACTATAATAACCCAAATTTTTTTTTTGCATCTTATAAACGTTGAGAATGTTACAATAAAAAATCTTGTACTATAAATAACAATAATAAAAGTACTGAATGGACATAGGTGGAAAAATAAGATATTATAATAAAAAATTACAGACAAAAACCAGCTATTCATGTCTAAAATAAGACAGGAATTAAATGAAGACAGTACGATAAATGCTGGTCAAACGAAATTTGAAATGTTTTTAGTACAAACAATTAGTACAAAGTACAAAACAAAGTTTTTTTAATATTAAGATATTAATATGCTATAAATATTCCTTTCTAACTTTCAAAATATTTACATGCCTTATAAAAGCAAACGTACTTTAAAATCAGCCCTAGCTAAGACCCTAAAATACTGAGAGGAAGTGCTTCTTATCATATCCCATAAAATATCCCATAAAAAATAATGTATTGCTCGTTTGAAGTTTACACCACTTCCACTTCACTAAAAAACAAATTATTTTTAGCATTGGATTTGCTTGACATCGGAATTTTTAATTTTTATTTGTGTACAAACTATCAGCATATTGTAAACAGTAAATCAAATAAAAACTTCACAACACGACGGCTGCATAGGTAAAATAAATACTAAAAATAAACCAAATTCCTTGTTTACTGTTCGTTCATTAACACTTCTGTTTTCATTAGGGCTTTCACCTACCTAGTCAAATATATATGCTGTCTAATCGCTAAAGAAATTAAAAGAAGACACGATTCTGACGAAAGGTTTAATGCAAACTTTATTATACTTGAAGTGTTCCTTTTTACTTGGAACTTAGAGCTTTCAATAAAACTCGGCTTTATAAGTTCAGAGTCGTGATCTATTTTTATCTCCATTTCTACGCACGTGCTTAAGAGTCTGTATATCCAGATCATGTATACAAATATATCGACTGTCTTCAGTAAGAAAGGAGAATAGGAAATCCAAATTATATGCCCCACTTTCGGCAATTTTAAAATTTGGCTAGCAGAGTTTCTACAAAGTTAAAGAGCTTTTGAAAGCGCCCCGGGACTTATTCTCTTTTCTTTTCAATAATAAACGAAATCATAATACGACTTTGAACTGAATAGCACTGAAATCAGATATTTTTTTGATTAGATAAGTAGATGTAAGCTTACCATCAACTTTAGTTAGTTACTTATTAATAATATTGTTTTCAGTCTAACTGATCACTTTTTTGTTACCGCATGAACGTATTGGTTTTTTTACTCCACTGTTAACTTTGTTAAACAGTATACCGCTAGAGAAGCATTGACATATACATAACTTGAACCTCACACAAATAAAGTCATACAGGGTGTAACATCATATACTCGTAACATTTTAATCAGAGATTCCTGAGAAAATTTCGAGTAAAAAAATGTGTTTCCGTCACACGATGCATCTGAGTAGGAGGGTATAGCCTAGTGGGCTACGTGATAAGCACTCCGTTTCGTTATAGCAGCACGGTAACACACGAAACAGCGCGTGTATCACGTGATTCCGTTGCGATGTGTAGGAGTGTGATCAGTGGCAAAGTATGATTATTTTTTTTATACATAAAAATATCATCGGACATCAAAATGACAACCACTTTTTTTACTCAAAATATGCTCAGAAATCGCTGGTCAAAATCATTCGGGTACGTGCTCTTACAAACTGTATAAATACGGTCAAAAATATTGTTATTTTCCAAGACGGCTTCCGTGGTCGAGGTGTAAGGATCTCGACTCCTAATCCGAAGTTCGCGGGTTCGAACCCGGCGTGCGCAAATATTTTTTTTTGTTAATTTGTGTTATTTCATAATCAATTAATAAAAAATAATATATAGTATATTTGCGGTTCCAGAGTGGAAGATACACGGAGAAAAATGTTATTCGAAAAAACGATCATTTTTATAGTGAAATCGGTTAAAAACGGGATTGAAGTTCTTACGAACAAATTAACAGGGTTCCAATGTTTATTGGCGGGAACATGTAAGAATAATTTGTTGGTGTAAGTAATTTCGTACGTATAACAACAAATTATTCTAACATTTTCCCGCCAATAAACATTGAAATACTCTTAATAATTTGTTCGTAAGAACTTCAGTCCCGTTTATACTATTAAAATGATCGTTTTTTAGAATAACGTTTTTCTCCGTGTACCTACTGGCAGTATCGCTCTGGTGTAAGACCACCCTTCAGTTTGGTGACCAGATCTAAATGATCTAAAATCTCCTTCCTCTCCCCACAACCTTCAGCCTTCCAATTGGGATGCCATAATCTCACTGCATCCAGACGGGAGCAGATGGGACTCTCATAAATAATAAAGGGAATTCAATAGATCAATAAAAATAACAATTAGGTTTTTATGTGTTGGATAAGATTTCAAGAGCAAAACTTTGCTATTTTTTATAATGCATTGTAAAAAAATATAACATGTAGTCACTGTAACATCGGGTTAAGAATTTTAATTTTTTCGATATTTCTAATACCTATGTTGCGCAGGTGTTACGGTAACATTTTGGAAATTTATTCAGTAATGAGTGGACATTTGAGGGGAGAGGTCGCAAGCTCGCATTGCAGTTCCGTCAAGCAATGAATGGGGGAAATAGGTGTTATACAAGCAATGTATAAATTAAATAATTTATTATTTTATCGTATAAAAATGAATGTTTCTTTGTTTGTTCCTCGTGCGGAACCTAAAGCAGTTATCCGATAGCGATTTGTCGTGTATGAAATTATTTACTATCTAGCGTTATGAAATTATTTCCTATACCATTTATCCGATTGTGATGAAACTCTGGTGAGTTGTTATGTGCACACCCGCCAATGTTTCTATAAATAATAGTGAGCTCTGGCGTCATGAAATTTGTAAAAAAAATACATAAAAAATTAATGTTTCTTTGTTTGTCCCTTATTCGGTACCTAAAGCATTCATCTGAGTGCGATGAAACTTTGGCGGATTTTTCGTGTACCTACGTGTACATGCCTTTGAAATTTTCTATATATATTATAGTGCAAGTGAGCTCTAGCATTATGAATTTATTTCCTGTACTATTTATCCGATTGCGATGAAACTTTTGTAAGTTGTTAAATGCACACCTTCGTAATTCCTTATACGGTACCTAAAGCATTACTCCGATTGCAAAGAAACTTTGGTGATTTGTTGTGCACATACCTGTAATGGTTTCTATATGTAGTGCTGAGCTCTGGCGTTATAAAAAAATTCCTATACCATTCATTCGATTGCACTGAAACAATAGGTGATTTGTTGTGCACACGCCCGCGAAGGATTCTATATACATATAGTGGTGAGCTCTGACGTCATGAGATTTGTAGAAATAATTACAATATTTCCTTCTCATCCCCATTAACCTTCAGCCACACAACATATCCCAATTGGGGATGCCATAGTCTCACTGACTCCAGAGGGGAGCAGGTGGGACTTTTGTAAGGTATTCATATAAAAAAAGGAGTGGCGGACGTATGAATCCATCTCTCCGACAGCGGGGTAAGGCGATGAGTCGAGAGAGTCAAATAAATTTTGGGTAATTTGTACACGAGCTGCCAATAAGAAGGAACAGCCTCAGGAGAACAGCCTAAACTTTCAAAAACAAAACCACCTTTTGTCATTTCTATTGCACGTACTTAAAAATATTTGTCCCAACTTTATTTTATGATCTCCCTTTATTCACACCCATTATTTTCCGGTAATATTATAAATACAGTTATTACCATTTTATAAACCATACAATCTACGTCAAAACACCATTAGATTCAAAGTCTCATTGAAAAAAAAACGGAGACGTCAAAAAAGGTTCAGGGCGTAAAAGATGTTTCTATCTATCCATTCCATTGCTAATATGATTTTTTGTCTGTCTAGCTGTATCCATTATCTAGTAAACAAATTTAAATTTTATAGAGCAAGTGTATTTTTTATTTCGTACTTTATCAAAATGCTAAATGGTTTACCAATTTGGTGTCAATCTTACCCGAGTCTGCCCCATAGACGGCAAAAATTGTGGTTCGCTAGCGGGGCCGTACAAGTACCAAAAATACCTAACTGCAGTGAAGCCGAGTTTTGATATCCCCCCCTTAAGAAGAGTTCGTGCTAAGATGTTTACATACCGCAGTAGAAAATGTGACTTTACATAACACACGACGATATTATTCCAGACTTATTCATCGTCGAATAACATCGTAGAATAAACTACATCTAATCTGCAACAAACACAACCTTCCGAAAATAGTTCATATTCCTACGAGATAAATCAGTTTATCCGTAGGGGGGCCGAACTGCAAGAGGATATATTGGATGGGCCATGCCCCAGACTCCAGACACTTCGGATGACCGGAGAAAAACTATTATATGGATAAATAAGAGAGAAATTTGAGACAGGGGGATACATGCTTTGAAACGCGGATACGTGTTGGTTTTGGGAAGTGAGCCCGGCTTCAAATAAGTCAATCGGACGGGAGATGTTTTCCGGAAATATTAATGTAACTACAGGATATATCGCTGAAGACGAAATACTCGTACTACTTTTGCAAAGAAACTTGGACCAATTGTTTCAAAGAACTTGAACAGTTCATCAATTTACAAAGATAATATTCAAGCTTTGTGAAAGTTATATTTAAGTTCTGTAATTATTCCATTATGGGCCAACTGGTTTACAGTACTTGAATAGAAGATTCAAAGAACTTGAATATTGAATTTGAAATTTTAGTATTTTATAATTGCCATTAATGTTTTCGTTAAACGCTAACATCAAAGGATAAAATAGTTTCATTAATGCAGATATTAGTGAAACTCAATCGAAAATCTGAAACAGAAAAATCAGAAAAAGATACAGATACATCTGGGACTCTGGGAATGGTGCTTTACTTAACTGTATCATATTCGACTGGAAACTACCAACATTATCTTCACTTTCTAAACGCATATTTTTATTGGCTGGTATCTTTATGTATGATTGCAAATTCAACTCGAACTAAATGATATCTAGATAGTGTCTTGGATAACTGTATCCATTTTTATTTAATATGCGACATCTATTGACTTTTCTCCAAGTCTAGGATGAATATTTATTTTTAACTTAATGAGTTAAACCTCAAATTATAATATTTTAATTAATGCAAATTCGATAATATTATCTGCATTAATTAAAATATTATAATTTGAAATTTAGCTAATTAAGTTAAAAAATAAAAATTAAGATAAAATAAGTTTATCGTGGTTTATTTTTGGGGAATTACATCGTGTTGCTCTACATCATTCTTTAGCCAAATTTGTAAACAGTGTTTTTGTCCAAACCTTGTCTAAAGACGGATGTAGCGCAACACCGGCACAATACCACAAAAATAAATCATGGCAATACTTTTGGCTATGAATATCTCAAATAATATCTATGAAATAGGTTATTTAGAAAACAGATGAAATAAATAAAGTTAAAGTCAGTATTGAGTTGTCTTCCACGTTTAATTAAGTTAACTAATTGTGATATCTGTGTGAATATGTATGAGAGCAAGCGAGACCGTATGCTTGCGAGACTCTATAAAAGGCGATGCGTGCTAGAAGTATGTCTATTTTGTTACAAGCAGCTCCTGAATAAATACCTGTACATAATACTTACTCGCTCTTCATTGCGTACTACTACCGACTCCACACATATCTTACAACTGTATATTACACTAATTTTTAAAATTAAATAACATAGGAGCATTTTCTTTCGTGACAGTCGATTTGGGAGGCGGTAACAATTATCGCTTCTTCGGGAACAATTTTTTGGATAACAACACCCCTGCCGTTGGTTACTGTGACGAATCAAATTTCGTCACAAGTAAATTTGAATAAGAGAATATCTAGCGTGAGCATTCGAAGACAAAGAAGGTGTTAATTGACATGGGTTGCAAGTAAGAAAGGGAAGAAGGGAGAAGTGCGGGGTAGAGCAACGGGTCCTCGGAGTTCATAGGGCACAAGACAGTCAAGACCGAGACGGAGGAGTGAGAGGTGGAACACCAAGCAGGTTCCCCGCCCAGCGCCGTGATGCTGGGCGGTGGATGAAGAAATCAGGCGGTGGATGAAGAAATCAGGCGGTGGATGAAGAAATCAGGCGGTGGATGAAGAAATCAGGCGGTGGATGAAGAAATCAGGCGGTGGATGAAGAAATCAGTCGGTGGATAAGAAGTCATAGTTTTATGTGTTCTATAAAGTGATTCGCAAGACGTGTGTTCCTCCGCTCGGCAACGTAAAGCTGGGCGTGAGACGACCAAGTGCGGTGACCAGACGCGGCCAAAGGCCAAAGTGCGAAAACAACGGTGCTGACAGGAGACCAGGAGACTCGGCTAGGAGGGCCTGAGCTGCAGAACTGCGGGAGCTGCCAACAAGGACCTCGGCCCCGAACAAAGACCCACGCAGTGATAACAGTGCTAATGAAGGTAGTTACAGTGAACAATTAATAATGACAAGATAGAAGCGACCCCAAACCATATGACAACTAGTTAAGATTTAGATATAAGTAGATATAAGTAAAAATGAAGATTATATATTGATTTGGCCAAACCTAATTAAAATCCATAAACCTAAATAGTTCTTTGCAATCAAATTCATCCCCATTGTACCAACCCAAGCGATCCAAACTGGTGAGGTGTAAAGTATAAAACAGCATTTATTTTAATATAAGATAACTA
Organism: Limnephilus auricula; assembly: GCA_951813805.1. Classification (NCBI taxonomy): domain Eukaryota; kingdom Metazoa; phylum Arthropoda; class Insecta; order Trichoptera; family Limnephilidae; genus Limnephilus; species Limnephilus auricula. Next base: position 43,768,346 of record OX638389.1, on the reverse strand, counting down.
TTTCTGAGCTAGTTTCCGGAGGAACAAAACATTTTTCGTTACATTACCCTGACATAACGTAGACTTATCCAGCCGGACTTCCTTTACCCGTCGCCTTGCACCAAAGTGGGAGAGATGGATTCATACGTCCGTCAATCCTGAACACATTGACCCCCAGATTTCTAACACCATATTGTTTCCCAGAACTTCCCCCCCTTCTTTTCTGAATGATTTTTTTTCCTGTGTGGAGCTATAGTAAAAAATGAAATTAAAGTCGTGAAAGGAAAATAACAGTTGTGATAGGTGACACAGTCGAAACTGAGGTCACAGTTGTCGTGTCAATTGTGATTGTCATAACAATATAAAATTTGGTTATGACAGTCGTAAGTGAAAAGCTGTAACACTCATATCAGTGGTCCTAGTCGTGAGATGACAGTAGTGACGAAGTGACAGTTGTGACGGTTTTAATAGCTTCAACAGTAATAAGAGAGTAAAAAATTTTGCAGTTATAAGATTTACAACAGTGCAGCAGTCGTAAAAGTTCGAAAAGTCATAAAAAATATTATGACAGTTTTGCCGTCAGATTCCAGCCAGCCAAGTTATAATATACGGATAATATTAAGCCTGTCTTCATTAGCTTAAATAAACTTGCTAAAAGCTTCACACGTTTTGAAATATTACAGTCCGCAGGTCGAAAGCGAACCTCCTAATGAAAACATATCATTTCCGCGTGAGGCTAAATTAAGTCTTAGGGAAACATAAATACTGTCTGGAATATAAAAAGACGGAAAAACGCGATGAAAGAGAAGGAATCGGAATAAGAGGCAGAAGGAATCGTATAATTGGGCATTACGATATCTTCCTGTGATAATCTAGCTTCCGAGAAGCAGCCTAATGGGTGATGACGCACAGACAAATAAAATCACTCCTTATTAATTTTCCATTTATCTGTGGAAAAAATCTACTTTAAAGCGTTTCGAAAAAGTTTCTCCGAAACGAATTGAAATAATCTGCTGTAATTACGTGGACGGAAGCTCCTGCGGGTCTTTCTTTCCCTAATGGAAGAGCGAACGAAATACGAAGAAAGTTTAAAAAGATAATTACAAAACGGCTTATTCATTCATTCAATTATTTATGTTGATCGTTGCATAATCTTAATCTTATCACTTTCCATGAGTATTCCTTAATTGGAAATTGGAAATATATGTGTAGTTTCAATATCTCTCAAGAGATGTCGTTAGAGTATGTAGTTTCAATGTCTTTCAACAGATGTTGTTAGTGTAACCAAAACTTTGAATTATGAACAATTCAACAGCAAATTAAGTCCCCGAAATTGGATAATGATCCATTGCACCCTTAGTGTGTCCGCTGACAAGGCAACTGGAAAAAAACAGTTTGCAACTAATCTCGCTACTATGTCAATATGTTGGCCCGCACACTACACACTTTCTCATAAACCTATTGTCAATAGTGACTCGCAACTCGCCGTGCCACACATATAAATAAATATCCGATCTACAGGCGCACATCTTCAGTAAGCCGTTCCCCCGACGCGGATTAATGCTTCCTTAAGAACGGACGTAAGATTCAGTTAGATATTCATTGTAAATACGACATGATAATTAACCAGAGACGTAATTTCTGACAAACTGAAGTATTATCGAAAACCCGGTATCATCAGAATTGTATTGTAAATCGGAGGAAATAACTGATATCAAAATTGTAATTAAAAATGTATTATCGTCATACCAGACTCTAAGAAAAGGTGAGCTTATATTATATGAATACCTTTCTTTTCACCTTTCTAGACTTAAGCATCGCCAAAATTGTGGTGGGTGGAATATAAGAACGGAGATTTAAAAAAAATGTGTGGACGGGGTGGTTTGAATAATTGAATCTGGCTGCTTCTTTTAAATACAAATTACAAATGGAGGCCAACATCATTTTTGAGGGTGCTTTGCAGAATTTTGAGAATCATATGGTAAATATCACGCTTGTGAGAATATTGGAAATGCGTTTGATGCACCGGAATACAGCCTGCTAGCATTTCCGACAACCTGTTAATAAAATAAATATGTTTAAATATTGCAAACGGCAAAAGGGAAATATTTTATACAGGCGATAGTCCGTTTTATTACAATAGGAGTTTTTTATTTGCAATCTACTCCATAGGTTCCTAACATTTTTGGGCCGATTCCCTTACATTTTGTCGTGTACCACTCTAAAATAGAATCAATTAAAAATATGAAATATTTGTGAGGCGGGTGTGGGTATTGCCGCCCCATTTATTGGATAACCGACCTACTATTGGTCACCGAAAGCAGGAAAGCCCGAGTTCATGGGGTGAGGTTTGTCTAAGTCTTGGCGGCGGATGCGTTTGTCCAACTAGCGCACGGAGAGCCGGATCGGGAGAAGCTGGTTAAGGGAGACCTTTTGACCTCTCCAGTCGAACTCTCTCGATCTTTTGCCTTGCTGGGAGGAACGGATACATACGGTTGTCATATAACATTTTTGGGCGGATTCCCCACATTTTGTCGTGTACCACTCTAAAACAGAATCAATTAAAAATATCAAATATTTTGTGATGTGGGTATGGGTATTGCCGCCCCATTTATTAGATAACCGACCTACCATTGGTCACCGAAAGCAAGGAAACCCGAGTTCATGGGGTGAGGTTTGTCTAAGTCTTGGCGGCGGATGCGTTTGTCCAACTAGCGCACGGAGAGCCGGATCGGGAGAAGTTGGTTAATAAAGTAAATAGACCTTTTGACCTCTCCAGACGAACTCTCTCGATCTTTTGCCTTGCTGGGAGGAAAGGATACATACGGTTGTCATATAACATTTTTGGGCGGATTCCCCACATTTTGTCGTGTACCACTCTAAAATAGAATCAATTAAAAATATCAAATATTTGTGAGGCGGGTATGGGTATTGCCGCCCCATTTATTGGATAACCGACCTACTATTGGTCACCGAAAGCAGGAAAGCCCGAGTTCATGGGGTGAGGTTTGTCTAAGTCTTGGCGGCGGATGCGTTTGTCCAACTAGCGCACGGAGAGCGGGATCGGGAGAAGCTGGTTAAGGGAGACCTTTTGACCTCTCCAGTCGAACTCTCTCGATCTTTTGCCTTGCTGGGAGGAAAGGATACATACGGTTGTCATATAACATTTTTGGGCGGATTCGCCACATTTTGTCGTGTACCACTCTAAAATAGAATCAATTAAAAATATCAAATATTGTGAGGCGGGTATGGGTATTGCCGCCCCATTTATTGGATAACCGACCTACTATTGGTCACCGAAAGCAGGAAAGCCCGAGTTCATGGGGTGAGGTTTGTCTAAGTCTTGGCGGCGGATGCGTTTATCCAACTAGCGCATGGAGAGCCGGATCGGGAGAAGCTGGTTAAGGGAGACCTTTTGACCTCTCCAGTCGAACTCTCTCGATCTTTTGCCTTGCTGGGAGGAAAGGATACATACGGTTGCCATATAACATTTTTGGGCGGATTCCCCACATTTTGTCGTGTACCACTCTAAAACAGAATCAATTAAAAATATCAAATATTTTGTGAGGCGGGTATGGGTATTGCCGCCCCATTTATTGGATAACCGACCTACTAATGGTCACCGAAAGCAGGAAAGCCCGAGTTCAGTGAGTCAGTTGGGGTGAGGTTTGTCTAAGTCTTGGCGGCGGATGCGTTTGTCTAACTAGCGCACGGAGAGCTGGATCGGGAGAAGCTGGTTAAGGGAGACCTTTTGACCTCTCCAGTCGAACTCTCTCGATCCTTTGCCTTGCTGGGAGGGATGGATGCATACGGTTGTCACTCCTTGATGCACTGAGTCACCAGATTACCACCCACCCTCATGCCTTTTCCTTCCCAGAACTTTCTCTCCTTCCTTTCCCTAAAAAGACTCTCCATACAGCATTCTCAAAGATGAAATAGGCGAATGGCATAGAAAAACGCCACAGGCAAAAGTTTTAGTAGGCCCAAGAACAAACCAGTAAATGCTTTTAATTCTCATCGTTCAGATAGTCCGAATCCAACGAACAAATTTATAACTAAATCAGTTAGTACCTTATGAGGCGGAAACCTTTAAATTGCCAACCTATATCTTAACAAAATATATTATCTCAAACATTCATCAAACAAACGCTGATTTATCTACAGTGTATACAATAAAGTAAGTGCAGTATTCACAAAGCATGCTTATCGCCCATATACAGATAAAATCGCCCTTAAATGATTTATCTCCCAACAAGCGACTTAAATCGCCCAATGGAGGGAGATTTTGTCCACGTTGGAATCACTGATCTTCTGATCTATTGCCTTCAGACGAAAAATGGCACTTACTCAGTAAGGGGTCAACAGCAGTTACATTATGTACGACAAAATTTTTATGATTATTTATTAATTTATTTGTAAGAAACAGCTTATATAATGCTGTTATGTTGGCCTTATCCACAGTCAGACATTACTAATTGTATTTGGGCTCTTCGAGAATAAATAGGTAAAATCTGGATTTATCATTTATCTTCTTTCTAGTAGTGTTCATTATTTGTCTACCTTATTGTTACAATATTACTTCTCAATTACTCATTTAGAATATTCTGTTGACATCTTAAAAGTTTTGGGTTTAGATTTACATATGTGTTTCTGATGTATTTTTTAAGTCCTTAACAAAAAATTGGTTTTATGAAATAATGTATATACCGTGATTTCTTATAATTTTCCAACCTTTCAACAATTTCTATTATTTATTTTCAAATTTTATAAACTTATGCTATGTATATATGTATATGTATCAGGCGCGGTCGGTCCATAAATGCTGTAAATACTCCGCATCCCTTGTGTTAAAGCTTTTAACTTTTTTTCTAACATTAAACAGCTATACAACAGTTTACTAACACAGCAAAGATGGGATACGACGCGAGTGAGTCGAAATACATATACATCTCGATATTTATGTATGGTCTAATATCTATGGACACACACCCATACCAGCACGGTTACCCAGGCACTCGCTGCTTCAACACATACAAGACGCGAGACGTAACGCACTGTTAGGCAATGTTGGATGCTTCAATCAAGTCCGAATCCAAAAACCTCAGAAGTAAAGCTATCCTGCGCATGCACACCCAATTATGTTTGCCTCGTACTATGATGGGTGGGATACGCGAATATCTCGATAGCATCCACTAAACAAAAAACGTCTTTACCGCATATGAGCATAATGCACAGAATCACGCATCGAGTGGATTGTTTTAAGTAGGTTCATGGGTGTGACATTTTTAGCTGTTTATTTTAAATAACTGATACGGAAGTATTGAATAACTATCGATTACATACTTAATTCATCATTTAAAATTTTAAAATTAATTCAGTACATAACATGGAAACTTCGAGAATGTATTTTAACGCTGTTAACTGTAATAAATTAATTTTAATATAAAATAACATGATTTTAATATACGATAAAATGAAGAAACTAATAAATGATCTGACCGGTCAGTGGCCGAGTAGGCAAAGCATTTGGGTCCAGGCGTTGCGTGTTCAATTAATCAGCTGGCTAAATTAACTGTAATAAATTAATTTTAATATAAAATAACATGATTTTAATATACGATAAAATGAAGAAACTAATAAATGATCTGACCGGTCAGTGGCCGAGTAGGCAAAGCATTTGGGTCCAGGCGTTGCGTGTTCAATTAATGTGGCGTGTTCTCCATCGCGACACAAGCCATATTAAGCTCTCTGTGGTAATAGCGGGAGATTTAAAAAATATTTTCAGGTTATTCGTAACCCGGGAATGTTTATATTTCTTTTAAAAAAATTGTGTGAAAACTTGAATCATTAAAAAAAATTGTGTCACGGCCATTTCCGAAATAAAAAAATATTCTGGATACTCGACTCCCATTTTGAACATAGCATCAAGAAATAAATCGTTTTAAAGTAATTTTAAAAACTCAGTTTATTCCCAAATTTCTTGGATTTGTGAATGTGGATCTGAAATTACGGATGTAGCGAATTTAGGTAGCAATAAGGATTTTATATAGCTAATTAGACCATTTCTTGTCAGTGATAGCAACTTATTCATGGGCTATTCCATAGATTTGTATAATTATTTAAAGTAGGTATATCATCACATATTACTTAACCAGCATCCCTTCTATAAAAAGTCACCGGCCGCCACTGATATGTATGTGTAAATATGTTAACATATTATATATGTCAGTATGATTATATGTGTATGTACATATGTATGCATACATGTATGTATATGTGTGTACAAGTGTATGTACGAATATATATTTTTATACATATATTTATTAAGGAGATAAATTGTACACATTGGTTCTTTTTTCTCACACTTGATTAATTCGACTTGTATGTTCATGTTTATTTTGTGTCGATTTTCATGCAAACCTTTTTATCTTTTTTAATGTTTGAATTATTACCCGCCTCAGATCAGACATCGTCTAGTGAGGCGGGTAACTTACTTGCTTATAAAATATTATTTTACCTCTTATTATTAAAAAATGAATTATCATATATTTTCACGGTATGGTGTAACTGTTCAGCCATTACACTTTGTTTTTTGTGTCAATAAGTTAATTAATTTAATGAGGCATTTCCCCCAGTTAATGTAGCGATTCTAATACGTATTTTTAAGGGTGGAAGCATTAAAAATTGACCTTCCACGAAGGCGTCGACAAAAGCCTTTTATTTCATTTTGCTAATAAGATTCTACCGCCCTTTTCCTATAAAAGCCTTCTGAGTGCCTTATTTAGTACAAATTAAAAGGGCACTCAAATTGCTATTAAATGGTAATGGTTTCTTAAAGAAAGGGAATTACGAAATATGCCACAAACAGCTCAATATTTAAGCATGGTCAAATATATTATTGAAGTTAAAAAGTTCCTTATCGATGGTCGATAACAAGTTTATACTTTAAACTAATTTTGACGTATAACTAAAAAAATTGCATAAGTTGTTAACGTCTTACGTAAGATAAAGGGAAAAATAGACCATAAAACAAGAACGTTAGTCTACAATACCGCTGTAGCATCACATATTTATGAATTACGGCACAAGTGTAAATATTATAAATATTGAAACACAACATAATAGAAAAGCAATATAGAACAGTGGCATGAGGTATTTATTATGCCGTAGCAGATGTAAGTACTAGGTTAAAGCAACGGAAACGCCAACTCAATATTTGAAATTTCTGGCACCATTTAGTTAATAATATCCTAGTATTTCTTAATAAACCTTTAGCTAGTCGCGACTAATAATGCAAGTATTTAAAAAGAAACAAATAAAATAAGTGAAAATATTTATTTTGTATAGCAACTTCTAAACCAAAACACAAAATATAAACTTCTAAAATAGTAATCAAAATTTATCACAAATTATTAGGCACATGAATCACAAAGGTGTTAGGTGTTATATTAGTCGCGTGGGGTCCGTTGGACCCCAAGCGTGTTGGTTTGTGTCATATTTCGGCAAACACTACAACGGACCCCACGCGACTAATATTGTAGTACAATTTTGGTAAGTATAATGATTACATTTAGTTTCTTGGTTGTACATTTTTATGCAAACTTGTGTTTCATAATTATTTGTTAAACTTTATAGGTCTAATGATAGAAAAACAAAAACTAAATGCGGTTAATGCAACAAATTTATGTGTGATGAACACCTTACAAAAGTTTGTGATTCATGTGCCTAATAATTTGTGATAAATTTTGATTACTATTTTAGAAGTTTATATTTTCTGGTTTTCTAGAAGCTTTGTATTATTTAGATGTTGGTTTAGATGCTTTAGGCACGCGACTAATTAAAGGTTAAGTTAAAAAATAAAAAAATTACCAGATTATATGTTAAAAAGTATTATGATTATCCTACGAGAAGCTTAACGATTTTAGGCTTCCCAAAACAAATTTATCGGGTATACTTAAAAATATTTATTACAAAGGTTTTAAAAAGTTCAATGACCGCCCTTTAAATTTATAGGATGATAAAAGTCTTGCTGTTTTTCGTTTAGAGTTATGTCTCAATATTGTGAAGTCCAAATTTTAGTAATATAAATTTGTTATAGTTTCCCGCCTACCTCTCATATCCTTTTCCTTTTCAGAACTTCCTCTCCTTCCTCTCTTTTAAAAGATCACTATGATGTAGGCATATAGGCATAGAGAAATTATTTTCCTATTGGCCCCTTGTGTGGAGCTGTTTTAAAAAAGCTAGTCCCGACTTTAAAAAAAAACTTAAGAGATGATTTGCAACTCGAAATTCAAATTGAAATTCGAATCTAAATTCGAAATTTCAATTTGAAAAAATGTAACAAGCACAAGATAAAAAAAGTTTACAAGCGTTTTACAGCTTTCTAAGATTTTGGATGTTTGATAAATGAGAAATGCGAATCAGCGTAAAACAGATTTTCGTGGCAATAAAATCGTATCTTTCCCTTGTTCCGTTTATAAGACTATAAAACGTGAAAATGCAATTTTTTTTATAAAGGATAATAGTTATTGTCGTAAACGTTATCGAATGAGAATAATGACGGACAAGATGAACGAGACACTAAAAAGGACATTAAACCCAGAACTCAACCACGGGATCTATAAAAAAGCTCTGCTGCGGAAAGTGTCTATTATGAAACAGGGCCACCAACAAATTTCCAATTCAATAAATAAGCAACCAAAACAATAAATTACATATTAAATAAAAACATTTATAATATTTAATCACCAAAGACAATATTAGCGATTCACAATAGAAAATTTGAAACAGAAAAATCAGAAGATCGTGATGAATCTTGCAATCATACATAAAGATAACAGCCAATAAAATGAATGCGCGTTTAGAAAATGGAGATAATGTTGGTAGTTTTTAGACGAAGTATGAATCAGTTAAATATGACCTGAAATGATAAGGTCTCATTAGCTCAGTGGTAGAGCAGCACTCCGGCAAGGCTAAGATTGGGTTCAATTCTTAGATGTGACAGTATCTTTTTTTTAGACGAAGTATGAATCAGTTAAATATGACCTGAAATGATAAGGTCTCATTAGCTCAGTGGTAGAGCAGCACTCCGGCAAGGCTAAGATTGGGTTCAATTCTTAGATGTGACAGTATCTTTTTTTTAGACGAAGTATGAATCAGTTAAATATGACCTGAAATGATAAGGTCTCATTAGCTCAGTGGTAGAGCAGCACTCCGGCAAGGCTAAGATTGGGTTCAATTCTTAGATGTGACAGTATCTTTTTTTTAGACGAAGTATGAATCAGTTAAATATGACCTGAAATGATAAGGTCTCATTAGCTCAGTGGTAGAGCAGCACTCCGGCAAGGCTAAGATTGGGTTCAATTCTTAGATGTGACAGTATCTTTTTTTTAGACGAAGTATGAATCAGTTAAATATGACCTGAAATGATAAGGTCTCATTAGCTCAGTGGTAGAGCAGCACTCCGGCAAGGCTAAGATTGGGTTCAATTCTTAGATGTGACAGTATCTTTTTTTTAGACGAAGTATGAATCAGTTAAATATGACCTGAAATGATAAGGTCTCATTAGCTCAGTGGTAGAGCAGCACTCCGGCAAGGCTAAGATTGGGTTCAATTCTTAGATGTGACAGTATCTTTTTTTTAGACGAAGTATGAATCAGTTAAATATGACCTGAAATGATAAGGTCTCATTAGCTCAGTGGTAGAGCAGCACTCCGGCAAGGCTAAGATTGGGTTCAATTCTTAGATGTGACAGTATCTTTTTTTTAGACGAAGTATGAATCAGTTAAATATGACCTGAAATGATAAGGTCTCATTAGCTCAGTGGTAGAGCAGCACTCCGGCAAGGCTAAGATTGGGTTCAATTCTTAGATGTGACAGTATCTTTTTTTTAGACGAAGTATGAATCAGTTAAATATGACCTGAAATGATAAGGTCTCATTAGCTCAGTGGTAGAGCAGCACTCCGGCAAGGCTAAGATTGGGTTCAATTCTTAGATGTGACAGTATCTTTTTTTTAGACGAAGTATGAATCAGTTAAATATGACCTGAAATGATAAGGTCTCATTAGCTCAGTGGTAGAGCAGCACTCCGGCAAGGCTAAGATTGGGTTCAATTCTTAGATGTGACAGTATCTTTTTTTTAGACGAAGTATGAATCAGTTAAATATGACCTGAAATGATAAGGTCTCATTAGCTCAGTGGTAGAGCAGCACTCCGGCAAGGCTAAGATTGGGTTCAATTCTTAGATGTGACAGTATCTTTTTTTTAGACGAAGTATGAATCAGTTAAATATGACCTGAAATGATAAGGTCTCATTAGCTCAGTGGTAGAGCAGCACTCCGGCAAGGCTAAGATTGGGTTCAATTCTTAGATGTGACAGTATCTTTTTTTTAGACGAAGTATGAATCAGTTAAATATGACCTGAAATGATAAGGTCTCATTAGCTCAGTGGTAGAGCAGCACTCCGGCAAGGCTAAGATTGGGTTCAATTCTTAGATGTGACAGTATCTTTTTTTTAGACGAAGTATGAATCAGTTAAATATGACCTGAAATGATAAGGTCTCATTAGCTCAGTGGTAGAGCAGCACTCCGGCAAGGCTAAGATTGGGTTCAATTCTTAGATGTGACAGTATCTTTTTTTTAGACGAAGTATGAATCAGTTAAATATGACCTGAAATGATAAGGTCTCATTAGCTCAGTGGTAGAGCAGCACTCCGGCAAGGCTAAGATTGGGTTCAATTCTTAGATGTGACAGTATCTTTTTTTTAGACGAAGTATGAATCAGTTAAATATGACCTGAAATGATAAGGTCTCATTAGCTCAGTGGTAGAGCAGCACTCCGGCAAGGCTAAGATTGGGTTCAATTCTTAGATGTGACAGTATCTTTTTTTGAAATTTCTTCTTCATATTTTCGATTGAGTGTCGCTAATATTGTCTTCATTAATTATATTTTACAATTTGGAGTTTTACTGATTAAAAAATAATACTGTTGATTATTTAAATATATTTTAGCGTATACTACTGAATAATTTATTTTTAATTAGAAACTTATAAAACATTTTTAAAATTTATTGTTTTCTGGTTAACATATTTTGTAACGTGAGAAGTTATTGTCTTCAGTGTTCAAATAATAAGGGGTGGGCCAAAAATTTTTGCATATTTGAAACATGAATACAAATAAAACTACTAATTTTTAACTATAAATTTTTCAAGGAGACTCGTTGAGTCCTCTTTGGTTTTGCTTAGCATTAAATCCTCTATCCAAAATGTTAATAAAAAGCAAGTTTGGAATAAAAATTAAGGGAAATACAGGAGAGAGTAGTACAATTTCGCATCTATTATATATGGATGATATAAAATTATTTTCAAATTCTGAATCAAATTTAGAGAAAATGATTAAGGTAGTTAAAATTTTTTCAGATGATATTAAAATGACTTTTGGTCTAGATAAATGTAGAACGATCCATATAGAGAAAGGCAAAATTATAGACGGAGATGAGGGTATATTTAGAAATTTCAAAATTAAAAGTATGAAAGGGGATGAGGTTTATAAATACTTAGGATACCCGCAATCGAATAGATTAGATCATACTAGTATTAAAAATGATATTAGGATTAAATTTCAAACTAGGATAAGAAAAATTTTAAAATGCAATCTATCTGCTAAAAATTTAGTAAAGGCAATAAATAGTTGGGCAATACCTCTATTAACGTACTCATTTGGTATAATTAAATTGTCTAATACAGATTTAGATAGCTTAGAACGATTAATTAGAACTACGTTAACAAAGTTTAATTGTCATCACCCAAATTCAGCTATAGAACGAATTAATTTACCTAGAAATTTAGGAGGTAGAGGTATAGTCAAAATAACTTCTTTAAAACAAAATCAGGTAGAAATGTTAAGAAATTTTTTTCATAGAAAAGCTAATAGCTCAGAGCTGCATAAAATAATTTGCAAGGCAGACAGAAATATTTCACCTTTAAATTTATACGACGAGAATGCCAACATTTTTATAAATACCAACCAGGAATTATTAGATTCCTGGTCAAATAAAATTATTCACACAAAACACTTCAATTATCTCAACCAAACGTATGTTGACAAACTTTCGTCAAACAAATGGTTGAGTATTGGAGAGTTGAGCGCAGAAATAGAAGGTTTTATGCTTGCTATTCAAGATAGAGTAATTAATACCAAAAATTATAGGAAGCATATAATCAAAGATCCAAATCAAATAGATGATTTATGTAGAAAATGTATGGCTTTTCCGGAAACTATAGAACACATTATATCAGGATGTTCTATATTAGCGCCGTCTGAGTATACATTTAGGCACAATCAGGTTTTAAAAATAATTCACAAAAGTTTGGTAATTAAACATAACTTGATTGACTGTCATAATATAGTACCATATTATGAATACGAACCAAATTCATTTTTAGAAAATAATTTCTTTAAAATTTACTATGATAAAACTATACTCACAGACAGACCAATTGGTCATAATAGACCTGATATAGTTTTACATGACAAAATTAAAAAAATAACTTATATTATTGATGTAGCTATTCCAAATTCCTGTAATATTCAAAAATCTGTTTCTGAAAAAATAAGAAAGTATACAGATTTAGGAAATGAAATTAAAAGAATTTGGCATTCTCAGACTATAAAAATATTACCTTTTGTTATTTCGGCTACTGGCATTATACCTAGCTCTCTTATTAAAAATTTAGGCATATTAGATTTGTCAAAGAATTTGTATATAAAAATGCAAAAATCAGTCATTTTAAATACATGTAGAATTACGAAAGATTTTTTAAATATTTATATTGAGGGATCAGTAGGATTTATCGGTCAAATTAGGAATTCCACAGAGCCGAACCCTCTGATATGAAAATATCTGGAGACGGTGAATTATATTCCCATTTAATAGTTTGGTAGATTAACGTGTTGTTCTTGTATTGTTTTGTATTAATTATACTTATATAATACACTTGCATAACGTGGATTTACTAGATGATCATTTATATGGAAAAGTGTATGAAAGGGTTTAGTTTTTCCTATGGGAAAAACTAAACCCGTTCCTATAAATCTGGTGAATAAAATTTTGTTGATGATTTATTTAACTTAATAAACATTTATTGCAACATGATTTTTAAAAATGACATCGTCGAGATGTGTCCCGTCTCGTCGCTGGCACTCCTGCAATCGACTACGTAAACTTTGGAAAACTCGTTAACACACGCTGCGAGGAATCGCGGCTATCTCCTCGTGGATGTTTTCTTTTAATTGGGATATGGTCGTTGGTTTATTATGGTACACTCGACTCTTCAGATATCCCCACAAGAAAAAATCGCAAGATGTAAGGCCTGGGCTTCTTGGAGGCCATGGAATACCTCTGCGAGAAATCAATTTGTTAGGAAACATATCTTTGACCACCGGTAAAGTCACATTTGACGTATGACATGTTGCTCCATCTTGTTGCATCCTTCAAATTCATGTAAATGTGGTGTCAAAAACTCTCGCAACATCTTCACAAGTGTGGCTATTTACAAAAATTTTTGGCCCACCCTGTACAATTTGAGGTTTTACTGCTTAAGTGTCTTAAGAGGTCTTCATCTCCTTCCTGGAATTACCCTTGACATATCATCCCCAAAGATGGCGTAGGCCCCAAGCGAAATTATTTTCCTCGGGGCCTCCTGTGTGGGGTTATTGTAAAAAAGAAAATTATTTTTAAATGTCGTTTTCAAAAACTATGTTGGAAAAATCTAATACATAAAAATTAATGTTTGTTTGTGTGTTCGTATGTTATGCGCGTCCATACCAATCATCCGATTGCGATTAAACTTTAGGAATATGATGTGGGCATACCCGGGATGGTTATAGGAAATAATTTCATAACGCAAGAGCTCTGGCGTTATGCAATTATTTCCTATACTATTCATACGATTGCGATTAAAATTTCTTCCGGTTGCAATTAAAAAAAAATTGAACTTTTGTGAACGTGTCCGTGAACATTACTATATATATATATATATATATATATATACTGGTGCGCTCTGGCATTACGAAATTTGCATAAAAAATTAAGTAGGTCACGCACGTTGTTGGAAAAAAGGGTGTATTTTAATGAGTTAAGCGGCAGGGAAAAAAAGGGTATGCGGGAGAGTCGCATGGGGAATTAAGAAGGGGGCTTCGCGGGAGGGGGGACGAGGGTGAGAAGGTAGAGAAGGTGGAAGCGGAATGTGTGTCAGGGGTGGTTCCCGAAAAAGGGAAGAGCGGGAGAGGGGAGGGGGGACGCGAAGAAGTTGAAAAGGGACTGCGGGAGTGGAAGAGGTCGCGGAAGGGGAAGGAGTCTCGGGAGGGGAGGGGACGCGAGAGGGGAACGGGGACGAATGGAAAATGACACGAAGGGAGAAATAATTCATTTATTTAAATGGCATTGCAACACATGCCGGATAACAGCTAGTAATTAATAAAAACTTATCCGATTTTAAATTTGTGTCGGTTGATAAAAACATTATAAGCTTACCTCTATACAACATTGGGAACTAACAAAATATGTATTTAAAATAATACATTAATCATAAATGCTGTAACCATGCTAATTACCTTAATTGTTTTAAAATAGATTTTAAGAACCACATTAAGCCAGATAAAACGTAAACATGTGTAAATTATTATTTAGTAATTTATGGACTTTTATTATAAAAACTGTTATTATTTAAAAGTCATCACTTTAATACGTAATACCTACATGATGTATTGAAGACATCTCAATAACCAAAATAAAATTCAGTTAGTCCAAATACGTTACCTATATTCAATGTGCCACACTACTAAGAAACACGGAATGAAAATTTAGTTTGTTTTCTTTTTTGATACAAAATGATGACATTTGTTGCCCGAATATGTGTCTACATAACGAATATCACACAACATGGACGAACTGCATTAATTATCCGTAATACGAGAACCAATTGATATATTTATTTAGACACGTGTCACCCTGTAACAGGGATGTTGTAAACCCATCAACTTTTCGTGCTTCACGAGATGAGTACCTTATGATACAGTTCCGGGATATTTCGTAGGTTTTATTGCCAACAGAAGACAGCTGCAGAGAAAACTCCAAATTATAACGAATTAATCCGTTTGGTGAAATTAAACACCACGCTTTATGGCTTTAGAAAGTTTTACGACAAAATTTTACGATCACAGCGTTTTATTTAAAAAAATGTCGAAATAATAAATCTAGTTGCAAAATAAAGTGGGAAACGCCAAAATCTAAAGACCGAATTAAAAATAATACTAGAAACTTTGAAAAAATATAATAATATATCAAAAATTATATATTGTAACTAATTCCGCAACCACACCGCTGTGAGTCGAAATACGATCGTCCAGTTTATTAGTTAAACATCTCAAAATATTAAGTTTTGAGACAATGATGAATGCAATATTGGAATAATCACAATAAACCAAATATTATTGACACGTGTCTCTGTTTTACGCTTTAAATATGCTATAATATAATGTCGGGAAGCGTAACGTTTATTATACACCAATATTGGCTCAGAAATCCACAATTTGTATTGTTGCTCTTTCAAAAGTAAGCAATAATCGGTTATGAAATATATACTAAACAAAAAGCATTGCAGGTTAAATCCTCTGGTGGCGAAATTCTCCACCATTACACAAGAAAAAAAACTCGGCTTTAATTTCCGATATTTTTTTATCAATAGCTTTAAACGGAGGCCCTGAGGAAAAAATACCCTCAGGGCCCATGTCGTCCCTGGGGATGCTGTGTGGTGGGTTTAAATAAATACCTGTATATAATAAATAGGTTATCCCACAGAAATTTGTTGGCACTAATCTTCTTATCAATGTAATATGAACAGCGGTAGGGGAAGCAAATGTCATGTCATGCAATGTCCAGTGTTTTAAATGTAGCGTCCTCCGCGTGCAAAGTCGTATCTCCTCCAAGCATAAACATTCTAATTAAAGTGACTTAATAATAATTAATAATAATAATTGGATGACTTGTATAGCGCCGTTTTTTGTGAAAAATCACCTCAAGGGCGCTGTACAAATTTCAATAATTTCTACAATCTTACTTCTAACTACACACTAGACAAATATAAAAAACCTATGGCTAAAACAATGGGTGCAAATCCACCGGTTCTTTGATCAGCGATACAAAACTATATGTACAATGCATCTGAACAACTAGCGCGGTGCTGCCTAAAAATGTAAATGTACATGTATTTTTTATTTATTTTAATTTTTTTTAATGCAAATGTACAGGACCATACTTACCTGGTAGGTCACTTGAGATTAAAGTTGCCAGGTAAGTATGTTTTCTGTATCTATTTGCAAATAATAAAACTAGATAGAGCCTACGGATTTATTATAAATTGTACAACGCCCTTGAGGTGATTTCTCACAAAAAAAAATGTATACAAATTGCCCAATTATTATGATTATCATTTTTAAAATAATAAGCATAAATACCTCAAAATAAAAGTAATAAAATAATCAAAAGATATCCTTGAATAAATAATAAATATTTGTTTTAGTTTTGATGTATGTGAGAGATATGAAAATTTGCAATACAACCATCGATTCCGCATTGTAACGGTTCGAATCTCCGATGAGTTTATATTACATTTCTTTTCCCAGCAGACCGATTGTGGTTTTATGGTACAGCGCTGTATCGCAGACAGTGGCCCGGAATTTGGTAGGAGGCGAATTTATGTTTAAAATCTGTCGGCAGTAAAATACGACCATATGTCGAAGATACGCTAACAAAATACGTTAGTCTCGTTATAATGTCATTGGAACTTGGCACCACGCCTAAACTTCGCGTATCATTTATTTATTTATCTTAAATAATGAACTTTGCGGTGGTAATACATTCAATTCATCATTATTTCAGCAGATATAGATTGAAATTTTCAGATCAGCCTGGAAGGGAGAATTTTATACATCATAATATTTTAATTTTTCTTTAGGACTAAATGCTGTCTGATTTATAAATATAGAATAAATCGGTAGATGCTTAATAAGCAAGTAATTTGTTCATTATTGAGTTGTGCGATAACAAAAATTAATTAAATGAAACAAATTACTTTGTGGAAACCACTATAACCACGTGTTATAATATCTACATGTTTCAAAACCGATGGCTTCTTCATCAGGATAATAAGATGAATAAAAATTATTTTGTAATAATAATAATAATTTGGAAAAGATTGAAGACACAAAAAAATTATGTTTTCATCAATGAAATTTATTTTGTTAATGAAATGTATAATAAATCGTAGGTACAAAAAAATATGTTTTAGTGGCCATTCGTTGTATGTAATTACGGTTCTTATCTGTTTACATTTTCGTCATTTTATTACAAATTCTTAGTTATAATTCAAGGTCAATTGCAAAAAAGCATCTATTGATTCATATTTTTCACTGTCAGAGGCTGAGTTGGCATCATATTTGGATCCCACCCAGGCGTCCCGTGTTCAATTCCTCGGCTGGATAAATCCTCCATTACGACACAACAACATTTTCCGCTTAATGTGGTGGTAGAATGATATTTTCAAATATTGTCAGGTTTTTTTTTTACTTGGCTATTCAGATCTAGTCACTAAACACGGCTAAAGCCATTATTAATCAACGTTTCAATTCTGAATGGTGGTCTTACACCAGGGCGATACTGAGAGTATCTTCCACTCTGGAACGTGCCGCAAATATAGTATATATTATGTTTTATTAATTAATTGTGAAATAACAAAAATTAATCAAATAAAATTTATTTGCGCACGCCGGGTTCGAACCCGCGACCTTGGGAGTCAAGTGTCTTACCACTCGACCACGGATGGTCGTCAGACCGGTCTTATTCGCAACCAGAGAATGTTTGTCTTTCTTTAAAAAAAAATCAATTTTGAAACAATCCATCTAATTGTTATGCAGTTTTTGTTATGTTTATTGAATAGTTCTTCGATCACTAATACTTTCTCATTCCCGCATCGCTCCGTACTAATTAGGGCGAGGGTGCTATTGGTTAGTTTTTTCACCCCGCCGAGATGTGGTTCATGCTACAACTGTGATGACCAATAAAATGTCATGTTTTAGCTCTAGATAGCAAGGTGCTTCACCGTGCTTTCCGCGCTACTTCGAGTGAATCTCGGGCAGGACTGACCCAAGATACGCTTTGTAAACCCTCGGTTTCGGAGTTCAGCTAACCCAGAAAGAGAAAATTCACATCGAAACCCTTTTGGTAAAACGAAGGGTTAAGGAAACAATTTGGTTTCTTGGAGGACAGACACAAGTGCAACCTGTTTCTCAGTGAACCCATACAAGTTATTGTTAAAATTTATGACCACTATTTGTCTTATTATTGACGAACTGCTTTACATGTTTCATACTTGCAAATTGATAAAAAATATAGACTAATTGTATTCCCCGTTAAAATTGTGTATTTATTTAAGCACTGTGATACAATATGGAAATTAAACTTTTTAAACACTTTGTATTTAATGTAACTTATTTAAAAATCTGTATCGACTTATGTAATTAGTTAAAACGCTTCAGGTACAACATTAACACTTAAACAGGAGACGATACATTCGAATAGATACTCGTGTTAATTAATTCGTAAATGTAATTAAAAATCAATTATTTTTGTTAATTTTAATGTAAAATAGATCAATTCTGTTTATAGAGATTTGAGGGTTGAGTATTTTCATATAGGGTTTTCTAGAAATTAATTAAAAATACATATTTTTATTCTGCATGTATCATACTGGACAAATCGTAGTTATGGCTATTAATCTACATCAAGGTCAATCAAGGACCATTATTCATTATCGTAAGCGATAATACAATTCTAATATTGAGATTTGAGGGTTGATATTTATAGAGATTTGAGGGTTGAGTATTTTCATATAGGGTTTTCTAGAAATTTATTAAAAATACATATTTTTATTCTGCATGTATCATACTGGACAAATCGTAGTTATGGCTATTAATCTACATCAAGGTCAATCAAGGGACCATTATTCATTATCGTAAGCGATAATACAATTCTAATAAAAGTTATTATGAAATGAAAATGTAAGTAGATGGCTATTTGAAAATAGTGCTACCAGTTCAATACACTCAATACGTGCTCAATGCTAATAAAACCTCAATGGAATAACACGAAAGCATATATACGATTTCTTAGCAATTCAAGGGTGGGTGTACAATTTTTGATGCCAGATAGAATTACAAGAGGAAATAATTTTCCAACTTTCGCAAATAAATTCCAACTCGTGACCTTTTAAGTAATATATTCACATAGCTTAACTTAATCAAATAATTCGCACATTCCATCGCTTACCCCAAAGTCGGCTAAATGTTGTGTCGAATATATTAACACATAAATATTACGTAATTCTAGGGGCTGGTACCGATCCCCGTCCCCCCACCACATTTTAACAGGACTAACCCAGTTGACAATGTTACAATTCTCTGAGTAAAGGGTAGTTAAATTATTACAATACAATAATATAAATATATTACTTTGCAGAAAATGCAATACTATATAAATCATATTTTCTTGTCCAATAATCGCAAGTTCACTTTGTGGTGTCATTTTAATTAAATGCAAATAAATCACTTACAGCCTTACTAAAAAACTTTCTAAAAAATTTTACAATTGTTAAACGACCGTGCATAAAAAAACTTTACTAATTAAAAACTGACAAAAAATTGTTCATGGAAAGATATGTACATCGCTTACACGGCCAAAGAGGGTAGTTTAACTGTTGTACATATCTGTTTTATTTGTATTTTTCAAATTTTTTCTAAGGTATTTTAAATGTCCTATATATTTCTTATTTTTCAAAATGTCGTAAAACGAAATACCATTTTAGAAACTAGATAAAATTACCTTTTAGATTTTTGTATTTTGAAATACACTTTAGTGTTACAAATTGCAGTATTTTAATCTTCAAACGTGAAAAAAATTGGAAAAAAAATTACACCAAACATTTTCTATTAAAACGTTGAAAATTTTTTGAATCTTTGAAATTAAAAAAACACAGTCCTGTTATTTAAAGAATTTGCAACAAAACTATCACTTCACTTTTTATCTCGTTCATACAATTAAAAATTATAAAAAAATAAATTAATAATTCCCAAAGAATAACTGAAAATATCTGACATTTTGAAGTTATTTTTGTAAAACTTAGACCTTGATTCCTATAATTTGTTTTTATTTACACACGCACCAAACATTTTTGTTATTAAATAACATTACTTTTATGGAAGTTTTATTAAACTCAATCGGAGAAACAAAATTTTAGAATTAATAACCTAAATTTTTTATGTTCACAGAATTAAATTACGAACATGACGTTATTAACGGACCAAAACTGACAAAAATAACACAAATAATAGTAATTGTGTTGAATAATACTATTATTATAGTGAATTAATGATTGGGTTAGAAATTATCCATAAAAAGATTGTACAAATTGCACGTGAAACCTCATATGTCAAACTGTAATTTGCCGCCCGCATTAGAAAAGAATATGGCGGACTGCACATGCGCAAATGGACTAATTTTCAGGGTGACCAACCGAAAAATTCATATATTTGTTCGATTTTGTTCGATTATTTTCGATTTGTTATTAGTAACGTTTTGTTTTAAAATATGTACAGACTTTACACAACGTGCAACAGAAACACCGTTTAACGGCCGCGGAGTGTTTTTTTTTAGTAAGGCTGTTAGTATATACAAGAACACTACTTATTTAATCACAATTATCGTAATGTTTCGAAATCAATTGTGTCTTCAGGATAAATTGAAAATAAATTACTATATACAAACATATCTAGCTCAGTGAATAATTTTTTGGATCAATAGACTGTGATATGATTTAAACCAAGGCAACACCAATTCGAAGACGACACTAAAATTTACAATTACTCAATAAGGAAACCTTTTTCAATTTGGGAATGGGTAACGCCACCCCGGACACCATTCATTGGATAACCAACACCTCTGCCATAAGTTACTCGAATGGTGTGCTACGTTTGGTGACTTAGCAGGGATGCCCGGGTTCATGGGGTCGGGTTTTTCCGGGTCTTGGTGTCGGATGCCTTTTCGCACCAACTCCTTGGCAATCTTCTACCAAGACCAGATCTTATAATCTCTCTAGCAGGACTCTTTCGGAACATCGCCTTGCACCGCGGTCGGGGGCATAAACTAGGAATGCTTGTCTTAAAAAAAAAAAAATTAGCAGTCAACATGTTTACGATACGCTCCTCTCTCATTCCGTTTCAAAAGCTTGAGAAATGTTTCCTGAAGTTTTACAGGTTTGTTTTGAAAATAGCTTCCTTTCCTATCTGAAATTTAAGTTTAATCAGATTCAAAACGAATAACATTTTAAGATAGATTCATTACCTTTTCAAGCTAAATGTTATTACACAAATAATTTAATTTATTCATTCGACTTTCCAAAATATTTACTTTCTACAAAATATGACATTAGTTGGCGGTTATGTTTTTATTTTATTTTTGTTTTATTTCTTAGCGTTATAAACAGTCTTTATGAATGCATATATGTGACAGTTATAAGAATATTCATGTCGTTGGCTAATAAAATAACGACATTGAAATTTAAGACCATAATAGAAAAATACACAACAATATACATAACATATAAAAATTCTAAAATAGTGCATCTTCTTACATAAATCCCCCCTTTCTAAACGTGGCTCGTGTTTACTTCAACGATCTTTGTTAAATTTTTGGAATTTGGCCGTCTCCACCAGTACGGTGGCTTTCTCTATAGTGACTATTCTTCTCCACTTTCTGGGTCTTTCCATCCTGATCCAGTTGCAATTAGCAATTAGCCCATCTCTAAAGCCAGAGGTAGACTGGCAAGTTTCTGCTGAGGTAACTTGATACTTGATGCATCCTATCATATGGCAAACTTACAATATCCAGCCAACGTCAAGTCCATTTGGAAACATTAACTTATAAGGTTTTCATCTTAAAATAAATTATGGATACGATACGATACGATACGATACGATTGTACCACCCCAGCCAGGAGCAATCCTGTCCCGGTGAGACCGGTACACCAGGGGGCACTGATTTGTTAGGACTAGGAACAAGTGCTCTGAGGATAGAAAGGAGGTTGGAGTTTAATCGGCCGGTATACATGGCAACCTAATAAGCCAATATTGGAATTTAGGATGGGCAGGAATAAAGGAATGGATTGAGCGTTATGATTTTGTATTTCGTTTCTTTATGCCTTCCTTCTTCTTGCCTCTTCTCGGCTTTTCTTGGATCTTCTCATTTCTTCTTAATTCTTCTTGTCTCTTCTTGCATCTTCTTGGCTCTTATTGGCTCTTCTTGCTTCTTCTTCTTGAATGTTCTTGTCTCTTCTTGTTTCTTCTTCTCTCTTCTTGCCCATTCTTCGCTTTTCTTAACTTACCTTTGTTATTATTGCACCTTCTTTCAAATTCTAAGATATTTTTGGTTCGTCTTAGTTCATCCCTTTTCTTGTATCTAATTGTTCCTTCTTATTTCTTCTAGTCTTGTTTTGGTCTCTTCTTGTCCCTTCTTATCTCTTCTCGCTTCTTCTCGGATCTTCTTGGTGTTTCTTGCAACCAACTTCTTCTCGCTCCTTCTCGGCTCTTCTTGGTGTTTCTTGCAACTTCTTGCGAGGTTTAATCGACCGGTAAACATGGCACCATGGGCATTCGTCATTTCTTGCCTCCAAAATTTTTTTTCTTGCCAACTTTAGCTTCGTGTTGACTCTTCTTGGCTCTTTTTCGACTATTTTAGTCTATCCTAGTATCTGCTTACATCATCTTGCTTCTACTAGCCTCTTCTCGATTCTTCTGGCTTCAACTTGGTTCTTTTGCTTCTTTTCGTTTCTTCTTCTTGGTCTTTCTTGGCACTCTTTGCTTGCATCTCGTTGGTTTTCCTGGTCTCTGCAGGCGTCTTTTTGTATCATCTTGACTTTTCATGCTTCTTCTAACCTCTTCCTGATTTTCCTTGGTTCTTCTTACTCTCCTTGCCTATTTTGCATTGTACTGGTTCTTCTTGGCTCTTCTTGTTTTTTCTTGCGTCTTCTTGAATAGTCGTATCAATACGAGACGATTGTACCACCCCAGCTAGGAGTACTCCTGTCCCGGTGAGACCGGTACACCAGGGAGCACTGAACACGTGCTCTGAGGATGGGAAGGAGGTTGGAGTTCAATCGACCAGTGTACATGGCAACCAAATAAGCCAATACTGGAATTTCGGATGGGCAGGAATAAAGAAATGGATTGAGCATTATTATTTTTTCCTTTCTTTATTCTCGTCTCTTCTCAGCTCGCCTTGGCTCTTCTTGCTATTTATTGTGCTTATTGCTCTAATTGCTTCTTCTTGGTTGTTCTCGCCTCTTCTTGTCTCTTCTTGGCTCTTCTTATATCTTCTTTTCTCTTCATGTCTCTGATTATCTCTTCTTGTACCTTATCGTCTCTTCTTGCTTCTTCTTTTTGACTCGTCTTAGTTCTTTTTGTCTCTTCTTAGCTCTTCTTGTCTCTTCTTGATCTGTTGTTGAATTGAACCGATAAAAACCGCCCCAAATCGTGTAAACCATTAAAATAAATAAAAGAAAAATCTTTGATTGTGCACGTCAGTATATGGGGGAAGGAATTTCGAGAAGCGCAATCCTTGAACCGCATTGGGCGCCGTTACCATTCCCACGTCGACGGAACGTCCCCGGCACAAAAAAAAACAAAAACGTAAACTCCCCATCACAATACTGCTGCACTTCCCTCTTACACACCAAACAGTAGTGACAACAAAAATTACTGTATTTCGACTTCCCCCAAAGGAAACAAGAAAATCACTCTCTAGCATCTTCCTCACTCGTTTTCAAAAAGCAATGTCGCGTGCTGTTGCCGTCGCCGCGCCGTCGCCGTGGGAATTATAACAGCAGCCATAGATACGAGCATAGAAATACGTTGAGTTTTACTGTTAAATTTGTGACTCAAAACCATTAATCATTTCAAATGTACCCTTTACGCATATAATTACGAATCAGGTACATAAACGAAGTAATATTTTGATTCTCAACAGGGTTAGTTATACAATCGAGATTGTATTATTTACTTGTAAATAAACAAAATACGATAATCTGAAAGCAATAAATATTTATAAATTGTGTTATTTAAAAATGAAAAAAGACTTATCCTCTGCTTTGATGGCACCTCGGGATACACTTTTTGTTTAGTCTGTCACCCTAAATCAATTGACACTAGAACTCTTATGAAGTAATGACTCGCTTCAACCCAAACACGTGAAGCTTTGTGTCGTTTATTAACTTTTAACAAATTTTGAATGCGTTTTGAAGAATATTTTTAAAAAATCAAGCATAACTTTAGAACGGAAAGAGGTAAAATTGAATAGCAAATTAAAACAAATTGCACTAATTGTAACGCGTGTGTGTATCACTTTTCGGGGAAATCGGTTCAAGAAAACGCCGGATAATTTAAAAAGAAATTAGGACCTCAAAATACACGTCCTCTTTCGCCCGTCACACTCAACAATCTTTTTCTCATCTTAAAATAAATTATGGAGTTATTTATTAACTCCAATAAATTATGGAGTTAATAAATTAGTTAGTTCATTTTAATTAGAGCAGGTAATCTGTCATTTCAATGAAAGATGCTCCGAGGAACTAACGTCATTGATCCCCTCGTCACCGGTGCATTTTCGGGAATCACGCCAAACGCGTGCCCAACATATGTATACGGTTAACATTTATTACATGAGAACGGGTCGCTTCTACGACTCGTTCTTGAGTTCAACAGCTCGGCTGTGGAACGATTTGCCGGCCTCTGTGTTTCCTTATTTCTACAACATGGGTCTCTTCAAGACCCATGTTCACTCCTTCCTCTCCTCAAAAAGACCCTCCACACAGCATCTTCAACGATGACATAGGCCCTGAGGAAGGGAGGGAGGGCCCTGTTTTCCTCAAGGCTTCTTTTGTGGAGAAAATGAAAAAAAAATTACTAAGTATTGTTGTTTTGCTTATTTTGTCCATTTTTTTAACTACTAAATGTGGAATGTATCGCATTGCACTTCCCCTGCATACCTTCTGGAAATCCTTTTTATTAATTATTTGAGGTCCATATATTTTATGTCATTTATTTTTATTTCTAGGTCAGACAACCATTTTTTTTCGAACAGAAAAGTTTTTCAGAATTCGCCACCCACCTAATAGATAAAGATTACACATTTAATAAATCTTCCGGGACATAGAAATGGGATAGGCTAAGTCCTAGAAATAAAAAAAAGTTAATAAAAAAAAAATGATTAACAGACAGACCAATTAGTCACAATAGACCCGATATAGTTTTACGTGATAAAATTAAAAAAAAAAACTTATATCATTGATGTAGCTATTCAAAATTCCTGTAATATTAAAAAATCTGTTTCTGAAAAAATAAGAAAGTACAGATTTAGGAAATGAAATTAAAAGAATTTGGCATTCTCAGACTAAAAAAATATTACCATTTGTTATTTCGGCTACTGGCATTATACCTAGCTCTCTCATTAAAAATTTAGGCATATTAGATTTGTTAAAGAATTTATATATAAAAATGCAAAAATCAGTCATTTTTAATACATGTAGAATTACGAAAGATTTTAAAAATATTTATATTGAGGGATCTGTAGGATTTATCAGTCAAATTAGGAATTCCACCAGGTCGAACCCTCTGATATGAAAATATCTGGAGTCAGTGAATTATATTCCCATTTAATAGTTTGGTTTAATGTTGTTCTTGTATTGTTTTGTATTAATTATACTTATATAATACACTTGCATAACGTGGATTTACTATATGATAATTTATATGGAAAAGTGCCCTGAAAATCTGGTGCGTAAAAAAAAACAATTAGATTTGTCGAACAGTCACATTTTTAAATATTTCCGTTACCCCTCCCTCTTAGCCACCTCCCCATCGCTCCCACCTAAGTTGATGTTCTCTCTCCCTGTTCTAATTTTCTTTTAAGTGCCGTGTATACCTGCAATATTTTAAATATATTTTTATTCACCCCTGAGGAAGGTTAAGGTCGAACCGAAACCGGTTGGATTATAATACATTACTGAAAATGGTAATCTGAATATGACTAAGTATAGTATATTAGTACCTACCGTTTGAATAATGTTTATTCTTCATCGGCATTAAATAAAGCATTTTTTTTTATTTATTTATACTTGGCCAACAATTTTAACAGGCTTACGTAAAGATAACATTGCTTCGGCTCAGCCTAATAAATGGCCCTAGAAATCCCAGCGAGAAAAAGTTGGGATTCAAGAATATTAGCATATATTTCAATACGTCATCGGTCTTCATCAAAGTCTAATATTGTTTTGGGTGGCAGAATAACAATAAATCGTAAATCAAGTGTAACATGATCAATTAATCTCAACACGCTTTAGGATTTATTTCAACGTTTGGTTAATTCGTAGTGATTGAAATAAACCACATAAAAAAAATGTTTGTCTGACGTGTGAATTGTATTGCTATTGTTGGTTACATGACAGTTGATCTCCCGGCATACTTATACACAATATTAGGGATGAAGGGTCCCCAAGGGAGTGTGCAGACAGGATACACCGCCGAATAAGCAAAGAATAAAATATATTTACATTAAAATGCAACTACTTGTCTATTATATCTACTCTATATACTCGTACCAACGTTTAAGTACATTAAATCGACGCTGTGAATAAATTTGTTGGATTTGAAATTGTTAAATAATGCAGAGAAATATATAATTTTAAAATAATTATAACTTCGGGATAAAGCGGTTATGTTATCTTTTGGGATGCAGTGTGGAAGGTCTTTTTAGAGAAAGGAAGGAGAGGAAGTTCTATGAAGGAAAAGGGTATGATGGAATCTAGGCGTCATTGTCTTATGAATCCATCTCTCCCAATGCGTTACAAAGCGATAACGTCTAGGAAATCGGAATTCCGGCCCTTAGGTACCTTTTAAGGGCCGGTAGTACCCCACAAAAAGAATAAGAATGAGAGATACGGCAATACGAACGTCGGAGCGAGTGCGCCTATATTAAAAAGGTAAAAATTCGAGCGAAAATTGTGAAAATGTTTAATGAAACACGACTCGTTTACAATAGAGCAAAAATCTCTCTTAATCACCTGAAGAAGCACTTAAAGAATCACTATGAATTTTTTCATTCATTTAACTTGTAAAATACCAGAAACAAACGTGTAAATAATAATTTTTGGAGCATACTTTGCGATTTTTTTCTATCGAGGGAATTTTGTGTAATTAACGTTTCGGCTCTACAAGTCTTCAGACATTATCTTTAAAAATAACACATATTTTTTTTTAACCGCTTGGACACATAAGCTTGTTTTCACGATAATTTAACGTAGGTAGACATAGGAATGACGTATGGCCCGTACCTGAGTTATTTTAAACTTATAAATTTAAATTTTTCAAGGGACACATGTTATAAATCGGTAGAAAATCGGAATTCCGGCCCTTAAACAATCTCTCTCGATCCGGTCCGACAAGTAGTAGGTGTGCCAATACACTTTCCGCCAAGACCTAGACAAACCTTACCCCATAAACCCGGACACCCCCGCTTAGTCACCAAACATATCAAACCTTTAGATATCCAGTAATCAGTGGTAGGTACCCATACCTGCTTTCCAAATTGAATAATACGACCAAATGTTAGTGAATTGCAAAAAAAAAAATTTTAAATAGTTTAGACTAAAACTAAAATTATGTGAAATAATTATTTATATAACTAGTTATTAATATCGCTCAGTGAAAGCGGAAAAACATAATGTACATTATTTCTAAAGTTAATGCTTCTCTCACCCACAAAAATAAGATCAGGTATTTATAAATACAACTTTTCTAACGCGACGCATCTGGTCCGACATGTCACAGCTCAGAGATTAGCCCTTCTCTCTTATCTAAGGATAAAAATAATATTCCATGGCGAGCACAGAAATATTCCCCCACAAGCCGGAAGGATTCCAGGAATAAGAAATGCCGTATAAAAGCGGAAAGTTTTTGACTGCGGCTTTATGCGATATTATTACCATTACATTATCAGGCGAATTTAAGCCTCATAATATGACGCAAAGTTATTCATTCACTGGAATTTTATAAAAGAATTTTTATACTTCAACTTTTCAATCCACGCAATAAAAAGTTAAAGAATAAAACTGTTAAAAATGTTAGAAATTGTTCTGTAACAAATGAAATAAAAGAATGATGTTTTCCAAATTTGTCATTCGAACAATCTTGCACTTAGTGAAGTTGACCTAGTGAAATATTACGGTTAATTTTTTATTTTTTTTCCTTTTTTGTTACAAGTAATTTTCTTGCTGAGATCATATTAACATTTAAATATATTAATAAATTGAAGTACATACATGATTATAAATGTATTACGAAGTATTTTTTTCCTTCATAACTATAAAATAAATTATATAGAGTATTTTTAGTGCAGTTGAGTGATAACGGTTTAGTATTTGCTATATCTGGTCTCCCTATATTTTGAATCCAGTTTTTCATTTCAGATTTAATTGTTAAAATGTTCGTTGGTTTTTGATTGAGAATGGGATTTTATTGTAGAGTTTATCATAGTGTAAGAAGTTTTTTCGGACTAGTTTTGTATTTGTGGTTACTTGTTGGATTTGTTTTTGTTCCTGAGATCTAGCGTTCCTAATATAGGTAGGTACCTATGTTTTAGGTGTTATTTATTGTATTTTGTATTTATGAATGTAAATGAGTATAGTTTTAAAATAGAGTTGCACAATCAACATGATTTTAAGATTGTTGAAGATTTAGTCAGAGCTAGTTCTTACAGGTATTTTCAGCAGAATTTTCATTATGGCATCTTGGTTATAAGTTATAAGTAAAGGAATTAGTTGATTTATATGGTCGTTTGCAATGCCCATTTGATAATACCATGTTCTAACAGTGGTTGGCAAAGAACCATTTAAATCTTGATTAAGTATTTTTTTAATGAGAATAAAGGGTGAAAAAAAAGTCCTTGTAAGTGAAACAGCTCTAAAAATAATACAAATCTAAAAATGCTTGCAGAACTTAATAATAACATTATTAAATTTAACTTAAATTAAATTTATTTTTTATAAGAAAAACTCTCTTTTTTACTTTTGAAGGATATTCCTATCAATGTAATATATCATTGAAGAAGAAGATAACAATAATAATCTAATTTTTAAAAATATGAAAATGAACAAGACACAGAAAAATAATAATAAGATAATAACCTTACGGTAAGACGTAAGGTTCTGGGTTCGAATTCCAGTTGCGACCATTATCTTTTATTATTTTTCTGTGTCTTGTTCATTTTCATATTTTAAAAAATTAGATTATTATTTTTATCTTCTTCTTCGATGATAAATTAAATTTGTTTAAAATTTAATGGAGTTCTACGAAGTAAACACAAAACAATAAATACATTTTAAATTTTTTATTTTATTGTTGACATAACTAATATGTTCAGTGATTTTAAATTTTCATCAATTTTTACACCTACATACGTTACATGGTCAACATTTTCCAATGATAGACAATTACAATGCTCAGTCAATGCTCAATTTTCAATCAGGTTTCCGTAAGATTTTAAAAATTTTATTTTGAATGTGATGAACGGCAAAACGGAATACTTGCCTCAAAATTATTTTTTTGATATTAAATTCGCCATGCAGACACTGAATGATTTCTTAAAGTAAATTTTTAATTTGTTTTACTAATATTTAGGGAGAACGATCCTTTTTATAACAGATCGATTTGGCTTAAATAAATTGTGAAACAGCGCAAGAGTCCAAACTGCTCCCAACTGTCTACAGCCAACGATATTATTGCATCCCAATTGGAATTATGTTGTGAGGCTGAAAGTAGTGGAGATGTAAAGGAGATGTGGAAAGGAGAAAGACTAAATTTTGAACGTCTTTGTCATATTGCTTGACTTCTATTTAAAATATAAGCAGATAAGTATCGCCTTGCTGAAATATTATCATTTGACCTTTCTGACCTTTTTTCCGCGGTTTTTGGCATGAATATAAAGCTAAAGGATAGTAAGAAAACCATTAATCCTTCTGGCTTTGAAAATACGTACTTTTACTTTTAACAATAGCTCCACGAAAGAAACCCTTGCGAAAATAGTTTTCCCCTGGGTCTATGTCATCTTTGAGGTTAATGTGTATAGTTTGTAGGGTTTTTTTAAGGAAAAGAAGGAGAGAAAGTGCTGCGAAGGAAAAAGGTATGAGTGAAGTGACGTAGTTATCCATCCCTTATCTGTCATCCAAGTCGAGAGAGTCAACCTGGAGAAGTCAAAGGAACCAAGACAAACATCTCTGCATGAACACGGGCCCCTTTGTTAATTCACCAAACGTAGCACACCACTTGGGGCAACCTATTGCAGAGGTGTTAATAATCCAATGAATGATTCCCGGGCGTCGCGGCGCAGTGGGCGTCGGTACTAATAACTGCCTCCCACATTGTTTTCGGAATTACAGGAATTAAAACTTTCTACACATTAAAAAAACACTCACATCATACACTGAAGATATATCCTGCAAAGTTGTCTGAAACGTTAGCTCAAGGTTCTGGTTACATAATAACTCGCGTATAAATCGCCTTCAACGGTAGCATTCTTTCGAACAGGTCCTCCATTGATATGCTCGGTGTAACTCTAAGTGACCAGTTCAGATATGGGGGCTCCATCGAGGCCAGAGTTAGGTTAGCCTCTCAGAAACTGGGCGTACTGTACACTGTACAGGGCCCGCAGATACTTTAATAGTACACAACTACTAACCCTGTACAAATCGCAAGTGCGCCTCACGGTTGAATTTGGCAGCCACCTCTGGTCTGGAGCCCCAAAGTATCTGAAAAACACCCTCGACTCTGTGCAGAAACGGGCGGTCCGTTTCATAGATTTTCCTGTCTTAACAAACGGATTGCAATATTTAGAGCACAGGCGTCGGGTAGGAATGCTATCCTTATTCTACCGGTACTTCATTAGAAGATGCTCCGAGGAACTAGCCTCATTGATCCCCTCGGCACCGGTGCATATTCGGGAAACACGCCAAACGCTCGCCCAACATATGTACACGGTTGACATTTGTCACATGAGAACTGGTCGTTTTTACGACTCGTTCTGAAGTTCAACAGCTCGGCTGTGGAACGATTTGCCGGCCTCTCTGTTTCCTCCTTCCTACAATATGGGTCTCTTCAAGACCCATGTTCACTCCTTCCTCTCCTCAAAAAGACCCTCCACGCAGCATCTTTAAAGATGACATAGGCCCCGAGGGAAATTATTTTCCTCAGGGCCTCCTGTATCGAGTTAATATAAAAAAATATAAAAAATACCTGTCCCGTAACGCCTTAATTAAAACAACGATTTTAATTTATCAGGTGATTAGTAAATTTTGAAATGTTCTTTGATTCCGTTTAGTTTGGAAACTTGGGCTGTTTCCCTCAGTTATAACCAGTGGCGGCTCGGGACTTTGGCGCCGCACAGATTTCCTGAAAATCTTCATACAAAAAATAAATTTTCGAAAACAAAAAAAAAAAATATTTTTCGGCTACAACGACATCAATAATGCCATTTTTGTTAATATTAGCACTCTAGCTCACCAAAAGTCACGAGCCGCCACTGGTTATAACGATAGAATCATTAATTATCAATTAAGTTAACGTTTAGCCCCGTACTTAACATATTTCAGGTAAGCCCCCGTGTTTTACCTATAATGACCTATTTATACAATACCCCTCACTAGCCGTTTTCTGGTTTCATTTCAACCGTTTCCTTCCTTCCTGTTTAACATAAAATATTTCATATTAATTAAAGCGGGCTTTTTTAAAACGGAAATACTTGCGAGGGTCTCTACTGCTTCAAACCGACTGGAACCAGTAAGACTATGGCATCAAAAATAGTTGGTGTAAGTTGTATTTCTGAACGAAGTTGTGAGGGGAAGGAGATGAGAAGCGTAGGAGAGTTCGTAGCTATTCAAATCTGGTGACCAAACATGCACATGGTCATTTCAAGAAACGTTTCAATTTTTAATGATGGTCTTTCTCCAGGTCGATTCTGAGAGTATCTTTCACTCTGCAACGTGCCGCAAATATGCTTTAGAATCATAATTGAGCTGTACAATTAATGGCGCTTTTGCCCACTAATATCTTATCGAAACGTGTTCAGCTATTAGAAAGCGATAGTGAGTTGAACCAATTCTTGCGATTCATGTCTCATCTAAATATAATACATCAATGTTTATAATTTGTTTTTAATTGTGTCACGTCATTTTTCTAAAAATAAATATGATTTACGAGACCTTCGGATTCATAGTCGAGAGTATTACCCCACCAATAGGAGTGAAGGCTTTGCCAGAAGTCAAGATTTATAAAATAAACAATTTTACGCACAATCTTCTTTTTAGCAACAATTTTTAGCAGGCAATTCACCCTAAGAAGAGTGCTATGTGCCGTTAAAATTAAGGAAGATGGTTATAATTTAATGATAAACATATAAGGGAATAGGAAATCTCAAATATTGAAGTCGTTCAAGTCTACGAACTTGTATAGAACTGAGAAAACGCAAGAATTGTTGCGAGAAAGCAAATATGGAATACTAAGTGGAGATTGGCAGGTGATTTTAATAATAGCAATATTTTAAAGCCATTTATATATAGCTCATTATAGAAATGCATGTTGGGAGCAGAAAATTCCAGAGAAAAAAGATTTCAGCTTACAAAAGTTTTTTCAACTCACAAACAATATTTTTTTGTTTTGGTAAGCTCAACCCCTTATATGTTATATCTCAAATGCTTGTTTACGCGGAAAATAATGATATTTTCAACCCTGTTTTTGAAAGTTGATAAAAAACGCTTTCAAATTCTATAAATCGAAATAAACAGCAAATATAAAAAAAATTTAAACGAAAATTACTTTTACAAAATAAACACACACTCGCATATTTTATTAAGCAAATGTATTATAAACGTTATGGTCATCTCACTTTTTGTCGTTTCATGTAAAAATAATGAAAGAAAAATTTTCAAAATTATATGATAAATTATATACATTTGAATTATTTTGTGGTTAACTTTTTGTATTTGAATATAAAACGTAATATTTTCTCTTTCTAACATCGTTTAGGTCACATTAAATAGAGAAATGAGATTTCTATGAGACCTACATATGTTATTTCGAAAACCAAATAAATTAGCCTGGCGGAGTATACACCGGTATAAATAAAGTAGGTACTGAAGACATTTCATTAAAAATAGCCCAGTTCCTTACAAAGTGTAAAGCTGCTCATTACCTCTTTACCACCCCTACCCACACCCGGCGTTGCACGGGTACTACCTTCGCGTGACTCGGCTCAAAAGGAAACATTGTTGACTTAATAGGTTTTATTTTTATTTTACCAGTTTCACTACCATTTCATGCATTATTACATTGATACGATAAGCTCCCTGGGAACGGGTTGCTTGACCTCTGCCACGAGTGTTAGTACCTAGAAACGTGTGCGATATTCAATTATTATGGGGTTATTTCAGCAATATTCTAGAAGTGATTTATACCGTACGTGGTATGCAAAGATAACGTAGTGCTTTGGCACTGTACATGAACGGTGTTTACGAGAAAATATTTTCATGAAACACGACTCTTGAAAGAAAAGATAATGCATACATTTATTCTCGTCTTGTGAAATGTTGCAAAATCTACTAAATTCAGGAAGAACCACTTGTTATAAGTTCGTCGAATAAGTTTTTGGAAGATGAAACTAACTTAGTATATTTAATTTGTTGGAATAACTTTTTAGGGTTATACTAGATAATCATTGTAATATTTACATGGATACAAATTTTAGGCCAGAAACACTATTAAAAAAGCTATCTTATAATTATGTACTAACAGCGCCTTAAATATTTCTTTTGATCCAAATTTTTCGTTATCTTTTATTTTCTTATTCTTTTACTGTTTTTCTTGTATACTGTTTTTCTTGTATACTGTTTTTCTTGTATACTGTTTTTCTTGTATCCAAAAATACGATATCTGTAAAATTTGAACGTCCTAGAATGGGAGATCTCCCTAGTTGGACAATCAAAATGTCAATACAATGTAAGTGTATTTTTGTTATAACAAAATAAATAAATAAATATAATTTAGTCATTGACGAGGAAGATAATACCGATAAATCCCTAAAAAAATTACTTAACTTATTTATTTAATTATAACCTATTAATTAAGTATAATCTATTTGGTTAGGCATTTAAACAATACTCACCAACACTTACCTACATATATATACACATACATGAACTGCTGTACTTGTAGCTAGTATTATCACATTTCCTTCCTACTCTTCCCTATAAGATCTGTCATTCTTTCCATTACTCACGTGTCAGTCAATAATTGAAAATCCGCATTCCTATTCAGCATCTACCGCGCGAATGCAATATTACCGCAAACTAATACAATATAATATAATAAAACCGGCCAAATAGAGAAGAAAGTGCTACAAGTCCGGCAGTGAGTAATTTCTATCCTCACTTTTATAATGTGCATATTTTTCTACTTGTGCCATGGTCTCACACACACACATTTCAAGGTCCTTCGACATAACATTATTATTATTTAAGTTTAACTTAAGAAAAAATTACATTCTTATTTATCATGTGTTATTGGTTTGAAACACACAAAACTAACATTGTTAGCGTATACACACTACACACGTACTTGTTTTTCTATGTTATACTTTCTTTTAATTAGAATTTCAGACTTTTATTATTATTATAATTTTACTCCACGAATTAGCTTTGGGATAATTTGCACTAAATTTTAATGTTCATGTGGTTTGTTTATTATTATTGTATTTTATTCTTGTTAATTGTGAACTATAGCCCGGGGGAGAAAGTGGTAGAGGAGGAAGGGAACAAGGAACAATTCATTGCCATAGGATAAATCCCAATTCCCAAACAAAAGACTAAATATTTCACAACGTTTTTTTTTACATTAGCTCCACACAGAAGGCCCTGAGGAAAATAATTTCCCTCAGGGCCTATGACATCTTTGGGGATGCTGTGCTGAGGGTCTTTTTAAGGAAAGAAAGGAGATGAAGTTCTGGGAAGGTAAAAGGTATGAGGGATGGGTAGGAATCTGGGTATCAGTGTGTCCAGATCAAAAGACGTAGACAAACCTCACCCCATGACCTCGAGCACCTCTGCTAAGTCATCAAACGTAGCGAACCACTTGAGGTGACCTATTGCAGAGGTATTAGTTATCCAATGTTTCCCACCTCTCAAATGTAACCTTTCAAGCAATGTCTATTACAAATTCGTAGCTACTATACAAGGCGTACTAACAATACATATATTTATGACATGTGGCTTTCTTACTGTAGACAAGAAATAAAAATTATAATATCAAGATTGCGTCAGATTTTGAGTCTTATGAAAAAATTGAAAGAAATTTTTAATCCATGACTTCGCCATATACCAAGTCAAAATAGCAATTTCTTTGTAATTTATTATCTGGGAAGCGCCCCGGGCAATAATCTCATTCTCTTATTACGATCACAGATGTTTGACAATGTCGCCATGGCAACAGAGACAAACAACCCGACACTGAATATAAATGGGAAAAGTGATATGTTTACAGTTCCTTTGATCAGTTCTTCGTGTTCGTGAAATGAAT
This sequence comes from Limnephilus auricula, assembly GCA_951813805.1. Taxonomy (NCBI): domain Eukaryota; kingdom Metazoa; phylum Arthropoda; class Insecta; order Trichoptera; family Limnephilidae; genus Limnephilus; species Limnephilus auricula. Next base: position 43,732,584 of record OX638389.1, on the reverse strand, counting down.
ATTTCTGTGTCAAAAATTAAATTAAGGCGTCAATAATACCATCAGCTCTCGTATTACTGAGTGTTTCAAAAAGGAAAATTCAACCAATTTGATAATATCAATTCAGGACATAATAAATGAAATTTTTTATTTATTAATTTATTTATTTTTTATAACAAAAATACATTTACATTTTATTGACATTTTGAATATCCAACTAGGTAGGTCTCCCGTCCTAGAACAGTCAAATTTACAGATATCGTACATATTAGGTAGGTAGGTAGGTATACGATGATTCATAAGTATTAAACAATTTCCAATTAATTAGGTATCTAATATAAAATCAAACCAATTTAGTATCTAATTTACAAGAAAAAGTTTATTTGAAGTGAATATACAGAAAACAGTAAAATAAAAGAAAAATTTTGGTAACAAATGAAATATATAAGGCGCTCGTATTACATAATTATCAGATAGCATTTTAAATAATGTTTCTGTCTCTGTCCTGCCTAAAATTAGTATGTATTTTGGTTTTTTTGTATACAAGAAAAACAGTTAACAAGAAATGTAGTACAAAAATAAAATTTTGGAACAAAAGAAATATATAAGGCGCTCGTTGTAGATGCGTAATTATCAGATACACATTTCTTTGTAGGTGAATATTAAAACATCAGCGTTTCGCGTCTCAGCTTATTTAAGCTAGTCAGAGTCAGTTTTTTTGTATAATATTTTATACACACATATTGAGAATCTTACAAGTGTATAAAATATGATACAAAAAAAATAAAGAATGGAAAAGGTATATTCCAACAATATTTTAATAAAGTTTTGGAAACTTGCTAAAGACTGTTATATATTTTTTTCTCATTATTCGTAAAATTAAATAAAAAATATATTTATTATATAGAATAAACAGGAAGTACAATTTTTTTATTTTTTTTTATTTATTGTTATTAAATTTATTTTGTAGAACTCCATTTTAATTTTTATTTCTTTTATATATTCAATAATATTATTATTCAATGTATAAAAACAGTTTATTATAAACAAGTTCTGCTTCGTAACTTCGTAGAACTTGTTTATAATAAACTGCTTCGTAAATTCGTAGAACTTGTTTATAATAAACTGCTTCGTAACTTCGTAGAACTTGTTTATAATAAACTGTTTTTATACATTGAATAATAATATTATTGAATATATAAAAAAAAAAAAAAAAAATAAATAAATAAAATAAAAAAAATTAAGAAGAAGTAGAGTACACATGACTTTGACCACATTTTGGCCAATTTGTAAACACACTCCAGCGTTTGCTGACCAAACTGTGGCCAATTCAATATTTTTTTAAATATTTATTGGAACCCTTTGAAAAGTTCCCGCGTGTTGTATACTTCAATTAATCACAAATATAACTCAGTAGTTTCACTTTCTATTTTTTTATGTATGGCGCCAGTAAGACTATGGTATCCCCCATTAGTGTATGTTGTGAGGTTGGGAAATGGAAGGCTGGGACGTACCTGGCTGTTCAAATCTAGTAACCAAATACGACTAAAGCCATTACAAGCAATGCTTCAATTCTTCATGTCAATTCCGAGACTAACTTCTGGAGATCGTCAGAAGTTTCAGTTTTTAAAACTATCTCCTAAAGAGAATCCTAAATGCTTAAATTATTAATATTTCCTTGACAATTATTATTATTTTATTGTCTTTACTTTTTTATGTACTCATATATTTACCTGCTTTTTCTTTATTTTCAAATATTCACATTTGTATCCTTATGGAATGTGTGGGACTACACCAACCGAAATTTGTGATATTTCTCATTTAGATAATAAAAACATCTTTGGCGTTTTCTGAATATCTTTATATCTATATACCCCTATAATTTTCTGAATAAAAAACTGTTCCTCATAATTTATAGTAATTCAATAAACGCTTATATTAAGGGATTATTGAATCAATATTCATGGTTTTTCTACGTGTGCCTAGAACAAAAGAGAAATTACTTTCTAAAAATTGTTTTTAATAATTATTCTTTCCAGTTTACATTGGCTTCTAGTTGTATTCCCAGCAGTGAATAAGTTTGGAAAGGTTCGATGGTATTATTAATAAAGTTTAAATAATTTATGTTTTTAGGTACAGCTTGCAAGACTAGGGCATTTCTTGAATCCTACCAATTTTGGAAAAAGTTTACGATACTCCAAATATAATTTTAAATAAATGAAAACGAATTTAAAAAAAAAACGCTTAGAACGTTAAAAATATTCTGTAATATACAAAGCTGTTTTTTTTTCAATTCAATCACACTATAAAGCACATACTGAAGATGTGAATAACTATAATTAAGTCTTCAAACTTCGCAAAATCACTTTGTGGCGTCATTTTGAATTAAATTAAAACAAATAACTTTGTTAAGGTGAAACGTAAGCGGCAATTCTCATACAATCTGTTTGAATGCCCCATTCGAAATCTACAGATAGTATTTTATTTATTTTAGTACTAAAAAATAATACTAATAATGAGATACTAGCGAACGTAAATTTCACTGTTATATCACTTATAATAACCAAGTAATTACATTAACAAAAGTATTTATTTTTCATCCGATTTGCGTAGATTTTTGTGCACGGTAGGCATATCCGTATATTAAAAAGAGAGATACTTTATGTGTGAGCAGTGCCGATGTACGTTTGTCGAGAAAGTTTTAAGTAGGTACGTAGGTAAGTAGGTTTGTAGTAAAAAGGTTAAAACAATTGCATGGCATGATTTGTTATCCGAAGTGTTCGTTTTGCTTTTTAATGAATGTTCCAGTATTGTTCGACCATATTACGATAACGCGACTCTAATTTACAACTTTCTTGCAGATGTGACTAAAAGACACGTGTGCCTAGTTACTTTGGTGAACGAAATAATAATATTCATAGATCGAGTTAGGTAGGTAGGTACTCAAATATCAATTCTCTTGAACTTCAAAATGACTGTGTTTTGTTCTTGCAAGAAAACGATAATAAAAATAACAACATTGATAAAATGGGGTAACACAAGTCAGCCAAATAATAATGATAACATTTGGATGACTTGGGTAACGCCGTTTTTGTGAAAAATCACCTCAAGGGTGGATGTACACAATACATCAATGAATTTGAATATGGGAGGCGGGTATAGGTACGGCCGCCCCAGGAACAATTTAGTGGATGACCAGCCCCTCTACCATAGGTCACCCCTAGTGTTCTCTACGTTTGGTGACTTAGCAGGAGTGCCCGGGTTCACGGGTGAGGTTTGTCGAGATCTTAGGGGCCGATGCGTCTGCCCACTTACTGCCGACCGGATCAGGAGAACTGGTTGATTTGTTGTTTTGTCTAGGTTTGATGCATTCGGCCTCTCCTGTAGAATTCTCTTGACCCATCCCCTTGTACCGCAGTGGGGGGGAAGGATTTATACGTCTGTCACTCCTGGACCCTTTGACCCTCTGATTCCTACCCACGCCACAAACCATTTTCCTTCCCATAACATCCTCTCCTTTATTTCCTTTAAAAGCCCCTTCACACAGCATTCCCAAAGATGTCAGAGGTCCTGGAGGAAATAATTTTCCTGGGGGTCTCTTGTGAGGAGCCATTGTAAAAAAATGAATAACATATACATTTTTTTTACAGTAGCTCCACACAGGAGGCCCCGAGGAAAATAATTTCCCTCAGGGCCTAAGTCATATTCGGTTTTTTAAGGAAAGGAAGGAGAGGAAGTTCTGGGAAGGAAAAATGTATGAGGGTTGGGTAGGAATCTGGGGCGGATTATATAAGTGTAATCCAGAAAATCCGCCTCCAAGACCTAGACAAACCTCACTCCATGAACCCGGGCACTCCTGTTCAGTCACCAAACGTAGCGCACCACACGGGGTGACCTATGGCAGAGGTGTTGGTTATCTAATAAAAGATTCCCGGGGCGGCGGTACCCATTCCCGCCTCCCGAATTGATATTCATTTACTATCTAACCGACACGATGTGTTCCCTTACCATGTGTTCCCTCACCATGAACCCCTTGAGATGACGTATGGCAGAGGTGTTGGTTATCGAATAAATGGTTCCCGGGCAGCGGTACCAAAACCCCACCCAAGTTGAAGTGTATTCCTCAGGCTCCGACTTATTTTACCTATATGCTATCGTGTCATATTCACATAATATTATTTGATAATAATATTATTATTACCTATTTCCAAACTGTTCTCAGTCATCTCATAATCCATACTTTATTGTTATATTAGTACGTGTGGTCTGGTTTGGGCACACGAGAAATCATTTTTAGTTTCGAGTAATTCTCACCACTATGTTTATTTGATAGATTTACTGCGTACAGCCATAGGAATCTGATTTTTTGCCGAAAAAATCATTCCCTTACACATTTTTACACGTCGGAAAAAGCAAGATAGGAATCTCGATTGTCCGGAGATAGTATATAAATGTTACATGGCATAGTACGTCGTATAAGCGGTTTTTTAAAAAAGGTCCGGCCGGCGCTTTTGATAAATCAATAAATCTCCCCGAGCGATGACTTAATTTACTGAATTCAACAATCCTTTTATCATCCGTCTCTTTTGGACTTGTCTGTTTTACCGTTGAAACATTGAAATGCACTATTTTTACAGATGCCTCTTGGTTTTGTAATAAAATTTTTCAGCGGCAAATTTCTTTCGTACGTGTTGGTTTTACAAAAAAATTATTGTTTTTCAGCCGTTCTCCAAAATTATAAAAGAATAGGTACGAAAAATAATTTATACAGATAAACATATTTTATGTACATTCGCGAACCAATAATTTATCTCAGTATTAAAAAGCATAACGCGTTAAAAGTGCATTATTCGACAATATTGAAAATAACGCCATCTATCGGTGAAAAGTTTCTAAATAAATTTTAAGAATGCCCTTAAACCACTAATATAACCACAATTACCTACATGTTTCAAAACCGATGGTTTCTTCGTCAGGGTAGTAATGACATGAATAATAATAATGGTTTTGAAACATGTAGGTAATTGTGATTATATTAGTGGTTTAAACAAAGTTATTTGTTTTAATTTAACTATAATTAAGCAACTAATTAACCATAATGCTTTGGTAGGCAGAGAGAACTGACCGCAAAACTCGGTCTCGGAACAAACTCTTTGGGTCATTCACTTTCATACCTCATCTCATACATACTCTTCTATTATTCTGACTTTTGACATTGGCCCGACTCAAGCATGTGATTCACTTGATCATGCCACGTCTTTCTCATACCATTCATATTTGAGTAATGCATTATTTTTACACCCTTTTCTTCGTTCGTTCGCTCTACATGCCAAACCCGTCTGAGGGTCCCTTTCTTAATTTTACTCTAAAATCTCTTAAAAACTCTGAAAGGCTTAAAATTACAGTAAGTTTTTAAAAATACAATTTAATAAAGTTATTATTGATTTCTGTGAGAATTTTAGTTTTTTATTAGTGTGACAGCTGTTACGGCTTAAAATGCGATTTTCAAAAGATGGTTAGATCACTTTGAGACGACTTATTTACGTGATTCGACTTAACTTTAATTTTTAAGGTGTCTGAAATAATTTTTTTCCGGTATTAAACCTATATAATGAGAAAATATTGTAACAATAGATTCTCTATTTACAGGATTCTTTGAAATCTGTTTCTTTGAATTTTTGAATAATGACGTTATTGCAATTGACATTTTTAAAATGTATTATATTATTTAGGTCTTGTGAACATACTGAGAAGAGGGGAGTTAGTGGTTTTCCTTACTTTATAAATTAATGTTATATTAGAGTCATTTATTCGCTTATTGATTACAGTAAAGGAAAACAGATAACCACGAAGAAATTGATATGGAACCTATTGATTCTGACAACGTCTTAGGAAGGTTAAACCCAAATGGTGTAAGATTTATTGCATCAGACAGCAGCGAGATGAAACTAATATTCGGTGATCCCTTAATAAGACCTCAGAAATCTACCAATAATAAAGCAATACAAGGGGGGATTCTGGTCCAGCCGACCCAAAAATCGTTATTTGGCTAAAAATCTTCCTACGTGGAGAACACATATCCAAAGTTGTAGCATCAAATAGGACCTTGAAATACAGTTAAGAGCGGTGCGCGCCAAGCATGTACAACATAGAACGGCACGGCCCGGTTACAAGCGAAGACTTCAAAAGCGTTTTTCTCAAAACCACATTTTTCAAGTGAATTTCAAGTGATTTCTTGGAATCGTAGATCATCGAATATACATCCGATTCCCTTCATTATTTTAAATAAAATTAAATTTATATGCGGATTCCTTTAATTGGCCGTTGACCCACCGGTGGCCACTAATGATATATATATATATTTTTTTAAATCATTATTTTTTTACGAGTTTCTATTACAAAATAATATTATTAGTAACAACAGTTGTATAAACTACCAAAATCTAAAAAAATTGTTAGTGTAAACTTGTAAAATGCGACACAAAAAAATTCTGAAGTGACGTTTGATTTTTTTTTTAAAAAACCTGGCTCTCCAAAGGTTAACTCGAGTCATGAAAAAAGTATTTTTAGAGAACAAAGTAATTGAAAAGTTAAGACCGATTTGGGTCGACAATTTTCATTATTATGTCCACCATTTTAGCAATCAACAACTTTTTTGCACATTGTGGTTTATGCGCATTCTGCATTCATAAATGAAGTTTTTTTTTTTAATTTCATGTTCTAGATAATTTCCAAAGACTCCAGGATTCCAATCGATTTAGTCCATCCCTCCGCTTGCGGCAGCTATATATGTTATTATAAGCAATAATTATTAGCATCAAACACTCATCAATATTGAAAACTCTCCCGAGAAAAGATAAAAGACTGTTTGCCGGACAAGCTCCTGTCCGGCAAACAGAGGGGTGCGGGTTCGAGTCCCGTCGGCGACACATATCTTTTCTCGGGAGAGTTTTCAATATTGATGAGTGTTTGATGCTAATAATTATTGCTTATAATAATTGTTACCCTTTGTGCTATGCATAAAAAAAAATCTTGTCCTAAACATTAGTTTATCAATTTAAAAAAAAATAAGCTATATATGGTTATAGATATTTAAATAGAATTTTCTCATGAAAATGACGCTATAAAAATCATCCAAACATTATTATTATTATTAAATAAAAAATTTCAATATTATTTTTTCTTAAACATTAACAAATTTTTTACTTAAACATGAACATGGTGTAAGAGTACAATTCAAAATTAAAACGTTACTTGAAATGGCTTTAGCCGTGACCAGATCTGATTATTCGGGTATTTCCCCACCATCCCCATCTCCTTCCACCTTCAGCCTCACAACACAAACCAATTGAGGACGCCATAGTTTCACTGGCTCCAGACGGGAGCAGTTGGGACTCTCGTGAGGTATTTAAATAACAAAAAAATTACAGCCGTTACATAAAAGAAATGCACACGAAAACAGCGCACTCTGGTTGGCCACGATCCATAATATATTTCACTGTCCTAGTTTAAAAGTATTACGGGATGTCCAGAAGCAGTTGCTTGTTTAGGAATCGAAAATATCAAGTGAGAAGCGTTCCTTATTATGAGCCATTGACCAGCGGCTGAGAATAAAAGTTTAAAAATGCTTGCAACTGTACAGGGAGGTTCCGATGAGAAATATCGATTATTCGCCGCATAAAATTTTTTAAATTCAAGATTTAATTACGATTTATTTTATTCAAAACTTGCTTTAATATATACCTACAGTCAAGTAAGCAATAAAAATGATCAAAACGAACGATGATATCATAAATGATGATATAAATATCGTGTACTTTTTGTAAGTATTTTTTGATCATAAGTTTTTATGATTTTTCAATAATGTCTAAACAAAATAAGTGTGTAAAATTTGAAATATTTTAGTTTGTAAGACCTTAAATAAAAAGAAAAACTGAGGTATTTTCGTCACAAAACACGTTCTCGGATTTATTTTTTAATAATTTTAATTTAAATAAAATTAAGCTTCTGAAAAATGTGTGTTTACTAGATTGTGTATTGATTTATTTTGTTGTACTATTATAGGATTTGAAATTTGTGTTGTATAATACAATATGTCGTTTTAAAATTGAACAAATGTGCCAACGACCAACGGTATACCCTTAGTATATTAAAAATACACACTTAGATTTTCAAAATTTAAAAATATGTTTCCCAGATAAAATAACAATCTTTCAAAATCAATTTATGTTTTTTTGTAAAAAATAGTTAATTCGTCTAGAATTTGATTTAAAATGACAAATTTTCTTTATTCTCTGGTAATATCCTCTTAATGGTTAAATATGATTTTGCGATCAGAGCGAAGAGATCTGATAAGTTTAATAATAAATAATAATTAGGCACTTCAATTAGGTTTATGTCTTAGGGCAAATGTTTTCATCAATAGTTACAAGGCTTACCGGGCCGCTGCACTGTAGTCGAAAACGAAACATTATGTGGCCAAAATTAATCAATTTACTTATTTAAAATTGCATTCAAATGTAACAATTTCTTATTTACTATCCTCTTTTTATCGAAAATGACGTCTTACGACATCACAGACTATTTCATACCATCGATAAATAAAGGATATCTATTATTGGGAAGATGACTTTTGCGTCACATAAGATTTATATAAACGTGTAATTTATGTCATCAAGTCGGGAGGGATGAGGAATAAATTATTTTTAACATGATATTTAAACCATACGCAATCATTGGCGTGTTATGCCAGAATTAAACAAGGATACTTTTTTAAAGAATATTGAATATTATTGAAGCACATTATATAAACATATTCTCGAAGAAAAAAATTGTTAACATTTTAACGGTGTTAGCACGTTCTAGTGGGCATAGTAGGGCGTAGCGTATTTATTTCGTGGCTGATACATTCATAGTACGGTCATGGTATGGAACGGTGTAGTGGGCAGAAGCCTTTATTTGCCACGGAAAACTTATTTTGCAAAATCAAACCCACAGAATATAATTTTTGTAAGGTGCTTTGTAATAATCTGCTTGAAAAATGCATAAAATTAATGTATTTCATTTTATTGCCAGGTGATTTTGCAATTTGGATATCTGTGCGCTCAGGGCTAAGGGCTATTGGCTGTAAGGGAAGATGAGACTATATGGGGTAGGCTGTTGGACCGAAATGAGACTTGGGGCTAATGACTTCTGTAAAGGGGGAAATCACTATCTATTACCGTTATTGGGCATCTTCCTTAACAGGGTAGAAGGATAGAAGGTCGTTACACTGCTGCCTACAGATTACAAGAGGTACTTGTGTCATGTACTATAAAATAATGAGATAAATGTATAAGTTGTGTCTTATTTGAAATAATTCCTTTTCCTCATCCAAATTTCTTTTTTTCCGCATGACAAAACATTATATTTAAGAATTAATGTGACATTTTTCATTGATGCAGCGATTTTTTTGTTGTTTATGTGAACACCGCATAAGAGTCTCAATAGCTCGCAATAGTCTGGTTTTCAAACATTCGCAAAAAGTACGTAACTCAGTGAGACTATGGCATCCCCAACTATTAGGGAAAAAGATAAGAATTTTTCAAATCTGGTCATTAAGGAGTAAAGTTACGTGAGCTAAAGCCATTTTTTTACATACCTGAAGAAAATAATTCCCCTCAGGGCCTGTGTCACCTTTTGGGGATGCTGTGTGGAGCATCTTTTTAGAAAAGAAACGAGAGGAAGTTCTGGCAAGAAAAAAGGTATTAGGGGTGGCTAGGAATCTGGGGGTCAGTGTGTCTCAAGGTCTCCTTCAACCAATCTCTCCTGATCCGGCCTGCAACACAGCTGATGGGCAGATGCATTTTGATGCCTTGAACCGCAGTGGGAAGGATGGATTTACATATCCATTATACATTAACTCCCAAATTCCTACGCATCCCTCGTACCTTATTCCTTCCCGGAACTACCTCTCCTTCCTTACCCTAAAAAGATCATCAACACAGCGTCTCCAAAGATGACATAGGCCCTGAGGGACTAGAATAGTTCTTCATACAGAGTTGTGTGGATTTTTAATGAATTTTCAAAATTGAACATTAGAAAGACCTAATATGGTAAAGTGAATTATCTGGTTCTTCTGAATATTAGATAATTTTTCATTAATTTTTTTCTCAATTTTTTTATATTTTTTAATGCAGGTAGTGAAGGAAATAAATTGGTTTAGTTATCAATAAAAACGCGTAATATAATCTCAGTTTAAACATGTTTTTTTACTCGTTAATAGGAACCCATTTTAATTCGAATTAAATTCTCAATTGAAAAACACAATACAAAAAAGGCCTCCATATCGAATTTAATTGAGTATGCAGATTTGAGATAAAAACCAGGTTAAAAAAATGGAATATCGTACCATTTTTAAAACCTTCCCGCTCGATTAGGCGCCATTTACCGGAGCCTCGGCCAGGCGCCATTCTAGGGAATTTTTTGCAAAGTGGCGCCTTTATGAATATTCATAAACCGAACGGATCGATTCCCGCCAACCGGAAGTGCGGACACAAAGCTTCATTGCCTAGATTTGACGGATACGACAGTATTTTATTTTATTTTTTCGGACGTTTATTTTTATCTTCCTTAAACATTTCATATTTTTTTGTGAATACCTAATGATTCATTCGTGAAGCTTACATTGTCCCCAGCTGTACCAATACATAACAATAAACGATATATGTGGCTAAGCGGTTAATATTCTCGGTTGCGAATTCAGAGGTGGCGGGTTGCAATCCTTGGTGTGTGTAAAAATAATTTATGTTTCATAATCGTAATAAACATAAACTTTGTGGCTCGCCACAATTTACAATAAAAACAAATAAAATTGTTTAGACCACTTTCAATTTTAATTAAACTCTACCGGTTTCGGAAGAACCCTTCCTCCGTCAGGAGAATATTAAAACTAACCTACAATACAAAATATTGACATATATATACAAAAAAAATTAGGTGTTTAAGTGGGAGGTTAACAAAGGGGAAGGGGTAATTGCGGGAATTCCGACCTAAACTATCAGGAAGAGTGTTAGCTAATAAATGCATAATATTTTTCAAAATTATTTTATTTTATTAAAATGAATACATTTTTATTATTTTTAAATTATTAATTATTGTAAATGACAGCCCTGTTTCAACAGAGCCTAACTCTAAGTACTTACAGTACAATTTCAAACAAATATAATTTTGAAGTTAACAATAAACTCAATACGAAACTACTATACACAATAGCCAATTCCTAGAATCCAATGAATTGCAAATAAAACTACGAAGTTATTGATATCATTTTTAAAGATATTTCTGTTACTTCAGAGTACCTTATCGTGCTTAACATAATACTGTATACTGTATAGCACTGTATACTTAAAACCCATGTTCACCTTAAGCCTTAATGGCGTTTAAATAAATAAAATACAATACATTTTATTTGAACGTGTTATTTCACCTGTAGTATGAAATTTGCGATGTTCCAGATTCGTTGATACTTTCAGTATTACTCTGGTAAATGCCTCTATTAAGAATCCTCCTTTTTGATGGCCTCCGTGGTTGGAGGGTAAAGCTCTCGACTAGCAATCTATCTGAAGGTCGCGGATTCAATTAAATTCTATTTGATTATGTTATACCACAAATTTATCAATTAAAATAACAATTAAAATAAGGTATATTTACTCTGTGCATCGCCAAGGGTAAACCACCATCCAAAATTGAAAATTTTGTAATGGCTTAAGCTGTGTTTTATGACCATCTCCTTTCTCTCCCCATTATCTTACACCTCACAATATACACCAATTGAGGCTGCCATAGTATCACCGGCTCCAGATGCATAATAGCAGTCGGGACTCTTGCGCGTTATTCACAAAAAATACATTGAAAGAAGATGATTAGATCTAACAGATCTCAGATCTCAGAATAGCTAGTAACTTCTTAATATTTCTCCTTCGTCCCCCACTCCCCTCAACCCTACAATACATCCTCATTGGAAATGCTACAGTCCCAACAGTAGAAATAAGAATAAATATGTTTGAGGTATCTATCTTTTTTTTAATAGTGTATACCCAACTGCTCCCGTCGGGAGCCAGTGAGACTATGGCATCCCCAATTGGGGTATGTTATGAGGCTGAAGGTAAGTGGGGAAGGGAAGGAGACGAGGAAGAGGAAGGTGGGGAAGTACCTGGCTATTCAGATCTAGTCACTAAACACGGCTAAAGCCATTTCAAGCAACGTTTCAATTCTGAATGGTGGTCTTACACCAGGGCGATATTAATAGTATCTTCCACTATGGAACGTGCCGCAAATATACTATATATTATTTTAAATAATTAATTGTAAAATAACACAAATCATTTAAATAAAAAAAATTGCGCACGCCGGGTTCGAACCCGCGGCCTTCGAAATGGGAGTCGAACGCCCTACCGCTGGACTACGCCGGTCGTCATATATCTGCTATTGTTCAAAGTTTTTTCTTTCGATTATAATCTATGGAAATAAGAATCCCTTTACCCACTAGACAACAATCATAATAATAATAATGCGTTTCAATGAAAAATAAAACGTTCCCATCTTATGTACATTTAATACAACATCATACAAATATATATACACATAGACTGACGCTGTAAAACGTTTTATTTTGATTTCACACATATTTTTACTAATTATCACCCTTAATATAAACCCCTCCTCTATCCCTACAACGCTCCATGAGAATCTTCCATTGTTCGGAACAGTGCTGGAAGAATTCTTCTGTTAGCTCATTCAGGATGCGTGCAGCTTTCTCTTTCACAACTTCAACGGACTCATATCTTTTAATGCAGATTGTATCTTTTAATGCAGATTTCACCTTAGGGAACAGATAGAAGTCACACGGCGCAAGATCCGAGAAATAAGGCAGTATGAAGTGCCAGTTCAAACATTTTTGCGAGCTTCTTATTGTCAAAACGTGAGGATTTTAGGCATCATTTTGGCACACACTTTTTATACATTATATAATATAATACAAAGCGGTTGACGTATTATAAACATTAAATATATTATTGTAATGAGTTTATATATTATTCACATTAAATACAAAATCAGTTTATATATTATTTACAATTAATACAAAAAAAAAAATTTATACTAGCGCAGAACTGTGTAAAATCATGGGATTGTTGACAATATACGTTTATAATAATAAACAAAAGGAAATACCCAATCATTCTGCTGGGCTCCTGGTATTTTGTACTTATCTGCTGGTTCAATTTTTGATGTTTATTATTATTTTGTATTATTTTGATATTCGCGCCATTGCGGAAAGGAATACAAATTAACCTACGATATTTCTTTGAAATTTAATTTAAATTAAATTTAATAATGTTTATTATTAAGTTCTGCAAGTGTTTTAGTTTTTATTATTGCGACAGCTGTTTCGGCTTACAGGGCCAAACGATTTAAAATGTCAATATCGTCGTCTAATTATGAAACACCTCAGTTTGAAAATGGCCTTGTAAGCCGAAACAGCTGTCACAATAATAAAAACTAAAACACTTGCAGAACTTAATAATAAACATTATTAACTTTAATTTAAATTAAATTTCAAAAAAATTAAATGGAGTTCTACGAATTAAACACAAAAACAATAAATATACGATATTTCTGTGCCCCTGGTATTTTGTTCCTATAAACGACAAGAACAAAATACCAGGAGCACAGAAACATGATTGGGTATTTTATATTTTATTATTATTATAAACATTTATTGCTCAGTGATGGTGGTTGTTAAAAAATTATATAACGATGAAACCATTTATATTTTTAAAGCACGTTTTCTTTAATGTTTCCTGTTAATAATGCAAGTACATATAATGATGCTACCCATTAAAAAAATTGTACAGTAATTTCCCTTTGAAAGAAAATAAGTTAAAAATGAAATGCTCAGTAAAATTTCTGATAGACGACAGTAAAGGGTGTTAATGTCCACCCCCGTAATTTTATATTCAGGTCTTTAATCATCCCTCAGAAAAATTGCAAACTGTCCGTCAAAGCAACCCTTTGTGAAGAAACATCATATATTTTTTTAAAGGAATGAAGTAGTGTGAATAGATATTGAACATTTTATGCTTTCATCAAAATGAAATAAGCTTTCAAGAATAATAAATTAGACTTCAGAAGCTTTTGAGTAAAATTGTGGTAAATTTAAGCTTAATTGATGTTTCGATCAAATTTTAATTTTAAGAAAATTGTCGAAACTTTTATAACGTGCTAACTTTTGTCCCAAAATCAGCTCAGTTTGCGAAAAAACTAAATGCTTGTTAAGTTAGAAGTAGTTTTTTACGTTAATTGTACGCAATTTCTACGTACGTTGTGTTTGTTTTATAATCATTCAAGTCATATTATAGGTTTCACAAAAAGATAATTTATTAATAATTAATAATCTACCAATATACCATTAACTAGATAAATATATATATTGGATAAAATTCAGGTTTTAGCTAACTATTTATGAATATTACATATGTGTAAAATAAAGTAATATAAATCAATAATTACAATAATTAGAACAAGTTGTAATCTGATATAGAAACCATCAGTTTTGAAAAACGAGAATTTTTTTTAAAAATAGTTGTTAAAACGTTCTTATGTTGTCATTGAAAGTTTGTTCACTTAGTGAAAATAAGTAAATTTAATACAATAAATTAATAATTTTAGAGTAATCTAGACAGAGTAAAGCAAAGCAGATAGAAAAGGAGGGAGTAGGTATTTAAATGTTCTAGGAATAAGAATCTATTTTTTTTCCTTTTTTTTGCTATTCTATTTTCGATCTATTTGCTCGTCGATATAGGAATTACTATTATTTTAAAGTCGTTTACGTCGATGCAGGATAAATTACTTTGAAAATTATCTTTAAATTCGTAGAAATATATATTTATTATATTAATATGTTCATTTCAATTCGGGAGGCGGGTATGGGTACCGCCGCCGCGGAAACCATTTATTGGATAACCAACACCCCTGCCATAGGTCATCCCGAGTGGTTCGCTACGTTTGGTGATTTAACAGAGGTGCCCAGGTTCGTGGGGTGAAGTTTGTCTAGGTCTTGAAGGCGGATGTGTTTGCTCACCTGCTGCGTGGCAGGCCGGATCGGGAGAGACTGGTTGAGGGTGACCTCAACCAGTTTGAGTTCACCCTCAACCATCGCCTCGATCATCGCCTTGCACCGTAGTGGGAGGAATAGATTCATACGTACATCACTCCTGGACACATAGACCCCAGATTCCTACCCACCCTTCGTGTCATTTTCTTTCCCAGAACTTCCTCTCCTTCCTTTCTCTAAAAAGACCTTCCACACAGCATCCCCAAAGATGATATAGGCCCCGATGGAAATTGTTTTCCTCAGGACCTCCAGTGTGGGGATAATGTAAAAAAAAAATCGTATTCTACTACATGTAATGTAATGTATCGGTGTAAAATACGTCAAAAGTTTAATGGGCTGTGAATAATACATGTAAATAATAAACTAAATGCCGAAAAACGCCTTAATTTCACTTAATATTTTATACGGGGTAAATCTTTTGACCTCCCCAGTAGTAGAAGAGATGGAATCATAAATATATCCGTCACTCCTGATTTTCTATTCTCAGAGTCCTTCCACCCCCCATAGCCTTTTCCTTCCCATAAATTCCTTTCATTATTTTTATTTAAAAAAACTTTCCACTCAGCATCCTCAGAGAAGACAGTCACTGGCGGAAATTATTCCCTCAAGGCTTCCTGTGCAGAAATAATGTTAAAAAATATTGAAATACCGGTACCACGGGGATTCATGCGAGCAACATCGTATCGCTTCTACATATATAAGTATACATTTCACCACAATTTAAACATTATCTGCCCTGATGATGAAAACTGTAACGCTCTCCGAAACGTTGGCTAAAAAAGGAGGAAACGTAACATGGTGTAATAACTTAAAAAATAATCATATAAATACTAAATAATACAAACAAAAATAAAATAAACAACCGATTTCTCGTAAGGTAGGTACAACAAAATCTACATAGGAATACTTGTATATCTCTGGTCATAACAAAAAACTTTAATATTTGATTAACTTAATATAACTTACAAAAAGAAAATTGAAGGACTGTTGGTTTGTCTGATTAAATTTAAATTAGGTTCTCGGTACTTTATTGCCTCGGAGTAATGTAGGTATTAGTCTGAAACTGCATATTTCTTTTTATGGAGTAATTTATAGTCAAATGCATTTCTTATTCACAGCACGGAGCCACGAGATCAAATCATAGAGAATAAAATTCTTTTCACTTTGTTAAATAAGGCCACCATCCATTGTCTAGTGTCTAGGGTTAGTTCAAAAAATGTCCTTTTTGAATTGCTAATATTACAGCCCGGGACCCAAAATATGTAGGTACATTCAAGACCATTGTCATAAAGCATAAAAAGTCGTTATAATGGATGTCAATTATGAATGAAGATCGGTAAAATTGGGTAACTTGACACGTTAAAAATTCAAATAAACAAATTACCCCATACTCTTTCTTCATATCGGTTGGACGGTAGATAATAATTAAAAAAGCAACATAATAACTATCGAGTTTAAATGGTAGAATTTTAATTTTTTATATATTTTTTTAATATTATTATACAATTTTTAAAAACAGAGTTTTTTATAAACAAGTTCTACTATGTATTTATTATTATGCATGACAACTGATTCGCCTTCTAAACGCATTATCAAACTGTCAGCTGTTTTTATAAATTGAATAATAATATTATCAAATATATAAAGAAAAAAACATATTATGAATTCAATACGATGACTCAATTCAATATGACGGCCGGCGTGGTCCCAATCCGAAGGTCGCGGGTTCGAACTCGGCGTGCGCAAATAAATTTTGTTTGATTGATTTGTGTTGTTTCACAATTTATTAATTTAAAATACTATAAAACACATACGTGAGTAGTATATTTGCAGCACGTTCCAGAGTGGAAGATCCTTTCAGTTTTGCCCTGGTGTATGTATCCTACCATTCAGACCCGAAAAGTTGTTAAAAATGGCTTTTAGCTGTATTTGGCGATCAGGTCTATCAGAATAGTCAGATAGATATTTCCCTACCTTCCTCTTCACAATCTTCTTCCCCTCCCCTATACGTTCAGCCTCACAGGATACCCCAATTGGGGATGCTATAGCCTTACTGACTCCAGGCGGTTAAGAGTAGTTGGAACTCTTATGCGGTATTCACTCAAAAAAAAAATTAAATTCGCCACACTCAAAATGGTGAAAAGGTCCCACTATATTTTACTAGCAAAACTCAAACGACACAATTTTTTTAAACAAATCATACAAAGGTAGTTTAAGGGCGTTTTCCAAAAAAGATGTCGGTGACGTAATAGGAATTCCACTTAAGTGAGATGCTGCATTTCGATTAAAAATATACGTAAATTTATTAAAGAAAGTATGAACTTCATGACAAAAAGTATTTAAATAGAAAATGTCAATAAACTTCGAAAATAATTGCAATTTAAGTTTAATACTATTGGTAAGAAATTCTTTTACGTCACTTTTATCATAAAGTTTATAAAGAAAATTAAAAGAAATTCATTATTTCAGATTTTTATTTACGAATTGAAAACACAATCAGTCTCCTAAAAAATATGAATAATCAAGCTTATTGAATTAAATATTAAGTTTTTCAATAAAAATATTCTTTTACGCTACTTTTGGACACTTTGTACTGTATATTTTGCGTTCTAGAAAGACGAATATAAGTTTTTGTTTTACGAATGTTTAATTATAACAAATTTAAAATTAATCATGAACTATATCAATAAAAAAAGAACAAATTTCTTTGAGATATAATAATTGATCTTAGAAAATAAATCACAGCAATAACAGGACAGTGGCGTAAGGGGAAAAATTTGGTAACGTTTAGGAATTCTAAGGCCTCGGCCAGACTGAGAGGCTTGCCCGGTAGCGACAGCGGGCGCGAAATATCAGTCGCATGTGTACGCACGTTGTGGCTACACTGCTGAAGGCGCGACAAGCGACTGGTATGGGAAGAGTGGAAGATACTCTCAGTATCACCCTGGTGTAAGACCACCATTCAGAATTGAAACGTTGCTTAATAATGACTTTAACCGTGTTTAGTGACTAGATCTGAATAGCCAGGTACTTCCCCACCTTCCTCTTCCCCACCTTCCTCTTCCCCACCTTCCTCTTCCCCACCTTCCTCTTCCCCATCTCCTTCCTGTCCCCACTTACCTTCAGCCTCAAACGTACCCCAATTGGGGATGCCATAGTCTCACTGGCTCCAGACGGGAGCAGTTAAGACTCATGTGAGGTATTCTCTATAAAAAAAGGGCGATTTTACGTACTACCGCCACCGTGGAAGGCCCCCCGCGCAAGTACTTTTTCTTCCACTTGTTCTTTTTTCTTTTCTTTTTATTTTCGTTTCTGTTCTCTCCAACGTCTTCTTTTTTCTATTCTTCTTTGGTTATATTTTGATGTTATTTTTGTCTTTGTAACTCTTTTTTCATAAAGGCTTCATATTTTTCAGGGTCGTTTTTAATTTTGTCTCTGTACCTTTTTGATTTTTCTGCAGCTTTCAACGGCATATTTGAACATAAAATTAAAATAAATTATTTATAAAAATGCACAAATAATTAGATAGGTAATAATGGGCTACACGTGCATACCGTGTATAGCCTGAAATAGGTAACTAAGCTGAAAGGGTATTAAGGTACTTGTTAATGTACACAACTTTAATTAGGTACAGGATTAACTAAAACACACAGGAACATAAATCATGCTACATTTTATACTTACTTAATCAAAATTGTATGAACCAGCTGATTTTATACTGAATTTCAGAGTTGCCTCTACAGTAATAGTTGCTCATATTGCTGTCTATATTAGTTCTTCGACACCATTTCGACTCTTTCAGAATTAATCTTTAATAATCTTAATTAATAAAAAAAAGAAAAAAAATTATACACATAAAAATCAAATAATTTTTTCTTTTTAGCTATGCTGTTCTTTTTTTTCAATGCTACATATATCACTCAACCCACATATCTACATGTAATAGTTACATTTTGAAGATACACGCAAAATATAAATTTATTTAGAAAATTGTAACACACCCAAATACACTAAAAGACGGACAGAGTGAACCGACCTTTAGAATTCCATTACGTCACTTTTAAGTTCCATTCACGAGACCGTTGCGTAAGAGAAGTAGCGTAATCGCGTCAATATTTTTTCGAAATGTATTTATCAATAAATTATGAAACTTCTGTTTGTTCTAACTAAACATTTCATAAAACAAACTAACTAACTAACTAACTAACCATCACGCCGTTTCCCCGCAGGGGTAGGCAGAGAGGACGGACCGCCAAACAACTCGGTCTTGGCACACGCTCCTTGCCTCATTCACATTCATACATCTTCTCATACATACTCTTCTATTATTCTGACTCTTGACATGGCCCGACTCAAGTATCTGATTTACTTGATCGTGCCACGTCTTCCTTGGGCGTCCTCGGCTTCTTATACCGTTCACATTCGCGTCATAAATTCTCTTTACACTCCTTTCTTCATTCATTCGCTCAACATGCCCAAACCATCTAAGCGTCCCTTTCTTAATCTTACTTACTACGCTCACATCAGCCTTGCATTCTTTTCGGATCTCCACATTCCTCACACGATCATACATGGTTTTACCACACATACGCCTCAGGGATCTCATTTCTACAGCATTCAGTCTACTTTCATCCTTTCTCTGCCATTTCCACGCTTCACTGCCATACATCAGGGTAGGTACCAGTACTCCATTGTGGACTGCTAACTTCGCTTCTGTGGACAACTTTTTGTTGGCTCCAACGGCGTTCAATCCTCCATTAATGGAGTTACCTGCATTCACCCTTCTTTCGATATCCCTATCAGCCTTCCCATCTCTCGTAAACATACTTCCCAAATATACAAACTCATCCACCTGCTCCAAGTATTCATCATTCACAACTATATTGCACACCGTTTTCTGACTCTCTCTTTCAAACACCATGACTTTAGACTTACTTACATTCATCATTAATTCATTCTTCATACATACTTCGTTCATCCTAGACACGAGAGACTGCAGATCTTCTATACTGTTGGCAATCAGCACCGCATCGTCAGCATACAACAGGCAACATACTATCAGATTATTCAATTTCGCGCCCAATCCCGCCTCTTTCAATTCTTGCATACAATTGTCCATGTATAGATTGAATAACCACGGTGACATTACGCAACCTTGCTTAACACCTTTTATGATGTCAAACCACCCCGTAAAACCACCGTTTACCCTTATGCAAGCAACGCTTCCCTCGTATAGAGACGCGATTGCCTGTACAAGATTTGTATTCACTCCATACTTGGACAATACCTTCCATAGCTTTTTCCTGTCGACGCGGTCGTATGCTTTTTGTAGATCTACAAAGGCACAGAAAAGTTTCTGGTTTTTTGCCAGAAACTTCTCAGTGAGCATACGCAAAGAGAAAATCTGATCCATGCACCCCCGTCCACTCATAAAAGCACCTTGCACATCCCATATTTTATCTTTTGTTTCCATTCTTACCCTTTCAATCAATATTCTACCATACAGCTTGCCGACTGAACTTAGCAAACTAATAGCCCTATGATTCCCACAATCCATGCGTGACCCTTTACCTTTGTATAACGGCATGATCACAGCCCTTCTCCAATCTAATGGCGTGTAACCCTCCTCTAAACATTGGTTAAAAAGTTTGCACAACCATGTGAGAATTATACGGCTATCACCTTTAAAGTATTCGGCAGCGATATTGTCGAACCCAACAGCCTTACCATTCTTCATACATTTAATTGATCTTTTTATTTCATCCATGCTGATTCTGGTAACATTCACTCCGTCGTCGCTCATCCCTGATTCGCCGCTGGAATCACTGTCACCCAGATTGCTTTCAAAGACTTCCTCAAAATATTTCATCCATCCATCTTTTATTTCTTCCTCATTCGTCAACATTTTCCCATCTTTTGATTTTATCACTTTCATACTTCCGTTATCTGTACCACTCCGGGATCTTTTGACCTCCTTCCAAAACAGTTTAATGTTTTCTTGGAAGTGGTTGGTCATTTTAATTCCCTCTTCCTCTTTCAGGCGTTTCTTTCGTTCTTTCACTCCGACACTTACTCTTTTCTTGCATTCCTTATATACTTCTTTCGCTCGATCTCTCTCTTCACTAGATGCACTGCCAGACGCTATCAGATATAACCATGCTTTCTTCTTCTCTGAGACCAGTGCCTTGATCTCGTCATCCCACCATGCATCACCTTTTTTCCTACCTTGCGTACTTAATCCACACAAGTCTCTAGCAGATTCACAAAGACTTACTTTTATGTGGTTCCACGTTTCATCTATGCTAAGTCCGTCCATTTCCTTCTCATTCAGTCTCATCTCTGCACACTTCTCATACTCACTTCTGATAATATCGTTTTGTAGTTTTTCTACTTTGACTCTTGTTGGAGTCGTGACCGTTTTCACTTTAGAGCGCCAGCCACGGAAGAGGTTTACTCTCGACACTACTAGAAAGTGGTCAGTTTCAACCTCATGAATCAATTTAATACAAAGTAGAGTCTAATACATTCTGGTAAATTACCTGGAGAAATACGGAAGCGTTGGTGGAACACTTTTTTAGTACAGCCGAGAAAGACCACTTTTGTTACGATTTCTTGGCAAACTGGCTGTAAAAAACCAAGCATGGCCGCCCTTCATAGACTAAATAGGGTTGCTATTTTCGAAAATATTCATCAATTTGGTAATATTTTTATTGGAAGACGTCAATAATGTGGTAGCGTAGGCGGAAATTCCACCATACGCTATTTCGTAGGACAACTCAATATCTGGTATTTAAATTATTTTGCACGATAATTAATCTATATTATGGTTGCAAATCGAAAATATTATCATATACTATTAGTAGAATTAGAAATAAATACTGGGATAACATTAAATAACATTAATTTTTGAACTCTTACTGGTAGTGGTAGGTGTAGGACATACCAGAAACAGTGACCTGTAGTCTTACTTATTTAAAAATAATATCGAAATTTAATAGATTTATTCATTATTTTTAGTCCATAAAGGTATTTATTTGTTATTATATTGGTAAAATATATGGTTAGTCATTAAAACCGACACAACAAAAGTTACTGATCCTGAAAGTGATGGGACACTGACTTTTATCTATGTACACTTTTTTTGAAAAACGCCCATAAACATGTTTTACAATAAAAAGGTTAACTAGTTTCAAAGTAGAAAATTATAGGTCACCCCATTTTACAGTACTACACGTTCATAAAAGCTCACCACAGAAAGCTCCATCGTATTCCCACTCCTCTCGCTCTGTTTCACAAATGACACATTTAAAAGAAAGACAGATAGTACACAGGTACGTCTGATTTTACATCCCAAGCAACCGTAAAATGGGAAATAAAATATCTGAAGCCATGCGTGACACATACTAAAAGTTTAATGTTTTCTACGATTTTTATTTTTAATGCTCTTTTGAAAATATTATTATTTTACGGTAACTGCGTATTTTTATCACCACTTACCTATTTTACAGACAAGGAGATTTATATCATATTAGCCGTCTCTATTTTCTGCTCACTGAGAAGAAATGCCAGAAGTTAACTAACTAACCATCACGCTGTTTCTACACAGGGGTAGGCAAAGAGGACGGACCGCCAAACAAATCGGTCTTGGCATACACTCCTCGCTTCATTCACATTAATTCATCTTATCATACATTCACTTCTATTATTCTGACTCTTGACATGGCCCGACTCAAGTAGATGATTCATTTGATCGTGCCATGTCTTCCTCGGGCGTCCTTGACTTATTTTACCATTCACATTTGCGTCATATATTCTCTACACACTCCTTTCTTCATTCCAAACCATCAAAGCGTCCCTTTCTTAATCTTACTTATTATGCTCACATCGGCCTTGCATTCTTTTCGGATCTCCACATTCCTCACACGATCATGCATGGTATGTATGATCGTGTGAGGAATAATATATATATATATATTAATGCTAGAAGTTCCTACGTCAAATATACATCTGATATGTTCATGTATATATTCTCCTTACACGCCTTTCTTCGATAATTTTCTTTACATGCATAAACCATCTGAGCGTCCCTTTCTTAACCTTACTCATTACGCTTCCATCAGTCTTGCATTATTTGCGGATCTACACATTCTCATACGATCATTATACATACTTTTACCACACATAGACTCAGCGATATTATTTGTACAACATTAAGCCTTATTTTTCATCCTTCCAGTGCCAGTTCCATGCCTCACTGCCGTACATCAGGGTAGGTCCTGCACTCTATTGTGAATGGCTAGCTTCTCTTCTTTGGACAGTTTTTTTGTTAGCGCCAATGGCGTTAAATCGTCCATTATTGGAGTTACCTGCATTTCACTTCTTTCAATATCTATTTCAGCCTTCCCATCTTTCGTAAACGTACTTCCCAAATACACAAAATCTTCCACCGGCTCTTAGTAATCATCATTCACAACTATATTGCACAATGTTTTCGTACTCTTTACATACATCGTTAACTCAATCTTCATACATACTTCACTCATCCCACAAACGAGAGACTATAGATCTTTAATACTGTTAAAAATGTGAACGGTAGAATAAGTCGGGGATGTCCGAGGAAGACATGGCACGATCAAATGAATCAGATACTTGAGTCGGGCTTTGTAAAGAGTCAGAATGAGTCTATATTATGCAATTACATCGTCATATGTGTGATCTTGATCAATTATACATATTAATGAACCTTGTAAAACATGGTTTACGGCTAAAATGTGGGAAAATTGATAATGATTTAACAAAAAAAGTGTTCGCTTTGACCAAAGAGTTCATATTCATACATCGTATGCCACGTTTAATTCAGTGCAGCACAGAGCAAAGGCGACCCATTAATTCTCGCGCTGTGAATCAGTAGTCTGGCTGGCGTATACGAGTACACACCAGTTGACCTCACGCTTCCAATAAAACTCCGGCACTCCGGACCTCAGTAACGGCCTGAGACTCGATTCTCTAGTCGATGCCGCTCGCAATCGCTGTCGAAAATACGTACATTGACCGACTCTGTTATTCCCGAGTCTCGTCGAATGTAGGCACATACTTAGACACCAAACGTCAAAAGTCATTCTACTCGAACAACGAGTGGGTCAAACCGCTCGAACCGCTCAAATCGACACCGAGTTGTTTTCGCCATGACTGTCAAACTCTAGTATTATTATTTCCTAACCTAAGACCGTTTCCCGCGTGCTCTCTAATTGACAGGCGTCGAATATTTTTTCAAAGTTATTTTAAGATTCCATACAATGGTTGATTTATAGGAGGTATTGGCTGCAGTACATAATGTAGAGCAAGCTGAATTAGGAAGTTAATTTTCATGTGAGACTACCTACCCTCCGACGTAACAATTTTGTTGGTCTTAAAGGATCTGCTTCAGTTTGCTCTACATCATGTATTGCAGCCAATATCGCCGGTAAATCATCCATTATATTAAACCAAACAATTTTCTGCAAATAGACAATGCTTGTTTTTCGAATAGCGCGAAACTATCTCAGGTTAGGATACGATGTACTAGATTTTGACAGTTTTGTCGGTGTCGACTTGGTTCGACCCATTCGTTTTTCGAGTGAAATGACTTTTAGCGTTTGGCGTCTAAGTATGCACCTTCGACGAGACTCGAGAATAGCCAAGTCGACCAATGTATGTAACGGCGATAGGAGAATCGAGCCCCTGGACGTTACTGGGGAGTGATGTGCACGGACCACAGGCACAGGGTCGCCCGAGATAGGGTGAATCTAATAGATGACGCCCCACAGCGGGTGTATTTAAATGGAAAAATTAAAAATAAGAGAATTCGGGAAATAGGGTTGAAAAAATGAGCGAATTCTGGTAACGGGGCAAGTAACTACTCGCAAGACTGGAAATGAAACGAAAACGAGGGAGGAATATTTTTAAGCTTTTGGCTTAAAATTTTTGGAATTTACTGTGGGAGAGATTGTTCTTGTAAATAATGGAAATGGCTTAAATTTTCGTTAAAAGGTTAAATTTAATAGTCCATTTCGTTATCTACGGCTATAATGGATTTCATGTGCCGCGTAAAACATGGTAAAATAGTCAAATTAAATCTGTTATTTTTCATCTAATGTCTTTTGTAAGGTTTTTTAAAATATCAAGATTTTACTGTGATATTGGAATAGCGCAATTAAAGTCAGTATACTGTAATGAACATTATAAATTATAAAGTTGTACATCGCTTTTAGGTGATTTTTCAGAAAAAATGGCGCTATACAAATCATCCAAATATTATTATTATTATTGTCTCTTTTGTTCGTCTCACTTTCTAAAGTTTCAATGGATAATATATAAATCTAATGGTCCACAGTGGAGAGCTGGTATCTACGGCGATGTATGGCAGTAAGGCATGGAACTGCGGAGGAAAGATGAAAGTAGACTGAATGCTGTAGAAATGAGATCACTGAGGCACATGTGTGATAAAATCATGCACAATCGAGTGAGAAATGTGGAGATCATTATGAGTATCAGAGATGAGTAACATTGAGAAAGGGACCCTCAGATGATTTGGTCATGTAGAGCGAATGAACGAAGATAGCAGTGCAATGAGGAATACATGACGCAAATGTGAATGGTAGAAGAAGTCGGGGACGCCTGAGGAAGACATGGCATGACCAAGAGAATCAGAAACTTTAGTCGGGCTAATTTAAAAGTCAGAATAATAGAAGAGCATGTATGAGACGATGATGTGCCAGAAATGTGCTCCCCACTACCTTTAAGGTAGATTCAGACTCGACAACAACTACGCCTAACAACAGATATTGTTAGGCGTAGCGATGCATACGTACGTCGACCCAGTCTGAATCTACCATCAAACATAAATTTTCATTGAAAATCTATGGTTGCTAAGTAGCCCAGATATTTTTAGGCGTAGCGATGCATACGTACGTCGACCCAGTCTGAATCTACCATCAAACATAAATTTTCATTGAAAATCTATGGTTGCTAAGTAGCCCAGATATTGTTAGGCGTAGCGATGCATACGTACGTCGACCCAGTCTGAATCTACCATCAAACATAAATTTTCATTGAAAATCTATGGTTGCTAAGTAGCCCAGATATTGTTAGGCGTAGCGATGCATACGTACGTCGACCCAGTCTGAATCTACCATCAAACATAAATTTTCATTGAAAATCTATGGTTGCTAAGTAGCCCAGATATTGTTAGGCGTAGCGATGCATACGTACGTCGACCCAGTCTGAATCTACCATCAAACATAAATTTTCATTGAAAATCTATGGTTGCTAAGTAGCCCAGATATTGTTAGGCGTAGCGATGCATACGTACGTCGACCCAGTCTGAATCTACCATCAAACATAAATTTTCATTGAAAATCTATGGTTGCTAAGTAGCCCAGATATTGTTAGGCGTAGCGATGCATACGTACGTCGACCCAGTCTGAATCTACCATCAAACATAAATTTTCATTGAAAATCTATGGTTGCTAAGTAGCCCAGATATTGTTAGGCGTAGCCATGCATACGTACGTCGACCCAGTCTGAATCTACCATTAGCCTCACAACACACCCTAATTGGCGATATCACAGTCTCACTGGATCCAGACGGAAGCAGTTGGAAATCTTGTGATGTATTCACATAAAAAAGCGACAAACTACCAGGAGCACAGAAATTTCGTAGGGTAAATTGTGTCAAGTTTCGCAAATGTGGCTTATGTCACAATTATGCATAAAAAAATTGCATTGCATATGCATAAACAGTGAATCTATAACCAAATACCAGGAGTAAAGAAACATGATTCGATAATTTCATTTGGTTGTTATTATAAACAACTATTTCTCAGTGACGTAACAGGGAAACCATTCACAATTTACAAAAATAGTTTTTTTTTTTATGTCCGCGTTATTTTTCATGGGTTTGCACTAGTATAACATAATTATGCATTAGCAATTAATATAACTACAATTCCACGATCGCAAACAGTTAATATGCGAAACAAATCAGGAGTAAGGAACGGCGTTTATTATATTAAACTCCAGGGAGCAATATTCAACTAACAATTTGTATTAAGTGTTCCAACGCAAGCCAACGTGTTAATAACTCATTAAAAACTTCCCGCTCCATTGAATCCACTGTATTATGAAACCTTTACTATTAAGTAAAACTGAATTAAGCCAGATTTAACGTTCATGTCAAACACATCAATTATTATAATGGATAAGCGATTACTTTGAACCAGGGTTGTTCAAAGCACTCGCAAAAATTATGACATCCGCGGAAGCAGATACGGATTATTAGATGTTCACATCCGTGGATGCGGATACGTATACGGATTTCAAATATTTCAATTTTTAGTTCATAAATAAATGTAAGTTGATTTAATTTTAATGTTTTATTTAATCATATTTCAGAACAAAACTAAAACAGGTTACTTCCTTACTTATTAGTATTTTAAGCCTACAATTTTATACTAAAAAACTTTTTTTAATTATTAAATATAAAAATTTGTAAATTATATTTAATAAATAGTAAAATTGCAGCCTTTTCAACCTCCAGCCTATTTCCTAGTGGATCATATTATAATAATATTATAATAACCCAGCTCCACTAAATAGTTGTTCGAATTAAAAATATTAAACTCCGCACTTTATATCCCGCTAACTATACTAATAAATCGGTCCATTAATCAAGGAATTTTCTCAGCAATTTTATAAACGGCAAAGTGATTCCAATCCATGAAAAATGAAACAATGAAGAAATAAATAACTACAAAACAATTACAATTCTAAACACACTTTCAAAAATTCTCGAGAAACATATCAAAAACAACCTTTTAACTTTTCTCATCAAAAATAGCATACGATCACCCAATCAATTTGGATTCAGGGAAAATATTAGCACCTCTCATGCCATGACCTCAATAATAGACTTCCTCAAAACAAATATAGATCGGGGCAAAAAATGACTTAGAATATTCCTAGATCTGGCAAAAGCGTTTGACACAATTCACAGAACAGAACTCAAATTAATTGAAAGCTATATGGGAAATCCCACCCAGTATATTTCAATAGAAAACACATGAAATTACAATGAACAAGTATCCTACGGAGTACCTCAAGGCAACGTGCTTGGTCCAATCCTATTTCTTATATATATTAATGATCTGTGTCACCTCCAAATAGACGGGGAAATTAAAAGTTTTGCAGATGACACTTTGTTACTCTTTAAGGCCAATGACTGGAAAACACTAACCACAAAAGCAGAAATTGGCTTAAATATTACTAAAATGGCCTGGCTCTAACTTATTAACTTTAAATATATATAAAACTAAATTCATAACTTTCAGCATAAATTCGAAAGGTCAACCCTTCAATATCATCTACCTTAAAATATAATCCTATCAATCAACCCACACCCCATGCGATTGCCCCTCAATTACACAAAGGAAAATATTAAATATCTTGGTATATACTTCGACCGTTATATAAAATGGGATATACATTACACGTCTAGATTATGTAATAGGAAAACTAAAAAAGTTGATTTACTTTTTCGAAAACGTGAAAAATATTCTAAAAATATATATACCTCGCATTAGCACAATCGATAATGGAATGGCCCCATCTACTCTGGCCCCGCAAAATTTCTTTACATGTCGTTACTTGTTGCAGATTGCACCCGCATCCGTAAAAGCTCCGCACTAATGATGCGGATGCAATGCGGACGAAGGTGTCTGAATGAATGCGGATGCGAATATCCATGACATCCCTGCTTTGAACCCGGCGTGAAGTATTAAAACAAAGTGGAAAGGTTGGCCCAGTTTATATAGGTCATCAATTATGCTCCAAATGCACTCGGCCGTTATTGGACGCATGAGAAAACTATTTTTTTTTTATTTCGAGTGGTGTCATGTTACCGTTATATTTCACTAAAATGAATTTTCACACACGGAAATAATATTATTAGTCTCATAGGAAATCCGTTTTTAAATTATTTTGTGTCGTACAGTTTTTCAGATAACTCTAGATGAATTCAATTTATTGATTGGACAAATCAATTATTTATTGTATGTGAATACCGAAAAAGAGTCTTAACTTCTCCCGTCTGGAGCCAGTGAGACTATGGCATCCCCTATTGTGGTATGTTGTGAGGCTGAAGGTAATGGGAAAGGGAAGGAGAAGGGAAGAGGAAGTTGGGGAAGTACCTGACTATTCAGATCTGGTCACCAAATACGGCTAAAGCCATTTCGAGCCATTTCAATTCTAAATGCGATAAAACTCTGGAACGTGCGGCAAATATCGTATAAATTATTTTTAATTAATTAATTAAGAAATTACACAAATTAAGCAAATAAAATTTATTTGCGCACGCCGGGTTCGAACTTGGGAGTCGAAAGCCTTAACCCTCAACCGCACCGGCCGTAAAATCATATTTTTATCATAAATTCTATTCTAATGACCAATTCACTGTTACATTAGTATAATTCAACAATATTTTAACTAAAATTTTTGTTTTCTTCCTCAGTTTTGTGGAGGGACTTAAGAAGACTTAAAAAGATAGGTATATGGGGTTCGGAGTGACGAACATATAAATCCTACCTTCCTACTACAGTACAAGGCGATAAGACGATAGAGTCCTGCTGGAGAGGGTCTTCCTTAACCCGGCTCTCCAAGCAGTTGATAGAAAGGCGCATCCGCTGCCAACACGTAATCAAACCTTCCCCGTGAACCCGTGCACCTCTACTAAGTCACCAAATAAAGCGTACCAATTCGACTGACCTATGACACAGGTGTTGAATGGTTCCTTCTGATGAATGGATCGTCGGGCGGTGGGACCAGATGGTATCCATACCCGCCTTGCAAACTGAATTCCTCTCTTATGCTTTATTAAAATAATTATTTTATAACAATTTTCAGGCGGAAATGTTTCAATCAACGCCAACGCCGGAAAAAAGATACACTTAATCAAATTCATAATACATCAATCTTGACATCACTCAATATGTCAATGTTAAGATGTCTAAAATTCTTACTCAATTCTTCTAATTGAGAGTCTAACCTAAGTAAGTCTGGTAGCGTGATTTATCGTCCAGACTGAAAATTATAATAATGTTAATACTGTTGAGCGTTTTTATTTCATTTTACAAAACTGACGGAAAATATCATTTCACGATAATTTATTACAGTTCGCCGATCGATCTTGTTTGACGGCTTGAGATCCCAGTTGCCGATTTTGAGGGAAAATTTCAAGTGCAAATTTTGTTACACAATGGACTATATTATACATGGTGTTAATTTACGTAAACCAGTGATTCCTGACGTTATTTGGAGTGAAAAATGTACTCGTAATTTTCGGTGACTTTTTTTAAGGTAATTTATTTTTATTAAAAAAAAATAAAAAAAATCCACAAGTTGTCACTGGTAACTTAGTCGAGTAACCGCACAACCCCTCTCTCCGTCCCCTAACTGTCCAATACCTTCTGTGATTTTTTATGTTACTAGTTGAAAATAAAAATTATATCACACGAGACCGAAATTTATTTTAGATCAGATCTTGTTGATACAGATCTAGTTGAAGCTGTTCTTGGAATGACGATGCTTGGAAAAGGTATTTGTGGGATTTTCGACAATATCAAACAAATAATGTAAGTTGTATTGTGTTTGTAAATTAATATTTTATGTTAAAAATAAGGAAAAAAACATTTTTAAGTGTGATTAGCGCACTAGAGTCCCAAATGCCGAAGTCAGTTGAGTAGGAGTAAAATAACCCCAATTTAGGGCATGTTGCTTGAATGATGGGAGTGGGAATAGGAAGAAGATGTGTTAGATAGAGAAAGATTGGAAAATATCTGGTTATTCGGATCTGATCATCAAATACGGCTAATGCCATTTCAAGTGAAGTTTTCGTTAGAACGGTGGTGTTTTTCCTAGGCTATACTGAGAGTATCTTCTGCTCTGTATAATCTAAATTTATATTCTCTATACTTGTTTTAATTAACCACTCGACCGCTTTTTGCCACTATTTTCACAACCACAGATTGCTTTGTTGCCAAAATATGGCAACTTTTCATAAATATATTGTAAATTAAAAATATAACAAAATAAATATTCTTTGTTTTAAAGCTAACGATTTAATAATATTTTTTTTATAAATCCTACGAAGTGATAATAGACAAAAGATAGGTGAATTCATTAGCTATATAGAACTATAATCAGTTTGTATGTCTCCATATTCAAACATAGAACTAACTTTAGAAAAAATTCACCAATTCCCCGTATATGTGCACAATATAACACAAAATTTCAAAATATTGACATATTTAACAATACACTTCACAAATATCGATTAGAAGTAACACGTACGATCGAAAATTAATACAAGAGTGTGGAATGTATTCGGAGCATCTCCTATCCTCATCCTATATTCCTCTTCCTCTCCTTCTCACCCAAAACTAATTGTATGTAATAAAACTCCATCTCCATTCAACTTTAACATAGGAGACTTTTTTGGCTTGACTTCATTTAACAATGTATATATTTATCTTTATATTTTATGTATAAGCTGTCTGTCTCTTACCAATAAATAAATAAATAAATAAAAATTCGGAGATATAATTTTTTTAATGTATGCGGAAAAATTTCCTTTTGCAATCCGAGAAAGAAGTTTTAAATTTCACTCCAGTGGTTATCTAATTGTGAAAAGAAACAAATCAGCTACATCTGTAAGAAACATTAATATAAGAATATTGTTCTTTCGATACCTAAATTATTTTGTGTTATTTTTATTACCTCAACATTTATTGCCTTTTCCAGTAAGTTTAAAAATTGAATTTCAAACATTTATACCTACCGTGTAAAGAAACAAAATATAATAAATTAAATTAAATTTACTTGCACAAGCTGCGAATTGAACCGGCGACCCCAGATTTATTTTGATTTTTTTTACACTAAATATATTTTCGGAGTTATTACTTTGTTTGTTTGTTTGTTTGTTTGTTTGTTTGTTTGTTTGTTTGTTTGTTTGTTTGTTTGTTTGTTTGTTTGTTTGTTTGTTTGTTTGTTTGTTTGTTTGTTTGTTTGTTTGTTTGTTTGTTTGTTTGTTTGTTTGTTTGTTTGTTTGTTTGTTTGTTTGTTTGTTTGTTTGTTTGTTTGTTTGTTTGTTTGTTTGTTTGTTTGTTTGTTTGTTTGATTGTTTGTTTGTTTGTTTGTTTGTTTGTTTGTTTGTTTGTTTGTTTGTTTGTTTGTTTGTTTGTTTGTTTGTTTGTTTGTTTGTTTGATTGATTGCTGGTTTGTTTGTTTGTTTGTTTGTTTGTTTGTTTGTTTGTTTGTTTGTTTGTTTGTTTGTTTGTTTGTTTGTTTGTTTGTTTGTTTGTTTGTTTGTTTGTTTGTTTGTTTGTTTGTGTTTTTGTTTGTTTGTTTGTGAGTTCGTATGTTTTGCGCGGCCATACCGTTCATCCAATTGCGATGAAACTTTGGGAATATGATATACATGGGATGGTTATAGGATAGTGACCTCTAGCGTTATGAAATTATTTCCTATACTATTCATAAGGTTGATATTAAAATTTCATCCGATTGCTATTAATTATGAAATTGTGACGCAGGAGGGGAAGAGGAAGAGGAGGGGGAAAAGGAATGGGGACGAATGGGAAATGACACGAAGGCAGAAACAATTTAATAATTTAAGTAGCCTTCAACCCATGCCGGGTAGCTAGTCAAATAATAAAAGAGCCTAAAGAAATTCCACACAACGTATAAACCCCGGCTCTAGCGGTCGACACCGAAAGTACACACTCGTATACCACTATATTGTTTGTTTTATACAGATAGTTTACTGCTGCCACGTTGAGCACCAGATCCATGGTATCAATCCCGGATAGAACGTCGTATTACGTTTGAAATCCAGACTACCTTCGAGTCGTGCCCTTCACCCCGCAGAGATCCGCTGTGGGCGGATTAAACGGCAGTCGTGACAATGAATGGTGGCAGAGAAATTACCTTAAAGCTTGGGAACTTTACCGGCTGGTTTACGAGCAACCTCGCTTCACTCACAGCGTGCAGGATACGGGGGGTAGCCAGCTATTCAAACTCTTCGGTCGTCCAACAAATAGAAGAGGCAATTTAAACGACAAGTAGGTACGTAAAATATGGCAAGCATAAACTTCATGCAAGTAACCACGAAAAAGGAGCCAAGCTCTCAAGAATCTTACTAATATTATAAACGCGAAAATTTGTATGGATGTATGTATGTTTGTTACTCTTTAAATCAAAATTTAATAAGTGGATTTTAATGAAACTTTACAACAATATAGCTCATACATCAGAATAACATATAGGCTATAATTTTTAAAGCTAAATATTTATTATTGTTTAATAGAAAACGTCTAAATTTGAGAATGACATTTTGTAAAACAATGATTGTTAAATCAAAATTCCATTTTGGAAAATATTTAAATTAGTGAATTTACTTGAAGTAATCGCCTAATACTTTGAATCGAATCAAGAATTATACATATTTTAAATAAATAGGTTAAGAATTTTGGTATAAACGTAGGGACCTAGGAAAAGAAAATAGATTACTCGAAGTACTAATCCTACGCAGACGAAGTCGCGGGCAGAAGCTTGTATTGTATAATATCACTTATTTTGCAAATTGTTCTTCATATAAATTGAACTTTTTATAAGAGTTTGGAAGAAAGTTTTGTAAATATGTTTTTAATCGCTTGGGACATCATGAAAACTAGGTCTTCACAACGCCTTGATATTAAAAACGTGATAATCAAAAATAATTCCTTTTATTTTATTAGTATCCCGTACCCAGACTAAATATAAATTAAGAACTTCAGGTTTGTCTAGGTCTTAACGGTGGATGTTTTGCGCGGCGGACCGGATCGGGTGGGACTGGTTGAAAGAGATCTTTTGATAAAGTGGAATTTCCTCGACCCCTCGCCTTACACTGCCGTGGGAGGAATAGATTCATAAGTATGTAATTCCTTAATACACTGAACCCCAGATTCCTACCCACCCCTTATATTTTTCCTTCCTAGAACTTACTCTCCTTCATTTCTCTAAAAATTCCCTCCATACAGCATCCTCAAAGATGACATGGGCCTCGATGGAATTTTCTCAGGGCCTATGTAGAGCTTTTGTAAAAAAAAAGATACTCAATCTCCTCACGCATTTTATGTTTCAAACAGCACCACTAATTATCTTATAAATTTACCTATTCGTATTTATATCTAGAACCGGTAGAACCTTTAATAAAATATTTATTTATTTATTTAATTAAACGCCAATAAGGCTTTTACAATAAGGTGAACATGTGTTTTAAAGTATACACTGGTATACAGGAGGGAAATAGTATTATATTAAGCACAATAAGGTACTCTGAAGTAATATAGAAATATCTTCAAAAATAATATCATGTACTTCATAGTTATATTTGCAATTTATTGGATTCTAGGAATTGGCTATGTTCGATGTATTTAACACGAACCTCTCAAAATTCATAACATACAAAAACATTCGATTGAATATGGGTCAAAGAAAACTACGAATTTTATTGATTTTATTAATAATCTGTCCTTCCTACTTTTTGTTCTTTCAGTAGTATGAAATGATTAAAATAACTTTCTTTAAATATTATGATTGATTCCGTGAATTATTGTTAAAATCTATATTCAATTGCAAACTTAGGTAGTATTTCACAATTTCACTTTTTGTAGCAACTCTATTTGAACTCTTTCATATTATTGTTGTTGCTTTTTTTTGCAGAAACTAATTTAGCACTTTTGGCAGATCTGGCTGTACATGCACAAAATTCAAAATAGTGGTATAAGGTTATCAACCAAGGTACATTCCAAGATATTTTTTTGTAATAAGTTATCTTTTTAATTTTTTCTAGTAAGTTATCTATAATAAGAAAGTATTTTTTATTAAAATAAGTAAGGTGGTTCAAATTAACAATATAAAGCGTGAAAAACGATTTAAAATCATTTATTAAATTAAACTTTACCCGCAAAAACTTTTTTTTTTTAAATAAAGCACTATTAAAACTTTTAAAAAGCCTTAAACCATTTAAGTAACTCTTTATTTTAATCATCATTATTTTTTATTACGCTCCCGTGACCTTATTCCGAGTCTTATTCTCACAAAACTTTAAATAAGTGAGAAATAAATGTAGGTAATAATAAATTCTTAAAACATAAAATCCCGGAGCCTTCTTTTGGAAGAGGCTTATTGCGGACGCTAAAAGTTTAATGCGATGACATAAACACATTTTTGTGTGTAGGAACTTTTGATAAAGACATTTTTCCGAAAAGAAGGGTGAT
The DNA here is from genome assembly GCA_951813805.1 of Limnephilus auricula. Classification (NCBI taxonomy): domain Eukaryota; kingdom Metazoa; phylum Arthropoda; class Insecta; order Trichoptera; family Limnephilidae; genus Limnephilus; species Limnephilus auricula. The sequence continues at coordinate 43,697,100 of OX638389.1, read as the reverse complement.
TTAAAAGACTTATACCAACCTAAAGGAGGGAGGAGGGAGGAGGGAGGAGGGATGACAGTTACCAACTTTCTAAGGACAGTCCAAATTAATATAAAGAGGGCACGAACAATGGAGGATCATTTTTCGTAGATTGTGGACATTTGAATATTCTAACGTTAGCTTAAGGAAAATTAGTAAAAAGATTAAAAGGTAAAAAAAAATCTGATATTATGTAGCTTTTTTACCAAAACGAAACACAAGAAGTATGGGTACAGATTGACTCATCTAAATGTATGATTTTTTGATGCTTTGCATGTAATTTTTATCCATCTATTTAAATTTAAACATTGCAATTGTGCAATTCCTCACATGGCCTACATGTTTCCTGCGAGGAGTAGTTAATTTTTTAAATATAAATATATTTTGATTCGTATAGAGCGATCGAGACACTGTACACATTCAAATGGTGATGGTCTTGGATTGGACTTAGATAGTATTATTTATTGATAGAGTTCCTAAACAATGAGTTTACAGAATCTAACATAATTTTTCTATTGAAACTTTACGTAGAGGTATTTTTTTGTGTGATGTGAAATGAATCTTAAAACTATATTGCGACTTGAGGCAGGAACTATTATTTTTTTTATCATGTAATTAATTGTCTACTCCTTACGGAGGATTACTTTAGGTCTTTTGTATTTGATAATGTTATTATCGCTGTATTGAGCGAGAGAATTTATTAATGGGTGGATTTAGGCTAAAATTTTTCCGATTGTGAAACAATTAACTTCTTTATCAGACTATTCGCACGTTTTATACAAAATTTTCTAAAAACTCACTTGAACCTTTTTATTATTTATTTTCTCTATTCATTACATTGTTAGTGCCTAACATATTGGAGGATTTTTCGACCATCATGCTAGGCACATGCCCTTGTTATGGGGGTCGAATTCTATTGTCAGATTATAATTATTTTTAACTTGTATAAAAATGTTTGATAAAAAATTAGATCTAAACAAAAATTGCCTTAACGAAAGGATTTATGGCGTAATAATTTTATTTTGCATATCGTGGATTATTTCTGCCTTATCACCTACCACTACGCCTGTCTGAGTATACGTGTTAAAATTAACTTAAAAAATTAAATTCTTTTTTTTTTTTAACGTGCACCTAGTTGCGCCTGAGGTTGGCACCTTTTAAATCCTCCGTAATTAAAAACGTCACCATCAAAAAGGGGGTAAAGAAATGACATAATTATCTCCCGGATACAGAAAGTTTAACTTTGAAGCACTGCAGTAGTGTATACGAGTCTATGTATATTCAGTCTCAGAATACTTGCGGTACCTACCAATCAGTTTAATTTAAATTAAGATTGACTTTAGTTGAATAATATCATTGCGTAAATAAATATTTTTGGTCAACTGTATAACAGTATTGAAAGTGTATACTTATTTCAACGGGAATATCATTAAAAAATGAATCGATATTTTAATGTCATTGAAGAAGAAGATAATACTAACAAGTTTAAAGGAAACATAAAACAGAACAAGACACAGAAAAAATGTTACGGGGCAACTGGGACTCGAACCCAGGATTTATCATAACCAACCATTACAAACTCGGCCATTGGGTCCTATATTTTTTTTATCATTTTTGACGATCTCATATTCCAAATTCAGAATCAAAGAAAATTATATGGTAATACATTTTTATTGGAATATCTCTTGTGATAATAAATTTTAAAAGGTTATACCCATAAATGTAAAATTCATTGAAGAAGAAGATAATACCAATAAATCTAAACCGAAAATATGAAACAGAACGAGAAATATAAAGGAATCTGGGACTTTAATCCAGGATCTCATGTCTTCCCGGGACAAACACCTTAACCAACTCGCCCATTGGGATATCAGCAGCTCATTCCCTTAAAAATCAGTAGCATTTATTATAAATATTCGTTAATCGCATTAAAGTATAATTTTTTTTTAATTTCATCCAAAAAAGCAATCATTGAAAACTTTTCACGATCACTGAAGGCTGGAAAACAACACTTCGCAAAAAAAAAATATATAAAAAAAAGTAAAAATCACTGGAATAAGCGTAATAAATTAAAGAAATTGAATAGAACAATAAACTCAAGCAATAAGCTGTTGGTAGGACTCTTTCATCACTTAGAATATTTTAAACAAAAATCCTGGAATGTTTCAGGATAGCCCTCGCTGAGTTACTTCGTTAGCCGCAGTGTTTACGTTTTAATTGTTTGTTAGGCAAATTGGGTCCACCACGTTACGCCTCTGACTTTCCTGTGCGTCTTGCGGAGATAATTAACTTTAACATTAAACGAAGTAGACATTTCAGTGGCTGGCAGGAGTTATTTCAATGTGATTTTTTCAGACATGATCGTAATTATCTCTTTTACTTATTCGATTCAAACAAAATACATGAAAGAGTATATAAATATTTATTCAAATTAAGAGGGCATTGCCAGAGAATACCGAAAATTAGTCCTTTTTAAATGAAATTCTAGACTTATCGACTCTTTTTTACATAAAAACATAAATTGTTTTTGAAAGATTGTTATTTTACCCGGTAAACGCATATTTTAAATTTTGAAAAACTAAGTTTATTTTTAATATACTAAGGTTACACCGTTGGTCGTTGGTAGATTTGTTCAATTTTCAAACGACATATTGTATTATTCAACACAAATTTCAAATCATATAATCATACAACAAAATAAATCAATACATAATCTAGTAAACACATTTTTCAGAATTTAAATTTTAGTTAAATTAAAATCATTAAAAAATAAATTCTTGAACGTGTTTTGTGACGAAAATACCTCAGTTTTTCTATTTATTTAAGGTCTTGCAAACTAAAGTATTTCAGAGTTTTTTACACTCTTATTTATTTTGGTTAGACATTATTGAAAAATCATAAATACTTATGATTAAAAAATACTTACAAGTAGTAAATACTCAAAATTACATGATTTATCATCATGAGTTTTGAGCATTTGTATTGCTTACATGAATATAGGTATACATTAAAGCAAGTTTTGAATGAAATAAATCGATATTAAATGTTTAATTTAAAAAAATTGATACGGGAATAATCGTTTTTTCTCGTCGGAACCTCCCTGTAAAGTGAAATGGCTCTTAAATAATAGTACGAAAATATTAAGATTTTTGCTGAGAATCGTTAGAAACTTTAATTCATTTCATGTAATGAAAATTTTATTTGTCTCATTTATTCGTAGACAATTAAAATATAATTCCGTCCTTTGATCACCTCACCATAAAATTCACATTACAAATGTATAAAAAATTCACCGAAATTTTTAACTTTTTATTGAATGTAATTAAATATTACTAAAGAGAATTTACATTTTTTTATTAAATTCCTTGAATATTCTTGAAAAGCTGTTAAAAGCTCCTAAGTATAGTTTAGTCCATTTAAGAGTACCTACCCGAATCATTCGGCAAAATGATCTATTTCGTCAGCATTCATAAACAAATTATGTGGCAAATTCGCCAATTCTTGCCTTAGACAGTTTAGCAAATGTACTTAAGGATTTTTTTACGTCAGGATATTATCTTAATATATAAAACAAAGTCGGGTTAGTTACACCATTTATAACTCAAGAGCGGCTGAACCGATTTTTATGATCTTTGATTTGTTGGATTTGTCTCCGTCCCGATTAACAGAATAACTATTAAAACATCGGAAAAAATCACGGGAAAAATAATTACGAAGAAAATGTATTTTTTCATATATTTTGTATGGAACGGCTTTTCAAATAATGTGCGTTGGTCGAAATAATTTGAATCAATTCAAACTGTCGATGGTGTAGTGTGCCGAACATTTCGTGCTTAGTCAACAGCTCAATTTCTTTTTTTGAACTTACTCATTTTAACTTAATAAAAACTTTTTTTTTTAAGCTAATAAATTAAACACAACATTTATTGATTCTGAGGCGGTAGGAAGTTTGCCGGGTCAGCTAGTTTATGATAATTTCTAAAACGAAGTAATGTAAGAAATAATTTTTGGTCTAATGTTTTATAGTATGTTTAAAAAATTGTAAACATAATGTATATGTACCCTATGTTAAAGCTTCATGGGCGTATAAAAAGTAATCAAACAAATAAATAGAGATTATTTCGATTCGACAAGGAAAAGTTTAATACTATCTAAAATGTATAAAGATAATTTACAAATACATTGTTTGCAAAATTTTCCATTTTGATAAACCTCACTCAAAGTGACAGAGGATCCACATATGACATTTTGCAAATAATAGTTGTACTAGTAGTGAAATACCAGTCAGTAACAACATCATAAAATTCTATCTGACAACGATTGTATGTAATCACGTGGTTAGTTTAGTAACACTTTAATTTTTTTCTTTTTTTTTACAAATTTTTAGGCAGTCCCACAAAGCTGTCACATGACGGCTTGTCCGTTGGTTCCACCAAATAATATATTTTAAAATTTTGAATACAGGTATGTATAATAAAATATTGGACAGTTTAGCAGTGTGACAGGTTGCGTCGTCCTGCTGAAAGCATGTCCTGGAATTGTGACCTTGAAATTCTTGAAGAGCTGGGACCAAGAACTCCTGAAGCATTTGACAATAATTCTCAGATTTCACTGTCATAGCAATTCCTCTTTTATTTTCAATTAATATTTCATTTTCAAGATGTACGGGCCAATATAAATGAAATCTGAGAATTATTGTCAGATGGATCTCAGCCTCTGTGATTATTTTTTGTGTGGATACTTGAAATCAATAAAGACAATCCAACAACAATAAATTAGTTAAAACTAAAGCTTTTACGGAAAATTAACGCCATCTCACGGACAACTAGTCAACGTGTGAGAATTTTCGAATCCGCACTAGACAATGTCAACAAACTGTTGGCATTGTCACTTGGACAATATAATTTAAAAAAATTTTAATTTAAAAAAAAAAATTCCAGTTATTGTAGTTTCTGAAAATAATAAAATATAAATAAAACGTTTCTAAGTTCTAAAATTATTTATTTTTTGTTAATTGAAACCAGGTTTAAACAGTTAAGGCCCATCCTATATATAAATACTGGAGAATACAGATTCCAGTAAGTACCAGATTACGATATTCAAGGTCTGAGGGGTTAAATAACGAGTGATCGTTGGGCCCCTTGAAATGTTATTCCGGAGTGGCACAATCGGAAATTAAGTTTGAAATGTGCAATGTTGTAGCCAATCCTCGCAGGCTCCAAAAGCGTGGAAAGAGAGCAAAGGAAATAGGAGAATAATGTTTTCAATGAAAAGTTTTATCCTGTTTGGGTGTAATTCCGTGGAAATTTCGGCTCTAAGGTCCATAATGTTCCAATTTACTACCGAATGAAATGATTTGAATAAAAGATTTTCCACAAAAATGTTCCTTTTTAATAATTCAAATATGCGAGGAGTGATATTTTCTACATCAGGAATATTACCATTTTCAAGAAATGGAATTCGTACTCTGTGAGTATAACCTTAGCATTTTACCTGAGCCTACATAAAATATCGTATATCTATCTCATTTCGAAATATTTAAGGCGGTTAAACCGCTTTAAATTTCAACCCACACAGGTAAGATTCAACAGAGACGTTATATCTCAATATTTTCTTCAAAGGAGGGTGACTAGTGATTACTTGAGCATTTGAGAAGAAATTAATAGTTATTAACTTTATAATCGTTTTTATGTCATCATCATATTATCATACCAATCTCGTAATACATAACGTTTCCGCAATGTTGAAAAAGTCGCTCAAATATATATATATTATTAAATCAAAAAATACATCATAGGAAAAAAAAAACTGCCAGCACATGAAGCAAAAAAGAACGTGTTTTTAAAAACCGGCTTTTAGTGTAACAGTATATCTACTTCAAAATGTCAATTTTTAATCGAAAAATTACTAAATGAAAAAACCCACTTTGTGATACACCAGTTTTATTGAATTAATAATTCACAGCCAGCCAGATTTTTCCTGATGAAGCTTGAGAAAGGCTAAACCTGGTTGGATATAATTTGTTAATTCAACAAAAGTGGTGTATCACACAGTGTGTATTGTACTTATCTCATCTGAGTTTAGAGCAAAACTAAAGTTTCACCGTATTTTTTTCAGTAGTACAGTGGTGCCTCACACAACGAACTTAATTCGTTCCAGGAGCAAGTTCGTTATGCGAAAAGTTCGTTATGTGAAACGCGTTTTCCCATAACAATACATGTTAAAAAAAATAATTCGTTCTGTAGCATAAAATATGGTAAGATGACATAAAAAAAAGATAAATTTTTTGTTATTATTTTTATTTAGATACATCTAAAAACATAATGAAAAAAACACACATTTTTTAATTTTAAGAAATAATCGAATCTTGCACATCTTCATCCATTTTCCGCTTTTTGGCCGATGGTGCAGTGAAAAACCTGTCCAAAGTCGTTTGTTTCTCTCTTTTCTTCAACATCTGCCGGAAATAACGGACAAGAGTATCGGAGTACAGGTCGTTGATCCTGTTTGCTTCAGCGGAATCCGATCCTTCAGCGGAATATCTTAAAAGGACGACTGCCGTGATACGTGTGCGATTTAATTCGTAATGAAGAACCATTGCTGCGATACGTGCGTAAGTTAAGCGTACTCATAAATGAACCACTAACGAGTGACTAACGAGTCTAACGACTGCCTGCGCGGGAGGATGCAATTAATCGGCAGTGATCGTAGAAGATCGGGCGACTTCGTTGTAATGATGAACGATTGCTGCGACACGTGCGTAAGTTAAGCGTACTGCTCAGTGACTAACGACTGCCTGCGCGGAAGGATGCAATAAATCGGCAGTGATCGTGTGAAGTGGGCGACTTCGTTGTGTGAAGCGAAGTTCGTTGTGTGAAGCGAAGTTCGTTGTATGAATCGTGAAATGAACGAAAAGGAAGTTCGTTGTGTGCAGCGTTCGCTGTGCGAGGCGTTCGTTATGCGAGGCACCACTGTATTTCATTACTCAGTCCATGGGATTTGCAAGTCCATCGATTTATCTATCTTTTTCAATTTTATTTCATAACTCACCACTGACAGCACGGGCAGTAATTATAACAATATACTTCTTCAGTTTTTGCAAAATTACTTTGTGGCATCATTTAATTCTGTGTTTGTAAACATAAGTAAGTTTGTTATGTAAATATGTCTAGTTTTTAAGATATTTGTAAGTCATAATGTGAGTAAATACCAACTCAGTTATAAAAAGGAGAATGGTGTTAAGGCACTAGTTATAAGTCTTAGTTTTAAGTCAGTTAGTTATAAGTCTTTGTTGTAATATACTGTTATCAATCATAGTCAAAATGTATAGGTTGAATATATAAATGAAGTTGTAAAGCGCCCTTGAGGTGATTTTCTCACGAAAACGGCGCTGTATAAATTATCCGAACATGTTTATTATTTATTCTTATACATAGCCCTAATCCATCCTGTTCAGTCTTCGTTTGATGAAAATAATTATGTTATGTTGAAAAAAGAGTTTTATGTTCCCGACAACTTCACAAGAGACTTGTTCCGAGATGCAGAACTAACATAGATACCATTGTTATTAAAATGATTCTGCAATTAAATAAGTTGTCCCCTGACACTGATATTTTCTGAATGTTAAAGAATTTAAGGTGATATTATTACGTAACTAAATATGATTGTGTATTTATTATTTGTCTTATTTTATTATAACTGCAAATATAATTTTAAAATAAAAATTACAATAAATTTGCTTTATAATGTACTTTGATATTTAACTAGGTACCAGCTTACCAAAAATATATTTCATTTTAGGGGAAATTGTGGTTATGATTTATTAAATAAGAGAACATTGAAAACATATTTTTTGAACACGAGGTCTTTTTCACAAAACTTTTAGTTATCAAACTTATAAAAAAACTAATAAAAAAATTTATAAGAAATCGGAACCACCTTGAATATGTTATTTATATTGAAAGTTGAAGAATAATATTACATCTTTGGTTTACCAATATTTTCAAATCATTGTGTGAAAATAAATCCACTTCAAAGACTTTCGAAATAATTCTTTCACATCGTTTCCAAACGTTCCATCACACTTATATTGGGAACAATAAATTGAACTCTGCCAAGAAACATTGTTCGATGGAAAACACTTTTCATGGGTTTTTATAGCGTAATATTACGGATGGATAATAAATGGAATTTCTTGCTCGGGAAAGGATAAATCAAAAGGGATTTTATACGCGCAACCATAGAAGTATAGTAAGTTATGCGCGTTAAATTTTTTTCTTTCGAAAGCAACAAAAGTGCGTCAACACAGGAAAAAATTGAGTAATACGCCTTTGTGGTCGAATCCGAAGGCCGCGGGTTCGAACCCATCGTGTGCAAATAAAGTTTTGTGATTTCGCAAATAATTAATAAAAAATAATGGTTAGTATAATTGCGGCATGTTTCAGAGTATAAGATACTCTCAGAATCACACTGGTTTAAGACCACCATTCAGAATTGAAACATTGCTTGAAATGGCTTTATCTGTGTTTGGTATTCAGATCTAAATAGCCAGGTACTTACCCACCTTCCTCTCCTCTATCTCCTTTCCTTTAATACCTTCAGACTCACAACATACCCCAATTGGGAATGCCATAGTCTCACTGGTTCCAGATGGGAGCAGTTTAGACTCTTGTGCGGTATTTGTATAAAAAAATAGTTGTTAGAGTTAAGTAATTAGTACTACGACGTACGCTAGGGAAATATTATAAATTACCATATTATTTACTATTATTTAACATTACCATATTATAACTTACCTACAATCTGGTATTTTGCAACTTAATAATTGCCTTAAAAATATTCCTACATAAACGGAATATCCCTATTATTCTTAAAGTCTACCCTTTCTAAAACACATATTGATATCCCTTTATAACATGAAAAGTCTTTAAAACATATTTGAGATCTTCGAAAGTTTGACTTAAAATTAGCCAAGTAACATCGCAAAGTGTTAATTGGTCCCTATTTAAATCCCCTTACCAGAAGAAGGTACCTACTTCATTCGGCGATTAAGTCCTTCGTTGGGTGACAATACCCTTCTAGAAGCTGCTATAATCCTTTGGAGTCAGGGTGGATATTAGTCCTTACCGAATGAACCATTCTCACCATATTTACATTCGAAACACGGAGCAAATAATAATACTTGGCAACTATTACCGGACTTAACAAAGTCATGGAGATTTCACTACAGATTACGTTGTTATTGTTAGTTAAGTTATTTTCAGCTCTTTCGTTGTCAGTTGGTCTAGACTCTGGACTAGAACTATTTCTGGAACCGTCTTAGTCGTTGGAATATACACTGGCAAAACAATAGCAGCGCTGGAGATCAAAGTATAGTCTTAAATGTATATTTGTGTATTATTCGTATACATGAACAACATGGTGGCCGATCAGGAGAGTAACGGAGAGATTGGGAGATGAATTGCCTAGTGAAAATGGGAAATAGATTTTCAGAGGAAGAAGAAAAACATATATAGGATCATATTTTTATAAGAAAAACTCTCTTTTTAACTTTTGAAGGTTATTCCCATCAATGTAATATATCATTGAAGAAGAAGATAACAATAATAATGTAATTTTTTAAAATATGAAAATGAACAAGACACAGAAAAAAAATAAAAGATAACGGTCGCAACTGGGGCTTGAACCCAGAACCTTACGTCTTACCGGGACATACACCTCTACCAATTGGGCTTCTGCGATCTATTATGAGACTGTCGTAATTGTCAACTTCATATTTCAAATTTCAGAATTAACAATATTATCTTCGACTAATGTTTTTTTTCCATATTATTGGCAGCTACCTTTATTTTTGGTAACAAGTATTCAAAGAATGTATTTGTTACCTAGATAGTGTCTCGGATAAATATATCCGATTTTATTTTTATGCAACACTTATTGATTTTTTATTAAAGTCTAAATGAATATTCATATTTTTATATGAAAAACTCTATTTTGTTATCTTTTATTATTTTTCTGTGTCTTGTTCATTTTCATATTTAAAAAAATTAGATTATTATTGTTATCTTCTTCTTCAACATTTGATATTTAATTATTTATTTATTGTTCCTTTACATGGTAGATATTGCTTTTTACAATTCAATTTTTAACCTCACTAGGAAAATGCTGTGTTGAGATTAAAAATTGTACAATGCGACAAAAATAACACAGAATAATACAGGATTGAAAGAAAAATATTGTTACATTAATGTTTCTTACATATAATGGTATCCACTAAACTGAAGGAGGCTAGTACATTATAATGTAAAAATATAGGGTGACCATGATTTGATATTTGATTTGGAATAAAATATGCTATGAATTGAAAAAAGACTAAGATGAATAGAAAATATGTGTGCCTATAATATATTATGCTATTAATTTAGCAGGACAAAGATGAAAGAAGATTTATATTATGAACGACAAAGATGAAAAATATGTTGGCAATCCTTGGCTAACACAAATAATTTTACAATATCTTTAAAAGTGCTCGAGGAATTAGATAACTATTTTTTTTTATTAATAATAACTAATACACTTAACTAATTTTCACATGAGGTTATGTATAACATTATGTGAATCTTTGTAAGTATTAATGACAATTTACGATCAATATGAAAAATAGACATATTGCTATTAAATATTATGAAAACTACTACATCTTCATTATTAACAATTAAAAAAAAAAATAAAGGTAAAATAGATATATTAATATTAAAAATTAGAAAAAAATCATGCGCATCTAGAAATTATCTTCAATGATTAAATATTACAATTTGAGGTTTGACTCAATGAATTTTTCCACCGTACATATTTTAAATATTTGCCGGTAGGTAACTGTGAACAGTAAACTAACCTTTTACTGCTTTTGAGGAAAACATTGATAATTTTTATTACACCAATAGTACCTCTTTGGATGACACCTTGTGTACTGTACCAATGTGTATTTATAAACCAAACTCTTTTACAAATAATTGTGAAAGAATCTAATAAAAATGAATTAACGCTATATCATTATTTTTTATTCGGGAAACCACACCTTCTATCATCCACTGTGTCATAAACGATAGTGCCTTCCTTTTTAACAAATTTATACGTCTAGCACATTTGTAACAACAACGTAAGCTTTACTGGACTAATAGGACCAGTTGTTTCAAAGAATTAAAATGTAACACTGCCATCAAATTGACATTCGGCACCATTATGTTTTTTGATAGTTGATAGGTCCCAGTTAAATGCCGATTCTAAGTCAGTTTCAGCTTTTGAACAAATTGTGATCGATTTCAGCAGAAGTGGACAATTATACCGTTTAAAAATTTATTTTACAAACATATTAATATTAAATGAAACAAATTACTTTGTGTGATGACATGTTATAATATCTACATGTTTCAAAACCGATGGTTCTACGTCAGGATAATAATATGAATAAAAAAATTGCAAAGATTGAAGAAATATTAATATTATATCGTTTAATGATTTCAAAGTAAAAGGTGTACACTGTACAGGTTTGGTCAAAGCTTTGATTGACAATTTAGTAATTAAGTTAGAATAAATTTATGAATAATTGGGTAATAATTTAAAGGTCATAGCTTTAAATAGATAACTAGACATCGAGTGCGATGAAACCTGTGATAAATATGATTATACGTGCTTAACCAAAGCTTTAAATGGTGAACCGGAAATTTAAGGTTATGACAGCCATGATAAATTGAATCATACGTGTTTGACCACAGTTATAAGCGCTGACGTTGAATATGATAAATGCTTTAAAAGCTCTAAAATTTCACACGGAATAGAAAACTCGGTCATACTAAGGCGTCATTCATTCACTCACATGTCTATCATATTTACAGTTCATATAACGCAATAAAAATTAAAAATAATTTAAGTCCGCAAAAATGTTAAATGTCAGATTTTTTATACAGCTTAGCTTACTTACATTGATTTATTTTTGGGTTATTATGCCATGTTTTTGAGGTATTTCTTTAGACAATGTTTCGAGAAATTATAACTACTTTATGTGATAACCGCACAAAATTTCCGACTGTTCTCAGCAGCCTTGAACCTGCGGTATGTTGTGAGGTAGTGTGGAGGGGAAGGAGATGGGAAACTGGAAGGTAGGGAAGTATCTGGCCATTCAGATCTAGTCACGAAACACGAGTAAAGCCATTGCAAGCAACATTTAAATTTTGAATGAGTATATTTTAATTTATTGGATCTAATAACTTGGTGTATACCACTTATAAAATCACAATTATCGACATGTTTCGAAACCGATGGTTTCTTCGTCAGCATAATTAAAAACATGATTTTTTGCGAAGATTGAAGGAGTATATTTTACTTTATTACATTTCTGACCGCCGCGCCGGCGTAGTCCAGTGGCAAGGCTTTAGACTCCCATTCCGAAGGTCGCGGGTTCGAACCCGGCGTGCGCAAATAAATTTTATTAGACTAATTTGTGTTATTTCACAATTAATTAATAAAAAAAAAATAAAAAATAAAATATATATATACTATATTTGCGGCACGTTCCAGAGTGAAAGATGCTCTCAGTATCGCCCTGGTGTAAGACTACCATTCAGAATTGAAACGTTGCTTGAAATGGCTTTAGCCGTGTTTAGTGACTAGATCTGAATAGCCAGGTACTTCCCCCACCTTCCTCTTCCCCATCTCCTTCCCTTCCTCACTTACCTTCAGTCTCACAACATACCCCAATTGAAGATGCCATACTCTCACTGGCTCCAGACGGGGGCAGTTGGGACTCTTGTGAGGTATTCTCTATAAAAAAAATGTCTGCACTGATGATGGACACTGTATGCTATCTGAAAAGTTGCTTAAAGAAGGAGGTAGCGAAACATGGCCTAACAACCCAAAAACAAATCACGATAAGTGTGAATTTGATTGTAATCAATCATATTGATAATGGTTTGTCTTAGTTCCAATAAAATTTACACATTTATTTCGTTGTTGGAGCTTAACATTTTTCAGTTTCAGTTTCGGTGCCGGCAACCCGGACGTTTATTTTAATTTTATTTAATTACATAATTTTCTTTTACCTGCCTCACTAGACAAAATTTGTTCCGAGACGGGTTAATAACATATTTTATTTATTAGACGCATTTAAAGAGATACTATCTATGTAAACAGATATGCATTAAAAAAGATATGTACATAAAAAGATAAAAAAATTATATTATATAATTGTTATGTTAAGTAGGATTTATACATTTTGTTTTTATTTTTTTTTATTTTTTTTTTATTTTTTTTGTGAAAATTTTAATTATAACATTATAAATATATTTTATTTAACATTTATATTAAATTACTACTCTTCCATTTAAAGCATTTGCTTGTGTATGGAAGAGGAGTGTACATAGGTGCTGTTATTAATTATTACTTAGATATTTAATTTTACATGCTGTGCGCATATATGTATATGCGTGCTATAGTTGGTACATGTTATGATGGAAAATAATAAAGATATACAATAATTTTTTTTTTTTTTTGTTATAAAGTTGAATTTATATTTAATAGAAAATATTAATTAAAAATAATAAATATATATATTTTTTTTTTATATGTAATAAATATATATATTTGTGATGTGTGTATTTTGAAAAAAGAGAGAATGTTATGGAGAATAAAAGATATTTGCAAGAATTAATTTAATTTAGGTTTTTTTTTTTTTTTAAGATTGTCTTTAAAATGTTTCTTGATAGAGTGCAACATTTGAATTTTATCATTAATGTTTCTGATTTCTTCCGGTAGTTGATTGAAATAGGTTCTTCCCTGGTAAGTATAATGGTGTTGTGCAAATGTGGTATTTAATTTTGGGCATAAAAAAATATATTTAAGACGAGTTCGGTTTTCAGTTAAAAATTGATATTTGTGTTTTTCTTTTATAATTTGAATTAATGAATTTTTAATATATAAATCTTTAAATGTAGGTACTTGAAATTCGTCAAACAATCGTTCCGTTGGGTAGTCCAAAGGTTTTTTAATATAATTTTAATTATTGTTCTTTGTACAATTTCTATTGGAAGAAGGTTAGATTTATAAGCGGATCCCCAACTTATAATGGCGTATTGTAAAGTGGATTGAACTAAGGCATAGTAGATTAAATATAGATTTTTTATCGATAGAAAATTTCTGATTCTTAAAAATACATATATAAATTTTCTAATTTTTTTTACAACTTCACATATTTGTTCTTTCCATTTTAAATTTTTGTCGATAATTACTCCTAAATATTTGATTGTGTTTGTGGTTCTTAATATTGAGCAGTTTTGTAAACAGTAATTTTTATTGTGCGTTTTAGAGTTGTTATGAATGATAATGTTAAAGTTTTTAGGGGTATCATTTGTCTGTATTGCAAATGGAATTACATATGTTTTATCAGTATTTAGTGATAGTAAATTAATGTCGAAGAAATTCTTAAGAGTATTTATGTCTTCAGTGGCTTTTAATATTACATTTTCCCAAGTTTTTTCGCTTATTATTAGTACCGTATCGTCGGCATACGAAGTAATTTGGCCGTGTAGGGGTTGAAAAAAAATGTCGTTAACATATATGGTAAAAAGAATTGGTCCGAGCACTGTACCTTGCGGAATTCCAAAGTCTGATGTGTCTTTATCGCTATTAATCTGATTTATTTTTACTACTTGTTGTCGATTTTTTAGGTAGCTTGAAATCCATTTAATTGCGTTGTATTTTATACCAATATTATTTAATTTTTTCATTAGAATCTTATGGGATATGCTATCGAAGGCTTTTCTAAGATCAATAAATATACCTGCACATTTTTTACCATTATCTAATGATTCGTAAATATATGAAGTTACATTGGAAATAGCGTCTTGTGTGCTAAGTGATTTTATAAAACCAAACTGATTTTTGTGAAGTATTTTATTATTATCTAGGAAATTTACCAATTGTTTTTTTACTATTTTTTCAAAGATTTTTCCTATATTAGAAATTAGACAAATTGGGCGATAATTTGTTACTAGATGTGGATCTCCAGATTTGTAAATAGGTGAGATTATTGTATTCTTATAGTTCATTGGAAATATTCCATTTGTTAAACTTAAGTTTATTAAATGAGTGATGGGTTTTATTAAATAATGTTTCATAGATTTTAACAAGTCTGTAGTAATAGAATCAAAACCGGGAGAAGAACCTCCTTTCATATTATCTATTATTTTTATGATTTCACATTCTGTTGTTTTTTCAAACGTTGAAAGTATATTACTTTCCTGTAAGTTTTCATTTATATGGTTTTCAGGGTTTGAAAGTTTTTGTATACTTTTCGCAAGATTTTTTCCAACATTAGCAAAAAAGGAATTAAATACGTTTGCGCATTGCTTAGGCTGTATATTGGCGTCTATAATTTTGTTATCCTGCTCAATGTATTTTATGTTTTGTGTTTTTTTTGTATTGCCTAAGGCTAAATTAACTGTTTTCCACATTTGTTTATGGTTATTTTCAGAAGATAATATTTTATTTTTAAAATAGTCTTCTTTGCTTTTTTTAATATAGGTTGTTAATTTATTTTTATATTTTTTGTAGAAAATATAGGCTTTTTCATTTTGGGGATTTTTTAAAGTTGTTTTGTAAAGTTTTTCTTTGTTTCTGATAGATATTATAAGACCTTGGGTAATCCAAGGTTTTAAACATCGTAATTTTGATTTTATGTGAGTTGTTATTTCAGTTGTTGAATTTTTAATGTGTTCTGATAGTAAATTTTCGAAGTTAGTCGAGCATATTTCGGTATCGTCACTGTTTAAGACATTGCTCCAATTCTCCTTTTTTAACTTTTCAGAGAGAATGGCCATATTTATGGTGGATTTTTTATTTATTATATTATGTTTTTTATGTTTAATATTGTTATTATACAGAAGTAAGCATGAATGATGATCGGTTATGTCGGTTTTCCAAACAATTGATTTTAATTTATGAAGGTCTTTAATATTTACGTTTGTCCAGATATGATCTAAACAAGTTGGAGTATGTTTTTTTATTTCTCGAGTATTTTTATTTATGCAAGATATGAAATTTTGTTCAGTCATACAATTGATGTATTCATTTTTGTTATTGTTTTCTATTTTTTCATTAATGTTTAAATTAAAATCACCTACAATAAAGCAAAGTTTATTTTTGAATTTCGATAATATGTATTTGAGGTCATTAATAAAAGGAATAATACTCGAGCCGTGCGTTCTATATATAGCTATTAGATGGTACATTGATTTGCCGAGTTTAAAATGTATTTCGATGCAGTTTACTAAGTGTATTGGGTGTTCAATTATTTTAACAATACTAAATTTATTATTCGCAAATATTATTAGTCCACTATTTTTGTTGATGTCTATGTTGGTAGAGATATAATTGTATTCAGGTATGTGATAATGCGGTGACTCAGCGGTCGTAAATGTTTCGGATAACACTATGAAGTCCGGTTTTTTAATTAAATTATTTATTTTTAGAATTAGTTCTTCAAAATTTTTTTGAATACTACGTATGTTTAGGTGCATAATAAATATATCATTGATGTTTTTAGAAATAATTTTGTTGCATGAGTCAGTGGATATATATTCATATTCTTGAATTTTAATATTTCTTTCTAATTCGTTATTAATGAAATCATCCATTTAATGCTTTTTTGGTTGTATTTTGCAAAATTAATTTTAAGATTTTTATTCAATGTCGTAGTTTATTCTTTCTTTGGCTAATTTAAGCATGTAAGATCGGAACTTACATGTTTCGCTATTTGTCCGGTGGTCTATTTCATTCATTTTGCTGTTTAGGGAGCTTGCTTCTTTCTTCTTGTTAGCTGAGTAGCAGTTAGCACATTTAGGTGGAAGTTCCAGGGATTTACATTCGGAGATGGGATGATCTTCTGCACAGTGTTTGCATGTGGGTTTTTCCATTTTATAGTAGCACTTTTGAGCTGTGTGTCCAAATTTTTGGCAGTGGAAACATTGGGTAAGAGGATTACAGTCTATTATTATTTGTTATATTTCCATAAAAAGATTGCGTACGAAGTAAACGAGAGTTTAAACATGGAAATAAGAGAATATAGATGCAGCAGGTTCTATGATAATTAATAAAGCAAAGAAGCAGTACCTAATGTATTTTGTTAAATTCCAACCTTATATAATTTCGTGAGAAATTGTTTGAAGTGTGCATTTCTATAAAGTGTAGTCGTGTGAGTTATTTAGAATATTTCGAATGTCTGTTCTATCATTTTCCATTCCTCCCCATTCTCCTTCCGATTCCTCTTCCTCTTCCCCTCCTGCGTCCCCTTCCCCTCCCACGTTCCCTTTCCCCTTCCCGCGTTTTTCCTCCTCTCTCCCGCGTTCCTCCTCCTCTCTCCCGCTTTCCCCTTCATCGTGAACCCCCCCTCACGCATTCCGCTTCCACCTTCTTCTCCTTTCCCTCTCCCTCATCCCCCTCCTTAATTCCCCAACCGACCCTCCCGCATACCCCTCCCCACAGCTTTTTGTCCCTACCGCCTAACTCGATAAAATACACCCATTTTTCCAACAACCCGCGTGACCTATTTAATTTTTTTATACGTAAATTTCATAATGCCAAAGCTCACAAGTATCTATAGATATAGAAGTATTCACGGGCATGTTCACAACAATAAAAAAAATAATAGCAATCGGATGAAATTTTAATAGCAATCGTATGAATAGTATAGAAAATAATTTCATAACGCCAGAGCTCACTATTCTATAACCAACCGGGGTATGCGCACATCATATTCCCAAAGTTTTATCGCAATCAGATGAAGGCTATTGCCGCGCATAAGGTACGAACAAACAAACAAACATTAATTTTCATATTATAGATAAATAAAAATCACTTATCGCCAAATAATTTTCACTACATTCGTCATGATTTTAGACACACTAAGGTTACTCATACTTTATTTAGGCTTTTATATTCCTATACAATAAATTGTTCAGTATTTCTTTTCATATATGAAAGACAAACAGAAAACAATTTCATAATAGAAAGACAAACAAAAAAGAGTTGGGCTGACCCAACTATTCAAGACAGTTGCAGATATACTGAACCAATATTTTGCTTTTGAGCAATGTTTTTATTAATTTTGTGTCGTTGTGGTGGTTTTATGAGCGATTAAAACTTCAGACATAGTTTTAGCGTCTCTCCTGTAGCTTCACGGGGAGCTCGGTAGTCTAATGGAAAAGTTTCCGGTGTTTTCAGTAAGTATAATTAGTTATGTTCTGAGCCGCCTAGCCTAGCTCATACATAATGAAAACTAAAAATCTTCTACGAGGGAACCAAGACGACGCTCATCCAAGTTCACATTTGGTACAAAACTAACGACTAACGAACTAAAATTAAAATCAATTTGTATTGCATCCGAAACTGCTTCCGAATTGCAGCTTTAGATGCACTTACGACTGTAAATAATACGAATTTAAATGAAAGAAAATGGTGTTTGCTGAAATTAGATGATAATATGTGTTGCGAAGAGTAGGGATACCATGAAGAAGCAAAACCCATCACTTTACTCTAGGAGCACACAACACAATCACAGATTTATTTTATTTCACCGCAATACTTCGAGGTATTATCGCCAGAACTACACAAATAATTATAAAATGATATTGTTTATTTGGATATGGTCAAAAACCTTGCTTTTAGTCAATAAACTACAACAAACTTCAACGGCTCGGAGGGAACTTGCTTCCAAGGTATTCATATTTTTTTCTTATCCATGCTTCCAGAACAAATGCACTCCAATTTGGTAGTCATTGTTCCAAGTTCAAAAATGCTTCCAGCAAGGTGATCTAGTTAGGGATGGGGAGAGGTAGGTACTGGTTAAAATGACTCCCGGTAGGAACAGTGCATATTTACATTTCAAAACAAAACAATGTGTTTTTAAAAACATAAAGGTAGCGACAGACTCGCGGCTCACATCAAAAAGATACTGCGTTATAAGTATCTTTTCTACCGACACACTACGTTATAAAATATTCCTTCCTACGGCAGGAGAAGGGGTCAGTTGAAATCGGAAGCAGTCGAGAGAATATCATTTCTTTGGACTGGATATGTCAACTTGACAGCTCCGTGCATGCTCCGTGTGTTAAAAATGACCTCCTCTCCTGTTTACGGCGAAGGGGGGGTCGCATAACTTTTCTGATATCGCGATCGTAGCGGTCAAGAAAAATAACGCCGATTAGCGAAGATTCAAACCGCGATCACAGCACATCATATTTTTACGTCTGGCGGGTCTGTATGGGATTATATGGCGAGCGCTACTATGTTATAAGTATCTTTTTGATGTGAACTTCGCGTTTGCCGCCCGCTTGAATGGATTTCTCGTTATGTGAACTTCTGTCACTGAGCAATACATGTTTAAAATAATAACCTATTTTGTTTCTGTGCTCCTGGAGCTCTTGTACGGTGAAATCTATAACTTTACAATACCGGAACGACAAGAAAAACTTCCAATGATTTTAAATCGATGTCCCTAGGATGATCTCACCGTTGACAGCCGAACTGATATTGACAGAGAATAAATAAGAAATTGATACACGCTGGTAACACTTAAGGTATTATGAATTGACACTTCTAAATGTAAAACGCCAAGCAATTACGTAAAAATATTTATTATTAAATTGGCTATGTTGAATTGAGACTTTTTTAAACTAAATGGGACTTAATTAATTAATAAGGTCATTATTCATATTTCAACCATTTTCGTTTCTCTGATTTATGTCTTTTACGGAATATTTGAGTCTATGGATCGGGTAAACGACTTCTTTAATTTCTAAGAGCTTTGTTAGTTAGTTCATTACGTTTATTAAATTAGATACATTTTTTATTTTTTTTTATTCTGTCATCCTAGCACATTAATTAATTCAATTTATTTTTATTTTGGCAGCAAAAGCTTCGATAAAGCTATATTGAGGATTCGATGTAATCATACTATTACTTATTAAGTTGCCATGTCAAAATGAAACCAATTATAATATTTAAAGCGCTGGATTTATCAAAAATCATCAAATAGTGATTGAAGCATGCTATAGACAGCTTATGAGTTTATAAACGTACCTACGAAGTTTTATAACGTACAATATTTGATAACATGTCGCATACAGATTTCAATCACTTAACCTCTTGAATTTCAAACTAGAGGTTAAAAAAATAACTTTATTATATTTTGGAGTACCTACTACCATTTCGTCGCTTTAGTTCGTTTTTGTCTAACAGACCATTTTTCGTGAACTTAAGTTAAGTATGCATTTGTTCTAAAAAAACGCAGTATTTTACTGACATTTTTGTTTCCAATAAATTTTATTGGAAATAAAAATGTTAGTAAAATACTGCGTGGCGGGCCGAATCGGGAGAGACTGGTTGAGAAAGACCTTTTGACCTCTCCAGCCGGACTCTCTTGATCCAACGCCTTGCACCCCATTGTTCCCCACCCCACCGTCACTCCTATATACATTGACTCCCAGATTCGTATCTTTTTCCTTCCCAGAACTTCCTCTCCTCCCTTTCCCTAAAAAGACCCTCCATACTTAATTCTTATTACTAAGGACCCCCGTGTGAAGCTAATGTAAAAAAACTTGAATCAAAATTAGTTTTAAAGAACATTTAAGGAGTCTTAATAATAATATTTTTTTCGAATTCGCTAATCACAATTCAAAGAATTTATACATAAAAATGCAAAAAATCAGTCATTTTAAATACGTGTAGGATTACGAAAGATTTTTTAAATATTTTTATTGAGGGATCAGAGGGATTTATCGGTCCAGTTAGGAGTTCTACCGAGCCAAAACCTTTGAAAATATCTGGAGTCGGTGAATTATTTTCCCATTTGGTCATTTGGGTTGACGAGTTATTATTATATTATTTTGTATTTATTATTCTTAAATAGTACAATCGCATAGCGTGGATTGACTAAATGATTATTTATGAAAAAGTGTGTGGAAGGGTTTAGTTTTTCCTGTGAGGAAGATTTTTATCCAGACAAAGTCGCAAGAAAAATAATAGTAAAATTAATAAAATTTTAATTTTGAATGATTTTTATAGCGCCATTTTCATGAGAAAATCACCTGAAGGGCACTTGAATCATATCATATTATTGCAATTAACCATAGTTTAAAAAGTAATGAAAATTCTTCAAATTAATAATAGAGGAAAACGCTTAGATAACTCATCCTTAGAAATAAAGAAAATCTTGAGTCCATCATTATTTAAAAACAAAAAACAAAAATTTTACCCTATCTTAGATATGTTCAATGTCCGTTCTGTTTCCTCCCCTCACTCTTCATTAAACCCTTGCCACGCCCCCACCCCAACCACAATGTAATACATTGTACTACATTTTGTAATATATTGTACTACATTGTACCTACTTACCCACTGTTTTGTAATTGTCAAGTCATTATACGTTTGCCCTGAGGATGGAACGATCGTTCCGAAACCGGTCGGCATTAATAAAATATATAAGTGGTTCAAACATAGAAATATTGTTTAATTTATTTATAATGGACAACGACAAAGTTATAGCTACATTCAAAATAATAAAGTAAAACTTATCAAAAACCAGTGGGTCTAAAATGTTCCTAATGAGAAAACATGTTGTGAAAGTGGATGTTCCCTTAGTTCATTGTATAAGCCCGTACCTTGCCAATCTGCTGAAACCAAACGGAACTCTACCCGAACCCTTTTATTTTTAGATAAAATACCCCATTAAAATCCGATATTGAATGATTAAACGAAAGCATTCCTTATTCCTGTAAAATAATTGGGAATCCAGTCATTAACGAGAATAACGACATCGTTAATGAAACATCGAGGCAACTACAGGCAGATGCTGACTAGATTTTGTCTGGCTCAGTTGAACATCAAAAACTAGCGGATAACTCTCAGATAAGTGATAAGACGAGATAATTTAATTACACGTCGGAGATAAACTACAGGTGAATTGAGAGTGGGTAGGAATAACAGGATAACACATTCGCTTAGATAAATAATTGTATCCGTTTACGCTATATTTGTAGTAACATGTTACTTTGTTACAAGTTTCTTTATCCGTGTTCTTATTTAGCCGAAACCGTAGAGAAAGCAAATAATGGGATTTTTCTCATAATAAGAATAACCGAGAATAAAATTATGTTGTTACGATCGGGTTTTAGGTGATAGGCTTTGTCAGATTCACTGAGCTACCGAGACAACTTTATTTTAACATTAGCTTCATACGGGAGGTTCTGAGGAAAATAAATACCCTCAAGGCCTATGCCATCTATGGGGATGAATCTGTAGGGTATATTTAGGAAAGGAAGGAGTGTAAGTTCTAGGAAGGAAAAAGGTATGAGTGGTGGGTAAGAATCTTAATCAAGGCAAGGTCAGTGTATTTAGGAGTGACGGTCATATGAATGTATCCCTCCCACTGTGGTGAATGGCGATGGGTCGAGATATTACGGCTGGAGAGTTCCCAAGGTCTCCCTTAACCAGTCTCTTTCGATCCGATCCGTCACGCAGTACGTAGGCAAATGCATCCACCGCCGAGACCTAGACAAACGTCAACCGCTGCTAGGTCACTAAATAAAGCGAACCATTTGGGGTTACCTACGGCAATGCCCATTATCTTCATAAATCAACAATTTATTCCATTTGAAAAAGATTTTTCATTCTTCAATTTTGCAAAAGGAATAATTTAAAAATTCCAGAAATCTTTGATATGTTTCCTAAAAATCAAGTTAAAAAATACCTTTACCCTCCATTTTTATAATATAATATCTTTGACAAGGATTCTAGATTCATCGTAGCGTGGAATCGTCCTCTGAGGGAACATATTTATAAATGTGTGTTTTTCCTGCTCTCGACCTCCCTATTATTTCTCGGTTAGAATATTTTTACCAAGAAGTCAACATTTTTAAAATTTTGCGATAAAATTTTCGAGTAACGTTTATCGCTGTAACAGGAAAAAATCTTTTCATTTTGTTATTTTATCCAAGCAAGCTGTATTATTTCCCAAGGATTTTATTTTTTATAAAATTATCTGGAAACAAGAAAGTCACATTATTTTTTTCTAGGAACATTTAAAAAAAATATATGTTTTTGGAATAACTTAAAGAGTAGAACCTCAGATTGTATTTTTTTAATCGTTGAAGACAATGTTAACGACTCACAAAACGAAAATTTGAAAAATATAAATTAAAGAAAATCTAGATAGTGTCTTGGATAAATATTTATATGGACTCATAGAAAAGTCATTAAAGTAAAATTAGATATTATATCTAGATTGAATTTAGTTCGGGTATAATTTTGCAATTATACATTAAGATAGAAGTCAATAAAAATATGCGTTGAGAAAATGAAAACGGTGTTGGTAGATCTTAGTCGAAGTATGATAGAGTTAAATATGACTAAAGGGAATATGATGGAATTAGCTCAGAAGTTATAGCAGAACCCGGCAAAAGCTAAGGTTCTGGATTCAATTCTTACAAGCGACTGTTTCCTTTTCTGATTTATCTGTTTCAAATTTTCGTTTAATATATATATATATATATATATATATATCAAACGAAAATTTGAAACACTGGAATTTCGACGCTAGAAAGAAAGAGTGACTAAAACGTCACATCGGGTGAATATATGTATGCAGTCCAACTTAGTTTTTCTGCGATTGGTCCTTAGTTTCATTGCGATCCGAGCACTTTTATGGCGCTTTAGTCACCACAAATTAGATACTTTTTGAAATTGCATCGACTTAAACGACAGCCAATATTGCCTTTTTATATGAGTGAGACTTAAGTCATCTTAGATAATGTATGGTGGAAGGTTATATCACTCTTCCTTTCCA
The DNA here is from genome assembly GCA_951813805.1 of Limnephilus auricula. Classification (NCBI taxonomy): domain Eukaryota; kingdom Metazoa; phylum Arthropoda; class Insecta; order Trichoptera; family Limnephilidae; genus Limnephilus; species Limnephilus auricula. Next base: position 43,673,189 of record OX638389.1, on the reverse strand, counting down.
GTATTTGATCCAAATTGTTTGTAAGCTTTTATTACCGTCCGTGTTTTAGGATAACATGTAGAATTAGCTTTTTTCTTTACTATTTTTAAATTTTTATTTTTTTTATTAGTTACAAAAGGTACATAAATTACAAACATTTTTTTACAGTGATTGATTAAATAATATATGTATTTGAAGTACCTCCATAAATAAGCTGGTCTTGTGTGTATGAAGGAGTGTTATTATATTGGTTTTATTTCACATGATTTATAAGGTGAGTTTTAAATTCTTTTATGCTAGTATTCATCTTTCAATTTTTTTCTGATAATGAATTAAAAAAAATAACTCCGAGATATTTATGATTTAACTGTGCTTTTGTTTTTTTACATTTTGGAGTAGGAAGTATTAAAGTTTGTTTAAGATTTCTGTTATTTTTAAAGGGTGCAGCTTTGTTTTGAGTATTATCTTTATAAATTTATAATGTGGCGTGGTAGAAGTATAATGCACTTAATTTTCTGACCTTAAATTGTTTGAATAATAGTTCTGACGAATATGAATAGGGTTTTTTTTACTATGAAATGGCAATGGATATTACTTAAGCACAAGTTCCCTACCATAATAAAGTATATAATTCACATTTAAAAATCACTTACAATGTCACTTTAGCTGTTTTTCCTTTCCGAAAATATTAAGATTTGTCGCTTTAGTTAATTATGCTTGCCACATTTTATTTATTTAGAATTTACGGCACTAGTGCCATTTACATACATAGGTTTTTTTTTTACACAGACATAGTGTATTAAATTTTGATGAGTGAAAAATTATATAATTATATTGAAACATAACAAATAAAATAATAACAACTTTAAGAAAGACGGAAGCAAAAACAAAAACCTGTTATACAGTGACCTCATTAAAATGTTTAATTAGTGTAGCTTTATACTTCACAAGGGGTATATTAAGAATATCAGTGATTTTGGCATAAAAGTTCCCAAGTGTTTGCATTTACAGTTGATTTGGCGAATAAATCATTTTAAATATATTGAACATCACTTTGCTAATGTCCCTAGATCTACCATTTTACGATCGATTTAATCGGAAGCACGCACCTATAAATATAGTTCCGGATTTCACGGGCGCTTTAGTCGACCAAAAACAGTGCGTGCGGTGGTTCAAGCTTATAGATTTTTATAAAATAAAATAAGACTGTTCTTAATTATAAATTTATATTAATTAAAAAGTTTAATTTGTAGGCCTGCAGAGTATAGGCCATTAATCCTTTTTTTTCAATTATTTTCTGGCTTTTACCCTTCAAGGGTTAATTATAATTTAATATATCTTAATTTTAAATTAATACTATTGAAAAGTTAAAGTTGTAGAAACTAACTTCGGTACAAATGTGTTGGAGATGGAAATATAATAAAATCCGTGTTTTTTACTTATTTTTTTTTTTTATCCAATAAAATACCCCAATGACCATAGTATAATTATGTATTCGTCATGTCCGTAAGTCTTTAGGTCAGTCAAGATATCACTTACGAATCATTTGCCATTATTGCTTGGAATATCTATTACTTTTCTAATGATAAGCTTTTATTACTCACTACATTATTGGTACATTTGTCCATAAGGTATTTTTCCTCTCCTGTTAATGGTAGTACAAAGAGGTTAGTTATTCACCTTTGCGTGAAAATAACATAAACCTGCACATTAGTCATTTTTCCTGCATAAATTTTTAGGCACTTTTGACTAAAGCGCCATTATCTTCGGAATTATTAATATTATTAAAAAAATAAATGCATAATAATTGATTAGTATCTTCCACTCTGGAACGTGCCGCAAATAAAGTATATATTATTTTTATTAATTAATTGTGAAATAACACAAATTAATCAAATAAAATTTATTTGCCAACGACGGGTTTGAACCCGCAACCTTCCGATTGGGAGTCAAGTGTCTTACCACTCGACCACGGACGGTCGAGTGGTAAGACATCGTTGGATAAACGCATTTATAATTTTCAAGCGGCAACAAAATCAAATAGTCATTTTCAAAGTTATGATTTTATTAAACTTTCAAACAGCTCTCCTGTTAGCACAACACGGCATAACACCCCAAAAACAAACAACGAAAATGCTTTTGGCCGTGAAAATCTAAAAACGTATCCAGCTCTCCTGAACTTTTGGCGATTTAGCCATATATCCTTTCCAGCGTCGATATAATATAGTCTTCAATGATCAAATTTTTTTAAATATTTGTTTAAGTAGCGTGTTTACTAGATATAATACTTATAGCCATTATTCAAAAATAAAAACAATACATTATTCGTAGAATGTATGCTACACTCCCACACGATAAAAACAGTTTTCATACAATTACGAAACAGTATCCTAAAACAACGTTTATTATTTTAACTTTTTGCATGTTTCGGGGTTGTTACAGGTAAGATTGACTGTTTATATATTATACAATTAGTATATTCAAATTTTATAAACACACGCGTTGCGTGGAAATGTTAAATGAAAGAAAAACACTCTTATTTGGTAAAAATACTGCGTTGCCTACATTTGAAACGATTAATTTTATCTAGGTTTCTTCGTTCTGCACCTGTGCAACATTATTTCCATAATTCAACTTGCTCAAAGGCAAAAGGAAACCAATATGATCGTAATAACTGAGAAAAACTAGTGAAGCTTTTGGGAGTGAAAATAACCGATGTAGAAAATGAAAGACGTAAGATATAATGTGAATGAATGAGAGATGTAGGAAATGGAAGATGTTGAAGCGGTTGGAAGAAGATTAATAAAACTAGTGAAGCACTCTGTGGAACTAGGAAGTATGATCATTTGGTCAAGCATCTGACAATGATGGTGAACCTTAAAAAATCTCTTTAAAAGGAATGATTCGAAACATGGAAGATATTATAACACTCGATGTGCCTATGTCCTGTTCGCTAACGGAGTACTGGACACCATCTGAGAATTGATCTTAGCAAGATTTTCAGCTTGCATTTACGTCATGAGCTTTGAAGCTTTTAGACATGTTGAAAATATAATTTGAAAAAAAAAGATAAGAGAGTTTAGATTTACCGAGAGACCGATAAATTGGTTTGAATTTTTTATTTCAATTAAAATCAAAATAAAAATAAATATTGTATTATAATTAAATGAAAATAATCACGGGCTATGGCGAGCACTAAAACAACCAATGAAAAAGATATGAATATAAGATTAAAAAAGGTTTGGATTTAGTGGTACAAACATTTTAAAAAATGTAGTGATTACTGCACAAGTATTAATTTCTCTCAACTGCCTGCATGGAGCCGAGACTATGGCATTCTCAATTGGTGCATGTTGTGAGATTGAAGGTAGTGAAGAGGGAAATATACGAGAAAGAGAAAGGTAAGGAAGTACTTAGCTATTCAGATCTGGTCATCAAACACGGTGTAAATGTTTTGGATGAAGGAACTTGTAAAATAATAACGCATCTTCAGGAAACTTAAAAGGACTTGTGTTTTTATTTGCTCTATTCCCAATTACATTGTGAATATCAGTGATCCCAAACTACCCGTACCAGACCAAGGAGTTTATTTGTTTACTTGTCGAGAAGCTATTGTTGAGAGAGAAATAAAACTTAAAAAACAGGCTATTTATTTAATTTCCTTGCTCTGAGGGGAATTTGCCCTTACTGACATCTATGGATAATTCTTCCAACTAATTTCTAGTTCTCATAAAAAGACATACAAATCTATTTGGAGAGGTGTGAGTCCTCGCAACCATTCAATCTAAACAATTCATTTATATAAAATTTTAAAAACATGGCTTAAGCCATTTCAAGCAAGGTTTCATTTCTGAATGGTGGTCTTACACCGTAGCGATACTGAGAGAATCTTTCACTCCGGGATTTACAAGAAAACATTCCTAATTTAAATGCACGGTTAGAAAAGAAATAATGCTAACAGAAATAAAATGGTACACAAAATTTAATAATTAATTCAATCCTAGAATCTTTCTATTGCACCTGCGAGGCCTTTTTACCCCTCCCATTTACCGAAAAGAGGGAATTATCCCATATGCCTTTAATGAAACATCTTAGTGAGCAAGCAAACATTTCTCCACACGGGAGCAAGTGTACACTGTACCTGGCATATTGCTGTTTATTAAATATCCAGTAGCTTCAGGAAGACATAGGAAAATTAATAATAAAGCAGGTCCTACATCAACTGGATTAGTAATGTACTCATACCCCGCTGGAACTAACCGTTTTGTTAGTATCAGATTTCCGTATTTTACTCGTGGAGCATGGTCCCAACAATTTGCAAACTGGATGGAAGCGAAGCCCCAATTACTTTACCAGTTTCCATTAAAATATTACGAACTACTTGCTAACAGATTTAGCCAGTGTTCAACAATGTTGCATTATGATACATTTTGATGTGTCAAAGAATGTGTTTACTTTTATAATTTTGAACAAATTTTGATAATTTCTATTCATCATAGACATATGAATATTCATAGACCAGAAAATAAGGGAAACACCAACTGTAGCCGGACGCAGAGGGATTAGTTGACTGTAACGATATGTGATTCGTTAAAAATTCAATCTGACAGTATATAGGCATCTCGCAATTATAACATCACCATTTAGTTCTTAAAGGTAAAATCTGCTTTTGAATTAATATACCTTTTTACATGGGAGCGCGAATTGTTCGCCCGGTTTGAACAAACTTGCGTAATACATATAAAGCGAAGAAAGGTTCGCTTGTTTTGAGAGTCGAATATTTTGTTACCGTATTTAGTTAAGACACTTTTATAAATGTTTCATATTTTACTTACCCCAGTAAACAGTAACGTGTGCACGACGAGATCGGGAATTTCGGTTGGCAACGCTCTATTTTTCTCGGTGTGATAAAACTGATCATATTATATGATGTGAATAAGCTTAAAATAAAGACAAATAATGCCTACCTATGGAATGTAATACGACAATTGGGTTTATACTCTTTTTCACTTCTATTTTTACACGTTTTAATAGCACAAGTTACCATTTTTGCCGTGTTATTTCATGAAATGTACCGATGCCAGCTTGACGCTAGTCCGCACAAGAATGATGACGCCACATTTTCTAGAATCACGTGAACCTATACGCCAGCCCAGCCGGTTCCATGGAACCCTTATTAAGGAGGGGGAAATAATACGCTTTTATCACTTAGGGCAGGTCTATACATAATATGTCTATTTGTCTATGCTATTCATTATTTCTTACTGACTTTTGATTAAGGCCTGCTTTAGACAGCTAGGCTCTCGTGACCTATTTCATAAGTCGGGGACGTACCAGAAACATAACATAACATATGAAACGATAGAAATAGATAGTAAAATAATATATAGATAGAAATAGATAGTAAAATAATTTTCTCGCATTTACCTTAAGACGAATCAAGAAGTGTGTGCAGCGAGTTTTTAGGCTTTTCATCCACTCTGTCTAAACCTGCGGACAAAAAGAATGATAGATTTATTTGTTAGATATTTCATAATCCAGTCAAAAACATAATACAATTTTAGCTACATCGATTAGTTACAAGTGTGTTAACTTATTTAGATCTGAAAAGTTATCGTAGATTCTTCGAAGAAATCGAATAACAAATTCACACGAGTTTATCGAATACGTTGAATATCTACCTCACCAAAAGTTGTCCCTTGGTTACAAAATTTCCTTTTCGCGTAAGTTTTCAATACCACCTTTCAAAACATTCTGAAGGGAAAATGTCCCTTTGTAAAGCAGTTTACCCATTAAATGAATACGAGGGGAGGATTATGACGAAAAAAATGCGATGCTTTTAGGCTTCTAACGCTTGGCCCGAAATTGGAAAATTGATATTTTTTTAGAATTACTTCATTTGTGAACATATTGAAAATCAACGCGAAACTTCAATGAATTTTACGTGATCTCAGTATGAAATTACGTTACGGATTCTTAACCCACGGCAAATCAATACTTAAATAAAATAACGGACGATAATCTCCATAAAAAAAGACGCAAGGAAAAACTCACGACCTCTACAAATATGTGGTTTCCGTCCTAAATCCGTATGCTAAAAGACATAAATCTTTCCATGGGGGTAGTCAGTGTATAAAAGAAGAGAGTTATCGAAACCTTAAACCTGGGGGTTGAAAAAACACCTAGTTTGCAGAAACGCGGCAAACACATTGTAAGCAAAAAGGTGTCAAAGGGAAAGGGCCTATTTGGCAGGTAGGAGGTACGAGGTAGTAATCCGCAGATCCCAGATCTGGGTATCTCTGGGAACTTACTTGTTCTTCGAAGGCAAGCGATTCACATCGTACATGCTATCCGAAAAAGTCTAAAGATGGATTTGGCAGAATTTAAACATTTAAAAAAAAGATAAAGTTAAATTTCAAGTTCTAAGAACGTTCTATTGAAGTTATATTATTATAAAAGTACTGTAATGTAACTGGTACATTATAAAATAAGAGAAGATCTTAAATGGAACTATTAAAGAACTTGAATTATGAGGAATTGTTCAAATTCTGTGAAATAACCGTCCTAGATTCTAAAACAATATTCTCTTGATGCTTTATGTTAAATAAATATTTATCGACAGGGCAAGGAATGGGTCTGTCTTGAGAATTGACTATCGTGTACGACGTAGAAAGTACATCCATCGGGACCAGACGGTTTGTTTCACAGAAGTTGAATAATTCATCAAATTTCAAAGCTAACTCATGTTCTGTTTTTATATCACTATGGACCAGTTGTTTCAGAAAATTTAACAGAAGATAACAGAACTTGAATAGAACTTTCACAGATCTTGAAAATGAACTTCGAAATTTGATGAATTGTTTAAATCTGTCTTAGGAACAAGTTTGGTTAGAAGAAACGGTTTCCAATAAGCGGACCTTTACACAACAATGAATACTTATTTCCGTAGTTTTTTATATAATTGAAAACAGAAACGACATGAAAACAAAGACCAATTAAACTTATTTTCTTAACTAACTAACTAACCATCACGCCGTTTCCCCGCAGGGGTAGGCAGAGAGGACGGACCGCCAAACAGCTCGGTCTTGGCATACACTCCTCGCCTCATTTACATTCATACATCTTATCATACATGCTCTTCTATTATTCTGACTCTTGACATGGCCCGACTCAAGAATCTGATTCACTTGATCGTGCCATGTCTTCCTCGGGCGTCCTCGATTTTTCTACCATTCACATTCGCGTCATATATTCTCTTGACACTCCTTTCTTCATTCATTCGCTCTACGTGTCCAAACCATCTAAGCGTCCCTTTCTTAATTTTACTTATGACGCTCACATCGGCCTTGTATTCTTTTCGGATTTCCACATTCCTCACACGATCATACATGGTTTTACCACATCCACCTCAGGGATCTCATTTCTACAGCATTCAGTCTACTTTCATCCTTTCTCTGCCAGTTCCATGCTTCACGGTCATACATCAGGGTAGGTACCAGCACTCTTTTGTGAACTGCTGTTTCTTCTTCTTATTCTTATTTTCTTAATGAACAATAATTAAAATGTGGACAAACTAGTACATTGAATTAATTGAAATCCCAGACGATGTTAAAACAAAAAAGTTTGACAATAATGCGAATGAGATTTTTGTGATAGAGATTGGAGAATCGCTCAGGCAAAGTTAGAGAAGGCCCCGGATGGCAATTGCAATTATTCTGCATTCAGATCACGTCAGAAGGGAGTCTGATGTCAGACATAAAAGAAAGGAAATGAGAAGAGGGACTTAAGAATTGGAATTCTTTCAAGAAAAATATGCACCTTTTTTACGGATTCAGTATTCATAGCATTGGTTTTTATAGCACTTTCGCGTATTAAAATGAAACCTTTCGATGAATAAAATTATTACTCGTGATTTATCATAATGGTTTCAAGCTTCAAAGCAATTACCTCACGTAAAAATATCGTGTACAAAATTTTTGAGAAATATTAAAAATTGCAAAGCAATGCTTTAAAAGAATATTTTTTTACTACATTTAAAAATGAAAATATGTAATCGTCTTGTCATTTTTTGTTCTATCTTATATACTCGGATCTGTTTTTCCCTCTCTTTACTTGTTTTCTCTTGTTGTTTGTTCTACTTAACCTGTCTTTATTTTTATTTTTATGCTGTACTGAATGTAAAACTTATATTATGATATCAAAATACCTTTGTAAAATTGTAACTACTACCTCCTACCTATGAATTGTAAGTTCCTCCTGTCCTAAAATGAGTTTTGTAACTCATCGGGATTGCTCTAGCAAGAAATAAAAACAATGAAAAAAAAAAAAAAAAATTATTATTGATACTTTTATATTTGTTATGTATTTATATACACGAAAACTATTTAAATGCATTTACACAATATGAGGAGTTTACTAATTAAGTTAAATTAATTTTAAAAAATCTATGAAAAAATGGATAAATTTTATCCAAGACATTGTATAGACAGCATTTAGAAGAATATACTGTGTGGAGAGTATTTTTAGGAAAGGAAGGCAATGAAGTTATGGGAAGGAAAAAGGTATGAGGGGTAGGCATCTAGGGGTAGGTATCTGGGGGTAGGTATCTGGGGGTAGGTATCTGGGGGTCAATGTGTCCAGAAGTGACAGACGTATGAATCCATCCCTCCCACTCCCCAGTGGTACAAGGCATCCGGGAGAGTTCTGCTGGAGAGGTCAAAAGATTTCCCTCAACCAGTCTCCCGATCCAGCCAGCTACACAGTTGGTGGGTAGACGCATCTGTCGCCAAAGATCATGAAAAACTTCACCTCATAAACCCGGGCACCCAAGTCACCAAACGAAACGGACCTCTCGGGGTGACCTATGGCGGATGTGTTGGTTATCCAATAAAATTCGTCATACATAAAGATAGCAGCCAATAAAATATGGGTTAAAAAATAAACATAACATTGAAAGTTCTTAGTCCATGGATCCAGTTAAATACGACCGAAGGAAATAGGTCCCATTACCGCAGTGGTAGAGCAGCGCCCCCCTAATCCTGGATTCGATTCGTAGATATGAACATATCTTTATCTGATTTTTCTGTTTCATATTTTCAATTGAAAGTCGCTAATATTATCTTCAGTGTTTGAATATTACAATTTGAGGTTTTACTTATAAAGTTAATATAAAAATAAATACATTCCTGTTGTCAGTAATTGGCTTGAAGCAATGTCGTAAGAATTAATGTTGGTTCCTCTGTTCAAGAGAAACTCTCAATCTACGATTACGTCAGTTTAAATTGTTTGAGATAAGACGATAAAAACTGATATTATTTTGTTTTCCCAGTCAAGTAATGTAAAATATAAACATCAACTTTTTGTTTCTGAAAACTTGTTTGATAGAGACAAAGAGATAATGTCAAGGTTGTACATATATTTTGAGAGAAGAATTTTTGAACGTTTGCGTAAAATTATTTAGTTGGTTTTTATTGTATTGATTTCTTGAAGTCAAGTGATAAAAACGTAACCACAGTGTCAAATGGTGATCGAAAGAGAAAAAGATATACGACAGCTATAAAAAAGACATTTAGCGAGGGAACAGTAAAAAAGACACGGATTAGCTGTCAGTACCACAGGAATTGTATGTACATGTAAAAAATCAGTTGTAGATTTTTTTCAATTGCTCCATTCCAGACGCCCTGAGGATATTTAATCTTAGGGGATGCTATGTAGAGGGGACTTTCTAAGAAAAGGTAGGAGGGAAGGTTCTGGGAAGGAAAACGTTATGAGGGGTAGGTAGGAATCTGGGAGTCAATGTATCCAGGAGTGTTGGACTTATGAATCCATCTCTCCAACTGCGGTGCAATGGGATGGGTCTAATATAATGGGAATAATAATACAATTCAAAATCATTGCTTTAGATAGAAATTGGAATTCTTTCCCTAATGTGACAATTTGCCAGTTTCTAGTTTGCGTATGTATAGAGGGTATTACCAGAGAATACCGGAAATTAGTCCTTTTTAAATCAAATTCTATACGTATTGACTCTTTTTTACAAAAAAACATAAATTGATTTTGAAAGATTGTTATTTTATCTGGTACACGCAGTTTTAAATTTTTTCAAAACTAAGTGTACTTTTAATATACTCATGTTATACCGTTGATCGTTGGCAGATTTGTTCAATTTTCAAACGATAGATTTTATTAAACAACACAAATTTCAAATCATATAAATAATAAATTAATACATAATCTGATCAACACAGTATTAAAATTTTTAATTTAAGTTAAATTAAAATCATTCAAAAATAAATCCGAGAACGTGTTTTGTGACAAAAATACCTCAGTTTTCTATTTATTTAAGGTCTTACAAACTAAAATATTACAATTTTTGTTACACACTTATTTTGTTTACATATTATTGAAAAATTATAAATACCTTTCATCAAAAAATATTTACAAGAAGTACACGATATTTTTTAATAATTTATATTGTGCGTTTTGATCATTTTTATTGCTTACTTGAATGTTGGTATATATTAAAGCAAGTTTTTAATTAAATAAATCGATATTCAATTTTAAATTTTAAAAATTTGATACGGGGAATAATCGATCTTTCTCATTGGAATCTCCCTGTACAGTTGCAAGCATTTTTAAACTTTTATTCTTAGCTGCTGGTCAATCGCTCTTAAGAACTGCTCGTTTGTAGCATTTATAACAATCGAGGTGTTCATTTCTATATGTTTATTAATCAAATCTACGGCTTCAAGATAAAAATCTGACACTCTCTGAGCCTTTTCCTAAATTTGGGGAAGTGCTAAGTAGACACTAGACAAATAGATATTGATATTACTCTGCGCATAATATGGCCATGAAAAGGGGTTCTGATCGAAGATAATTGGGTTGCTTCAATTGAAGGAAAGGGTCCTTTTACCTAGGTTTATTCCCAGGGAATACAGAATTGAGGTTGAGACCTTCAGATGTGATCCTTACGAAGAATGTGGGATTCGGGGGGCTTATTAAAATGTCTCTTTCGAGAAATAGAGAATGTCAAGAAATATTCTTTTTACAGAAAACCTAAAAGGCCAGGGTCTATAACGAACAATTTTACGTCCGTGATGGTAACGGTGTGGAGGGTCTCAAACAAATTTCAAACAAACGGTTTTTAATTAATAAAATACCACGAACCCTTCAATACATTTAAGAATATTATTATAATCTTATTTTATCGAATTAATAATATTCAGTATATATGCGGCACGTTCTGGAGTGCGATACTCTCAGTATAGCACTGGTATAAGAACACCGTTCAGAATTAAAACTTTGCTTTAAATGGCTGAATCGACCAAATGAAATTGACCAAATCTGAATAGCCAGGTACTTCATCATCTTCGTCTTTCTTATCCCCTTTTCCCTCCCCACTACCTTCAACATGCTCAGATTGGGGATGACAGTCTCACTGGCTCCAGACGAGAGCAGTTGGGACTATTGTGCTAAATTTAAATAAACATTAAAAATAATCAAATTAAGCGTTGTCTAAAATTCAATTATGTGAAAAATATTTCTAGAATGTACGAGGAAGGCATAATAATATTAGAAACGCGGTAAGAATATTAAGTAAGGAGAGTCCCAACTGCTGCAGTGAGACTATGGCATCCCCATCGATGGTATGTTTTGAAGGGAGTTGAGAAAGGAAAAAGATGGGGAAGAGAATGGTGGGGAAGTACTTAGCTATTCACGGATAAAGCCATTTCGAGCAACGTTTCACTCCTGAACAATGGGCTTTCACCAGGGCGATACTGAGAGTATCGTCCATTCTGGAAAGTGCCGCAAATATTCATACTTTATTTTTAATTATTTAATTGTGAAGCAACATAAAATAATTAAATAAAATTTACTTGCACGGCCTCCAGATTTGTAGTCGAAAGTGTAACCCCTCGACCATAGAGGCTGACTGGCGGCATCTTATCTGCCTAACCCGGTAGCTAAGTGATATAATGGTGAGTTATTTATTTTATTTTTCTAGTGATTATAGACTATCGTTCACTTTTTCACTTACGAACATTGGACAAGAATTTTGCCCAAAGTGGACGCAACTAATATCACGTTTAATTATGGTGATTTATTTTTTCCCTACCTCCTTCTTAAGCCAACGTTTCGGACGGCATTACACATCTGCCCTGACGATGGACACTGTAATTCTGTCTGAAACGTTGGCTTGATAATGAGGTAGAGCAACGCGGCATAATATCCCAAAAATAAATCACGATAATAGTTTTTGTCTTCAAAATACAAATAATATCATGTGTGTTCAATTAGCATACCGTATGACGGTTTTAATACACAACGTAATACGTAATTAGGTAAACGAATAAACAAATTAAGGACTGTAGGTAAAAGCGTTGATTATAATATTATGTTTTCATTTGCTTGGCTTCCTGTATTAATTAAGTTGGCAAATAAGCAAATCAGAAATATCTGTGTTACGTCTTCAATACCTTGATTAATAAGTCACTGGAATAGGAAGCCTAGGAAGTGTGGATACTATAGGCGCATATTTCCAATACCCCAGATAAATAAAAGAGTAGCTAATTTAGATCCGCTGAATCTTTGAAAAATTGGGGTATAAAATTTCGTCCTATTTGCAATATTTAAATTCATTTTATATTTAGATTAATTATATTCTATGGACTCTTTTACTTTCAATTTTACGTCTGTGTCACCTTTTACCTTAATTTTTATACATAAAAAATGTCTTTGTATCAATTTGTCTAGGCTTTCACGAGAAGCAAACGTGTCATGTATGAAATTTATTGTGATCACTTCCTTGCTAAAATTCAAGCATTCCATTTCTAAAAGCTATTATCTAAAATCATCTCAACTTTATTGCTAGTTCATCTGAACTATTTATAGGCAATTAAATAATGGACAAGTAATCTAACACAGGTGTATTATAATTCGTATAATCCGCTCAATACTGTACGACAACCTACTTGTTTGAAAGAAGAAATAAGTATTTGAGCTCGTTTTTCGTCTGACTCTAGACCTACAGAGATCTACAAGGGAACTCACAAATATAACTCTACTATCTTAATCACATCAAGCAGAGTAACAAATACAATATTACCCAACTAAGTATTTAAGGGAAGTTTGATAGAAGACGTAATAGAGTAAACTGCAATAATTTGGCTATAGTACCTTACTTGGTGATAGTTTATTGTCTAAAACCGAGTAACTTGAATTCTGTTTTGCCTTCAATTCCATATATGTAAGAGGGGTAAAAATTATTTATTGATTGGTATATTTATACCACAATATCACTGAAAAGCTCTAACACTCAAGTGCTTCGCTTCTTTATCGACATGAACCAATTTAACAGTTCTCTGAAGTTCGCTGTCGGTGGGAATCCACACATAATTTTGATTTTGGTAACTCTTTTGAAATACAGTAGTTTATTGGTGCAAACATTATTATTTCGTGAGTGCTTATTTGATATGGAAAAACTAACGAGAAACTAATGTTAACGATGACGTCTGTGGAAGCTTAGAAAAGTGAATTTATATTTATAAATGTATTTAGAATTTATGGTTTTGAACATAAAACCAGATATAAAAAGAAAAACACTTTTGAAAATAAAATCATAATCTCCCTAACTTGGTGATATAGGTCGGTACTTATTACATAATGTATAAAATTCCTTGAAATTCTTACCTGAAATAGAAACGATAAATTCACCAAGTTACATTTAATATATCACCAAGTTACCTCATCTCACCAGGAGAGCTCATTTGTGTGTTTTTTTTAAGTTTTTAAAACTTCAAGTATCTCAGAATATATATTTGAGAAAGCAAATTATTTTGACTTTCATATATCCTATAAAGAATTTATATGATATAATTGAACATAACGAAGATAATATGGGGTTTCTGTATTAAAAAAAAACATCGTATCACATTATTGTAGTGCTCGCCAAACTTTAAAACCGGTTTGAACACTGAACAACCCATTCTCGCGCAGTTACTGACTTTATAACGAACGTAAGTGAGAAAGAAAGATGCGTAAAATCATATGTGCGACAGAGAAAGGCGTGAGCGGGGAGGCATGCCACTTTTTTTTTACCTTGAACTCGACCAGGTCTGTTTACTTTACCTCAATTTGCCCTGTAAGAAAACATATATTATGTCTTTAAAACCTGCGTGAGTCATGCGAAGGCGGTTCCGGATAACTCAAATCATCACCGATGATACTCGTCCTTCGATAGGAGAGGGTACCAGAGGAATAAGAGTTTTAGACAAAATGAAAGTGCGTAAAAAGGCTATTTGTGTAAAAGAGACTGACTAATTTATACGTTTTAAGACTTTTATGTTGAATTGTCTTCCTTTATCATGCCGCTTCAGACGCTCGTGTCTGGAAAAGGTTTTATGCATATTCTCTCTGACCTTTCAGGAGAAATAAAACTGACGTGCGTCGGGACAGGCATAATAAATCTCCTGAAGTTTCCCTGAAAGTCCTGAAACATGTACTTTTACATATTTTTCAGGCAGGATTTTTCTCCGCGTTTTAAAATTCAAGGCAAATTTCTGGGCATTAGAAAGGAACTCATTTAAATCTCCCCCGGGTCATGTTTCGAGGCAGTGAAACTTTTAATGATATTACGTTTTTTATACACGCCTTTCCAGATATACATCATACTCCCAAACAAAGTGGGGACAAACTAAATTAGTCATTACCATGACGTAAGTAGGCACTCGAGGTTATCGAGCCAAGAAACACATTCACCAATATATTTTTTTCTCTTTTATTTTGTTTTTTTTTTTTTATATCATAGAAATACTATAATATTAAAAAAACATACACTGTATATACTGGTTACTGTGATGAGAGAGTTCATAGATAATTTTTTCATGATACTTTTGGTTTGTTTCTTTATAATGTCCTCTTTTTAATTTATATCTATTTAGTAATTACCGGGTGATGTGCGTAGTTTATATATTATGTGACTTTGTATGTGTGAGTACTTTTGTAGGTGTGAGAAGTGGTGATGTATGCGCATAAGTTAACGAGCTCAAAAACTTATTAATGGGATATGTATGCGCATTCAACCGTTTATATAAAAAATGATGTTTTTTTTCAATTTGGACAGTGAATCGAAGATAATGTCGATGTTAGAGTTTAGCCAGATAATTTTGAACGTATGAAGAGCACGGTTAATGGGCAAATTAGAAGCTGCATTTGTTTTGTAATTGAGCAGGTGAAATATTGATATTTGGCGTCTAACATGACGTACAGTTAAAATTGATTAGGGAAAAAAGTTCGGTACGGTCGATTTCATTATTTAAAATTCTGTATATAAATGTTTTATTCAGAGCATTCTCGCCTTTGTTGCGAATATTGTTGTGCATTCAAAGTCATTGTTGAATTTAAAGGTAAGATATTTTATAAATTTGTTTTGAATATGTTATATGCTATCTATGTACAGTTTTGTATTGCCGATTCCATATTGGCGAAACATATTCCAGTTAACTTCTGACTAATGCAAAATTTACTAACATTACTACTATAATAATTAAATTATCTAAAAAAAAAAAAATTATTTTTTATTATTAGGTATGTTTATTTAGTATGTTTATTTTTCTTTTTAAAAATATTTCAATTAACAAATCTTACAAAACTGATTAATCAGTTTGATTGTTAAAACTCTCATTTTTCCTAATTATTTGCTTACAATAATAATATAATGCTATTAACTTAATCATTTATTCCGTGATATTTAATAATTACTTAATAGTACAATACTTAATAATAAAATACTTAACTAATTTTTATAATCCTTTTGATCTTAATATACGATAGTAATTGTTTTATTTT
This sequence comes from Limnephilus auricula, assembly GCA_951813805.1. NCBI lineage: Eukaryota > Metazoa > Arthropoda > Insecta > Trichoptera > Limnephilidae > Limnephilus > Limnephilus auricula. Next base: position 43,657,361 of record OX638389.1, on the reverse strand, counting down.
TAACAATGGTTCACAGATCTAGGTATTTGTTCACAATATTATTTGTTTTCAATATTATTTGTTCTGTGAAAATTGTATTGTGGTATTTCTCCATAATATTATTTTTTTTCATGTTCCACTGAGGTATAATGACTAATGACAGTAATGACCTTACTTTTGTTTTGATTTTTGAATAAGATATCTCATTTTTAATGTCTTCAGGTCAAACGTTAAATATTTCCGGAATTTTATGCATTTTTGTTTTATCACCGTATACATTTTGAGATATATTAATAATAAACATTTGTGCTTCTCTATACGTAGTAGGGTAGTTGTGGTTATTTATCTGTCAAATACTCTACGTTTCAACATTCCATTTATTATTCTGTATTATTATTCGGCATTAAATACATAATACGTAACAATTTCTAGACATTTTGTTTTTTACGAGTTTATTTTTTTATACATTTGTTACATATTTCGCTACCGGTTCCGATACCATTAAAACATTTATTAATTATATTATAATTAAAAAATATTATTATTATTAAAACGCGATATTATATTATTAAAAGGAACTCTTAAAACTAACTTAAAAGTCCAGAAATTATTTAATATTGCTGGCTAAGTGTAGTGGTGGTGAAGAATTGGTGAAGTGAGAGTGGGGGGAGTTAAAATAAGGGGTAACTGGACAACTCAGAAACATGCAACTTCAACAACTCCTTTAAAAAGTCATTAAAAGTTATTAAAATTGGTTGCATTCTTCGACCAAGTATAATCGTGGCATTATATAAAGTTATGGGCTTTATTAATTTTTTTTCATAACTTTAAAGGAATTTTCGAAGATGTTTTGAAATTTGAAATGCCACATTGTTGTGTTGTCGTGGAATCAAAATAAAAATTCACGGTTAGCTAATAATAAGACCATTAGAAACAATTTCGAAAAGATCAGAATAATATATATGTACTTTACAATGTAATGAATGTCACACAATGGAACATGAAACGCGTTTAATGAATTTAAGGAAGAACTTTTGTTGGAAATTGTCCTTAGTTATAAAGAAAAAAAAAATTAAAACGTAACAAAACTGGCGATTTGCCTAGATTCTTTAGATGTCTTTATCCATAAAAATGGAACTAATCGGTGAAAAATATGAATTATGTCTTATCTACCTTTAAAAGAAATATGTTTGAAAACTAACAATAAGATATAAGAGTAACAAAGGCATTTGCTAACTATATCGCAGATCGCATCCTCCCTTGCGGAAAACGTTAGTATCTACTATGTATGTAAGTTTAAATGCGGGTCGGGGAACGCGTGATGCATTTAAAATGCATAATCTAAAGCCGAGGTGCAGTTTGCTCCCGTTTGGGACAATTCTTATACCGCAGAAATGCACCGCTGTAATGCAATTTAGAATAATTCTAGGTGCAATAGGCCAAGAACAAGGCAATGCCAACCAAAATAATTGCTAAGAAGAATTTTCCGTTTGTAAACCATTCCATTTACATAAAATTAGGATAATTTTCTATAAACTTTCCTAACGCTAATTGTAATTTCATTTTACGTAAATCTTTTTTTTTTTCAGAATATGGTACAATAACGAGTTTTTTGAAATTTTCAACAGCATTTGAAAACCGATCGACTATCAATCGCATCCTTCCCTTAAACTTCAAACTTTCTTGTGCTGGTTCTCATCACTATTAAAATTAAAATATACTTTAATATTTAACTCATCATTAAATGAAGACTGATCACAGAGGATTGGTATATTCTAATGTATTTTTATTTACTCATTAATTCCCATACTGACAGTCCTGCATTATTGAAATTGATTTCTAATAAAGTCATCAGAACTAACAATGTATATTTCGCTGCAACAATAGTGTAAAAACCATTTCTTTTATATACTCCCTTATGACGCTTAGGTAACCTATATGCAGAGATAACAGAAATTTTTAATAGCACCATCAGAACTTCCAAAAGATCATTTCACATATTTTTTTAAAAACAGTTATTACATTTTAAATCTTATTAGTTTATTTGTCTTGTAATCCTTTTTATGTAAAATATGTTTTATTTTGTATTTAAGGGATATTATATCATAAATAAATAAATAATAAAGATTTAATAATAAAGAATAATAAAGTTCTTTGTAATTCACCCGACATAGGTAGAGTTTTACAATAACTGTTCACTGAACAAAAAACTACCGGATCATCTTGTTATCGTGCACACTTCTTGCTTCATCGACATACTCGTAAATGCATTGTACCATTATATACTCACTATTGTTCAGACCATTGAAATGATCAGACTAAAGTAATTTTTTTTTTTTAATGAAATAATATTTCTATGTCGGAACCACTTATATATTTTATTTACGTCGACCGGTTTCAGAACGATGGTTCCTTCCTCAGGGCAAACATATAATAACTTTAAATTAAAATAACTTTACATTACAAAACAGTGGATGGGCACAATGTATTAATAAATGTTGTGGTAGGGGTTGGGAAATGGCTAGGTATTAGTTAAGAGTGGGGGGAGGATATAGAACGGTTAGTGGAAGGGAAAATGTCTAAGATAGAACTGTAAGATATATTTTTTTGTTTGGACGCATTATTATTATCATATGTAAAAAAAATTATAAATGGAAAGATAAATTATAAATATATTATATTGGAAGCACATCTTCAAAATTCGCAGAACGAATGATCACAATATACATTACAACAAGGGACCTAAACCATTTCATATAGAAAGAAAAGGTCTCAGATTAAATTTACTAGAACAATTAGAAATCAATTAACGAACGAATGACCCAAATTTAACATTATTTAATAAAGTAACGAAATAAATATATTCCCCTCTTATCAGTATATTTACAAAACATTAACAATATTCTCTGCAATAACGTCATTATTAAACAATTAAGAACATATTAACAGTTTTTAAATAACCTTAAGGGAGAATCTATTAATCACCTTCAAAATAATATACATAAATACATAAGGTCTAAATGTGAAACAACCACAGTTTGAAAATGGCCTTGTAAGCCGAAACAGCTGCCACAATAATAAGAAAACTAAAACTCCTGCAGAACTTAATAATAAATATTGTTTTTTTTTACTTTAATTTAAATTAAACTAAAAAATAAATAAATAGAGTTGTAACGAATTAAACACAAAAAGAATAAATAAATTCTCGTATTTATTTTTCTAAAGCATCTTAGTTATCTAAGCGTTTTCCTATTTGTTTAATGATAAGGTATTGTATGAAGATTATTTATTCATGTTTTTTTTTTCAAAACTATGATTATTTGTAATGATATATCGGCGAAACCAGAAAAAAAATATTGACAAAGACACTTAAAATATTATTTGATTCTAATGTCAAAATTACGAGTTGATTTCCGATCAACTTTTAGCAAAACAAATATAATTACATTCAAAAGTATAATGTATTTTTATTTATTTTGGAATAACTTGATGAGTAAAACCTCAAATTGTAATATTTAGTTATTAAAAATAATATTACTATTTCTCAAATTATTCATAAAGATAGCAGTCAATTTTAAATGCGACCGATTCTTTTTCTAATTTTTCTGTTTCAAATTTTCATTTCAGTCGCTAATATTGCCTTAAATGATTAATTAAGTTACACCGCATAAAAAAAAATCTGCCCGCAGATATTAAACTGCACATCACCAAATAGTAATAATTATTGTTTTTAAATTTATAAACCAGTAATATTGCGATCACACTACCACTGAAAATATTGACAAAACACTTTGCATAACTTTTTAATTGGTTTTTATTCAAACAGTTCACTTCAGAGAGAGTAATTAATCAAACAAACTATTCGGTGCATATTTTGAATAAATTGGGTCTCAAAATTTTGCACGTGCCAAGTACCACTTCTGTTGACTGAATAAATTGTGTTTGTTTCTCGGCGCTCCCATGTTTGTGAAATAATTCAAACCTGAATGGAAAATTATTTACTCTGGCCCGTATTTTTCCTCAGTAAAATCTTCATAATAAATAACAACTTAGGTTAACGCAGGTACTTAAGTTTTAAATGTGTTTTTCTTTACCTTTCCTAGAAGGTTCCTTTTAGGAAAGCGGGCTCTTAAACATACATCGTAAGGACTAAAAAATTATTTCAGTGAGCGATGTTTTGAAGATCCCATTGATGTTATATTAGCTCCAAACATGAGGCCTTGGGGAAAATATTTCCCCCAGGGCCTACGTCTTCTTTGGGTAAGCTGTATGGAGGGTCTTTTTATGGAAAGGAAGGAGAGGAAGTTCTAGGACGGAAAAAGGTATGAGGGAAAGGTAGGAATCTAGACATATGAATCCTTCCCTTGCGGTACAAGGCGATGGGTCAACGCAGCCACGCAGATGTTGGGCAAACAGTCACCAAACATAGCGAACCACTTGGTGTGACCTATGCCAGTCGTGCTGAATATCCAATAAATGGTTCCCGGGGCAGCGATACCCACACTGAAATAAATATAAGTATAGATATCGTCGTTTTCGATGTCCCGGGGAGTAGAATTCTCACATAGCAGCCGGATCAATCGAATCGGTTAACGTAGGCTTTAAAAATAACAATTAATTCAATAAAATCCTTGTAAATGTATCGACGAAGTCAATGATTTACTAGACAGATTTGATGAATTGTGGAAACCAATTTTTTTCATATACTAACATAATATTACAAAATATGCTTTAGCTGAGGAGTCGGGAGCAGTCATACTCTCGTAGCAATAAAAAATCTCAAATTAGTGATTTTGTGAGTTGAAATTAATGTAAATCTGCTGATTGCTAAATAACGCAGAAGCTGTATTAAGATGCATTTAATTTTTTTTTTATATTGAATACCTTACAAGAGTCCCAACTGCTTCCGCCTGGAGCCAGTGAGACTATGGCATCCCCAATTGGTGTGTGTTATGAGGCTGAAGGTAAGTGGGAAAGGGAAGGAGACGAGGAAGAGGAAGGTGAGGGTGTGCCTAGCTATTCAGATCTAGTCACTAAACACGGTTAAAGCCATTTCAAGCAACGTTTCAATTCTGAATGGTGGTCTTACATCAGGGCGATATTAAGAGTATCTTCCACTCTGGGACGTGCCGCAAATATACTATATATTATTTTAAATAATTAAGTGTGAAATAACACAAATCAATTAAATGAAATTTATTTGCGCACGCCGGGTTCGAACCCGCGACCTTCGGAATGGCTGTCCAACGCTTTACCGCTGGACTATGCCGGCCGTCAATAAGGAGATTAAATAAACATTCATGCAGTTTAACTTTTATAAGCACTTAAATTTAACAGAATAGCTTGGAAACACAAAGGTTTTTTAAATGTTTTCCAGCAAGAAGAAAATAACATTTTCACTTATTTGACTAGAAATTCATTTTACTTGATTTTGAACTAAATACATTTTACATTACACTATAGGTAATTCAATATTATTTAAGGTTAGTAGAATCTAAGTACAATGGTATTACGAACGACAATCGAAACAGAACAGTGGTTCTGTTCAAAACCGCTTTCATTCAGAAGCATGGTCCAATGAAATGTGTTTCACTGCGTCAACTAAATGGATATTGCCAGCACAGAGAATCAAATTATAAGTAGTTCCTACAGTTTTCAAGCGGATTATTGTCAATAACAAGTAAATACATGTAGTTTTTAAGAGAGTCATAAATCAATAATACGAATATATACCTACTCAGTTATTTAAATAAGTATAGTTTTAAGTCACCAGTAATGTCTTAGTGTTACGTGACTAGTAATTAATTTTACTTACAAGTCACAGTTATCAATTTTAGTTATATATAATGCATATTATGTTGATTGTACAGATGAAATTGTAAAGCGCCCTTTAGGTGATTTTCTCACAAAACGGCGCTATATAAATTATCCGAACATTATTATTATTAACAAGACAAAGGTGATTTCTCAACTCTTATCAAAAACATTAACATAAAAGAACGGGAATATAATTATCATACAAAAAATGTCACGGTAAACATTATTTTTGGTTAAATGTTTTTAAACATAATAGAAATCACAATAATAAATTTATTAATCTTTTAAGATTTGATTTAAAACATCAATTTACCGAAAGGTATTTTTTTTAAAATATAATATTAGTGTTCACATAAAATTATTAATATTTATACATAATAATATAATTTATGAACTTTTTATTATGTTGTGTGTAAGGTAGGTTTATGAAGGTGGAACAGTGGTTGGGTAATGTTGTATGTTTCGTGAACACCTCACTAGGAGATTCTGTGCTGAGGTGTTTACGTGGTTATGTTTAAGTGTGACAAGTATTTATGTGTTGTAGTAGAAAGTTTCTTCTTTATTTATTTTTTTAATTAGTGATTATTTTAAACTGATTATTTATTAAAAAAAAATATCCATCTATATATTTATTTTAAGTATATGTATAGTTGGTATATTCTCGAAAAATATATTTAGTTATATTACACTTTTTTATAGTTTGTTTATGTTTGGTTTGGAGTTATTATGTTTTGATTGAAGTGAAAATCTTGATTTTTGATCCAGGCTGAGATATGAGCTTTTTGGTAAATTGTTAATTTCCGATGAAATGTTAAATTATTAACAAAACTTTTTGTTCGGGCTAACAACTACTTGTAAAGTCGCACCACAAAGTGTACACCCTCTAGAAAGTTTAAATTTTAGTTTGACTGTTCGTGTTCCGGGAATAATTTCATCCAGTTGTTATACATGTTATACAAAATTGTTTTGCCTTTTACACGATCCTAAAAGTAATAGAAAAGTTTTCTTCCCCAAAATAAAACACTGGCCATTTAAATAATATTGAATAGGTCTCGATGTTTTAGATTCAACTTAGTATCACCTCAGGAAAGTAGTTTTGTTTGTCTTAAAATGAAAAAAAAAAACAAATTATTTGAGAAGGAAAATTGTTCGTATGGCCAGCGCGATTCTGAGGGGTTGGAATTGGGGGTGGGCGGTATGTAAGGGAGGGTAGGGGACAAATAATAGGGGAAGGCGAGGTCTTGTGCCAAATCCACACAAGAAGGCTCTATTATGAAGTCAACACGTTTTTAGGAAGAAAGCCACGACGAAACTCTTAATAAGATGTCTTTGTTGTTTAGAAGGAAGTCATCGGCACTGCGGGATTGTGTGGGGACTCGGGATGCTGCCAGATAGCATGTCACTTGTGAAAATCTATGTGACACACCTTATATAATATGTTTACTCAGAATGTGGTTAGTTACATTTTTTTGTCAGTTTCCACAAAAAACTAGTATATATTTATATGGAAATAGTTTTAAATTAAGATTTTTTTTAAGGTAAATATCAAAGAAAATCTTTTCAGAAACCCTTTTATTTTTTATTTAACATTATCTGCACACAGGAGGCCCTGAAGATAATAATTCCTCTCACAGCCTATATCATCGTTAGGGATGCTGTGTTGAGGGTCATTTTCGAAAAGGGAGGAGTAGAAGTTCTGGGAAGGAACAAGTTATAAGGGGTGGGTAGGAAACGGGTGGTCAGTGTGTCCAGGAGTAACTGCCTTATGCCGAATGATGGGTGCAACCTACTGGCGATGTTCCGAGAAAGATCAAAAGGTCTCCTTCAAGCAGTTTCTCGATCCGGCCTGCAATGCAGTCGGTGAACCGGACAAATCTCCCTATGAACCCGGGTACCCCTGCTAAGTCACGAAACGTAGCGAAACACTTAGGGTGACCTGTGGCTGAGGTGTTGGTTATCCAAAACTGGTTCCCGGAGTGGCGGTACCCATACCCACCTCACAAATTGAATATATATAAACACTAATATTTGTTTGTTTGTTCGTATTTTATGCGCTGCCATACCGTTCATCCCATTGCGATGAAACTTTGGGGATTTGATATGTGCATGAGCTCTGGCGATATGAAATTATTTCCTGTACTTTTTTGTTAATTTTTTTTTTCGATGTTATTAAAATTTGATGAGTTGTTGTGAACGTGCTTACAAAGATTGCGACGAAAATTTGGGGAGTTATTGTGAACATGCCCGCAAAAGTTTCTGTATAGCACCATATAGAAACATTTCTATATTGGTGAGCTCTAAGTAATGAAATTTGCAAAATTCAAAGAGTCACACGCGAGTTGTTTGAAAAATGGGTGTATTTTATGGAGTTTAGCGGCAGAGAAAAAAGGCGGGGGACGATCGAGGGGGGAGGCGGAGAAAGTGGAAAAGGAATGCCTGAGGGGAGGGAGTTCGCGAATAGGGGGACAGCGGAAGAGGGGTGGGGGAACGCGGGGAAGTTGAAAGGAAAACGCAGGAGAGGAAAGGGACGCGGGAGGGGAAGAGGAGTCGAAGGGGAACGGGGACGAATGGGAAAGGACGCGCAGGGAAAAACCATTTCTTTATTTAAGTAGCATTAGCAACGCATGCCGAGTATCAGCTAGTTTTTGTATATAAGTACCTACTCAGTGCTTGTGGTAAGATACCCGATTTCATTGTCATTTTGAAAATATACGTAAAACCAAAATTAACTAGACATATTTCTAGTCTCAACCTCATGAAAAATCACTCTCCAAAATCGAAACGGTTGCTAGAAACAGCGCTTGCGCAACCGCATCTGGGTAGGAAGTAGTAAGAACTGTTAAAATAAAATTATTATTTTGAAGAGTTATAATAAAAGCATGTTACCTTCGATCACCTGACTGTAGCAGTGTTCCAATTTTCTGAGTTGAAAAAAAATCATCTAAATAAATTTTGTTTCTCGAGCTGATTACAGCATTGATATGAAAAAGGCAATACTCGGAATCATTAAAAATCTAAAATAACATCCACAGTTCAGAAAGGATTGAAAACAACAAAGTTCTGAGAAGGACTGAAAAGAGAAACAAACAAAGAAAATGGGTGACTGGACAACTTAACAATGTGGCACTTCATCACTCCTTTGAAATGACAGAAAATAATGAAAAAAAACTGGGTTAAATAGTTTACGTCATGTTTTTTTACGGATGTTTTTTTAACACTCGATGACTTTTAAAACTTGTTAGAGTTGTCATGGAACCGAGAATTTTTGTTGGTACCAACTAACCTATTTTATCAAACAGAAAAAATCAGAATACCTTTTTTTGTAAAATAATTTTATATAAATAACCTTATGTTAACCATTGGATTCTCTCTTGTGATCAGAATTCTGGCTAATTAATGCTGATTGTTATTTGGGCTAATGACACATCTAATCATTTCTGTATTCGTACAAATTTTAAGTTAGTTTTAAGTTTGCTAGTGAATGACACGGATGTGTCGAAACCGGTAGCAGAAAAATTTAAATTTAAGTAAAAATTTACACGGAAAGTAAAAGTCATCAAAACAACAAAATGATTAAGTTCCTACATTATTTCTTCTTCTTCTTTCGTATGGTGGGGGGTCAGAGGGGGACATTATGTACATTACTATATATTACGTTTGTTGGCTCTTCGGGTCACATGGTCTCGTTGCCGAGTTGTACCGAAGGTAAATGTTCGTAGTTATTAGAGTTCAGCAGCTCCGGAGATCAAAACTGGCTTTCAGCCTGGAAGGACGTTTGTCCCCAGAAGTACGAGTATTATTATAAATTACGATTCGTCAATAAACAGTCACCGTGTTATAAAAACCTGAATCTTTTCAATAAGCATCCCCTCCCATGAGAATACAGATCCCCGTTTTTTGTAGATACATGTTTTTTTAATAATATTATTTATAGTGTGGTTAACATGGTTCAGAATCCAGTGGCTGAAATTCTACCGTGGATAATACTATCTCGCCAACGAGACTCGAGAGAATTGTACTCGACAAAACGTAAAAAGTACTTAACAGAGCTTGTAAACCATATTATAAGACCTTCACGTAGATTGTTCGTATCTGCAAGTTACCATGCACTTTTATAGAACACCTTCAGTGTTATTTCAATTTTATTGAAATATATTACAGGGGTGTTTTTAATATATAAATTGTATACATTGTGTTAAGTGATTACAGTGATTCCTGGCACTATTTGGAGTAAAAAAGGTAAATAAAATTTTGGGTCTCAGGTGAAAAAAATATATTTATTTTTTTAAACCTAAAAAAAAATATTATTTTACATTCAACCGAGTAAAAAAAAACCTCACCCGACTCTAATGTCCTACACCTACTTATCTTGAGTTGAAAAAAAAAATCAAAAACTTTTCCAGAGTCTAAAAATTTATTTACGTTTTTTACTCCAAATAAGTCAAGAAAATTAAATTTTTAATTTGTTGGAATAACTTTTGAAGGTTATGCATGCCAACGTGATATTTAATCAGTGATGAAGACGATAATATTAATAGATCTGAACGAAAAATGAAAAAGAATAAGATACAGAAAATCAATTAATTTCTTAAATCTAATGTTAGTAAAACAAGGAATGTATACCAGAACATAGTTGTAGATAAGAATTTTCCCTGCCTACCCATTTGAATTAATGTCGCGATGGTCAATAAAAAGTAAACGACATCTGCGTTCCGTTTTTTGGGCAGCTAACCATATGTTGGTGGCTGCCGGATTTCGGTGCCTCGGTATTGAAATTCAGTAGGCGAATCCGGAGACGTCTTCGTTATGTACTATGTTGGATACCAGCAACCTATAATAAATCTGTTCTCCAGTTCTCAAATACAGTTCTCTTCCTATACTTATATCCTTCACTTCTCAATAACAGGATTGATCGATAATAGGGATAAAGACGGAATGATGGGTCATTAACTTTTCCCCGATTTCAACAGCGATTCCTTAAAGTGTATATTTCTTCAGTCAGAGAATAATTTTATTCAGGAAGCTTTCCGATTGTTCCGATGTTCTCCCACTTTCTATCAGCCATATGTAATTTGCTTTTTAAGAGGGTCTATTTTATGCTTACTGTATTACTATTTGAATCCATTATATACCTTAGGTGCGAGGAAGATATGAAAACGTTGTACAACCTCTGCACCACCCCGGCTTAGTATGCCATACCTAATAATTGAATGGCGATGATAATTATTTTAGACAACACTTGCTGCAATCGAGTCAGCATAAAATTATAGAAAATATGAGACGATGTATGTATGTGAAGGAAGCAAGGAATGTGAGCCAGACCACATCTGTGTGGCATTTCGTACTCTCCTTGTCTAATTATTAAATGAGAATATACATAGTTCCTGGCGAGATGTCAATTATCCAGTATCTATGCACCTCTCACTAACCATATCAACTTGCTGGAAAAACATTTCAGTTTTGGAATAATGACAAGAAAAATATCAAATTCGAGTGCATTTGTTTTTGCAAACCAGAAGAAGAATAAGCACTACCTTGGAAGCAAGTGGTTGGAGTTTTTCGTGTTCATAATCTCGTCTTTGAACTAAAAATAAGATATTTTACCACTTCGAGAGCAAACAAAATTATTTTTTACTTATCTTTGTTGTTGTGGCAATAATTGAAACAATTAAAACTATATTGTAATTATGTTGTGTCCTCCTTGTGTACTTGGTAAGTGATTGGTTATCTTTCCTTGCATCCCTATTTATTCCTACACATATTGTCATACAATTCCAGCAACAGCATTTCGTTTCCTTTCATGCTTACTATTTACAGTCCATTCCTGTGGTGTTTGCAACACTACCTGTTACTCTATGATAGATGGACGGGCCGTATAACCGCCGTATAACCGCCGAGCAACGTCCCGAACGTTGACGGAATTGTGACCCGAAGTGGGTCATTTCAAGACAGCGCGTTAGCGAGCGCTGCTCCGGGCTTCCATTAATAATCTTACCGCCAGCTAGGCTGGACGTTTACTTTATAACCATTTATTTTGTATTCAATAAACGACGATCTCGTATAACGAACCTCTATTGTATTTATTACATATTCTCAGTGTGTAGTACTAAGGATAAGTTTGAGTCAGTATTCCAATCCAGTTCCTGAACGCTACAATTTTCAAGTGCGTCTGAAGCTGTAATTCGAAGCAGTTTCGTATGCAACAATTCTTATCTAAAAAACAGATTCGAAAATAGACCACAAACAGACATAAGAAGTCTTCTTCCGTTTCACTGTATAATTTAATCCCATCTAGTAGACATTCAAACAATCTACCCGTATAAAGCAATAGCGAATCTAGTCAGTCTTGAATGTTCACGTTAGGATAGACTTTAGACGTTTGCCTCCCGCGGCAGTGGTTGGCTGGTTGGCTGGAATCGATATGACTCTACCACGAAGCGATGTGATATTTGGTTTCAGGGGAACTAATCTAGCCCTCCAGCCTGCAGCGCCGAGGAAAAGGAGCTGCCTAGGAGACGAGAGATTGTATTATGTGCGAGACAAACTGGATGGAAGGTACATAAAACTTAATTGGAAAGGAAGATTTAGTTTTCATCTTCAACGAATGTCACTTTATCTTTAGAAATTCTTCTATTTACCTAGAAAATTTAATATGTTTTGCTGATGTGCTCATGCTTCTTCTCCAAATCTATTTTAAAATATGACAATTTTTTTATGGAAATATAAAACATTTCAAGTCACTGTAGCTATTTTATTTTTTGATTAACTTATATTATAAAACTTTTTTTTTATTAACGTCCTAAAATTTAAAATTTATTTTGAATTTAACTTTTCTTTTATATTCTTAGTTTTCACTACATTCGGTTTCCTCAGCACGCCGAATAATTGTGCATATCCATATTATGTTATATTTGTACTATCTTGTGATTAAAGGACGAACAAAATTTAAAAAAGCGTATTCATAGTAAAATCTTTATTTAAAATTTTATTTTAAAAGAACTAATGTATGTTTTTTTTTAATCTGTTTTATGTGAAAATTTAAATCGTTACCTTGCTAACTTTTATTTTATTGACTTGTTACGAAAATTCTGTAATATTTTTTTTACAATAGCTCCACACAAGAGGCCTGGAGGAAAATAACCCCCTCCAGGGCTTTTGTCATTTTGGGGATGCTGCGTGGGGTGTCTTTTTAAGAATGAAAGTAGAGGAAGCGCTGGGAAAGAAAAAGGTATAAGGGGTGGAGGTCAGTTTGTCCAGGAGTGACGGACGTACGAATCCATCCCTCCCACTACAGTGCAAGACGATATTCCGAGAGAGTCCTGCTTGAGAGGTCAAAACGTTTCCCTCAACCAGTCTCTCCCGATTCGGCCTGATACTCAGTTTGTCAGACGCATCCTCCGCCAAGACCCGGATGAGACCTTATAAAGCCGGGAACCTTTGCTAAGTCAAGGAACGTAACGAACCATTTAGGGTGACTTATGCAGAGCTTTTGACTATCCGACAAATGGTTCCCTGGGCGGTTTATTAGTTTATTAGTCTGTGACATTAACAAAAATCTATGTTAACTATTTTCTTTGTAAATTTTTTTTTTCTTTAAATAAAGCTCACTTATTTGTAGTAAAGTATATTGTAGTCATATTGCATTTTAAATCCTCCACGTGTTGATAATTTAAAAATAGTCGAATTACACATTAAAAAAAATAATATTATTACACTACCATGTAATTTTACACCCATACGTACTTTACTCTAATAGCTTAACCTGTAAATACTATACATATACTTAGATAAGCTATTCAGAGGGGTTCTTGTTACCAAGAATTATTACTCCCACAGGGCTGTTTACGTGATATAAGCAACCTATAGATAAACAAAGCATGCGATACATGTATCAAAGGATTTTGGAAGGATATCTACTCGTATAAACACTTAGAGGCAAATATAAAATAAAATGAAGTTTTAGAAGAAAAACACATAAAAGCTTATTATGAACTAAGGTAAACGATGTCATTAGAAAAATTTATGTTGTAACTAACGGTTTTTTCAATAACCATACAATTTAATAGAATGAAAAAATAAGAAAACTAATTTGACAAATTTTTAAAAGATTTTAGTTATAAATCGATGGTTTTAAGTATGTAGTAAGGTTGAAATATACAAATATTTGCAGTGGAGGGAACAGAAACAAAATAATAATTTGACTAACCCGCTGCGGACCTGAATTCGATCAATATATGAAAACGTCAATAACAGAGGACGCCTTATCCGTTTACAACAATCCGAAACTCTACAGACATTAGCATAATAATACTAATCAGATGTCATTATAGATTTTATAATTGAGTGATCATACAGGCCTGACAGCACCAATGACCATTTAGAAGAAATTATTTTTAGTAAAACATTACAATTTTATAATTAACTAAAAATGTAACTTTTAATTATTAAAACGATACTGTTTCAGAAAGTACAGCTGGAAGAAGTTAGTTGAAGAAGTTATTTTGAGTAAAATGTTACTATTTTATGATTATGATAAATAACTATTAAATAGTAAAACAATAAGGTTTTTTATTTACCATTACTAGTGATTACTCGATTTCGTTCATGTTTTATCCCTATTTTTAATATTTGTAAAAAACTGAAGAATAAAAACTATAAAACAAAATTTAATAAAAATAAAACAGTTTTTTGTTTTAAAACCACGATATTTATTAATTTAATTTACCGACCGGTTTCGCTTTACTCAAGCATTTTCAGGGTACAAATTAATACTCACTAAGAGGTTTAATTTGTACCCTGAAGATGCTTGAGTAAAGCGAAACCGGTCGGTAAAGTAAATGAATAAATATCGTGGTTTTAAAACAAAAAAGTGCTTTATTTTTATTAAATATGTTAAACCACAAAAAGATTGCTTTCTACAATAAAATAATTTAAAAACAAAAGTTTCATTTATTTGTTACCGTTTTAAGACGTCCGCGTCCATGTCATTAACTAGCTTTTTTAAGCGAATTATTAAAATTAAGTAGCAAGTAATCATTGTGAAATAAAACTCTTCACAAACGAATTGCCTAGAAAATGTTAAAAAAAAAGTTTCGTTGAAATAGACACCATTAGAGCTGAGAACTGACTTGATTATTATAGTTTTCTTCAAAATGCCAATGATTTAACAAACATGACAAGAGTTCATTTTTTTTTGTCATTTCTATAAATTGCACTAACCTTTTGATAAATCATAAACACAATAAAAATGTCAGTAAAATCTATCGAAGCAAACGTAGTTTTGCCAAACGAACGTGACGGATTAAGCGAGATACGCCATTGTTTGCTGTTTGTCTGTATGTTAAAGCAAGCAATGCTCTCTATTAGACTTGTCACGTGCTGCGCTATATGTACTATGCATGTTGTCATGCAGAGGTTAGGCAGTACAGACGCTACGTGAAAAGCACTGACAATGGCGTGACTCCATATAAATTAGATGCTTTTATCTTTCAACCAACCGCGACCACGTACACGTACATTTGACTTAACAAAATGCGCGACATACTGACATTTCGCTACTGCACGGCTCGCGGCTCACTGCTCGTAAGGTTCATTGTGTAATGTGTATGTTCAGCGTCGTCCTAGTTCTCATTACCACCGGTTCACGTTCAAACAATCAGCACGCGTTCGAGTTAATTACAGAGTTCATTATTGGAACGTCCCCTGTTTCCTTTGCCCTGCGACAGGGATCGCAAAATCAGTGCTAGCCAACTACCGCAAGCCAACCACCTGGCATTATCCTGTGGCTACAACTACCTACAAAAATACTACGTCTAACTCTCTGATAAAAATCCACATCGTAAGCAAGTAAGTAAGTAAGGCCAGCGTAGTCCAGGAGTAAGGCTTTGGACTCCCATTCCGAAGGTCGCGGGTTCGAGCCCGGCGTGCGCAAATAAATGTTATTTGTGTAATTTTACAATTAATTAAAAATAATATAAAATAAATTTGCGGCACTTTTCAGAGTGGAAGATAATCTCAGAAACGCCTTGGTGTAAGACCACCATTTAGAATTGAAACGTTGCTTAATAATGGCTTTAGCTGAGTTTAATAGCGTTTTATTACACGCTATTAAACACAGCTCCACAGAGAGAAAAAAACCTTATTTTTAAACACCTGGGGTCTCAAAAGTTGTGTATGTTCTGCAGCTATTCGGAAACGTAAAAATAAATGAAATTGGTATTCACTATTAGCTCGCTAAAATGGCCGGAAATTTTGAAAAAAAAACTATTTTGTGCTTCGTTCAAAAATAAAACGAATGGTCCATAGTTTATATTTTGTAGCAAACAAACAAATTTTTATTCCATAAATGTAGTCCAAAGAATGGATTTTTTTTTTTTGAAACATATGTTTTGTGTTTTTCTGGATAAAATTAAGATACTAAACAATAACTACCCTACATATTTTTAACAAAATACAACGAATAAAAAATAATGGATGCCCAATATTGAATGATAACATGTTATGACAAAAATAATTATTGTGAAAAAAATATTAATTGCCATAATTTAAAAATACATGTTTTAGGTGTTTTTTCTGATTACGAGACTAGATCTGAATAGCCAGGTACTTCCCCACCTTCATCCTCCAAATCTCCTTCCCATGCCAACTTACCTTCAGCCTCACAACATACCCCGATTGGGGAAGCCATAGTCTCACTGGCTCCAGACGGGAGCAGTTGCGTCTATTGTGAGGTATTCAAATAAAAAAAAAATACTGGCTTCCTTTGGCGCCGCACAGTGGTTTAAAAGTATTTTTCTCAGCGTCTGAACAAAACAAGTTTGGTGTAATTTTATATGATTTGTGTGTAATGAAACAAATGCACCTGGAGAAAATATGCATATACAGGTAAAGGAAAGGAAATAAATGACTTACTGCGGAACACTTTCCATCATCGAATTACACTTTATTTTTAGCGGAATATTTATACAATAATAGCGGTACTTTCTTAAGCGGCGGTAAATTCACCCCGGGAGAGGGAAATTACGGAATATTGAAGTGGAGATATTTATGCGGTGAGAATCAAGGAGGGTAGGTTAGGAAAAGTAACAATACTATCTACCAAGTAAAGCGGTTCTTAATATATAGACGTAATGTTTGACTACCATAATACGGTCATGTGTCTAGTGTGGCAGTCGAAAAACATGTAAAAAAAGATAAGTGAGAGATAAGGGCAGCTGTGTATTATGTCAATGTCCAACAAACCGTGATTACTAGTTTTTATTATAGCTAATCTATCTACTTCCCAATTATTTTTAATTTAGCTATAGTATTATCTCATTCTCAGTAGCTACACATTTGGTTAATTCTAAAAAAAAATGTGTTTCATAAAAGTTTGTTTCAGTGGATGAAATTAATCCTCTCAAAAAGAATCACCACGAACATGTTTGAAATATGTTGCCTCAATTCAAAGTATGCCTTATTTAATCCATACATGAATTTTGAGTATCGCACCACACCCCTTCTGACATACTTATGTACGAAATTCACAAAAAAAGTACTAAGCTAACTGTAGTTTTGAATGCATGTGTAGTGTGGGATTACCATAGGATGTAAAAAAATATGCTGCAAGCTGCGTCGGCCGGCAAGCCGCGGGTGCTGGCATTGGATTTATTTCTCAATGCTATTTCAAACGCACTTTTTGCAGGCTTGGAATTTTAAAAATTGGTAAAATTAGACATGTTGGTATTTAGCTAAGCTGTATGGGAATATGAAAAATATGCGTGTATTGAATATTGACTCCATCGTTAGGATTATGCAGTAATATTAAAATACTAGGTGAACCACCCGGACTAGCCCGGCCTTTATTCTGCCTTAAGGATTGGGAAAAGTGGATGGGGAAGTTTTTGGAAATCTAATATAGATAGTGACCTTCCTCGTGTTTTGAAGGTCAAGTGTGCAAATTTCATAGATCTCGGAACACAGCTGTATATTTTTTCAAAAACAAAGACACATCATATATAGTACATATCGGATGTCCCCGGCGTTGTACGAGCCTTTTGCAGAGTTTTTAGAGAAATCAGATGTAGACAGGAATTTTTATCTTATTTTGAAAGTCTAACGTGCAAAATTTTTAAAAAGTAGCAAAATACATGTTTTTGGGGTGGTTTTTTAAAATGATATTTAGACATTGACCTTTCTCTTATTTTGAAGGTAAAATGGTGGTGGTGGTGATCTTAGTTTACCCTACAGTGGTGCTTTTCGAGTTCTTCAGAATATTTTGGCCTTGTCAAATGATTGAAAGTTCCCAACCCCTGCTTCACAGGGTGATATTTTATCAAATTTGGCTGGATTTTGACATAGTATTTAGGGGAAGTGATGGGCGGGGAATTATCGCGCGCGGCAGAGCAGGCGATCTCAATTATTAACGAAGGGAGCATGCAGAATGCAGGCAGTACACCGCACAGTGAAAACCAATTTAACTATCTGCAATCAACCACATAATAAATACATAAATAGAAAAATGGTCATCTCCTTATGATCTATCTAATTAATAAGAAATAATCAAAATAAAGTAGTATTTCATATAATACTTAAAAACAACAATTAACCACCAAACGGTTGAACGCCGAGAGTGATGTTGCGTCACACATTACAATCCACCGATGTGTGTCAGGTTAAAGTCATGCTTCTTCTGGTATGTTCTTGCTGATGGACCTTTACTTTCTAGTTCCCAAATCAGCATAATATACTATGTTTTATGCCTACCAGTCCATGGCACTCAGGGCGATATCCATTTTATCGATAAAAGCCTAAATATTCTACCAAAGGACCTGGCTGATATGATCTCCTTTTCGGGATGGATTTTCTTAAAACGGTTTAGTTTTATTCCAATAATGCAATTAACTTATTTTAATAAAATAGTTTATTTTAAAACCCTCAACAATGCCAAGACAGAAAAAAATATTTTGATTAAAGAAATGCACATAGAGTTATTAAGGTTTTTTTTAATTTGGGAGGCGGGTATGGGTACCACCGCACGGGAACCATTTATTGGATAATCAACAAGACATTCCAAGTGGTTTGCTACGTTTGGTGACTTGTCAGATGTGCCCGGGTTCAACGGGTGAGGTGTGCTCACGCATTGGCGGCGGATGCGCCTACCCATCAGCGAGGCCGGTTTAGGGACAGTCTGACCTCTTAAACTGGTATCTCTCAACCCATCGTCTTGCACCTAAGCGAAAGGGATGGATTCATACTTCATCACTCCTAAAAACATTTACTCTTAGATTCCTATCCACCCCTCATACCTTTTTCCTTCCCAGAACTTCCACCCTTTCTTTACTTCCACACCGCATCCTCAAATATACTGAGACCCCTAGGGAAATATATTTTTGATATATTATTTTTGGTAACATCAATGAAGCAGAATTTAGACGTAAGCTTTGTTGCTGTTGGTATAAATCTGCCATTGGACGATTATTCCTTGCTGATCGGCGTGTCTTGAATTTTGCACGGCTGACAGGCGCCTAATGGTTGCTTGTCAGAAGTGTAATGTTTATATATAACTTATAGTTAAAAAAAAAAAACACTGTTTATGTTATTTACATGAGTAGACCTAATGTCTTTTTTATGTTGCTCGTGTCTCCCTTAAAATATGGTAACACGAGCGGTATTTCCACATAAGATAGATAAAAATGTCCTTAAACCTACTTTAACCAATCAATGTAAATGAATACCAATGTTTATTTTTATTATCTTATTATTTAATTTCATTGTCCTGTCTAATTTAAGTCTTCTAATTATGGAAATCTGTCCCACTGTGCGGCGGCCATGTTCGACATAGTTCTAATGCGCCGAGCCGGCGGCTTTCGGCGCGGCTGATCGCTCGCCCGGAAATATCGTATTCCGAAATTGAATTTGGTTTTGACTTATACGGCCGCATATTTTGGCGTGCCTGTTAATCATTCCTACTACATACCCACGACCAATAATCATTGAATTACAGAGTTACGACATAATTACAGACATAGTTGCATGGTGGGGGTTATTCCAATGATTGAATTTCAAAATAGATTTTTTATTGTTTTTTTTTTTTTCCATAAACTTTGTTAGAATATAATAATATTGAAAAACATCGTATTACATTAACTCTCCCAAAAAAGCAAATGCTCGTGCTTAGAAGAGGAGAGCTTATTACAACTACTTGTTGTGTTATAAAATTTAAAAAAATTTAAGTAAAGTCAAAAAGTGAAAAATTTCAAGGCGATGTTTAAAGTGAAAAGTTACGATTTATCGAAAATTAAGAGTGAAGTTAAGTGAGAAGTTATACTATTCGCAGGTTTGTCAAAATAAAATATGTATATAATATTTATTACTTTTCAATGTGGATTTCTCATATAAAATTAATGGAAGAATTAATATCATTATTTTTACCATTTCAGATGAAAATACGGAAAAAAGATATACGTTAGAAGAGAAAAAGATATACGGAAAAAAGATATACGTTATAAGATGATTGTATAAGATATTAAACAATGTAGATATTTTAAATATAAAGCGAAATATAGTACATTGAAGAAAATGTTAAAATTATAATAGGTAGCATTTTTCTTTTTTTATGTGATACCGCACGATAGCCGTTTCTGCTCTGAGGCAGTGGGTCTATGATATCTATTTTTTGGGACATATTTTGAGTGTAAAGAAGTAAAGAGCGTTGGAAATGAACGATGAAGGTTTTTGGATATTCAACGCAATTTTGCATATTAATTTTTTTCTATTTTATAATAAGTCAAATTTAATGTTTCGAAATCCCAATCATGTCTGATTAGTCTAGAGGGGATCAAAATGAGAACCCAGTGTCCTTCAATGGTGTCAATA
This sequence comes from Limnephilus auricula, assembly GCA_951813805.1. Lineage (NCBI taxonomy): Eukaryota > Metazoa > Arthropoda > Insecta > Trichoptera > Limnephilidae > Limnephilus > Limnephilus auricula. The sequence continues at coordinate 43,636,709 of OX638389.1, read as the reverse complement.
TTCCCTACAAATAATATACATATACATATATATACATTTTTGTCATTAACTTCACTCAGGAGGCCCTGAGGAAAATAATTTCCCTTAGGGCCTATGTCATATATGATAATTTGGAGGGTCTTTTTGAGGAGAGGAAGGAGTGTACTTGAAGAGACCCATGTTGTACGAAGGTGTTAAACGATGTTAAACTCTAGAAGCGACCCGTTCTCATGTGACAAAAATGTCAACCATGTTTTCCGACTAAGCACCGGTGCCGAGGGGAGCAATGTCACTAGTTCCTCGGAGCATCTTCCATTGAAGTACCGGTAGAACAAGGATAGCATTCTCACCAGACGCCTGTGCTCTAAAGATTTCAATCAGTTTGTTAAGATGGGAGAATCTACCAAACGGACCGCCCGTTTCTGCACAGAGTCGAGGGTATATTTCAGGTTCTTTGGGGCTCCAGACCAGAGATGGCGGCCAAATCCAACAATCCAACAAGTTGTGTACTATTAAAGTATCTTCGAGCCCAGTTTCTGAGACTCTGGCTTCGATGGAGCTTCCGCTGAGCTGGTCACTGAGGTACACCGAGCATATAAATGAAGGGCCTGTTCGGAAGAATGCTACCGTTGAAGGAGACTAGATTGTGATTTCCATCCCTTTTAGACATGATTAGGTATTTGAAACATTAAATTCGACAAGATTATTTTTAACCCGTGAGAAAACACTCTCGAGGTAACAGTCCATTCTTTGCTTCAAAGCTCTCTGAGCCGTTGGAGTGAATATAAAATGTACATTTGATTGTTGCTGTATTTATGGTATTTTATTTAATTTAAAATTTTAAATGACGAATTTCGCATATTACGTACATATACATTAGTGTGAATTTGCTGTTTAACCTAGTTTAAATGACTAAATGACTAGCTTCTGCCCGCGACTTCGTCTGCGCAGGATTAGAAACTTCGATTGGCCTATTTTCTTTTCGTAGGCGTAGGTCCCAAAATTCTTAACCTATTTATTTAAAATATCTATAATTCTTGATTTGATTCAAGGGTGAAAATATTCACTAATTTAAATATTTTCTAAAATAGAATTTTGGTTTTACAATCATTGTTTTTCAAAACGTCATTCTCAAATTTTGACATTTTCTATTTAACAATAATTATTATTTGTAATACATGAGCTTTGGTTATAAATTATAGCCTATATGTTATTCTGATGTATGAGCTATATTATTGTAAAGTTTCAATAAAGTCCATTCAGTGGTTTTTGCGTGAAAGAGTAACAAACATACATACATACATCCATACAAACTTTCGCGTTTATAATATTAGTAAGATTGACCAACACAGCACGGGCATGAGTTATAAGGAAAATTCCCAAAATATGTAACTAGTAGTTTAATGAATACAGAAAAATAATAATTAGAATGAAGTTTATTTAAAAAAATACAAGAAAATTCCCTCGGTAAATCCCGGGCATCGCCGGAAACTTCTGCTAGTCTTCTTTAAATATAGACTTAACCTTTTTCAATAGTGTCAGTTTATGCCTCATAATTAACTCGGTACATAGCGTGACAGTATGTCGTGTCTGTGAATATGTCGGTAAATACCGGTTTTAGTTTATTCAGCAATGCCTCGTTGAATATGAGTAACTAAAGTAATTTAACTATCGTTTTAGGCTTTCCTTTGGCTTAATTTCAAGCTCGCTTTGTAAGGCACTTAGGCAGGTTATTACTCTTTATGTATAATAAAGATTAGCCGAGTATTATAATTACATCTGATTAATTAATTATTACTCTATTCCAAACAGCTTAGTAATGCCTCTTCGTTATTTTTATTTTTTAAACAGTTATTATAATGTCATTAACTTAACTCAATGTTTATTAAAACAGTATTATTATACTCTTCTCTTTACAAAATCCCACCTTCATCATTCTTATCCTTGGTTTTTGATCTAAAGTAATTTTAAATTCTTACTATTAAAGTTTTAACTGTCCACATTAAGCCCGTCACACCAAAAGATGAGGAAATATGCCGTATAATATAATTATTGTTATACTTATTTTTTAATTGTTTAAAAACAAAAATAATCAAAGATAGACGATAAGCTGACTTAGCAGCAGTTGTAATTAGGTACTTTTTCAAGTTTTGTTAATGTTCTCTTTTTGTTTCCATTTTATTATCCGGCATGCGTTCGATTGCGGTCGCTTGATAGATTCTCCTGTCTTAACAAACGGATTGCAATCTTTAGAGCACAGGTGTCGGGTGGGAATGCTATCCTTGTTCTACCGGTATTTCAATGGAAGATGCTTCGAGGAGCTAGCGTCATTGATCCCCTCGGCACCGGTGCATAATCGGGAAACACGCCAAACGCGCGCCCAACATATGTACACAGTTGACATTTGTCACATGAGAACGGGACGCTTCTACGACTCGTTTTTGTGTTCAACAGCTCGGCTGTGGAACGATTTGCCGGCCTCTGTGTTTCCTCCTTCCTATAACATGGGTCTCTTCAAGACCCACGTTCACTCCTTCCTCTCCTCAAAAAGACCCTCCTCACAGCATCTTCAAAGATGACATAGGCCCTGAGGGAAATTATTTTCCTCAGGGCCTCCTGTGTGGAGTTAATGTAAAAAAAATAAAAAAATAATGCCATTCAAAGAAAAAAAATGTTTCTCCCTGCGTGTCATTTCCTATGCGTTCCAATTCCACTTTACACGCACCCCCCCCCCTCCCCTCCCCCTCCCTTTTCCCTACACTCCTGCGTTCCTTTTCACTTTCCCACACACTTTCGTCCCTCTCCTTATTTACCCTCCCCTCTCATGGTTTCCCCTCCACCTCTCGCCCTTCCGCTTAACTACATGAAATACACACAATTTTTTAACAAGTCGCGCGCCATATATTGTATTTTTTTTATACAGATTTAATAACGTCAGAGCTCACCCATTATACATAGAAACCTTCGCAGGCATGTGCATAACAAATCGCCAAAGCCTCATCGCAATCGGATTAAATAGCACAGGAACGCATACGGAACAAACAAAGAAACAATAATTTTTGTAGATAAAGATAATTGTAAGGCTTTTAAGGAGCTCAATCCAGAACCGGAGAATAAAAATGTCACCGGTAAGTTAGTATATTTTGACGAATTTAAATCAAATGAATTGTAAAGTTCCGTTACATTTACAACAGTAATATACCTTTGTAGGTAGCAACTTGCGCTAGAAGATCAGATAATTTAGATCCTTTAGGCAAAGTGCAGGGGCAGACATTGAATAGCATAATATCACCTGTTCTGTCGGGTCGTGTTTATGCGAGCCGTATGGCTTGTTCAAATACGTTTTAGTCCAATTTGCATGGCGACGAGAACAAGCTCGTGTAGCAATATTAATATATGCAAGCATGATGATGTTGACGGAGTGCGGAAATTTTAATTCTGTAGACAAATTTAAACAACGTCATAACCCTGTTTTACCTCGCTAAAGCACCTTTTTACAAATTTTATAGGATGACTTCGCAATGTAGAGTGAAAAATAAAACAGAAATTCAATGGGTTGAAATCAAATTATTTTAAAACGCAAACAAATTTCAGCGATGTTAGAACCAGAAGCAGTTGAAATTGCATTTACATTTTCCAGACTTAATCGAAAGCGCGACATTGGTTTACGCAAAATGCTGCGAGAAATAATATTGTATTTATTGAAAAGTTAAGACAGGTCGATTTCTATATTATAAACTGTAGTTAACGATATTTTAGAAGAGAGGACAGAAAAGTCAAATTTACGACGGACCTCTACCAAGCTGAGAATGTCTACATAATGTTGTTTAGTAAGGAATTTTAAATGTGTTTTTCATATTTTAAGCTTTAAAACGCATTTCCTTATAAATTATTATCAAACAATATAATTTAGGTTGTGTATACTAGTATTCTAAAATTCTCGCAAAAAAGAGCGCATTGGTTACTCTCCACCTCCACGTTGGCGTCCTCAGTTTGGCGAGCAATGTGTCCAAAGTATCCTATTTATAACAACAACAAAAACACTTCATAAAGATGATTTTAATGATTAAGTATAAAAAAGTTTTCACATATATCAAACACTTTGTGGGTATAATTAATTATAATAATGACTATAAAACAACTTTGATTGAATTAAACTTTATTATATTTCATTAACCTTCCGATTTCGTCGGCGTCGTTAAGGTACAAATTAATACTGTACAATAAACACAAATAGTTTAAACTATTAAAATTTCCATTTGTCTCTTTCAATAACCCATTAGTTTTTAAATTATCCATTGTTTTTTTCCCATTTCATTTGTATTAATGTAAATGTATCCCCACTGTCTGTTATAATTTTATTTGTTGTCTCCCTCTGTATTTATATATAAGTACACATTTTATATTTATTGTTTAGTATTAATTTGTACCCTAATGATGCCTGAGCAAAGTGAAACCGGTCGGTAAAATAAATTAATTAAAACTCGTGGTTTTATAACAAAACTAGTGTAACAATTATTTTAAGTAATAATTATTAGCCTGAAACACTCATCCATTTTGAAAAAATCTCACGAGAAAAGATACATGTTGCCGACATGACCCGAACCCGCACCCTTATGATTGCCGGTCAGGAGCTCTACCATTAAGCTACGGCGGGTTATCTCCTACCCGCCAAATGATTCAACATATATCTTGTGTTTCATTCTTTCAAACTTTATTTTTTATATGAGTGTTTCAGGCTAATAATTGTTACCCTTTGTGCTATCCATAAAAAAATCTTGCCCTAAACATTAGTTTATCAATTAAAAAAATAATCAAAACAAGTGTTTTATTTTCATTAAATACTAGCTGACCCGGCAAACTTCGTACCGCCTCAGAATAAATAAATGTTGTGTTTAATTTATTAGCTGTTCAAATTGATTCAAATTATGTCGACCAACGCACATTATTTGAAAATCCGTTCCATACAAAATATATGAAATTTTTGATTTTGTTCCTAATTATTTTTCCCGTGATTTTTGTCAATGTTTTAATAGTTATTCTGTTAATCAGAATGGAGACAAATCCAACAAATCAAAGATAATAAAAATCGGTCCACCCGTTCTTGAGTTATAAATGGTGTAACTAACCCGAATGTTTTATATATTAAGATGTCAAACCACAAAGTAATTGCCGTTATACAATAATATCCAATATATTTTCCCTAGCATAAAAATATTTGTTTTAAATTTATTTTTTTATTTATATTTTTTTTAAATACAGATTTATCGAAAGTACATATAGTTTATTGTGATATTTCACCCTCCATGCTAGGGATGACCCTGTGTTATGGCGGGTGAATAATATAACAATTTGCATATTTTATTGTTTGATTCTGTATTACCCGAAGATTGAGAGAGAGAACAGGAAGATCGAAAAGATCCTACACGTCAAACAGGCTGGTTGAACCCTCTTGTACGAATTCTGAGAAATTTTAAGGAAGAGAGAAATTCTTGGAATGACCTTACATTAAGTAAGAGGTAGGAAAACAACTCCGGAAATTTAAAAAAAATATATTTTGCTATTTTTAGTAAACTTCAACCAAATTTAAAGCTCCCTTAAGGTGAATTTATTACTAAACGTCGCGATAAAAAAATAACCATTTCTGAAAAGATACCTAGATAATTACGATTTATTCACCAAACACCACAAAAGATTCTCCGAACATCGATCAACAGTAACCACAGTTCAATTCTGAAAGTTGATCTCTCATCTAATATGAGCATCATCTTCATTTCAAAAAGACATGCAAATCTAAAACTTTTTGCCCAATCTCTGTTCATAGATCGAATCTAAAGAATCTAATCATTCCAAATTAAAAATTTGTAACACCAACATACCTACAAAGTTCATTCCGCAGTTTTTGTCCAGTAAAAATAGATTCGATTCAAATTGAGACGTTCCGTTCTAGTTTGCAAAAAAAATACCTGCTTCTATGTCAATAATAGGCCAGGTACATTATTGATTGCTTTTCAATTCAAATAGCTTCGGGAGGAAAAAGAGGAAAAAGCTAGACACCTCCACCCTAAACAAACTTTATTGGATGTCATTTTCCGAATCGAAGTGCTTTGAAGAGCCAGGAATACCATTTATAAGGAAGCAAATTATTTTTGAATTTTATTTTCCAAACGAATAATACATGGATTTTGTCTGAGTAAGCTCTGAAAATTTTCAAAGGATTGAACATTTGTTAGGGTTGCTTTGGCTTGAATGTTTATTTTCAGAGTGGTAATTAGGTCAGAAGGAAAAAATTCATCTGCTTACAGTGCTTACAGACCCTCGTAATGAGTACCTGTTTTGTATACAACTTGTACGAGTTGGTTTAACATCTAATTCTATAAAACCTAAAAATATTTAACAATTCAAAAGTAAAGATTTTTTTCAATTTGTAAAAAACGAAATTACAGTCCTTTGCGAAGGGTCAAGTTTATGTTTTTATAAGAGGGTAAATAAAGGTAGAATTTTAAATGAAGTGAAAATTGTGCGGTTTTCTGTCAGGTATATGTGGAAAGGTTTTGTAAAGGTAATTAATGGGAGGAGCATGGACACAGAGTTAAATTCACGCCCTTTCTTTTGAATTATACATATTTATAATTTCGTAAAAAGACCCTTCCGAAACATGTAATACTTTGTCGTTTAGGTATAAAATGATTGAGGTTTAGGTTGTTATTGTAGCAATTAGTAGTCGAGTTTTAACTTCGATAACCTCAATAAATTGATCTTTAATACTGGCTGGGATTTAATAATAAGAATTTGTTCCAGCCGGTATGCAGAGGTAGTGCAATGCAATGGATTTCATGTTTCAAGGTAATAAAATAGTCAATATAATCATAACAACAGGGGGATCAAGGCTGCTATAGAAGTGATGGTATTCTTGGATTGATGTAGTCTGCACCATAAGTTTTGCATGCGGTGCCGGAGAAATGTATTGAAAGAAACATTTCCGCTCGCTGCAGTATGTCGGTAGGCAAAATAAAAAAAATAAATCATTTATTTTATTCGTTTTTTGGCAAAGTTTGAACATAGTGTGAATTAAAAGCAAAATAAAGTATGATGTCACAGTTTTTACAGTCTGGGTTTCATAATCTGAGGCGGCCTGTAGTTTTCATAAATGAATTTGTGTTTAGTTTCTAATTGTCTTTACATTATCTTTGTATTGTTCGCAAGTTGATTTATCACTCTGTTCTCTCAGTCTTGTTTTTACATTACTTTTAAATAAATTCATTTCTGTTACTTTTTATTTGATTTGGTAGAGCGTTATATAGTTCGTAGCATGAAATTTAATATTTCTCTGTCGAATAGATATGTTATTTCAACTGGGAATAATCAGGTTATTTAGGTTTAGGTATTGCTCTGGTTTAGTATTTATGTTGGGATGTGGAGTATTAAGTTCTATTTTATATTATATAGTTTATATTTTAATAAAAAATTTGTACATAGAAAATATGACAATCTTTGGTTTGTCGGAGTACTAACTCTAAAATTAAAAATTATTATCTGAAATCCTTTTTGAGCTACGTGGAACCGCTATGTGTATGTGCTATGACCCCATCCAGTTATCCCAAACACTAATTTTACTTAACACAAAGCACAGAATACTGTTTTTAATGTTGACGTAATAACCTTTATGTTTAGGATAAGAAGAATGTTTCTGAAGAAGTAAATGTACCTGGTGAATTTTTTTTGTATGAATATAATCGGATATATTCCTCAATTTAATTCAAAGATATTTGATGCTTTTATATTGTTGGTGACTTTAAGATTATGCCATTAGGTTGCAGTGTAATCTAACCACAGTTCTGGCATACACATTACACAGCGATGTTCAGATAATTTAAACGAGAAACCTCTCGCTATGTAGGAGACGCTATACATTAACCTCTAAGCTTTCACAGACACTAACATTCCATTTCATGTAATAAAATGAATTTAATGATTCGTTCAAAATGAATTTGTACTTGCTGTTATGTTTTGACGAATATCCGGTTTTCACGAAATGAATTGAACACGACGAATAAAATTAAATTGAATTAGTCTTATTTGACATGTTGGGTGAGAGGAAATAGGACACCACTTTTCCCCCTTTAATAAACTGTTCATGAAATTCGTTCCGAAAAGTCAAAACGAATCAAAAACTCATATCGAAAAATTTGAACAGATTTTTAGTGATGATTTTAATGAAATATGATAACATGAAAATTGTTATTAAAATAATTATTTATTAATCTCGAACGATTTGTTTTGCATAAATATTTTTAAACTGATTCAAAATTACGATCACCTCTGTCTCTGTCATCGTAAAGATGATTAACTTTTATTGAAAATCGTTTAGGGTGTCAGAAAGTTTGATTAAAAAGTAAGATTATGAGAGCTAATAAGATATAATATTAAATAAAAATCATTACGCTAATCATAATCTGCCTAACGATCCATTTACTTTGGGTATTTTCCAGCAGCTAAACACCGGGCTGTTTCTCAGCTCATAATGGGGCACGGATAAGGGAAAAGGGCAATAATTGATAATAATTTTAAACATCTGAGAGTTGAAAGGTATTTCGTTTAATTTTAAATTAATTCCGTTTTTCTGCTACACTTTTTGCTAGATTAAAATTATTTTTGAATGTCTTAAAGATCAAGGAAAATATGTTTAAAAACTTAAAAATATATTTTTTTAATTATTTTTTCTTCGACTTTTTGGAAGTGCCTTACTTGTAATCGTGTTAGGAATTGAATTTCCTCAGCCTCTAAACAGAAAATATTTTAAAAATAAAGCGTTTTTAGTAAAATCGATTGTGTTACATGTAGTACTCGTACTGTGCGGTGTTCACGTGAAATCGTTATATAAACGTAAATGTAATTAATGATAAGCAATGTATTTTTTAATGTAAAAATTTCTAGATATTTTGTTTTGGACAGTTTTATTCAGAAGGTATTTTTTTACAATTTAATTTGGGAAACCAAATAATAGCACGTCACCTTTGTTAACCATGTTTCCTTGTTATTTTGACTTCTTTAATCGTTCTCCTCCTACCCCCTCCCCAAATCATCACTCCTACAACCCCGATTTACTAATAGTACAATCAATTCTGCACGTGTATAAGTTAGTTTAAGGACGCTAGTGAATGACACATGAGATGTGTTGAAACCGGTATCAAATAATTAAAATGAAGTATACTGAATAAAACTCTTCAGACAAAATGTATTTTTGATTTTTAATCCTTATTAACCGTCAAAATAGAGAATCTAAAAAAGGTTATAGTGTGGACTGAAAATTTTATAAAAAAATAACAATTTGTATCATTGCTATTATGGATATTCAATGTTTAATTTCACTCAGGGATGTAGAGTCACATAACATAACTATCTAATATATTATCTTTATTATCAGACTTCAATTCATACGGGAAGAATATTCCTAGGATTTCAACACAATAACGATGAAATTGGTTCTTGTCTATCTCTGAAAGACATCTAAAGTAGATTGCAAAATGCCACTGGGTAGAGAAATTGCATAGATTTTATATGGCATCTACAATGGTTTCGATTGACAACGATTCAAAAGTCAAAAATATCTTATTAACGTCGACATTATAAATATATAATAAAAATTTGTAATTTCAACTAATTACTTGAAATTGCCAACAATGAGATAGTGTATATAAATTATTATTTCGTGTGTAAGTTAACTTTTTTAAAGTTGAATCTTTATGGGTTCTTCGTGTTTTGTCAGCAAGTGGATGTTTTCTAGGTAACTCGCATGGATGCAGTGCAAAACATTTTTGTATCACATTGTTTTTTTTATTCATTTTATACACACTTTAAAATCTTGGAAAAGTTTTATAATTCTAACAAACTATAGTCCGATTCTATTTAGGTATTGTTTAGATATAACCTGTTTGAGGAGATCCCTCTTCGCTGTATAAAATATGAAAGCCAATCTTTCTTCAGACACAAATCGTTAATATGGCATTGTCAAAATCTACCTCTGGTTCGGACAGAAGAAAATTTGTGATCACACGAAGGAAATTTGTGATCTTTATTGACTAAGATACGTTTTTAGATTTTCACGGCCAAAAGGATTTTCGTTGTTTGTTTTTGGGATGTTATACCGTGTTGCGCTACCTCCTTCTTTAGCCGACGTTTCGGACACATCGTTGGATCTGCCGGATCTGTCCTGATGATGGACACTGCAACACTGTCCGAAATGTCGGCTAAAGAAGGAGGTAGGGTAACACGGCATAACACCCTAAAAACGAACAACGAAAATTTATTAACTAATTTTGTACTTACGAAAAACTATATTTTTTTAAATTGTTGTCAAAATATCTTTAACGTTTTTTACTATTTTCTATAATTTAAATAGAAAGGTAGTAAGTTTTTTTTTTTTTTAAGTTAAAAGAAATATACATATTTCGCTTTGTTAACTTAATACATACATACAAATAATATCAATAATGATGGTTTACTACCTAACACCAAGTAACACATTTTTTTAAGTTAATAAAGAAAAATTAGTGTTGATTATTAATTTAAATATTTTGTATTTAATCCCCGTCATTTTGGGGTAATTGCCGGCCCCGCGCGACCAACGACGTGAGCTTTTTGGCGCATGTAATTAAAAGTAAAAATATACATCCATGGTAAAAAAACTTTGTTTTTCAAGGGTAGACATTTTTAAAAACATCTTATGGGTGTTTGATTCGTGGACATTTGATAAGACAATCCAAAACAAGGTAAGAATATATAAGTTTTGAGATGACATCAAATGAAAAATTCCAAACTAAATAGAAAAGTTAAATCTGTACGCATTACAAACAGATTTCGCTTTCATGACAAGGTGTTACCCAAACTATTGTTAGAAATTCACATTCCCCCATATGCTAAAATTGAAAAAGTTCACAACTCGTTGATATTCATATTGCGCCGTCCATTTCGGCGTTTGCGAGAGACGACATTCGGAATATTTTATGACTTTCCATTATACGTAAACAGCCATTAGCAGACTTTTTGTTGGCATATTAAAATATGAAAATGCCTGTCTTTCTGCCATGTTAAGCAATGTGAACCGATGTTATAGATATTTAATAAAATGTTCATGAAACACGCAATCGCGATAAATATGTCGAGAGTAATGCCACAATTTAAATTGTCCATACTGAAATGGCAAAGGAATTTGATGGGTTTTTTTAAATGGATGTGAGAATGGAACAGTTCTATTTTATATTTTGTCTTCGTGTTATGTAATTATTTTTTTTTATTGTATAGTTGGTTGGTACTCGACTTCACAATTTGCAATCTCAATAAATGCTAAAATGTTTTAAAATTCTTGGTTGCAATACTTGATTGTTAAAGGACTTTATCAAGTCTGAAGCGGTGGCCACATGAAACTAGTAAAAAAAGTTAATATTCTGAATGGTGGTCTTTCACCAGGGCCTTTCGAAGGCCTTCAGGGTCGAGGGATAAGGCTCTCGACCAGCGATCAGAAGGATACGGGTTCAAATCCCGCCGTGGGCAAAAAAATCGTATTTGATTAATTTGTGTTGTTTCATAACCAATTTATTTAAAATAATATATAGTATATTTGCGTTATGTTTCAAAGTGGAAGATACTCTCCATATCGCCCTAGTGTAATGCCACCATTCAGAAATGAAACGTTGCTTTAAATGGCTTTAGCCATATTTGTTGTCCAGATCTGAATAACCAGGTACTTCCCCACCTTCTTCTTTTCCATCTCCTTCCCCTCCCCACTATAGTCAGCCTCCCAACATATTATTCACCCCGATTGATATGCCATAATCTCACTGGCTCCAGATGGGAGCAGTTGGGACTCTTGTGCGAAAAACATATGACAAGGGGAAAATAGAGATAATAATCTACCATTCTGGAATATGCCACGGATTTAGGTACCTACCACGCAAAAATTTGTATTACTATCATAAAACAAACAAATTAATAATTACAATTTACTGGCACACGCCGGTAATGAAAAACCCGCGATCTTCGAATTCGTAGCTGAAGACTTTACCTCTCCTTTTGACTATAAAGAAGTTATGTACTGTGACGAAAGTCATCAACCCAAAATTATAATTAAATTTTTCTGCAACCAATAGGACACAAAAAATCCAATCTCGTAATAAATTTGTTTTGCTTACAAATCTTGATCCAATATTTTTGTTATTCTGTCAGACATTCAACATATAATCTTATTCATTTAATGTAACAGCAGTGTAAATTTTGTGTGGCCACATAATAATAAATGACACGAATGAACGACAATCCGTCGGCAAACAGAGTTCAGTCATTAGAAAATAATATTCAGCGAGAATGACATCATTTTTCGTCGATAAAACGAAATATTTTACGAACGAGTTTGTTTATCGGCAAATTGTACGAAATCCCCGGCCGTTTATTTATTATCCCAGAGACTGCGTAAACATTTTGAAATATGACTGTAAAAACACATAACGATAAAGTGTTTGTGGTGGTACAAAAGGATGAGAGGAATATGTGTAGCGGGGGTCCCCGGGAGATGTGGGAGATGACGGAATATGTGGAATGTGGGATGTGTGTCGTTCCCAATCAGAAAGTAAAGCATAAATCCCATTTGACATTTTCCGAACTTCCCTTCAACCATTTCCTTTCGATCCCCATTTGTCCCAATTCCCTCGGTGCCGAAAAACGGGAAATCCTTTTTAAAATTCGCAAAGCTGTCCAGATGCTGTTTGACATCACTTTGGGTAGTTAGGCCAAAGGAAACAATGTTCCAAAACTTTGAGAACGCACGGGTTTCCGTAGGCGTCGTTTCAAAGTGTTTTCTACCTTGTTGCCCTTTTCTCTTTGACTTCTAAAAAGCAAATCCGCTCTTTAAAATAGTTACCTTCCCATTTAATACGAACATATATCGAAAATACCATTTGGGTCCACATCAATTTCGCGTCGTCAATATCTTGAAAAATGACATAAACATTATTTTTTTTAACCAATGTATACATCTAAACACACATTATATTGGATTGATGTTTACGTGACATTCTATTTTTATAAGGTGGGTACTTGTATTATCTCTTGTGTCCTCTCCAGAGACTCTCCTTCGTTTTATATCAGTACTGGGTCCAGTATTCAAGACCACCATAAATCATGTATGACTATCACATTTCGTGCATTAGCCTAGTGATTTGGAGTAAAAAATACATATATAATTGATGTATCCGGTGATTTTTTTTAAAGTTTAAATTTTTAAAATTTTAAATTTTTAAAATTTTAAATTTATAAATTTTTAAAGTTTAAAGTTCTACATATCTTCACTAGTTATTCGATCGAGTAACAGCTCAATCCACACCCGCCCTTAACCTGTCTAATTTTTTTTATTAAAATAAAAAAATATATCTAAAATGTCTCGAGGGACCAAGATTTCATTTACATTGTTACTCGAAATAATGTCAGAAATCAAAGGTCAGTAAGTCCAGTACGTCCCTTAACACCGTGTATTAGTGTAGATAGATAAAAATAATAAAATTAAATATAATGATTTGTGTGAATGTGCAACGAAAGTGTGTGTATAGAATTCCGCCATCTCGTACTATTTCCCCTCTTACGTGAAAACTGAAGAACAATCCAAACGTTCCGCAGACATCGGGACTGAAGCAATCCCGAATGTAGGAATGTTGTGAGGTTGAAGTGAGAGAGGAAGGGAAGGAATTGGAGAAAGGAATATTAATTTTGGAGAATTGATGTGAAAAGTCATTTAGTTAATTGGTTAAAAAGCTATAGATGGCACTAATAACATTTGAGTCTTGAGCGAAGTGAATTTTTAATCATCGTAATCAATCTTTCTTCGGTGTTAAATATAGCAGCGATTTGTATTCTCATTTCGGAGATTTTTCTCCAATTAAGTTAGGCCTGTGAAACTGCCCCGAGGGTGTGTTATCACGACCGAACTAGATCACTTACTTAAGGAAATCATTAAGAAGGGATGGTATTATCCAGCATCCCTTGTTACATTAATATAATTGTTTTCGTGTACGGCAGAACCGTTTTCTTTCGTTAACGAGGGTGTCTTATTGTAAGTCAACCGCTAGAGTCAGGGTTTATACATATTGTACCATTTCTACCGGGCGCTTTTATTTGATTGCGGAATTTACAGGTTTTTAATGTAGGAATGTTACAAGTAGGGATGTTACGAATGTGATATTTTTCACATTCGCGAATGCGAATGTTCAGAGTGCAAATGTGCGAATGCGAATGCGAATGCGAATGTTAAGGAATCACATTAAAAAAACTTTAGTCAACATTAATGATCGTTTTAATAAAAAAATAAAAACATTAAATCAATTCTTTTGCAGTAAGTTATAATCGTAATTAAGCAATTTAATAATCGAAGTTCAAAAGAGACATATTATATTTCAGAAAAAGCAATTTTGTAGCCTTTCTCCCATGAGACGATTTCTAAGGGGCTCGTATATAAGGCCGGCTGCACTGTTCACTCAGAACGCTGGCCGGTGGAGCGCTCAGATATTTACGAGCCAGATCTGTCAATTTGTCGTATTTAAATTTAGTCTTCCAACAGTTCAAATGGTTTTCATCAAGAGAGGCTCGTTTTTCTTTAAGATATGCCTTCAATTGAGCGTTGATTTCACAGCTTATAGTGTAAAAGACACGTGGACAGTGGTCGAGTCACGACATGATCTGGTAATGCCGTAATGGAGGTCACGTGGATCCAGCACTGTTCAAATATTGTAAAAGTAGTGGAATCATCTCAGGATATTTATAAGGTGACCTCCATTACGACATTACGAATACTCATGTTCTTCTCGTTGGCTTTATATTACAAGAACTAAACTTCATGAGAGTAGAGTAGGTACAGGAGAAGGGAGGTAAAGAGAAGAGAGAACGAGTGTGCTTATACTCGAGTAGACTTCTTAAATACAAGATTAAGTGCTCACGATATTAGCGAAGGTACAACGAGGCTGAAATAACGGATTCAGTTTCTCGCTCCGTTGGATTTGTGTGGAGATGTTAACATCAAATATTTAAGTACGCATTTCTCATGCCTTTACAATGCAAACTTTTACTTTAGCCATGTTTATCTTATTGTTATTCATGTATATATCAAACTTTACGATCACAGAGATTAAGGGACTCTCAACGTGTTATATTGTAATTCGATAATGTCAAATTCGTTTTATTTGCAGATGGTTTTTTAAGATTTTAAAATGTTTAAATAATGCACTTATCCTTTAGCAAAATATAAATAGACTTGTTTATTGTTTTTGTGTTTAATTCGTACAACTGCATTTAATTTTATAAAAATTTAATTTAATAATGTTATTATTAAATTAAATTATTATTAGTTGTGCAAGTATTTTAGTTGTTTTCCTTATTGTGAAAGCTGTTTCGGCTTACAAGGTTTGAAAATGGCCCTGTAAGCCGAAACAGCTGTCACGATAATAAAATACTTGCAGAAATTAATAATGACATTATTAAATTTAATTTAAATTAAATTTTGAAAAAAAAAAAAATTTAACCTACGGCCTTTCATTTATTTCCTAACTATAAAAAAATTGGTTGGATTATGTTGGTAAAAGTACTATAGCCGTTCAATAAATAAATGTATCTTATAAATAAAATATTTTCTGCCTCTTACAACAGACTTCAAATACATTTTATTAAAGATTAAAAATCTTTTCCTATTTCCAAATAATAATAATAAAAATATTTTATGATACTTCGCAAGTAACAAGATCGTAGTTTAAGAGGAAGCCACAAGAAAAAAATGTTTGTGTTCTTAAGCCCGCCTTTCACTGCGAGCGAAGCGAACCTCGTACGAGCTTTACTAGCATACGTCAACTGCATACTAGTGCTTCCACCAAGAACGAGTTGAGCGAAGCGGGCCAAACGAGTCAAAATAGGTTCGAACAAGTCCGCTCTGCTATGCGAGTGGAACGAACTTGGCTCGACTTAGCAAACGTCAACTGCATACTAGTGCTTCAACCAAGAACGAGGTGAGCGAAGCGGGCTGAACGAGTTAAAATAGGTTCGAACGAGCCCGCTAGCGCACACCATCGGCAGCTAGTTTGTAGCGTACTTCGCTCAAGAATTATCATCAATTCAGTTGACTCTACTGCGTTTTTTCGAGATGGAGGTGTTTATTAAAGTCTTTCGGCAATTTTAGTGTTCATGGGATACAACTAACAAATCGCTGCCCTAGTGCTTGTATGTTCAATAGACCATTTTGCAAATTTACAGGGGACGTTTTTTTTGTTTTTTACAGGCAAATTCTAAATAATTCTCGACTTTAGTCATTTCGTTTTATACTGTATTCAAAAGACATGTATAAAACGAAATGACTAAAGTCAGAATTATTTAGAATTTGCCTGTAAAAAACAAAAAAAAACGTCCCCTGTAAAATTTACAAAATGGTCTATTGAACATACAAGCACTAGGGCAGCGAAATAATATAGCAATATCGACTGAAGGATGCGGCTTGGAAAACCATCATTGAGACGTAATTGCCGAAAATAAGAAAGTAAAAAAAAAGTTTAAACAATATTTTTTTTTAAAGTAAAGTTTTTTTTTAGTTTCGTTATTTATCCAAAATCTTGGTTTTGCACGCTTCTTTCTTCATTGCATACGTGCAGTCAGAAAAAAAAATACTCTATTCACTTCGAACAGCGAAGCGACACATGACTCGTTTTCAATGGAAGGGCAAAACTATATCTCATTTTACGTTGAGATCGCTCCGCTCACCTCGCTTTGTTTTCGCACGGGCAGTGGAAGGCAAACAAAAATCTTCTTAGCGACTCTTTCTTGGTGGAAGGTCAAAGCTATTTTGCACATCTTCCACCCCGCTTAGCTCAACTCTTTTGGAAGGCTCTCGCGGTGGAAGGCGTGCTCTAGTGTGGCTTATATCGCCACGAATATAGGTAATAGGAGTAAAAAACGTCTGGCAAAAGTGAAATTTATAATATATTTTGTGAATTATAATTATATAAGAAAGAAAAAAGGTTAATCAACGGAAACTGCCACAGATAATTCGAGCCAAAAAATTATAATTTTAAATTGTTTTTTATATTCGTTCATACAATTCCGATGAAAAAATATTTTTTTAGTAGCTTATGATTATATTTTTTATCAAGTAATTAACAATTTTATTTAAATTAATCTCAATTTAAACGATGGGAAATGCTTCAATTTATCCAACGCATATGTTTTTGTATTTATAATATAAATCGTTTCGAAGTAAATATTAATCTAAAATAATAATGATTTAGCATTAAGCTTCGCCGAATTGAATATAAAAAAAATATATATTCATTCCACATTCATTAGTTTAAACACGCAAACGAGTAGATTGTGCAAATCCCAATATGTCCATTCCATTGAACCTTTTGTCGCCAGGACAATAATCACCGGCTATGAAAAAAGAACCCTAATTTCGGATATCACCGGGCAAATTGGGCCAATCCGAATATCTGTTCACCCCACAAACTATTTGCAATAAACAATGATTTCCATTGATACTCGTATATTAGTTAAATACGGGCAAAACGATTCGATTGAGAACCTACTCAAATGAAAATACTGTTCAAATGTTTATTTTCAATATTACCTATTCATTATAAACAAATGTACTTAATTCCTAAAAATATCTGGGTAACAGATATATTTAATGATCAAAATTTAACCTTTTTGAATGATCCTATATAGGAGGGTATTTTATGTATTTTTTTATACCGAAGGACCCTTAAAATGTGTGCATAAAGGTAAGAAAAGGAAATAAATGGCTTACCGAGGAGCACTTTCTTCTGTCGAGCTAGTTCATGAATTTCTCGGCACTTACAGCGGAAATATTTTGTATAAGTTGAGGTATTTTCTTTAGCGGCGGCGAAGAGCGAAATAGCAGAATTTTGGAATAATGATGCTTAGATGTTTATGCGGTGAGGATCGATTGATCACTTATTGTGAGTAATAGAAAAATGACAGGTCTGTAGGAGGAGGTAGGAAGGAAAATAAGCAGTTCATAATATAAAGATGTATGTAGGTAAGTGTAGCTGTGCATTGTGTAAAGGCCCAACCATCTACTAAGTTTATTCTCTCCCCCACCACACCATTCCTTCCCCATATCATTTTTTTGTATATATTTTCATAAAATATGGTGTTTAGTGTTGTGTCGTCCTATTTGAAATATTTAAATTAATTTCTACCTGTCGTATTACATTTAAATTCATCTTGATTCATTTCCCCTAGAAGTAAACCGTTTCGAAACTATTGTCATGAATTCCTTCCAAAAATCAATACTTTCATTCCTAAAAGCCTTACAGTGCCCGGGTATATCGGGTGAGGTGTGGTCAGGTCATGGTGGCACATGCGTCTACCTATCAGCATAGCAGGATGGAACGGGAAAAACCTGAGGAGAACGTTTGACCTCTCCAAGTGGTCTCTCTCGACCCATCGTCTTGGGTATCGATACGCCCGTTACTCTGGACACAATAACTATTCCAGAACTTTATCTTCTTCCTTCCCTTAAAATGACCCTCCGCAAAGCATCCCCAAAGATGACACAGGCCCTGGATGACATTATTTTCCTCAGGGCCTCCTAATGTGGAGTCACAAAATAATAATATCTTATCACTTTCGTCCAATGTTGCCAATCTAACATTCATCATCATTTCCTCATGGAGGTAGGCAGAGAGATAGGATTGATACACATTTCCGTCTTGGCACAGACTCTTGCTTCATTCGCATTTATACAGCGTCGCACACATACTCTTATGTTATTCTAACTAACATGAACCGAATCAAGTTATAATTGATTCACTTGATAGTGCCTTGTCTTCATCATCTAGGTATTAAGTACTTTATAACCACTCGAGCGCTTTTTGCCACATTATGGCACTATTTTCAAAACCTCGGATTGCTTTGTTGCCAAAATGTGCAAATTTTGAAAAAAAATATTTTTATTAAAACGACTATATAATAGATTAGAAATATAACAAAATAAATATTCTCTAGATTCTTTAAAAAAATTTAAGGTTAAATATTTAATTATATTTTTTTTATAAATCCTACAAATATGTGATAATAGACAAAAGATAGGGGAATTCATTGGCTACATAGAACTATAATCAGTTTGTATGTCTCCATATTAAAATTCGGAGGCATGATTTTTAGTAATGTGGGCGGAAAAAATTCCTTTAGCAATCCGAAAAAAAATATTTTTAATTGCTCTGTCGCTCCAGTGGATTAACATACATATACTCCATCAAAAAAACGTCAAAAAAATACATACATTTATATTTAATATCCTCTTCTGTGTTTTAAACCCACGACAAAAATTGTAACATAAATTGGAAATTGGAATATCAATTGCCATTATGTTCAGAGTATTTTCCGCTGTTTATCTTTTGTTACAAATTCTAAATTTAAAAAGCGGAAAATGGGAGAATCACATTACTTCCCGCGCGATATTTAACGTGACATTATTCACGACCGTGCCGCTGCATTCACCGCGTTCGATTTATGAATTTTTAATGAACTCGCCGCGGATTCGTTTCGGGGCTTTTTTGAAACATACTTCATTACAATGGATTAAAATTATCAAGGTTCTTCAACCAGTACTTATGACAGGTAAAAAATTCTTAAAATTTTTAGGCGACTAGAAGTAAAGAAAATGAAGTAAACTAATTTTAATACGGACACGCCTATCACACACTTATATTAAAAAATCGAGATGCGAAATCCTCTGCTGACCGGCAATTCTAAGGATATCGATTTCTAACATCCGTTTTAAATTTGTAGTTGCAGAATTTGAGTAGGTGCATGATTTTTTTATCGGAAGAATACTCGTCGCATGTGATATAAAATGGGTAGAAAATGAGGACTGATAAAAAAATTACGATTTCCACACTCCCTCTTTTTGATAATTTTACGAGTTCATCTGAAGCTGTAATTACATCTGAAGCTAAATTCGTAAGCAGTTTTCAAGCAACCTTCCTCCTTCTCACCTTCCTCCAACTCTCCCCCATGTTCCATTTATCTTATATCAATTTAAAAGTAGGGGTTATTATTCCAGCTACTCGGGTAATGAAACTCTTGGGTGTTATTTGTAAAAAATATTCTTTATTCATCAAAACCATTCGTTAACAGAATCAGTTAGCAGTGATTAATTTCAATTATATTATATTTGTGAGGATTAAGAGCCATTGAATAAAATAATAAAAGTTTAAAAATGCTTGCAACTGTACAGGGAGGTTCCAATGAGAAAAATCGATTATTCACCGTATCAAATCAATATAAATTAAAAAATTTATATCGATTTATTTCATTCAATACGTGCTTTAATATATGCCTACGTTCAAGTGAGAAAGAATAACGCTAAAAACGCACGATGATAAATTATTAAATATCGTATACTTCTTGTAAGTAATTTTTGATCAAAAGTATTTATGATTTTTCAAGAATGTCTAAAAAAAATTAGAAGTATTTTAGTTTGTAAGACCATCAATAAATAGAAAAACAGGGGAATTTTCGTCACAGAACACGTTCTAGGATTTATTTTTTAATGATTTTAATTTAACTAAAATTAAAATTCTGATAAATGTCTTTACTAGATTAGGTATGTACTGAAATATTTTGCTGATTTTTTTGATATGATTTTAAATTTGTGTTGTATAATACAATATTTCGTTTGAAAATTAAACAAACTGCCAACGACCAAAGGTATAACCTTAGTCTATACTAAAAATAAACGTAGTTTTTCAACATTTAAAAAGAGCCTTTACTAGATAAAATAACAATCTTTCAAAATCGATTTATGTTTTTTTGTAAAAAAGAGTCAATACGTCTAGAATTTGATTTAAAAAGGACTAATTTTTGGTATTCTCTGGTAATACCATCTTAATTAATTTATTTATTTATTCGCTTTGCAGAGAGACTAAAAATATTTACGTTTGACTTAAATGGTTTGAATTAAGCTCCCCAGCCGAGAAAAGAGAGCAAATCCACCGAGACGTGAAGTAATTTCTTAATCTGAGAAAATTTATAAATCCGCGAAAAAAAATTAAACTCCCGGTGGAAGAGATGATATTCAAATGAAGGGGTCATGTTCGAGGGGAAAGGAAATTGACTCGAATCAATGAAAAATGTTGAAGCAAAACGAGAAAAAAATATTAAACATTCCAATTTCGTATTATATAGAAAGCAATCACTTTGTGGTTTGACATATTTAATAAAAATAAAACACTTATTTTGTGAAAAACCACGAATTTTAATCAAGCATCATTAGGGTACAAAATAATACTGTATTAATTTTATAAAATGACTATCGGTTTCGAAACACGTAGATTTTATGAATAATATTGGTGAAAACACTGTTACTTATTTCATTTCTTAAAACCTTTTCCACTCTGACCATTTTTTCTCAGAACCAATTGGCTACTCTGGTTAAAATTTTGAACGGTTTAAGTTAAGTTTTTTATTTAAAAATGAAATTTTCGATACTTTATTTTCGGAGCACCCTATCTGATAATTCGTATGACCATTAAGATGTTTGATAAATTTGGTACATATTTTGCATAAAGTACTTGCTAAATCACTCATAAAGTAACTAAAGGATAATACATATGCTTTTAATGTGTTTTATTTGCATAATTTCTTCTGCTACATAGCATTAATTTGTATAATATAGGTGAAATACACAAACAAACGAATGTAAATCCTGGTATTCATTCCTTTCTAATTATCCTGTACCGGACCGGTGTCTACCTGAACTCGTGAACAATTGATTGGCTTAGGTTTTATGGCCAGTAAACGGGATCTTATTTTGCATTGGTGACTTTACTTTAGGTTTCGACCTTCATACAGGAAACAAAAGATAGACCAGCCCACAAGACATGCAATAAATAATAAGTTTCGATAACATTCTACACGGCGTTTACAAGGTGTGCAAAACTGTGTACACATCATTGTATATTTCTGAGTATTTTTATCACAATAAAATAAGCTGACAATTCGGTCCAATTATTTATTAAAAATGTATGTCTTACTTATGTATTGTATTATCACTTATCATCACAGTTTTTTAGAGTATGATATTTTTCAAAGCATTCTCCCACATGAATTGCCGGTTTGTTGTCACAACTTTTGCAGTGATGCATTGTTCATTTTCTTTGCCTTCCTTCTCTATCAGAACCACAAACGACGCAATCCCTATACATTTTCTACGCATTAGGCGTTATGACATGATTTTACCGCTGTTCTGGGTCTACCTAATGACTTCTTTTCTTGTATTTACACCTTCTCTATGATTTCCAACCAGCTAAATAATTAGCCTATCTACAAATTGAAGATTACTCATTAGATTTTCATTATTTTTTAAATCTTATTTTCCTTGTACAAAATATATGAATTTACAACCCCCTAAAAAAAGCTGCGCCACCATTGTATGTCAAAAAAAATCTTGAAGATGAGGATGAGGTCTTATTATCAAAAATAACACCATAAAATGCATTGAATACTTTCTCTTTCAAATCTCTCCACTTTTTTCACAATATTTTCTTCATCACTATTATCACCATCTTCGCTGAAATAAGCAAATCTCCTTCTTTTCGGCGGGATAACGTCACTTCCACTATCTCTATCACTTGGATTGTTAACGATTTCTTCACTATCACTTACTATCACAATATCATTGTCATTTAACATCAATATTATTAATGCAAAAAGGTCTTCATCATAACTATTATCTATACAATTACATTCGTCATTATAATTGAACTTAGAAGAAAAATTTTCATTATTTTCCATGATGGTTAACTATCTATGCATATTAAAAAAATCTACAGATTACTATTTTTATTATTTTCAAGTACTAATGTCAATAATGGGGGCGATAAGAAATTTAATAGTTCCACAAAACGAAAAACTATGGCCACAGGAGGTGGGAGTAGCCTCGGAGAACCGTCATAAATGTAGGACGGACAACTGACTGATCCAAAAATATTGGAATATGACAAATAATCCATAAGTTAAAAATGATACATCTATGTTTCCAAGAGTATATCTAATTAAGGGTAAATTAAAATGAAGAAATTTTAATTTATCCAACATGTCGCGACGTCTCTTTGTACTTCTCGGAAACAACGAATCGAACAATATACCTAGGTAGATAGAAATCGGTGCTTAAACTTATTTCTGCGCCGGGCCAGAACCTCTGGCCCACGGAGCTCCCTACCAAAATCGTTTCGGCCAGAATGTCTGGCCTACAGAGTGGTAAAGGTTAAGTTATGACGTCACAAAGTGAATATGCAAAGTTTGAAGACATAATATTAATTCTTCTTCTTCTTCTTTCGTATGGTGGGGGGTTAGAAGGGGACATCTAGGTCGGCGAGCCAGTCCAGAGCCTCAGGCGTCTCCCAGTGGATCTCATCAATCTCGCCGGGGAATGAATGGAGCGGGCATTCGTTGACCACATGTTCGGTGGTCTGCACCGCACCGCATTCACACATTACCGACTCTTTAAGGTCCTATCTATGCATGATATGGGCACACCGGCTATGGGAGCACCAACACTGTGGGAATACAAGAAGGCTCTGCAAAAAAGCGCAATTCCTTTGCACGATGATGTCGTCTCCCACCCGGCATGCCGCTTGAAGTCCCGAAAACCTTTCTGGACGGAAGGAGAAAGACTCCTCCGATCACCCCTCACCCCAGAAGACAGGTGGAAACTTGAGTGGCAATCGGCCAACGTGGAAAATGCCCATTTCGTACAAGACCCCACTGAGAGACAGCCTAGGTTCTCATTGCCTCGCAAACTCTGGTCATAATATTAATTTGTACCCTGATGATGCTTGAGCAAAGCGAAACCGGTTGGTAAATACTTGAATTAAAACTCGTGGTTTTACACAAAATACTTGTGTTATATTTTTATTATTCTAATTTCATTTGGGTGATGTAATAATCTTCCCGCGTTATTTTTAAAGTTCAATGAACTTTTAATGTTATAATTAGAAATACTGGTGATTAAACATACCGATTTCGGTTGTTGGTGCAATTATGCGTGATTTTAAATTATTGATAGCTTAATGACACCCTCCATGATCGAGGGGTAAGGCTCTCGACTAGCAATCCGGATAGCGGGTTCAAATCTCGGCTTGTGTAGGTGAAATTTTATATATTTCTTCAAACTTCGCAAAATCACTTTGTGGCGTAAATTTTGTGTTATATCAAATTGTGAAATAACAGAAAATTTTATATATTTATTTTTGTGTTATTTCACAATTTATTCGAAAAAAAAGTATCAAAACTTGCCTCACGTTTCAAAGCGCCTACTTGAAAATTGAGATTTCAACACTTCAAAGTCTTTTTCCACGAAACTAATTTTATGAGATTTTATTGTCTAGAAAGGGTGCTTTTTATATTTCAAATAAAATGTTTTCATCATCCTCGTGTCTTCAAAAAAATCTATACAAAAGTATTCTGGAAATCATTATCCTTTGAATATAAGTATCCTGTTAGCGTGTTGTAAGCAAAAGTGGCCAATTGACATATTTAATGTTTAATACTGCGAAGGTACCTCTTAAAACCTCCTGAAAATGTGTTTGCTATACACGTTTCAAGTTCCATTTTGAATGTAGACTTTGAGGGTCCTCTCTGCCACGCTGAAGCGCCAAACACTTGTCTTGAATTATTTCAATGAGGTCAAAGAATTATATGTAAAAAAATATATTATTGTTCTTGTGAGTAGCACTGTTTGGAATCCGCGTACTGGGTACTGTAGAATTCATTTTTTATTATGCTAGCTTACAAATAAGTGCCGAAATTCTTTATCGAACAGTTAAAAAAACTAAAGTTGGAAAGTCAGAAGGTTATTACAGCTGGCTAAACAGTTTTTTTATTGAATATAAATCACTGTAGAGAGATAAAGGCTGATAGAGATATTGAAAGAAGGTAAATGCAGGAAACTTCGTGGATGGAAGACTGAATGCCGTTGGCGATAACAACAACTAAAACTCCAGAAAATCTTGACTTATAGAATTATCACAAGAAGAACTGACTAGTATTTAAAAAAAAAATCGTCACAAAAGTTCTCAGCATAGGATCTGCAAGGACCAATAAAATATGCCACATGTTTTTTTTTATATTTGTTTCATACACAATATCTTCTCTTGAAATGCATAAATTATTTCGTAAAAATGTAGATAATAATCTTACTAATATTATAAACGCGAAAGTTTTTGTGGGTGTATGTGTGTTTGTTACTCTTTCCTGCAAATTTTACTGAATGGATTTTAATGAAACTTTATAATAATATAACTCATACATCAGAATTTCATATAAAGCTAGGTATTAATTTTAAATATATTGAAAATAATAATTATTGTTTAATAGAAAATGTCAAAATTTGGGAATGACATTTTCCAAAACAATTAATATAAACAAAACTATTTTAGAAAATATTTAAATTAATGAATTTATTTGAAGTACTCGCCTAATGCCTTGAATCGAATCAAGAATTGTAGATATATTAAATAAATACGTTAAGAATTTTGGTATAAACGTAGATGGGACCTAGGAAAAGAAAATAGATTACTCGAAGTACTAATCCTACGCAGACGAAGTCGCGGGCAGAAGCTAGTATTATATATTTAGCGACGTTCCATAAAAAGAATGGAAAAATGATTGCTAAGTTGCGAAATTTAAAACTACGTCGTATTTTAGTCTACTAAACATACAGCATTGAACTAAAAGTAAAACAACGTCCTTGCATTGATTTATATAATAACTTGGTCATAAAGGATTCTATCACATATCTCATTCTGAGATCTCATTTATAATGTATTAAGAAACTTTCGTCCATCCTCCACTAGTACTGTTTTATCGCACTGCCAAACGCTAAACTTTATCAGGACTGTTAGCTATCACTGCATTCAGTCCTACATTAATTGAATTTCTTGTATAAGTAGACACTTCTGTCAAAATATCATTATGAGTCAAAGTTTCACTCTGACTAACATTGCACAGGTTTTTTATTAACTACTATCATATATTTATTGTCGGTTCGATTATTTATATGTATTGTTTCATAGTGCTTTCACACAAACGAAGTATTGAATTCCGTAAGTCTAAACTTAAACTTTAGGGCGCACAGTTTACACCATATTCATTTTATATATTCACAGTCCGCCTAACCAGGAATTCCGGTTCCAAGGTGAACTGTAGTTTTTTGTGTTATAACGTTTATAATTTCCTCATCTTAGCCGTATTTACGCGTTGGTTTTAATCTTGTTTATATTCATGATATTTTCCAATTTAATTGGTAGGGCGTTATATAATTTTGTTGCCTGCAATTTATAGTTTTTCTGACCAAAAGGCGTATTTAAATAAAAAAAAATCAAAATATATATATATATATTTTTTTTTAATTGAAAATTTTTTGATACAATGGTACATAAAATAATAAAAGGTATATAACATACTTAAATATAATATTGTATGAACAAAAAATCCCACAAAGGCAAATGCCTGAGCGTGGGTATAATATTGAATTTATTATAATTTTATGGTTAATAGGAGATTTAAGAATTTAGTTTATTTTTAGGTATAAAAAGAGTAAAAGTAAAAGAGTAAAAGTGTCTTAAAACATAGAGCAAAATAACAGCATTTGTTGTTATTATTGCATTTGTAGAATTTAATGAAGAATTAATGTTAAAAGCGCAATTAAAAAAAAAAAAAAACAAAAACATAGCAAGCAATATAAAATTTCTACTTACAATTAATGGCTTTGTTAAATCTTATAAGAAAAAGATATCTGTTTCAGTGTTTTTTAGTCATGTTTTGATATATTTTTTATAAGATTTAAGATTTTGACACGTGGGGGCTTTAAATGTTGCGTTTAAATTAAGTATATTGGTTGTTTTTTTCTTTGTAGTGTAGTTGTTTTTGACAGTAAAATCAGTTGTGCAAAAAACGACATATTCTTTGTTTCGTGAATTCGGCGGCCTTGACGTCACGCCCGGGCAACGTCGGTCAAAGCCATCTTACCAGCAATTGACGTTTTCTACGTCATAATGACATTGTAGCCAGTTGAAACAGTTTCGGATTGTGCGGTTTTTCAAATCAATAAATTATTAATGGAAATTTTAAAATCATATATTGTCAATAGATTTAACAAAATCAGAAATATACAATTTAAATCTTCCACACATTTTTAACGGTATTCATAGTTTGTGAAAACATTTTATTTAAATGCAATATTTTTTATGTTGATTTTATCATATAATTTAAATCAATTAACACATTGAATAAATACGTAATCAACGTAATTCCACCGAAATTATAATAAGCAACAATTATATTTTATCGATTCCACAAAAATTAGCACAAAACCCCAATTCCACGGTTTAGCTCTTTTCGCGCGGGCGGATTTTAAAGCCTTGGAATAATTGTAATTAGATCTTAATAAAGTTTTAAGGAAGGTAACTCCACTTGATCTACCCTCATCATTATGGGAAACACTTGTATGTCATCACCATGGAAATATCTAGTTTTAATTAAAATTTTGAGAAATAACGTTAACTTTGTGTACGTGTTAATAAGTAATAATTAAAATAATACTGAAAATAAGCGGAAACGTCAAATACCTAAATCATTATATATTTTAAAAAAGATGCAATCTTACACAAAATTATCACGAAATGTATATTTCGTGATAGATTCTATCGATAGTATCTTAACTGTGTCTGTGTCTGTTTGACAGATATTTGAGGGGAAGGCGCTTCGAAGAATAAGCGTGAGAATTGACGCCTTTAGCATCGATAAACAGCCTGAATATAAGCCATTGTGTTTCCATAATCTGTGCATGGTTTACATTTGCAATTTAAGAACCTATTATTCTTGTTCAACAACACCACTGGCTTCTGTGTTTCCTCCCTCTACAACTGTAATATTCTTCAGTTCCAGTGATTGGGATTGATTGGGATGTATGTTGAAGAACCGCTTGTAGTTCGTCGCGATTATAGTCTTGTTTTTTGTACGTGATCGTGTGGTGGTTCTCAGTATTTAAAACTGGATCTAAACATCTGTTCTAATGGATGCTCTATTCTCTATGTATTTCTGAAGCAAGGAAACTCGGCACTGAAGGTGCCCAGCTCACGATCGGATACCATCGGCTATTTTTGTAACCGTTCGGATATTATTTGTAAATATCGACGACAGTGGACACTCTGCTATAGTACTTCTTTACTGACATGATTCGAGATACCTTATAACCTTAAACTCTACGTAACTACCCATATTAACGACATCTGAAGGACATTGAAACAACATACATTTCCTATAAAAAACAACAGTCTTCAACGTGGTGTCTTTAAAGTCCAGGTAAATTTCCCCTTTTCCTTCAAAATATAGGCGTATTCTCAAGACGGTACAGACATTTGAAGGTGAACAAATAAATATACAATTTTAACCCCTCAGTTTTGTCGAAATGCCAAATATTTCCGATTCGCAATAAAATCTATATAATTGGAATATTTCTAAACGCATCCGAAAACTAAAAACTGTTTTTAAAAGGTGATGAAATACCCTTTTAAATTTTATAAAAAAATAAACATATTATATTTTAAATACAATATTTTTTAATGCAAACATAAAGTTTCGTAATTATTTTTTTTAATTTGTGACAAAACTTTGGATTCATAGAATAACATATTCATACCTATATAACTAAATACAAAAGTTAAAAAAAACTACAGGTAGCCTCAGATCAGAAAACCCTAGTGAGGAGAACTGTGAAAAAAGACAAAAAACTTAGAGTTATATTATACTTTATACCTACATAATGTACAAACTTTGCTATTAAAACTAATAAAAATAAAAGTTTATTTTAGTTATTTTGCGGTTAATTTTTAGATTTTCAAATGAAGCTTGTTGTTTTTTCTATCTAACACCTTCTTCTTCCTTGCACTGTCCCAACTCATTGCCTAGGTAGGCTGTTGGGGTCGGCTCTCCTCGTTCTCAGGTTGTAGCTTCTTCGGTTCTGGGTATCGCTCTCTTCCAGGCCGTTTCTACTTAGAATTTTAGAGCGTTGAGTCATCCAGGAGTTCTTTGGTCTTCCTCTGGATGACTGTCGATGAAGCTCCATAGACATTGCCTGCTTCACTGTGTGGTCTAGTGGTCTCCGTTTTATGTGACCATACCATCTCAACTGTCGTTCCTCTAGCTTATTGTTTATGTCTGTGACACCCAGGCTACCACGAATGCGTGAACTTTTAATTTTATCTTTTAGTGACACTCCTGCCGACCATCTAAGCATTCGCATTTCTGCTGATTCAAGCTGCCTGGTGTAGGAGTTGTACATGGTCCAGCATTCGGAGCCATACATTATCGCGGGTCTAACAATAGTCTGGTATACCTTTCCTTTTAGTTTTATAGGCATTTTTGTGTCACACAGGATTCCTGTTACGGATCTAAATTTACTCCATCCCACACCTATTCTGTGGTTAACATCTTTGTGGATGAGTGAGCCGAGATACTTAAATGTGTCACAGTTAGCTAATATTACTCCATCCAGTTGCATCGAAGGAGTTACAGCATTTGTGTTTTCAAATGGCAAGTACAAATATTCGGTCTTTTTCCTGCTAATTTTTAGGCCATTATCCTCTAGGATTTTTCTCCACCTTTCCAGGCTATTTTGTAAGTCACAATGATTATCTGCTATCAGTACTACATCATCTGCATCTTTTTTCTTTCTAACACCGTTTAGGTATAAAGCATATTTTTTGTGCATAAGGCAATTCACCCTAAGAAGAGTGCTATGTGAAGCATAATATTTATATAAGAATAATTTAACAGTTTTCACGGTTCTATTCAAAAACGTTTCTGTTCAGAGGCGGTCTGTATGTGTGTGTGTATTTATATTTTGTATCAAGTTTCTAGTGTTTTTCACATTATTTTCATAATGTTAATACATTATTTATCACTCTGTTCTCTCAGCTATGTTTTTACTTTAGTTTCATATTACACATGGCCCCGGGGTCCATGGGCAAATTTTGACTATGAAAAGTGGTCCATGGGCCAAAAGAGTTTGGGAATCACAAGGGAGACACAATGATTTCTGTGAGACCTATATGAGTTATTCCGAAAACCGAACAAATTAGCCTGGAGGTTATGTATCCACTCACAACTAGTGCCCAACCGGGCTCCTCTCAGCTAAAGAATAGTACCTAAACTGCGCATATTTGCCTCTGAAAGCAAGGGCGCGAAAGATAGAGCGTGACAAAGTGAGGTTATGTTGTTAAACAACATTTTATCTTTATGTTGGCAGTTTTTCACCGCCCATGAATGGAAAAATACCTGTATTTTTTGTCAGCTCCCTAATCCTCAAAGCTAATATTGCCACGTGTTCTGCAAGGTCGGCGCGGGTGTGTTGACTGTGACACGTTTGGCACCATTTGTCCTGGGTCCTGACACTGTTCCGTGTGTTATATTGTTTTTCAAAAGTAGTTTATAATATAAGCGTTGGCACTTTTGTAACGCACGCTGATGTAAAACAACATTTCAGCGCTTTCTGACATTATCTGAAAGCATCCTCCAAGCAGGAAACATAACATTAATTTTTTTCTAATAATTCATCATACTATCCATCCAGCCATATATATATTTTATTTTATATTTTATTTTTTTATTATTTCAATTTATTTCACCTCTTACACACAACAATTTTACAAGTGGTTCGCTACGTTTGGTGACTTAGTAAGGGTGCCCGGATTCATGGAGTGAGGTTTGTATAGGTCTTGACGGCGGATGCTGGACAAAATTGATTATAATAATGATTGGATAGTTTGTAGAGCGCCGTTTTTGTGAGAAATCACCTAAAGGGCGCTGTACAATTTATTATTAATTCTTAGGCTCTATCTAAGTTTACTATTTACAAATAGTTACAGAAAAATACTTACCTGGCCTGTCACTTCCGATAAACACACTTTAATTAGAAAGTTTATGCTTGGAGGAGATACCAATTTGAACGCGGAGGACATTATATTGAAAACACTGGACATTGCATG
Organism: Limnephilus auricula; assembly: GCA_951813805.1. Lineage (NCBI taxonomy): Eukaryota > Metazoa > Arthropoda > Insecta > Trichoptera > Limnephilidae > Limnephilus > Limnephilus auricula. The sequence goes on along the minus strand of OX638389.1, from coordinate 43,605,633 downwards.
ATTTTACATTTGCTACCCCCATCACTCTTGGTATTTATAAGAATTTGCTCTTGAATAAAAATTGAACCCCAGATTCCAACCCATTCCTCATTTCTCATACATTTTACCTTCCCTGAACTTCCTCCCCTTCTTTTGCATAAAAATAACTTCCATACACCATCCGAAAATGATTTTTTCCTCAGGCCTCTTTGTGTAAAAAAGGTAAGTTTTGTCTTTGAAAACATCAAAAAATCGAAATAGGAATGAAAAAACATAAATTTTATTGTCTTGACTTTAGCAAACTTTTTGTAAACATTTTTAATTGCTTGAGTTTTTAATTGGGCAAATTTTTTTTTAATAAATGCAATGATTAGACGATTAACTCTTGGATAACAAAAAAAATCGCAACATTTTTGTTTTTTAAATTTTTCTCTAAATAATCACTTGTTTTTTTACGTTTCATCGTTTGAAAGTGAAAAATATAATGGGTGCAAAAAGGCTACATGTTTTTAATTTAACAATCTTGTTCAGATAGTTTTTTTATCGTTTTTTGCATAAAGAGCGAAACAAGAGCTGAAAATTGCACATCATTTTCAAAATTACATAGTTCCTACATAATTGCCTGCTCTATAAATACGAAACTAACTTCATTACCCTAAAGAACCCTGCTAACAGAGCCTCGCCTATTGCATCCTTCTAGGACGTACAATTTACAGGCTCTTTCATTTTATAAAGTTCACTGAGCAAATAATATTATAACTTAGAGATACTTACGAAATGAAAATTAATTTCCAACATTATTCTTTGAAGTTTGTACAAGCCTTATTAGCGAACACATTAATCCAAGCAACAAACAACCAGTAACTTTCAGCGCATGGTAAGGCAGTTGTCTATAAATAATTACTTTTACGGATACATAAGGTCTAAATTCGCATGTGAATAGATTTCCTCATCGATTGCAGGTATATTATCTTGCTAAAGCCAGCATTACAGTTCCATAGTCGGGAGAATGTCCGGCTATGATTTAACTAGGACTACGATGAACGATTCTCAAACTTCTTCTGAGCAATGAAACAATTAATACAAAAAACACTCTGCTTTATAATTAAAGTATATTAGATAGATTGTTTTGTGTCGTCCTATTTTGTAATATTTAACAATTTCTACCTATCATTTTATATTTAAATTCATTTTGATCATTTCCGTCTATGATCTCATATACGTTCAAACTATCGTCTGTGTCGCATTTTATCTTAAATTTCTACAACAAATTTATTTTTGTATCAATTTGTCTATGCTTTACGAAAATATTATAATACCAAAAAATAATCGGGTTCATAAAATCACGTCTAGTGAAGGCTTTTTGTCGGGATTGTGATTTGATTTGCTGGACCTTTTGACATAGAGTTCTAAGTTTTTTGGGACATCCTGCACACAGAGGCCTAGAGTACCTATATTAAGTACTAGCTGAAGTCCCCGACGTTGACCAGGATTTACACAGTGTTTTTCGAAATTTGATTTACATCCGTAAACAATAATTTCCCTCGTATTTTTTACGTCGAGTGTCCAAAATTAAGAATCGAAATTCTGCTTCCAGGTTTAAGAAAAGAGGGGTGATAGTTTTTCGAAATCTCATGTAGACAGTCATATCCCTTCTGTTTTGAAGGCCAAAAAACGCCAAAAAGGGGCAACGAGGGCCAAAAAATTTCATGAATCTCGCATAAGATTTGAAAAAATAAAAACAATTCAGGCCTCCACAGACACTCTGATTTATAAGTAAAATATATAAGATAGATAAAAAGTTATATTATTATTTTTTATGTCACCCTAAGTGGTTCACCACGTTTGGTGACTTAGCTGGGATGCTCACGGGAGAGACTGATTAAGAGAGACCTACCTTATTAATATCTCTGATATGATTAATATCTCTCCAGCCGTACTCTCTTGACCCATCGTCTTGCACCGCATTGGGAGGGATGGATTCATACGTCCGTCTCTTCTTGACCTCCAGATTCCAATCCCCCACGTACTTTTTCCCTCCAAGGACTTCCACTCTTTCCTTTCTATAAATATGATTAATTTGTATTGTTTAGCAATTCAATCATTTTATTGATATATAGTATATTTGCTGCACGTTTTACTTTATAGGATACTCTCAGTTTCACCTTGGTGTAAGACCACCATTCAGAATTGAAACGTTGCTTAAAATGGCTTTGGCCGCGTTTGGTGACCAGATCTGAATAGACAGGTACTTCCATACTATCCTCTTCCCATCTCCTCCCCCTCTCCACTTCCTTCAGCCTCAGTACATACCCTAGATGGGGATGCCATAGTCTCAATAGCACCGGTGGTTGGTATCCTTTTGGGACTCTTGTGTGCTATGAACAAAACCGCGGTTTGCACAAATCCTACGTTATTAATTATTAATCACCAAAAGTTGCATGTTGTGTACCGAACTACGATAATATGAAATTATTTTACCGAGGCGAAACTCGATCAGTCTGTGGCAGGTGGTATACATAATCTGGCTGCATTTTACGCATGAAACAAATCATTTCGCATATAATTAAAAAAGTTAATCGGTATCGAAGCTTAATTTAAGCTTTTATAATGTAAGCCTCAATAATTGTGTAGTCATCCAATTTAATGATGATAATACATTTTAATAATTAAATTTGTTTGACAAAAAATCAAACAGTTTGATGTGAGTCTTTGTTTTTGAAAATACTGAGCCAAACAGTTAGTTATGAATATACAAGTAACTCTGACAAACGATATATTTAAACACGTTCAGTTTACAATGTGAGAAAACTTAATTACAAAATATATTTCATTTAATATTATAAATAATATATCTGATCTGGGTAATTGGCCAAAACATTTTTGTAGTTTAATGTAAATCAAAATTCAAGTTCAAAATCAAATTTAATAATGTTAATATTAACTTAAAAAAGTATTTTTTTATTCTGAGAGCTGTTTTGGCTTACAAGACCATTATCAAACCATGGTTATTGATTTGTAGATATGTCACAATCATTTTCTCAGTAAATCGGTTCAACCAGTGAAAAATCATTTTAGGCTTTTTAAAAACCAAAATTGGGCGGGGATTAATAGAATTAATATAAATCGGTAATGTGTATTAATGTTTCTATCTTTACTTTGTTATGTATTTTACATTTGTAAATTATGTATTAAAAAGTCACATCATATATATTTTGTATTAACCTTATATTTATTATTATATTGTTCTTATATGTTATATTTTCTGCTATTTGCAGTTCAAAATCTGTTTTTTTTTTTCAATTTTTCACTCTCTTTTATTTATATTATTAAACATATATTTAATTGCCATTCTACACCTACCTCTTGTTATACACATTTTTGTATTTCTTCTGTTCCTAAATTATTTCTTGATCTGTTTACACTAAATCATAAAAACTTTACAAATATGTAAAAGACCATTAGGGCGTGGATGATTTTCAAAATAAAATATACAAAATAAGTCGTCTCGAAGTGGCCTAACCACAGTTTGAAAATGGCCTTGTAAGCCGAAACAGCTGTCATAATAATAAAAAAAAACTAAAATACTTGAATAACTTCGTAATAATAATATTTTTTTTACATATTAAATGGAATTCTGCGAGATAAACACAAAAAGCAATTAATAAGTCAAAATATATTATACTGGTTATGCCCAGTTTGAATACATCTTTTTGACAGAGAAATATTAAATTTATTCTATGAAACTATAATATAATGCTTGTGACGAATCAAATTTCGTCACAATTAAATTTGAATAAGAGCACGTCTAGCGTGAGCATTCAAACACAAAGAAGGCGTTAATTGACATGGGTCGCAAGGACAGAGAGGGAAGAAAGGAGAAGTGCGGGGTAGAGCAGGGGTCCCCCGAGTTCATAGGAGAGAAGACAGTCAAGACCGGAACGGGAGAGAGAGGGGTTTTGGAGACAGGATTGGTGGTGAAGCACGCGTTCCCCGTCCAGGGTTCATAATTTACTAACATTATGAAGATAATGTGAAAACAATTAGAAACTTGATACAAAATATAAAAACACAGACATACAGACTGTCCCAGAACAGGAAACCTTTTTGAATAGAACTGTGAAAACTGTCAAATTATTTTTATATATTGTGCTTTATACTTACATCAAGCACAAACTTTGTCATAGAAATTAAAAAATAGAATAAAACATCCTTTTCAGTCAGAAAGATATTATTTGGTCTGAATATTTTTCGACTTGTTAAATTCTAATTTTTAAAATAACTTTTACAAGCATTACATTTTTTTAACTCACGTTCAGTTAAATGGAGGTACTGTCTATAAATTCTTATAATTTTTTTTATTTTTTCCCCTTTACACACGAGTTTTTAACTCTCTTGAAATATATGTTATTATGTTAATTTAAGCACCTTTATGATTGTAATAAATAAATAAAAATAAAAAATCTAAAATCTAAAGGTATATAATGCAACGCTTTTTAAAATTATTATTCTACTTATTTCTTATAATGTTATAATAACCTTAGTTCCATAAAACATGTTCATTGGGTTATCTTTGAATAAATAACTGTTATTTTTTGTTGATACTCTCTTGACAATATTCAGAAGGAAAGGATCGTTAAGCAGAGATTAATGTTATTTCACTATTTTTTATTAATCTTTACCACGAATTGGTTTCAAAAATACCTTAGAATAAATTGAAGTTCTTCCTACCATTTCCTTTGACTAGAATTAAAATAAAGTTATTAAATACTTCATGAAAAATATTAGCCTAAACTACTGAAAATTAAGTTTTTTTTATTAGAAATATATGATTGAAAAAAAGTACATTTTATTAACTGAATTTTCTGGCTAAAGTTTCCATTGATTATTTTTTTTCTCTCTTTTAAAATAATTCACAAAATAAATAAAACCACCTTTGCCCTTGAAATCGAGGTCTCGGTTTTCCAAGCGATTTTTATACCCGTTACCTATATTTGTGGCGATATTTTTTTTTTTTACATTAGGTCCACACAGGAGGCCCCGAGGAAATTAATTTCCCTCAGGGCCTATGTAATCTTTGGGGATGATGTGTGGAAGGTATTTTTAAGGAAAGGAAGGAGAGAAAGTTCTGGAAGGAAAAAGGTATGAGGGTTGGGTAGGAATCTGGGGTTCAGTGTGTCTAGATCATCCGCCGCCAAGACCTAGATAAACCTTACCCCATGAACCCGGGCACCCCTGCTAAGTCACCAAACGTAGCGAACCACTTGGGGTGACCTATGGCAGAGGTGTTAATTATCCAATAAATGGTTCCCGGGGCGGCGGTACCCATTCCCGCCTCCCAAATTACAATTCCCCAATAAAACACACTAAGAATACATACATTTTTAGCTTGTGTCTTCCTCTTAAGTCTTTACTTAAACGTATTTCAAGAAATAGTAATGACATTTTAAGAACCATTCATTATTTTATTAGGTGTTAAAACGTGTCATCGCCTTAGTTCTTAATTGTCCAGACGACCATTTTAACTTTTGTTTAATCTCGATTTTACAACGAAAAATTAATCACTTTAATAAGAATTATTTAAACTAATCACACCTTTACCTTTACGGAAATAGCGTCATCTTAAACACCTATCCTGTTTCATTGAAATAATGATAGAAAACCTTCTCCTTCTGCAAAATTCTCTAATAGTTTTTTGGTCAATTAAGAACTAAGTCAAGGATGTGTTTGTTGCTGATAAACGAGAATTTTATTAAATATTGAACAAAAATCAAAAATAAATTCAAAACCAAAAATTCTATAATTCCTTAACAATTCCCCGCCCTCGACAGTTTCCATCCTTTATCCTGTTACAAGCCTGTCAGATAAAAATAAAATTTCACGCCCAATGTTTATCAGATATTTCGCTGACAGACCTGACAAATTCACTTGCGGTATTTACTGCGGGCGTAAATCTTTTGTGTATTTTATCTACGTGTTGCGAAATTTCATCACCGTTAAGTATTTTATCAGTGTTTTTGGTGTTAATTAATAAAATCAGTAATAAAATTATTAAGATTGTTATTTATCAAATTATCTATACACATTAGAAAAACAGACGAGATACAGGTGCAATTAACATTACAATGTTGATTGAAGGTGACTGCCCTAACCACCTAGCAGCGACAATTATAAAATTCGTCATTACTTAATTATTTGTTTATCCACACTGTTTTCCTGCAGACAAGCTACTTGCAGTAGCTTTGCAGGTATAATGTTAACATGAAAAAAAAACTGTTTTTTCTGTAAAAAATCAAATTACCTAAACTGAAGCTAAAACTTTGTTTTCCTAGCGCCAGGTTTTTTGCGCAGCAGGAACCGAATTCACTTTATTACGTAGGCAGGAATGTGAAATATAATATTTCGCAGCATTCCACGCCGACGTGATGCATTGTCTAAGAAAACACGTCCATTCAGTTTCTTGGAAAGAGTTGGCTACGTGAAACGCTCAGCGTCCTCGGCGCAAAAAACCTGTCGCTAGCAAAACTAGCTTTATCGCCAGGTCTTTTGGTCACCGAGTTATTGCAGCACCTTAGAAAATTGGAGTGACGACCGAAAGTATCCACCACATAGCTACTACACCCACGCACAAAGAGCCTATGCCTCAGAATATGCCAATACAAAATACCAACCTCAAAGTGCAGTGGCTCTGTGCAATTGTGTGGAGTGCCATATAATGGCCATCTAGGGACAATATAGCATTACTATAAAGCCATGTATTCACAAAAAAAAACAAGTGTTTATAAACACTTTTAAGGACATAGCAAACAAACACTGTTTCAGATACAAAATCTACGTGTTTCTGAAACAGTAAAAAATGTTGCGGTAAACACTAGGTATTTTCGACCACGTTTCTGTGCTCTCCGCTGGCGATGGAGAACAAAAATTAAGGTAGATTCAGACTGGGTCGACGTACGTACGCATCGCTACGCCAAACCATGCTTAGCAACCATACAATTTATATGAAAATGGCCAAAGACATCGCACGTCGCGATGCGTGTAGCCAATGTGATTCTAAAACATACACTTTCATTGAAAATCTATGGTTGCTAAGTAGCCCAGATATTATTAGACGTAGCGATGCATACGTACGTCGACCCAGTCTGAATCTACCATTAGATTCGCAACAAACTGAGTTGCTGAGTGTGGAAGTCTCTTTCACTTGTTTAAACATTCGAAAACATCAATTTATATTACATTAATATTCGAAACAATTGACTGATGTGGACGGCAACAACCCCGAAACATTGTTTCTGTAAACGTATACGAGGTGTTTCAGAAATGATGTATCCGAAAAATTGTTTATCAGTGAATAAATATACAAAATGAAATAAATAACTCTACAATAGGTACTATTTAAAGATCATATTAGTATAGTTTACAGATATTAAACACATCTTAGAAAAAGTTAACAGATAAATGGGATTTATGGGATATGCATCACAAAACTATTCGATAAACCGTTTACACTTAAACATAAATGGGGTATGTAAGACCTCATCTCAAATTTGCATATTATGTCATTTTGAATCCTGAATGCCAAACATATATTTTAACCAAAGAGAAAATATTTAAAAAAAAAATTAATCACCTCTCGTTTCGTTTTAAAAATCAACACCAGTGTAACCCTATCGTTCTTTACAAACGGAGAAAAAAATGACACACTCTTTCTGTATGAGATTTTGAACTTCCTTATTGACTCGTCAGTCCTATTAGAAAGGATTGTATCAGATCGAATACCTTATATTATGTACAACATTTCAGATATCGTAAGGTACTTCCCCATCATCCCCTCCCCATCGTCTCACCCTCCCCACTACCTGCAGTCTATAACATACTCCAATTGGTGATGCCATAGTCTTACTGGCTCCAAACGGGAACAGTTGGGACTCTTGTGCGGTATTCACATAAAAAAAACATTTTAAATTGAAATACGCACAAAACTGTTTGCTTGGGAGTATCTGCAAATCTTACAATTTCTAATGGTATATTGGTATTTTCTACTGTAACCTTGAATCATTTACAATAAAATTAGCCTTTCAATGTACTTTAATCAAAACCATCATTTCTTTATCGTTAATTTATTATTATTACTTCTACTATGAAATATTATAACTTTCATTATCTATTTGATTCCAAATCTGTAACCATAAGAAAAATCATTATAAACGGAACTTAATTGTAATATATCAACGAAGAAGAAGATAACACTGATAACCTAAACCAGCACTTAAAAACCCGCTCCGGTAGTGGCTTGGTAACAAAGTTAAAGTACGAAGATGGTTTGGATAAGGCGGGGCATCGGAATGTACGTGAGGTTGGGTTCTTAAATTTCAACCATACAGACGCTAGCGTAATAATAATATATATATATTAAAATATCAAAATGAACAAGACACAGAAAAATATAAGATAGCGGTCGCGACTGGGACACGAACCCAGAACCTCTCGTTTTACCGGGACGGGCGCTTTTACCAATTCAACCATTGTCACCAATTAAACCGTCATATTATTTGTCAAACTCAGACTATTTAAATTTTCAGAATTAACAATATTTTCTTCGACTAATTTTTGTTCATATTTTCGGAAGCTACCTTTTTCATTGGAAACGAGTGTTCAAAGAACGTGGTTATTACCTTAATAGTGTCTCTGATAAATACGAGTATATCCGATTTTACTTATATGTAACACCTATTGACTTTTTATAAAAGTCTAAATGAATATAATTTTTTTATAAAAAAATCTCTCTTTTTATAACTTTTGAAGGTTATTCCCCTTAATGTAATATATCATTGCAGAAGAACATACCTAACACTAATAATCTAAATTAAAATATGAAAATGAACAAGACACAGAAAAATAAAAGATATGTCCAAATTGTGTCTTGTTCATTTTCATATTTTAATTTAGATTATTAGTGTTATCTTCTTCTTCAATGATGTATTACGTTGATGGGAATTACCTTAAAAAGTTATAATAAGTGACTTTTTCTTATAAAAATTGGAAATTAATTGGTTTATATCACTATTCAATGTAAAATGATTTTTCATACATAACTAAATGTTTCTTATACAAACTTTCAAAAATAAATACACATAAAAATTACTTTTTACGCATGTATGTTTTGGTGTTTGCATAATTTCTGCAATTTCTTACGAAAACTAAAAGTGGTTTTTAAATAATATCTCGCAGTCTATGAGTTTTATTGTAAAATCCGTTTCAATGAGAGATAATTTCAGTGGAAGAGAAGAAGCCGAAGTTGGACGTGTGGCTGGGAGTATAGTTTGGGAAGGCTGTACGCTGTATCTGCTTTCTATGTGTATATTGCTTGGTGTGTTGAAGTATCGAAGGAGGCTGTCAGGGTTTAGGGTACAGACAGGGACTACCCACCACTTCCCATCAAAGTAGCCACGATACAAGTGCTAAACAGGGTAGGGTGAAACCCATGGGATAATTATTTTAGAAAACTATGTTAATTTTTTTATTGAATCACTCACTATATAGTGCGAGTCCATAACTAAGACATCATCAAAATTGAGAGAAAGTTCGCATGAGAATCCCAGGGGTATTATTTCTTAAAAATTTGTGGTGTGGTTATATTTAAATACAAAATAACAATAAACTTCAAAATCGAATGAAAAGCATTTTTCTTACCCTTATCCAAGCGATCCCATCAACAGGAGATCAGCCTTCATCTTCAACACCTACTCAGCCTTCAGAGAAAAGGAAATCGGAGAAGCAAATAAGTGAGAGTTACGTTGAGGGGAAAAATAGGACATTGTGATAGAGACAAGGGTTGTTTTATGGTTGATGTTTGGGGGATGTTTGCATCCGAGTCTAATAATATAAATATAGCTGTGAGTTTTATTAAATTTCGTATCAAAAGAAGCAAAATAAGAACATTAAAAAAAAAAACTTTTAATGGTGAGCGAATATTTCGGTATTCACAAGTCAGAGACATACAAATCAAAAACGTAAACTTATTAATAATGTTCAACTTGTTGTCCACATCAAAATATTTTTTTTAGGGAGAACTTATTTACACTTTTACAATGTTTAAAAATCTAATTATACAAACTAAAAAACAGGTATAAATGATATATTTTGTGGTTATTACTCATGTTTATTTATTTGTTTATAAGATTTACTCAGTAAATTAAATACAAGTTGTAAGGTATTTTTAATAAATTACATGGTTTTCTACTTATTACGTAAATCTGTAAAATGTCAATAGGTAATTTCGCCTGGGTTTTAAAACTAAATAATGATGAGACTGATGAAAAGAATCAAACATTGGTTGACTAATAAAACATAAATGAAAGAGGGGTGGAGAAAAATTTACATTTTAAAATCAAAAATTATTATTACGTTTGATAAAGAACAACTCTCTTCCGAGACAAAATTTCTAAGGTATTGTGTGGAGATACTTTCCAGTGTACAGCGCTGTTTTTGTGAAAAATCATCTCAAGGGCGCTGTACAAAATTTATGATATATTTCTACAATGTTCTGTCCTTATAACAACAGACTAGACAAACTATTATGGCTGACAGATTGCATCCACCGATTCGTTGATCAGCTATATACTTTCAATGCATTTGGCCAATGAATGTGATGCTGTGATAAAATGTGGAAAATATACAGGACAATACTTACCTGGGAGTTTACATTAGAGTAAAACTGTTTATTGTTTATTAGAGAAATTTAGATACAGTTTGCACGCAGAGAACATAATTGGGAGCACGATATGTTATTGGAAATGCTATTATTTAATCCAGGTCTATATTTTAATAACAATAAGTTTTGTTATGAACGGTCTTGTGATCTTCGTAAATAACAACTGTGGACGATTCTCCATTGTCAGATGTTACAAATTCTGAAAAGGTATTCCATTAGAATCTGTTAAAAGACTTTCGAGGTTGAAAACAGATGATATATAAATGTTTAATAATTTTATAAAGGTAGAGGCCAATTTTCTCTACGATCTAGTTTCTGGTGATGAAAATGAGGTACGAATTGAAAATTTACCGAGACCACAGTTTCAAAATGAAGCGTTTGTAGAATATTTCGATGACGACGAGTGGTCAACTGTGGACGATCTCCATTGGCAGATATTGCAAATCCCGAAAGGGTACTTCCATTAGAATCTGTTAATAGACTTTAGAGGTAGAAAACAGATGATATATAAATGTTCAATAACCTTATAAACGTAGAGGCCAATTCTGACCTCACTGATCTAGTTTCTGGTGATAAAAATGAGGTCCGAATTGAAAATTTATTGAGAGCACAGTTTCGAAATGAAGCATTTGTGTAGTATTTCCATGACGATGAGTGGATAACTGACGCAAATCCCGATATGGTACTTCCATTAACACCTGTTAAGAGATTTCCATGGTAGAAAACATATGGTATGTAAATGTCCAATAACCCTATACTTTATTCCATTTCTGAACTTCTCACTTGAATAGATTTATAACGACACGTGGATTATTATTGCACATCCCTTATCACCCGTTCTCGTATACGGTGGTTGCTTGGTTGCCCGCTCCAAGCAGACCAAGTAGTTATATCAGTATAGGGGTAGTAGTGTTGTACCGTAGGGGTAGTATGTGTAGTACCAGGCAGGCCGGGCGTGCGGGTAGCAGCAGCGGTAGTGGCCTATGACTCGCAGTAAACCCTTCACTTGCAGTTAGCTGCATCCAAGTGTAACGGTAGATTTATGACGCGGATTTACCGTTGCCGCTAGCCCTTTGCTGGGGCTTTAATCCTGGTTCCTGCCATGGGGGAATTCTGCAAGTTTTTTTTAATGGAAAAATGCCTCAGATAAAAAAAAATGAAATACATCAAAAAAGTTACACAAAAATGAATATTTTTAATTTTTTCTTTATGAATTTGGAATTTTGGGTTGGAGCTTTTTAAAACTTTTTCTTGCTGTAAAATTCGGAACAAGTTATATAATACTAATTAACTTGATGATTTGCTTGAGGGAGGTTTCAGGAAGTTGCCAGCAACACGACTGAAAGACTACTTTAACGTGTGTATTTGTTGGCCGACCACGACAGCACTGTCAATTTTTATAATATTTCTATCTTTGAAGTAGAAGATAAATAATAATAAGTCTAAATGAAAATTTAAATAAGTAAATACATTTATTTCCTTCCTCTTCCCCATCTCCTTCCCTTCCCCACTTACCTTCAACCTCACAACATTCCCCAATTGGGGATGCCATAGTCTCACTGGCTCCAGATGGGAGCAGGTAGGACTATTGTAAGGTATTCTCTATAAAAAAAAATTTTTAAAAAAATGTAAAAAAAAAATAATAATTCTTTTCTGTGGAACTAATCTCCGGCTGACAAGTAGTAGCTGAGCGGGTATAAATTCCCATTGTATGTCCTTTTTTTAAATAACGAAAAAATAAAAACGAATTCCAGATATGTATACAAATAATATCTGTACAGTTGCAACTGTGTAAGTGAAACCAGCACAGTGAGCTTTGACACTACGTGACAGAGCTTCTAGCTGATTGATTTCCCATCGCACTCTGTCTCCTGCCAAACGTTGACGTACATTAAACGTCCACGTTTGACGAATAATAAAATCACCTTTGAGCTCCAATCAAAATATTTGCGAGGCTTTTTGCATATCAACATTTCATGCAGAGACGAAAACTATAACAGCATACGAAATCATGACGATTTTTAACATTTCAATTACTCAGTGAAAAAAATATCAATAATTTGGTGACTGTAATACCAACAATACGAAGCAAAACAAAATTAGGCGTATTTGGTAAGAAAATTTGATCATTTAGAAACATGTTAGATGGTTTATTAAATACTAAAAGTAGAAAACATGAAAAATGATTGAGTATTTTTGTGAGAAGTATTTTTATAAGTCCAGAAAAAAACAAGTACCTGGCCTATTAAAAAGTTTTAAAGTTCACTTACAAATCCCTTTTGGGTTATGGTTTTATTGTATAGTGTGGAAAATAAAGTGCTTTAGAAATTGTTCGTAAAACTTTTAAATATTTGTGCAATAACTACGCATAAAATAATAAAACATGCTTTTTAGCGTCGTAAATCAAAACAAGCTTTGGTGTGAAGCGGAAATTTAAACATTATCGCCATCTACACAAGCGTTACTGTTAGCGGCCCTAAATCGAATTTTACACGACGTAGTGCATCGTCTTAAAGACGAATAACGAAAGGGCGTTAGATATTTTTGAAAGGAAAATCTTTGGATGCCAAACATGAAAATTGTTTCGAGCGTTTGGGATTTTATGATCTTGGATTTCTTAGAAAATTTTGCATGCTTGGCTTCTGCCCTAGAATATTTTCTGTGAAAATGCTGTTTTCTTAGCTTCCATGTAAGCATGGTGAAAATAAACACTGTTTTATAAAATCAAATACCATGATGTATAAAAAAAGAAAATTTATTATTTTACGGTGGTGAAAATATGAAGTCTATTCTGTTTGTTTTTTCCGTTGTTTATTATATAGCTTAAAAATCCTGAGATGAAACTTTAAAACAATACTAGATCGTGGTGCTTGGTGGACCAGATTTCAGAATCAGACTTAAAAATCCCAGAAAATTCTCTGATGCTTTTTTCTTATACAATATCGTAAGGGGTCTTATTGATTCGTCATATCTTTTGATTGATTGTATATTGTTGCCCCGTACGTAACACCAGATCGAATGACTTATTTAGAATAGGCCTGGGGAATGACTGGGGAAAGGCAAATACGCAAGGATTAATCAAATGAGAGAGGAACTAAATTGGATTCCAATAAAAAAGAGACTATTATTTAATGTATTAATTTTTGTGCATAAAATTATGAAAAACCAAATGCCAAAATACTTTAAGGATGAAATTGTTTTTAATAGAGACGTTCATAACTATGAAACAAGAAATATAAACAGAATTCGATTGCCACAAATGAAGAAATCAAAATCACAGAACTGCATAATGTACAGAGGACTAAAGATGTATGATGAAATGCCTGAAACTATGAAGAATGAAGAAAGAATGAATGTATTTAAAAAGAAATGTTATGATTACTGTAAAAATATTTAAATTTATCAAATGAAATGTTACATTGTGCTTATTAGTTTATATTCATGTAGTATAAACTAACTCAATAATAATAAAAAAAAAAAAAAAAAAGAGAATTTCAGGTTATGAATTCTATATTTTACTTAGGACATAAAAATCGCAAATAATTTGTGCATCAGTATTTATGATAACTTCCATGTTAAAAAAAATGCGTATTTAAAAAAAAAATTATATTCACGCTTGAAAATTAGGGACCCCCTGAATGATCCCGGGGACCCCTGGGGTTCGGTATTGACCACTTTGGGAACCACTAGCCTACATTGATAGGTATAGCCAAGACAACATTTTTGTTCTTTACTATCGAAACCAGATAAATATCCGTGCACCCCCACATACAACTTGTGGACACCCATTTTTTTTTATCACGCCAACGTAGACCCCCATCGAGTCTCCCGTGGACCCTGGACCACTTTGGGAAACAGTGACTTAAACCACACTAAATATTCAAATCTGAAAGTTAACAACAACATATTAAAATGTTCACCCTTGTGAACCTTTGTGCTCAAATGCTCACCGAAGTTTTCGATTGCAAATTTTATAAAAAATTGTGGCACTTTAGGAAATTTTTAATATTTTTTTTTTAATGAAAGGACAAAAAGTGAGGCGACGATAACGTTTATAATGCATTTTTCTAATGAAATATATGTGTGTTTTTATTTTTTTTCCGTTGTCAGTAATTTCAATCAGAAAAAACATGAAGTGAGCCATTATTAAAACTTGTTATTTTATATTTAAAAAATTATAAGTTTATTTCGAATTATTAAATATGAAGGCACACTTTAACACCTTTCAATAGCACACATCGCTATTCTTATAATGAATTGCCTATTTAAAAAAAAACAGCTTTCAAACACAGTTTTTAGTTTTCGGATACGTTCAGAAATATTCCATTAATTTTGATTTTATTGGCAAGTGGAAATATTTTGACCTTCTGACGAAATATGCCAGAGGCCTGAAGGTGTTAATACGTAGTTAAACTTATGATCATAAGTTATGATACAACTACTATATAGTATAGGTGTGGCCACCAATGTGCCACTCTCATCTAATCAAAACACGTTTCGTCTTATTCTCCAAGGTGTTATCTGATCTCGCTATGATAAAAGAAAACAAAATTTCTTTGCTCCGAGTCGGAAATAAAACTAACAACGTCGAGGGTATTTTTATCAGATCTCCAAATATTTTAACAAGAAATATCTAACCACATTAAAATAATATCGTTCTTCAAAATAGAAAAACGAAAACAGAAAAAAAATCATATTAATCATTCTTGACGTGAGCCTGGGAAACTCTGTATAATTACTAATGTATTGTTAACACGATAATCAATAGGAAAGTCTAAAAGCTCGTAACCCAATTTTGATACACATTGGCGAACATAATAAGCACATGAGCCAAGACACGAATTATGGGAAAGGAGCAAACCATTCGCAAGCAACCTTTCTTGCTGTTTGCGATTGCTTCTTTCTTTTCCTATAGTCTTGGTTCGGCTCATATTTTATTTGAGAAAGGATTTTTTAGTATTAGACACATGAGCGCAATATAACACAAAATTTCATAATTTAGAAATTTTTAACAATACACTTTTTTAGTCGAAATTTCGATTAGAAGTAATGCGTACGATAGAAAATTAATACAAGAATGTGGAATGTATCGCGAACATCTCTTATCCTAATCTTACATTCCTCTTCCTCTCCTCCTACCCTAAAATTAATTTTAAAATATTATAAAACTCCATCTGCAATCAACCTTAACAAAGGAGACTTTTTTGGCTTGACTTCATTTAACAGTGCATATATTTATATCTATATTTTATGAATAATATATAATAATAATATCTCTTACAAATAAATAAATAAATCAAAAATTTCAGGATTATAACCTATGGCAGTGGGGTTGGTGATCTAGTAAATGGTTCTCGGGGCGGCGGTACCTATATCGGACTCCAAAACTACTAATTGCACAAAAAATCATAACAAATTTCAAAACACTGAACAAATCATAGACAAATACAAAAACTGATTGTGAATATTTTGGAATATATTTAAATAATTTTAATTAGGAAAACATATAGAAAAGAAAAAAACAAAGGTTTTATAATAAAAGCAAAGCGGTTCGATGACAACATAAAGCACCCGATCGAAATCATCGAGAGTATTTGTCCTATTTAGTGTTTTATTTCCCCTGCGTTTTATTGTTTAAAAATCGTTCACTTTTTAACGCAAAAACAGTAAAAACTCGGTTCCCAATTAAATCCCAGGCATTTAAATCCAAATACTTGTTTCGCTATATTTGTCCGTCTTTCAAATCTAAAAGGTATATTTTACTCTCGCCTGCCTGTTAACAGACGTGATATTTACGCTATAAATATATTTATAATAATGGGAACCGACTCTCATGTTTTATGAGAATCGGTTAAAAATAACAATTTATGGGGCGTTAATATCGGTTGGTGTTTATGGATCGTTATCCCCGCGGGAGTGCAGATTCCTGCAAATATTTAGAATGGGACGATATTACGGGTTGGGAAATATAATAATGAACCGACTGCACACTGTGCAGTGCACAGTGCAGGGAATAAATATTACATGAACACCAACGGTACTGAATGTCTATCAGCCTATAAAAACATTGTTATTAAATCTGTATGTCTTATCTTGATAGCTTTGAAATGTATATAATTTTTATACATACATATTGATGTATCGAAATTTTGTATGAATGTACATCCTATATTTTACTCTGTTTGTTGTTTATAAGTTAAAATTTTATACTTGCTACTTATTTAATTGTCATATTTCTCTTATTTGTTTGATTATATCAAATGTACTTTTAATTTTATCGTATTTAAAAGCCATAATTGGGCGTGTATAAATAAATAAATAAATCATGACAAAAACAAGGATGAATAATAAAAATATTTTTATGACGATACGTTATTATAGAATTTTTTCCAATTTAACCCTTCGGTGAGTCATAATAAATCCCATTTGCAATAAATTCCAAAAAAATTGAATATTTTTGAACGCATCCGAAAACTAAAAACTGTTTTTTAAAGGTGACAAAATACTCTTTTAAATTGTATGAATCGAAATAAACGTATAACTTTTTAAATATAAAAAGTTGGAATGCAAACAAAATGTTTAAAAAATGGCTAACATTAAGTTTTTTTCTAACTAAAATTACTATAGGTATATTATATATTTATCGTCAATTCAATTTTTATCTCTTCAATCTTCGCAAAATTCATCAATTTTTATCGTTTCATGTAAAAATAAATAATAAAATCACAAAGTGGTTTTTATTGGTATTATTATCCTTTGGGGATGCTGTGTAGAGGATCATGCCCGGAAAAGAAAATAAAATAGTGCAAATGCGTCAAAAGAAAAAGCCTTTCATGATGATCAGTAATATCCATGTCTCCTTACGCTGTAAAATGAGGCTGATATTGGATTCCTTGAAGCAACTTTAAATTTGATACTTCTTATAGAACAAACGTAGACAACTGTTCATTGAGATATCATAGCCAATGATTTTTTGGACCAACAGTTGAAACCTACATAAGATAACTGCGGACTCTGTGCAGTGAACATCACGCCCAGCTTCTACGAGACTTAACTTAAACTTAACTTCGGCTTCGATAGAGCTTAAGTTTTGCCCTGAAAGTTACACCAAGTGTGTCAATGGAAGACTTTTAGACAAGATTTCATTCGATGAGCAATCAGGAATGTCTTATTTAACAGTAAGAATTGATTAAAAATTAAATTCACAAAAAAATCCGATTGTAATGTAAAAATTTTGATCAAAAGAATGCTAGGGCTTTTACCGGTGCATTCACCCAACTTCGAAGTCACTGATTGAATTAAACCACCAAGTGAATCCATTTTTTTCAGTGTACATTCACAGTTATTTAATTTTTTTTATTTTGCTAAATTGTAGTAATGACACAAACTAGCCTTGTGGGACGGATCATGATATATCTCAACTTATAACTATGCCTTTTTTTCATTATTTACATACTGCCTACTGGTATACATTATTTTATATTACTCATGTTCTAACTTAGTTATCTAATTTAATAACAACCGTGCACTATATTTTGCATGTATTTTTAGGTATACTTAATTTATAGAAAAGTATAACTTACTTATACAATACTCGGCTGCTCGGCGCAGGGGTCGTTAAGTGTATCTGAAAAGAAAACGATCGTTATTATTAAGAAAATACAGATTATACATACATACCAGGTATTTACGTATTGATACTGGGTTGCTTCCGTATATTTATGATACACAATATATTAATATTAGGTAATATAGGAAACAATTTTTTTTCTCCATTTCTCATTCGTATTCCCTAAGCTGCTTTTACTGGTATTGGAATATTCAAATAAACATTCTGGTTTCTTCCAATTTGGGAGACGGGTATGAGTTCCACCTCCCCGTTTATTATTTAACCAACATCTCTGCCATAGGTCACTCCAAGTGGTTTGCTACGCTTGGTGACTTAGCAAGGATGTCCGGGTTAATGGGGATTGTCCGGATTTTACCACTAACTGCGTTGAAGGCTGAATCCGGAGATACCGGTTGAGGGAAACCTTTTGATCTCTACAACACGATTCTCTGGAATATCGAATTGTACCGCAGTGGGAGGGATGGATTCATACGTCCGTCACTCCTGTACACACTAACTCCCAGATCCCTACCCGTCCCCATACCTTTTTCATTCCCAGAACTTCCTCTTCTAATTTCCTAAAAAATCCTTCCACACAGCTTCACCAAAGATGATACAGGAATTATTGTCCTCAGGGCCCCCTATTTGGAGCTATCGTAAAAAATGCATCTTTAAAATTAGACCTTGAATTATGATGGTTTAAACTTTAAACAATTCTCCAAATGTTGTTATGTAATGAATTTATTCATATGGTAACCCCACGGTGTTTATTTAAGTCAGGTACTAAATATTTAATATTTGTCCTTTTACAAAAAAAAATGGCAACCCTTAGAAGGGATGGCAACACCACAGGGCATTTTTTGATTGATTAAGATTATAGAGGGTGGGGGTCGAAGGCGGTCAACCTAAGGTTGGAAACTCAAGAGGTTCTTCTTGTTTTCCCCTTCAAGGCGGATGGTAACGTCTGGAGTGCCTTTAAAATCGCAGCATTTTTTTAACGTGTTTTGAACCTTGAATCGAACTTAGTTAAATTAATCAGGAATAAACTCAGTGATACATCTCACCAGCAAGATGGGCTGATACCAGATGACTGGGGTAAAGTACTATAATATTCGTTATTTGTTTTATTTTGGCTTTGACTTAATAATTCAAAATCAGTCTTTCGTTCCGCAGAGAGATTAAAGATTTTCCCTAGAAGCGTAGATTCATTTCGCTAAATATAATTTAAGAAATATTAAAAAAAATATATTTTTTTTATTGAAAATTTTTTGATAGAATGGTACATAAAATAATAAAAGGTATATAACATACTTAAATAAAATATTGTGTGAACAAAAAAATCCCACAAAGGCAAATGCCTGAGCGTGGGTATAATATTGAATTTATTAAAATTTTATGGTCAATAGGAGATTTAAGAATTTAGTTTATTTTTAGGTATAAAAAAAGTAAAAGAGTAAAAGTGCCTTAAAACATAGAGCAAAATAACAGCCTTTGTTGTTATTAGTGCATTTGTAAAATTAAATGAAGAATTAATGCTAAAGACGTAATTAAAAAAACAAAAACATAGCAAGCAATATAATATTTCTACTTTAAAAGTTGTCTGATGATAAATATAATTAATGGCTTTGTTAAATCTTATAAGAAAAAGATATCTGTTTCAGTGTTTTTTAGCCAAGTTTTGATATATTTTTTATGAGATTTAAGATTTTGACATGTGGGCGCTTTAAATGTTGCACGTAATGAATTATGCATTTTGGAGCAATAAAACTAATATGCCTTTGGGTCAACCTAGTTTTACATGGCAAAAGAGATCGTTTTGTTTACTAAACCTTATTATAAGCAATAATTATTAGCCTGAAACACTCATCAATATTGATGAGTGTTTCAGGCTAATAATTATTGCTTATAATAATTGTTACCCTTTGTGCTATGCATAAAAAATCTTGTCTTAAACATTAGTTTATCAATTTAATAAAATAATTACTAAACCTTATTATCTCGAATCTCCCATCTAATCGAACTAAAACACGAGTATTCCTGAGAACTGGGCTGGTCTGTGGTATATGTAAGTACATCTTATAAGTATGTTTGTGATTATTATATGTCTATTAAAAAGGTTAACATGTTCTACCAAAACGGTTCGTTACCGTTTTGCTATGTAACAAAGTCTAAACGTAGATGTTGACGTACTGCATGAATTAAAACTCATTCAGCCAACATATTTTACTATTACACACATGAGACCGGCAAAACTTCTTGTTGAACATAAATGGTATATGTGCTTAGGAAAAAAACATTTTTTTTTAGATGTTTATACATTGTAAAGCAACTCTCAAAAATTTTTCACCTACTTCTAGTGTAATTTAAAAAATGAAATATGTGATTACAAAGCGGCCAATAACGATTACCTACCTAGGTGACTTCATAATATTTTATTTAGTATCCACGAACTTCAGAACGTCGTTAGAACACTCATTAAAAACATGATTGAAATGCCACAGTACGTATACGTGTGCTCTACCTAAGACCTATCTACCTATCTACCTATCTACCTGAGAACCTACCTAAGTACGTACCTAAGTATCTACCTAAGTACCTAAATATGAATCTACATAAGTACCTACCTAAGTACCTACCTAAGTATCTACCTAAGTACCTACAAAATAATCTACCTAAGTATCTACATAAGTACCTATCTAAGTACCTTTCTACTTATCTACTCTATCTACCTAAATACCTATCTATCTTAGAACCTACCAAAATACCTACCTGAGAACCTACCTAAGTATCTACCTAATAATCTACCTAAGTATCTACCTAAGTACCTAAATATGAACCTACATAAGTACCTACAAAATAATCTACCTATAATGTTTTGGTTAAATTGACAATTATTTGTTTTCGTAGAGTAGGATCCGTTTTTAAAAACGGATCCGTCGCTAAAACGGATCCGTCGCTAAAACGGATCCGTCGTTAAAACGGAAGTGTGAATAGTGCCGTGGGGCTCCGTTTTTAAAAACGGAACCCGCCTCCGTTTTTAAAACGGAAGTGTGAATGAGCTCTTACCAGAAATACTTGCTGGATGCTTTCTCCCAAAGTACTCAAACTATAATGGTGATAAAATTAATATCTTTGTCAAGCGTCCAAAATCCTTGAGTCATAAATAAATTGCCCTCTTAAAATTATAGGAACATCTTAATAACACGGTACCAAGTCGATCTAATGGAAAAAGTTGGTAAAGAAAATATGAAGACATTTAAATTGCCAAAAACCTCTTCATTATATTTCGGTTATCCTAATAACATTCAGGTTTTTTAATATCGTCGTTTTCAGGCCGGAAATTGGTTTTTCCTTCCGATGTTTTGTTTTCCTGATATAATATCATTCGTTTTATTCGGGCTATCAAATAAACTAGAAAAATCTAATACAAAACATTGATAATTAAATGAAAATAGCTACTTGTTGTTTTTTATGGATCAAATTTTGGTCACACACTCATACACATATAAACCTTTTCTCGCTTAATTGAAAAATGTAAAAAAGAAACACAGATAAAATAATCCATCAACCTATTTATTGTACAATATTTTATAGAAGAAAGATTTGTAAATATTTTTAAATGAAGAAATAATTTTTTAATTAATGAAGACAATATTAGCTAAACTGATTCGAAAATCTTAAACAGAAAAATTAGAAAAAGATCGGGTCACATCTGGGACTCGAACCCAGGACCTTCAGCTTTCCGGGATGCTGCTCTGACCACTGAGCTACTATTTGACTGTTTAACCCATATTTTAAGGATTCATAAGTAATGTTAAATTTATTTAGTATTATTAATACGTCCGTCATTCCTGGACAATTGAACCCTTCAGGATCCTACCCACCACTCATACCATTTTCCTTCTCGTAAATCTCCTCTTTCCTTTTCGTAAAAAGACCGTTCACACATCATTTCCGAAGATGACAAAGTCCATGATGGACTTTTTTTTCTCAGGGCCTCATCTGTGTGGAGCACAACAGAAGAAAACATTCATTTCACATTCACAATCACAATTATCCGTGACTTTTTCAATGATTGAAGTGACATATTTGATTTATTCGATCGTGAAATGTATTTTAATATATTTCGGAGGCACCCAAGAATCTATTTTAATAACTATGCAAATTTCACACGTTAAGATTAATCAATAAATCAAAATCATCCATCTGTCAAAAAACATTGCGGACTCGATGAAAAAAAAAATCCACACAAGCCGACCGGAAAGTAGCCGCGCGGCTAGCGGAAAATGGCTAAATATTTGCATAACAATAATAATTATTATCAGGGCTGCGATTTCATTTATTTTGCGGTGGCGACACCATAAGCTGCCAGAGCATCCAACCAGTGCGACCGGCTAGAAATCTGCATGGCATGGCGGCCGCAAAATAAAGCTGCATAGTTGCTAGGATACACAGTAACTATGTCAGCGGTTCTTTAACAGTTTTTAAGCCACTAAACACTGTTTTTGATTAAAATTCGAATTTATGATTAAAAAGTACTTAAACCGATGGTTTAAGCATAAATAAATAATACAAAATTAAAAAGAATTATCTATTTGGTCTAGTTACCGACAGTTTAAAAGTCGAAAGAAACATTAAAACTGCAAATCTGACAGTATTCATTATTAACGTCGAGTTTAGTAGATTTTTACAACCGTTATAATAGCTATAGTTGCCAGTAAACGACAGGCTCCTTTTTCGTTGTTTAATTTTGGGGTGTTATGCCGTGTTCCGCTACCTCCTTCTTTAGCCGACGTTTCAGACAGCGTTGCAGTGTCCATCATCATGGCAGATCCTGCTTTTTTTTTTAAGATTGACAAACATTCCCGGGTTAAGAATAACCCAACAACATTTGAAAATCTCCTACTACCACTATACTAAGCGGAAGATGTTGCTTGTATTGTGATGGAGAAGTTAGCCAGCCGAGGAATCGGCTTTAAACATATCTGGTTGAGGAAGAGAATGGTTGAGGGAATCCCTTGGACTCCCCAGCCGGACTCTCTTGGCCCATCCATCGTCTCATACCGCAGTGGGAAGGATGGATTATAAACGTTCGTCCATCACACGCCCATTACTCCTGGATACATTGTACCCAGAATACTGCCCTCTCCTCATACCTTTTTTTTCCTTTCCAGAACTTCCTCACCTTCCTTTCAACAAAAATACCATTCACATAGCACCCCCAAAGATGACATAGGCCCTGAGGAAAAAAGTCCCTCAGTGTGGAGCTAATATAAAAACAGTAAAGTAATCAAATAATAAATTATGACAAGTTTTATGACATCCCTTATCGCGTATTATTTCCCTCAAGCCTTTTTATTATTCAGTTTAGTCAAGTTTATTTCAAACCGGTAGCTGGTAATCGGTAGTGAATAATATTGTCCTTTAAAATGTCATATTTTCGTGTTTTTTGGTCGCCTTTTCTAATATATTTGTAAACCATTGAATTATCAATATACATATTTAACGTGTTAAAATGCTGTAAGAATTAAAATTAAAGTGAACATCCGCGCCCCTCTGATTGTCGGTAGTTTATCAATTAAAAATAATCAACATTTGACGAGTTGCGCCGTTCTTCCACGTAGGTATTCACAAGCGACTTGTCAAACAAATTTGCTAGTGTAGCACCTAGCGGCGTTTTCAAACACTTACGATGTTCTTCCACGTAGCTACTCACAAGCGACGCTACCGCTACCTGTCATACTTTTTTGCTAGTGTAGCGCCTGGCGGCGTTTTTAAACACTAATAATGGTATGAAAAACACAGACGAGCCGCGATCGCGTCGCTTGAAGGTAGCTCCATGGAAGAACGGCGTTAGAGTATTTCACCAAAAAATGTAGACATGATATGTCTCGACGCCACCTAGTGGGAAAGTTAGCACTTACAATACCTTTCTCATATAAAAATAAAGTTGGTTGTTTGCAGGTGAAAAAAATTAATAAGCGGTAATTGTTGAATGAAATACTGGTATATATATAAATTGAATCATTTGGCGGTTAAGAGATAAGCCGCCGTAGCTAAGTAAAGTGAATATGTTCAAAGTAGTGCTTTGTTGGTTTAGAATGTTCGAGATGACTATATTTGTAAATGGATTATTTTCAATAAATTAATCGAGTTAATTATTATTGGGAATTAAATTAAATGAATATATCTGTCTGATGTGTTATTTTAATGCAATGAAAATTGTGCATTTCACGAACAAAATTTCTGGCGAACATTTTTTCATATGTATCATTTCAACTCTTAAGAACTTATAAAAATTCAGTTTTATTATAGATATTTATATATCTGATCATTAATTGGATTAAAACAAGAAACGTTATAGAAAATATTTAATGTGGACGCAAAAATTGAAATTCCCACGACAGTTTATAACTAGAAAACCCAGAGAATATATCATTTTATAATGTTTATGATTTTTTAATATTTTTTCTATAAAACCAAAGAATATGGGATTATTATTTAAATGTATTATCTAGTTTATGTCTCCGTATTAAAATTCGGAGGTATGATTTTTTTTAATTTGGACGGAAAATTTTCAAAATCATCACCAAAAAATGTCTAGCAATCGGGGAAAAAAGTTTTAAATTGCGCTGTCGCACCAGTGAGCGATACAGCTACCCTTAGTCCCAAAGCGTGTTTTATTGAGTGTTGAATATCTGTGTTTTTTTTGTATATTGAGTCTCATTGCAAAAAATCGAGCTCGCAAAACCAGAACATTAACTACTGTGAAAAGTTTCTAGTGCTTTCATAACATCGCGGAACACTCGTTTCAAGTTGGCGGAAAACTTATTTCAAGTTCCGGAACATTTGTGATTCGAGGAACACCGGTTAACAACCTCTGCTGTGATACCAGATATAAACAGAGAAGCCTCGGAAAATGGGTAAATGTCACTCTTTTACGTATTCGGTGGGCAATAATTTCAGTCCATTAATGTTATGATGCAATCCAGTAAATGCACAATTCACAATGCTTAAATAAATTTGCACAAACAAATATTTACGAAATGGCAGATGTTTTTTTTTGACATCGATACAGAAATAAATAAAATGTATTTTTAATTAATGCATTATGAACAGAAGCCAACATTTTAATTTTCGGTTACATATTGAAAAAAAAAAACATCGGTGTTAATTATTCGTTTTTTAATTGAAATATTACGTAAACCAACCCAATGTATGCATAATTTGAAAGCTCTTAAGGATAATTTGGACTATGGATAAAATTAACGAAATGATTTCAAATTTATCATTGAAGAAGATGATAATACTAATAAATCTAAATGAAACATGAAACAGAACAAGATACCGAAAAATAAAAAAAATGAACGGATATGAATATCGCCGCCACGGGAACCATTTATTGGATAACCAACTCCTCTGTCATAGGTAATCCCGCTTCGTGGTTCGCTACGCTTGGTGACTTAGCAGGGGTGCCTGGGTTCATGAGGTGAAGTTTGCCCGGGTATTGGTGGTGGATACACCTGACCAACACCTGGCAGGCAGGCCAGATCGGGAGAGAATTATTGAGAGAGACCTTTAACCTCTCCAGCAGGACTTTCTCGGAACCTCGGCTTGCATTAGAGCGCGAGGGATGGATTCGTCCGTCCGTCCAGTCCATGAGAGCAATTATTTTCCTCGGGGTCCCCTGTGAGGAGGTGATGTAAAAAAAACGACACACTTAACCTCCTGGCGAGAAAAAAGATCCTGGGTTTGATTTCCAGTTGCGACCGTTACTTTTTAATTTTTTTTGAGACTTGTTAGTTAATTTATTGTTATTAAGTTTATTTTGTAGAACTCCATTTTAATTTTTTTTATTTATTTAATAATATTATTATTCAATGTATAAAAATAGTTTATTATAAACAAGTTCTGCTTCGTATTTATTATTAAGCGTTACAGCTGTTTCGCCCTCTGAAGGCATTATCAAACTGGTGTCAGAACCACTTACAGACGATGAATTTATACTAAATTTAGATCAATATTTACGATGACTAATTTCTAATTTCTTAATAAAATGACTGAAGCTATTAATGGTTATTATTTCCCTAATTGTAAATTCCCAAATTGCATTGTTAAAATTCAACTGAAGGTCGCTATGCACTCTAATTATGTTGTTAGTCATTTGTAAATGATGACTCATGGTTTTTTTTATATATTATCCAGCATAATTAAGTATTTAAAATTGGTTTGAACATATCTAAAAGCGGTGAGTGTATTATATTTTTTTGTTCATTGATTAAAATGGCTCTAGGTATCATTAATAGCTTCAGTCATTTTACTAAGAAATTAGAAATTAATCATCGTAAGTATTGATCTAAATTTAGTATAAATTCATCGTCTGTAAGTGGTTCTGACACCAGTTTGATAATGCCTTCAGAGGGCGAAACAGCTGTAACGCTTAATAATAAATACGAAGCAGAACTTGTTTATAATAAACTATTTTTATACATTGAATAATAATATTATCTGATAGTATTATTGTTCTAATGCCCGTAGGCAAAATTTGAGAATCCCACTTCGATGACATCTCTGACGTCGCGGGTTACCAAAACCGTCTATTCCATCTCTGTACGTAAAAGTTTGGGACAAACTACTGCTGTGATTTATCATAACGCCTATTCGGTTGAATTTAAGAACCCCACTCTAATTACATTTCTGACGCCGCGGCTTATCTGAACCCTCTCTTCCATCGCTGTGCGTTAAAGTTTGGGACTAAGCTGCTTTTGTGATTTGTGGCCGCACGTTTTTGCTTGGATTCGCGTAACTGCCGTATGGCGTGTGGGCGCTGCAGTCGTGTTGGTGCATTTATGCTGCAGTCGCTGTCAGCGGATTGTCGGAGATGGTCGATCATATTTATGTGGTCTATATTCCTGTCACGGTTACTTCGATTTATTATAAAAGTTGAATACATTGTAGGAGAATAGATTTGCTTTTATAGTTTTTTGGTAAAATCATAATATTATTTCAACCAAATGTAGATTTTTTATATATTTAAAAAAATGCATTTACTTTGATAATATTTTGGTAAGAGTAAGTTTAGCTAGATTTCATGTAAAATTATTATGTTATTATTATTATTATATTTATATATTTTAATTTCCGTGAACGTTTATATAAATTTTACAAATTTATTTCGATAAAAAGAAATCATTTCAGAGGTATTTTTTTTAACATTAGCTCCACACAGGAGACCCTGAGGAAAACAATTTTCCCTTGGGGCCTATGTTATCGTTGGGGATGCTGTGTGGATGTTCTTTTTAAAGAAAATAAGGAGAGGAAGTTCTATGTAGATTTTTTACATATTTAAAAAAATGCATTTACTTTGATAATATTTTGGTAAGAGTAAGTTTAGCTAGATTTCATGTAAAATTATTAAGTTATTATTATTATATATATATATTTTAATTTCCGTAAACGTTTATATAAATTTTACAAATTTATTTCGATAAAAAGAAATCATTTCAGAGGTATTTTTTTTAACATTAGCTCCACACAGGAGACCCTGAGGAAAAAAATTTCCCCTCGGGGCCTATGTTATCGTTGGGGATGCTGTGTGGATGTTCTTTTTAGAGAAATTAAGGAGAGGAAGTTCTGGGAAGGAAAAAATATGAAGGGTGAGTAGGAATCTGGGGGTCGATGTGTCCAGGAGTGACGGACGTATGAATGCATCTCTCCCACTGCGCTACAAGGCGATGGGTCGAGAGAGTCCTGTTGAAGAGGTAAAATGTCTCCATCAACCAGTTTTTACCAATCCGAACCGCCACGCAGTAGAGGGCAAACGCACGTGCCGCCAAAATATAGACAAACCTTACCCTATGAACCTGGGCACCCCTGCTAAGTCATTAAACGTAGCGAACCACTTAGAGTTACCTATGGCAAGGGTGTTGATTATCCAATAAACGGTATTGGGAAGAAACATTTGTCTCTTTCATTCATTACTAAGAAGATACAATTTATTATTCGTGTTTTTGTTTTTGATTTGATTTGATTACTACATTATTTATTTTGACTATATTTTATACTTGACGATTTTATTTTGAGTTTTAATTGAGAATATTTTATTCGAATTGATTTTATTATTTTTTTGAGTTTTAATATTAAGATTATTGCCTTTAATTTAAATGCCGATTTACATTATTAATTTATGGTTTTTTATATATTGTATTGTGTGTATTGAATTAGAGATTTGATTTAATTATTTTTATGTAATTTAATTTAATTGTATTTATTTTATTTTGATTAATTTATTTTATTTTATTTTCTGTTTTATACTGGAGGCACTGCTGAAAACCAACTGCATTCCAGGAGAAATCCTGAATTGTAGCTGAACAGTGACCTTTACGCTAATAGAATCAATGATTAACAACAAAATGTGTAATGTTGTAATAAATCTATTGATGAATAAATATTTTTATTATTATCAATTTTCTTTTTTTGTCATTGACGTGGATGAACGAGATTTAGGTATGCTGAGTTGATTCTTTTCCGAAATTCTACTCACTGTCCGCGGTCTTATAATACAGAATGTCTACTGTTATATATCCACATATTAAATGTAAGTGTTTTGTAGTTTTATATTCACAGTTGTTATTTTTGCATAAGGGCGGAGCCTTATAGATGGTCACCAACACTTGGCGAAATTGGGCGAAGCCCGAACAAAAGCCGCCCGCAGGGCCTAGCAGCAAAAACCCGCGGAGCGGGTTTTTAACTGCTAGTTAATATTATTATATCTAGCTCTCTTATTAAAAATTTAGGCATATTAGATTTGTCAAAGAATTTGTATATAAAAATGCAAAAATCAGTCATTTTAAATACATGTAGAATTACGAAAGATTTTTTAAATATTTATATTGAGGGATCAGTAGGATTTATCGGTCAAATTAGGAATTCCACAGAGCCGAACCCTCTGATATGAAAATATCTGGAGACGGTGAATTATATTCCCATTTAATAGTTTGGTAGATTAACGTGTTGTTCTTGTATTGTTTTGTATTAATTATACTTATATAATACACTTGCATAACGTGGATTTACTAGATGATCATTTATATGGAAAAGTGTATGAAAGGGTTTAGTTTTTCCTGTAAATCTGGTGAATAAAAATATAAAAGAAATAAAAAAATGTTCTTTAATATTTATAAGTATTATCTACTTTTTCAATGATATATTACTTTGTTGTACCAACGAGTTCTCTATGTAGATTTCATGTGTCAAGTCATCCATGTGAATTTAGCATAAGATATATTCTTATTTATTATATTGTGTTCATGATTTATTTATATAGGTACATTGTAATCATTTATATTTATGTAATGCTGAGAGATCAATAAGAATTTAAAAATACATGCAAAATTCGCTTTGACATAAAAATTAGTATTATTTTTAAATACGTTAAAAAAATAATGGAGTTTTACATATTAATCACAATAAAAAATACACACTCACACCACAATGAGTGGGTTCATGAAATATTTAAAAAAAATATTTAATTAATTGCGATTTTTTTTTTGTATTTCTTGAGGATTAACAATGTAACCACTTCTAGAAATTGTGTTTTGAAGAGTTTTAAGATTGCTAGCGAATGACACGGATGTGTCGAAACCGGTAACAGATGAATAAAAATTAAGTAACAAATGTACATGTGAAATAAAACTAT
This sequence comes from Limnephilus auricula, assembly GCA_951813805.1. Classification (NCBI taxonomy): domain Eukaryota; kingdom Metazoa; phylum Arthropoda; class Insecta; order Trichoptera; family Limnephilidae; genus Limnephilus; species Limnephilus auricula. Next base: position 43,575,633 of record OX638389.1, on the reverse strand, counting down.
TCAAAACAAAATGTTTCTATTAAATTTTACACTATGAGACATTTTCCGATTTTTGGTAAATTGAATCATTTTGTTTTGCTTGAGATTTAGTTTTTTTTTTTTTACATTAGCTCCACACAGGAGGCCCTGAGGAAAATAATTTCACTCAGAGCCTATGTCATCTTTGGGGATGCTGTGTGGATGGTATTTTTAAGGAAAGGAATGAGAGGAAGTTCTGGGAAGGAAAAAAAATATGAGGGTTGGGTAGGAATCTGGGGTTCAGTGTGTCTAGATCATCCGCCGCCAAGACCTAGACAATGAAACCCATGAACCCGGGCACTCCTGCTAAGTCACCAAACGTAGCGAACCACGTGGAGTGACCTATGGCAGAGGTGTTGGTTATCCAATAAATGGTTCCCGGGGCGGCGGTACCCATTCCCGCCTAACAAATTGGAAGTTGTTAGTTTAAATCATCTGAAACAAACAAATAAACCGTTTGTTTGTCTTTCAAAAACATTATTAAACAGTAAAGATTAATTTTCAATTTTCAACGTCATGTAAAACTATGAACACAATGCATCACGTCGCATAACCAGTTTGTTTTCCAATTACGATGGCGAGTACTGAGTACTGACCAGTAGCCAGTGGCATGTTTCAGTAAGAACACTGTGTCATGTTTATCCACTAACGACCAACAACTTCATTTGGTCTCTTTGTCCAGCATGTTCATTTCATACGTCACTTCAACAACTGTGCTTTTAGTTTTCAAACATTATTATGTATTATAATGTTCGTTCATTTGTTGGGAAAATAATATCCCGTTGTGGTTGATTCAATATTATTATAATTCTGTGAATTTAATCCAATATGTTGGCAATCATTTTAAATTTCAACGTCGTTGTACCTACTGACAATAAGAGAGGGTAAGTTATTGACGTTTAGATTTAAGAGCGATTGACCAGCGGCTGAGAATAAAAGTTTAAAAATGCTGGCAACTGTACAGGGAGGTTTCAATGAGAAAGATCGATTATTCCCCGTATCAAAGCTTTTAAATTAAAAAAAATAGTATCGATTTATTTTAGTCAAAACTTGCTTTAATATATACCTACATACAAGTTAGCAATAAAAATGCTCAAAACGCAAGATGATAAACTTTGATTATAATGATAAATTATTAAATATCGTGTACTTCTTGTAAGTATTTTTTGATCATAAGCATTTATATTTTTTTAATAATGTCTAAACAAAAGAAGCGTCTAAAAATTTTTTTAATAATTTAGTGTGTAAGACCTTAAATAAATAAAAAAAATCCGAGGTATTTTTGTCACATAATACGTTCTTGGATTTATTTCTTAATGATTTTAATTTAACTAAAATTAAAATTATGAAAACTGTGTTGACTAGATAATTTATTGATTTATTTTGTTGTACGATTATATGATTTAAAATTTGTGTTGTTTAATAGAATCTATCGTTGATATAGAATCTATTTAAAATTGAACAAATCTGCCAACGACCAACGGTATAAACTTAGTATATTAAAAATTCACCTAGTTTTTCAAAATTTTTAAACTGAGTGTACCAGATAAAATCACAATCTTTCAAAATCAATTTATGTTTTTTTGTGAAAAAGAGTTAATACGTCTAGAATTTGATTTAAAAAGGACAAATTTCCAGTATTGTATTGTGTATTATCTGTCATCCTTAGGAATGATTTGTGGAAGGTATTTTTAGAAAATAAAGGAGAGGAATCTCTGGAAAGGAAAATGTATCATGAGTGGGTAGGAATCTAGGGGTCAGTGTGCCCAGTAGTGACGGACGTATGGATTTATCCCTCCTACTGCGGTGCAAGAGTCAGAGTGCAGAGAGTCCTGTTCGAGAGATCGAAAGGTCGCCGCCGACCGGTCTCTACCGATCTGGCCTGCCACGCAGTTGGTGAGCAGATGCATCCGCCATCAAGACCCGGAAAAACTCGAGCACCCCTGCCAAGTAACCAAATGTAGTAAGTGACATGTGGCAGAAATGTTGTTTTACCAATAAATGGTACCGGGGACGGCGGTACCCATACCTGCTTCCCAAATTGAATGGAAATATACGAATGTTGTAACAGTAGTACTTAGATATCTTCTCAGCACCCTAGTGAAAGAAAACCATTCCGAATTGAAAAGTTGCTTGAAATATCTTTAGACTTGTTTGGTGACCAGCTTCGAATAGATATCTAGTTCCCCACCTTATTTTCCCCCGTCTTTTTCTCTTTCCCACTATCGCAGTCATAATATAGTCTCACTGGCTCCAGACGGTTTGGGAGCAAGTTTCCTTGCTGTTTAATACTTAAGCTTATATATTTCTCTCAGTGAAAACGAAATACATAATTACATTTTAAAGCGAGTCTCTGGTTATAACATATCTGCATGGGTAACCTATGTTTATCAACCTTTTCAACAAATAGGATCTCATTAGTATGGAATAAATCCGTGCTAAAAAGTCTAACACAACTTCAAGCAAATCCGTTTTTGATGTTTCTCTCCACGAATTCAGTTTCTCTGTTTTCATTTCAGCTTAAACTTCTCCACCGTGATGATATTTAGATCAACCGAATGTTAGATGACCCCATCAAAAATTAAAATTAAACGTCTCTCAATACAGCAATAAAATTTGCGCTCAACATATGTACACGGTTGACATTTATCACATGAGAACGAGTCGTTTCTACGACTCATTTTTGAGTTCAACAGCTCAGCTGTGGAACGATTTATCGGCTTCTGTGTTTCCTCCCTTCTACAACATGGGTCTCTTCAAGACCCATGTTCACTCCTTCCTTTCCTCAGAAAGACCCTTCACAGAATCTTCAAAGATGACATAGTCCCTGAGGGAAATCATTTTCCTCAGGCCCTCCTGTGTGGAGTTAATATAAAATATATATATATTATATATATATATATTATTAGTTACAAATGCACATGTGAAATAAAACTCTTCAAAAAGAACACTGCACTAAGACTTAACAATGTTATTTAAAAATGTACAAAATATTTTTCGTACATGCATACCAATTTTAATATATATATATATATAACTAACCCCCCTGTGGGCTTTTAATTTTGATACTGCTATACAAAATTTTAAAATGAATTCCGCGTCTGTCAGCCCTCACTTTGCAACAGAAGCGCCCTCTCCAGGGGCCAACTTATAATGGCCGGACTATCCCAAATAGTTTGAAGCTGACGCCGACGCAACCCCCCTGGAAACCGTTTTAATTCCTCCAAATGAACGAGAACAGGCGACGCGATGCCACGGCCGACTATTTGCACAAATTAAAGAACATTTCGGCCTGACTAGGCCAGAGACGATTCGCTCGAGGGTTGGGCGTCCATTGAATGCCCACAAATTAAATAAACATCTGCATTAATGGGGCGCTTGTTTGCGGAATACCTGCAAATTGTCTGTTTTCAAACAGATGCACTGGGCTTTATATAAAACTTGACTCAATTTGACCGAATTTTGGTTTGATTGTTGGGTTAAATATTTAGTATTTGATTAAACCGTAATGATCGAATTGTGTAACCCATGAATGAGGTCCAAAAACAGTGTAAAGTTGATGGATAAGTGCTTTGTGTATGATTATGTCAGTAGTTTAAATATCCTTCAAGAGATATTGCTAGTACAGGTAGTTGTATGTTGTTTTAAGGTGTCATTAATAGTACCTTAATGGAGTGTCAACTGTCGACTTTCGACTAATGCACGAACAGTAATAGAAATACCCGTTGATATACGATCGACAGCTTGTCTTCTTTGTTTTGTTGGGTAAATGGTTGAGGATCTTATTGAGAACACTTTCATTAATATTTTATAATAAAGATTTATTGACGATTGCTGGATCAGACTTAGACACAGAGAGAGCCTACACCATAGACATAATGATCACAAGTACTTTCCACTAGTGATGTGACCTACTTTACAGTAGTGATGTGACATTCTTCAGTGTCAAGTCCACTGGCTTCGGAATTATACAGAGCATTAGTTAGAACGGACGTTTGGTCCAGTTAAATCTTCATATAAACTACACGATAATGTAAATAAAGTAACTTGTAATCTCGACAAACTTCGAGCTTTATTCGAGATTCCCGAATACATATCAATCTCAATCATTGTGATTTAAGACATTATGAAAAAACGATACTGAGGTGGTTTGAACAAGAAGAGCATGTTGTTAGTGGATGCATATGGACATTCTAATACATTTGTAATAATTTATTTAAGATTTTTTTATTGTTTATTTTTGGGGTGTTACGCCGTGTTGCGCTACCTCCTTCTTTAGCCAATGTTTCGGACAGTTAGAGTGTCCATCATCAGGGCAGATGTGAATCTGATGTCACATCTGCCCTGATGATGGACACTGTAACGCTGTCTGAAACGTTGGCTAAAGAAGGAGGTAGCGAAACACGGCATAACACCCCAAAAATAAATACCATTATTATTATTAATTTTTAACACTTACAAATCCGAATATACACATTTTTAACATGGTCATTGGTCATACATGGTTTCCGAATTTCCACATTTTCAACATGGTCATTGGTCATGCATGGTTTTACCACATACCCCTATATAAACAATAACACCTAAACAATTTTTTTTTTTAAAAGTAACTATTCGCTCATAAATACTTGCTTTCATTGAGTTATTTTTTATTAACATTTTTTCTAAACCATAATGGTATATATTATTTGTTTTTCTCTTGTTGATTTTTTTCTTTTAATTATTTCTATTGTTAAAAATGGTATTTAATAATGCCACAGTAAATAATAATTTTTTTTTTGATCGAAGATCAAAATATTATTATGTTGTTAATTCTTTTTTTTCTACAAATTTCATATATCATTGTTATTTTTAAATTGCTGTTACGCGTGTTACTTTCATTAAATTGTGAAATTATTAACCCCGATACAGGCGAACCCTAGTGGGGTTATTAATTAATGCTAAACAATGTGTTTTAATTGTAAATACACAATAAATACAAAAAAATATAGATTATTATTAAAATAAATAATGCCATCACAAAGTGAAAACCTTTTCGAAGAAGTTATCTTCGCAAAAACAAAATTTTCTGTAGAAGCTTAAAACAAAGTATAATGTAATAAACAATCTGCTTGAAAAAATTTCAAATATATATATATATATATATATATATTTTTTTTTTTTTTTTTAACGTGTTCGCAATAAAGCTTAAGAGTTATTCAACTTAATTATTCTATGAAAGAAGCTTTAAACACAACAATAAATCTGGTGGATGGAAATACATATTAAAGCTACGTTTTTAGATTTTCACGGCCAAAAGCATTTTCGTTGTTTGTTTTTGGGGTGTTATGCCGTGTTGTGCTACCTCCTTCTTTAGCCGACGTTTCGGACAGCGTTGCAGTGTCCATCATCAGGGCAGATCCGGCAGATCCGATCGACGATAAAGAAGGAGGTAGCACAACACGGCATAACACCCCAAAAACAAACAACGAAAAAAACATATTAAAGCTGCTCAAATTATTCTTATAACTGCGAACTGAAACAAAGTTGAAAGAAAAATATACCGGGAAAAACTTGGACACGTAGCATACATTTTGTGATATTTCATATTGTCGGGAGCTTTGTATGACTTCTTTTGTCATAATATGAAAACAAGAAGACAGCAGAGGTAACGATATGAAATATATGTATACAGATGAACAAATCTGTATGTTAGTCAGGACTCAGGAAGGAAGCGTGTTTGTTGTGACGTTACCTCGTCTAGGCTGTATACATTGTATACCTGTGTTAGGCGAGGTGAGGCGAAGCATGTTTTTTCCTTAATGAGAATATAATTCAGGCTCATCAAAACACGACCAGCATTTTTATAATACCAGAAACATGGGTTTTATCATACGGTGGAAAAGATTTGTGTGATTAATATTTCTGTACAAGTCGTTTTATTCCAGAGAGTAATTGCGGTAGTATTATTCTTTTTAAATGGGAATGTTTGGTTGCAACACCTTTAGAAGCCCGTGAAAGAATATATTTAAATATTCGTTTTTTCAACTATACGCAACCCACCTTCATTAAAAGAGTTTCACTTTTCATTCCTAATAAATATACCCGTGGGAGATCCCATGCACTTTTGAATGCTTCGAAAGAGAGAACTTATGCCTTTAAGAACACGCCAATCACAAAAGCGACTCAACTTCTTAACGATGCTGCTTTGATCTTTTCAACATTATCAACGACACTTTCAGACAATTTTGCAAATATCTTTTGAAGCTTGTTACAGGATAGTAAAATTGCCCCATGACCTTTTTATACTTCTACTTTGCTGTATTACCTATCAATCCTTTCTCATTATAACTTTTGATTAATCTAGAATGTAGTCTTTAATATTATCGTCATTTTTTTATGCCGTTTTGTGCTGCCTCCTCATATAGCCAACGTTCCTTTAGTTTCGTTTGAAAATCATCAATATACACATGTTATGTATTTACTGGGACTTTTTCTCTGGTTTTTGTATTATGTTTTATTTGATATATATGTATTATTATTTGTTTTAAAAGTTTCTTTAAATAAAAAAATAAACAACAAAAAAAACTTCAAGTGTGCCTAGTCTGTTTAAAAATATGTACTATTCACTGAACTCCCCTTTAAATTCGTGTTCTTGTATAAAAATAGTTTTCTTTTAATTATATAATGTTGTCCTTCCCGAAATGAGTTTTATTAAACTCACTGGGAATAATGTATTATAAATATTATGTCATAATCTTATAATATATTATCACAACTAAATAAATCTTCTACTATTGCTTGTTACTACTACTACGACTACTTGTTTAAGCATATTTATTTTATGCTATATTCTACGTCTGTTATCTCTGCAGTTTCTAAGTTTTGTGGAGACTAAAGAGTTAATAAATAAATATTTATATCATGATACTACCTAACATTGCCAATAATATGTTTTTTATGTTAAATTCTTAGAACTTCATTTAGTTTTTTTTTATTATTTAATTTAGTACTGTTATTATTAAGTTCTGCAAGTATTTTAGTTTTTTTTTAATATCTGTTTCAACGTGCATGACCTTTTTTAAACTTTGATTACAAAACTTTGAGACGACTTATTCATTTTTTTTTTAAATTTTAAATTGATTTATTAAAATAATTGTGACGGGTTATTTTGAAATCAGTTTTCCCCATACTAAATATTAATTGTTCTTTTTTTTTAATAATGATGTGACTGCTATTGATTACATAATTTTTTTATATTGTATAGGTCTTGTAAATATACTAAGAAGGGGGGAATATGTAATTTTCCACACTTGATTAAATATTGTTATTTTAGGGCCATTCGTTCTTTTATTGATTTCTAATTGTTCAACTAAATTCAATATAAGACCCTTTCTATATGTAATGGATTAGGCCCCTTGTTGTTAAGAGAAGCATGATTGTTCTTTGTGAATTTCAAGTAATTCTTTTCAACGTGTGAATTAATTGAACTAACTGAACGTAATTTTCATGTGAACTTTAGGTACCCTTGAATTTTTTTTCCTTTCATATTAATTTACGTTCGAACTATGAAGTTGTTGTATATTTTTTAGCTGATCGGTGCCTCAGAAAGAAGGCAAAGTAAACAAGTAGGGGAATATTTAAAGAGTATTTCAAATTAGTACTGTAAAAGGTTTCATAAGTACAACTATGAATGAGCACGTTGGTTGTTTTTCTAGTTTTTTCATTGAAATAACAACCTTTTTAGAATATAGAATTGATTCAGGAAAAAAACTTACAACATCATTAGCAAAGTATTAGAAGGATTCTTTCCGTAAACAACGAGAATTTATCAGCATTTAAACAGAGACGAGAACATTCACTAAAATACATAGAGTAAATATAAAGAAACCTTAATAATTCTGGAGGCCGAATACATGTAGTACCATCATTATTCCTTGTTACATGTAGTTTTCATTAAGTTAAGTTAAAAAAAGTAGGTTTCTTTGTGTTCCTCTTAATGAAAAATCTTGTTATACGAGTACAAACAGCAGTTAGACAAATGGAAAGTGATATTAAATTTTAAAAAGAAAAGTTATAAACAGTCTTAATAATCTTGTTTTTATAGAAGAAAAGAGATATTTTAAAGTTCATTAATTGTTATAAATAGCCTTACTAATAAAAAAAGTACTTCTTATTCGTTAAACGGTATTTTAGTTACAAATTGAATATAGGCTCTACAATTGTACATTGACCAAGCTCTGTTTTGAATTCTTACCAACCAAAAATGCCCCTCACTGAGTTGCAAAAGATCTGGCCGCGTCGCATTTTGATAGACTGACGCATGAGTTTTAAGCCCTAAAGTTCAAACTTATTTAGAATTCAATACTTCGTTTGTGTTAAAAAATTGTTCCTATTCCCCTGCCCTAAAAAGCGGGGTTATTTCAGATTATTTTTCAATTGTAAGTTACTGTGTGGTTTAATTAAAAATTCTATGAAAGTGATGTTTTTTTTGGCATAACTCTTCATGTGTATGCAAATATTCGTTATGGAATTTAACGTTTATATTGCGCAAATAAATACAAAACGTAATTTTTTTGGTTATTCTCTGGGAATCATTATAATATTTTTCAAGATAAAAACGAGACACAAAGAGAAGCGAGGTCTTCAGTTTTCTGAATAAAAGGAATGTGTTTTCTAAATTTCATATTTTCTACAATTTTTCAACGTCTGTAGTAAAAATTGTATGGTCTTTACTACTTTTTTCGTGTGTCAAATTAAAATATTCCATTTTTTATAAGAACAACTCTCTTTCTGTAACTTTTTAAGGTTATTCCCATCAATGTAATATATAATTGAAGAAGAAGATAACAGTAATAATCGAAATGAAAATATGAAAATGAACATGACACAGAAAAAATTAAAGATAAAGGTCACATACAATTGACGAATATGACATTTAAATATTTGATAGCAATAGCCGAGTTGAGAGACGCCCGTCCCGGTAAGACGAGAGATTCTGGGCTCGTGTCTCAGTTGCGACCGTTATCTTTTATTTTTTCTATGTCTTATTCATATTTTTATTATCATTTAGATTATTAGTGTTATCTTCTTCTTCAATGATAAAGTTTTCCAATGTATAAATACTAAAGTTTATTTCAAATACAAATATCTAAAAGATAATATAGGGTTGGTTTTTTCGATATCTACAAAATTACGATATCTTTAAATAATCCGAAATTCAAACTAACTAACTAACTAACTAACCATCACGCCGTTTCCCCGCAGGGGTAGGCAGAACAACTCGGTCTTGGCACACACTCCTTGCCTCATTCACATTCATACATCTTCTCATACATACTCTTCTATTATTCTGACTCTTGACATGGCCCGGCTCAAGTATCTGATTTACTTGATCGTGCCACGTCTTCCTTGGGCGTCCTCGGCTTCTTCTACCATTCACATTCGCGACATAAATTCTCTTTACACTCCTTTCTTCATTCATTCGCTCAACATGCCCAAACCATCTAAGCGTCCCTTTCTTAATCTTATTTACTACGCTCACATCAGCCTTGCATTCTTTTCGGATCTCCACATTCCTCACACGATCATACATGGTTTTACCACACATACGCCTCAGGGATCTCATTTCTACAGCATTCATTCTACTTTCATCCTTTCTCTGCCATTTCCACGCTTCGCTGCCATACATCAGGGTAGGTACCAGTACTCCATTGTGGACTGCTAGCTTCGCTTCTGTGGACAACTTTTTGTTGGCTCCAACGGCGTTCAATCCTCCATTAATGGAGTTACCTGCATTCACCCTTCTTTCGATATCCCTATCAGCCTTCCCATCTCTCGTAAACATACTTCCCAAATATACAAACTCATCCACCTGCTCCAAGTATTCATCATTCACAACTATATTGCACACCGTTTTCTGACTCTCTCTTTCAAACACCATGACTTTAGACTTACTTACATTCATCATTAATTCATTCTTCATACATACTTCGTTCATCCTAGACACGAGAGACTGCAGATCTTCTATACTGTTGGCAATCAGCACCGCATCATCAGCATACAACAGGCAACATACTATCAGATTATTCAATTTCGCGCCCAATCCCGCCTCTTTCAATTCTTGCATACAATTGTCCATGTATAGATTGAATAACCACGGTGACATTACGCAACCTTGCTTAACACCTTTTATGATGTCAAACCACCCCGTAAAACCACCGTTTACCCTTATGCAAGCAACGTTTCCCTCGTATAGAGACGCGATTGCCTGTACAAGATTTGTATTCACTCCATACTTGGACAATACCTGCCATAGCTTTTTCCTGTCGACGCAGTCGTATGCTTTTTGTAGATCTACAAAGGCACAGAAAAGTTTCTGGTTTTTTGCCAGAAACTTCTCAGTAAGCATACGTAAAGAGAAAATCTGATCCATGCACCCCCGTCTACTCATAAAAGCACCTTGCACATCCCATATTTTATCTTTTGTTTCCATTCTTACCCTTTCAATCAATATTCTACCATACAGCTTGCCGACTGAACTTAGCAAACTAATAGCCCTATGATTCCCACCATCCATGCGTGACCCTTTACCTTTGTATAACGGCATGATCACAGCCCTTCTCCAATCTAATGGCGTGTAACCCTCCTCTAAACACTGGTTAAAAAGTTTGCACAACCATGTGAGAATTATACGGCTATCACCTTTAAAGTATTCGGCAGCGATATTGTCGAACCCAACAGCCTTACCATTCTTCATACATTTAATTAATCTTTTTATTTCATCCATGCTGATTCTGGTAACATTCACTCCGTCGTCGCTCATCCCTGATTCGTTGCTGGAATTACTGTCACCCAGATTGCTTTCAAAGACTTCCTCAAAATATTTCATCCATCTATCTTTTATTTCTTCCTCATTCGTCAACATTTTTCCATCTTTTGATTTTATTACTTTCATACTTCCGTTATCTGTACCACTCCGGGATCTTTTGACCTCCTTCCAAAACAGTTTAATGTTTTCTTGGAAGTGGTTGGTCATTTTAATTCCCTCTTCCTCTTTCAGGCGTTTCTTTCGTTCTTTCACTCCGACACTTACTCTTTTCTTGCATTCCTTATATACTTCTTTCGCTCGATCTCTCTCTTCACTAGATGCACTGCCAGACGCTATCAGATATAACCATGCTTTCTTCTTCTCTGAGACCAGTGCCTTGATCTCGTCATCCCACCATGCATCACCTTTTTTCTACCTTGCGTACTTAATCCACACACGTCTCTAGCAGATTCACAAAGACTTACTTTTATGTGGTTCCACGTTTCATCTATGCTAAGACCGTCCATTTCCTTCTCATTCAGTCTCATCTCTGCACACTTCTCATACTCACTTCTGATAATATCGTTTTGTAGTTTTTCTACTTTGATTCTTGTTGGAGTCGTTACCGTTTTCACTTTAGAGCGCCAGCCACGGAAGAGGTTTACTCTCGACACTACTAGAAAGTGGTCAGTTTCAACCTCAGCCCCTCTGAAAGCTCTTGTGTCCTCGGTAACGGTTCTCAACCTAGAGTCAATTAAACAAGAAATTTAAATTAATGAAGACAGTATTAGCGAAACTCAATCTAAATCTGAAACAGAAAAATCAGAGGAAGATCACTTAATTTGAGGTTTTAACTATTAAGTTAAAATAAAAATAAAGAAATTTCAAGTTTATACAGTAGATAAGATAAACACTCCTCTTTGGCTGTTTAAGTATATAATATCTTTCCACGAACTATTTTCTGTATGTTTCTTTTTGATGTATCTATTACTAAATTTTTCACATAAGCGATTGTTTATCAATTGTACATTTTCACCACGTTTATTAGTAAAGTTGTACATTTTAAAAAAAATGATGTCCACAAAAAAATAAATAGTTAGGTATTTACTGTAATAAATTCGAAATATTCATTTAGCACAAGTAATATTCAGATGTTTTCCAAGTCCACCCAACTTTAAAATGCATTTTGCATTTGAAAATACGAAAAAACCATTTTCAATTCATAAGTTCTGGGCGGAAAAACGTTTTACACTTTTCTTGCCATTAGTGGCTAATGAAGAGCGTATCCTCCGCGCGTTCATTAGCAAAACATTGTTTGAATTTCGTATTTAGAGCGGCGTTGTTGTTTAAAGGAAGGTGTATTTGCGGAAAGTTCCCTGAAATATTACCTTTGTACAGTCTCGCTGATTACCCCATACAAGCCGCCACCAGCAGGCCGCAAAGCGCCGCGGAACAAGTATAGTCCGAAAGAATTATGTATTAGGGCGTTCCGTAACACTGTTGAACATTTCACGCTATCTTCTCAAAAGATTTTTTTATAATTGAATTTTGTTGTTAATTTTGTGGAACTTTGACATAATTCACAAAGATACAACATTTATAGATTTAATTTATGATAACCACAGAATAAGGGGAAAATAATTCCGAATTTTATCATAATTTTTATTTAGTGATTGATGGAAATTTCTCTCATCACTTGATCGAAAAGTTATAGAACGGTCCTTTGAGAATAATATTTAAAATTAAAATTAAAATAATATTTGTCACGCTTTCACATTCACTCTAATTCCTTTTTTTCATTGTTTCATTGTTTTTATTTCTTGCTAGAGCAATCCCGATGAGTTACAAAACTCATTTTAGGACAGGAGGAACTTACAATTCATAGGTAGGAGGTAGTAGTTACAATTTTACAAAGGTATTTGGATATCATAAGTTTTACATTCAGTACAGCATAAAAATAAAAATAAAAATAAAGACAGGTTAAGTAGAACAAACAACAAGAGAAAACAAGTAAAGAGACGGAAAAAAACTGATACGAGTATATAAGATAGAACAAAAAAAGACAAGACGATTACATATTATCATTTTTAAATGTAGTTAAAAAATATTCTTTTAAAGCATTGCTTTGCAATTTTTTATTATGCTGGATGTTTTTGTACATATCTGGAAGCGAATTATATAGTGTATAGGCAATATAGTTCAGAGATTTTATCCCATATTTTGTAGTGTGTGTTTGAGGAATGCGGATTTTATTGTTATTTCGAGTATTGTGGTTGTGGATGTCTTGATTGTAAATTGGCTTGGTGTTAGTATGAGTTGATTGTTGGATATTTTGTAGGATGGTGCTTGTGATTTCATGTTTAGGAAGGATTGTGATTGGAAAAATACAGGAAACTGAATAGATGTCCCTGACATGAGTGTCCCATGGAAGTCCATGAACATTTCTGAGAGCTCGGTTTTGAACTACCTGCAGGTCGGCTATCAATTTCTTTGAGGCAAAGCCCCAGATACAGCAGAGATAGGACAGGTGAGAGTGTACCATGACATTGTAGACTGAAGTTAATAAAGGGATGGGTAGTAATCCTTGAAGCCTATATAGTACACCAGTTATGGGTGTAATTTTCTCCTTTACATGATTTACGTGGAGATCCCACGAGAGTTGGGAATCTATGATCAGACCCAGATATTTTGTGCTCATTTTCTTTTCGAGGGAGTTGTCTCCAATTTTGATATCGAGGCTGAAATTTTTTTTGTTACCGAAAAGTATATAGTGGGTTTTTCTTACGTTAAGGGTTAGTTTGTTTATTCTCAACCAACTTGTGAGATGGGAAATATCAGCATTCATTTCCGTTTCAAGCTCCACTAGGTTCGGTTTAGTATAAAAAATTACCGTATCATCCGCATAAAGTTGTATAGTTCCTTTAATACCCCACTTTGTTATGTCATTTACGTAGATTAGAAAGAGCAACGGTCCAAGAATTGATCCCTGTGGTACTCCACAAGATATTTTACCTAATTCACTCGTTTCTCCCCCTAGTTCTACTGCCGAAAAGCGATTTGATAGGTAAGATCGGAAAAGTTCCAGAGGTGTACCAACAATTCCCAAATGTTTTATTTATTTATTTGACAGAACCATAGACATTCATGTACTGTGTGGCATTTGCATAGCACCTGCCGATCAAACGGTTTTTTTTCTATGATCAATAATTACATATTGCGTAGAACGAATGTTGAAGTTGGGTAAATACTGAGATTCAATTTCTATCTAAAAAGCCTGTTCTGATTGATCAATTTCAAAGATTCTATGAAATAGATCGTAGAATAGATTATATAGAATTGCGCCATTAGCTTAATCGCGAGTAGTATTGTGTTGCTATTGTACTGCCACAGAGGTAATTACTATATTTTTTTTGTCATTTTTTGATGCCATGCCAAGGTTGATGTTGGAGATGAGGTAGGTTGGTATTTATTTTTGAGGAACGAATACTTGTGCTCACAGTGTTCAATATATTGAATCATGTCAGCGGTTTACCTATATAGTAAAAAGCAATGGTGCTAGCATCAATTCCTGTGGTACCCCTAGCGTTATCTTAACATCATATGAATATTTTAGAGTCTGAGGACGTGAAAGTGGTTGAGTCGAAGCAAGTTTTTGCAAAGATTTCGAGATTTATTGGGCGAAATAACAAAATTGCTTGAAGAGAGGCATGATGATTATCAGATTATGCGTTATTTAGAACTGGCAATGTGATTTAGCATTTTTATCAGATTTTACCGGAAAACTGAGTACAATCTGGAATATTAAGGTAAGAATAAAACATTAACAGAAACGATGGATTCTATTGCGCAGAACTCCAAAGTCAAACAGCGTCCATGATAGTCGATATCGAGAAGAAAAAAATCACAAGAATTTGTAAACATCAAGGATCAAGTACACAGCAGAAATTAAGGTAGTGGTATCAGACTTCGAAAATCGCTTTAGTGATTTCAAGAAAATTGAGAAGATGGTCTAATGCATCAGTTATCCGTTTAATATTCCAATTGATCAGATTTTTACAGATGCATTTCAAATGGACCACATGATGTGACAAAACGAAATTATTACTCTGCACTGCGACATATTTCTTAAAGCAAGGTCATCCTCAGGTCTAGATTTCTGAGCATTGGTATCCAACGAGAAATATCCAAATTTAAATAAATGTATTTTACAACTGCACTCGTGGTTTGGTTCAACATATTTATGTGAATCAGCATTTTCCTACTTAAAACAAACACAAAATAAACACCGTTCTCCCTTGACAGACGCTCATACATTTTTAATTTCTCTTTAATTTTGACAATTTCCAAAAAAAACCTAATTTTGGTAATCTGGCGGAAGATGCTCAGGCGCAATGCTCACATTGTGTATATTATATATATATATATATATATATATAAACAATGTGACTAAGAATATTTTTAATTTTTATGTTTACCGTCTTTATAAAATAGAAGTACCTACTACATAATTGCATATTGAACTATATATACTGTTTCATTTAAATTTTTAAGAAGTACGTAATTGGTAGATCACACAGGGTTTCGTCAGTAAACAGTAGATCTTTGATGTAATTAAGTTTGCCATCCCTGCCATTTATGAATGAATAAATGGGCACACGAATAAAGAACTATCTTCTGAAATACACTAAAAGTACCAATTTTAAACTAAAAAGAAAACAATAAAAAAATACTGTAAATAAACATGAACAATCAGATTAATAATTAACACAAATAAATTAAATTCAAATGAAGAAAAATATTTCATAAAATAATGTTCGTCAAGATAAACAAATCCGCCAGTAAACCAATACGCAATTAGGTGGCGCTATCCATGTACTCGAAATGAAATTTCTATTTTATTACCTACTATTGATGTTATGATTGTCTTTATCTAAGAAGATCAGTCTATATAATAATATAAAACCAATTGTGATCCTCGTTTCTTAATGCTTCCACCGTTTATTCGAGTTCAGTGCAAGTAGAACGTCAAGTATCCAAATAGTTGAACGCCGCTGCTCAAGCTCGCACTTGAGGGATATGGTGTTATGCTAGCATAAATAAACAAATATTCAAGATAGAAACAAAAATTGAAATACTGAGAGGAACTTGTCTTATGATGTCGTGGATCGAACCAATCCTTTGTCCCAAATCGAATTCACTTGCAAACTTTAACGTCCGTTTTAGGGCTATTGGCACCATGCAAAACCAATTATCACAATCTCATTAAAAAGCATTCACTAAAACACGTATTATGACACATTCACAAAGACATTCGGCCAGAAAAAACATAGTTAACAAAAAAAAAAAACGGAGCGATAAAATAAGGTATTGACAGAATAAGCCGCAGGCTTCTAGATATTGTAATTCTACACCACCACAATTTAAAAATCTTATTTTTATCTTAATATTGCTGTAAGTAAGAAGGGGGTTTCGCTCTCGCGTTTTGCAAACTGACGGTCGACAAATATCTCGCGCCAAATTTTCTGCAAAAGTCGGTGAACTTTCACTCGTCGTGAATTTTCAGCTTCTTCGAAGTAGTTCCAGGAAGCTGCCGACCTCCTCCCTTACCCCCCCCCCCTCAACCTCCACAACCCCCCGCGGAAATACTGCGAAAATTTGAATGGTGGGTTTTATCACACTTTGAAATAAAAGTAATTTTATGGAGCTTCCAAAATATGCTATAATTCAACACCATTATTAAGAGATTGCCAAAAGCGATAGGCAAACGTGTTGCAAACAGATGTCACGTAATAATTATTTATTGGAGGTGGAATTATCAAACTTCTGGAATATTTTATGCCTTTAGATGCTAGCGGGTTAAAATATATTCGTCTTTTTTATTTAGCACATTTTACGAGAACTTCGGGATTTGTTACGATATAAATTGAGGGTACTTTTAACTTGGGTTACATTGTTCAAGTAGGTAATAAAAAATACGCCGAAAATGTTCTTGAACCAAACAATTAGACGTAATTTAACTGTGTTGAAGATAAAATTTGTACATAAGTCTCTTCAATAAAATAAATTAATCTACATATAGTGTTGTGGTTGACAATTTTGCTCACTGAGACGATGGCGATGGGTTGGGTAGAGATCTTTAAGATTATGTTTTTGGTTAGAAATTTTGTTTGCTTTGAATTACTGTTTATTTTAATAAATTAATGCGAGTGGAACACACAGCTTTACTCAGTATTTTTATAAGCGAAGAACAATAATAAAGAATTTCACACTTTTTAACCTTTTTTCAAATGAACGATTTTATTACATAGGCAAAATTTATGAAAATTTCAGAATCTAAAAAACATGATTTTGGGCGATTTTTTTTTTCCATCGAAATGCACTGCCGGCGTTAGGTGATAATTTAAACTTCATTGCCATTAGAGCAAGGATTGTGTTATATGAATCGAATTTTTAAGACTTTTAGGAAATCCTTCACTTTTAGTGAATTTGGATGATCTTCTCTCTGTAATTTTTTACTTTGCCATACATGCTATTAAATTCATTGACTATAAACATTGCAATTCTCAGTGATCTGGACATCAGAAACTAACATTTTTACTAAAAGCATGAGAAAAATTTAATAATAAAAATCATGTACCACGCCTTTAACGTAGTAGATCCACCCCGTTCCGTACTAAAAGCTTATCTTTTGTTAGTTATATGAATTTTATGTTTTCGTAATATTTCTCATTGGATTATTTGAATCTTTGTAATGCGCCCTAGGAGTAATATTTCACAGACGGCTCTTTACAAATCATCCAAACATTAGTACTAAGCTTTGTAAGGTTTTCTGAGATTACACTTTTATATGAATCGCATCGAATTTGTATTATTATTTATTGATACCCTTTTAGTATCCACTTCGTAGCCTTAAACATACAATATGACACTAAATAAGTTGGGACATTATTATAAGCAATAATTGTCAGAATGAAACACTCATCCACATTGAAAAATCTTCCGAGAAAAGATACATGCCGCCAACTTTCTGGGAATATTTTTCAATGTGGATGAGTGTTTCAGGCTGATAATTTTTGCTTATAATAATTGTTATTACTTATAATAATGCTTATTACAATATGCATAAAAATCTTGTCTTAAACATTAGTTTATCAATTAAAAATAATCAAGTTGGGACATGATTTCAAGAGTTCGAATAAAAGTTACAACGGCGCATGAAATCTTTATCAGAACATAATTGTTTATTTGTTTACTTATAGGTACTGTTTTTTTACAGATGTTCGCACTTAGGTGAGAACAATCCAGTTACAAAAACTCAGTCATTTTACAAAAAGGAACATAAAATACAAACAATCTACAATTACACACATTTAAATACAGATACATGCAATTAGAAAAATAGAAACATCACAAATAAAAATACAAAATTATATACAAGCTCACTCAAGTAACAATGAGAGGCAAGAGATATAAGAAATACGAGAGGTATGCATAGAGAAACAATTGACACAATGTAATTAATTAAACATATTTTTTAACAGCGCCAGAACTTATTTCTGAATACCTACAAATTATCGACGAAAAAATCTCTTTCAGCACTCTCTATAATAATGTGTCGACTATATAACAATATTATTGTTATATAGTCGACACATCTGGGTCAGAGGGCTAAAGTAGGCCATATTATTTTTTAATGTATTCAGGTGAAAAATGTTATGGCGTCTTAAACAATGGAAATTGGGGACATTTACTTAATATTTCTAAGATGTAGTATTAAGATGGCCGTGAAATGTGGGGGCGTTTTATCCCCTCTGTTTTAACCCCTCTGTTTGATCCCCTCTGTTTCATTCCT
The DNA here is from genome assembly GCA_951813805.1 of Limnephilus auricula. Taxonomy (NCBI): domain Eukaryota; kingdom Metazoa; phylum Arthropoda; class Insecta; order Trichoptera; family Limnephilidae; genus Limnephilus; species Limnephilus auricula. The sequence continues at coordinate 43,556,974 of OX638389.1, read as the reverse complement.
TTTGGAAAAGTAAATAGTTAGTAATAATCTTATGTTTAGAGGAAGGATAACTTTGCTTAATTTATAAACATTTTTCATGTTATTATCTGAATCAAAGAAAATCAATCTAAATCAAACTTGAAATTTCAATTTGACGATTTTAACCTGGCTGTTCTCTTTTCCGTATTACATATATTAATGATATCGTCAAACGTTTAAAATAAAGTTTTATCAAACTCTTTGTAGATGGCACACTTTATTAAATAACATTAATCATTTATATCCAAAATAAATTAAAAATTTAAATGTAACTTATCATAGCGTGGGGGTAAAATCAATTTTAACCCAGGAAATTGGTCTATAAAACCACCGGTCCACTATAGCATCCCATCTAAATTATTAGCAAAATTTTTACTTTTATAAGCAACGAAACACAAGTTAAAAAATATATAATTAGAACAGAAGCATGCAGTCTACATGGGGCTGTAGCAGGTGTACGGAAATAGGAACATTGCAAAGCAAACTAAATAATAATGGCTAAGTGTGTGACAACGTTTGGTTTATGATACCCTAGAATTTATTTATAAATTAAATAATAAAATATGACCGATAATATTATGTTTTAAAATGTTAGTATTAGATGTACTGTTTAAAGCTACCATACGAGAAATTGCGACGATTTTGGGCTTCCGAATCGGGAACACAATATACATTGGACATTTATTATTATTTATAATGAGGGTTTGAAATTTTTTTATTTTTTTAAATGAATAATACAGATTACACAATAAAATCCTTCTAAGCCAAACGTATGGCTTGTCAGCAGGTGCTTTTGAGAAAAAAAATCTTATGTTTTATGTTCTTATACTTTATAATTTCTATCAACACTCATTCACATTTCGATTTTCCCTTCCTACTAGTATCATCTTTCATTCATTCATCAATCATCCTGTCTTTTATTTTTTCAATAAAATATATATTATAACAATTATTATAAGCAACAATTATTAGCCTGAAACCTCCCGAGAAAAAATACATGTCACCGACTGGACTCGAACCCGCGACCCTCTGATTGCCGGTCAGGATCTCTATCCACTAAGCTACGGCGGCTTATCTGTTAGTCGCCAAATGATTCAATATATACTAGTGTTTCATTCAACAATTACCGCTTATTACATTTTTATATCGAGTCCCATCGGCGGCATTTATCTTTTCTATGGAGATTTTTTCAATATGGATGAGTGTTTCAGGCTAATAATAATTGTTACCCTTTGTGCTATGCATAAAAATCTTGTCTTAAACATTGGTTTATCAATTAAAAATAATATATATTTAACGTTCAATGAACTTCCCTTAAAAGTAAAGGAAACTAAAAGACTTCCAATTTTTCGATGGTTGAGTCCAATGATCTTAAGTCCAAAATATAGTTTCAAAATTTAGATTACTGAAATCCGAATGTAAAATGTAAATTTTAAAACTGAATAAAATATACTTAAAAAGAAGATCCCATTATGCAACAAGCAAGAAAAGCTAATATGAATGAATAAGCATTAAAAATGCATTGTTTAATAACCAATAAAATACTTGTACTAAAAATGTTAATATTTATTTTATTTTATTTTAGTATATGGAAATAAACAGTTAGGTACATCACATACTTTTACTAATGTTACATGTTGCAAGAATTAGTGAAGTCCGCATTGAAATCAAATTACATACAGAAAAAAATTTATAATAAAAAAAAACAAAGTGAAGTAGACAGAAATTTTTTTTTTTTAAAACTGAGATAATAATAATGTAAAATAACTGAGTAAAGGTAAAGCTTTAATAAACACATTACCTTTTGATAGAAACGTGTTTTTAAGACATATGATTGATTGTCAAGCAAGTCGTGAGTAGAAAAGCTTTTTGTGACTGGGCATGTTTTGTAATCGCAAAATTTATTTTTATATCTCAGCCACTCTTTATTACCGTTTTAAGTCTGTAGGTATTTCTTAAAGGGAATGTGACTTCTTTGTTACTTAGTCGTATTGTCAAAGAAGATGAGATATTATACGACTCCTTTGTACCTCGCTTATGCAAATATATGACTCTGTTGCAAAGTACATAAATAAAACATGAATTCTCACACAAAGTCTACGATAGGCGCAAGAAGAGAATACGATTTACCTTTTCTCCGAACATAAAATATGATAATAATATGTTTGGGATCTCTGCTTTTGACGGATAAGCCGAAAAGTTTTTTTAATCGAAGATGTTTCGAAAATAGTTTTTGTCACAATTTTACCTTGTCTTGTCAGAAAACTTGTCAAATAAAATCGGTTTATTTATATACATTTAAAAATGATAACCCAATTTAAATTATATATTTTGTGTGTAAGTCGAACAGTACACGAGCAATATATTTATTGTGACCGGTCAATAAATATTATGTTAGTATTGATCGTAATAAATATTGCACGTGTAGCCTACGCCTAAGCAAATAATGAGAGAATTCCACATATTAATTCTAACAACGCATACTCGGAAGAAGGAAAAATATGGTGTTGGACTATTAATTTATAGAAATAAAAGAATAACATTTACAAAAAATATTAGAAACCTGCAAGTTAAATCCAGCACTAATGGCATAACTTGCAATATTAAACAAGATGATCAGTCAAATAATCGGAAATCTATTTTTGAGTATTATTAGTGAGTCTTTACAAGATCAAAACGAGAGAATTTCCTGAGTCATGAAAAACGTCGACAGTAATAACAATTCCCTAAATTAATATTGACCCATATGTTACCAACATAAACACGAATAAAATTGTTTCAAAAAAGCAATTAACGAGATACGTAGAAGAAAATAATGTAATATAGCAGATAATCATTGTGACTTACAGAATAGCCTGGAAAAGTGGAGAAAGATCCTGGAGGATAATGGCCTAAAAATTAGCTGGAAAAAGACGGAATATTTATACTTGCCAGTTGAAGATCCAAATGCTGTAACTCCTTCGATGCAACTGGATGGAGTAACATTAGCCAACTGTGACTCATTCAAGTATCTGGGCTCACTCATTCACAGAGACGGAGGATGTGCAGCGGATGTCAACCATAGAATAGGTGTGGGATGTATTAAATTTAGATCCGTTACAGGAATCTTATGCGACACGAAAATACCAATTAAACTTAAAGGAAATATATACTAGACTGTTAACGATAATGTATGGCTCCGAATATTGGACTATGTACAACTCGCACTCCAGGCAACTCGAATCAGCAGAAATGCGAATGCTTATATGGATGGCAGAACTATCATTGAAAGATAAGATCAAAAGTTCACGCATTCATAGTTGAGATGGTATGGGCACCAGACCACAGGGTGAAGCAGGCGATGTCTATGGAGCTTCATAAACAGTCATCGAGAGGTAGACAAAAGAACTCCTGGATGACTCAATGCTCCAAAATCGATACTCAGAACCGAAGAAGCTACAACCTGAGAACGAGAAGAGCCGACCCCAACAGCCTACCTAGGCAATGAGTTGGGACAGTGCGAGGAAGAAGAAGAAGAAGTAGAAGAAAATGATATATTGAGCGTTGACCAATCTAGATTTAGAAGTAGAAATTCTGGTAAAACAGTATCATACATGAGAAAAGAAGAAATTGTTGGTGATAAATATTTAAAATATAAATAAATAAATGATAATATTTAATTTTTCTGGGTTTAATATAAATAAACTAAAGGCAATTGGAGAGGAACGTCACTAGAATGGTTTAAAACTTCTTATGTAACAGACGCACACGTTACTACGTGTAGATCAGAATCTTTAATAAATTAACTAGGAGTGCCACAAGGGTCCGTACCCAGGACCACTTATATTCAATTTTTACATCTGTGATGATTACATGATAGTATTAGTCATAAAAGAGTGCATGATAATATTATTTGCGATGATGCGCTTAGTTTTATCATAGGCAAGGATTGCGAAAGTATAATTGAGAAAATCAATATTAAGTAATAAGTATTAGAAGTGTGTAAGTTAATATGTAAAAATGTACCTAACTTATATTTAGATAACAACAGGGATATTACCAATAAGACGTTGCAAATCGCATATTCTTCTTTCTTCTTGCGATTAGGCACTGCATCAATGTACTGTACCGGTCAAAAGGCTCCACCCTGAAATAGTGTGTTCGTAATGGAAATATTCTCCACCCCTCACATGTCAACAATATATTTGCTGAAAAACATTTACTTGATATAAAACGTACCCAGATTTTTTTTTTAAATTACCCATGCAACGCCAATGCCTAATGGTAGATTCAGACTGGGTCGACGTACGTGCCCATCGCTACGCCTAACAATATCTGGACTGCTTAGCAACCATAGATTTTCAATGAAAATTTATGTTTTAGAATCACATTGGCCACACGCATCGCGACGTGCGATGTCTGTGGCTATTTTCATAGAAAATGTATGGGTTGCTAAGCATTGTTTGAGTAGCGATGCGTACGTACGTCGTCCAGTCTGAACCTACCATAAATATTACATAAACCACGTTTTATAATACAATGAAATCGAATATTTTAAGAATAAAATTGTTCTGATATGATATTTCTTGCATAACCATTAATTACAATAAATTTGATTCTGATTACGAATTTTAAAATCAATATTATGGTAAACCAATTACATCTACTGCTTCAAATCATAATACAAGTTATTTTTTCACGTCGTATTTGGTGGAATGGCCTGACTTTTAGGCGCTCCGCCCACTGAGGCAACTGAAAACCAATGCAACCAAAAACCGGCTGTTTTATCTGTCTTGATTGGTCAAAAAGCTTGTTTAACCATAGATGAAGAACAATCAGCTGACAGCTCGCAACTAGCAACGGCCACCCAGGGCAATCAGCCGTGGCAGTCGCAAGATGGTCGCAAGTCACCGCTTGCGTTACCATTGACAACGGGGTTTTGTGTGATTGTGAAGTGTGCGGGCCATCACATTGTCATACAAAGACAGTTGGCAGTTGAGAGTTTTCAGTTGCCTGAGTGGGCGGAGGCGCTTAATGTATGATTTTAGTCGGTTTTATTTAAAAATCGTACACATACGTTATAGAATACCGCACAGCGGCTTTTAAAATAATAAATCAATAAGTAAGTCTTGCTGGTATTTAAGTTTATATCCCTTGCTTAAATTCCGAGCCGAATATTTGACGAATTTAAAATATTCAAATGGGATAAATAAATTTGAATATCATTTAGTCGAGCAGGTTTCGAATAAATTTCGAATAGCTTTGCGTGGAGGTCATCGACTACCCTTGAATTAGCATTATTTCATGTTTTTAATTCGAGTCAAAGAAGTTATATTACTCGAAAGTCAGGAATGGTGCGGAAATATTTTACCATCCCTAAGGCCTTGAAGCTGCTGGCTTATCAAAATATTCCGGAAAACTCTGAAAGGAAGCTCTCGACAGTTCTTCTGAAAGCAAATTAAAGTAAAGGAGATAGTGGTAATCATCATCGTTTTGTATTTTCTTACATTGGCGTCCAATTGTTCCCAGTACAGCCGTGAAGGCTTTTGGAGGTGGGGATTGAGCGGCTAGTAAATAAATAAGTACTTTGACTGTTCCCCCTTGAGCTTTGAATAATGTTCTAAGTTCTTAAATAATAATTCTATTCAGTCAGATATCAACCTATATCTCAGGTAGGCAGGTACTTAGCTACCATTCACCCTTTATGTAACAATATAATAAGGTTCTAATCGCCTTTAGAAACCCGTGAAAAATTCTTACAGAGTTCTGATACAAAGAATCGTCAGATTGACAAACTCTGTTTTAATATATGTTGATATTTGTCTCCTTCAAAAGAGATTATGGTTAATACTAAGCGCCTCCGCCCACTGAGGCAACTGAAAACTCTCAACTGCCAACTGTCTTTGTATGACAATGTGATGGCCCGCACACTACACAATCACTCAAACACCCGTTGTCAATGGTAACGCAAGCGGTGACTTGCGACTTGTACTGCTGATTGCCCTGGCCGGCCGTTGCTAGTTGCCAGTTGTCAGATGATTGTTCTTCGTCTATGGTTAAACAAGCTTTTTGACCAATCAAGACAGAGAAAACAGCCGGTTTTAGTTGGTTTTCAGTTGCCTCGTCAGTGGAGCGCCTAACAGTTACCATGGCGACCACGCAGGTGTTGTACGTATTTGTTAATAAAACGATTCAAATCGGCATTACTTTTTACAGACATTTAGTTTATTAGCATACACACTAGCGAACGTTACTTGGAAAAAAAATTTAAGATTTACAAAAAATAGGTAATAAATTTATCTCTTCTATTCTGAATGCAATCATTTATTGAAGTAAGACTTCTTAAGGGGCATTACGACGGGTAACTCAGATAGTATTTTGATGGAAGTAACATTTTAAAACGTTAATGTAGTTCGATTTATATTTCATTATATTAACGTCGTAGGTATGGCGACCATGAGTGCGAAGCTAAGCAACGAAAAACAAAACATCAAAGCAAACTCAAACGTCAGATTTCACCCGTTTATTTTTGTTTACCAATGTATAAAGTAAGTTCAACGGGTTTTTGTTATGTTTGTTGATTATTATATGAGTAACCTAAACATTGTAGTTGAACCTTTTGATTTGTATTATTTTTTACGATGAATATTAACCCTTTTTTCTCTCTGATTCTTGTGAATTCTAACTATTGAGGTAAGAAGTGGCAGTAGTGTGACAATAAACATAGTGTTGTTCAGAATTCAAATAGCTGAATCGCATGAAAATTTTACTCCTTTTTCTATAAATAATTATAAACGAAACAATCAACAACATAATCGTGTTCCGCCGCGCAAAAAATGTAAGATTTTATTTAGCTTTTAGTCAAATAAATTTTACTTCAACCGCGCGTAAAGCTTAGATTGTTGCACTCAATTGTTTTATTTATTTATTTATTTAAGGATAAATAGTCCATTAACAATATAATAATAACACGAATAAGAAATAGAGATGACAGTGAAAGGAGAGCACATGTAAATGAAGAAAAATGACAATATATAAGATAATAAGTACATATAGAAGATAACTACAAGTCTTCGTATCTAAAAAATATCATCCACAAGCAACACTATAGATTACATAAGCCCTGAGGGGCATTATTTTTCTCAAGACCTCATCATGGTTTAGATTTGAGAATTCTGCAAAGTGAAGGAAGTTTCTAAACTTACTTAATAATATCCAAGATATAGACAAAAATGTATGTTTAATGACAACAACACAAAAAAAGTGACTTTTCACAGTTACGTTTTCAACTATGAAGGCTATCAGTCATGATTCAAACACTTCGAAACAGACGGGGCTGAGTAAGTGTGGATGATAAACTCAGAAGAACCAAGCTTACCTCCCCCGAAGTGAGGGGTGGAAAGGGGGTTTGGGAGAGAGGGATGAATGGATGATTTATAATTAACAGCCTAAACCCCCCATTGATCTTCCCACTTGAGCTAATTTCGAGCAGATTCAGACCTTTGAAAGCCTATTTTTCGCTCAGTGACTGTAACCAATTCAAACATTTAAGGAATCATTTTAATTATTCATTGGAACGGAAATAAGTGACATTTGTGTGAGCTTGTTTCTGCAAGTAAAATCATTTGGAATTGAATGATTTATAAAATATATATCACAATAATAAAATTAATTTCGAGAAGACAATTTGTGATTCTTTGTGGTTCAGAGGTAACGAAAAAGCCATTCAAATATTATTACTTTTATGTATCTACTTCAAAGGAGGAAGTCATCCACTGATTAGCCAACGTAAGAAACTATAATTATTATGAATTGACTACAGAATTTTGGTGATGAAATCTAGAAAATTTGGTGGCAAATCCTCATGATGTGATCTTCACAAATAAATTTAAAATATATACATTTTTCACTTTGTTTATGATCCCAAAACAATCTCAGTATCGCTACGGAATTTAAGAAAAAACAATTAAGAATCGATATATCATGTATATATAATGAATAAATAGCCGGGAATCTACAATCCAATCACTCTCTTCCCTTTCTATCTTTTTTTACATTAAATCCACACAGGAGGCCTTGAGAAAAATAATTTCTCTCTAGGTCTATGTGATCTTTTGGGATGCTTCTTGTGTGGACGTTCTTTTTAATAAGAGGAAGAAGAGAAAGTTCTGATGTATGATGGAGAGTAGAAATCTGAGGGTCAGTGTGTCCAGGAGTGACGGAAATATGAATTATCTCCGTGAGAGACCAGACAAGATCTGGATAAGACCTAGACAAACTCAACACATGAACCCGCACACTCCTGCTTAGTCACCAAACATAGCCAACCACTTGGGGTGACCTTTGAGAAAGGTGTTGGTTGTCCAATTAATGATTCTCGGGCGTAAGTACCCATGCCGTCTCCAAAATTAATTGATCTTCCCCCAGCTTAAAAACATCTCCAAAATAGTAAATCTTCTGCAAATCCACGAAAATCTTTGATTCTCTTTCCCAGTATATTATAAAAATAGCCGCTATACGAGGGGCAAAAAATTTGTTCGATTCTCACCAAAGGTTATGTAAGTAAAGCTATCTGGATTGAGAATTTGAATGTAATATCCCCTCTATCCACAAAACGACAAATAAAAAACCCGCGATATCCGGGAATTAGGAAAATGGACAATATTAACCGGTTATTGCATTACCGACCCAACGATTATTGAACGAATCATCTTTATAGTGATATCCAGCAGTCACATTTCATTTAATTTTAAGTATTTGCTTCAATATAAACCTGATGGATATGCCATTGATGAAATTGTACAGAAATAAGCTTAAATGTTCCTAAGTTTTACAAATCTACTTTACCACCGCGAAATGTGAGATTCCTTATCATGTTCCACAGACTAAAGTTAAATCAAAAAGGTTTTACCATTTGAGTTCTGCATCAAGAGCGTGTTAACATTTGTATTATTAAGTTGAATCCCAAAGTTTATTCGAAATACCTAGGCAGTACAGATTTCCCGAGAAGGGTGATCACTTCTTATGATAAGAACTGCGTGTAATCAGTTCAGAGAAAACCGGACAGCGTTTTGTCCATACAAACATATTCCCCGATTTCCTTTCAATATTTTGACGCTAATGCAATTATTTTTTAACCACTTAAACTTGTTTTTACGACAATATAACGATAGCAGTCAAGTCCAATCAGCTTGTTTTCAAGCTAACGCGTGTGTTTCCACAGAAATCATTATAACTCCGTTGTTGTTCTAGTAACAACCCTCAAACAACAAGTAAAATATCTACAATAAATCACGCTTCACATTTCTGTACAAAGTTGTCCATATAAATAGATAAAAAACGAATCGCAGCACTTTTTGTTAAACTAAGTTTATTTTTATTTTTATAGTGAATACCTCACAAGAGTCCCAACTGCTCCCGTCTGGAGCCAGTGAGACTATGGCATCCCCAATTGGGGTTTGTTATGAGGCTGAAGGTAAGTGGGAAAGGGAAGGAGACGATGAAGAGGAAGGTGGGGAAGTACCTGGCTATTCAGATCTAGTCACTAAACACGGCTAAAGCCATTTCAAGCAACGTTTCAATTCTGAATGGTGGTCTTACACCAGGGCGATACTAAGAGTCTTTTTCTTCCACTCTGATATTAGTTAATTTTTTTTAAAAATATTTTCGTATGAAATGGTAAAAAAGTGAGTTAATAGAATGGTTTATTATATATGTGTGTGATAAAATAAATGGTTTTTTACGTTATCCGTGATTTTAGTACCGTTTTCACATAATAACATCACAGGTGTGTTATTTTTACGATTTTTGTTTTTTGCATTCTAAATTTTATTATTTACAAATTTTAATTTTAATTTGAAAAAATACGGTTTGAAAGCGTATTTTATTACCTTTCAAAAAAAGTTTTTAGTATTCGGCTACGTTTAGAAATATTTCGTTTATTCAGCTTTAATTGCAAAGCGACAGGTTCATTACGACCAAAAACCTACACAAAGGCGATTTACTAGAGTGGTTAAATTAGTGTAGATATCGACCTATATTTCTAAATTAAAGAAAAATGGATAAACTACAAAAGGTTTTTTTTTAAATAAAACTTACAGAAAAAAAACCTACTTAAAAAAATCTTAAAAATTGGTCCAGTTTTGAGGAAAAAAAATGGGAATACAAAATCTCGATTTTGATGATTTTCTTTAGGTATTATCAACCTGAGGAGCAGTTTTCCCTTTCGATCAGTGTTTGGAGAAGTAAGAGCGACAGTGACAGTCACAGTTTGGTAAAATACCTATTGTTTAAATTTCTCTTTCATTTCATTTATTTAAAATGGTTTCATTTTAAATAAATGAAAACAAATCAATTTGTACCACTTATTTATTCAAAATTGTCTACATTTTTCAAAACCAAAGGTGTTAAGTTATTTGTTTAATTTAAAAAAACATTAGTTTCATAAGAATATTTATCATCCAATGTGTGATTCGTCCCTCAGTAAGACACAAATTGAGGTGTTATTGATCGATGTTCACAATTTTCTAGAAAGGCTTTAAAAATGGTTCTTTTGATGTTCGCACTATATAAATTATACACAATGGTAAACCCGATAGAAAACAAACCAACATCATGTTCCCCGCTCAATACATCTCCATGTACATTGTAAATCTTCGCATACACCATGCTCAGCGGTTTAACAAAACAGTATGCATTTTCACCACTTAAAATAAACTTTAATGAAAGCGCAGGTAAGCTTTGAATGAATTCTGATATTTTTTTATAATAATAATAATAATTGGATAATTTGTATAGCGCCGTAACACAAATAAAACAGATTTTTCCTAGAAATTACTCGACTTTAGCCTTAAGCTAGAATTATGTCTGAGAAATCTTATTGCCTCCTCTTGAAGTTCGCTCAAGTTTCAAACATTAAAGTGATAAATTCAGAAAAGTTGTGAAGAATTTCCATGAACACGACACCTTTCACGCATAAACCTCTCAAAAGGCAACAGTGGAAAGCACTCAAAAACAAATTGCGCCAGGCGACATGTACATGTGTGTTAGGGGGAAACTATTCATGAAACGTCTCCGTCTCTGCCTACATTTGAAAAGATCAATCAGTCAATTTCGACTTGGGTAAATTTGTTACAATGGGTCGTGAAATTCGTTTTAAAACTAGCTTAAAATGGGCTTTTGCCTAGTTTGGTAGTCAAAAATCATGTAAAAGCTTTAAAAAAAAAATCTTTTTTTTTTAAAGATTAACGACTGCAACGAAAAAACGATTGGACCACCCCAGCGAGGAGCACTCCTGTCCCTGTGAGAGTGGTACACCAGAGGGCACTGATTTGTTAGGACTTGGAACACGTGCTCTGAGGATTGGAAGGAAGTTGGAGTTTCGCGGGTTTTAGGCCTAGGTGTTGGTGACCATTTATAAGGTTTCGCCATTTTACAAAACTAACAACTGTGTGTATTATTTCACAGGAGGATTTAAATGGCGAGTACTTTACTGCAAATTGATTTTGCACTCTTTAAAAATGGTCACATGATGTAGGTTTAATAATTAATGATAAAAAATTAAGCTTTTGCTCATCAGATCTCCTCATGCCAACAACACAATAACTCCTAAAAACATTTCTCAAGATTTTAATTGCATCCATTCTGTAACACAACCATGCTCGTGTAAAAATATTAAACTCGTTTCAAAATACTTATATCTAGGCTTAACAATTGATTGTCATTTAAAATGGGATATACATATACAAATAGTTTGCACGCGGCTTAGAGCTATAGTGAGCCAACTTTATAGACTTAAATTTTTTGTTCCACCACATACCCTTAGAATAGTATATCTGTCATTGGCGGAATCCGCAATAAGATATGGAATAACTACATGGAGACATTCAACAAAAATAATATTCTTTTGGTGGAAAATTTACAATATTCCTTAGTAAAACTATTATTAAACAAAACTAATTACGAACATGATGTACCAAAATCATTACTATACAACTCTGTAAACTTATTATCTGTCCGTGCTATATTGTAGCTTAATATTTCGAGTCAGCATACATCTGAATCTGAATATAATACATGTTCATAATACAAGACTTACTGCAAACGGTGGACTTGTAATACTCTGATACCTAAATAAATACGGTCAATGAACTCCAGAATACCACGTTCCAATGATTTATAACTAGTTACCCAATTCATTAAAAAGCTGTGATTTGACTTTCAGTATGCTAAAAAAATGGTTATATGAAAGAATTTTTTTGTACTAAAATTGTCCAAATCCAATAGGTAATTGTTAATATCTTCTGAATTCTTCTGTTTCCTTGTGAAAAATCTGTTTCTTAACATAGTTAAATTTTTCTGCGGTGCGAAATATTCATCAAACTTTTTCATATTTTCATACCTTTGGAGCCAATGGAGTGTAGTAATATTGCAATTTTCCTTTTTTCTTGAGCTTCTTCGAGACCTGATGCCACCAAATATATTTCATACTTTTACCACCAATTTCTCCATATTCCATTATTATTTGGGTTATTTGACAACACTTGTAGATTTGGCAAAGCACTGAAATCATGTTGCACATGTGACATTGTTGAATCTTTTGACATCTCGTATTTTATTTAGATCCTCCATATATTTTATTGTAAAAATTAATATCCGACTTCTGACACCATGTTTTGTTGGGTAAATGGTTGAGGATCTTATTGAGAACACTTTCTATTATATTTTATAATGAAGATTTATTTACGACTTGACATGACCAGTTCTCGACACAGATAGAGCGTACACCATAGATATAATGATCACAAGTACTTTCCACTAGTGATGTGACCTACTTTACAGTAGTGATGTGACAAATATAAGTGCGAATTAGTCATATGGATTGAAATCATTAACGAAAACATCATCTTAATCACACACACATTCGCGACCGACTTTTTTCCGCATTCGTGGCTATTTTTTCTCAGCGGGAAAGCAATGCGCAGGCGCATCAATCACACCACCTAGCGGATTATTATGAAAACTCCAATTTAAACAAGTAAAATACGGCGTTGCCAAATCTAAAGTTTCACAAAAACACCGTTTAACGGCCGCGGAGTGGTTTTTTTTTTAGTAAGGCTGTTTGTGAATAATCCAGACAACCGATAACCTACTTTATTTATCATTTTAATAATTTAAACTGCTGTGTCGAGAATTCAATAATATTAATAATTTTGCCAAAAGAAATGATAGCAACAGTACTGATTGCTGAGGGAGGAGGGAGAAGCCTGGTATAATATTATAGCGTGTGTCCTATTTTTAATGAAATTATGCTGTTTTTGAAAGCATGTAAAAAAGGCTTTAATTTGGTTTTGCACCTACGGAAATGATGCAGTAATTTGCGGGTAAAAATGTGACGTGATTGCTGACTTGTTAGGGCGGTTCACGTATTTCCACACCTATTGAATAGTTAATATGCACGCCATCCCATCATGCTTCGTATTTTTTTACATGGCATGAGTACACCAAAGGAGTTAATGAGCTTAAAAATTTGCTATTAATTTAATGTGAATTTTTCTTGGCATATAAAAGCGTACTTTTAAAAATAAAATCTCATCAAAGATATAATAATTTTAATGTTTAGTTTTATACTTCACACAAGTTATGCGATTATTCAATTCAACTAAGGAACCAAATGTCGATGACTTTTGTAGGCAAAATAGTAATTTAATTATAAAAAATTGTAAAGAAAAATTACAAAGCATTTCAAGAATTTTACATAATATGAGAAATTGAAATCAATTCATTACATAATGACTATAAAACAACACAAATGCAAAACCATTATATTTACCAAGCCACAAAAAAAACTACAATAACCTCCCTTCTGAATTGCGCTGTAATATCCAATAAATCAATTTTTCCTTAAACTTACACTAACCATTAAATATTTTAACATACACCTAAGAAAGAATCGTGTCTCCATTATCAGGCCAAAGCGCTCCTTTTTTGATAAGGTATACATGACCAATGATTTAATATAATATTTTGTAATATTCTTTATATAATCATAATTAAAAAAATCATTTTTACAAAATAAGTACACTATTTCAACTTTCTGTGAAACCTAGATTCGTAGAGACTTGTAAATCTTGAATACAATCTAATTCGAGGAATCTTTCAAGAATAAATCTTTCAAGATTTGTATATAGATTTCATCAATTCGGTGTGCATCAACTGATCGATGTTACAAACATTTTCTTTTTTTATTTATAATACCATACAAGAGTCACGTCTGCTTCTAACCTCCAGATCCAACGGAACTAAAGCATACCCATTAATTGGGGGATGTTGTGAGGGTGAAGCCAGCGGGTAGGGGAAGTAGACGCATAAGAGAAAGGTGTGGAAGTACCTAGCTATTCAGATGTCTTCAATCATGGCTAGATCCGTCTAAACAAACGTTTTAGTTCTAAATGGTGGTCTTTCACATATGCATATTTATATTTTTTTTAAATATAAATCTACAGTTTTATTCAGAGGTTGATGAAAATGCAAACTTGACATTCAACGCATGAGGAAGCTTACCGTTAACGGGATATTTCGAACAAACAACCCCATCCCCTTTTGCAACCCCTTAATTCAGAATGTTGATTTTATTTGATAAAACTTTGCACACTTAACGTTCAAAATAAGAGAAAAATTACTCGAAAAAAATCGGGAACTCCAGCTAGTTCACAGGCTATGTAATATTTTAAATAAATTAAATGCGAAACAATGCAATATTAGAATATACAAATTGTTTCGCACGCCGGGATTTAAGCCGGGATAAATATATGAATGAACAAGCAATTATATGACTCATACACCATAAAGCATTTTCGCATTGAAGAAATCCATTTTCAACATTAAGATCAGTTTTTTTAAAGTAATCTACGATACATTTCCAAAAAATATGAGAGTGGAGAAAGTGAAGCAAGGAGTGCGGTGGAGGGGGCTAAACCTTAGGGAAAATCTTTATTACATTTAGCAAATTGATTTAAAAAATTTATGGTACAAAAAGGTTAGCCATAGTCACTTTGCCGGATCCAGTGGGAGTGCGGCACATTTATTTGGGGGAAGTTGGAAAGAAATCAAAAGAAATTGATAAGTGAAAGGAGATTGGAAATCGTATGATCATTTAGATTTTAGATGTAGTTTTAAAATATGTAATTATTAATGTAAAAGCAATTTTACAAAAACCCTCAAGGAATCGGTTTTGAAAGGTGTTCTCTCGAATGGTCTTCTTACGTATCTTCCAAACTAGACAAAAACTGACCACAATTAATTATTATAAGCACTAACAAACTGAAACACTCATCCATATTGAAAGAATCTTCCGAGAAAAGATACATATCGCCGACGGGACTCGAACCCGCACCCTTTTGATTGCCGGTCAAGTGCTCTACCATTAAGCTACGGCGGGATACCTCCTACCCGCCAAATGATTAAATATATATATAGTGTTTCATTAAAAAATTACTGCTTATTACATTTTTTTCCACTTGTCTTAAACATTAGTTTATCAATTAAAAAATAATAATTTACCACAATTAGTTTCATATTAGTGTAAAACTGTTGTAAACGACATTTTTCGGTTTATATTTAATTAAACTGATTTTGTCTAGGATTCATACAAGCGATTAGTATCTACCTACAATATTATATTTTTCAGAATATTATTATATTGTCATTTTCAAAATTAGAATAGATGTATCATGAATTCAGTCAAAATTATTTGATACCTTACATAACCGAACAATAATTATACTTAAGAAAAATATTATTAAAAGAGTTCCTACGTCAAATATTTGTTCCTGAGCAACAATAATTGTACTTGTTCTGAAACGTTCTTTAAAAAAATTTAATCTTCACAAATTCTACGATTATAATATCCCATGATTTTCACAGGTCTGCGTTAGGTATTAAATTACATTTTTCGTGAAGCTTTATGAGTTCTCTGCTTTAAATTATGTTCTTCGAAATTGAAACATTCGCAAATAATTCTTCTACGATTGTACTCATTATTTACTTTCATTCCTTCGGAATATTTGATTAATCCAAAATTGAGACGAATCCTCAAAGTTTCCGAATGACTGTCCTTACGCAATAAGGAATCATTAATTTTACCTACCTAAGATATAATACATTCCTACTTTTAAACTGCGTTTTTTTGTGATGGTAGATAAAATGATTTAGATACGATGAGTTATTTAACATTTAATTCGACAAACTCTTCAACTGTCTTGTCTTATTGTTTTGGCTTATAGGTAAGTAACCTGGTTTTTCTTATTACATACATTAACCCTTGACTACTATACTTCATGTTGCCAAACAAGCATGCAAAGATCCATTATGGACCCGTGATTTTTATGATAATTTGAGTACAAAAAAAACAGTTTATTTTCTTAATTCTTTTGTTATTAATGCTTATGCACCGGGAAGGTACAGCTTCTAAAATGGAAGTCAAACACAAATCACTGTTATTGGCCATTGAACATAGGTACCTTAGCATTTTTTGAAAAGCTGCCTCAAAAGGCCCTACGTCTACGCACCTTTAGGTTAATGTGTTCGCCTTTGGGATCATCTTAAATCGTTGTATCTCCCTAATTGTCAAGATTAGAACTATGATCTAAATGGTGGTAGAAAGAGAAAAGATTACGCTTTATATTAGAATCAAGTATTAATAAAAAAAATCAACCACATGAAAATTAAAATGTGGACCCCTATGAAAACAAAATTTTGGACCGCAATTTGAGAAAAATTAAGAAACTTCGTGAATTTTTGTTTAATTGAAAGCATACTTCATTACCTTTAAAAAACAGTAGTTAGTTTTCGGATACATTCTGAAATATTCCATTATTTGGATTGAATTTCAAAGCGGAATTTTTTATGACAGAACATGCCTGAGGTCTGAAGAGTTAAATTTCTCCAGCCCCCAAGAATATAGACACTAGAGACCCACTTAAAAAGCTTGATGGTATGCAATGAATCCGATTGATGCGTATCGCTGAAATAAAAACGCTGATTTTGACACGGGTGATTTTTTCCCGCCACGCCTGAATCCCGCCAAATGATCTGTGAAATAACCAATTTCCGGTGTTAGCATTCCCGGTGGCATTATTACCGGAAGTACGTCAGCAATTAGGCGGTTGTTTATACAAAATGATTTTTATGGCCTTTTCTACTTGTGACCGGCAATTTAAGCGTCGAAACTTAATAATTAATAATGTAGACGTATTACCACTCTGTACCATTTTTAAAGTATAATAATCCATAATATATCTACAGCTAATACTTTTTTTTTAAAATATTTTATTACTATATGGTTATTTCACCATTCAAAAACGGAGATCTTAAACATCCCATGGAAATGCGAAGGTTACCCAAATATTATTTGTATTGCTTATTTGGTATATAAACATGAATATTAAGATTTTTTAAGAACACTTTCTATCTTAATCTCAAAAACAGTAAAAATGCAGAAACGAAACTTTAAACCGCAAAACCACAAAATCGCACATACGACATTGTTCTTCGGGCCCCTCGCTAAGGTTTCAACAATAGCTGAACAATGTATCAATTTATTTGGCATAAAGTCGAACGTGAAAATAAATCAATGTTGTTGAGTATCAGTCACGTCCATCGCGAATATTCATAGATCACATGCGTATAAAATACAAAGCTGTTTAACTATTTACATTCAAAAACACAATAGCAATCGCATGAAATACATCAAATACACAACTTGCTAAAAGCTCGTTCAAAGCGCTCCAATTGTACCAGCCAATAATAACACTATCAGTCGATAATATCTGAATAGGCCACGGGTTAAAATTTGGAAGTAATCAAAGCTCGCCATACAAAAGTTGCTAACAAGCTCCCCCTTTATTGATCAAATAATCATAACCCGCGAAGCCTGCGATAAAAAGAACGATAAATGTTTTATAGGCTCCGCTAAAAATCCGATCCTAGAGAGGCTAACGTTAGCAAACTAAACAAAAACACATACTTTTCAAAGTGTCGGCTTTATTGAGGGCTATAACGAAGACTGAACTAGGCTCGGAGAAGGATTTATGACTCTTAAAGAGGCCAAAAGTCTGAAGCTTAAAAATTAGGTGGGCGGCCTATTAGGTCCGAAGCATTTGGCTGAAGTGGGGAACCGACATATTTCAGAGCCAATAAAGAAGCAAATATTTATTACGGAGGCCTAGTGAATCGGCGGAGGCTGCAAAAAGGAGATATTATGAGTTATTAAGAGCAAGCATTTCCGCTGGGAATCGAATTAATAATATTGGTTAAACTTATCGTTGAGTGATATATTAATACGAAATACTTTTTGTCAGAATAAACTTAAGCTCCACTAAAATTTTAAGTTTTTTACAACGAATATATTATTATGGGAAACTTGAGAATACTCGTACGCCCAGTCATGACATTTCATTAAGTGCTTTTATATTTTACCTCACGGATTTTTTTATTTTTAATTACTGGTTTATTGAATTAGTGTTTATTACATTTCACTATGTAAACTTATATTGTGTGCGTGTTTACATTTCATTATTTGTAATATAATATAAAAAATACTTTTTAATACAATCATTCTTGAGACTTTCTGGCATCTCATCATAAATGTTTAGTCGTCTATAAATTAAGCAGTTTTGATGACTATATTTTTGTTGTTTGAATCAATCTAATTCAATTTAAATTTCTGGTATCATAATTATGTATATTTATGTAGGTTTTCCATCATCCTCTTTATAGCTTATCCATAGGATAACGTATATTTTCTATTTACTGTTTATTTATTTATTAAGTCGGAGTTTACTATTCGGTACCTATGAATTGTAGCTTTGTATCGGGTGAGTTGGCCGAGTTTTCTAAGTATTGCGAATATTTTATTTTTATTCATATTCGTTGTAATATGGATAAGCCATCAGGAGGATGTTGAAATACCCCCTTAATGTATTTTAAAGGCTTTCCTTTATTCATAATATTGTGCACAAACATATTATATAGGATATTAAGGATCGTACTTGACTTACTTTAATCAGTAAATCATGACATTATTTGGAGTAAAATAAAGTACAAGAAATTTTGGTCTCAGGTGACTTTTTAGAATCCTTTTTTTTGTTTTCAAAAACTTTGTCTTCAAAATCAAACAAAAAAAATGTCTTCCACATGTTTTTTTTTTGACGCCACAAAGTGATTTTGCGAAGTTTGAAGAAAAAAATAAATACTCGGTGCTATGTTTTGAATTTTGATATTTAGTTAGTTGGGGATTTCCTTCATTGGTCAAATACGACACCGTGGAGCAGTGATCTAAATGTGGAGCAACTATATATTTGGTGTGCTTTAACGTGCTGTGAAAATTAGTTTTGAATCCAATATTGTACCTACCTATATATTAAAATTTATTTACTTTTTTTAAATTTTGCATCATTAATCGTCAGATTTAATGCTTTATTATGCGTTTTATTTCCAATATATTTTTTTTTAATTTACTTTTATTTAAAATTGGTTTATTCTCAGCCATTTATCTTTAATAATTTGTAGGTCTTCATTTATTTTAATTTTATTATTCTAGCTCTACGTATAGCTCTGGAAAGGATAATCATTGGTGTCTTATCGACGCGATGTATTCTCTACTCTCTACCTCTAGAGAGAAGCGATAAGATCGTGAAATAATGCAATATTAAAAATTTGGTGCCTCGGTCGTATCATGAGGGGTAACTAATACAAGATTGATAAAGGAGATGTTTGAGGATATCGCAGAGTGGTGGATCCTCTCAGTATCTTTCTAGTGAAACACCACCACTCTGAAACATTACATGAAATCTCCTTCCCCTCCCCCTCCCCGCCATCTTTAGCCTCACAGCTTACCCAAATTGGGAATGCCATAGTCTCGCTAGTTCCAGACGGTACTTATGTAAAAAAAAAAATTAAATACATACATACATAAATCATTTTCAATTTGGGAGGGGGGAACAGGTACCGCCGCCCATGAAGTCATTTATTTTGTTATTTTTTCTACATACTTGTATTTACAATTTCCTACTCTTTATACTTTTACATTGTTACTACAATAGTTACTTCCCAATTTTTGTCATGTGAACTCTTCAACTCTCATGCAATTTCCCACTTGTATTTTTCTCATTTATATGTTTATTCTAATATTTTTTATTAATTGTTTATATTTTATATCTACATGTCAAATTATTGTTATTCCCATGTAAAAGCCGTCGGTCGTCAATTAATAAATAAATAAATGATTTAATTTATTTATTTATTGAGGCCCTATTGGGCTTTTACATATCGTTATATTTTAAAAATTTCATTGAAAACAACTGCATGACATAAATAAAAAAGATTACAGATTACGTAAATAAAGCATAAACACAATATAATAAATAAGAATATTATGCTAAAAACAGTTGGATGACTTTAGAGAACTCGTAGTTACAATTCACATACCTACGGGTAAAAAAATAAATAAATCAAAACACATTAATTTTTACTTAATTACTCGTTGTTTGCATCTAGATTACGATATCATCTAAATAAATATCCAAAACTTCCGCTAAGGTGATTTAGGGAATTTGACTACTTGGGTTAATGGGGGAACCCCTGATTCCTACCCACTAATCAAACATTTTTCCATCCCAGAACTTACTCCTCTTCCTTTCCTTAATAAGACGCTCCATGCAGCATCCCCAAAAATGACATATTCCTTGAAGGTATATAATATAACTATCTAAATATCGTACAAAGATAATAACGATTCTAATCCCAGTGTCAGGAGGGCATTGTTTAGATTTAAGTTAACAAAAGATTTTAATGTTTTTAAAATCGTCAAAGTTTCAGACGAGAATAAAGTGTGTACATTATTTAGTGCCACTCAGTAAAATAAAATCCAGTAAACATGCCACAAAGGCTCGACATTTGACATTTATATTTAATTTATGCGTGTTCCCAAAACATTTGGGTAAATTCGTGCGTTTTATAATCGATTGTGTCGCTTACATTAAAACCACGCCCTTATAGAAATACATTTAAATTAAATCAAATTAACAACATTAAAAAATTATTTTTAAGGGTATATGAAAGTATTTTAATTTTAAGGTATGGAGAGGGTTCAGCGGAGGAGGGGTTTGTTCAAGTAACAAATCAATTATTTTCACAATAACAATGAGATATATTTTCCTCGGCTAAAGTTATCCTCAAATACACTATTTTCGGTTTTTTGTCTGCTGTAACAACGGCTAAGTTTAGACGCAAATCGACCTATTTACATAATATCTTATCTTTCGCATCTTTTTTCGCTAATATATTTCAATTTATTTTATAATATAATATAATATTAAATCATTTGTGACTATAATATTTTCTTAACTTGTAATAATTTTCTATAAAACAATAATCTAGTAACACAAACAACTTTGCACACATAGAATTGCGAAATATAATGTAAAAGCCCACCTGGACGTGTTGTAATAAATAAATAAGTTAACTTTAAAGTACGTTTTTATTTCCAAAATGGTCATCTACTGATTATGTGAAGAAACATACTAAAGAACATTCAAATTATGTTGTGCTATTTTAAAAAAAGATTGTTAAAATTTGCATTGAAAATTGAAATTATGATATCATACGCATATTACAAAAACAATATAATTTGGTTATGATTATATTATAATACACATCTCTTATTATTTTCGGTACATAAATAATTTGTGCATTTTTTATTTTATTTTTTAATTGTACCTGCTAAGCTACTGCAATTAGCTTGTCAGCAGGAACTTAGTTCCACATATTGCAAACAATAAATGAAATAATTATACACGTATTAGCGTAGTAATATATACATGCATACCTAATTGTCAACATAATTGCCTTCCAAGTAGTCGATGTGTGTACGATTCTCAGTCGTGAACATTTTTTTTTTTTTTTAATTTTTACACTGCAATATTAACTTAACACATTTATTAAGATTTATGCCATGCAACAGAACCTCCGTTACAATTTTCTTAAAGTGCTGTAATACCGAAAATATGAATTTTAAAAGCTGTACCAATAATTTCTGGCAAAAAATAGCATATCTTAGATTTTATGCAAATGTAATGCTTAAGATTTATTGCCATGCGATATTTTTTGAGTGGGCGTGATCAAAGGTTTATTTTTAACCTACCTTTAAAATTTTACCATTTTAGAAAACGTTTTTTGATAACAAATATTTTCATGAAAACGACGTTGGTTTGATACCATTTTTACCGTTACCAACTGCTTTTGATAAACATGATCATTAGATCATATGCATACTTTTTATTATAATTTTTATCTTTTATCAATATGTTTTACACGATACATTTTAATAATTTTACATCTCAGAGTTATTTACTACTCTTCCATTGGAAGCATTTGCTTGTGTATGGAAGAGGAGTGTACATACATTCAGTTATCAGTTAGTACTTTTAAATAATTAATTTTACATGTTTATATGTGTGTTGTCGCAAGTACATATTGTGTGATGAAAAATAATAAAGATATACAATAAATTTATTGTAGTAGTTAAGTGACATTTATATTATTGTGTTATGACTTAATGACTAAGAAATTATTAATAAAAAATAATATGCATTTTTTAAAAACTATTTATTAATCAAAAAATACATTTAAGTGCATTTTTTTAGGTATTCACCTCACTTGGCTGAGCCTGTTCCGAGGTGGCAGGAATTTAATATTTTTATATCATTTTCTTAATAGAAAGAATAAAATTAATTATTAATAATTAAATAGAATTTGGAAAAATAAACATAATATGAAAATTAATAAGAAAAATAGAAAAGAAAAAATTGGAGAAGAGATGATATAAAGAAATTGAATTATTTGAGAAGAAGAGTGATAAAATTTAATACAGGTGTGTTGCTATGATATTGTAGAAGTTATAATATATCCGCAGTATACAATGCCCTTGTTGACTACCCGTGTATGTATTTTGTGTTTTAGATTTACGCTTTTTATCAGGGGAATGTCTTTAATGTCTTTTTCAATTAAATTTTAAAGTTTTGGAGCCAGATTTCGGTAATGTATTTCTCCATAGTTGGTATTCATCTTCGAAGTCGTTTGTTATAGAAAATTTAGCATATTTTTAAGAATTAATTTAGGTAGCTGAAGTTTTTTTCTTAAAAATTTCTTTAAAATGTTTTTTGACAGAATGCAATATTTGGGTTTATCATTAATTTTCCTGATTTCTTCCAGTAGTCGATTGATAAAATTTATTCCCAGGCAAGAGCAATGGTGTTATGCAAATGTAGTATTTAATTTTGGGCATAGAAAAGTATATTTGAAACGAGTTCGGTCTTCTACAGGCGTTCCGATGGGTAGTTCAAAGGTTTTTTTAAATATAATTTTAATTATATAATATTTGTTTTAATATGATTACCGCACAAGAGTCCCAACTGCTTCCGCCTATAGCCAGTGAGACTATGGCATTCCCAATTGAGGTATATTGTGAGGCTGAAGGCAGTAGGGAGGGGAAGGAGATAAGGAAGAGTATTTAAAAAAAAAATCCATAGATACGCCTTCGGGATATATGTATATTGGAAAGTGTGTTTAATTCGAAGAACTCCATTTAGTTTTTATGTTAAATTTAAAATACATTAAATACGTATAGAACATTGAAAGCGTGAACATTTTTTGTGATGTTTTAACTGAATATTCTCACTTCCGGTGAAAATGATTTACATAGAAAATAATTAATTTTGTGAAGCACTAGCTAAGTATCGGTTTGATAACAGCCTTGAAATCTGAAAAACCCTTCACAATAATAACACAAAACACTCCAAGAACTAAATAATAACGTTATCACATTACGATTTAGGTACTTTCAATATATTTTTACTTTTGTCTTTTCTTGGCCAGTTCCAAATTCTTTTACTGCCATCAGATTTGGTATCACAACTCTATTGTGGACTACTTTACCTTAAGATGATAGACTTCGCTTTTCGGCCCATACAAAAAGGACGCCCGGGAAAAAACACTTTTCTACATCGAAAATTGCACAAAATGAATATATTTTTTTTATACTGCCTTCTAGAGGGTGAAAACTATGTCGGTATGTTTTCGAATTTTCGATGCGTTTCGTATTAACGTAAACATTCACTGTCAAACATATACGATTTATCAAAAAATATTATTTAGGGAAAAAGTGCTGCTAACTCAACTCTCATAAAGAGTTATAAAATTATAAAAAGCTACCGACGTAGCTTCTTCTTTCTAAAAAATATATATTTTTTAAAATTTCAATTTCGTGAAAGTTTTGGTGTAGAAAAGTGTATTCTCCATAAACCCCTTTTCGAGCGATTTCTGTAGGTAAATTTGAGCGTTGTCTCATTCGCACATTTCGCGTTCGCATGGATTGTAAGTGTGCGTGAGCTTATTGTGAGCGGGACAGAATGACAGACGCGGGTGTTCCGCGTGTGGTTCAAAGTCTAGCCTCTTAAGATACATAGTAAGGTATCCTATACAAGAATACGCTATTTATTTAACCCTGTGTGTTTTCAGCAGATACAAGTTTTCATTGTTTTGCCTTGTTTACATTCAGTGAGATTTTATCGCAAGATCCAAGAGTAATAACTATTATAAACAGTCGCCCAATAAAAAGCACACTGCTTTTGAAACTAACTAAACGAATTAAGTTTGTGCGGAGGCGTGTCAATTGTCAAAACTTTTCGGTGTACAACATTTACCAAAAATATATTATTATTGTTACCAAAGAAATATATCAATAACCGACTTTTATGTGTTTTCAAAGAAAACCAAAATTTTCAGACAGCAGTTATTCAGTAAGATAGTTTCAAATTGATGGAGAAATATCGAAGAATTCAAGCTTTTTAGTCAAATGAATGTACGAGTAAAACTTATCTGTTTTATTTGAACATCTTATCTAAAATAAACTTGGATGGAAGTCAAAAGTAGAGACTGGTCGAGGGAAACCTTTTGAACTCTCACGACTCAACGCCTTGCACCGCAGTGGGAGAAAAGGATTCATACATTCGTCACTCCTGAACACACTAACCCCCAGATTCCTACCCATTCCCACACTCGAACCTCTTTCCTTTCCAGAACTTCCTCTCCTTTCTTTCCCTGAAAAGATTCTTCCCATACCTAAAGATGACATTGGCCACGAGTAAAATTCAACTTAATAAATAAAGTAAGTTTCCTCAGGGCCTCCTGTGTGGAGAGAATTTAAAATAAAGTAATGGTGGCAAATGGGAATCGAACCCAAGAACTCTTAGATCTTACTAGGACAGCAGGCAGTGCCTTAACCAACTCAGCCATAGAAAACAATAGTTTTATGTCATTTTTATTGGCATCTTTTTTCAAGATAGGGTATTTCCACGTTTGTTTATTGCTTAAGCTTTTATTGCTTAAATATTTTTTCACTCATAATATATACATTTATAACTTGTAATTAACTACTTCCTAATCAGTAATCACAACAAAAATGTATAAATGGAACTTAATTGGTTGGTATTATGTTCACTATCTTATATTAAATTATCTTTTACACAACTGTATGTTTCCTTAATAGACTTAAATAAAAAAAATAAAAATTATTAACATCATTATTTTTAATTGAAATAACAATATAAGGACTGTGTCATTCAGATACTCGCTTGTATGTAGATTGCATGCAGCTGGCAATACTTTCTCAGAACTGGAATATGCGTTCAACTGAACGGAATATTGATACAAACAGGCTGCAAATTAATAATACATGTTAGCATAATACATAATATTATTATAAGTCCAGCTTCTTTTCCGTGCCCTCCGGTGTTCCTCAAGGTTCTCGTTTAGGGCCATTATTATTTAATGTATATATATACGATATTCACAAATGTTTTTTACATGCCAATTACCTAGCATATGCAGACGATAAAAAAATATATCTAGTTATAAAATCAATCGAAGATTGCATTAAACTTCAAGAGGACCTAAATCGTCTTTTTGACTACTGTAAATCAAACAAACTTGTAGTGAATACCTCAAAATGCAATAAAATAACATTTACACGTAACAAAAATAAAATTCCCTTTATGTATACATTAAACGGGACATATATCAAAGAAGTAGATTCTATCAGGGACCTTGGGGTAGTACTGGATGTTAAATTAAACTTTATACAACACACTGATGAAATCATTAACAAAGCCAACAAAATGCTAGGATTTATCATTCGAATAACGAAACCTTTCCGCAACCCAAAGACTCTATATTCCCTTTACACAGCGTTCATCCGTCCCCACTTAGAACACTGCACACCGATTTGGAATCCTTTTTACCAAGCTCACATTGAAAGAATCGAAAGAATTAAAAAAAAATTTTTAAACACATAAATTATAAAAAAAAAATAAACTTCTCAAATTACACCGAATCTATTAATTACCATAACTTTGACTCCCTTCACACACGTCGTCTAATTTTTGACCAAATCTTATTATTTAAAATTCTTAATAATGGCCTGGACTCGCCAGAACTAACCAACTTAATAAATATTCATATTCCGAGAAGATCAACACGGCAATCCCATTTGTTACATTTGCCTACACATAGAACTAACTTTAGAAAAAATTCACCAATTCTCCGTATATGTGCACAATATAACACAAAATTTCAAAATATTGACATATTTAGCAATACACTTCACAAATATCGATTAGAAGTAACACGTACGATCGAAAATTAATACAAGAGTGTGGAATGTATTCAGAGCATCTCCTATTCTCATCCTATTTTCCTCTTCCTCTCCTTCTCACCCAAAACTAATTGTATGTAATAAAACTCCATCTCCATTCAACTTTAACATAGGAGACTTTTTTGGCTTGACTTCATTTAACAATGTATATATTTATCTTTATATTTTATGTATAAGCTGTTTGTCTCTTACAAAATTTTTCTTTGACGCCGGGAGTTCTTGCTTGACTGTGGTAAAAATGGTTGCTGAAAAGTTAATTTAATGTGTCCGAAAACATCCTTGTTTGTATGACACGAGGAACAGTGCATTTGTGGTGCCTTTGCTTATGGTGTTGCAGAAGGGAATGCAATTCTTCGAAGCACTCTCGTGACATACGTGAGTATTGAAAGAAGCAATCTTCATATGATGAAAGCTCCCGGAATAAACGATGATATTCTCCAAATTCTTTCCTCTTCTTATTAATATCATGCACATGTTTTTTATTAACCGCTTGGGCACGTAAGCTTGTTTCCACGACAATTTAACGTAGGTAGACATAGGAATGACGTATGCCCCGTACCTGAGTTATTGAGCAAAAAATTACAATTATTATGGCGTTTTTATTTTATTTTTATATTGTCGATTAAATTTTCTACAGTGATTCTATGTTTCCCATTTTTGTAATACCGTTAAAACGATATTTTAATCGTGTGACCTCATAAGGGTTCATAAGACTAAAGTACTCCTATAACAGTCATTGTAGAAGGAAGAAACCAAACATAGAGAATCCTTTACGCTGTATGCCAAAGGGACGCAGTTTAAACAGGTCGACCAGTTTAAGCACTCCATTGTTGATTTGTTGGAGAGATCGCCCGTAGAATAGTTGCGGCCAGTGCAGTACTGCATCCTTTGAACTGTATGGTAATTAGTACAGCTGGGGAAAAAGGAAAATGACACAAATCGTCAAAACCAGTAGTTTAAGCAACCACTGTACCGTCCGACCCTTTCTTACGGACATCAAACCAGATTGATTCGATCGAGTTCACTTTTGGGTCCAGGCAATCGATATGACTTTAGGGATTTATCACTTTAGTAACTCTGGAAAGATAATCTGCGTAAAAATTAGGCGTGCGTGTTAGAAATATTTCTCTCTCGTTCTAATTAGTGCGAATCTGTCGCTTTTTTCGTTGTTTGTTTTTGGGGTGTTATGCCGTGTTGTGCTACCTCCTTCTTTAGCCGACGATTCGGACAGCGTTGCAGTGTCCACCATCAGGGCAGATCCGGCAGATCCGACGATGTGAAATTGTTGTGTTAAGTGTGTGCTTATTTACTTGGAAGCGATACCGAGTCGTCAGCTTCAATCCACTACGAGCTGGTAGGTATCACAGTGAAAGGGAACTACTTTGAAAGGGAAATTTTGTGAAAGCGCAGTATTTACGTTATCCTGGGGCCCGTCCACGGAGAAATGTAACGAAATGTCCAACGAAATTAGCGTCATCTTGTGGCGAATTCTAGAATTAGAAAAACCAAGTTAAAGCGAATGTAGCCAATATCAAGGTATAAACAAAATGGTTTTATACTTTTACATTGTATTATTATTTATGGTTTTTTGCGGTTAGCTTTGGTGTAGCCGTCAATTACCGGATACCAAGAGCTGTTGAGCTTAGCTCCGTCGTCTCTATTAAAACGTCGGCTAAAGAAGGAGGTAGCACAACACGGCATAACACCCCAAAAACAAACAACGAAAATGCTTTTGGCCGTGAAAATCTAAAAACGTATCGAATCTGTCGCCGTTTATCAGACATCTCACCTACAGCTTAGACATCCCGCGAAACGCATGCATCGCTGAGGTAAGTGCTTTGATTATATAAATGTCTATAATCAAAGGGTAAGTGTCACCAGTTTTGAAATATAACGACCATAATTTTCCTGAGCATAATATTGATGTGTTCCAAAGTTGTATCTGAATGATTTTTATTTAACAATGTGTTCCTATTTTATATATAATATATCTGAATTATTTAGTATTTAAGTCAAAATGGATGATAAAAAATATCTGATTTGAGACAACAGAAAAATTATTCCCACGTTTTGTAGATTATTGAAAAAGTTAAAAAAAATTTTCAAATGATAAATAAATATAAATACATAAATTTTTGTATTTCTTATTTCATATGTTTCTAAAAATATTAAATCCGTTGGTTTATTAAAATAAATCAACAAAATATAACAATACAGCTAGTTAAAATTCATGCCCCAATTTTACGCATATTATTACGTATCTTTACCGTATATTAAAATATGATTATCTTTCAAGGGTTAAATGTCTTTTACTGTCTGGTTCTGAATTGTCAGTTATTTCTGAATGCCTCCTTGTCTGTCTCCTATCCTTCATCACTTTTTTCAACCTCACATAACAATCTCCATAGATTGGGGATGTCATAGTCCATCTGACGATGGCACATCATATTGCAAAAAAATATTGCCAAAAAATAAAAATAAAATTTCCGGAAGTGAATTCACTTATCTTTCTACAAAGTCTCTTAAGATACTTTGGAAACGTTGCTCGCCAAACTGACAACTACAACTTGGATAAACTCATAGTTACTGGCAAAAGAAGCAGAGTAAGGTCACCAATACGGAGGTGACTGAGTGTCACTGGCGTCCGGTAAGTGTTCGCAGCTCTCCACGCAGCGCAGAACCGCGAGAAGTGGAAGAGCTTTGTCCACCTTAGAAAATGAAGTATTTGTCACGATCCTCAGAAATGAAGAACTGTATTGAGAAGCAGAAGAAGAAATTAGTATAGATTGTAGAATAAGTAAGTACACAATCTCATAAAGGGAAAAAATTCATAAATTTGATTCTTGTTTACCGTGGTGAGAATCATAGACTAAACGTAACGTTACTTACTTTCAAAACTTTCAGTCGCGCATTATTATTTCTACATAATATATATCACGATCTCTGTGTTATATTCCACGAAAGTCTACAGTTTAACGTACACATCGATGTAATAACAAGCGAGGCAATGAGAATACTAGGTTTTATTTTGAGAATGGGGGCAAATTTTAAAAGTATGTCAACATCTCTATTGCTCGTTAGAACGAAGCAGATTAGAGTACAGTTCCACCATATGGTCACAGTACCAAAAAGTTCATTACTAATCATTATAAAAGGTACAAAACAAATTCAATTCATCAATTTTAAAATGAAAATTCCAATTGAATTTATAAGTTATAATAATTTACGTGCCGAAACTAGACTTCTTCAATTATCAGATGAAAGAGTTTTAATTGATTTGCTTTTTTTATTGAAATATATAAAACCTTTAATTGACAGCCCTAATTTAATATACCTGCCAGACAAACTCGCAGTAATGATACTTTTAAATGTAACAATAACTTCGACACAAATTACTCACCAATCCCACTCCCAGTTCACCAATTCCCAGATACGGTGAATAAATATTGTGAACTATAGATAATTTTCAGTGTTGACAATCTCGCAAGTTTCAAAAGGCAACTAACTTTTTTTTTATTTTTATAACATCTTTTATTCTAAGCCTTGCGAGTAAATTATATATTTATTTTTTGTTATGTTTGAAGTAATGTACATAATAAATAATTAAATAATTTTATGCTTTTACTTACTAACTAGCTTTTATAAATTACACCTTGTTTTATTGCAGGTCTTATTTTATTTCATTATACATACATTTATATATTTTGCTAAATTTTATTAGTTTTTTTTATAGGTACAATTCTTTTTTTTATTTTTTATTCTCTGCTATAATGTTTCTTACCTCACGAGTAAAGTAAATAATTACTAGTTATACTTAATTACTGTTATACTTTGTATACTGTATAACCTGTTATACTTAATTACTCTAATCATTATGTAAAATGTTCATGTAAATACCCATTAGGGTGTAAATAAATAATAAATAATACAATGATAAGCTTGATAACGCCTAAGACAAATATTTGAATTTTTTTTTTAGTCTACTTTATAAAGATTTTATTTTTTTATTTGTTTGAACTATTTTAGGCCTCACGATCAATTTTTTTTATTAGTAAAAAAAAACTAACTTAAGAACTTACTGATGAATTATTGAAAACATAACATTTACATTCTAACACGAATAAATACAAAGATAACAAACAATAGAGTTTTAATAAAATGGATTCCGTACAAAACAAGATAGCTGAAACGGAACTTGTCTTATAATAATTATATATATATTAGTAGAAAAACCCCCATTTATTAGAAAATTGTTAACTTCACTCTTTTAAATCTAATGTTCACCGGAAAAAAAAATCACAAAGCTTGTGTTAATTTCAATTAGTCCTGAGAGGACAAAGGTTTAATGGAAACGTCCCAGACGAAGAGACGGACTTTTTTTCAGAAGGCCAGAAGAACGACTGCTTCTATCAAATAAAATTCTATCCGCAATTTCAATACCCCGCCCTGGATATAATATAATGTGGGTTAGGAAAATGCAGAAACTATCTGAGAAGTGTGAGAAAATGGACCAAGGCACTGGTGCTAAACAGGATGCCTGGAGGCGTCTTGTTCTTCTTGGAATTGGGGATTAAAGTTATTATAATAGTATTATGAATTTAATGAGGTTAGGGCTTTCCATATTATAGAAATGATAATATTGAGGAGAACTGGTTTAAAAGTAATTTTGAAATAGATGTAATATTTATTTACTTAGAAATGTTTAACTAAATGTTTTCGTACAACGGAAATATATAAAGAACCCTTCTGAATTTGTTTCCGAGCCTTTGAATAATTGTTATAATACACAGAGTGGGAAAAAACAATGAATTATTATTTTGTTACATTAGCTCCATGGAGCTCCTCACAGGAGGCTTTCATGAAAATATTTCCCATAAAATTGGGTGCAGGGTCATTTAGGAGGGAAATTTGAAGAAGTTATGGGAAGGACAAAGGTATGAAGGGGGGTAAGAATCAGATGGTTAAAGTGTTCAAAAGTGACGAACAAATAAATCTATCCCTCCCGATTGTTCGAGAGTCTTGCTGGAGAGATCAAAAGGTCTCCCTCACCCGGGCACCCCTGCTAAGTAACCAAAAGAATCGAACCACTTAGTGGGGTGACCTACGGCAGAGTTGTTGGACATCCAATAAATGGTTCTCGTTGCAGCGGTACCCATAACCGCGTCTCAAATTGTAAATAGTTCCGGACGAACTCATGTGATAAAAAGAAAAATCTCTCCTGTTGTGACGATTGAACAATAATTAGAGGTATCTAGAATATACAACATTAGTTTATCAAATCTAAAGAATCTGTTTAACATATCCATAAGTATGAAGACTTAAGAAATTTGCAGTTTTTTTTATAGTATTCACATTGGACACTAACTTTTATCATTTTGATATATAAATAGCTTTTAGTGTGATGAGAAACTTGTTGGGTTGTTTTCTTAGTTAGTTCTTATGATAATCATGAAGAACTTGGGCAATTTAAAGTCTTTTACTATTTCCAAAATAATGCTAAGGCATTTCACAGCTTTGAACGCAGAGGCTCTACACTCTACACTAACTAAAATTTAATTGGTTCTTGGGTTATACCAATTTAGTATCACAAGTGCCCCGAACTATGGAATCCCTTTTTGGGGGTGAGGCTTATACATACAGAAGAAGAAGATAAAGGAAAGGATTGAAAGTATTTATAATTTGGCCAATCAGATCAATTAAAAAATTAATGTTTTCAAATTACCTATCGGCTATGTATTTCGGTTCCGCTCTAAAATGAGGAACAATTTAATACCTTCGAATTGTTTAAAATAATAACTTCGAATTGTTTTATTACAAAATATAAATACAAACAATTGTTTGAACTACTTTATTGGATGTTGTATTATAATTTAGAAGAGATTACGAGAAATTAACCACGAATACAATTTAATTAATTGTATTTATTTTCAATTAAAAATTTATTAAATTTTATTGGAAACATTATTATTTACTTTGAAGGTTATACTCATCAATGTAATATTAATCATAATTTTTTAAAATTGATAAACTAATGTTTAAGTTAAAACTTTTTTGCATAGCACAAAGGGTAATAATTATTAAAAGCAATAATTATTAGCCTGAAACACTCATCCATATTAAAAAACCTCCCGAGAAAAGAGACATGCCGCCGACGGGACTCGAACCCGCGCCCCTCTGATATCCACCGAGCTCGAGCTCCTGACCGGCAATCAGAGGGGCGTGGATTCGAGTCCCGTCGGCGGCATGTTTCTTTTCTCGGGAAGTTTTTTCAATATGGATAAGTGTTTCAGGCTAATAAATATTGCTTATAGTAATATTATTCATTGAAGATGAGGATAATAAAAATAAACCAAGAACTAGAACAAGACACATATAATAAAAAGGTAATGGACGCAACTAGAAATCGAACTCAGGATTTCTGACTAACTGGGACAATGCCTCAGTCCACTTGGCCATTGGGAACTAATTTGTTTTCCTTCGTTTTTGAAATACGTGAAAAATTAGTTTAAGATTAAATTGCTAAATCTAATTTTTTGAAATATGAGACCGACAAAAAATATTTAAAAATAAAAAATCCCAATATCCAAGTGATTTGAGGAACTGCTCCAGTAAGACAGATATCTTGCGTTCGATATCCAGTTGTGACCGTTACACTTTTATTTTCTGTGTCTTGTTATTTTGCCATTTTTCGTTTAGATTTATTACTATTATCGTTTTCTTCATTAAATGTATTCAATTATTAACCTCACGAGGGCTAAACCTATGTATTATGCATTTGTTGATGTATTTATGTGACCGAACTTTAAAGTGACCGAATAGATATCTTCGCAAACAATCTCGCATACTTCAAAATCCAAATTAACAATCTTCTACCGTGATATCTTGGAGAAAAGATACGTAATTGCTTTACTATTGTTTCTGTTTCTTTCTTATCTTTTTCTTTAGGTAATGTACACATACTATGTTTTATCTGTCATGTTTTTATCACTACAAGAATCTACCCCTAGTAACAACTAAAACTTGATTACGCATACTGTGAACATTTTTAATTGGAATGTTAATATCTGTGCACATTCCAACAGCAATATCATCAATGTACTGATAGTTAACACTCTGTATGTAAAAAAAAGTAGTAAAAATGTAGTAAAAAATAATGTTAAAAAAAGCCATTGAAGAAGAAGAAAACACGAATAATCTAAACTAAACTATGAAAAAGAACATGACACATAAAAATAAAGGATAACGGTTGCAACTGGGACTCGAACCCGCCTCTCGTCTTACCGGAACTAACGCCATTACAATTAGGCGACTGCCACCAATTATTTGTTCTTACGACTTTATGTTCGGGTAAAATCTTCCCCACAGGAAAAACTAAACTCATCCACACACTTTTCCACAAATGTTCATCTGGTCAATCCATGCTACGCAAATTTATTATTGATGTATAATATGGAACAATACAAGAACGACAGGTCAACCCACCAAATGGGAAAATAATTCACCGACTCCAGATATTATCATAAGAGAACTCGAGGCTCATTAGAACTCCTAACTGGACCGATAAATCCTACTGATTCCTCAATATAATTATTTTAAAAATAAAAGTAAATGTTCAAAAAATAAAAATAAACATTTAAAAAAATAAAAATCAATATAATAATAAATATTAAAAAAATAAAAATAAACGTTACATAATTTTTTTTAACCTTAATTTAATTTAGATAATCGGTGTTATATTCTTCTTCGGTGATATATTACATTGATGGGAATAACCTTTAAAAGTTATAAAAAGAGAGTTGTTTTAATTAAAATGAAATAAATAACAAATATTCAAAAGTTTCATTATCTAAAATCCTCTCTATTTAGAGAAGCATCAAATTACTAATATCTCTAGAAATCTCATCAAATAATTACAGCGTGGCCTGGCAATTATTAACAGAGAGATACGCAAATAAACCAATTTTCAATCAATCAATTTTTAAGATAAACATACCTAATCACTTTAATGAAGTTTTAGTAGGAGTAGATTAGAAATTCCTTCCTAGAATTTGTATTCACCGGTGAGTAAGGTAGTATACCTATTTAGAGTTTACTAATAGCTAAGAGTTAACAGCTCCGATATCCCGCCGAAGATGAGAATCGATTTAAAGCGTTTTATAACGACGTTCAGCGCCAGCCCTTAATTTCTCGCTGGAAATTGCCAGGGTGATATTTCAGGAGAGGCGACATCCGTCTTCCCATCTATTAGATTTTTCACGAAACTGCCTTAATGTACTACGCGTTTTACAGCGAAAACTGAAAAAAATTACATTGACAACGAGAAGAAAATTTAAAAAATGATTTTGTTAGAATTTTTTTTTATTGTTTTCGTGATTATTTTGTCGTAGAAGGTATCCCGCCGTAGCTTAATGGTAGAGCTCCTGTCCGGCAAACAGAGGGGTGTGGGTTCGAGTCCCGTCGGCGACATATATCTTTTCTCGGGAGAGTTTTCAATATTGATGAGTGTTTCAGGCTAATAATTATTGCTTATAATAATTGTTACCCTTCGTGCTATGCATAAAAAATCTTGTCTTAAACATTAGTTTTTCAATTTAAAAAAAAATAATTAATTGAAAATAACTCATATTTCAACAGAAAAATCTGAAGAGTAAATTTGGACTAGTTTTCTCTGGTAGTGGGTAGTTCATAAGAGGGTATTACCAGAGAATATCGGAAATTACTCATTTTTAAATCAAATTCTAGACGTATTGACTCTTTTTCACAAAAAAACATAAATTGATTTTGAAAGATTGTGTTTTTATCCGGTACTAGCAAATTTTAAATTTTTGAAAAACTAAATGTATTTTTAATATACTAAGGTTATACCGTTTGTCGTTGGCAGATTTGTTAAATTTTCAAACGATAGATATTATTGAACAACACAAAATTGAAATCATAT
Source organism: Limnephilus auricula (assembly GCA_951813805.1). NCBI lineage: Eukaryota > Metazoa > Arthropoda > Insecta > Trichoptera > Limnephilidae > Limnephilus > Limnephilus auricula. The sequence goes on along the minus strand of OX638389.1, from coordinate 43,521,269 downwards.
AATCATACAACAAAATAAATCAATACATAATCTAGTCAACACAGTTTTGTGAATTTTTATTTCAGTTAAATTAAAATCATTAAAAAATAATTCCGAGAACGTGTTTTGTGACAAAAATACCTCAGTTTTTCGATTTATTAAAGGTCTTACAAACTAAAATATTTCAAATTTTTTTAAACACTTATTTGGTTTAGACATTATTGAAAAATCATAAATTCTTATGATCAAAAAATACTTACAAAAAGTACACGATATTAAATAATTTATCTTCGTGCGTTTTGAGCATTTTTATTGTTTACTTGAATGTAGGTATATATTAAAGGAAGTTTTGATTTAAATAAATCGATATTAAATTTTTAATTAAGAAAATTTGATACGTGGAATAATCTATCTTATATAATTCTCGGTTAACACAAATAATAAACTCACAGTTCCTACAACTTATTTTTATGTTCTGGAAGACTTTAAAATAATCATGTAGTAACTCTCAAACGCGGCTTCAAACGAGTTTTGGTCTAGTTACATTGTTTCAATCAATAAGTTTGCCAATATTCTTATGATTTAGTTTCCCTGGTTATACTCAATATGAACAAGTAAGCTTTTGTGAGATGTTCTTAAAGATAATGTTATTGAATATTCCAAGGTTCTTCTAGAGCAATTTGTTCAAGGTATCTTTTATCATAAGTGTGGTTAACTCAAATCCCTCATGTTTCCCTGATACAACAATCTCCTGCCATTATCGCAATACTTAAAAGTAGTTACCCAACTCACGTTATGAATTCCTGATCACTCTGTTTGTCGCTCACATCATCTCACCTCACTCACCCTTGAGGCTTATAGCCTACAAAGCTCCCTAAGCCTCTTTAATGGATGCCCAAATAGCCTTTTAATAGCATCGACTTTCTCCATCGTTTTTCCCCTCCCGAAGGATCGTTATGGGATCTACAGGGGTTGTTATTATGTCTTATATATTAAGAGACCATATTGGCTGGTAAAGAAGCGGTTAAGGGAAAAAATTGAGAAAGAATTATCCAGACGTTAACTAACTGGTACGAATGATATGAACCAATAAGGGAGATAACAGAACCTGATATGAAGCCTATTTCGCTCCCAAAAAGCCTAAGTTAGCTTTTGGAGTTTGCAGTAACCATCGCTATGGAAACCCAAGAGGGTTATCTCGATTGAATCCGGCACAAGTATTGGCATTTCGGATTTTCATATAGGGAGCGTTACTTTAAAAGGTGTCTCCAAAATTTCGCGTGGGCTGGTAGGTCCCATATTATTTATTGAGCACTCCTATAAAGTTGTCAAATATCACTTGACCCCTGTGAGGCACGTTCCATATATTCGTACTCTTCTGAGCCTGTTACATGCATAATTTATATTTGTATTCTCAAAGAAATACATTTTCAATGTAACGTGATATTTACATAGCTTTTTCTATCCGGAACTTCTGCAGAATAAAATATTTATAGCTCACAACTTGCGCTGACAAGCAATAAAATATTTATTGGATTTTAAAAACCAAACTAGTGTTTTATTACATTTAAAAAAGTATATATTAATTTCATTTTTTTTTTCTTGATTGAATGAACGTACGAATGAAGTGGATCTTGGAAGTGGAAATAAAATCTTTTCCCGACATCCGATCGAGGTGAAACTATGCAGATAGACTCAATGTCAATAAACATGCATTCTATCATTCATAATTAGAGTCATTATGCGTAAACCCTTCAGGTTCTCAAGCGACAAACTCTACAAAAAATTTAACGTTCTTGATGTTCGTCAAAACTTAATAAAAAAGATTATTATCCATGTACATAAAAATATAGAAAATTTTAATAAAATTGATCACAAATACAATACAAGAAGTCACAACAGAAAGGATCTCTTCGTCCCAGGGAGCAATACGGCAAAGTATCAAAAGACGTCAGTGGCCGGTCAGTGGTTGAGTGGGCATAGCGCTTGGGTCCCACCCAGGCGTTCCGTGTTCGATTCCTCGGCTGGCTAAGTCCTCCATCACAACACAAGCAACATCTTCCGCTTAGTGTGGTGGTAGTAGGAGATTTTCAAATGTTGTTGGGTTATTCGTAATCCAGGAATGTTTGTCTTTCTTTTAAAAAAAATTAAAATTAAATTAAAATATACGTATGCGTATATTGCGTATCTGGGACCGAAATTATACAATAAAATCCCCCCAGACTTAAATATTAAAAATTGCAAAATGTCCTGCATTGGTTCAATAATAACTAAATGGTTGATTGGCTTGGGTAGGGAGGAGTCTGAAAAACTATTATTTAATGTGACTTAAAACGATACACGGTTACCTATGAATGGCACATTTAGTAAAAACTTAGTATATAGGTATTAATTTAAAAAAAAATAATAATTTAAATTGCATTTGGCACTTTACACACTTTGGTTCCTTAGAACAGGCAATCTGCCTAGCTAGGAACTAATGTCGACCTAAAACAACGTAATAACACTTGTATTCATTTTAAATATATTCTCTTAATATGTAATATTATTTCTGTTTTTTTGGCTTTAAATGTATCAAATGTAAATAAATAAAAAAAAATCAGCTGGCGGCAATCACACACGTGGTCTATAGTATTCGAAAAAAATGTCTGTCTTACTCAATCGGGATTTGGATCATTTGGTGGCGAGGTTGAGGCCAGTTCCTGGGTTGGAAGTTTCATTCATCAATGAAATCATTTTTTTTAATGTTTTAAAAGACATTTTGAGCTTGACCTTTGGAAATGGATGTATTATAGTAAAAAACTCATGAATGTGATATTGCTAGCTAAAGACAATTGAAGTAATAAAAAATCAAGACAAAAAAGTTTCTGGAAAAAATTCTGGATGTAGAATTTCAAGGATTGAGAATTTTGGGTGCCATAGATATACATATTATAAACTAATTTTCTGTTCCATGCATAAGACATATTCTGGATTTTTAGATGGAAAACTGAAAGAAAATAACTTGTATTCTAAAATACCAAAATCAAAAACTTTGTTCAAGAAACATGTTTAGAATTTCGCTCCATTCCACAATAAGATAAAGTTTATTAGGAACCATTAAAAAATCAATCAATTTTATGTGCCTTACCTAAGATTATTCTCGTGAAACTAAGAAGTATCTCCCAATTACGTGAGGCTTTTAACAAAGCCTACGTTTATAGGGGATAAAACACTGTGTGTTCCGAGATTTTTAGGCTTTTAAGGTTAATGTGAGTACATCCTTATCTGGCAAATAAAAGAAAGTTATCAAGGTATAATAACCCTAAAAAGGGAATGAAAAGAATCCTATATTGTGCTTTGTATACAAACATTTCTTAAACTTTCCTTGTTCGTATCTTGGTTTAGTGGACGAGTAGTTACAGATAATGTTAAAAGGGGTAATATAATAATAATATCTGAATGTATTCGACAATAAACACGTTTCGAACATTAAATCTAAGGACCTGCTTTATATCAACTTTATTAACACAGGATTAGGGTGTGTTTGGTTTTTTCACGAAGGCTTTGTGTTTGGTGACACACTTTCTTGCTAAAATCATTTCTTGTACCAAATTCATTTTTTTGTGTGCGATTATTAGGTTTTAAATTGTTTGTTTTATTGGAACCTTCGTTAAATTTCCTCAAAGTCATCTTAATCATCATTAGCCAGTGTCATTAATTGAAGGATTGGGGTGGTAATCAGCTGGTTCTCACTTAAATGCTGGTTCGCATTTAAATTATTTATGGTAAATCATCAGGGAAATTATTTTGATAATTTCAGATATGTGCTTAATTGTTTTAAGTATTTATTAATCGATTATCATAAGTTATATACTTTTCTACATGAGAAGATTAAAAATGTAGGTCATTAATGCGGCGCTTTATATAGGTAATATAAAATCGATGTGAAAATGATTTGTTTTTGCCACCTGGAAAGAGGTGTTGAAAATTTTCGAATAAGTGAAGAGTATGAATAACAACAACAAAAATGGACTTACATTGCAATCAGGCGTGAGTGTATAATTATCATTGAAGAAGAAGATAAATTCTAAGAAATATGAACAAAATATGAAACCAAACGAGATAAAGAAAAATAAAAGTTATCTGTTGCAACTGGATCTATTGTCTTACCGGGACACATCCGTAACGAACTTGGCATTAGGATATATTTTTTTACCATCATTTTTGTCAACCTCATGTTTCAGATTGCCAATATTATCCTAAACTAATTTTCCCTACAATTTTGACCGCTTTGTTTTTGAATGATTACAAAATTCTTTAACGGTTTTTTTATAACCGAGATATAGTGTCTCGGATAAACATGTCAAATGTTCGGGATAGATTCATATGTCCGTCACTCCTGGAAATATTTGCTCCCAGATTACTACCCATCCCTCATACCTTTTTCCTTCCCAGAACTTCCGCTACTTCCTTTCCTTAAAATGACTCTCCACACAGCAACCCCAAATATGACATGATATTTCTTCAATCTTTGCAAAATTACTTTGTGGCATCATTTTAATTAAGTGAAACAAATTACTTTGTATAAATCAATATAATCACATGTTATATAATATCTACATGAAACATATAGATATATTAACATGTGGATATAGTGGTTTGCACAAAGTAATTTGTTTCATTTAATGACATAATATGACTGGTACCTGCCATGAGGGATTTTTTTTCCTATGTGGAGCATAGGTAATAAAAATAGTCATGAATAAATCATTGATTATTAAATTTTTCAAGTTTGGTTTACAATATTTAGTTGAGGAACCCTTGCATAAACCCTTACTTAACGTTATAATTAAATAATATCAAACACCTGTTCAATTAATGTTTTTAATTGTGGTCACAAAGCTGACTTAACAGCTCGAAGACAACGTAATAATCAATAATAAGACAATAGAATAATCGTTGTATTTATATTCTAAGTACATTATTTGATGCGATCTCTCTTGTTACTCCAAGTTTGTTTTAACGTAGAATAGAATCTACATTGAACCTGAAAGCGCTCGACAGAATACAAACTTACCTTCCCTGTTCGCGACTTAATGCATAACCGCTAATGACACACCAATGGGAATATTCCTGGCTAGGTGGTTATGGTACCATCTACAATCTACGAGAGAATTAGTTACATTTCGATTTCACCAAATTAATCGTGAGCACCGCTGAATTTGCGAATACCTTATATTCCGTAATGTTGGCGGCGCTTAAATTCACTTTAGAATTTCAGGCCTGGCAACCTCGCATTTTAATAAATTCAATTATGAACGATAAACACGTATTACCGAGCAGCGGAATAGTTAAGAATTATGAGATAACTTAGCTACGTTGATTACAAGGTTGTTATAATTAATGCAAAAGGAATTGAACCGGAGAGTAGGTACGAGTATATAAGGCCATTTTCCTGCCCAGGGAATCTATCATGGAAGGTGTCTAACTATTATAATTTTGTAGTTATTTGCTGTAGTTGTTATTGAAAAACATTAACTCAATACTACTAAATTTCACTGGATTGGGTAAGTAATGAAAATGATAATATTCGAATGATTTGTGTAGCTTTGATTTTGTAAGAAATCACCTCAAGTGTGCTGAACAACTTAGTCAGAAAGCTTGCAGAGGAAGATATCCAATTTTGTAAAATATAGGTTATGATATGGAAGCCTCCATAAATAATCATGATTGGAAATTCGTGCAAGGCTGATGTAAGCGTAATGAGTAAAATTAAGAAAGGAACCCTCAGATGGTTTGGGCATGTAGAGCGAATGAACAAAGAAAGGAGCGTAAGGAGAATATATGATGCAAGTGTGAATGGTATAAGAGTAGGGGACGTCCGAGAAAGACATGGCACGATCAAGTGAATCAGATACTTGAGTCGGGCCATGTCAAGAGTCAGAAAAATAGAAGAGTATGTATGAGACGATGTATGAATGTGAATGAGGCAAAGAGTGTGTGCCAAGACCGAGGTGTTTGGCGGTCCGTCCTCTCTGCCTACCCCTGCGAGGAAACGGCGTGATGGTTAGTTAGTTAGTTAGTTAGGAAATTCGTTCTTAGAAAAAATAACCTGTTCCTTTATAATAAAAAGATTTTTGACGTGCATAGTGATGTCCTGCTTTAAACCGACCATTTGGAATATTATCTGTCCGAACATTTGTTTGTTACGTACCGGTTCCGGTTAAGATGGTGGCTCTGCTGGATAATATTACTTTTGTCCCACTATCATGGCCATGATCATGGGTCTTACAACGAGCTGTAAAATCGGATTTATCTGTATTATCTACCGACCTTAAGAAAGTTGGAATGAAAATTTTTCATTTAGATGGTGACATTTCTTTGGACAAATTGTACAATTCCATATTTGAAATTAAAAAAATGTTAAATACTTACGGTTTATAATTTAATAGAAATGTATTTAAATACATACTTACAAATCATACGAGTTTGGGGAAAATTTAGATGTTAATTTATTTAGTAGGAGAAAAATAGAAACACCTTTTGGTACGCAAAATATTCACTGTTCACAGAACTAAAAAAAAAATTACGTAATAAAATAAATAAGAATTTCAAGCAAGAGAACAGGTACAAGCATTTTATTTTCTTATTAGTGCAAACCACCGAGTAAAATAGCTTTATTCAGAGATATTAAAATGTCAAACAAAAAAGGGGACAGGTACATCTTTTTGAAACCATGGAAGTTACAAGTTTAACAAAGTTGAATATTTCATGAAAAAATACAGTGGTTTCCATCAACTTTGTAAACCCATTTACTAGCTGAATTTTATCTTTTAAAAAAAATCTCGATTCAATTACTCGAAAGCCCCCGAAAAAAATTCCAATCTCGCGCAAACTGGGTTAACCGCCTGAAATTTTGTTTTGGTCGACGAAAATGATCCCTAGAGAATTCAATATTTATTATACTCCACATGAATCGTCAGCAGTACTTCGAACAAAATTGATGTCGCGATAAACGCGTGAAATATTGATTCCCTAATCCCTCCCATCCTTGCCACTTGCTATCTCTCACCGGGAACCACCCCATCCCCCTTACCCCATCTCATTATTGTAAATCCGACCAACTTTTTGGTAGCATTCCTGTAAACATATTTACCCAGGCATTCAGGGCGGGGACGCGGGGGTAGGCTGCATTCCGCCTAAACCGATTTGCATGTCGATTCAACAATTTTGTGTTACGGAGATTAAACATTAAATTGCTATATGACATTCATACATAAATGTTGACCTTTCGAATGTAAAAAAAAATACTGACTGACGAAAAAATATAACAAAATTTTTAAACTGATTATTTTATGTGAAATACCGCATACGATTCCTGTTACTTCTGCCTTATTCACATTAGTGATTGTGTTGGGGCACTTTGAATACACAGGTCCTTGTATAATATGGTTTATTATTTATCTTTACGCCTTTACAATATATTTTACTTCTGGGTCACACGATCGACTCTACTGTCAGGAAATTGAATCTGAGCCTGATAGCGATCATCGCTACTGGACAGTCGAAACTTGACATAAACTTTTAGCCTAACACCTATTAAAAAAAATCTATTGAAACTACGTGTCATTCAAGTATAATAGAATTCCCAAATATTGCTCCCTTCTAACCGAATCAGTGATACTATGGCATCCCCAATTGGGGTTTGTTGTGAGACTGAAAATGGTGTGAGGGGAGGATATAGTGAAGAGAAAGAAATACCTAGATATCCAGAGCTAATTACCAAACACTATTAAAACAATGTCTACATTCTGAACGGTGGGCTTTCACAAGGACGATATTGAGTATCTTACAATCGTAACGTGCCTCTGAAAATGTAAAAGGGATCCTTTATCAGATTAAAGAAGAAATGAACAGCACGCTTGGTTTGGTACAAAATTAGCAATTAGCCTTTAGGTTTTTTTTTGTGATAAGCGGTCAAGTCACATACTGCTATAAAAGTTGTTATTAATTGACACACCCCCTTAAAAGTTGTTTGTACTCATTTTCTCTTACGGTCAGATATATAATTTAAACAGATTTAGAAAGGGAGAATACTAATTTATTTGCCTTTAAAAGTTTACTGTAGACGGTCTTGTAAAAATTAAATCAAATCTATAAAATAGAAAACCGTCAAATGCTTAACCCGGTCAAGGTTTGCCAATAACTATATTATATAATATATATTATTTTATAAAACGGAAAAACATGAAGTGACGATGTTAATTTTTATGTTAAGTGATAAATTATAAAATTATTTATGTTTTAAACCTTTTCTATGTTTGGTTCAAATTTTATTGTTTTAACTGCTGTTTGTCCTTTTAATATTAAAATGTAAAAGAGTATTTTATCTGCAAAAAAAAATTTTTGAACTATGTTAAAAAAATACTATTTTATGATACGATTTTTTTTTCGTTGTAATTTTATGATATAACGTGTTGGGGTTGAAGTAATTGAATGACTGTATTGGGATGAATAATCCATCACTCTCTTTTTTCACTGAAGAAGACAGTACTAAAAAAAATCACGTTGAATTAAAATTGAATGTTGAATCAGTGAAACGTAAATAGTATTAAGAGTAGAGTGACTAAAGGGGTTTCAACCCTTATTTTGCCACGTGTGTAGTTTTTAAAAGAAAGAGAAATGTTTGGAAATTACCAGTTCTTGTTTTTTTTTTATATCAAACACGCAACGCAACCATGCAAAGTGCCGATTGCTAATGGTGGTCGGTCCCAAATTCCACAAATAAGGACCAGTTATTTCACAGAACTTGAACAATTATTCATTTAATTTCAAAGTTAATATTCTAGTTTGGTAAAACCTCTTTTAAAATAACATAATAATCAAGTTGTGAAATAAAAAACATTAACGGAGCTATGAAATTTTATAAATTATTCAAGTTCTGTGAAACAACTAAACAACTTGCCCTAAGTTTAAAACAAACCATAGCATTTTAACCATAATTTGTTTTCATTCCCCTATACAACGTTTACATAGTCTTCGTAACAAATACTTAAACAATATGGATGTATTTGACAGTAATTTGTACATGGAAAACTTCAAACGCAGTATATGCAAACTATTTCTACCTATTTCATAAACTATTGTGAAAACCAATTTTTAAACATTTTTATTAATATTATTGTTGATTTGATGGATTTTGGTGATATATATATATATATTTACTTAATGTATTATTTGTATTAATTCTCTGTTGCCTAATTTATGTCAACTAATGTATTTCGTGCATATTTTGTTTTTTTGTAGTACGTTTTAATTGTATTTTGAATACTCTTTATTTTCATTGTAATTTTTAAAAAATTCAATCTTTAATTTATTTCATTATATAAAAGCTCTATGGGCTTTAAAATGGAATAAAATAAAGTTTCTCAATTTGAAAGCATTATCAAATTGTCACCCGCTTTAACCTTTGGAGGGCCAGGTTTAAAAAAAAGAAATCAACGTTACTTCAGAATTTTTTTGTGTCGCATTTTATAAGTTTACAGTAACAATTCTTTCAGATTTTGGTAGTTTATACAACTGTTGTTACTAATAATATTATTTTGTAATAGAAACTCGTTAACAATTTATGCTAAAAAAAAAAATAAAAATAAAAATAAAAACCGGAGGGCAAACGGCCAACTAGTGATAATAAACTGAATAAATAAAAGTTTTAACTGAAAACAAAAAAATTGAGACGCTTCCAAAAAATTCATATTTTTTTTGCAAAATTTAAATCATTCCGAAGCGGATCTGTCCCTCGGTATCGCGAATGTAGGAGAATTTGATAGGGTGGCAGGTGGTGCGGGGTTGCGGCAGGGGGGTGGGTGGGAGGCAGAAGGAAATGGGGTGTTACGGTGAGATTTCAATCATTATTACTGAATGCGTAAAGTACGAGAAAGGTGCTTATATGAGTTCGTTCGAGCGTGGAGTCAATATTTGAACTCCGTGCCGAATGACAATCATATTTAATATTGCCAACCGGAATAGCTTCATATTCGTTCCTCTCTGTCAGATCTGTCAATACACAATATATATTAAAGTGTTATTTATTAATGTTAAGTTGTTAATTATTATTTTGTGTGTGAATACCACATAATACTCCCAACTGTTCCCAACCACCTGGATGGAGTCAGTGAGACTATGGTAACCCCAATTGAGTATGTTGTGATGCTCAAGGTAATGGTGATAGGTATGAAAAGAGGAGGAGGAAGGTGGAGAATTACCTATCTTTTCAGATGTAATTTTCACCGAACACGACTTAAGCCATTTCAAGAAATTTATTTATTTATTTATTCACGCCCTTAGAGCTTTTACAACAATCATAATACAAAAATAATAGAAAAATAAACACTAATATACAAATTATGCTACATCATTGTTTAGTAAACGGGAAACAGAATTTTTGAAATTTCAGTAATAAATTTTGATAAGGAATAAACAAAAATATCAACTGAACTAAATTTATTTTCAAGCCTATGTAAAACCTCTATTAAAATAATAAATTAAAATCAGTTCTAAATGGTGGCCTTACCAATGCGATACTGAGACTATCTTCAACTCTGGAAGGTCCGCAAATATGCCTAACGTGTGTTTAAATGATTGAATTATGAAATAACACAAATCGATCAATTGATGTTTTCATCTTCGTCCTTTCCAAATTAATTGTATTGGTATTATATTGTCTAAATCGTTTTTTTTTAATCCTGGTAAATAAATATCGTAACATTTTTTTTTTCATCTTAGACCTTTTTGGATTAATAGCATTTTTTTATAAATATCAACACTATGTTCACTCTGCATGTTTACATTATAATGTACTAACCTCATTCAGCTGAGTATGTACCCATTTTTTGTAAGAAATATTAATGTAACAATATTGTTCTCTCAATACCTAAATTATTTAGTGTTAATTTCACTACGTTAACCTTAACATAGGTTTGTCCTAGTGAGTTTAATAATTGGGTTGTAAACAGTAATACCTATCATGTAAAGAAACAAAAAAATATATCAACCAAAATTTAGTTGCTCGTAAAACCTGCGACTTCGGTTTTGACGTTTTGCGACTTTTGTTTTTAAGCAAAATCAGTTCTATATGCATAATTTTTTATACTAAAACGGGAAAACAAGTTGGACAATATGAAACGCTTTGTCCAAAATTACCATAACATGTTATCAGTACTAAATAGATATTATCCTCACCGCTAAAGGGTCCTCCAGGGGATCCACCACGGGAAAATAGGGACTGTTACCGACCTGGAAACGACCTCAGAGGGATGATATGAAACGGGAGATAGCGCAATGAGCCCATGGCCTGAGTGCTCACGGGAACTATCCTAATGCCATCTCCGCTATATTAATAATATGACATACTGTCCTGTTTGAAAAAATTAAAATAATTGTTAAAATGGATATTCCATCCCCCGACAGTTGGCCTCCGAAATTATATTTTTTCTGCATTATTTTTCAGTTTCTAACCTAAAATCGACTTCAATAATATATTTGACTAGCTGACCCGGCAAACTTCGTACCGCCTCAGAATCAATACATGTTGTGTTTAATTTATTAGCTGAAATAAATTGAGTTTTTATTTAGTTCAAATAAATACTCTAACGGCCGCTGTTTCTAACTTTTAAATCGATTCATCTGAGGCCGCGATCAGCCAAGCATTTTGTAGGGTAGCGGTCGATTTATGTTGTCCCCAAACATCTTATGTTATCTGGCCTCGCCCACTTTCATAGACAATAAAATGACATCAAAGTAAAAACTTTCGAAGGTAAATTAATATTATAGAGTTAATTGTTGTATTTATAATTAATACACGTAATTTATTTTAAATATTTTTATCCATAAACTGACATTTTATAATTTTTAAACTACCTATATAAAATAAAGTGTCAGCTTGACCGTAGGTACACTGGACTTGATACTTGGCTTGGCGAATATTCGAAAACGACATGGTTTTTCGCATAAATTAACCGTTTTTCGTCTCTGCTCCGCACGCAACCGAACTTCTCAATCCATATTAATTAAAATGATAATTGATAAAAGCAATACAACAGACGTGAAATGAGCGCGAAACTGTGTCTTCTGTCAAAGTGATATTTCATCGACCACTGTTTGCGCGGTATTTTTTTCTACTCTGTTGACACTTTTAAGAACTAGTCCAAAACTGAGGCGGCCGAAACGAGTTTAATCCACTAGTCCGGCTTCCTTAAGTTAAGATAAATGCTTAAGCGATACTTGTGTGTTGGAAAAAGCGTAGTTGTGCACTAATCAATTACTAAGCCAAAATTTTGGCTTAGTAATTGATTAGTAGGATTGGGAACAGCGGCCGTAAGTTCAAAAAATTAAATTGAGCTGTTGACTAAGCACGAAATGTTCGGCACACTACACCATCGACAGTTCGAATTGATTCAAATTATGTCGACCAACGCACATTATTTGAAAAGCCGTTCCATACAAAATATATGAAAAAAATAATTTTCTTCATATTTAATTTTTTCCGTGATTTTTTCCGATGTTTTAATAGTTATTCTGTTACTCGGGACAGAGACAAATCCAACAAATCAAAAATCATAAAAATCGGTCCAGCCGTTCTTGAGTTATAAATGGTGTAACTAACCCGACTTTATTTTATATATTAAGAAGAAAGATATAAGTTGGTATATTTTTGTACTTAAACGATGGTATATACATATACAGTATGTACATAACAACTGGTATTTGAATACCCCCTTGAAAAGTCATTAAAGTAATAAGCTCTCCTAATGCAAACTATTTAACATTTTATGTTTTATGTTTTAATCACTTTGAATGAATTTTCAAAGGAGTGATGAAGTCGCATATCATTGAATTGTCCGGTCATTATTCATCAGTACATAGATTAGTAATTTTTCCTTGATGAATTTGATAGTGAATATGTTTTATATTTTTGTTATTCGGCGGTACATCCTATCTGCACAACTCTTCGGGGACACTTAGCAATATTTTATGTAAATAGGTTTGCCTAAACGGACTACACTTTATATATAAGTATGTCGTGGAATCAAATGTCGGGGTACCAACTGCCATGGAACCATTTAAATAAAATCTTTACTCATTTGACTAATTTCATTTTGAAAACCATTATAAAATTGCGTGACAAGTTAATAAGTGATTTTTGCGTGCTTGGTTTTTAAATGTTGTTAATCTACTGCATTATGCATTTCTTGTCTCGTGTCCGTGCATTACATAATTATGCTTGAATAAAAGTTACTTTCACAAAACCTGTGAAAAAAAAAGATCCATAATATGTTTTGAATACTCCAAAGATGTAGTAACGTGGAAATGAGAGATGAATTGAAATTTTGAAAAATTGTTCACGGGAAACCTTCAGATAATATTATCCCTTTTTTCCTGATTTCTTAGCATTGAATTAAAAAAAAAATCATCAGTTTTCATAATAATATTGACAATATCAATTGTATTTCAAAGTGAAAAATAAAAAAAATTCTTTCCTGGAAACTTAGGTATGCTTCAAATTTAAAATGTACAAAATAATATCAAATTTTTATTTTTATTCGTTTTCTCCACACAGGAGGCCCTGAGGGAAAACAATTCTCTCAGTGCCTATGTCATCTTTGGGAATGCTGTGAGGGAATGGAATTTCTGGAAAGGAAAAGGGTAAGAGATTGGGTAGAAATCTGGGGTCAATGCGTCCAGGAGTGACGGACGTATGTGCCCATCCCAGCACTGCTGAAGAGGTCTAGGTAAACAAGTCTCTCCCGTTTCGACCCACCATGCACTAGACAAACCTCACCTTCATGAACTTGGCACCCCTGATAAATCACCAAACGTGGCGAATCAGGGTGACCTATGACAGTGGTGTTGGTTATAGTACCCACCCCTACCTGCATTCCAAATTTAAGAGTGATTATTTCTTATTACGGTAATTACCTACCTACGCAAACAAAATATTCACCTACTTAGTCCAACATACCTAGGCTCCTAATTCCATATTACACAGTGCTCATTAAATAACAATTATAACAAATAATTATGACAACATTAACCTTAAGTAAATATTCTAAAGCCTGGCTTACTTCTCCGAAATGTATTTCATAAAGTCAACAGCAATTATATTTATTATCAACCTAATTGTATCTTCTTGGAACGACCACATGGTACCAATAGATAGGGATTTTCGATTTCATAGCTAATCTTTATATCATCTTGGACCCTTTGTGTGCGGCAAATTATTTTCTAGAAATTTGTGTGCAATTGGATCCGTGTAAACCAATACATGTTACTTATTTTTAATTTAACTTAACCAAAATAACCCGAAATTGTAATATTTAATCACTGACGACAATGTTGATGACTCTCAATCGTAAATTTGAAACAGAAAAATCAGAAAAAGATACAGTCTCATCTAAGAATTGAACTCCTGGACAAAAAAAAACTCGCCTTGCCGGGCCGATGCTCTACCACTGAGCTAATGTGACGCTATCCGCTTTGTTCATATTTAAATATATCGTACTTCGACTAAGAACTGCCAATATTATATACATTTTCTTAAAGCATATTTTTATTGGCTGCTATATTTATTATGATATAAAATACCTCTTGGACTTAATGCTACCAAGATAGCGTTCTGAATAAATTTATCCATTTTATTTTTTTGTATTTCTTGGGCATTAACTATGTAACAATTTCTAGACATTTTGTTTTGAAAAATTTTAATTTCGTTACTTAAATTTTATTTTTTTCTGCTACCGGTTTCGACACGTCATTGCCATTCACTAGCAAACTTAAAACTAAACTTAAAATTTAAACAAGAAATAAATGAATTAGATGTTATTAGGTGGGGGTAGTGGGAGTGGTGATTTTTGGGGGAGGGGGGGAAGAGTGGGCGAATTTAACCCGTAAAAAAGCGTCCTAATCAACCTAAAAATTAATTTCGAACTATTGTTGAATCTTAGATACTATTAATTTGAGGATCATTTCGTATGGGTCATAAACGGTAAGGTTCTGATATATTTTTTTATTTTTCAGTTCATACGTACAACTGATATTTTGAGAAATATTAGTTTCCCTCTGAATAAGTTTATAGCGGGATACAACATCATTTCAGGCAAGGGCTCAATTATGGCTTTTGTGCGACCTGAAAGAGGGTTGTGGATTTTTATAAAGAGTTTACTTTATCCATAAAGATTTGGCAAGATATAAGGAGAACTGCACATCAACATTATGATCGCCTGAAAAGGGATTTAGTATAAAAATGCGAGGCCTAGATGTATGTTTAAACATTTAAACGTGCTTTTCCCGGATGTGAAATGTGTTAATATTCAGAGATTTATATTTTTCACTGACAGAAAGAAGTGTGTTTTTATTCAACAACAAACTTGGTCTGGCTAATATTAAAACCAAATTTAGCTGAAAAACGCGTTCAAATCTCGCATTCGTGATTTGGAGGGAGGCGTTTTATGTTCCGAGTTGGCAATAAAAATGATTTACACCTTACTGCTGATGATAAGCAAACATGTTGAGAAATCGGCCTTTCTTTGAAGCAAGTATGCTCTTTCTAAACGAACACAGTACACAGCACAAATCAGGAGGTCCCTTATATTCTCAAGTTCCTGAAATTAATAGACCGCGATAAAACTAAAATTAACACCAGAATACATTCAAGGAGAAAATAAGTTTGATTTACGCTTTAAACTTATGTAATAATAACAAGGCGAATACATTATTAAAACGGAACCCTTGTTTCTTCTAACAGCCTTTTCCATAAGATATAAAAGGAAAACAAATCTCCATTTTAGCGAAAAATAACTTTTTAGTAATGTTACATTAATTATTTTTTTACCTTAGCTCCGCACAGGTGGCCCTGAGGAAAAAATTTCCCTCAGGGCCTATGTCATCTTTAAGGATGCTGTGTGGAGGGTATTTCAAGGGAAAGGAAAAAGTGGAAGTTATGGGAAGGAAAAGGGTATTAGGGGTGGGTAGGAATCTGGGGTCAATGTGCCTAGGAGTGACGAATGTCTGAATCCATTCCTCCCTCTTAGACCAAGACAAACCTCACCCCGTGAACCCGGGCACCCCTGCTAAGTCACCAAACGTAGCGAGCCACTAATGGTGACCTATGGCAGTGTTGTTGGTTATCCAATAAATAGTTCTCGGGACGGCGGTACCCATACCCGCCTCCCAAATTCAAATCTTGCTTAATGCGTATCTTAGAAGAACTGAAGTGAATACACGAAATGTTGATTTATTTAAATTTATTTAAAAGAATCAAAACTTATGGGAAATATAATACCTCGCACATTAAAATAAAATTTTAAACATATTCAACTTTGCGAACACCTAAAACATTGTACTTAAATTGTGATACTTGATTGAAATTTACATGCATGATCATAATCAAAAAGTAAATGGATCCTCTCAGGTTCTGGTAAGTGGAAAATAAACAAAAATACATAATTGATGAGAAAAACATAAATTCATCTAATTACGTCAAATACTTGGAGCACATCATTATTGAATACCTCTCGGAAGATAGTGATATTGAAGGACAAAAGAGAAGTATCTGTAAACCGTCTAATATGGTTGCCCGAAGGATCTTTCGATGCAGCAATAATGTTTAAAAAAACTTTGCTTAATGCATTTTGTGCAAGCCTGTACACTTGTGAAACATGGTGTCACTGCCGAATCAGCTCGATGGAACGACTCCGGAGTCAATATATTGAATATATCGGAGTGAATTATATTTGTATACAGACGGTACAACTGCTTATCGAAATGAGACTAATGGCCTCCGATAACACGGTGACGAACGCAGCCTTCCAGCACCAAGCGCCACTCCTGAGTGAGCGCTGGGCCCGAGCTCACTTAAGACCACGCCCTACGTAATTGATTATTCATTTATAATTTTGTATTTTTATTATTGATGTTTTTGTTTTTTTTTTTAATTAAATGTACTTTATTTAATTGTATGTAATTGTTTGATAACTGAGTTTTTATAACTGGATTGTTTTCATGTAAGTGATAAAAAAAATACCTATAAGTATAAATGAATAAATAAAAAATTTAAAATGTGAGTGTGCTTTGGACTTCACGACTGAATTAAATACTTCTTTAGCTCCATCTAGATGTATGTCCATATATATATGTATAAAATATATACATGTATTTACATTATACTAATTTTCTACAAATATTTAATAAAATCCATTATCATTCGCCTCGCCCGATCAAGCCGTGCGCATCCCGCCGCGTTTGGCGCGTCACTGGTATTTCAAAATACCGACTGAAATATTATATGCACTGGCTATTAGAGGAAGAGAGAAAAAAATGTGCGCGCGCACTGCTCTCTCTTGCTTCTACAGTGAGCCCGTTCGCCGTGCAACGCATTTCAATTTCCGTTACACATTCGCCAGCTTACCCCCAAAGTCAAGCGTGCGTAAAGAAGTATTTACTTCAAAAAAATCTATTTTACTTCTTTCTTTATTTAATTTTTTCTGTACAAGCGTGTATAACTATATGGGACGCGTGGGATTGCACTATCCTCCTGGCATCCTTGAATAAAACATTATTATTATTTCAATTCAGTTCCTACATCATAGAATTTTTAAAAATATTAAAAATAAGAGGAATTTCCAACCACCATTTTCTTACGAACGAAATTTTTTTTTTTTTTTTTTTTTAAATTCATTATATCCTTCCTTACCAGCGAATCACGGTGTTTATATACATTTTTTTAAAAGAATACATTATCATGAAAGTACTAATAAAATTTTGCTCAGTCTTTTTTTATCAGCTTTAAAAAAATAAAGATACCTAAATATTCTCCATTTCCTTTTTTTCGGTCGATAACATAATATAATATATTTTTATTATGTGCCTTGATGGTTGGGTTATTGCCATTTATTGAAAAATGAGATATATATATAAGAGAAATGGGACGATGGTTCAATCAGATAACTCTGTGGCAGTCACATGTCTTTATGACAGGTGATGACAGGGAGGGTGGAAATACTTAGAATATGCTACATTGCTTCTCTTAGATTGATGGCAATATAAATATCATATTATTTTATTTCGATTCTGGAAACAAAAATGATTGGAAGCTTATAATATAGTAATGCCAACCTATCGTAGCTTTGGTTGTTTTGATAGTTTGGGTTTTTTAAATTTATTATTAAGTAGATAAAACATTTGTATAAAAAGGGTGGATTCACAAAGCTGTCGTATGTCAGCTTGTCTGAAGGTTCTACCGATTAAACATTCTTAATATGATACATAACGAAATATTTGTACATACATTTATAGTTTTAAGGAAGAGATAATTTAAATTACATCCATAAAATCTATAAAATGTATCAATATACCTGCCTAATAACAAGATATGTAGGCAAATTCATTAAGATATTCAAAGATACGTGAAGTTTTCGTTAATTAACCATGCTTTATCATTTTATGGCATGATCTCTCATTTTTTTTCGAATTTTAAGCTTTTATTGATTTTATTGAAAATCACTGGTATTAGGTATTCAAGAGAACGGCTTCCATATTTATTTAATATTCTAGGAGTTTTTAGGCCCTTTCCTTCTTTATCTTGTGGTATGTTTGTGTACCAGTGGGTGTTTATATGAGCTTTCCCCCGCGTTATCCATAATAGTAGTGAACCAAAGGAGACCTTTTATTGTAAGTATGCTCTCTTAGCCATATATAGTAGTTTTAAGTTATTTCTCTGTTTGTAAATATTTAATTTGACTTTTTTTATTATGGCAGTTTGTAAGTTTTAAATAGTGCTTGCGTGTCCCTGATTTCGAATTCCATATCTAAGGATGGATTCGACCATATAAAAATATGAGTTTAAGAGTTCAATGAGGCAAAATAAATTTTAATTTGTAAAATTTACTAGCTAAGGATATTTATTTATTAATTTTCGTTGAAAGATGTCAATTGTGGTTTGATATTATATTATTAAATGTGTACCCTTGTAGTAAAGATGGTAACTATTGTCAATATTATGGATAGTATGCAACATAAAAATATTTTAATAATAATTTCATATCTTCCCCTTGGCACCTCCCAATGTAGTTATGGTTTTTTTTTTGTCTCCTTCGTGGGTCTTATAAAAATGTCTAAAATATATAAAATATTCTCTGATAATGCAGATTTCAATCAAGTACGAAAATTTTAAACATTGTTTTGCTGCTTAATTATTTGGTAAAGCACTAAAGAAACTAAAAAATCAAAACATTGAAATTTAAAAAAAAAGAATAGTCACGAGCCGCCCCTGGTAACAATTAAAAAAAAATTTAGGCAACTTATAATATTTTAAGAAAACAGTTGTTCGGTTCTGGTTTGTTCCCGTAAAATGCAGCCAGGAAATTCTTCTCATCCCACGGGTAAACATTTTTCAAGTTGAGTAAATTTATGTTAATTCCTCTAAGAGCCACAGGAATTTGTCTCCTGCAACGATCAACTTAAAAGAACAAGAAAGTAAAAGGTTGTTCTTCGTCCTTTGTCAGGGGTACGAAAACATTAAGACGCGAACCAACTTTTGCAAACTTCCAACTAACTAATTAACAAAAAGCAGTAGAATTAATGAATTTCAAGTTCTTTGGTATAAGACCGCTATTCAAAAACAAAACGCTTCTGGAAATGTGTTTAACTAAATACAGCTCTTAATAGCTAGAAATTTCCTGACCGTCTTGTCGTCATTTAAATTTCTTTCCTCGTTTCCTTCCGCCACATAATGTTCCGTATGATATGAGAAATATGTTTTTCACGATTGATAATAATATGTTTTCTGGCACAAGGAGTGCTTAAAAATTAAGTTAATTATCATCAATAACACTAGCATCTTATTTAGGTCTCATAGAAATCGTTGTGTCTCCCTTTTTATCATTGTGATAAATATCATCTATAAGGTGTTAGAAAGAAAAAAAACAACACGATATATATTTAAATCTTAAAAAAAAACACATTGAATAAAAATTACAGCTCTTTTTTACATTATCTCCACACGGGAGGTCTTGAGGAAAGCAATTTCTTTCAGGGTCTATGTCATCTTTGAAGATGCTGTGTGGAGGGTCTTTTTGAGAGGTCTTGTTGGGTCTTGAAGAGACCCATGTTATAGGAAGGAGGAAACACAGAGGCGGGCAAATAGTTCCACATCCAAGCTGTTGAACTCAAGAACGAGTCTTAGAAAACCATCTCAATAAAACTTTAATTTCCGACATTAATTTCCGAATTTAATTTCATAGTACGCTTGTATATTTTGCATCCTTTATCAGTAATTTTAGTTAGTATAAACGCAAGGTGATCGATTTTTAAGACTTTTTGATGCGTCAAAAGTATATGTTTATTCTAATAATAAAATTTGATGGCTTATTTTATCACCTTTTGCAAATAGTTTTTGATTTTCGGATTAGTTCAGAAACATTCCAATTGGATTTTATTGCAAGGTGGAAAATTCTGATCGTCTGTCAGAACATGCCCGAGTCCAGCGGAATTAGGTAAAATTAAATAAATTAATTATGTAGGTAGGAACCTACGTATGAGACATTGTATGCACGCAATTGAAGCAGGGAGTATGTGCCGAGACAGATGTGTGTGGCAATCTATCCTCTCTGACTACCCCTTCGACTTACCCGTTCGATAGTCAGTTAATAACTCACGTCGGGGGCATAGGTACGTCATTCCTATGTCTACCTACGTTAAATTGTCATGAAAACAAGCTTATGTGCCCAAGCCGTTAAGACGTGCATAAAAAAAATATTCAGCGCATATTCAAATCTGTCTTACCTACATCAGCATACAAATCGAAGATTGCAGCTTTAAAAACATTCCCTCAGACTCCCTTTGCGAAGTTGACTCTCTCACATAGTACAACTCTTCTGACATCTGTTGAGAGCTCTCAAAACTACACATAACTAACTATACTAACGACACCTGTTGAAAAACCTTGAAACTACATACATATTCATGCGCACTTTAGTGGCCAATTATGAACGAACAGATATGAATTCCAAAAGTGTCATTTATTGATACGGAACATAAACGGAAGATAAATAATACATCGTCAAAAGTTTGCATACTCCTCGAGGGGATCGTTGGTGAACAAAGCTGAACACAGCGCAACTCTTGTAGAAAGAAATGACCACTATCAATCTCTGCACACTACAGCCCTAATGGGCGTATCGCTAGCGCCACCTGAATGGCGTAAAGTGGAGCAAAAAGTGGCGCAGAATGGCGCAGGTAACATGCCAAGATAGGAAACATGTGATAAGCTCCTTTAAATCGGGATTTTTATACGTGTAGGCGTGCCACGTCTCTACTCTACAAGGGTGCCGGAGTCCGTTCCAACTTTCTTCAAGATTTCTCAAACACCATTTCTGCTCGTCTGGGGTCTGTAGCCAGGTGAAAGAACTGGTTTTGATATTTTTAAAACAGGAACATACACTTCGACAAACTAACTTACCTATAATTATTATAAGCAATAATTATTAGCCTGAAACATTCATCCATATTGAAAAAAATCTCCCGAGAAAAAAAGAGCTCTACCATTAGAGCTCCTGACCGGCAATGAGAGGGGTGCGGGTTCGAGTCCCGTCGGCGACATGAATCTTTTCTCTGGAGATTTTTTTCAATATGGATGAGTGTTTCAGGCTAATAATTATTGCTTATAATAATTAGTACCCTTTGTGCTTAATCTTGTCTTAAACATTAGTTTATCAATTAAAAATAAATAATTAACGTACCTATGTTAATATCATGTTGTTATTCATTATCCTGATAAAGAAAGCATCGGTTTTGAAACATGTAGGTAGGTATTATAACATTATCATGATTATATAATGGTTTACACAAAAAAAATTGTTTCATTTAAAGAACCTAAGTTCATATATTGCAAAAATGTTTAATTTTCTGATATGTTTTATCAGTACTAACATACATACATATTTTCTAACATACTAAGCGGAAGATGTTGCTTGTGTTGTGGTGGAGGACTAAGCCAGCCGAGGAATCGAACACGGAACGCCTGAGTGGGACCCAAACGAGATGCCCACTGAACCACTGACCGGTCGATCTATAACTTGTATTGTAACTATAAATTAAATTTCTCCAATATGTTATGTACCCCGATTACATTGTTCCTTAATTATGCATATTATATTACTTGGATCTTAATAACATACATCATGTATTTTCATAAAAAAACTAATATTCGGGTGTACAAGTAAATCTAAGAAAGTTTTTATTTTTCTGTTGTACAAGTATATAAATACTTTTTATATATTGTTTTTAACTTACTTTCATCAAATTTATTTATTTTTTAACTTGGTAGTCTCAGGAGCTTTTTATTATTTTTCAAAACTTTTATTATATCTATATAGGATCGTCCTAAAACGGGAAACTTTCCAAGTTGGACAGTCAAAGCTTCCTTACTACGTGTATGTGAAAAAATTGTATCTGACAAATAAATAAATATGATATTATAATACTCGGTGTAACACACATTACGTGAAGTGAGTGTGCAGCGTGAAGCCTCAGCGAAGCTAACTTATAATCTTATTGTGGCTGTCTTTGTTAAAGTTGTTGTGGTTTTTGTGGCTGATGCGATTGTTGTGTTTGCTTTAGTTGTTATTTTTTGTTGTTTTTATGTGTTTTTTATTCTTTATGTAAGTACCTGATAAACTGCCAAAACCGTTTGTCAGCAGGTCATTTCCACAATATTAATTATAACATTAAAATACACAAGACATGTAACTAGAAACCACAATAAATAAAATAGACATAGAAGAATAACGTCTTAAGTTACTTCAATAAAAATAATAAAATAAATAGGCGGATAGATAAAACACAGGCAACAAACTCAAATACATACTGAAAACCTACTCAAAGGCACACAACATACATTAACACATTTATATGCGTATTAATACGTATGGATTCTTATGTATTTAGGAACGATATCAAAATAAAAAATAAATCTTGATTTATTAACCATTTTTTGGAGTTCAGTGGTGCAATTTGAATTAAAATTAAGTTTTTTGGAAGAATAATACAATTTACTTACCGTCCAATGATAGCAGCAGGGAAAACGTTAGTTATGTATGACCATAGTGGGGTGAATCTATTAGTTTCGTTGTGAAAATATTAAACGAGTATGTAAATTACGTAATTGGTCTCGGAGAGCCTGACATTGTAGGACGGAGGAAACACAAAAGCAAACAAATCTTTCAACATTCGAAATTTTGAGTATAAAAACGAGCCGAGAAAAGCTTACCCTTCCCGTTGGGGGTTCGAATAATATATGCCACTATCTGTCATTTCAATATTTTATTTATATTTTATGCTGAGCCATTACCGCTTCCTACCTTTCTTGAGATAAATTCTCAATTTCTAAGGTGGTCTCTCTGTCGGTCTCCTATCTTCTGACACTGAAATGAGTAGGGTAATTTACCAACAAATTCTAGGAACAAATTCGTAATTCTAGAATTTAGATTAAAAAATTGTTAAAAATCGCCTAGCAAAATATGGTTCAATGTACCTACATGAATTGGTGGTTTTTAAATTACTTAGTTGTGTATTTATTGATTTACGCCATGAAATGACTTCTACATTAAAATGAAACATGAGATTATTATTATTTTTTTGTTTATAGAGAACACCTTACAAGAGTCCCAACTGCTCCCGTCTGAAGCCAGTGAGACTATGGCATCCCCATTTGGGATTTATTGTAAGGTTGAAGGTAAGTGGTAATGGAAGGAGATGGGAATAGGAAGGTCGGGAAGTACCTGGCTATTCAGATCTAGTCACTAAACGTTTCAATTCTGAATGGTGGTCTTACACCAGGGCGATACTGAGAGTATCTTCCACTCTGGAACGTGCCGCAAATATAACATATATTATTTTCATTAATTAATTTATTTATAATATATTTTATTAATTATAAGTACACAGTGGCACACAGACGGGTATTAGTATTATATTAAGAAAAAAATAAGAATGTATGAGTACACAAAAATAATATCGCTGAAGTGATACAGTTATTATTAAAGGTACATTGAGATAATATTGAACAGAAATATAAAAGAGATATATACTCGTGTAATAGCTAAATAATAGATTTATATAAGACTTGATATAAAACAAAGTATAATGTATGTATGATAAAAGCTACTATTTAGGTGTAGGATACAATAATTATTTATCTTAAAAAAAGAATATGAATAGAATGTTATAATAACAGAGTACATGGCTGCAATAATTTGTTTGTAATTTTTTTAAGGTGTACAAATAATTATAGTTTATAATCAACCAAAATAAATTATTACATTAATTAGGTCCACTGAATAGCAATCTCCTCGCAAACTAATTTATTAAAACCTGACTTTTAGATTATAATTTAAATTCTTCATTTTCTCATAATATATCCTATTTGAATGAGTGCGTACTTGAATCCTTAATAACTCCGAGAGAAATTTACACTGAAACTATAAATTATATAATTATTATGCTTGGATGAGAAAATTTTCACTTTGCTGAAACTGAAGCTGGTTATAAAAAACGCCTTCTTCAGTAAAAGAGCTACATATAAATCCTTTGAATAATTTATTAAAAGAATCGCTTGGTTACAGTTTAAAATCTTTTCGTTACCCTTTCAAAATCTCATTTTATTGATTTTGTCTTTTTCAGCAGATTTCGGCAGTTTTTCCTTCGTTGAGTGATTCTATGTTCGCCTGACGGAATATTCTTTGGATCTCAAAGCAAACTGTTAAGGTAATGAGAAGGCATTTGTCATCGTTTCTTTCTGCCCCCTCTTCCTCCTCCTACCCCCGCTTCCTGGATATAACCCTTTTCACAATCACCTGCTTTATCGTACGTTTTTTATTTGTTGACATGAAATGTTCCCATATTAGGTTTTATTGAATCAGATTAGACCTGCCATTTCCACGGCCTGGTAGGTGATACTAAGTGAGTTTCGTGGAAACAGTTTTTCATGTCTTACTCTTTCCTGCCTTTAGTGTAAACTCTTTTACTTTCTTTTTAATGTAGGTACATCTTTAATTTATGCAGACTATGCTGAAAACAACCTTACAAGCAATACGTTTGATAAATTCCTCTATCGTAATAATCTAACTAATAATTATTGAACAATTTCCCCCGAAAGAAAACTAATAATTATTGAACCATTTCCCCCTAGATATAACCAGTAATTATTGAACCATTTTCCCCTGGAGTTAACTAATAAAATTATTGTACTATTTCCCCTCGGAGATAACTAATAATTATTGAACAATTTCCCCCGAAATATAACTAATAATTATTGAACCATTTCCCCCTAGATATAACTAATAATTATTGAACCATTTCCCCCTAGAGATAACTAATAATTATTGAACCATTTCCCCCTAGAGTTAACTAATAAAATTATTGATATTTTTTCCCCCTAGAGATAGCTACTAATTATTGAACCATTTCCCCCTAGAGATAACTAATAATTATTGAACCATTTCCCTTAGAGGTAACTTATTATTATTGAACCATATCCCCCTAGAGATAACTAATAATTATTGAACCATTTCCCCCTAGAGACAACTAATAATTATTGATCCATTTCCCCCTAGAGATAGAGAGGAATAGTGGATGGCTACACAACTCTTTGTTACTTATCACACACCCCTTCTTCGACATCGTTGATACTAAATAATTAAAAGTACCTACGCCTTTATAAAACCAACATTTTCTAACGTAAATTTAAAAATAAAAGTTACACTTAGGGAAATTTTAATTAATTATTTTTTTATGAAATGACAATAAAGTCAGTTGACAAAAACACATTTGCCCACCGAATATTTGTAGGTTTTAGAAAAAATGCAAAGTGAGCCTTTTAAAAAAAAATTAGGTCAACATTTTTTAAATTTAGTTTTCGATACATTCAGAAATATTCCAGTTATTTGTATTTTACCGCATAGCGGAAATATTTCGACCTTCTGACAGAATAGGTCCGAGGACTGAAGAGTTAAGCATCACATCGGCATCGGTGCATGGCTGAGAGATACGATAAACACGGGTCAAACATTATTAGCGATGGATTGTTTTTAAATCTCTTGTTTGTGAAACCAACTGCCTTATATTTCTTACCCATCGTTGGCCTTCTAGACTCTGAATTTATACACTTAACAAAGAAAAAATTGAGTGCGTGTAACCTTTACGCGCAGTTGAAGTAAAATTTCTTTGGCTAAAAACTAAATGAAAAATAACTGGCTATGAGAGAAAGAGAGAAAGAAAATGTGTGCTCGCACCTCTCTCTCTTGCCCCTACAGTAATAAACGAAATGTAACTCTTTCTTTCTTTCTATCTTCACTAACTTATATCTCCCTCTCAACTTCCGTTCGCCTCGCCCGATCACACTTTTCGTAACGCTCTCGTCACGCATTCGCCAGTTTACTCCTCAAGTCAAGCATGCGTAATGAAGTTTTACTTAAATAATACTAATAGAAAACAAGTAATAAGGTATTCATGGAAAGATTTTTCATGCATTATTAATTCAAATTATTACTTACGTGGTGATTTTAGAATATACATGAGAGAAACCTGAGAATTTTTCTCATCACATTTCAAAGTCCATAAAGTGGTTTCCCGAATTAATCATTTTGAAAACCGCGTAACTCTGGAATGGTTTCGGGATCGTTCCACGGAACCCTTCTAATACGAAATGAGGGCTTAATTGCTCCTCTGGTGCTTCAATATAACAGAAAGCTGAATCAGCTATGTGCTACCATTTACATCCGCCGAGTACAGCTTACCTATGACTTGTAATCTCACATGTGGCTTAAACCCTGTCTCAAGGCTCTAGCAGCCACCCGACCCACCCCAACCACATCATCAAAAGAACAGAACTTTGAGATCGGTATTCAATGAACTTAAACACTACTCTTGGTTCCTTTTTAGTGTGTGGTCTGAATTTGTTGGTTTATTATCGAAGTTTAGAAACTTTCTAAAGCCACCGAGAGATATTAAACATACGACTTGTCAGATTATATTACGCTTATATAGTTTTCCAAAGTGGTAATATATTTTAATCAACAATCTTTGAGTTTGATAATGGTAGAGCAGCTTTCAAATAAATGACATAATCAAACATGTTTTAAGAATCTCTTCATGATTTTAGTTTTATCCGCCCAATGGAGGGTTTCATTTTTATTTTGACTTGAACACTAACCGCCGTTGTTCCCAACTTTTCGGTCGATCAATTTGAGACTCCGATCAGCTAAGTGGTTTGTTTAGTAACGCTCGATTCACATGTTGATCGGAGGGTTGCATTGGGAAGAGCGTATTAGTGCATTTAAGGAGTGTTTAGCCAACATTTTGACCCAAAATTTGATCTTTGGGATTGGAAACAACGGCCGCGAGTGCATAACGCAATATGGTGAGAAAAATAAAATCTTCCATCATCAGTATTATGCTATCATAATAAGGGCAAATATGGCAAATATGACGTAATACCCCAAAAATAAATCAGAAGATTTTTAAGAGGAAGCCAAAAGTCAAAAATGTGTACATTTTTAGTGTGCCTTACATATCCTCGAATATAGGAGATATGCACAAAAATCACTTGTCCAACGGAGCCTAGAAACGTCAGATTTTAGCGAAAAAGTGTTTTAATTTATTTTGTGAATAAATTTATAAGAAATACTAGCAGAACTCTCCAGTTTTACACAGAGTTTTTTCAAAATCAGATGTAAATAATGACGTTAGTCATCTTTTGAAGATCAAGAAAATTTTTTATAAACATAACAGACAAACTTCATTCCACTCAAGCGCTTTTTACCACAATACGGCACTATTTCCACAACCATGGATTGCTTTGTTGCCAAAATGTGGCAAATTTAAAAAATATATATTAAAGCGACTATATAATATGTTGCACATTCAAAATATACCAAAATAAATATTCTCTAGATTCTTTAAAATGTTTTAAAGTTTACGATTTAATAAAAAAAAATTATAGATCCTACGAATATGTGTTAACAGACAAAAGATAGGTGAATTTATTGGCTATATAGAACTACAATCAGTTTTTTATATCTACTTATTCAAATTCAGATGTATGACTTTTTTAATGTGGGCGGAAAAATTTCCTATAGCAATCCGAGGAAAAAGATTTAAATTGCTCTGTCGCTCCAGTGCAGTGGTTGTATAAATAGCCGAAGTGAACCCGGCGTTGCTCGGCGTTACAAATAGTTTGGAGTAAAAATTTAGGTTGTGAATTCTAGTAAAATGATCAATATACCAAGAAAGATCCAAGATATTCACTTACCTTGAACAAATTTTATTTTTTTCGATGGCGTTACAAATTGCCTAAGGTTTATAGGCGTAAATGTAATTATAATTTAAACTAAGAACGCGCAATCACGTACTTTGATTAATGAGAGTGATTTTCCCTTAACGCTCTCTAAGATATCATTAATTTGAAATAAGCGGTTCCTATTTGCAGACGAATTCCGTTTTCCAAATGTATAGACCTCACTTTAATTACGAACTAACGCGTTAGCGAAGGAAATCAGTTTCTAGAATATATAATAATAAAATATAATTCATAAAATATGAAAAATAAAACTATAACTAACTAACTCTCTCGATCACGCCGTTTCCCCGCAGATGTAGGCAGAGAGAACAGGCCGCCAAACAATTTGGTTTTGGCGCATACTCCTTGACTCATACACATTCCTCCCTGGTTGAGAGGTAAGACTCTCGATTCGCAATCCGAAGGTCGCGGGTGCGAACTCGGTATGCGCAAATAAATTTTATTTGATTAATTTGTGTGATTTCGTAATTAATTAATTAAAAATAATATATAGTATACTTGTGGCACGTTTCAGAATGGAGGATACTTTAAGTATCGCCCTGGTGCAAGACCACCATTCAGAATTGAAACGTTGCTTGAAATGGCTTTAGCCACGAGGTGACATTTTGGTGACCAGATCTGAGTAGTCAGGTACTTTCTCACCTTCCCTTTCCCCATGTCCTTCCCCTCCTCGCTACCTTTAGCCTCACAACGTTCCCCAATGGGGATGCAGTAGTCTCACTGTCGCACATAAATTTAAAAAAAAAACATACATCTTCTCATACACTTCTATTATTCTTTACAAACTCAAGCATATGATTCACTTGATCGTTTCGTGTCTTCCTCGGGCGTGCCCGACATCTTCTGTCTTTCGCATTTGCGTCATACATTTTTAATGAGTCTAGTTTTTTAACTGTTAATTCATGGTGGAATTCCATTGTATTAGATACGAAATTAAACAATTTTTTCACTTTGTTCCACTTGTTTATTTACACCAGGACCGGTTTCGTCCTACTACGGACATTTTCAGACTGGTAGTTGAAATTCTTATGCTACGGAATTTATACAAACTTAGGTAGGGGCGCACAACATTGTCTCTATATGATGAATGTTTCTATTTTGTTAATTTAAGGTATTATCAGTTATTTTGATAAGTTAAGGTACCTATAGATAATTATAAAGTTTATTATTAAAATTATGAATGATGATACATAGTAAAAGGTTATTTTTAATTGACATGAATCTATAAGAATTTATATAATTGAAAAGGTTTGTGATCACTGATATTTTATTTCGGTAATGTTGGGATATTCCCTCCTTATTGCTTTTAAAAAACATTTTATTTACTTGTTTAACTGAGGTTTTTTGATATCTTCCCGTGTGATATTTGATATTTGCGAATGTTATGTAATTAATTTTTCAGTATTTATTTTGGTTCTTTAGTAAAAAGTCCATTTAGTAAAGTTACAAGGACAACAAAAAATAGATACCTGGAAATCTATTGACAAAATAACAATTCAAGTGAAATCATTAGGCCATCGATTTCTGGTTTAGTTGATAAACATCTGAATATCCTGAAGGGAACAAATATCTTATTAAGGATTACGTTCCATGTGCCGATCCTCAGCTTTGATGCTTTAGGTTTGTTCATGGTGCCTTTCTCTATGCTAAAAAGCTTGTGGCAAGCAAACTGTTTTCGCTCGAATACGCGCCGTCACTTATTTTGACGTTTCATCGCCGGCTAAAACTGTGCGAGGGGAGGATGGATCTGCCATGGACGGAGGCCGAACAATCAGCGCAAGACAGGGACGTATGGAGGAGCCTTGTCGATGCAGTGGGTCCCCGACCCGAATAGGACAAGGGGTAGAAGAAGAAGAAGAAGAAGGATTACGTTTTTTTCACCAGATTTACAGGAACGGGTTTAGTTTTTCCCATAGGAAAAACTAAACCCTTTCATACACTTTTCCATATAAATGATCATCTAGTAAATCCACGTTATGCAAGTGTATTATATAAGTATAATTAATACAAAACAATACAAGAACAACACGTTAATCTACCAAACTATTAAATGGGAATATAATTCACCGTCTCCAGATATTTTCATATCAGAGGGTTCGGCTCTGTGGAATTCCTAATTTGACCGATAAATCCTACTGATCCCTCAATATAAATATTTAAAAAATCTTTCGTAATTCTACATGTATTTAAAATGACTGATTTTTGCATTTTTATATACAAATTCTTTGACAAATCTAATATGCCTAAATGTTTAATAAGAGAGCTAGGTATAATGCCAGTAGCCGAAATAACAAAAGGTAATATTTTTATAGTCTGAGAATGCCAAATTCTTTTAATTTCATTTCCTAAATCTGTATACTTTCTTATTTTTTCAGAAACAGATTTTTGAATATTACAGGAATTTGGAATAGGTAGATAACATTATTATTTAGTTATTTGCATTATGGCGATTTGCGACATGCTTATCGTTTTCTTTGAAGGAATTACAGAATTACACGGGAATATTAAGGCACGTATTATCAGGATAGGCATAGAGAAATAGTATAATAATTAGTATTGGTGATTCTAGAATGCTAGAAGCCTAAGAAAAGGTGGAAAGCGAGTGTGCGTTCTATCACTCATATATAATAAATATTTCTTTGTTTGTTCCTTATGTGTTCCTATACATATTGTGATGAAACTTTGGTGATTTGATGAGCGCTTACCTGCAAAGGTTTCTATACAGGCTGTTAAGCATTGTACTTGACTTACTTTAACCATATATTCCTGACATTAATTATAGTAAAAAATGTTAAGAAAATTTGGGTCTCCGAAATTTTTTGTTGTTGTACAAAAACATAAAAATCAATAGGTTTTGGGAAGTTAGGGGCGGGCTGACGGGTTGGTTGGTTACTTGGCTTAGAGACCAGTGACGACATGTGGAAGATTTTTTTTCTTTGATTTTGAAGAAAAAGTTTTCGAAAAAAAAAGACCTCTAAAAAGTCACCGGAGACAAAAATTTCATTCGCATTTTTTACTCCAAATAATGTCAGGAATCACTGGTTAAAGTATGGCAAGGAGGTTGCTTAACACCCTTATACAGTGCTGAGCACTAGCGTTATAAAATTTGTTGTCAATTTTTACAAAAGGTGGCGCGCGAAATGTTTGAAAAATGTGTATATTTTATAAGATCAATTCATCTAAATGACACATAGTAACGGTAGGGGATAGCAAGAAAAAAAATTCTCACACGGACAGCTGTGAGAAGAATGTGTATTTCATATAATTAAGCGGTAGGGAGGGAAATCCGGGAGGGGGGAGGAGAGCAATGGAGGGGGTGTCACGGAAGAGGGGATAGGGGAAGGGGAGGCGGGATAAAAGTTGATGTGTTACAACTATGAATGTATCTTGGGAAGACATGGCATGATCGAGTGAATTTAATGTTTTAATGATTTAAAAGTTAACTTGCTTTTGTGCTACGTAAAAAATTATAAATCCTTCGAAAGTTTTTCAAATTATTTCACGCAAAAGAAGCTCCTATAAGGCCTCAAAGTTATTGCGAAATTGGAAAACTTTGTATTTTGTCAATATAACAGTTATTTTAGACACTTACCTCAGCATCTGAGCTCTTTTCATCGCTGGAGGAGAAAGTTATTCGCCTTGTTTTGCCTTTAAGACCAGGCATAAAGTTTCTGCCTGCCAATCACAGAGCACAGAATATTATAAAAGGATTAAGAAAATCTTCCGATTCGTCGAATTAAACTTTATTTTGTATATATTTCAAATCCTTTTTCTCAAGTATTTCCCTGTAAGTAAAACGATGTAGATAAACCAAACAGGATTCTCTCCAAATAACAAACGAAAATCTATTTATAATAATTTAATAATACCGATTCCTATACATATTTGGAGGACAAAAAGAAAATGCCATTTTGCTGTCTGATCATATTTTTTTCTACTAAAAACCAAAATGATATTTTTCAACCACACGCTGCCACTGATCACACTCCTACACGTAGCGACAGAATCACGTGATGTTACCGTGCCACTGGAACGAGAAAGAGTGCTTATCACGTGACCCGCAAGGCTATACCTGACTACCCAGTTGCGACGTGTGATGAAAAAATATTTTTGTTATTTTAATTAAAAAAAATTTAAAATTTGTGGATATTTTACAAGAGTACCCAACTGCTCCTGTCTGGAGTCAGTGAGACTATGGCATCCCCAATTATTGGGGTATGTTGTGAATCTGAAGGTAAGTGAGGAGGAGAAGGTGACGAGGAAGACTATGGTGGGTAAGTACATGGCTATTCAGATCTCTTCACCCAACACGGCTAAAGCCATTTTAAGCAAGGTTTCAATTATTAGTTGTAGCTTTCCACCTTATATCACTTTGTAACTTGCCGCAAATACGCAATATATTATTAGTTATATATTAATGGGACATTTGGATTGGGAGACGGGTGCCTTACCTCACGACTACGGAGGCCGTCAAATCCAAGTAAGACCCTATTCAGGATTACTTTTATTTCTGAGTCCTGTTCTTATCTTGCCAATTGGTTATCGGATTATGGTAAATAGAGCTGATTACTCCAACAGAGACAAAGAGCATTTGACAAAATCCATCTCCAACAGACAAAGTTCCTCAGGCATAATAAAGTGGCAGCATCCAATACATCACCAGAGATAAACCCCGAAGATGAATGCGTCTAGATACAAATTTCCAGCAAGATATTCTGTGACTACCGCCCTAATGTATTGATAGATGAGATGGGGTGGGAGGTTAGGTAGGATGTTGAATGCACCTTCCCTTAGAAGCAAACGCATTGGCGGCAGGTGAAAATTTAACCAATTTATCTCATACGACATTTTTGATTTTTTTAAATAATTTCATTAAAAACACTTATTTCGGTTGTGTTCCTATAAGTAAGTTACTCTGGTTGAATTAATTATAAATTTCGGATTTGATTTGAAATTAAGTCTCATTTTAAAAATTGGCAACAAAATTTTTATTTTTTATTTATTTTTATTTAGGAAGCATAATTTATCTGTATATGAAATCATTGTACATTAAATAGTGAACATATTATAGAAAATCGTAAAGTTCCATTTGTAATATTTTGTTATGGTTACTGATTTGGAAACAAGAAGTTATTAAAATTTTTAATAGTACATAGTGTAAGTAAAAAATATTAAAAAGCAAACAATAAACAATACGGAAAAATTATTTTATTTGAATTTGTATTATTATATTATTATAAGATTATAGATTATACTATTCATTATATTATTTGTTTTAAATTTTGGTAACTTTCATCAATTTATTCGTTGGTTTTTTACTGCCTCCCGTGATTAAAAACCCTGTGCACGTCACTGCAAGTGGCAGCAAAATTATGTAAGCAGTAAGCACATTATAATAGAATATTATACGATGCATTGCATTATATAATATTCTTTTAATAAAAAATATAAAAATATTATGTAGAAGCAGAACCTTAAAAAATGAAGAATAAATTCTAAGTTTTTTTACACTTCTGCTTTTAACTTATCAGGACACGACAACAAAATAAACACACTTCGGGTTTCTCACGAAGTGTAAAAAAAGATAGGAATTTAGTTCCGTGGAGACTGCAATCTGCATGGTGAATAATGCCCATTGTAATACGATTACCAATCTCCGATAGGAGAGGATATCAGAATAAGAGAAAGATAAAGAGGACCCATAATAGTCTTGACTCTTTA
This sequence comes from Limnephilus auricula, assembly GCA_951813805.1. NCBI lineage: Eukaryota > Metazoa > Arthropoda > Insecta > Trichoptera > Limnephilidae > Limnephilus > Limnephilus auricula. The sequence continues at coordinate 43,487,176 of OX638389.1, read as the reverse complement.
AATCCTTGCAAAATTCTTGTGCACAAGGATGTTAGTAGGTAAGTAATGTTTACTTTAACTCTGCGTGAAAATTTTGGTCCAGCCATATACTCCAGGCTATATTATTATATTAGATAAGAATTTAGCTAGCAGTAACAGCATTTAAATTCTTACCCTGGGGAGGAAAGGAAGCCACGCGTCTGCTCTGTCACGTGGAAGACATTTGTCAAACACGTGTTACCTGGAGATGACATCGCATTTCAATGACAAGAACAAGGAATACAAAGTTTCGAGGGGGATTTGTGCCTTATTTTAAAGGAGTTTTTTTTGTTTCCCTCAAAATGATATGCGTCTTTGTGTCCTTTTTAAATGTATTAAAAAATATTAAAAAAATATCGAGCGAATTAAACATTAGCTCGAAAACGAGTGTTTCATAACAGCAAAACTAGAATTTCAAACTTTAGCGCGTAATCACACACTCGGGGTGTGAAATGAAATACCTGCAGTTAAATGAAAGATTTAATTTAAATTTGTTTTAAATGGATTCATTCCACACCCAATCTAATAGAAATTTACTCATGGATAAACACATTTACACATTTTGGATAAATAAATGTTGCTCATTAATTGATTCATTCAATAAAACAATGCTAGGTACTCACCCAAAATGATGAACAGTGATTTGTAGTCAATACTGAAAAAAAGAAATACATTTTATTAGTTCGCAGCCATTTTACATCGCATTAAATCAAATTTCGGTTAAGCATAGCACATCAAATTTTTGAATTATGTTGTGGATAAGTTAGTTGGATAAATGCTGCTAACTTATCTAATTTGCCTGTGTGTTGATATTTATTCTTCACAAAAGTTTTTAAAAGCGTACATAATATAATCAAATTATTCCTTTTTTACAAATTGGTAAAAACCCAGTCAACTTGTTTAGAGAATCGGAATTCTGTTACTAAAGAGAATAAATTTGAGACATGACTATCCATAATGTAAGATTTCCTTTGTAGCATATAGATGAGCTGCTAGGAACTTTGATTTGCACTATGCAAAATTCATTTGGGACACGAAAATGATTTTAGAGTGCCATGAAACAGATAGTTGATACTATACATAAATTACTTATCATTAATGAATATTTTAAATATTCCAACTTTAGAAAACAGACGAAAAATAACTGACCTAACCTTTTTATTAAAATTATTAAACTCTAAATTTGATTGCTGTGAACTCTTGCATTTAATTAATCTACATGTACCTACACGAACTACTAGACAAACATTAACATTTTATATACACACATCTCATTCTAACTATAAATTGCATTCCCCAATACAACGATTACATAGTCTTGGTAACCAATATTTAAACAATATTGATGTATTTGACAATAATTTAAATTTGGCAAACTTTAAACGCCGTATGTGCGAACTATTTTTACTTAATTCATAAACTATTGTAAATACCAATTTTATACATTTTTATTAATTCCTATTATTATTGATTTGGAGGATATTGGCAGGCTATCTATTTTTACTTTATTTATATTCTGTATTACCTACATTTTGTCAACTCATATTTTATCTAACCTATATTATGTGTCTTTATATTTTCTGTTACTTACCTTTATTTTATTCACTTCTAACTCTTCACTGTAATTAATCGAAACATGTATTGCTTTATGTATGTAAAAGCCCTATGGGCGTTTAAATATAAATAAATAAATAAATAAATAAATATACTACTATAGGCCATGAAACAGCAAAACGATATCACAATGCATTTTGTAGAATATACGAGTACAGTGTATTTTGACAAAAAACACAAACGAGGTATTGAATTCCGTAAGTCTAAACTTAAACTTTAGGGTTAGTGATTTTAATTTAAAGAACTGAGCATCACGCTTTTCTAAAGGGGGCATGCAAAAATACTGAAAAGTCCCACAAATCTGTTTGAATAATTGCTGCATGTATCAATCCCAGATATAGAAAGACCCTTCCTAAGATAGATTTTCACTTTGTGATGACATAGCTGATGAATTATACAGCTTTTTTTACAGGGCATTCAGGGACAAACTTGACTTACTTTAAACCATTTATTGGATAACCAACACCTCTGCCATAGGTCACCCCAAGTGGTTCGCTACGTTTGGTGACTTAGCAGGGGTGCCCGGGTTCATACGGGTTCATTGTCTAGGTCTTGGCGGCGGATGTTCTAGACACACTGAACCCCAGATTCCTACCCAACCCTCATACATTTTCCTTCCCAGAATTTCCTCTCCTTCCTTTCCTTAAAAATACCCTCCACATAGCATCCCCAAAGATGACATAGGCCCTGAGGGAAATTATTTTCCTCAGAGCCTCCTGTGTGGACCTAATGTGAAAAAAAAAAAAACAGTGATTCCTGACATTGTTTGGAGTAAAAAACGTTAATTTTGTATCGGGTGACATTTTTTATGTATTTTTTTTTTAATAAAATACATTTAGGGGAGGGTGAGGGGTTGAACGAATACTCGAATGAGTGACCAGTGACCATATATTTTTGTTGTTTATTTTTGGGATGTTATGCCGTGTTACGCTAACTCCCTCTTTAGCCGTCGTTTCGAACAACGTTACAGTGTCCATCATCAGGGTAGATGTGTTAGCCGACGTTTCGGACACTGTAACGTTGTCCGAAACGTCGGCTAAAGAAGGAGTTAGCGTAACACGGCATAACATCCCAAAAATAAACAACAAAAATACTTTTAGCCGTGAAAACCTTAAATCATAAGTGACGATATATACTTTTTTAAAAAAAGTTTAAAGTGATATTCATGGGAAAGAGTATCATAGGCTGTTGATTCCAAAAACACAGCTATTAGCTTTAATATTATTCATCCGACACTCTTTCTTCAACCACTATGGAAGGTCGAACAATCCAAGTATCCCAAGAAATACAATGACAAATTCTTCCAAGCTAATCAAATTTGCACACATAAATAACATAAATCCATTATATTTGTATTATTGTTTCACAAAGCAAATAATAAATAACAAACAGGTTTATATTGAAATATTATTCCTTTTCATAAGGAAACGTTTTCGTGTCCTAAGTGGGCCGCATCAGGTATTAGGACAAGAGTAGATCCTGTTGACTAAGGACTTCCGTACATAAATAAGCTCCACATAATACGTTAACAAACAATTAGAGGCCAGGTATTTAGGTAGACAAGGCCGATTATTTATTCACGAAATGGGTATTGTTAAGCGATCCCTTACTGCCCCTAAGAGTCTTAGGATTCTGTCCTAATTTCTTGGTAAGCTACTTGCGTCTTGTTAGTCTGGAAAATCGTTGTTTGTTTTTATTAAACGAAATAAAAACAAAGTTCTCTTTTGTGGGATTGTTTACATTACTTTATTGATTTTTTTATATTATCTTCATTTTACGCACCAGGTTTTGGTGCGTAAAATGAATGATTTGAATATTATAATTTGAGGTTTAACTCATTAAGTTAAAAAGTTAAAAATTAAAATAAAAATAAACAAATATAATTTCTTTCTTCTTCAAACTTCGCAAAATCACTTTGTGGCGTCATTTTGAATTAAATTAAAACAAATAACTTTGTTTAAACCACTAATATAATCACAATCACCTACATGTTTCAAAACCGATGGTTTCTTCGTCAGGGTAGTAATGACATTAATAACAAAATAAACAAACAAGTATAGACTAAAAAGAACAGATTAAAAAGAACTATGGACAAAAATATTACAGAGAGAGGTGATTAATTAATTAAAAAACAATTATTTAAAATTAAATATAAAAATTATTTTAAAATATGAAAAATTACATTATATAAATTATCAAAACATAATAAAGATGTTTTAACAACAAAAATAAATTATTTTAAATATAATTATTAATAAGAAAATAAATTTAAGAGATGGCTATTTTTAAAAAAGATTTGGTTATTAATAATATTTAATTTACTATTAACACTTTTTCTAATTTCTAAAATTTCTAAGTTTGCTAATTGTAAATCTGTTGAGTTTGTGTGTAAAATTTTTAACCTTTATTTATATCAAAAGAATGATTTGTTTCTAAAATGTGGTTGGCAAATTCAGAATAATTATTATTATTCAAACACCTTAGATGTTCCTTAACTCTAATATTAAAATTTCTAGAAGTCTTTCCAATATAAAAAAAGTTACAATCATTACACATTAATTTATAAACTCCAGATTTGTTCAAATAATCTCCCTTATCCTTGTTATTTAAAATATAATTTTTTAATTTGTATAATTTTATTTATAATTTCAGATATGGGATACATAATATTATTATATTATAATGTAGACACAAAAAATCGTTATACAATAGAGATAGAAGTTAGACAAGATCAATAAATAAGTAACCGATAGGAAATTTTGTAATCTTTGGGAGGCAATACTTTTTAATTACATTGAAACTGAAAAGAATCGTAAATGAATTAAATTTAATTTGAATAATTATTTACTCAACTTAACAACGTTTAACTTAACTTTGATGATTTGATTTTTTCATGAGTTCCACACATTAGGCTCTAGGGAAAAAAATACTCTCAGTGCCTATATCATCTTTGGGGATGCTCTGTGGAGGGATTTTTAGGGAAATAAAAGAGAGAAAGTTTTGGAAAGGAAAAATATATTTTTGTGCTGTCTGATGATATATTTGTTTTAATAATATCAAATAACATATTTTTCTTAAAACTTCGCAAAATCACTTTGTGGCGTCATTTTGAATTAAATTAAATAAATAACTTTGTATCAACCACTATTATATAAAATTATATAATAGTAGTTGATACAAAGTTATTTGTTTAATTTAATATATTTTTCAATCACACGTCGCCACTTTTTTTACATTAACTCAACACAAGAGGAAAAAAATTCCCTCAGGGTCTACGTCGTCTTTGGGGACGCTGTGTGTGGGTCTTTTTAGAAAAATGAAGTAGATGAAGTTCTGTAAAGGATATAGGTATGAGGAGTGGGTAGCAATCTGAGGGTCAATGTGTCCAGGAGTGACGGACGTATTAATACCTCGCTCTGCAGTAAAAGGCGATGAGTCGAGAGAGTCTGACTGGAGAGGTTTAGGTTAGGTCTCCCTCAACCAGACTCTCCCAACCCGGCCAGCTACACAGTAGGTGGGCATAAGCATTCACCGCCAAACTTACAAAAACCTCTCTTCATGAACATGAGCAACCCTGTTAAGTCAACAATCATAGCGAAACACCTGGGCTAACCTATGTGAGGGGTGTTAACCAGTAAAAGGTTCCTGGGGCGGCGTTACCCATAACCGCCAACCAAATTTGATTGGTGAAGGCAGTCATCAGATTATTCCTTTCGTAGATATTTTATTACAGAGAAGTCAATAAAGCCTAAGGGTTTATTTTCAAACATATAATGTAGATGCTTCAATTAAAGTCTGAGAAAAGGTTGAACCAACACGCACATAAATGATTTAAGGTTTGTTCCTCGGGCGTATGCTAAAAATAAAGATTTCCTCCGGGACCCTAAGTTCCCGTATTTATGGGGTCCATAGAAAATATCATTTTATAAGAGACTTATGGCAAATCGTGACAAGACTATGGTAGTACAGAGAAGAAATATGTTTTTCGACAAACATCCTTTTCTTAATATGAACGTAGGGAAAGAACGGTGGGTGTACTTTGGCAAAATACTAAGAACTACGAATATGTCTACATGACGTAATTTATTTTCTAAATAAAAAGTAATAATAAGGTTGTAGCAATGCTTTTTATTAAAATTGACTGGCGGATCAAGTTACCAGAAACATAGAAAAATCAGTATTTAATATCTTTTGTATTTCGCTTTACTTAGTTATTAAAAATGTAAAAACAGTTTTTGTTAATTTCTGAAGATAAAAATTATATAATATAATAAATTTATTTCGCCGTTTTTATAAAAGTGTGGTGTAGTTATCATTATAGTTGCTTTCCAAGCAGTTGGCCGGGTTTCCCAAATGCGAACAAATGGTCTGAGAGGTTAATTAAATTCATGTCTAAATGTTTAAGAAAAACAACCTATTACTAAAATAAATACAAATAAAATAATCCTTTAAAATATTCAAGGATGAAATTCTTAATAATGCTAATATTGAGTGAAAATTTCACTCCCACTGGCCCAGGCCTCGTCTAGAGTCTAATGTGGAATAATGATCTCACTTAAATTTAATATTCTCGGGTTTAACAGTAAAGATTTGTACCTAATTGCTTTAATTAATTCAAAACAACACTAACGAGAATTTGACGAGCAGAGCAAGAATGAAAGGAAAGCCATTTTGTTACTTGTATTGTTTAATCCTTGATTAATTAACCACCCTTTCCAGAGAAAAACTGTGTACAAGGAATATTAGCTTTAAAGTCGAATTAATGTTTTTGAGATTCATCATTTGGAAACATCAGCAAATATTGTCTGATTGTTGTTTGAAAATAGGCCCACTAACTTATTGACTTATTTCTCACGCAGGTTGATTTAATGCCACTTTACAGAGAAGTAGAATATTAACATCTCACATAAATTAAGCGATTATGGGTTGTAGCATTTATAAATTCATAGATGGTGCTTATTCGGTTTTCAGCCGAATACTTTTGAGTGCTCCCGAGCGTAGCTAGTGAAGCCAGAAGCCACTCAGTCCGCGAGTCCGCTGAAAGCGCCCAGAGCCAGAGCAATTCTGATAGCAGTTAAGGTCGATCGTCTGTAGTTGTTTTTTGTAATTGTATTCGAACAACGAGTGTCCTTGAGAGTACCTTATCCTTCAAAGGAGTTAATCCCTTGCACAGGGATTTCAAGAAATTACATGGGTCAATCGTCCAAGAAAGCAATACTGGAATGCTCGCCACAATTTAAATATTATTCACAAGTGTCTGTTTTACGTATTTAATGTGCTATAAAATAGGAAGGCATAACGGTCCGGTACATTAGTGTGACATTTTGAAATATCATGATCCAGAAAATATATTTTTTTTGTTTAATTCATAATATGTTTTAATTCATATTCAAGTTTATCTACATAATAATTGAGTTGGTGGTGTTTACGAGAACTCTGAGTATTGTACCAGGGTATACTTTTACATATAACTGCATAGGCAACTTAAATTTCGATTTATTGGAAATGTCTGACTAATCGACTACGATGTATAAAAAATGTCAACACACAGGTTTGTTAAATTAATATAAATATAACAAAAGACATCCTGAGGTTTCCCTAAGTGATCAAGTGTGGGCTATGCGTTTGGCGTAATTCAAAAAAATACGCTAGTTCTTCGCAAAATCATCTGTTGACATACCGGTAGAACAAATACAGCAATCCTACAGGTATTTATTTATTTGAGGATGAAAATACAAGAGTTTAAGTGCACGTGCACATGCTCCATTGCCATATTGATGCCGAATTCATCGAACTCAAGAAGCTAGTGTTCACCAGTATGCTGATTTATAAAATTCAATGATTGATGACCGGCGGCTGCCTATCATCTGGATGGAAGAACTTCCCAAGATCGTTGATGAAGTGGTCGAGTTCAACAGAGGGCGATGGAGTTTCTAATAGATTCTACGATGCAATATTAAATTTCAACAGAGACCAAACTCGTCAGCGTTAGTAGTTGAATAAGGGATTTTATAGAAATACAAGGCGTAATTTTAGCTCATGTTCATAATTCAAATGATTTTAAGTTGTACTTAATGTTTACAGACTCCTGTTCAATGGGGTATTTTCTACAAACTAAGAATACCGTGAAAATATGTGAAAAAAATTTCATTCAATATTTTTTCATTGAAAACCCGCAGATTCTAAAACAGTTTCGACTGACTGGCTACAATATAATCATGACGTAGAAAACCACACAGGCCGGCAACGGCCGTCACCAACGTTATCCGGCGTGATATCAACTCGGCCGAATCCACAAATAAAAACGAACATGACGTTTTGGCGGCAATTCGAAAATAGCACGTTTTGAATCTTTGTAAATAAAAAATAATTTTCAACCTAAAAATTAAAAAAAATATTGCCTTAACTATCGTATTTATCCTTAATTTTTTAACCCGTTTAATCATAGGAGACCATATTTGTCCCAACTCACATAGGTCTCACAGAAATGGTTGTTTCTCCCTTACTATCATAGTCATAAATGTGATCTAAGCGGTATTGGAAAGAGAATACAACAAACTATATATTCAAATCTAAAAGAAAACCACAAAAAAATTAAATTTATCCCTTTTTGAAACCAAAGTTTCCGATAGCAATTTGAAAAAAAATTATGGAACTTTGTGAATTTTTTTTACATGAAACGAAAAAAAGTGAGGTGACAGTAAGGTTTATAATTCATTTATCTAATGAAATAAGTATGTGTTTTATTTTTTTTTCATTATCAGTAATTTTAGTTAGAAAAAAAAGTAAAGTGAGCCATTTTTAACACTTTTTAAAGTTTTCGCAAAAAAAAAAATTATTAAAAAAAATACATAGTAATTTTTTAACATACAACTTTGAAAGCCTATTTCATCACCTTTCGAAAACAGTTTTTAGTTTTCGAATACGTTAACAAATGTTCCTTTTATTTGGATTTTATTGGAAAGCGGGAATATTTTTAGCCTCTGACAAATTACGCCAATTTTTTTAAGGGTAGAAAAAATATTGTATCTACTGCCTACATGCATTTAAGAATGAAGAAAGCAAATATAAATTATACATAACAATTTATTAAATTTACTGAGAGTTTGTCGGGAAACTTTACCCGGTTTATATGGAAACGGTGTTTTCATTGTTATTAATACGTTTCTTCATTTCCAATGCTTTTATTTAATCAGTTCTGTTTTTACCCAGAACACTACCCTCTGTACTAGTTTTACCAACGTGAGATTATTGTTTGTTTCAGTGCAAGTTCCCGGTTATGAGAAACTAATTGAATATTTTTCTCTGTAAAAAAGTGCCAACGCTTTATCCATACAACAGTTTTCAGTTGAATTTCAGTCTGACCCACTAAAAACTCTGAAACAGAACACAGCGTTATGATTGTACGGACCGTTATTCTACGAATTGCAATTATTTATGTTGTTTCCACCCCAAGAAATGATCCTTTGAAGCTATTAAATACAAAAATGAAAAAAATTGCTACATCCGAATAAATATTTATAAGGAAATTCAATTTTATGGTACAGGATTTTTATATTTCAAAGGCATAACTTATTTAATACATAACAGAGAAATATGCAGATCTTTAAAGAATCTAAACTCTAAACGAATCTATTCTAGAATTCAACGATTTGCAAATAAAAATGTGGATGTATGAATAGATACTTGATATTGACAATATTGCTCGATTCTGTTTGCAAACAAGTCACTGTTTTTTTACATATTTTTATTCCATTTAAATCAAATGTATTATATTATTTTAACATATTACAACATTCTATACCTTAAGAGTACTTCATATTCTTTTTATTTTGGATGTAACATTAAATAATTATTTAATAAATTTTATACTGTACCTAAATACTAGCTTTTATTAAACATAGAACATACTTTGTTATATGTCCGGCTTTATATTATAAACCTAACGTGTTATTATACTATTACACGAGTAAATATTTTTTTTGTATTTGTTTTCAATATTATCTTAATACTTGTACTTCTAATAACAACTATATCACTTCAGCTCTATTACTTCTGAGTGCACATACATTCTTATTTTGTTCTTAATATAATACTGTTTCTCTCCTATATACCACTGTATACATAATGGTCATGCCAGTGGGGAGAGCTATCTTTTTGTTAAATAAAATCACTTCGGATATTGATATATTTAACATAAACGAAACGCAATTTAGACGGCAAGCTTTATTGCTGCCAGAATAAAATCTGATTTTACATATAACCGCTTGCTGATGGGCTTTGGATTTTGCACGGCTGATAAACGGCCATTTACTACACATTGATGGTTAGATACGTTTTTAGATTTTCACGGCCAAAAGCTTGGTATCCGGTAATTGACGGCTACACCAAAGCTAATCGCAAAAAACCACGTCTAAGTATACTTTAATAACAAATAATAATTCAATACAAAAGTATAAAACCATTTGTTTATACCTTGATATTGGCTACATTCGCTTCAGATTGGTTTTTTCTATTTCTAGAATTCGCCACAAGATGACACTATTGTCGTTTGGAAATTTCGTTACATTTCTCCGTGGACGGGCCCCAGGCTAACGTAAATACTGCGCTTTCACCAAATTTCCCTTTCAAAGTAGTTCACTTTCTTCTGAAATGAAGCTAACGGCACGGTATCGCTTCCAACTAAATAAGCACACACTTAACACTACAAATTCACATCGACGGATCTGCCGGATCTGCCCTGATGATGGACACTGCAACGCTGTCCGAAACGTCGGCTAAAGAAGGAGGTAGCACAACACGGCATAACACCCCAAAAACAAACAACGAAAAAAAAAACATTGATGGTTGTTTGTCAATAGTATGAGGTTAGGATTAGGAGCGAGTTTATTATTAAAAAACTTATTGTTTTCCTTTACAATTGTATCTTTAACTGTATTGTGTTATTGATTATTTTCTTTTATTAACGAATTGAAATTAAAAAAAATTGTAACGTTAATAAAATGAAAGAAGAATTGAATTGAATAATAAATATAATCTCATGTGACACTTTAATGTAAAAGCCTTTTTTATGGCGTTTAACTGAATAAATATATGTACAGCGGCTAATATATTATAATACTAAAGGAAACTGGGCCAAAGCAGGGAAATTATGAAAGTATTATTTCATTTAGCCTTAGCATGTGCCACAACCTGCCTTAGCATGTGCCACATCACCTCTGGTCGAGTAGCAAAATTGGGCCAAGCATTACAATTTAGGAAAGCTGGGAGCTTTTTCTCTCATAATAAAATATTTGGTCACTTTACATAGAAAATGCAATTCATTTCCCCATTACTACACAAAAAATCATTTATATTTTTTACCCCTTAGCCCTTGAGCATATTTTATAATTTGGTCAGATTATTTCCACTTTGCAATAAATTCAAATACATTGGATATTTATCAACGTAACCGAAAAAAAACTTTGCTTGATAGGTGATTATTGAATATTTATTAAATAAATAATTTTTTAATGCTTACATAAAAAAGGATTTAAAAATCGCTCACGATACGTTTTTAAAACATAAAAATTCATACTTATTTTATTAGACATATAATTTGTTATTATCAATTCACTTTTTTATCGTTTCATTTAAAAATAATTATTTAAAAATTCATAAAGTTTTTCAAATGCGGTCGGAAACTTTGGTTTCAGAGAGGTTTACATTAAAAAATTTCTAGGGTTTACCTTAAATATTAATATTAAGCACGGTGTTTTCTCTTTCTAACAACAATTAGACCATATTTCTTATCATGACAGTAAGGGAGTAAGTTAGTTCTATTTTGCCGTTTTTTTTTTTTTACTTGCGAAAAACGTTTAAAAAAAACGACACCATAGAACTAACTTACTTCAAGAAAGTCCAGGTGTGGCGGACCCAAAAAGGTTTGCCATACCTGGACTAGAAGATCATTTGTGGAAAAATGTGTGGAAGGGTTAAGTTTTTCCTGTGGGGAAGATTTGACCCGGACATAAAAGTCAGAAAAATATAAATGGATTTAAACTGTTTTATTTTTTTATTTGTCGTTTACAGTAGAGAGAGCTTTAGCTCATAAAAGAATATCCATAGTCTCGATCCATAAAAATAAAAGCTACAAAACTTAAGATTATTATTAAAAAGCTGCTCACTGAAATTTATTACAATTTCTATGATACGAATGTAATTAAAGGTACATCAAAATGTACTCGAGATAAGTTTAATGTGAAAAAGTACAAAGTTTAAGACGCGAACCTTCACATAAATGTTTTAACTATTTATGAAGTGCAAAAAGATCTCCGTATAAAACTGGATTTCTTTCAACGAACCCCTTTCATGAGATATTCGCGAAATCTTCTCCTTACGATAAGAAAACTAAAGCTTAATATGACGAAACGAGAGCTTCATTATTACACTCGAAGTGGCCAAACTTCACCGAGAAAGCTCCCTGAATACATTTAGAGCACGAGAAACTTTGAATAAGAAGGCTTTTAATTAAAATAATGCGATGACTAGGCGAATAGACAATACATTTTTCATTCGAATTTTAATTTCTGGAATGAATAATTTTATTAAAATTTAAAAAACTGAAATCCCGTGGCACTTTGTCCGGAAGCATAATGGTACACCAAGGATGGTTTGGTTGTGCCAGTTTTTAAATTGGATATTATTTATTTGGTACTGATAAACATTTAAAAATGTTTTCTAGATAGCAGCTCCAAATAAAGAAAAAAAATTATCGAACTACAGTGTATTCGATTGATATATAAAATAAGGTACCTATATGTATATTATGGAGAGAGGGTGGAAAATAATTTACTCTAAAAATCTGATTTTTAGTCATTTTAATCACGGTTTCAATTAGAAGTGGTGTTCTCTCAACAAGTACTGAAATTGTCTTCAATCGGGATCAATAATTATAAAAATTAATTTCAAATTCGTTTCTAAATCTGCAATCTCTGAATCTAAGAAAGTATTCCGTGTAGATATATTTAAGAAATACCGGATATAATTAGATTAATATGGTAGACGTTTTGATTTAACGTATTTCCACTACCTACTATCTGCCTGTCTGTGGAATCCATTCTGAGAAAATAGATTAGTTTTGGCTATGGTTCATACTATGACCAGTGACTGTAGTAAATTGAAGTATTCCTAATTTATATTACGGGTTTCCTCCCGGTGGACTTACCTATCCAACTAATTTAAATGCATTGATTTCATCGGACAAGGACGCTTTTATGTCAATAGAAAGTTTCTCATAAATTATATAAACCTGTTTTCAGTAACTTTAGATTATTAAGACCATATGAACACTACCACAAAGTTCATTTATATATTATCTATATTAAATTATGTTGATAAAATTCACCGAAGTCTATAAAAACATAAACATCTTTGAAGTTTTTTTTTTTTTTATTTATTTAGGAGAAAATACAGATACAGTTGTCAATTCATAATTCATAAAAACAACAACTAGAGAACTCACCTGCATCCAAACTATTTCTCACTGATTGACTTTGACAGCAATAAAAACAGATAAAAATAATTTTACTTATAAATAATAAGGAAAAAATATATAAATGATAATATTATTTTACAATTAGAGGTGAAAAAGAAAGAAAATGCCTAATATCCTTAACTTATAAAGGTTTACAAATTATTTTGGAAAAATTCGGAGGGTAAGACAAAAAAAAATTAAAATATGTATATATATATAGATAGAAAAAGGCAATGCTATACGGATGTGTCTAAAATGTTTACTTTGTACTATGTAGGAAAAGAGCCTTTAATTTTCTATTAAAAGTACTTTGTGTATCAAAAAATAAGTCAGAATCCTTGAGGTCTTGATTTTGATTAAAAGATTCGCACATCCTTCTGATTGGATCCCTGACACCTGCATTTGTACGAGTCCGGCTAATGTGGAATAAGTCGTTACCCTTGTTACCCTGGGTGGTATTTTGAAATGTATTAATTTCAGTAAATCAGGACAGTCAATAACGTTGTTGCAGATTTTATGCAAAGTCATGAGGTCAAGGTATGTTCGCCGGTTAGATAGAGTGGAGGCGTTATAGTTTTCAAGCCATACAAAAATAAACGACACTGGCGCAAGCAAGGGGTGGCGATTGCTTTGAGTAGCGATTAATTAATTTATTTATTGTTTTATGTTTAATTCCGAAAACACCAATTAATGTTATTATTAAGTTCTGCGAGATATAGATGTAGATTTATATTTTTGTTACAGCTTCGGCTTACAAGGCCATTTTCAAACTGTGGTTGAAACCACGTTTAGACGACTTATATACGATTTTAAATGTCCGTGCATAAATTGATTTTTATGATTTATTACCGGTTAAGGGTTAAACCAATGTTTGTTTTCTCCGCATTAATTACTTCTAAGCGATTAATTCGACCGTTATTTTCTAATGATCGTTTACGTGCCAGATTACGTTATTGAAATGCAAAGAAATGCATCAGAAATTTTGCTAAACGGAACCCCAGTAATAATTAATTAGTGGAACACTTAGGTACATAGATCCGAATTATAATAAATCTTACCATAGAAGAAGAAGATAACACTAATAATCTAAATTAAAATATGAAAATGAACCAGACACAGAAAAATAAAAGATATATTTTTATATTTTAATTTTGATTATTAGCGTTATCTTCTTCTTCAATGCTATATTAGATTGATGGGAATAACCTTCGAAAGTTATAAAAATAGAGTTTTTCTTATAAAAATTAATCATAATAAATCAGTTTATGTATAGGTATACTGGTTAAGTTACTCATACGCAGAACTTAAAGGTATGATTCCAAGGTCGTTAGCAGATTGCAAACCGCAGCGTCACACCGAAAACTTGATAATAATATTATTTGAACATTATTTATTATCAAGTCTTCGGTCTGCCGCTGCGGCTTGCCGCAGACTGCCGACCTAAGAACCGCACTTTAGCCCTGTCAAAGAGCACCAGAGCAATAAGTTTCTTACAGCAAAAAAATACGGTCGTAATCAGTATAATGTCAAGCGATATCAAACTTATTTTGTAGACAATAAGCAAGCTAGTTATTAAGAGCGATTGACCAGCGGTTGAGAATAAAAGTTTAAAAATATTGCAACTGTGCGGGGAGGTTCAATAAGAAAGATCGATTATTCCCCGTATCAATTTTTTTTAATTCAAAATTTATTATCGAATTATTGCATTCAAAACTTGCTTTAATATATACCTACATTCAAGTAAGCAATAAAGATGTGTAAATATCGTGTACTTTTTGTAAATAGTTTTTGATCATAAGTATTTATGATTTTTCAATAATGTCTGAACAAAATAAGCGTGTAAAAAATTTTTGGAATATTTTAGTTTGTAAGACCTTAAATAAATAGAAAAAATGAGGTATTTTTGTCACAAAACACGTTCTCGGATTTATTTTTTAATGATATTAATTTATCGTAAAATTTTAATTCTTAAAACTGTGTTTACTAGATCATGTATTGATTTATTTTGTTGTATGATTATATGATTTGAAATTTGAGTTGTTTAATAGAATCTATCGTTTGAAAATTTGAACAAATCTGCCAACGACCAACGGTATAACCTTAGTATATTAAAAATAACTTAGTTTTTCAAAATTTCAAAAATGCGTGTACCAGATAAAATAACAATCTTTCAAAATCAATTTATGTTGTATGATTATATGATTTGAAATTTGCGTTGTTTAATAGAATCTATCGTTTGAAAATTGAACAAATCTGCCAACGACCAACGGTATAACCTTAGTATATTAAAAATAACTTAGTTTTTCAAAATTTCAAAAATGCGTGTACCAGATAAAATAACAATCTTTCAAAATCAATTTATGTTTTTTTGTAAAAAAGAGTCAATACGTCTAGAATTTTATTTGAAAAGGACTAATTTCCGGTACTCTCTGGTAATACCATTTTAAGAGGATCACGAAAGGTTATTTTTAAAGATATTTGGTTACAGTATACATGCAATTTATTTGTTGGACCCCTAGCAAAACATTAAGCACTTATACATTAGAAGAATTTATTTAAGACAATACATTTTGTTCATTACCCAAATGTCCTTTAATTTGGAATTTAACCTGTGTTGTCGAGTACATTTTATTACATCGTATCTCATTTAAACAGCAGGAATGAAGCATACAAAATAACGCGACACGAAGAAGTTATTTAAACAAACTCAGTAGTTGTCAGCAAAATATAAGGGGTATTTGAAATATGAAGTATTTTGGTAACAGTAGTCGCAGGCCCAGTTCTCCGGCTTCAGGGTGTCCTCAACAAATTGGCTTAATTTAATTAACATGTCTGGGAAGATTGATGGTCGCTTTTGTGATTCCTCCCCGTGACCGCCATTTATAATAAAATTCGTATCTTTGTTTCTGGCGGCGTGAAATATAACCTGGGTGTGGGGGAGGGAATATCAACTTGGGGCCGCGGCACAAAGGAAGATATATGATATAAGAAATACTTGGTAGACATTTAAAAAATAATGCAACGTATCAGCGATTCGAATCGAGTGCTTACTTAATTCGAGAAGAAAACTTAAGAGAGCCTTATTCCTCGACTAGGAATCCGGAGGTCACGGGTTCGAATCCCAGAGAATTTTGTTTGATATTTTTAAATTTAATTTTGTTTGATTTTTTCTTATTTAAATTAATTTTTTTATTTTATTTTTTTATTTCAATTTATTTCACCTTTTACACACAACTATTTTACAATTTTAATCATTGTTTAACAATATAATAACTAAATAAAAACAAAAATATGATAAAATGGTATAACAAAAAGGTGAAAACATATTTTTTTTTGTTTCTACACCAATTAAGAGAACTGGCTCTTGAGCTTGGTGTAGGAGTTATGTAAGAATATACAATTTTTAGTCTATAATTAATATAATATGTTAAGGAATAGATTAAGGAAAACATCATACAATATTTTATGGTTTGATTTACAGGATTAAGGTTAAAGGATTAAGATTAATTTATGTTATTTCATATTTGTATATTTGTTGCACGTTCCAGAGTGGAAAATATTCTCAATGTCACCCTGTTGTAAAACCACTATTCAGATTTTAAACATTATTTGAAATCACCTTACCTATGTTTGGTGACCAGATCTAAATTAGCCAGGTACTTTCCTTTCTTCTCCCCCATTCAAACTACTCCCTACTACCATCAGCCTCGCAACATACCCCCATTGGGGATGTCATAGTCTCGCTGGCTCCAGTTGAGAGCTGTTGGGACTACTGTGGTATTCAATCACAGTTGATTTTGAATAGATATTACATATGATACCTTTAAAATAAAAATTGATTTCCCATCGGGATTCGCCACCACCGTAACTTCGCCAGGCCATAATAATACCAGGCTATGTCAATAAGCATGAAAATAAAAAGGATGTAGACAAAGTTACTGTACAACAAAAAAATACACGCCACCCGCCCGGAGTCCCCTCTTTACATAAATATATTAGCTGAAGTCCCCGGCGATGTCCAGACTTTAAACATAGTTTTTTTTAAATCAGTTGTAGACAATAATTTTCCTCTTATTTTGAATGTCACGTGTCCAAAATTTCATCAAGCAGCATCAAAATTCTGCTTTAAAAGGTGGGAAAAGGGACTGGATTTTCGCAATCTCATGCAGATAATGACCTTTTTCTTGTTTCAAGGTCAGATGTGCAAAGTTTCATGAATCTTGGAATAAAATTATATATTTATATTTAAAAAAAAGCCACAGACGCTCAAATAAAAGATTAATTTTTTTTTTTTCATGTGTAATCAATGAATATGATATTATTTGGTATCTAATCATAATATTTATATAAGTGTAATGAGTTTTTTATTTCTTTTATATATTTAATAATACTATTATTCAATGTATAAAAATAGTTTATTATAAACAAGTTCTGCTTCGTATTTATTATTAAGCGTTACAGCTGTTTCGCCCTCTGAAGGCATTATCAAACTGGTGTCAGAACCACTTACAGACGATGAATTTATACTAAATTTAGATCAATATTAAATTAAAATGGAGTTCTACAAAATAAACTTAATAACAATAAATAAAAAAAATAAAAAAAATAAATAAAAAAAGTGTAATGAGCCTTATCTTCCCTGTTTTATGTTTAATATTTAATATTCGGTCAACCTTCGTGCTGTATTAAAAATAATTATGGCCATATAGGTTCTTAAATTTCAGCAACAATTTTACTATTTTACTCTATTTCAACTAAAGTCCATCTTATATAAGTACAAGCTTCTTCCCGCGTCTTCGTCTGCGCAGGATTTTCTTCTAGTAGCCAATTTTCTTTTCCTAGGTCCCATCTATGTTTATACCAAAATTCTTAACCTATTTATTTAAAATATTTGTTTATAAATTTTGACATTTTCTATTAAACAATAATTATTATTATTAATTTATCGAAAATAGCTAGATTTATAAAGCCTTTATGTTATTCTGATGCATGTGCTATATTACTGTAAAGTTTCATTTAAATCCATTCAGTAGTTTTTGAGTAAAAGAGTAACAAACACACATACATCCATACAAACTTTCGCGTTTATAATATTAGTAAGATAAGATAAGATATACTTAGTATAAAAAAATAATTTGTAAAATGACTACCACGGTAGTGTAATATTTCTTACACCGCACAAATGTGACAGTTTACCTGTTATTAAGTTAAATTCAACCACAAAAATCATTTCAAATACTTATTACAGTTTTTGTAAATTTATTCGTAGCTTCAATATCTCTTAACAGATCTCTTTAGGGTATATGTAGTTTTGATGTGTCTCACTAAAGATCATTGGTAGTATTATATGACAGAGACAACTGCCAAACGTTTGGGTTTTATTACGAAGACAGCCTATCAGATACGATCTACAGACTGGCATCTTCATTGAGCGGTTCCCTTTCTTATTAACAGAGAGAATCCTTTAGAATGGACGTTAAGTCCAATCATCCCTCCCGTAGTGGGACTACGACCCTCATATTCCTACCAACCCCTCATACCTTTTTCCTTCCCAGAACATCCTCTCCTTCCTTTCCTAAAAATAACCCTCCACATAGCATCCCCAAAGATGATATAGGCCCTGAGGGGAATTATTTTCTTCAGGGCCTCCTGTGGAGAGCTATTGTAAAAAAATGATAGATAATAATAATCAATGCTCGTGATCTCGACAAATCAAATATGATCACCACGCTTGAAAAGATACATTCAGAGTCTTGGAGTGTGTTACTCGGTCAGAAATATTCAAGAAAAACCGAGTAATAAGTAACAATCACACGTTAAAAATAAACATGTTTTTGGGAAGTAGCAAGGATTTTCCCCCAGTACCTGAATACCTTCATAAATAGGGTTTTTGTGTTCCAAACATCATATTTCATGAATGTACCTTTGAACCATAATGCTATCAACCTTTTCCACGCCTGAAAAAGGAACAAAATAAATCGCACGAAATATTTCACAAAAGAGTTTGAGAAGGGGAGGTCTCTCCATACACCCGCCCCCGCTGCGAGGATGAAACGTCCCGCGGACACTGTCAAAACACCCGAATGATCAATGGCCCCACAACTGTGTGAGATCATTTTTTTTATTGGACATGCTTTTACCTGGGAGAAGGGCGGCTCGTGGCAGGGGGTGTTCTACCCTTGATTTGAAAGTCAGCTTTTCTTTTTATTTATAAACTCTCTCAGATGTGCGAATTTATAAAGAACCACTTCTTACATCATTTTTCATAACATTTCAAGTATATTCGTAGAAAGCTTGTTGGTTTGACATAACAGGAATATAGAAATAAACAATTTCAGAGTATATATATTTATATATTTATCCGAGACACTATCTAGGTAACAAATACATTCTTTGAATACTTGTTTCCAATAATAAAGGTAGCTGCCAATAATATGGAAAAAAAAAACATTAGTCGAAGATAATATTGTTAATTCTGAAATTTGAAATATGAAGTTGACAATTACGACAGTCTCATATAAGATCGCAGTAGACCAATTGGTAGAGGTGTATGTCCCGGTAAGACGTAAGGTTCTGGGTTCGAGTCCCAGTTGCGACCGTTATCTTTTATTATTTTTCTGTGTCTTGTTCATTTTCATATTTTAAAAAATTTGATTATTATTGTTATCTTCTTCTTCAACGATATAATTTCAGAGTATTTAAAAAAAACATTTTTTTGGGGAAAAAAAAGCGGGTATGTTATTTAATAAAAAAATGTGGTTAAAAACAAATTTATTGTTTAATTTCATAGATTTTATGTAATTCACAAGCAATTTTTTGTTTTGTTTACGAAAGACGACTGCGGAACCACCCATGTGAATTACAAGAATGCAGATTTGAAATGTTATTTGAAATGGATCTAACATATTCTATTTTAGTGTAAATAAGATTTTAGTTACTTAAAAATAAAAATAAAATATTAGATGACCAGATCTGAATACCTAATAATAGAGAACAAAATCTACCTGGATATTTCTGATACTCCGCGTCTAACCACATTAAAGCCTTACAATTTCGTATATCGTAAATGGCCTGTTTAAACTGACTATTCACAACACAAATAATTTTATTTTTTGCACCTTGATCCCCATCACGGTCGATCAATCATTTTTCGGTATCTTCTCATCGTCCTTGGCATGGCTGCAGAAGTTACCAAAATTTATCAACACAATCCTTATCGATCGACCGTGGCTCGAAGGGTCAAGGACTTCTCACGATCAAAAGTATTATTATGACTTATTTTTGAGATATTGTGCCGCGTTGCGCTACCTTCTGCCTGTACCTCGGACACTAACTTAGTCCGAAACTTTGGTTAAAAAAGGAGGTAGCAGAACATGGCATTAATAAATATATATATCCTTAGACTCACTTGCTCCAGGTTGTGAGACTTGTGAACATTGTAAACAACAGTTCGAGCCGTCACTGACAACAGCGCAAATGAACTAGATATGTACCTACCGTAATGTTTCAGAATATAATGTACACAAGACACGAACACGTACATTATTACTTAGTGCTTTGTATTGTCTCTTTTATGAATAGTGTTCCATTTTTATTTAATTACTACCACAAATAATATACGATGTAGTAATGGTTTTTTCACGGTGACCTTTTAAATATTTCATGATAGCACATTAAACAATAAACAACCCCTAAAAAAATAACTCTTTTAGCAATAAGAACCGATCTGAATTGTCATAAGAATTACTTTGAAAGAATTACTTTTACAATCACTTTGTAACGTCATTTTTCAATAAATTAAACAAATAACTTGGTGAACACCGCTTATATAATCACAATTATCGAATTATGTTTCGAAACCGAAGGTTTCTGCGTCAGGATAATAAGAACTTTTTTGAATTTATTCCCGTATTCTTGAAATGGGGTTTGTTTTCGGATTATTAAGAAGAATATTGTTTACGAATAAAAGCTCTAGATGGTATTTGAAACCATAATAAGATTACTAGATTACTAGGTATCGGCTCTTGGAAAATAACACCTGAATTTTCTTTGTCGTGAGTTCCCAGAAACCGGTGATCTTTTAGCGACATTGATCTGTTCGTATCATATTATTTACATGACTAATAAAAAAATGTGTATTTTTTTCGAGTTTTTTTTTATAAACGATTATTTGTCAAATTTTTATAAGTACTGGAATACACACCGTAACGAAACTTGATAAGTTCCTAGTAGTACCTAAAAAACGTATCAGTTCCTAGTAGTTTTTTTTTTAAATTAGGTTCACACAGGAGACTGAAAAAATAATTTCCCTCAAGGCCTACGTCATCTTAAGAGTGTTGTGGAGGATATTTTTTTAGGGAAATGGAGGAGAAGCAGTTCTGGGAAGGAACAATGTGTTAGGGGTCGGTAGGAATCTGAGTTCATTGTGTACGTACAGC
Organism: Limnephilus auricula; assembly: GCA_951813805.1. NCBI lineage: Eukaryota > Metazoa > Arthropoda > Insecta > Trichoptera > Limnephilidae > Limnephilus > Limnephilus auricula. The sequence goes on along the minus strand of OX638389.1, from coordinate 43,465,591 downwards.
TGTGACGAACGTATGAATCCATCCCTCTCCCTCTAGTGCAAGACAAGAGAAGCGCGAGAGTCCAGCTGAAGTGGTGAAAAGGTCTCCCTCAATTAGTCTCTCTCGATCTAGCCCACCTCTGCTAAGTCAAACTAACCAAACGTTGCAAACCACTTATGGTGACCTATGGCGGGGATATTGGTTATCATATATGAATGGTTCCTAAATGGTTAATAAATTGAGTAGTTCTTAGAAATAAGTGTCGAGAGAGTCCCTTTCGTTTCTCCAGTCGAACTCTCTCGTTCAATCGCCTTGCACAGTGAGAGATGTGGATTTGGACGTCCATCACTCCTGGACACATTGAACCACAGATTCCTTCCTATCCATCCTTCAGGCCTTTTTCTTCTCAGATTTTACTTTCTTTAAAAATATCCTAAGTAAAGCCTTTCCGAAGATGACAAAGGCCCCGAGGAAACTTATTATCCTCAGGGTCTTCTGTGTGGACCTATAATTAAATAAATGTTTAGTTGTATTTTAAAAGAATCTTAAAAGTAAGTTCGGCTTAGCAAATCCAAAAAAACCTTCAAGTGTTCGTAAAATCAAGATACACTAACGCATCTCAGTATTAAGACCCATTGACCAGCGGCTGAGAATTAAAGTTCCAAAATGCTTGCAACTGTGCTGGGAATTTCCGATGAGAAAGTTCGATTATTCCACGCATCAAATTTCTTAAACGAAAAATTTAATATCGATTTATTTCATTCAAAACTTGCTTTAATATATACCTACATTCAAATAAGCAATAAAAATGCTCAAAATGCATGATGATAAATTATTAAATAAAACTTGTTTGAAAATAATACTTAATATATAATTTTATAAATTACTAAACAAAATAAGTGTGTAAAAAAAATCTGAAGTATTTTAGTTTGTAAGACCTTAAATAAATATAAAAAAACTGAGGTATTTTCACCACAAAACACGTTCTCCGATTTATTTTTTAATGATTTTAATTAAACTAAAATTAAAATTCTGAAAATGATCTTTACTAGTTATGTATTGATTTATTTTGCTGTATGATTATTTGATTTGAAATTTGTGTTGTATAATACAATATGAAATTTTTAAAAATCTGCCAACGACCAACGTTATAACCTTAGTATATTAAAAATAAGCTTAGTTTTTCAAAATTGAAAAACTGCGTTTACCAGATAAAATAACAATCTTTCAAAATCAATGTATGTTTTTTTTTGTAAAAAGGGTCAATACGACTAGATTTTGATTTAAATAGTCTGGTTATACCCTCTTAATATATATTTTTATTACTAGTTCGTGCAGAGATAGATACATTTGTGTTCCGATATTGTTTATAGTTCAATACTCATTGTTACGCAACCGATAATTGTAATTGGATTATTGTTGTGCAGGTAGGCGTAGAGACGATCCTCAATGCGGACTGCGGGGTTCCTTTGTGATGGATACATCTGACCTTCGGCTGTCCAGGAAATCCACAGCGTTAAGCTCTGTAGCAGTCGATATGTTTCGAGGGACAGATTGATACATTACAAATCTACCAGGTACCTGTATGTGACAACTTCTCAATGATATCGGACAACACAGACTAGTGAACAGCACTGCATCTTCAAGCCTGCATTAAATGGTGAAATCCCTATGAAGTTGTCTCTTACATCCACATTTCATGTTATTTACAATGTATCATAATATATTAATTAGAGAAGAGCTTGATGAGAAAATAACTGTCTAGAAATTTTGGAAAATATGAAAAATACCAAAGTTATGGATAAGTCGTCAAAATGTTGATTTTTGCTGCCAGCCGACAATACTCTTTGATTCAAGGAACAGAAAAAAACTTTGTTCGTTGTATTTCTTCTTTCGAATGTTCAATGAGTGTTTAATTATTTAAGTTGTTTTTTTTATAGTGAACAATACCTCACAAGAGTCCCAACTGCTCCCGTATTGAGCCAGTGAGACTATGGCATCCCCAATTGGGATATATTATGAGGCTGAAGGTAGGTGGGGAAGGGAAGAAAACGAGGAAGATGAAGGTGGGGAAGTACCTGGCTATTCAAATCTAGTCACTAAACACGGCTAAAGCCATTTCGGGCGATACTAAGAGTATTTTCCACTCTGGAACGTGCCGCAAATATATTATATATTATTTAAAATAATTATTTGTGAAATAACACAAATCAATTAAATAAAATTTATTTTAAATAAAACGAACACTAAGTATTTAATTACAAAGTGATTGCTTCTTACGAAAAAAAATAAAAATAAAAATAAAATAAAAAATAAAATTATTTGCGCGCGCCGGGTTTGAAGCCGCGGCCTTCGGAATGGGAGTCTAACGCCCTACCGCATTTTACTCTGACTATTTGATAATGAATATCAACTTAAAATTTTCCTCTCCTGTTTATAATCCACTGTTACCTACATAATTAGGTACAATATCTTCACAGCAAAGCAGCAAACCAATTCTTGTTGAGTTTTGTCATCTTATTTGAAATATTTAACTTAATTTTCTACCTCTCATTTTAAATTCAAATTCATCTCGATTAATTTCCGTCTATGGACGCTTTTACTTTCAATTTAACGTCTGTGTCACTATTACCATCAATCCAGTGGAAAATCAATATATTTCTAAAAGCCTTACAGCCAGCATCTAAAATCATTTCACTATTATTGCAATTTTATCTAGACTATTTATACGCATTAACCAATACACAAGTAATTTAACACAAGTGTTTCATTCCGGGTCAACCTCAATCAGTACTTTGCGAACAATCCATTATTGTGATAGATGAAAGAAGTCATACAAGGAGCTTGATTTACAACCGACCTCAGACCTTCAGAGAACTTCAAGGGACCATACATGCTCAAACTCTCTGATTACTACAGTTTCCCCCCGTCATCTCAAAAAACTGTTTCAGTTTTACAATTTAAAAATGCAAAGACAAAAATCATTATTATAAAACGCAAGACTTTATTAAAACAGTATTTATTCGAGCGACTTGTACGAATGGCTTCACCTTTATGTCCGCTCGGCGAGGTTCGTCGCAGTAACTACTGCTATACCTGCCGCAATAATGGAATTAAATTTATAAGGAAAATTTGCCGAAATCAATTAAGGTTCTGGCACCTGCTGGAAGGCTTCAAGTAATGTGTCGTCCTCCATTTTCGGGGGGTATTGAAACCGTTTTTGCTTCGGCGCTTAATAGAACTTCCGTAGACTTGCCGAAAATTAATCAAACAGCTGAAAGGCTTTTATGGGAAAAGCAATAATGTAATTCAAACCGGATATTAATTTTCTTTTTGTAATGTATTTGGGATATTGCAATGGAGAGAGTATAGAAAAACTTTAATATTTATTTCAGTGAAATCAATTTTTCGCACGATTGGAAACTATATTTAAATAATAAACAAAATTGATTACTTTTTATAATCTATAATATAAAAATTATGTTTGTTTGTTTATGTGTTCGTACCTTAAGCGCGGCTATACCGTTCATTTGATTGCGATAACACTTTGGGAATATGATGTGTGCATACCCTGAATGGTTACAGGATAGTGAGCTCTGGCGTTATGAAATTATTTCCTATACTATTCATACGATTGCAATTAAAATTTCACCCGATTGCTATTAAATGTTTTTGAATTGTTATGAACATGCCCGTGAACACTCTTATATGTATATACTGGTGAGTTCTGGCATTACGAAATTTGCATAAAAAAATTAAATAGGTCACGCGAGTTGTTCGAAGAATGGGTGTATTTTATGGAGTTAGGCGGCAGGGAAACAAGGCTAGAGGAAGGGGCATGCGAGAAGGTCAGTTCAGGAGGGCGGGGGGACGAGGGGGAGGGGAAGGCGAAGAAGGTGGAAGACGAATGTGTAAGGGGGGGGGGGTGCCGCGAGAAAGGGCGAGTGGGAGAGGGGAAAAGGGAACGCGGGAGGGAAAGGAGACGTGGGAGGGGAAGAGGAAGAGGAGTCGGAAGGTGAACGTAAAGGAATGGGAAATGACACGAAGGGAGAAACTATTTATTTAATTGGCATTGCAACGCATGCCGGATATCAGCTAGTATTAAATATATTTTTTTAATTCACTGAAGATAATATCCCTTGGAATGCGAGGCTCTCGCGATCTAATTGTATCCTTGTGCGCCAGTTGATATTATTTTCGTAATAACATACTTGTTTTTTCAAAATAATATTTTTTTAATGGTACCAGCTGATTAGATAACGCGTATGTGTATATATATATATCCTGTATAGTTTCCCCAGGATCCCTACTTATATTCAGAGAATTGTTTTTTTTTTCTCTAGTATTATGAAAAATATTTATTGTGTTTCAGAATTACATTTTTCACGATTTTACTTGACTTTTTAACATTTTAGTAATTTTTGTCAGTTAACTATTTCAGTTTATTTATTAAAAAAACAATATTGCCAAATCTACTCAATAAAAATAATGAAATAAAAAATTTATAAAATTAAACACCCTAAAGAAAGCTTTTATTGGGTCATAATTTTTAATTTATTTACAACAAATTTGTGTTCCAACGATCGATTGTTAACAACAAATTCACATTTAGTAGCAAGCATTGTTTACGAAAAGTGGTAAATGATAAGTATTTTATTAATTTTGAGTTGCTACAAAATAAATTTGTTATTTTTGAAGGTTTATAATTAATTGCCAAAATTTGTCAAAAAAATTTATTAGTCAATTTTTTAACGGCCTTTAATTGATAATTCGAAAAATATACGAAGAAAGTAGCATTATCCATACCAGACATGTACCTACTACAACTTTTCATTATAAACTATTCAATTTTGTCAAGTATTTTGGCCTCAAATCCAAATTCAAGCTTTACATGAAAAAGGCCGCGCAACCATTCCCCTTTATGTATCAAGCCCGCATGATTTTATCTGCATAAGTTGGCAACAGAAGCATAATAATGACACCTAATTTATGCAGCTCACTGTAGTGCTACTTTGTGCAAGTGCGTTTTACTCTAATAGCTTAACCAACCTGTATTATACATTGCATTTAGTTGGGTAATATATTCAGTGGTACTCTCATAACTTAAAATTACTCCCACAGCGGTGTTTACATAATATAGGCAACCGAACATCAGAGTTATGTCGTTGCATTAACATAAATCCAGCTAACAAACGCAGATTGAAAATGAAATATTGTAGGTTGGTAAAGTAGCACCATATTAAATTATTAATCATATTTAAATCGCAATCCAACGAAGCAAAAGCCTTAATACAAAAGCATAAAATATACGTAAAATGATTAGATTTATTTGTTACAAAGATATAAAGTGTTTGGTTGTAATTCTGTTTATTGAAGTGCTTTTAGATACACTGGAATATTTTCATTTTTCCGGCTGGTTTCTTAGACGAACAAAATCAGAAGGTTTTCAAACCACATAAGCAGACCGTATGAAGCATGGGGTGTTCAATTTTACCCCCGCTATCACCTACCATTATTATGCCTCCTTTGCACTCCCTCCCTCTGCCCCCCTCTCGTCCCCCACCCCTCTGTAATCTCTTCCATGCTAGTCTTTCCCATGCTTAATCGTTCGCCTTCCGCTTCCCTTCCTCTCCCATATTCCCCTTCCATCATACCCACCTTCCCCACTTCCGCGAACCCTCCCCAATTCTCCTCCACACTTTTCACACCTTTCCCCCTTCCGCAAACCCCATCCTGCTTCGTTCCTCTCCTCTCCCGGATTTCACTCGTCCTCTTACACCCTGCCACACACACTTCTCACAGCTGACCAAATTAAAAGCATGGATTTTCCAAATTTACCCCCTTTTATCGCCTACCGCTACTATGTCTCCTCTGCAATGTCACACGAGCCAAGTTTAAATACAATTCATAATTAAATTCCAATGTCAGTGCTGCGGTTTTCATATATCGTGATATCACATACTTTTTGATCTGCCGCATATATCAACATTCTGATGACTGTACGAGTATCTTCGATATTATGAAAAAAACTAAAAGTTCTGTTCTCATCATCGTTTGGTATGATACATTAAAAATAACATCAAATTTGACGTTTTTGTATGATACATTTTAAATAACATCAAATTTTGCTGTAGGAGACAAACTAACTAGAAAAGGTTTATAATCTGAATATGACCAGTTATCAGATTTCAAAAAAAAGACAGTATAAAAAGTTTTCCATTCCGATTACACTCGTATCACGTTGAATGCGTTGGAATATTTACAATTTACTCAATATTCGAACCATTCTCTCCAATATCGCGGTAGAAAAATATATTTTAAAAATCTGATAAATTTGAAAAACTGTTGATTCGTAGAAATATTTTCCAATTTGTTTTAAATCGAAGCGTGGGTAACTACCACTGAATATTTATCTACATATAGTCAACCCTACTTTAATCAATAAGAAACTCCAGTCCGTTATTATTCATCTATTATTTATTAGCCGGGGAACCCGGCTTCTTTCAGGGATTTGATATGAGATTGTGTATTAGATCCCTATCCGCCTTCCATACAAAAAATGCTTCGAATGGTTCACAATGTTCCAGAACATTTCACAACATTTGGGAATGTTCTGGAATGTTCCACAATGATCTGGGATGTTTCCAAACGATTCAGAGATTGTGTGTTAGATCCCTATCCGCCATCCATACAAAAAATGCTTCGAATGGTTCACAATGTTCCAGAACATTTCACAACATTTGGGAATGTTCTGGAATGTTCCACAATGATCTGGGATGTTTCCGAACGATCCAGTTCGTTCCACAACCTTCCAGAATGTTTCGGAATGTTCTGGAATGTTGTGGGATGCTTTCAAATGTTCTGGACTATTCTAGAAATTTCTAGAGGGTGAAACTTAAAGCAATTATATCTCCAAAAGCACGCCCTTCGGGTAAAAACAGGAATCTTCTTAATAGATGGGGAATAGAGATCTACCACATAATGTAACTCCCTTGACCATACCGGGACTCGTTTCTGAGTTTTAGCGGCACGCACATTGTATTTCATACGCTTACATATATAATATGTGTATATTTATTTTTTATTTTTTATAGAGAAACTTCACAAGAGTCCCAATTGCTCCCTTCTGGAGCCAGTGAGACTATGGCATCCCCAATTGGAGTATGTTGTGAGGCTGAAGGTAAGTGGGGAAGGGAAGGAGATGGGGAAGAGGAAGGTGGGAAAGTACCTGGCTATTCAGATCTAGTCACTAAACACGGCTAAAGCCATTATTAAGCAACGTTTCAATTCTGAATAGTGGTCTTACACCAGGGCGATACTGAGAGTATCTTCCACTCTGGATCGTGCCGCAAATATAACATATATTATTTTTATTAGTTAATTGTGAAATAACACAAATTAATCAAACAAAATTTATTTAAATTAATCAAATCGAACCCGCGACCTTCCGAATGGTAGTCAAGTGTCTTACCACTCGACCACGGACGGTCAATATATATATATTGCTTAATAATGACACTCTAACTTGAATAACGGCGTACTTATTTGTATAGTTAGTTTTAATAGTTACATTTTTAAATAATTTTCAAATTTTTCACCTTTTGATTCTCGCTAAAACGCCCGTAACTTATGACAAGCCGCAGTCACCCAGTAACTTACATTTTTGACCAAAAGGTTCAATTCAATACGGTCGGTTAATAAATAGTTCTTATATTTCCTTTTGTATTAAAATGATGTATATGATTTAAGCAGTGTTAGAAAGATCTATCACCATGCTTTGTATTTGCATCTAAAAGCTTACTATATACTTCCAAATAATTTGTAAAATAAATATTCCAAAAAGTATAGTAAAATTCGAAAGATTTTTCATAGTTTTGCGAATAAAGTGGTATTTCTGCAGTGCTTACAAGAAAAAAAAATGGTAAGCGACAAAATGATCGTAAAAAAATGCTCCAATGTTTTGAAATTGATATTCTATTTTTAATTGTATATGGCTCCCGACAGTCAACTCTTAGGTCAGCGGCATCATCAGCAATCGGAAGGTTGAAGGAGCCAAAGCTCACACCAAATACTAAGTTTGGTGAGCGTGCTTTCTGAGTGTCGGGACCTAAAGCCTGGAACGGACTGCCAATGACTTAAGAATGATCACAGACTCGGCGAAATTCAGAGCTAAACTTAAAACTCACCTTTTTAGACAGTCGTACCCATAAACCCAAAAACAAAAACCTTTACATTCACCTTCTCAGCCCGCGTCATAGTAAATAACTAATTGCATAAAAATGTTAACCAATTCTTAATGGTGAGTTATTTGTACATCTAATTTCATTCAAATTCTCCAGTCCTAATGAGTCCCAAATTCTCAAGTCTTTCGAAATAACTTCAATTTATTAACTCCATTTTTGGCAGTAATCTTCTTATGAATGTAATATGAAAAATGATGGTGTAGCAAATGTAAAGTTATGCAATGTCCAGTGTTTTAATATAGTGTCCTCCGCGTGCAAAGTCGTATCTCCTCCAAGCATAAACTTTCTAATTAAAGTGTGTTTATCGGAAGTGACCTGCCACATCCAATTTTTTTTTTTTTTTCACCAGATTTACAGGAACGGGTTTAGTTTTTCCCATAGGAAAAACTAAACCCTTTCATACACTTTTCCATATAAATGATCATCTAGTAAATCCACGTTATGCAAGTGCATTATATAAGTATAATTAATACAAAACAATACAAGAACAACATGTTAATCTACCAAACTATTAAATGGGAATATAATTCACCGTCTCCAGATATTTTCATATCAGAGGGTTCGGCTCTGTGGAATTCCTAATTTGACCGATAAATCCTACTGATCCCTCAATATAAATATTTAAAAAATCTTTCGTAATTCTACATGTATTTAAAATGACTGATTTTTGCATTTTTATATACAAATTCTTTGACAAATCTAATATGCCTAAATTTTTAATAAGAGAGCTAGGTATAATGCCAGTAGCCGAAATAACAAAAGGTAATATTTTTATAGTCTGAGAATGCCAAATTCTTTTAATTTCATTTCCTAAATCTGTATACTTTCTTATTTTTTCAGAAACAGATTTTTGAATATTACAGGAATTTGGAATAGCTACATCAATAATATATGTTATTTTTTTAATTTTGTCATGTAAAAATATATCAGGTCTATTATGACCAATTGGTCTGTCTGTTAGTATAGTTTTATCATAGTAAATTTTAAAGAAATTATTTTCTAAAAATGAATTTGGTTCGTATTCATAATATGGTACTATATTATGACAGTCAATCAAGTTATGTTTAATTACCAAACTTTGGTGAATTATTTTTAAAACCTGATTGTGCCTAAATGTATACTCAGACGGCGCTAATATAGAACATCCTGATATAATGTGTTCTATAGTTTCCGGAAAAGCCATACATTTTCTACATAAATCATCTATTTGATTTGGATCTTTGATTATATGCTTCCTATAATTTTTGGTATTAATTACTATTGAATTGCAAGCATAAAACCTTCTATTTCTGCGCTCAACTCTCCAATACTCAACCATTTGTTTGACGAAAGTTTGTCAACATACGTTTGGTTGAGATAATTGAAGTGTTTTGCGTGAATAATTTTATTTGACCAGGAATCTAATAATTCCTGGTTGGTATTTATAAAAATGTTGGCATTCTCGTCGTATAAATTTAAAGGTGAAATATTTCTGTCTGCCTTGCAAATTATTTTATGCAGCTCTGAGCTATTAGCTTTTCTATGAAAAAAATTTCTTAACATTTCTACCTGATTTTGTTTTAAAGAAGTTATTTTGACTATACCTCTACCTCCTAAATTTCTAGGTAAATTAATTAGTTCTATAGCTGAATTTGGATGATGACAATTAAACTTTGTTAACGTAGTTCTAATTAATCGTTCTAAGCTATCTAAATCTGTATTAGACCATTTAATTATACCAAATGAGTACGTTAATAGAGGTATTGCCCAACTATTTATTGCCTTTACTAAATTTTTAGCAGATAGATTGCATTTTAAAATTTTTCTTATCCTAGTTTGAAATTTAATCCTAATATCATTTTTAATACTAGTATGATCTAATCTATTCGATTGCGGGTATCCTAAGTATTTATAAACCTCATCCCCTTTCATACTTTTAATTTTGAAATTTCTAAATATACCCTCATCTCCATCTATAATTTTGCCTTTCTCTATATGGATCGTTCTACATTTATCTAGACCAAAAGTCATTTTAATATCATCTGAAAAAATTTTAACTACCTTAATCATTTTCTCTAAATTTGATTCAGAATTTGAAAATAATTTTATATCATCCATATATAATAGATGCGAAATTGTACTACTCTCTCCTGTATTTCCCTTAATTTTTATTCCAAACTTGCTTTTTATTAACATTTTGGATAGAGGATTTAATGCTAAGCAAAACCAAAGAGGACTCAACGAGTCTCCTTGAAAAATTCCTCTTTTTATTGAAATGCCCGGTACTACTATTTTCTTACCCTTTAAATTGATAAATAAATCTGTATTCCAAAATGACATATATTTATTACTATTATTATTATGGCTGTTTATAATGTTAAAATCTGAAATTCGTTTTAGCATACATTCAAAAACAGCGGTCAGTTTCACAAATTTCTGAAAACAAAACATACACATTTTCATACAATTTACTCGTGAATGATGAGGGCGTGCGATGATGTTTTATTTACTTAACGGCGTTTTATAACCTCTACGTATAATATTATAAAATGAAGCGTTTGTTGTTCTAAATATTTTTTCCGGCTTAGTTCAAAATTTTTAATGGTATTATAGACAGTTCCGATTTAATTAACCTCTTTGAATTTCATATACCCACAAGAGCTACTCGATCTAAATGCAACAACACATGCATAAAATTAGTAATATATACTGTTTAGATGTTGCGGATCTTTTTAACTGCACGGAAGGTAGGTACAAGATGGCTATGCTGTCATGTCTTTTCAATCAATATTAAAGGATTTCTTTAAATTTGTATTACATGTATCTCTTGCTTGTACCACAATGAATTGTCATTCTTTTTTATATTTTCTGTGATATGTAACCGTTGTTTATGGTATGGTATGGTATGGTATAAATGAAAATACATATTTTTTAAGCCATAATATTTTTTTTAACTGTGATCCTACAGGAACATGGACGTTTTTTTTGTCAGTATTCTCCTCAACGTGTGAAGATATTTTTGTTGTTATTTATGTATATTTATAATGACAATTACAGTGGAACTTTGTCTACTTGACTTTATTAACACGAACACGAAAATGGACTTCGCCACCTCGGTGTCTTCATCACGACACGTGACGAAGATTTTCCGAGAAGATGTTCCATTCGAAAATGTGATTTATCAATGAAAAAAATCGCTTTGACTGATGGATCGAGAGGAAAACTGAGTGTGGGATGGTTGGAGAGTTGGGTTATAAAGAGGAGTTTGACAGGAGGTCAGGAATGACAGATTTCGTAAAAATATATGAACTACAAGGAAAACGTAGTATGAATGTCGGGCCCTCAATATTTGTCGCACAGTGCAGAAATTATAAATGAAGACCTTTCAAAACTCTTAACTTAAAGCCTTATTTTTTTCCGTAATAAATTTTCATAACAACAGCCCTTTATAACTATCTGAAACCGAAATGTAGATTTTAGATGAATAAGATAAAATATACAAAAAAAATATATATGAAATAAAATTTACAAGAAATCAATTTATTTATTTAAATATTTACAATTTTGGGAAGCGGATGTGGGTACCACCGCACGGGAAATATTTATTGGATAACCAACACCCCTGCCAAGGTCACCCTGAGCCGTTCGGTGTCTCAGCAGGGGTGCCCGCGATCATGCTGTTATATTCGCCTAGGTGTTGGCAGCGGACGCTGTTTTAACGCTTACAAAAATGATACGATTTCCAAGCCTGGAGCTCTAGCACAGTGAAATTGATAATTTTACAGTTTCGGAATGATTAACTTGATTAACGATGATTTTATATCGATGAAAGCTGAAACGATATTGAAAGAAAATAAATAAGAAATCGATAAACTCGTACGCTTGCAACACTGGAGTTAATTCTATAAGTTGACACTCCGAAATGTCAAACGCCGAAAATTTACGTTAAAATATTAATAAAATGGCAATGTTCAATTGAAATACTAATGAAAATGTGCATTGGCAGTCCGCATTTACTTTGTGACACTAAATGGGATTTAATGAGATAATGAGGTCTTTGGTCATACTTCAACCACGTTCATTTCTCATAGTTCATCTTGGTTCGAAATTGGTCGCGTCTTAGTTGAATTATTTAAGACTTATAGATCGCGTATGCGACTTCTTTTAATTCTAAGAGCTTCGTTAGTTGAATTTCGTTCATTGTCCAATTAAATGCGTATTCTGAGAGTTAACCGAAACGAATCTGATAATATGGAAGCCGGGTTAAAATTTATTAATCGTCGGTCTGAATATCCCTTACCAATTGTTGACCGTTCTCGCAAATTTTGATAACTGACCGTAGATGACAGATTTAATCAATATCCTATTGATGTAAGGTTTATCGGTCATCCATGGTAGACCTCCTGGTAACACCTTCCATCATGGATGGTTCTACGCGATGTGGAACAGAAATCCATAAACAAGCATTAATGTAATATCTACCATAATGTCGGTTTTACATGTGAATTCTGCCTACATCACAATATTGCGTATGGGTCTAAACACGTAGAAAGCGTGTTTCGTATTTCGGACTACCCGCGCACAGCGCCCGAGCGCGCCGGCGGTATTTTGTACCGAGTTGCGGACATCTGAATCTGGCTTCACTGTGTGCGCTTTAGTACGTTTACATACAAAAATTCTTGTCGGCCGTCGGCTGCCCATGCGCCGACTGCTTTATCCGCGTTCTACGTGTTTCGACCCTATGATATGAAAGCCAGTGTTTGACGTTAGCAGTGTGATGATTGTATTCAGTCGGTGTTATTTAGGAACATAAAGATAAAACCGCATTTCGTTGGCACAATAAAATAGACGTTTTGTACGCCATTTTCATTTAGGTTCTGCCAGTAGGTAATCACTGTTATTACTGTTGGCGATGAGGAACATGGTAACACCGACATTTTTACAACCTATATAGTTGTTTTTAGTGGGAACCGTAAAAAAATCGATATTACGGTAAATTAATACTCAAAATTTTAAAAACCTTTATGTAAGGTTTTCTGTACAGGCGGTCAAATAAAAAATTAAAAATTAGTTATTTCACAGATATCCTCAATAGTGTCCTGATAAATCAGAACGAATTCAATGAAGCACCTCCTTTGAAAAGTCATTAAAAGTTATGAAAAAAATATATTTAAAAAATTGGTTCAATAGGTTACGTTAGGTTAGGATATGGTTAACTTTTCTTCTTTTTTTTCAAAGCTTTTAATAACTTTTCAATGAGGTATTGAGTTTGGTTGATTTTCACTAATCGTGGAACCATCCACAATATCCACACATAGAGTCTGTTCTGACTATCTTGGTACGAGAACACAAGATAGCAAATGGATGGCAGCAGGATAACAATCACTTCCATTCTTCTCAAACAATTTATTTTAATACAGCAAATGCAAATCCAAAGGGGTCTATTTTCCTTCTGGTGGCGTGAACTACACGATCACAAAACTGTTAAAAGAAGAAAGGTCTAGTTTCCTTTAATCTTTCTTCTAATTCTTCTTTCCTTTAATTCTCTCAGTTCGAATCTTAAGTTAACACTAATATAAAAAATTATAAGTATCTCATTTTATAGCTAAAACATACAATACAATTGGAAAGTAGGCAGTCCGCACAGAATTCAAAGTAACAAAAAATAAAAAAAAGGTCGGCCAAATTGGCGCTTCAAAAATATGCTCCTTAAAACTAAATCCAAATAGAAAAAGGTTTAACAAAGGAATAAAAAATATTTTGTACTGTCGGTAGGAACTTAACCCTAATTTCACAAATCTTAAAATGCCCGTTATGTCATAAAGGCCGACGATGAACCACGATCAATGCTATTTTACAAATAATAAAACTATTATACTTAAAGGACTTTAAATTGCATCTTAGTAATAACAAAACATTTTTACAAAACTCTTTTACGAGCAGTGTTTCTAATGTGCACCCTTGACTGATTCATAACGCCTACACGGAGAAAAAATTTATTCTAAAATACGATCATTTTATTCGTAAAAACGATTAAAAACGGGACTGAAGTTCTTACGAACAAATTAACAGGGTTTCAATGTTTATTGGCGGGAACATGTAAGAATAAACATTGAAACACTGTTAATTTGTTCGTAAGAACTTCAGTCCCGTTTTAAATCGTTTTTAGGAATAAAATGGTCGTATTTTAGAATAACATTTTTCTCCGTGTATACTGTCCTTCTAGGCAAGCTGTAATAAAAATGTACATTGATAACAGCTTCTAAGGACAAAAGACTTTTAAAAAACAAATAAAAATAATATTGTACAATTTTTGGAAGGCAATAAATCTATACAATAATAGGCCATAAAATACTAGTTACTTCTTGCGTCAGGGCTGAAAGACCTGATGTGAACATGTGTGATAATACTAACAGATATTATACGAGAAATTCTTATGATTAAACATTGAAATCGGCTATCGCATTCTGGAATGAACAGACACAGTAAGTAGAGACAAGTAATCAATTTGGGAGGCGGGAATGGGTACCGCCGCCCCAGGAACCATTTATTGGATAACCAACACCTCTGCCATAGGTCACCCCAAGTGGTTCGCTACGTTTGGTGACTTAGCAGGGGTGCCCGGGTTTATGGGGTGAGGTTTGTCTAAGTCTTGGCAGCGGATGATCTGGACACACTGAACTCCAGATTCCTATCCAACCCTTATACCCTTTTCCTTCCCGGGAAATTATTTTACTCAGGGCCTCCTGTGTGGAGCTAATGTAAAAAAAAAAAAAATCGCTTAATAAATAATTTTCCAGGACTCAACGCAGAATTTTTAGAAAACTTTTTGAACTATAGACAGCTAAATCGGATTGAATTAAATTATTTATTGAATTATTAGATGTACCGTACAAATCGTAAGTTTTATTGCTAAGGCGTCGAAGATTATAGTTTTGCGTGGTTGAAAAGTGGTTAAATCTTTATAATGCTACTAGACTATATTCCCATAGAACACGCTACGATCAGCCTATCCTCTCCAAACCACACAAATGAGGAAGAATATCGACCACAATGGCTCTCCTTGCTTTGAATATAATAATTTGTTAACAAATTAACCATCACTACATATTTCCACAAGAGTTTCCAGAGAGGAAGAAACCCAACAAAACTGTAAAACTGAATACTCTTATACCTACAACCACTTTTTTGGATTGTCTACAAACTAGTCTGTTATTTCAACCAAGTAAATCAACTAATTTATTTATAATATTTCCCTCACATCTCGAATTTTTGCGACGTACATGTTTCTGACACTTTGCTTTTCTATTTTTTTTTTTTTTTTTACATTAGGTCCACACAGGAGGCCCTGAGGAAAATAATTTCCCTCAGGGCCTATGTCACCTTTGGGGATGCTGTGTGGAGGGTATTTTTAAGGAAAGGAAGGAGAGGAAGTTCTGGGAAGGAAAAAGGTATGAGGGTTGGGTAGGAATCTGGGGTTCAATGTGTCTAGACCTAGACAATGAACCCCATGAACCCGGGCACCCCTGCTAAGTCACCAAACGTAGCGAACCACTTGGGGTGACCTATGGCAGAGGTGTTGGTTATCCAATAAATGGTTCCCGGGGCGGCGGTACCCATTCCCGCCTCCCAAATCTATTTATCATAATTTAAAAAAATCTCACAGTGCTGCTAGTTAAGTTGTTTTCTGATTTATTATACTTGCGAATTCACCGATTCCAAAAGCAAATAAAATGTGGAGTTGAAATCCTGATTGATTCCGAGAACACAAAACAACGGTACATTGAACTCAAGATCTGTAAGTGTTTATAATTTCATCAGTATTCCGTAATACCGCTAATGCTATTTAGAATCTTCGAGAGAGTTTATTTGAATAAGCCTGGAAACGAAGTTTTCGAAAGTATTTTCATACGGCAGGGAATATCGAATATTTAAATAACATCTAAAAGCTTCACTTGGATTTTCACCAAATACGAAATTGTTAAAAGTCTGTAAGTTTTATCAAGCGTTCCATTTCAATGGTATCTTCGGTTACAGAACTAGAGCGAAACGGAATAATTCAATCATCCAATATTTTTACAAACATGTGCACTATTGATTGTTCAGAATAGTGTGGTATCTAAATGGAGGATTTGCACAATATTTTGTGCATAGAAAACGGCTGGGAAAAGTGTTGTTTTTACCTATTACGTTTCCAGCATATATAAGAGAATGTGCGGATCGATTACTCGAGGGAAAAAATAGACAGTTGAAAGAACCTGTAAACGGATCAAACCCAAAAGAGCCAGGCAATTCAGAATGGATGTAAACACTTTGAAAGAGCTAGTAGGATTTTTAACAGGATACTGCCATCTCAAGAAGCACATTCAAGTATTGAGAGCGGAAAGTATCCGGTTTTAAAAAAATTTAACAGGGGATCATGCAATCATAAATACGGAGATTCGCAAAGAATGCAAGGCTGATGAGCATGGATGCATATGTTAGCATGTAGAGTGAAATAATGAAGAAAGGCGAATATATGACGTGATTGTGAAAGGTAGAAGAAGTCGAGAACACCCGAGGAAGACATGGCACCAGTGAACGAAATACTTGAGTTGGGCCAAGTCAACAGTCAGAATAATAAAAGAGTATGGGTGAGACGATATACGAATGTGAATTAGGTCAAGAGTGTGTGCCAAAACCGAGTTGTTTGGCAAAAGGAAAACGGCGTGATGGTAAGTTAGTTAGTTGAAATGAAGAAAAGCTGATGATGCAAGAACAACGGCCAGTGACACCCCTAATGAACATCATGGAAGTAAATGGTCTATCGTCAACTAGGTATAATAATAATAGATATATGACAATGGCTATGTAAGTCTATATAAGTACTAACGAGCCCTGTGTGTTTATATATATCCTTGTTAAGCCTATTAGGAATTTGCATTCTATGTATGTATTTATTATTATGTATTACATTAAGAAATATTCTCAAGTTTAATAGTCTATTACGCACTGGCCCAATCATTAATTCCATATGGAATCATTGGATGGGGAAGTGCAAACAAAAAATTGTAATTCCTGTACAGGTGGTAAAAACCTAATTTTTTTTTTTTTTAAAGACAGACAAACCTTCCCGGGTTACGAATAACCCAACAACATTTGAAAATCTCCTACTACCACCACACTAAGCGGAAGATATTGCTTGTGTTGTGATGGAGGACTTAGCCAGCCGAGGGATCGAACACGGAACGCCTGGGTGGGAGCCAAACGCGATGCCCACACAACCACTGACCGGTCAATTATTAAAGTAATTTTGAAAAAACAACCAACATTCCCTTCAGCAACATTGTTCAAAATTTTCGAAGTACCAAAAATGTAAGACCTCCATAAAAAAAGATTCAGTATTACAAAAATTCAAAGATTTTAATAAAAGAACAATTAAATTTATCTCATCATTAGCGCATAAACATACCATCCAAATTCCTCTATTTTCAACACAACACATGCACAATAGTTATATTTTCAAGGGCATAAAATATGTTAATAGTCTTCCCGAAGAAGTAAAAGAAATAACAGATTTGGTATCTTTTAAGAAAAATATCAAATTATTCTTAAAAAATAAAAGTAACATCCCCAATCAAAATGCTGTATATAATAATATAATTATCAAAATGCTGCATAACGTGGATTTACTAGATGATCATTTATATGGAAAAGTGTATGAAAGGGTTTAGTTTTTCCTATGGGAAAAACTAAACCCGTTCCTGTAAATCTGGTGAAATAATAAAATATTGCATGCCATATTATAATTTTTAACGTTACAACATCCTAGTACTTAAGATTATATTTATTGTATACTCTGTTATATAATTATGAAATTACTCCTACACCAAGCTCAAGAGCTAGTTCTCTTAATTGGCATAGAAATCCTTGAAAATGTGTGTTCCGCTATTTTTTTTTTGCCGTAGTATTATATGCATTACTGTAACAATGTTATAATTTGAAAAAAAAAATATTTAACAAGTAATAATAAGAGAGCAACTCGTTCCAAAGTTCTGTTTAAATGCAACAACACCAGGACTGAGTATTCCAAAAACTCACTTGTACCTAGGTTGCATGCAGTTAGTAATAGATACGCAGATGTGGCGGATATATTTAACTGCACGGAAAGTAGGTACAAGAGGGCTATGCTATCATATATTTTCAACCAATATTAATTTAATCTAAGTTTACCTTATTTGTACTATAAAATTTGTTTGTACTTGTATCTCTTGCTCATATCTCGTATGTCATTTCACAATCAAATGCCACAATCAATTGTCATTCTCTTTTTTGTTTTTAATTATTCCTAATATATGCTTTTGGTTTTTAATGTGAAATGTAAATATTGTTTATGGTATGTTTATACCGTTGAAATTAAATAAATAAATAAATAATGCTGATCATAATATTAATTCCGTGGCATTCTCTGAGTAATCACTCCAATGTGTCTATCAGTCGGTAGACACAGGAAATACCGTAAATATTTGATATTCGCCACATGATAATGAGTAAGCCCCATGTTTCCCTCTTCTAAAGAGTAACTTAAAAAGCTGGATTATACTCCTATATAGTTTGAAAAAGCTAAATCTAATATGCTATTGTTTCTTTTATGTATAAAAGTATGTTGGTGTAAGTTTAGAAAGATGTTTAAAATTTTACGTGCATGATCGTTTTCACTTTCATTTGTGATTAGACCATAGTCATTTGCCTTGCATGTTAGGTTTGGTAAGTTATGATCCCCAAGAATAACAATTTTGGAATGAGGATAATTTGATGAAAATGTTTTTAAAAGATGCAACTTATCGGTCACTCAGGCTATTTTCTTGAAAGCTAATTTTTTTAAAATTTCTATCAATCTCAGCAAAGAAGTTATTTCTCGGATTTGAGTTGGAAAGTAGCGTCATTACTACATTATATATTACATTATAATTTAAATTGAATTAGTAGATATGAAGTATGAGCAATTAAAAATCTTCTTACACGTTTTATAAAATACATTGCGAGCAAACGAAATTCATTTCTAAAAGCAAATACAAAAATTTATTTAGTTTATATAAACCTTTAGAAAGTAGCCGTATGATATAAACTGGCAGATTTACCGCGCCAGGCCTCGGGCATATTTTGACAGATGGTCAAAATATTTCCGTTTCGCAATAAAGTCCAAATAAATGGAAAATTTCTTACGTATCTGAAAACTAAAACCTGATTTAGGAAGGCTCAAATACGGTTTCAAATTTTATAATTGGAAATAGGCATGTACACATATTAATTACAAAATATAAAAATTTTGAATGCAAACATAAAAAAGATTTAAAAATGGCTAACCGTACGATTTTTCTATCTAAAATTACTGATTGAAAAAAAAACAAAAACATATTTTATTAGACAAATGTACTATAAACGTTATTGTTACCGCTGTCGGAAACTTTGGTTTCAAAAACATTTAAAATTATTGTGTTGTTAACTTTAGTTTTAAATATAAAGCGTGGTATTTTTTTTTCTTTCTAACATCGTTTGGATCATATTTCTCACCATGATAGTAAGGATTTCTATGAATCCTATATGATTTGTTTCCAGAAGCGAACAAATTAGTTTGAGAGGTGATCCTCATTTTCTCGTTTAATTTTGACATGTAACTAGGACACACGCATGCAAGGACACAAAATTACTGTATTTAATACACTCCTTTGATAAAATAGCTGTAGGTGTGGTAAAACAGCGGGTGACATAAAACACGCGAGTGTTTATACCGTACAGTGAGCTCCTTCAATTTATTAACAATTCCGCGTCTATTTATGTGACGTTGATAACAATTAGGGATAATTTTGGTAAGTTCGTTTTGCGCACAGGAAATGGTGAGGGGCAGACTAAACACTAAATTCTAAACACCAAATACTAAATAGGCTGAATTCTCGCGTCTAGCGGAGCCGCCACGAGCGCGGTGTAATGAGGTGCGTAGTAAGTTACGGAAATTATTCACAGGGAAAGGAACATGATTAATAATCCTGTAACGATGCTGTTTATTAAGGGAATTTTATAAAGTAACTAGCTCAAATACCGGGCGTTGCCCATTCTTTGCATAATTCTTTAAAATATATAAAAACAGTTTTTTGTCTATTATTTGAAAGTCCTCAGGGCCTATGTCATGTTTGGGGATGCTATGTGGAGGGCATTTTTAGGAACGAATGAGAGAAATTTCTGGGAATTAAGTAGCTGAAGTCACGGGCGTGGCCAACGTTGGGCGTTGTTTTTGCCCAGTTTTTAGAAATTAGATGCAGACAGTTTTTTTTCTATTATTTTGAAAGTCAAGTCTTTTTAAAAAAAAAAAATTACATTAGCTCCTCGTAGGAGGCTCTGAGGAAAATAATTCCCCCCAGTGCCTATGTCATCTTTGGGAATGCTATGTGGAGGGATTTTTCAGGAAAGGAAGGAGAAGAGTTTCCTGTAAAGAAAAAGGTGTAAGGGGTGAGCAGGAATCGGGGTGTTCAGGAAGAACAGAAACATGAATCTATCCCTCCCACTGCGGTGCAAAACAATCAAAAATATCTCCTTCAGTCTCTCCTGAATCGGCCTGCCGCGCATCCACGGCCAATATACGGAAAAACCTCACCCCGTTATCCTCTGCTAATTTACCAAACGTGGCTAATTATTTGGGGTGACCTCCTCACAAATCTTCTAGAAATTTAAAAATTTTGCTTTAAGGGTTGGGAAAAAAACAGGTGGTGATCTTTCTCTTGTTTTGAAGGTTAAGTGTGAAATTTTTCAACAATATTGGAATAAAAGTGTAGACTTGTATAAAATACAGACGGTCTTCTTTTAAATCCATTTTTTCGTGGATATTATTCAAAATTTTGTGATTTAGCAACAACACAGCTTTCACCAACAAATTTATTGAAGATTTTATCGCTTTTTCATCAATTAAAAAATATAGCGTCTTGCTTTCTGTTCTGATAGCCAAGTGAATATTTCAAAGCTGAACAACTCAAATTAAAAAAGTCTACCACATGAAAATAATAAACCTAAATAAAAAATAATAAAATAACCAAGAAGGCAGAGCAAGCTAGAAAACAGAATTGAACTGAGTAGCGATTTCAGTTAAATTGACGACAGCTGCTTGTTTGGGTTTTTTTTCATAACAACTGCAAAAGTTTTTTATTAATTACAACTCGACTGCTTTTTAAAATATTCTACTACATGTATTAAAAAATGAATATTCAGAAATAAAGCTACTAGACCAATTTTAATATACTTTACAGTTATACTTTACACTAATACTTACACTCTTAATAAAACTGTAGATTTGTCTAAATAAAACCACGCTGCCCGGGAGACTCTTCTTTATCTAAATCTTTAGATAGATACATAGGTAGTTGGAAAGAAAAAATACAATTGACCTCAACCAAAACGTCAACTCTCAGAAATACTCCTAAATTTTGGGTTTCGAAAATCGATGGTATTGTTTTGTCAGAGTGTTCAGATCAAAATGAAACTGGCACAAATGAAAAAATCCTGTCATGTCGCATTTCCACATCGCTTTAAAATGTGTTTGTATTGTCTCAGGGATGACCATCATTTATCACAGCCTCCGTAGAACCGACAATATACCCAACAGTATAACACTATATAGTACCGTAGTTGCTGGACTCAATCCGTGAGCGGAGCCCTATAAATCATAGGGCACGCGCACAATACAAACTGGACCTCAAATAATACATAATGTATACATTTATACATTGCCAAGTGTTTTGGGGATGGTAGGAGACGCGCCAGCCTGAAGGATTGGCTGGAGTGTTGTTTACCGCAGTGTTTCTGGAGTGTGATGGAAATGGCAATGTCATGTTCTTTCAAAGGCAGCGATGTCAACAGGAACATAATAAAATTGTTTTGTAAGAAGTTTTTAAGTTATTGGTAAAAAATTCTTAAATTTGTTTTTGTAGCAACAATATTTTGTTTCTTAAACATAATTTTTTTCTTGATAAAATGGACACATTTAAATAATCTCATTATTTCACTTGCTGAGGGTTGGTTTGTACTATGTCCATTTTTATTTTTAAGATGATCCACTAGTCCTTGACTCATTCGGAATCTGGGCGTTTACCAATAAAAACCCCAATCTCTAGCAAACAACAGTGTTTTGTTATTCCGCAAGTATATTTTTAAAGATCGAAGCGCCGCGTAGACTAAGGCATGTCCGTTGGCCCCGGGCTCTGGGCGTAGACTGAGCGACAAGCTAAAATCCTTCTGTACATGACAGAAGGGTGAAATTCACAGTTACAAATTCGTTGGGTACCGCCTATTTTTATTCACTGAGAAGAAACGTCGCCAAAATGCACGTTTTATTTTATTTTGTGAATTTCAGATACAAATATTAAAATGTTTTCCAATCACTCTATAAAAAACTTAATTAGCTACATTATTCAATAAAACAACACTAGAAAAAGGATTTGTAAGTAGGAGATTTTTCACTTTTAACCATTTTTTATTGGTCAGACGCATAATTTTTTTCTAAGCTTATTAAAAAGCTTATCAAAAAAATACTCGATCACTTTAAAGGCCAAGATGTGTTCTACTCACAGTATTTAATTGAAGCATCTATATTATTTCTAAGCGATCAAATTTTCAAAACTAAAACACAAGATTATCACACACAAAAAAACAAATTTTCAGCGGGAACTTACATTTTGAACATCACTTTTTGTTCTATCTCAATAGTAATTACAAAACAATGAGGGTTGGAGTGCACTATATCCATTGGCCGATACTATTTTTTTACTCGTATTTATTAAAACTTTATGTACATGTTTGTAAAAAATACTGATGTTTGATTAATCTATACATTTTATTTATTCATACGACAATACTAAATTTTCTAATTTCTAATGAAGAATTTTTAATATTCTCAGGGCCTCCTGTGTAGACCTAATGTTAAAAAAAAAATTTGCGAAACACTCGAGGTGACCTATGGTAGCGACACTCTTGGGGTGACCTATGGTAGCGAAACACTTGGGGTGACCTATGGTGGGGGTGTTGGTTATTTAATAAATGGTTCGCGGAGCGGCGGTATCCAAACCTTCCTCCCAAATTTAGAATTAACTAAGGATGAGATATTTCTAATTACAAAAATAATATTAAAGTTCTGATATTGATATCAATGATGAAATAATAATTGAACTTGAATAGAAATTTCTCAGAACTGTAATTTCAACTTCAAATTTCGATAGAATCGTGCAAATTCTATAAAACAACCCGTCTTCAGTAACCTACCTCTATTCTACCGGAAATTGAAAAAAAACCGACAATATAATTGAACGCGATAATATCGAAAACCAACGCGCAGTTCGGTGTCGTAACAAAAATATCGTGACTGTATCATCAGAATTGATCATAATTTTATCAACACATAAATAATATATTTATTAAAAAGAAAAGTCGAATGAATCATCAAACAATACAAATCGATTTTATATCTAACAAGTGGTACAAGACCCACCATTGAATACAAATGGAAATGCGCATTTCTATTTAAAATATTGCGGCATTCAAATTGGTTTCAAACATCCTGATAAAAAGGCATAGATACGCGTACCTGTAAAATAAAATTTCATTTCGTTATAACATCATCAAGTATAAAACGATGTTTTAGAAATAAGTTCATATAAACACTGAATAAATATTGGTTTTACCTAATGTAAATTTTACATAGAGGTAGGTACTATGGTGATTATATTAAACGAACACGGTAACACTTTTTTCGTTGTTTGTTTTTGGGGTGTTATGCCGTGTTGCGCTACCTCCTTCTTTAGCCGACGTTTTGGACAGCGTTGAAGTGTCCATCATCAGGGCAGATCCGGCAGATCCGGCAGATCCGGCAGATCGGGCAGATCCGACGATGTGTAAGTTTGATACACATCTAATAATTGAAGTCAGAAATGGTTTGCAACAAAGCTTTGAGAGTGCTGGGATTTGTGCTAAGCAACTCCTGGTATTTTTGCAGCTCTTCTGCGATTAGTATACTGTACTGACTATTTTTTTATTTTTTATTATTTTTAAATTGACTTTTTTTAATATTGACTATACTATAGCATAGTAGTATTTTTTAAATCGGCTCAATACTATGGAAACCAGTGAATTTTGCTTACTTTCTAATGGTAGAGAAAATACCAAAGAAGTT
Source organism: Limnephilus auricula (assembly GCA_951813805.1). Classification (NCBI taxonomy): domain Eukaryota; kingdom Metazoa; phylum Arthropoda; class Insecta; order Trichoptera; family Limnephilidae; genus Limnephilus; species Limnephilus auricula. The sequence continues at coordinate 43,441,198 of OX638389.1, read as the reverse complement.
TCTGAGATATTTATGTATTAGAGAATTGAATGTTATCTCTGGTTTTATTCATCAGACTTTCTGTCCGGTATGTTGGGTATTAATAGCCTCGCCGATAGAAGGAACACTGCTTTGTTGATAATAGCGTGTAATTTTCAGAATTAATTGTCGGGAACGACAGAATTTTTTTGTCGTTCCCGACAGCTTCGACAGCTCCCGACAAGAGCTCACAGGCACAGGACTTGGGTTGTTCCGAGATGCAGAACTAACCCACCATTAGTAATTCCGCTCGGAAAAATTGTCCCGTGACGTTCGTTTAATTTTATTTGATTAATTTGTGATATTTCACAAGTGTGACCGGTCAGTGGTTGTGCGGGCATCGCGTTTGGATCCCACCCAGGCGTTCCGCGTTCGATTCCTCGGCTGGCTATGTCCTCCATCACAACACAAGCAACATCTTCCGCTTAGTGTGGTGGTAGTAGGATATTTTCAAATGTTGTTGGGTTATTCGTAACCCGGGAATGTTTGTGTTTCTTTTTAAATATTAAAAAAATATATATATTAATTAATAAAAAAATAATATATATTATATTTGCGACACGTTCAAAATGGAAGATACTCTCAGTATCGCCTTGGTGTAAGGTCACCAATCAGAATTGAAGCGTTGCTTGAAATGGCTTTAGCCGTATTTGACCAGTTCTGAATAGCCAGGTACTTTCCTACCTTCTTCTTTCCTATCTCATTTCTCTCCTAACTACCTTCATCCTCACAGCTTATCCCAATTGGGGATGACATAGTCTCACTGGCTCCAGACGGGAGCAGTTGGGACTCTTGTGCGGTATTCATATTAAAAAAAAAACTCAATCTTCACATCTGCCCTGATGATGGACATTGTAGCGCTGTCTGAAATTAAAAGCTTTAGAAAAGATGGAAACGCTTCACTGCCTACTAACCTAAAAATTAATACAATAATTTGGCACCATTTATATTTCAAAACGACGTTTTCGCATCGCTCTTTACCTCCCCAATAGTAAATTTAAATAACGTCGTAAGCAAATACCAACTGTACGTTATCGTATTAAGCAACTTACATAAGTGGAACGCCGTATAATAATAAAATTATAATCTCGTAAGAAAGTTACAAGCGAAACACAAAGTTTTGTCATATTAAATAAAGTTCGTGAAAAGGAAATATTCGGTTTAGTTGGCGAAGAGAGTGGCGCGGGTAACTCCGGGAGATTACGGGGTTTACATATTACGATATTAAGCAAGGTGTACTTGCTCTGCGTAAGGGAGTGCTCATAATTCAACCCGTGTCACTCCGGGACTGTTTACGCAAGCAGTATGTTAATAATGCATTGTTGTCGACTCTAAATTATACAACTTCAAATCTGAATATGCTATTTTTACAAGACATAAAATATTTTATATAGTTAATGTTAATCCTCGTAATAGGGTAGTTCCACGTTTATTGTATTGCTTAAAAAATTATGCAAAAAAAATTATGATTATTATGTCTTTTTTATTTTATTTTTATGTTGACGAATAAATTTTCTAAATCGATTCTAAGAGTCCCATTTTTGTAATACCGCCAAAACGATATTTTTATCGTGCTTTACCGACATTGTTTTAAAGTTACTACTTTCAGAAAAAGTTCTGACAGTAGTAACTTTGTTGTTTGTTGACGTGCGTATTTGGCGCCGTTGCCAACCACGGGCCGTTTTGGTTTTGTTGGCTTTTGATAGTTTTTAAAATGAATAAATTTTAATGAAAACATAAACAACAAACATTTTTAGTAGGATGATTAAAATCAGAAAAATGATCTTTAAATATTCCTTACATTTTCAACAGAATCCCAACAGAATATCCAAAAAATATAGAGGTTCGTTGAGATTACTTGTTGCTTTATTTGGTGTATCGTAAAGTATTCAAATAATATTTAACTGAACCAGACGTCTTAACTCCAGTAGGCGGTAAGTTACTCTGTTTCTGGGGATCGCCAGTGTTATATAAGTACCGACGAATGGTCTGCTAGACCACCGTAGTTTTAGTATTAAAAATTGCTGTATTTGTTTGTATTTTTCTAAAAAAATTACTTCTAAATATTGTTTATATATCTATTATTGTTTAAGTTAAATAAGATATAAAGATTAATACACTTATTTATAATTATAAGCTATAACATCACAGACGTCGATTTTTGGATAAAAAAACTGAACTTTTACCTTAAAAGCGATTGACTAGCAGCCGAGAATAAAAGTTTAAAAATGCTTGCAACTGTATAGGGAGTTTCCAATGAGAAAGATCGATTATTCCCTGTATCAAATTTATAAATAAAAAAGTTAATATTGATTTATTTCATTCAAAACTTGCTTTAATATATACCTACATTCAAGTAAGCAATAAAAATGCTCAAAACGCAAGATGTTAAATTATTAAATTAGTGTACTTCAATAATCAGCAGTTTTACGAAAAACCACAAGGCATCAAGTTGTAGGAATTATCAAATATTACAAAGATGGTTTGAACACAGGCTTCCCGTATTGAAGGCACTCATGTTTCATGAAAGTGTCACATTTGAAAGCAATCTTGCGTTTTAATTTTGAGAGATACATATGACAGAGTTTTATAGGTTGTTAACCCTCCATTTCATTTTCTTCCCTTACATTTTCCGGTACATCTGGCCCAAGAACTCTTTTTATCGACGAGCGCAATTCCCTTGGTAGATAGCTCAGAAAACACTAATGTTTTCAATTGAAGTTACCCGTTTCATGTTCGAAGAGCCTGCCTAATTCACTGTAATATTTGACTGAAAATAAAAGACGAAACCCATATAATCTGAAAAAAAGTCATAACCAAAAAAAGTTACATAAATACCGACGCGTGGTCTAACAGTCCACACGCGATCTTATAACAGACATAACTTACCGAAATCGCACACGCCGACACTACACCTTTCCACGAGCGCTGCCGAGCGACTACTCGAAGGGTATAGAGAAGCATAGGGTATACTACTACCCTAACATAGGTAACATGGACTTTTCCAACGGTCTAGGTGTCTGTCAGACGACACGTCGGTATATAAGGGTTAAACAATTTCTTTAATTGCGCGATTAATTGAAAATTAAGTATGATATTATTTCGATGTGTGTGCTAGATTTTCTATTAACATAATCTTTAACCGTTCACCTTAGTGTGATATTACTATTGGAAAGCAAAGCAGCTATCACGTGCAAATATAAATTAGCTGGTTGATTTTTGTTACAATAATAAAACATAATGTTAAGTCATAGTAAGCCATTAAAAATAACAATTTCCTCAGTATTAACATCTGATCACCATCAAATAAAATAATTACGATTTACCTTACATTATTATTAAATTTGAGGTATGCAATTCTGAGCTAACAATGATAGAGATCTTTAACCAACGGATTTAAGTAATTAAGCCTTCGAAACGAATCCTTCTCGTACATAATTTATGTAAAATTTTGCACTATTTTGATTTCTATTCGCTTAGTTACTAATTGTGAAATTTTATTTTAACAATTATTATAAGCAATAATTATTAGCCTGAAACACTCATCAATATAGAAAGAATCTCCCGAGAAAAGATACATATCGCCGACGGGACTCGAACCCGCACCCTTTTGATTGCCGGTCAAGTGCTCTACCATTAAGCTACAGCGGGTTACCTCCTACCCGCCAAATGATTCAATATGTACCTAGTGTTTCATTAAACAATTACTGCTTATTACATTTTTTCACCTGCAAACAACCAACTTTATTTTTATATGGAAAAGGCATGTAAGTGCTAACTTTCCCACTAGATGGCGTCAAGACATATTATGCCTACATTTGTTGGTGAAATAATTTAACTCGTCAAATATTAATTATTATTTTTTAATTGATAAACTAATGTTTAAGACAAGATTTTTTATGCATAGCACAAAGGGTAAAACACTAGGTATATATTGAATCATTTGGCGGGTAGGAGGTAACCCGCCGTAGCTTAATGGTAGAGCACTTGACCGGCAATCAAAAGGGTACGGGTTCGAGTCCCGTCGGCGATATGTGTCTTTTCTCGGAAGATTCTTTCAATATTGATGAGTGTTTCAGGCCGATAATTATTGCTTGTAATAATTGTTACCCTTTGTGCTATGCATAAAAAATCTTGTCTTAAACATTAGTTTATCAATTAAAAAATAATAATTAAATTTTATTTTGTTTGAAGAGAAGCCAAGATTCTAAATTATTGCAGGAATATCTCAGTTATACATATCGCGCGGTAAGCGCCATGCTGAAAAAAAGACGTGAACGTTTAATCCGGTTTATATCGGAAAAGCCATTTAACATCTCATAAATAACTATTGTAATGTTTGGTTTGAGCTATTCAATGCGCCCATTAGACCTACTGACTAGCTAATAAAACCGAACAACTTGTTATGAATCCCGTTTGACTTTTTTAACGATATTTCACAGCGCTTGGGCCACTGTTTCAACCAGAAAACACGCATCTCCCATTTATCAAGGAATAATTCTTGAAAATTTAAGTTTTATTAAACAAGAAACCATCGTAAATAACAAGTTTGAAAAATAAATACACACAAAAAGACACGAAATTCCGACAATCCCGTTAAATCGATGGTTAACTTAAAGCAAGAAGTTGTACGGGGGGTGGGAGACGCTGAGCCGAGATGCAAACCTTTTTTTATAGAAAATAGCAGTTTTTCTTTATGATTAATTTCCGCCCCAAAAATTCGTGAAGGCGCCCTCGGGGCTTGCTCGAAGTTGAGAATACATTTCGCATAAAAGCTCAGATTATAGAGGCCGTTCTATAAATCACATATTACTGGCATAAAACTCCTCTTTCGGCCTTCATAAGGAGGCGAACGAATAAGAAAGAATTTTTATTATGTAAGAAAATTTATTCATCCGTGTTTGACAAAAAAAAAACCAAAGTTTAAGTATGGGCGGACCATAACTAAAGGAATTTATAACCTCGTATATATTCCCGGGTGAAATTTAACACTTTTACTGTTGTTTAAACCATGGAACAGCAAAGTACTTGTATAATCAGGAGGCCCTTGATTTATGTTACCGCTTATGGTTTCGATAAACAACACGATTTCTCGGTCGCTTGAATTGTAACGTCGGTACTCTCATAAACAACGAATAATATTAGAAGCGATGTTTATCGGACTGTTATGTTTACTAAACGAAAACTGCGTATGTTTAATGTGTGAATATCTTGGCTCGCAACCACTCTTCTGAATTTTCTATTAGAATAATGACAAATAAAATTATAATAAAAGATCCATTAACGTTTTGAGAATGTTAGAAATTTATGAAAATTGAATTCTTGAAAAACCATGATACATCACAAGTCCCAGTTTATTATGTATCACAACCAGAGTTTTGGCGAACAAAGCAACTATCCCCAAAGAAGAATTGCTTGCGTAAAGCATTTTTCACATTTCTTATTCGATGTCAGAAAAGAAAAATCTAGTGAAATTAAAAATAAAGTAATTTTTTCAAAACGTAAACTGTAAGGGGAACGGTTGCGAAGTCCTTTTCGTGCCAAACTTATACTTGGATTTGATCAACTACAAAATTATTTTTTTTTATCTAAAGGTACAGCAAATATCAAGTTACTTTATTGTGCTGTAACATAAATTTGTCGAAGATTAAATATTGAATTATTAAAAACGTAATTGAAATTTCTACCCTAAGAAATGCCTTTTTTATAATGTTTTTTTTTTTTAACCACTCGAATGCTTTTTGCCGCAATAAGGCACTATTTCCAAAAACACGGATTGCTTTGTTGCCAAAAAATTGCAAATATTCTCTAGATTCTTTAAAAAGTTTTAAAGTTTACGATTTTATAATATTTTTTTATAAATCCTACGAATATTTAATAATAGACTAAAGATAGGCGAATTCACTGGCTATATAGAACTATAATTAATCAGTTTGAATGTCTCCTTATTCAACTAAGGAATATTTTTTTTAATGTGGGCGGAAAAATTTCCTTTAGCAATCCGGGAAAAAAGTTTTAAATTGGTCTGTCGCTCCAGTATGTTAACTTAGTAGGCAGGTTTCGTTAAAACGAAAATAAATAAAATAGCACAAATCCGTAATAAATATTTTCTATACTTTTAAGTTAATTTTTTTTTTACATGTTTTTAATAAGCATAAACTTTGTGGCTCGCCATATATATATATAATATATTTTATTGTAATTTTTTTTTTAATTCTGGGTAGTGTATTTTAGCCTCAAATACAAATTTGAATTTTGTGAAAAAACCTCGTAAGCGCAAGCTAGACAAAAGGGTGTTTGCGTAAGGAAAAAGTTGTATGTTGTGAAATTTGAGTTGCCAATATTGCAAAACCTATGACGATTTTCCTCCCCTGACCTTAACGTGTAAAGCCGTAGCATAAAAGTTAAAAAAAATGCTTTCAAAGCACTTTAACCAAGGTTATTTTTAAGCATAAAATTTATTAAAATACACCTCCATTTATGGATATTTGTTTTCCATTTCTGAAGCATTTTCAATGCTGAAGTGTGGACTTTTAGCGTGGAGAGTATATTCAACTTTAATATGCTAATAAAATGTATTTTCCACAAAAAATGGAAATTGAAAATGTTGAAGTCAGCCAAAAAGGTGGTTGATTCCAAAAGTCCTTAAAAGGGGTAAAAGTAGGTATACATACGTCTAGCACGCGATTTTATCAACTTTTTGTTTTCGCGACTGGGCGATTGTATGAATATTAAATCTATCGATTGCGAACGGCTAAAATAATATACAAGTTAGTTTTATTATACGGCCTATATTCGAGTTCCAACCTCGATTTCTTAGAGTATTTAGGTCCGTGACTTTTCGGTGAGCTAGAGTGCTAAGATTGAAAAATACATTTTGACGTTGTTGTAGCTGAAATTTTTTTTTTCAAAACTTAAAAATATATGTGAAATTTTTTTGGTTTGTGGATACGTCTCTTTCTCAAACTGAGAGAATCCTGAAAATCTTAATTTCGAAAACAAAAAAATACAATTCATTTTCGGCTATAACATCAATTATATCATATGTTTCAATCTTAGCACCCTAGCTTTCTTTAAAGTCACGGACCGCCACTGGTGCACATGTGTTATACATGTTTTTATAAATAACACCATTTTATATTATCACATGAAAAAATTATAAATAATTTTTGTTCTTCTTTTTTCACATAAAAATATGAAGTACACTTTTTATTTTTTTACTTGTTTATTTTTTCTACCGTTTCCAACTGTCAAATGGGTTTATAGCATCCTCAATCGCAGTTAGTTATGAGACTTAAGATAATGGGGAAGGAAAGGAGATGGGGAAAAGTTAGCTTGGGAAGTACCTGGCTACCAGATCTGGTCACCAAAAGCGTCTAAAATTATATCAAGCAACATTTCGATTCTGAATGATGTTTTTTCGCCACGGTGCCTCACCAATTGGGAATTGTTGCTAACAACTCTGGACTACAATACACAAATACTCCACCTGCCTTATAAATAAGATATTATCTACATTTAACATCCTTCATTCACTCTTAATACGCTCTATATTAAACCTACATGAGTCGGTACAAGAATTCTGAGGGAAATTGAAGTTGTTCCTCCATAGTTTTACCCACCCAATCACATTTATTTCTGACGAATAAATAAATTCTTTCATTCAATAAATCTACGTGGCACGTGATGAATTTCAGTTGAGAAGGATTTCGTGAAAGACAATCACAATACGTCGTCTCTGATTGCTCTTTCTTCAAGTTTTTCCCTAACAAGTGGAATAAAAATAGTCCAGTCTGAGATGGATACTGTATTTTGATTAATGCTGTCTTAAAATACGATGACTTAATTAAGAAAAAATAGTCATGCAAATTAAAATAAATTTACTTTTACATAATTGTGCTACATGAGTCCACCTAGTCAATTTTTGAGATGAAGCTTTTCACTTCAACCAACTATTGAATTAAATGAAAAAACAGCCCGCCCTCTAACCCTCTTCCTACCCCTCCACCAACCAGTCTATAATATTCTCTCCCTCTACCATATTGTTTCTCTCTCCACTTTTTATACCTGATGTTGTTTCTCTGTATTATTATTTAGTTTATATATTATTGTCCTGATGAAGGTTGAGTTCAACCGAAACCGGTCGAACAATATAAATCATAATAAAGTGTTTGTTTCATTTGGTATAATGTCAAGCCACAAAGTGCTTCTTCGATAATTAAAAAAAAAAACACACTTTAAGATACACCACTTATTACAAAGTATGTTTTTTCATTTAACCACTGGAGCGACCGAGCAATAAAAATATTTTTCTGGGATTGCTAAAGGAAATTTTTCCAGCCACATTAAAAAAATCATACCTCCGAATTTGAATATGGAGACATACAAACTGAATATAGTTCTATGTAGCCAATGAATTCCCCTATCTTTTGTCTATTATGACATATTTGTAGGATTTATAAAAAATATATAATTATTTCTTTAACCTTGAAACATTTTAAAGAATCTAGAAAATACTTATTTTGTTATATTTTGAATGTACAATATATTATATAGTCGTTTTAAAATATTTTTTTTTGAAAATTTGCCACATTTTGGCTTAAAAGCAATCCGAGGTTTTGGAAATAGTGCCACAATGTGGCAAAAAGCGCTTGAGTGGTTAATATAATAACGTTAGACCCCAAAGTATTTGCTTCCTTCGATAAAATTACCAACTTTACGAATAATAAACAAAAAATTCGTTTAATAACATTTTTACAAAAAGAAAACAACAGATTTGTTCAAAGGAAAATAAATTGTATATCGATGATTGAAGGAGAAGATAACACTAATAATCTAAACGAAAGTATGAAAAAGAACATGACACAGAAAATGGTAAAAAGGTAGCTGCCAAATGTGGAAAAAAATAGTCGAAGATAATATTGTTAATTCTCAAATTTAAAATATGAGATTGACAAATATGACGATTAAATAAAATATTCAGTATAACAAAAAGATGTTTTCACCTTTTTGTTATACCTTTTGTAAAAATTTTATTTGCTCGTATGAAGCAGTTACTTTGTGATTATAACTATTTGTTTATTGTTTATTGTTTCTTCTTCACATTTTAGGTATAACAGTTTACATTTTGTTTTGAAGAGTTTTAATTTTCAATGTACTATCGTTACTTAAAACGATAGTACATTGAAAATTAAAACTCTTCAAAACAAAATGTCTAGAAATTGTTACATAGTTAATGCCCAAGAAATACAAAAAATAACAGTTTACAATACAATTTTTAAACTCACTAGGACAAGCCTGTGTTGAGGTTAACAATTATTTACTTAAAGTAACAAAAATACCACAAAAGGTAAAACAAAAATAATTCTTCAAAAAACACAAAATAATATAGGTAAAATAAAAATGATAATTTAAAATAAAACATTAACTTTGTATACACAAATTTTTTTTTTAATACTTAATGCCGACCGGGTTTCGCGACAACCGTAGCTTCTTCAGGGCAGTATAATCTTTACTAATATCTAACATGTGTTATAATATATTCAGGGGATTGAAGAAATGGGCTGGGTTCCGCCGGTGCAGGACGTAATTGGAGTAAGGGACTGGGGGTTGAAAAGTGAATTTCTTTGTCAATGGGGAACAATCTAAGTATCGGACTTTTATTTAAATTTATTTGATTGTTGATTACTTTTCTATTAGTGTTTATGGCTTTCCTTAGCTCTAGGGCTTCTAAATTATCTAATCTGATACCTATTAAAAAGTGGTGTGTACAAAGTTATTGTTTTATTTTAAATTAAAAAATTTATGTTTTATTCTGTTATTCTACTGTCAAACAATGATTAAAATTGTAAAATTGTTGAGTATAAAAGGTGAAATAAATTGAAATAAAAAAAATAAAAATAAAAAAATAAAAAATAAAATAAAAAATAAGAGGTCTCAGTGGTCGAATTAGTAGAGGCGTTTGTCCCGGTAAGACGAAAAGTTCTGGGTTCAAGCTTCAGTTGCGACCATTATTTTTTATTTTTCTGTGTCTTGTTCTTTTTCATATTTTCGTTTAGATTATTTGTGTTATCGTCTTCTTTAATGATATAATATTACATTGACGGGAATAACCTTCGAAAGTTATAAAAAGAGAGTTGTTCTAATAAAAAATTGTATGTATCGATGGTTCAGTTATAAGTTATTAATATAACGAAAAATCGCAAATTGAGTTGAGTGGGGCAGTTATATGTAAAAATTGTATGTATCGATGGTTCAGTTATAAGTTATCAGTATATCGAAAAATCGCAAATTGAGTTGAGTGGGGCAGTTATATGTAAAAATTGTATGTATCGATGGTTCAGTTATAAGTTATCAGTATATCGACAAATCGCAAATTGAGTTGAGTGGGGCAGTTATATGTAAAAATCTACCCTCTATCTGGTAAAATACTCAGATTACCAAATCAAATATAATGCAGAAAAACTTGTTTTCAACAATAATGTTTTCTGGGTCACTAGTATAATATTTCAAAATGTCGTACTAATGCACCGGACCATCATGCGTCTCGGTGTTATTTAATAGCATTTTTAATTTGTAAATAACAGATACGTAAAAGTAGTATTTGATTAATGGTGAGCTTTCAAATATTGCTTTCCTCATTATCTCAAAAACTTAATATTTAGAGATGTCTGAATAATCAACTGGACGATCGATGTCCAATACATCAAGTGTCCTAAAAGTTCCAATGTTTAAAATTGCATGGTTACCTTACCATATCATTATGACTACATTTGAATTCGAAGTGTTATGGTACTTCCACACCAAAGCCAACCTTCCAACTCCGAACTTAGTTCGGAGATGGAAGGTTGGCTGATCGTGTGGTGGCTGCGGCCAACCTTCCAACTCCAAACTCCGAATTTCAACATGGCGGATGTCTAACAGCTGATTCGGCGCTTATCTTATCAGTTGCCTACAATTATTACGTACAAATATATACACAACATGTTTTCAAACAATTGTTATACCACTCTCCGGTAATATTTTTAATAATATTTTCATATTAATGGTACGCGGCACACGTGTCTTGATCGCCGGCCGTTCGCAGACATGTGTGGACGGCAGCGGCAGGCTGGTTCGTGTGAGTTGGCCGCAGTCTGGACGTAGCATTACAAATCTAGATATAAGTGACCCCGCACAGGAATTTGTGCAAACTTCGTTAGACGATAATATCAAATCATGTTTACGGTAAAATTATCAACGAGTATAAAATATCTAATTATCGAAGAAAGCAAACACTTTGTGGCTTGACATTATACCAAATGAAACAAATAACTTAGTTTTAAACCACTTTATATTTATTTTTATATTTGTCGACCGGTTTCGATTGGACTCAATCTTCACCAGGACAATAAAATAAACTAAACCAGTTTATTTTATTGTCCTGATGAAGATTGAGTCCAATCGAAACCAGTCGACAAATATAAAAATAAATATAAAGTGGTTTAAAACTAAGTTATTTGTTTCATTTGGTAAAATATCTAAGTTTGTAATAAATGTTAAATGTCTTAGTAACTGATCCTGTGCGAATTTTATTGCTATTATGTGCGTTTTATGAAATAAAGCACTTAATATTTTTTGTTTTGCTGCTTGGTTTTATATGAATACTATAATAGCTAAACATTTCAAAAGAAACGTACAAGAATATGATTACAGTCAATCGAGATTCTAGAACCTTCTGTCTTTTTCGTTTTCATACAAGACTCTTTATGGGCGGCATTAGATGATCGTCGATAACATGATACGATCTCTCCCAATATTTTAATACACCATAATAGTTTTAAAAAACTTGAAAGAAACATACGTTCGCGGAATGTGAATCCTTAAGATGACCTACGTTCTAAGGGAAAATGATTTTTGTGAATGTCTTCTATTTATGATTTCCTAATGGAGAAATAATTGGAATTCATTTGTACTTGTGGGCTATTACACAGAATCAATCTTAAGTGAAAAACTCCCTTATGTTATAAACACAATGTACAAATTGAAAATGCAAAATTCTACATGATTTTTATATCGGAAGATAAAAAAATTCCGGCGGTTGAAAATCAATGTGCGGCCAGCGGGTGACCATCGACGCAAAAAAGGGTCCTCACCCTTGGTATATAGGAATATGATTAAAGAAATTGGACATTCTAGAATCTTGTGTTTTTGTCGTTTTCATAACGAAGAAGTGTGAGATTGAAGATTTTTATAAGCGCTTGACGTAGATACGATCTCTCCCTGGGACTAGTACAGTTTTACGTTCAGCTTGAAATTTAAAGAGCAAATGTTACGCTATTTAAACAAAATGGAATTACCTTAAATTTAAAGATTTTCGTTTTGTTCCCCCGCGGTACGTGTCCGGTCTCCAAATGGCACTCAAACGCTTGTTAGTAGTATAATTACTGTCAATCGTATCATTAAACTTTTTTCAATTTGATAGAAGTGATCCCTTTTAGAATGGACAAGCCCATTAACCAGGGATTGATAATACCATTTCGTCCCATTAAACGATCCTAATTACAAGTTTTTATCCATTATTGTACTTCAAGTACTTGCCTCGCCGAACTTTCAAAAGGAAGCTTGGTTCTCTTATTGGAATTTTTATTCCGTCAGCATTAGTTATCGGATGAGAAAATATAAAACTTGAGGTGCTCATTTATCTTTTGGTACCTGTCTAATTTAAAAAGGGTGTTTCAATGTTTTTAAAGTACCTAATTGTGAAAGGAATAATAATTCCGCTGAAATACTTACCTCGAAAATGTGCCACGGTTTGTGGAGGATTATATTTCCAAGAGTTGATCAGAAAACTTTCTTTAAATTTTGTTCATTCATTAAATAATAAAAAGACTGTGAGGAAGAATATAGGCATTTTTTAATTGATGTTTGTTAAATCCCTTATTTACTTGATGGCATTTTTTTAACATGGCGATGTTTCTTAACCCAGATAGTCTTGAAACTTTTTAAATGTTTTTTTAATATTTTTTTATTGGTTTCATAATTCAAAAATTCATAAAATACTATAAAAATATTAAAAAATATATTTATTTGATATTGTGGAAAGGGAGATTTTGATACGGTGGGGTTAAAAGCGTTTTACAAGTTTCTTTAAAATCTTTTTCAATTGCATGTCAGTACTCCAAAAACTGACTTTTCTGGAAGAAAGTGATAACAAAGTGAAAGTGGTGCTGTGTGGTACTGCTCATTAGAAGCATGATCTAATGCTATTTTTAAATTTTTCTTTTTCTACCACTTTATATATATTTTTTTTTTTTTTTTTATTATTTAAAATACATATACATAAGATTTAGAAAAATAAATACAGTTGGTTCTTAAAAGCTGTTTACAAATAGATTTTTTTTTTAACAAACTACTCAACTCAACGGAGAAAAAATTTCTCGTGTTTGAGTTGAGGAGTAAAGCCTCTTAGTTAAAAAAAGTTAGAAATTATAATGTTTTAATTATTGTTTACAATAATTGACTTACAATCTACATGAATGAAAAATAAAAATTACAAATTGAATTTAATGTAGAAATAAATATATATTAATAAACTAATTAATAGATAGGTACATATAGTTGGTTCTAAACATTGAAATTGGCCTCAGCCGCTGATAAATATTTTATTTGAAGGTACATAATAATGAAATGCAACAATTATCGTTTACCAATATGACAGTACATAAGTATAGTACTGGTAAGGTAAGGTGTCAAAAGATTGATATAATATTTGTAGAGGATATGTTAAAAAAAGGAAAAATATGAATATTTTTAAATATATTAGTAATTATGTTAAGTGATTAATTACATACTAATAGTTACATATTATAGTTAAAACTTAATTAGTTATCACTAATAAGTGTACATACAATAAAAAATATGTAGACTTTTTTCTACGAAATTAAAATTTGTAATTAGTGTTTGGTTTATCTAATAGTTGTTTGATTTGAGATTTGTAAACTTTATACTTTTTTTCTGTTTTGATTTTATCTGGAAGGGCGTTGAAAAACTTTATACCTTGGTAAGTGTAATGGTGATGAGAAGCAGTAGTTTTATATTTAGGAATTTCTAAGTTACCTCGGGATCTAGGTCGATTACTTGTTTTTGCGGAAATTGTTGTATTAAAATGGTCTTTGTGAATTTGTAGCAATGCATTATTTTGGAAGATCTTGTTTAAACTCAGAACCTTAAAAGTTTCAAACAGTTGTGTAGTTGGAAATGTTGATGGTTTTCGCAGGATGACTTTTAGAATTAACCTCTGCACCTTTTCTACAGGTGAGAGGTTAGTTTTAAAAGTTCCTCCCCAACCGATTATACCATATTGTAAGATAGATTGGGCAAGGGCAAAATATATTATTTTAATCATACCATGTGACAGGATGTTTCTTAATTTAATGAATATGTAAATTAGTTTTCTTACTCTAGTTATCATATTTTTTACTTGTTCGTTCCATTTTAATTGACTGTCGATTATAACACCCAGATATTTAATACTTTTTTTGCCTGTTATGAGTAAACATTTAACATGGTTGCATTCTTTTTTATTTTTACACTGTGATGAATGAATTTTAATTATAATACTATTATCGACATTTTTTTCTTTGAGTGAGAATGGTATGAAATAAGTTTTTTCAGTATTTAGTGACAGACAATTTTGGTCGAACCATGTTTTGAGTATGTTTATATTTGAGTTTGCAATCCTTGTTGTTTCCTCTCATGTTTTTTCTTTTGTGATCAGTACAGTGTCATCTGCGTATGATATGATATCTCCATCTATGGGTAGAGAGAACATTTTGTTTACATAGATAGTAAAGAGGATTGGGCCGATGACAGTTCCTTGTGGAATGCCAAATAATGTGGTTTTGGGTTCGCTCAGGGTATTATTTATTTTTACATATTGTAATCTCTCTTCTAGATAGCTTTGGAACCATGAAAGTGCTATTCCATCTATTCCAATTTGTTTTAGTTTTACGGTGAGTTTGGAGTGGGAAATGCTATCGAAAGCCTTGCGGAGGTCAATGAAGATGCCAAGACACTTTTCTCCATTGTCTAACTTTTTAATTATTGTTGTTGTTAGTTTTGCAATTGCATCTTGGGTACTGAGGTTTTCCCTGAAGCCGAATTGGTGTGGACTCATTATATTATTATTTTTTATAAAGTTGTTGAGTTGTATTTTAACAATTGTTTGATGTAAGCGCTATGGGACGATAATTTGAAATATTTTCTTCATCACCAGATTTAAAAACTGGGGTGACAATAGTTTTCTTGTAAATGTTTGGGAATAAACCTTTTATCAGACTGGTGTTTATTATGTGAGCAATTGGTTTGCTGATTTCCTTATATACGGCTTTCAATGTTGTTACTGTTATTTTATCGTAACCAGGGCTTGCTGATCCTCTTAAGCTTTTTATGGCATTTTCAACATCTATATCAGTTATTGCGGCAAAGGTGTGGAAACCTTCCTTGAAAATTAAGTTTTGTTCTGATTGGTCACCTTGTTTGTTGTCTGGGATAATATTACGAGCTAGATTCGTGCCGACATTTGCAAAATAATCATTAAATAAATTTCCACATATTTGTGGGTTTTTTTCGGTGTTAATGGTATTCCCCCGATATGAAATTTCTTTTGGTACTTTTTGTTTCGTGCTTTTGTTGGTTATTGTGTTAATGATATTCCAGAATTTTTTGCTATCTTGGCCAACATCTTCTATTTTATCACGAAAGTACTTTTCTTTGGTTAGTCTAATTAAGAGCGTAAGTTTATTTCTGTATTTTTTGTAAAAATGCATGATTTGTTGGTCATTCGGGAATTTTTTATACTGGTGATGGTATTTTTCTTTATTTCTGATTGATATTACTAATCCTTTGGTTATCCATGGTTTTATCAATCTATGTTTAGATTTAGGTTTGAAGACTTTTGTTATTGTAGATATGTTTATGTGATTTTGAAAAACTGTTTCGAAATCTTCTGCGCATTTGTTTGGGTTATCCGTTTCAAATATTGATGACCAGCTTTCCATTTTAAGATTTTCTTTTAAAGTTTCCAGATTTAAATATTTTTTTTCATAACTTTTTTCGCAAATTTTTTTAGAGTTGGTGTTATTTTTTTTTTCTATTTTCATAATCTATGTTTTTCTGTTTATTGTATGATTTTTTTGCGGAAACTTCACTGGTTTATGCAACAATGTAATAATGTTATTACTTTTAAAAAATGTATAACTCTTTGTTTCCCTAATAAACTAAAATAAAATGACGAATGCGACCAAATAAGCAAGGTTTGCATACTACCAATTTGCAAAAGCCAATTGCAAAGGCCAATTCTGGCCTCACTTATCTATTCTGGTGATGAAAATGTCGTTCGAATTGAAATTTTTCCGGCACCACAGTTTCAAAATGAAAATGAATGAAGCTTTATTGATGACGATATTCCATTGTCATGACCACTCTTTATTATTTATTTTTAAAAATTCATTAAAACGTAGCTCGCTTGCGGGAGTGGGCGTTTTTTCTACTTTCTGTACGTAAAACTACAATATTCATTAGGGTTACGTGTGGATTTTAAGAGGCTAGACTTTAAACGACACGCGGAACACCCGCGTCTGTCTTTCTGTCCCGCTCACAATAAGCTCACGCACACTTACAATACATGCGAATGCGAAATGTGCGAATGAGACAACGCTCAAATTTACCTACAGAAATCGCTCGAAAAGGGGTTTATGGAGAATACACTTTTCTACACCGAAACCTTCACGAAATTGAAATTTTAAAAAATATGTATTTTTTAGAAAAAAGAAGCTACGTCGGTAGCTTTTTATAATTCTTTATGAGAGTTGAGTTAGCAGCACTTTTTCCTTAAATAATATTTTTTGATAAATCGTACATGTTTGACAGTGAATGTTTACGTTAATACGAAACGCATCGAAAATTCGAAAACATACCGACATAGTTTTCACCCTCTAGAAGGCAGTATAAAAAAAATATATTCATTTTATGCAATTTTCGATGTAGAAAAGTGTTTTTTCCCGGGCATCTTTTTTGTATGGGCCGAAAAGCGAAGTCTGTCGTCTTAAGTCGACGACGACGCTGCGCCAATGTAGTTCAAATCTGGGCCAGGGCTCTTATCGCTCTGATACTGAATCTGTATTGCAGTTTCCAACTTCGCTGTTTCTACCGTCAAACAATAACACCAAGTCCTCAGTTAACTCAGAATAACTATCTCCACTCCCTTCTTACACGTTCTACTTCAAGATGATGTAATATCAATCTACAATGATTATGTTATTATGCCTCCGAAGCAATAACATTTTGGGAGAACTTGACTGGTAAAGCTTGTTACGATACTTCTGACAAGACTTGTTAACGTAACTATGTATATATACATTTCTTCATCCTATCCACCGTTAAAACCTACCCTGTCTGACAATACCTGTGAAAAATAACTATATGTAGAAGATTCAGTCTATTATGTGGTGTGCAATGATCTACAGTTATCTCTCGGTGCATTCAATATCGACTGTTAAAGAGGTCTGTTATGTGCTATGATCCACAGTGATCTCTTTATAATGTCTGGGATTTGCAATCAGTAAGAAGACGGTTAACTTACTCCGATATATTCCAGGTAATTCTCCAAGTGCCGCTTGTGGGCTATCAACATAACAATACTATTGACAATAGAATCCCAACATATCAATATATAACATCCTTTCCTCCTTTCATTTTTTTTTAACTTAATCACAATGACAAAACTTAAACGTAATCACTATGGCTAAACCTGACAGGGGGTTTCACCACTCTGCCAGACCTAGTAATTACATGATTTTTTGTGCTGGGTACAGGTTCACTATCATGTTTTTTTTCTTGACTTCCCAAGTCGAACCATTTTTCGGGATTTTCATAATTAGATTTAAACTTTAAACAACTTTTTTTTTTGGTTAACATGAACCTTCTTTGTCACTAACCAGTGCAATGATAAACTCATATAGGATCTCTCAGTTTTTAATATCGTTTCAAACGGAGACTTTAGATTTGCTCGGCCAAGTGATTATCGGTGACATAATAACACAATAAGAACGTGCGGTGGGATAT
Source organism: Limnephilus auricula (assembly GCA_951813805.1). Taxonomy (NCBI): domain Eukaryota; kingdom Metazoa; phylum Arthropoda; class Insecta; order Trichoptera; family Limnephilidae; genus Limnephilus; species Limnephilus auricula. The sequence goes on along the minus strand of OX638389.1, from coordinate 43,423,075 downwards.
CCAAGTGAGTCAGATTCCATTCCAGCGTAAAATGTTCACCATCCCCATAGTTGTGTCATTGTTCTAAATTATTGATCACAGTCCCATTTTGATTAGCAAAATATTTGCGACTACAAGACTCAAAAACTGCTTGAAATTCCAAAGTTTGTTGTAGTTTGTTGAAATATCAAACGGAAGCCTGTAAGACCTGTAAAGCTTTCGGCGTACTGCGTAGTTTTTCACGAATTTAATTGTCCGCAAAATGGCCCGCAATACGAGACGTTATTGTTTGGATAAATTACGTATTCAACATGGCGAGCCTGGAAACTTTTTTAAATATGGAGCACTCCGAAATTGTTCCCGAATTGGCGCTGTAAAACCTCCCTCCCACACTACTCTAGCGTGAAACTTAACCAATTCCGCTTCCGGTTGCTCGTTACAAACCGTTACAATATCTGGAGCTGCTAGTGTGGAATAAAAAAATTGAATTACATATTAAAAGCTGTATTTGGTTAAGCCACGAGATGAAGTTGCTAATTCAAACATTGGAAGCGATCGCTTCGAGAAAGCCATAGTTTTAAAACAGAAGTTAAACAATCTCCTTAATTGTTATCAAAGTGTTCAAGTGAGGGGTTTGTTTTTAAAAGTTAGTTTAAATATTTAACTTTATGGTTATACATAATTAACCTAATTGAGAAAGATAAGATAAGTTTGTATGAACCATGCATTGGAATATACCTACATTCATAATAAACCCCGATTAACGTTAATAAATTGATTACTGAACTTTTCAGTAGTGAAAAATGATGATAGATGGAATTTTGGCCTCCAGTGACTTTTTTCATCTAAAAGCTATTTGTTTTAACAAGTAAGTACATATTGGAAAGTTGTTAAGGTTGTTAGGTCTGAGTGAACAGTGATAACATGTGAAATTAAAAAATTATCTGTTTAAAATTGAAATTTAAGAAAAAATTACCTGACACATATTATTATTTGCATTTTTTACTCCAGACAAAGTAAAGAATCACTGGTTAAAGTTTGTCGGGTATACCTTATACGCCCCGTATACAATTTATTGCTACACGATCACTTCCACATGCAATAACAATATTTTCATGTAATAAAGCTATTTTTAAAATGAAATGAAAGAGAAAACAACATTACTTTGCTAACTAAATCATACATTTTCCAACTATAAACCTCAACACTACCAAACGAGATCCTCAAGAGGAACCTGAGATCTACATATAATGATGCAAAAAGTGATAAGTCGCGTTTCGAACAGTATAATATAATTATTTTCTTCTAGTTCCTCTTTGCTGAGGATCGTGACCCCAACTTTAATTTCTATGGTGGACAAAGCTCCTCCACTCCTTGCAGTTTTGCGATGCGTGGAGAGCCTAGGAAACCAATGTACACAACAAATCTTCTGCCAAATACTTTGCTAGTGACTATGAGTGTCTCCAAGTTGCAGTCCTCAGTTTGGTGAGTACCATGTCCAAATTATATTAAAATACGTTGTTGGCAGATAGTTGAAAGCCAAAGTGGATGCCTAGCTCTTCCAGAATGGACACATTTATGCTCTTGCTATCCATGGAATCCTGAGCAACTTCTCGAGCACCAAATTTAAGGGAGTCTATTCGATTTCTTTCGCTGGATCTAAGTGTCCATGTTTCCACACTTTATGGAGAAAAGAGATAGGAGAAAATTAGCGCCCAGGCGAATTTCATGTTGGTGGTTTTCGTTATGCGTCTGTCACTCCATAACTTTTTCATTTTACTCATAGCCTCTTTTGTCATGCAAATTAGCAAGCATTCTTCTTTTCACTTCTATTTCACAAACTCCTTTATTACTACTTATAGACGATCCTAGGCATGTGAAGTCGCTCACCGTTTCTAAGTCTGTGAGAGCATTATTTGGTCTTACAAAGATGTTGTCTTGTCGGTCACTATTAGTTTGGTTTCGGCCTCGTTGATCAGTAGACCCTGATTGCATATTACGGCATTCTTATTTTATATTTATTTTGTCTTATTTTATTGACGGACAAATAGTCAATTAACAAAAATACGAAAAATACAAATAGAGATGACAGTGAAAGAAGAGCACATATAACTGTAGAGCAATGACAATATATGTTATAAAAGTACAAATGGAAGATAACTACAAGTCAAAGCATGAAGCAAGATTTAATAGTCTTTTAAATTATACATTTCCTATCGACTGCCGGTAGTGATTTAGGCTAACATCAAAAAAATTCAATTCTTTGATTTGCGTTGACAAATCTCGACATTCTGGACAAATGAAAATGGTATCCATAATTAGTGATTGAGGAACAACAATTCATTACTTCGGAGTCTACGTGTAGGGATATTGAACTGGATGAGTTGTAACAAAGCGGATGTGTCAGTAATAATACTGTTGATTATTTTGAAAATGCAAATTAGATCAAATTCCTTTCTACGTTTTTCTAAAGAAGAAATTTTCAAAGTTTGTTCAATTTCATCATATGAGTACGCGCCTCTTTCAAGTCCTAATCTCCAAGCGATTCGTCGTAAAAACCTATGTTGTATGGATTCGATGTGACAAATGTGGACAGCATAGAAATGAAGCACCAAATGATACTAGCATATTCAAGGTAAGGGCAAACATCGAACAGTAAAGAATTTTAAATGTACTTATATGTTTAAAGTCAGAGGTAATTCTATGAATGAAGCCAAGCAGTTCGAGTGATTTGTTTACGATGTTAATAATGTGATCACTAAAATAATTTTTTCAGTCTAGAATGACTCCAAGGTCCTTGATAGATGTGACATTAGATAGACAAACATTATTTAGTTTAAAATCAAACTGAATAGGTGTTTTGGTTCTATAAAAGGATTTTGCATTTATCAACATTAAGTTCCATGCAGTTAACTTTGCACTCACTAAATGAATCAATATCAATTTGAAATAGTAAACAGTCAAGGTAGGATTTAATTCCATTAAAAATCTTATTATGATCTACCAAAATCCAGAAGCGTGTGTGAGAAAAAACTTAAGTGATATCGTTAATAAAAATATTAAAAAGAATCGGGGCCAGATGGGCTCCTTAGGGAACGTCGGACATCAATGAGTTAAAAATAATATTTTAATAAATGAAGACAATATAAGGGTAACTCAATCGAAAATCTGAAACAGAAAAAGATACGGCCACATCTGGGACTTGGGCCTAGGACCTTCGGCTTCCGGGCTGCGGCTCTGATTTCTGAGCTAATGTGTCCCTATCCCATTTGGTCAAATTTAACTGTTTCGTAATATATAATATACAGAATTAACTTTTCACGACTGAGAATATATTGGCATTGTTTTTGCAAGATCTCAGTCCGGGTTGGTCCAGTCAGTTTTTGTAGAACGCTAGCGTTAGTTGCCCCAAGAAGCTCGCGTTTTTGTGTAAACACAGACAGTGGCTTTGACTGCTATTTAATTAAAACGATGCGGATGAAATGCAACAAAGACAACTCAATGCAGAAATGGGCTTTGGCGTAGAATCAGGCATTTACTTAAGACATTGTTTTAGCAGAAATTAAAAGCTTTTCCTTACCAGTCAAACGATATAAACATTTTATTTTTTTGTAATATATCACGTTACATAGCATAGTACACCCAACTTGGTGCAATTATTTCATTGGTTCACTCAGTCTAAAGATCATGGTGTTTTTATTTTATTTAAGTAATATTTTATGGATTGAAGATGTTCGTATATCAATAATTACTTTTTCATTTTTTTTTTTTTTTTTTTTTTTTTTATAGAGAATACCTCACAAGAGTCCCAACTGCTCCCGTCTGGAGCCAGTGAGACTATGGCATCCCCAATTGGGGTATGTTGTGAGGCTGAAGGAAAGTGGGGAAAGGAAGGAGATGGGGAAGAGGAGGGTAGGAAAGTACCTGGCTATTCAGATCTAGTCACTAAACACGGCTAAAGCCATTATTAAGCAACGTCTCAATTCTGAATGGTGGTCTTACACCAGGGCGATACTGACAGTATCTTCCACTCTGGAACGTGCCGCAAAATGTAGTATATATTATTTTTATTAATTAATTGTGAAATAACACAAATTAATCAAATAAAATTTATTTGCGCACGCCGGGTTCGAACCCGCAACCTTCCGATTGGGAGTCAAGTGTTGTTACCACTCGACCACGGACGGTCGTCATTAAATGAAACAAATAACTTTGTGTACAACCACCACGTAATCACAATTATCGACATGTTTCGAAACCGAAGGTTTCTTCGTCAGGATAAAAAGAACATTTAAGATGATTTTAAGATAATAAGAACATTTTGCGAAGATTGATGAAGTAATTAATTTTTAATTTTGAAAATTGTGCAATTTTCAAGGTCATGGAAAATCCAGTGAATTGGTAAATTGGTTAAAAGTGTGACAGAGTGCAATTTCACTGTTGTTATTTTTAGTCACATAATCAATTAGGAAAAACATGTTTCAGGTTTTCCGGATGTGCCCAAAATCTATGCTTAAAAATGTGAAATGGGTTGAATTTAAATCCAAGCACAATATTTGAACAAAGGATATTATTTGTGTTAGCAAAGCCATAAAAAGGGTTTTATTGTTCTCTTGTAAATCCGCTTTTTTAAAGTTATAATAAAAATATGGAGAGTAAAAAATTATATTTACCTTTGTTTTTCTTCTTCTGTCTATTTATTTTTATTGCGCACACTGAACAAAATACGCACACGAACAACACAGGAATAAACAAACTTTTAATTACTATTTCACCCAATCGTCATAATATATACCTGCACATAACTTTATTTTATTAAGTTTTTATTTAATCGTCGAGGATGAAATCTGCAATGTCACATTCAATGCAACATTCCAAGAACAAAAACAAAATCATAAAAATGGATTGAAAGTCTTTTTTTATTTATGTAGGGAGTATTACACCACTTCTGGGTAAGCTGACGAATAGCGCTACTCGTCGATTAGAGTATATTATGTTTCACCAATGCTGACTAGCGCACAGGTCAATAAAATATCTGCTTTTAGAGAATTGTTAATCTTTAAAGTTACTTTATGATTAATTGCTATACGAGATATGCACTCAGAGATAGTCATAGACTACCCCTGAGCGCATAGCTTCAGTAGGCATTCAGGTCACAGGGTCAATGTCTCCCATGTCTCCCACGTTTCACCTTATTATTTTATTGCTTCGCCAGTAGTAATCTACTACTTTGCTTAAGTCCTTGGCGCCGTCACATATATTAATACATAATAATACTAGCGATTACCCTGTTCATTGAAATGACACTCAAACACATAAAGTGTTTGGGTTAATATAGTATTTTTGGATATTCAATAAATTTAATATTTTCTTGTGGCGCGAACGTGTTACTAAGTCGGAAGATTTTCTGACGCGTAAGCAGGCTACATACAGCTGTCCGTGTGAGAATTGATTTTCCAAATTTACCCCCTGCTATCTCCTATCGGTACTATGTCTTCTTTTGCAATCCCTCTCTCCTCTGCCCCACCCTACATAACCCGTCCCCTACGTGTCCTTTCCAATGCGTTCCCGTTTTCGTTCCCCGTTCTGCTCCTGCATCCTCTTCCCCGCCCGGTGTCCTTTCCACCATACCCGCCTTCCCCCCTCCCATGTCCCCACGTTCCGCCCTCCCTTAGTTCGCCTCCCCCCTCCTGGATTACGCTTCCCATCCCACCTTCAATTTCTGCCGCTAAATTATATTCACCATTATATAAAAACCTTCGCGGGTGTGCATAAAACATCTCACTCAAATTTGATCTCAATCGGATGAATGGTGTAGGAAATAGTAAAGGACAAACAAAAAAACATTTATTTCTATATGTACAGATTGAAATCTTCAAATAATCAGAACAAAACTACTAATATTCTCAATGTCTGTAGCACACAATGAAAAAACGAGCTTATTCTTGATCTTAATAATTATATTGGAATAATTAAATCAATATTAATACTTGTATAGTTTTAATTTCATCTATCTAAAACCAAAGTTACTGAGATATTTCAATTTCCATAAAATTATCACCAGTAACTTGAATGTTATCCAAGTAAGGAAAGTTTCTCTGGCAGGTTAAGTATTGACAGTTAAAACGTCTTCTCGGATTTAACTAGATTATCTCAAGAGACACTTGTTACATTACGATTAAGTAAAAAACTTCATTATTCAGAATTGAAAAGTCAATTGAAATGTCTTAATAATATGTTAAATGAAGTGGTTTGGAGACACAATTATCATTCTCAATTATCTAGATAAATATGATAAATTATAATATATTTGTTTACTTTGAAAATATAATTATATTTTAGTCAGCGTATTTTTTTTTGCACCAATAGGAAACATTATGTTAAAATAAAATGGCAGACTCTTATAATAATGAAAGCCTCTCGTGGACTAAACAGATTTACGAATATAATATTTATATCTGTTTTATAACAATCGTAACGCGTCGTAATTAACATTTTGAATTCTAATCTAATAATGCTGATAAGTTACTGGCCTAACTAGATGATGAAAAGGGTAATAATATATATTTTTTTAATATTCGGAAACAGTAAGAGGAGCAGAATAAAATTTACACAATGTAAACGTGAAAATACAAAAGTAGTTTTGTCAATCAAGAGTTAAAAAATAAACAAAAGTATACTCCTTAAAAGTTGTAAACATTAACAAAAAATATTAAATAAAAATATATAATTTTTTTTAGACCACTATCATAGGTTAGTTTTAATATTCTCCCGACAAATGGAGGGTTCTTCCACAACTGGTAGAATTTAACTAAAATTTAAAGTGTTTTAGTTGTTTGTTTTTGGGGTGTTATTCCGTGTTGTGCTACCTCCTTCTTTAGCCGACGTTTCGGACAGCGTTGCAGTGTTCATCATCAGGGCAGATCCGGCAGATCCGACGATGTGAAATTGTTGTGTTAAGTGTGTGCTTATTTACTTGAAAGCGATACTGTGTCGTCAGCTTCAATCCACTACGAGCTGGTAGGTATTTCAGTGAAAGGGAACTACTTTGAAAGGGATTTTTTTTCCTTTTTTTCCCTTTCACTGAAATACCTACCAACTCGTAGTGGATTGAAGCTGACGACACGGTATCGCTTCCAAGTAAATAAGCACACACGTAACACAACAATTTCACATCGCCGGATCTGCCCTGATGATGGACACTGCAACGCTGTCCGAAACGTCGGCTAAAGAAGGAGGTAGCACAACACGGCATAATACCCCAAAAACAAACAACGAAAATGCTTTTGGCCGGGAAAATCTAAAAACGTAACTAAAATTTAAAGTGGTTAAAAAAAATAATTATATTTTTATTGCAAATTATGGCGAGCCACAAAGTTAATGCTTATTACGAATACAAATATTAGAAATTGTTAAAAGGTAAAAAAAAAGTACAAAAAATCATTGTAAATGCACAATTTGATAAAAACAAAAATGTTGATACTTATTTTAAAAACACATCAAATACTCGTAAAAATTCTGGCATCAAACGCTAACTTTTAAAATAAAAAAATATGAGGTATATGGTTGTATTATTTTTTTCAATTTATCATTTGCCACTTTGTTTATGTATAAAGCTTTTGACTGAAAGTCGTGAATTCCTTGAAACAAAACTTAATTAAAATCTCTTATGTTCAGATGCAATAATGTATTTGTGCCTACCTATCTCGATTCAGTGATAATTACATCGATTTAATTGTAATTTTTATTGTTATTATTATTATTTATTTAATATGAAAAAGGGCAAGTCCTATCAAGAGCAGGGTTGTCCAAACTAAGGTAGCCGGAGGGCCGCACTCCGTGTTCGAGGGGTAAGGCTCTCGACTAGCAATCCGAAGATTGCGGGTTCACATCCCAGTAGATACTAGTATAAATATTTTTTTTGATTTATTTGCGTTATTTCACAATTTATCTGTAATTATGGCACTTCTACGCACGCACGAGTCAAAGATACTCTGAGTATCATTTTGGTGTAAGACCACCATTGACAATTGAAAAGTTGCTTGAAATGGCTTTAGCCGTGTTTTGTGACCATATTTGAATAGCCAGGTACTTTCCACCTTCTTCCCACCATCTGCTTTCTGGCCCTACTACCTTCAGCCTCACAACATAATCCAATTGGGAATCCCATAGTCTCACTGGCACCAGACGGGAGCTCCGAGCAATTGATACTCTTTTACGAAATTCATTTACGTACAATACACACCTAATTATTTTAAAACACATTTTTTGATGGAATCACACCACATTTAGTTTAAGTCTGATTGTTGAAAATAGTATTTTTTTATTGGAATTATAGACAAAATACTTCCATTATAAATATACATCTTTGGCTAAAGAAGGACAAAGCGCAAAGCCGCATAACAATCCAAAAATAAGACACAAGTTTTTTTTATTATTTCTCAACAATTTTACTTGCTGCGTATTTGATATCTTTAAGATACTTAGTTAAATCATTTTAGATATTTGTATTTGCGAAACGTATTAATTTTAAAAGAGTTGTTAAAGAACGTCTGTAATCTTTTTCTAATCAGCCAGTGACTTAAACAGATCTTATAGAAATGATTGAAAAAGATAAAAGTAGATTTGAAAAGTCCATAGTCATGTTCACCAGGATTTATAAAAATAAACCAGGTGATATATTTTGAGTGTTTTTTTGCTTGTGACCTTAAAATTTAAACATATGGTAAACGCGATTATCATAACTTTATCGTAAAGATTATCGCTTTGTAAGAGTAATTCCGTTTCGAAAATTCTTTCGATCTATGTTTTCATAATTTAAATTTAAAAACAATGGTAGGCCTTATAACAACGTGCAGTGGATCTTATTTTGGATAGCCTTAATTCAGAAAAACGCTCTTTATCACAGGCGATTACGATAAAGGTAGGAGATCTTAGTTAATAAGGCATAAAAAGGTATTTTCTTTTTCGCGCACCTTGTATCGCAAGTTAAATTTAGGGAAATCGTTTTTCATACATCTGAGACTTTTTGCATATTTTATACCAGGAATATACTACGTGGAACGTTATTCACGAGTACTGGTACAGCAAATTATTTTATGTACATTTTTAGATTAGGTGTTCTACTAGTTACGTTAATAAAATGTAAAAAAATAATTTAAAAAAACGTGCTTTTCCATTGGTTAGTGGTTATCCATTATAATTAAATGAAACAAGTTAGAACCACTTATATATTTTATTAACGCCGACCGGTTTCGGAACGGCCGTTCGTTCCTCAGGGCAAACATATAATGACTTGCCAATTACAAAACAGTGAGAGAGTACAATGTATTACTAAGTGTTGTGGTAGGGGTGGAGACGTGGCTATAAAATACTCATATAATAGTAGTTAAAAACTGGGTATACCGTTCAAAGATGACATGGGTCCTATGGGAAATTATTTTTCTCAGGGCCTCCTGTGTGGAGTTAATGTAAAAAAAACACAGGACGCCCAGAGAAAAATTATTTCCCTCAGGGCCTATGTCATCTTTGGTGATGCAGTGGAGGGTATTTTAATAGAAAGGAAGGAGAAGAGGTGCTGGGAAGGAAAAAGGTATGTGTGTGGTAGGAATCTGGGGTCAATGGGTCCAAGGGTGACGGACGCATGAATACATCCCTCTTACAGATGGGCAAGGCGGTGGGTCGAAAGAGTCCGGCTGGAGAGGTCAGAAGCCATCCATCAACCAGTCTTTTTCGATCCAACCCCTCACGCAGCAGGTGTGCAGACCCATCCACCGCCAAGACTCGGTCAAATCTCACCCCATGAATCCGGGCACCCCTGCTAAGTCATCAAACGAAGAGAACCACTTGGTTTGACCTATGGCAGAGGTCTTGATTATCCAATAAATGGTTCCCGAAGCGGCGGTACCCATTTCGGCCTCCCAAATTGAAAATGTATATTATTATGAATAATAATAATAATAATTAAAAAAATGAATATTACAATCATTCTCTTAGCCAATGATATAAGATTGCGATTTTATGTACGTTTTTTAAAAATACATAATAATTATTGCTCTAACCTAATACCAAAAAATATAATTATATCACCTTAGTGAGGAGGACTGTGAAAGGAGCCAAAAAATTTATTCTTATATTATACTTTATACCTACATAATGTACAAACTTTGCTATTGAAACTAATTTTAAAAAATCCTATATAGTAACCAAAAGTCTAAATCTTAGAAATGACATAAAAACTTAAACCGTTTTCAAATACACCTAAAATTATTTTTAAAATTAAACGAATTGCAAAATATATATTTTATTAGAGTGCATTGTTAATATTTCACGACAGAGCTTTGCAATTTATTATTATAATCAAATTTTTCTGAGCTCGGTGCATCAATCCTGGCTTACTTAATGATAGCGAGATATAAGATATATGGACTGAAATGCAGAATTTTAAAAAGGAATTCATAAATTTACATGTCATAAGTTATTGAATTGATTTAGTATTATTAGTCATTCAATCGTGAAATGTTTTTTTGACGTCCAGAGAAGTGTGTACTGAAATATATTGAACATAAAATGAAGTCTTATGGTTAAAAGTTAGTAGTAAGGTTAATAGTAAGTCATAATTGATAATATTACCTTGATTTTGGGAATTTTCACCTTTTTTATTGTCGAAAACTTTAAGAAAAACACCACTACAATGAAGGTATTTTTATTTTATTTTTAAGTATTTAATAACGATTGAAAATGTGCCATTTTTGATTTGCCGCCAAAACAACAGGTTCGTTTTTATTTGTAAATTCGGTTTCTGGTAGCGGTTTGTACTTCATAATGACGTTGTAGTAAATTAGAACCGTTTCGGAATGTGCAGTTTTTTAAATCAATAATTATGAATGAAAATATTTAAATTACACTTTGTCAAATAAGAGTAGAAAATGTAAAACCGGAACTAAAAAAATTTAGGCTGGCAACACCAATTTTACTGTCAAAATGACAGTAAATTGACAATGACACTGTTTATGTAGAATATTGTTAGTAACATTTTTTTTAAAGTTTTTTTTTTATATAAATGTTTTCAGTTTTATAGTTTTTTAGTTAATAACAATTTTAATACGCTTTGCATAAATATTTTCAAACACGAATATAATTAGGTATGATTTCATTTACGTAGATATACAATATTGTTAGCTATCATAGTTGTATTTTTTTTCTCAGTTAATTCAGAAATTATCACCAGGCGAATTGTCAAGGAGAGCGAAACAAATGTAGGTAAATCAAAATTCCAGGCAAAATAAAAGGGTCCCACTCTAAAAGCTATAGATAATTTTGACATCAGTGCTATTCGTCATATAAGGTACATTTTTTTAGGGGGATAATCTAAAGCCCAGGCAACGCTGGGTACTTCAGCTCGCATTAAATAAATGTGAGCTAATTCTAACTGCTTTTTATTTGACTACAATATTGTTATTCTTCATTATGTTAACACAAAATCGCAAAGGGATAATCTACACACATGCAATTCTAATTTTGAGATCAGTGGATTTTTATATTGCAATGAACTAAATATTTTTTCTCACTTTTATGTGTTTTTGTTTTTCTACAAAATTGTAGGTTACACAGCTTTATATTTCCTCCGTGTGTTATAATTTTAATATTGCCATTAGAAGAACAGCGGCGCCCTCCTATGTTTTCTACTCTTATTTGACAGACTTTAAATCTTCCACATTTTTTTAACTGTTTGTGATGGTTATTCTTTATAATTCTATAGTGCATCTTTACCAATACTCATATATTGACCTTCTCACACCTATATACTCAGCATACATTTCTTTTGTATACATTTTAGTTAAAATAAATAATTATTTAAAGTGAAGACTTTTCTGCCTTGTGATTCCACGATAGACCCCTCCTAGAATGCTTGGAAATGCATTTTTATCTTATAAAATCTGAAATTTGTTTCAAATTATGTTTTTTTTTTTAAATTTATTCTGTGCCTAATACATAAATAAGATATGTATAAAATATAAAGTTTTTTTTAATAAATCATAGTAATTGTTTTACACCTTTTTTAGAGCAACGCTCGTGAAACACGGAAAAACGTAGGTTTATAACGTTCTTACATCAAATTTTCAGATAGAGCAAGAGAGCAAAAATATATTACAAAATAATAATAGATGAGAAAGAGAAAAGAAAAAATAAGAAGAGAAAAGGGGGAATGTATTAGATACAATCTTTTAACTGGTAATTGGTTAAACCATTTCGTCCAATATATTTGTAAAATTTTTGGGCTGTAATAGTTATATATTTGAAGTTAAACACATCTTTATTCCTTACTGCTAATGAAAATAATAAATTCATGAATTGAAATCCACAAGTATTATTTCGTATATATTGAATGTATCATGGTTTTATTCTGAACCCACATATTTCATTTCACTCTTATACACACATTTTATACATCATTTAACATGCTTTTATAATAATATAATTATTCCGCGGACAGATTATTAGAAGACACACAAAGAACTAAGAAGGCCATACTTTTCAAAGAGAAATAATTATTATTTTTGGTAAATATAAAAAGGTCGGAAATAACATTATTTATGATTATGAAAATGGAACAAGCATACGAGTGCCAACGCCTACTCTGAAAAATATACTTTAACGTACATACCAGATGAACATGAAAAAGTAATTCACATTAAAAAACTTTTAACCTCCGTTTTTTAAAACCTCGGGAGCTTTTTCCCAGTGGCAAAGAAGGCTGATGACGCGAAGTGTTGAGCGATCGATGGGATATGCAAATGGAATGTAAAATAACGTGTGGAAGATTAAGTAAACGTTTTGATGGATTGATTGTAGTGCAACGAAGAGCTTTGGGCGACAGCTTAAGACGATAGACTTCGCTTTTCGGCCCATACAAAAAGGACGCCCGGGAAAAAACACTTTTCTACATCGAAAATTGCACAAAATGAAGATATTTTTTTATACTGCCTTCTAGAGGGTGAAAAATGTCGGTATGTTTTCGAATTTTCGATGCGTTTCGTATTAACGTAAACATTCACTGTCAAACATGTACGATTTATCAAAAAATATTATTTAAGGAAAAAGTGCTGCTAACTCAACTCTCATAAAGAATTATAAAATTATAAAAAGCTACGGACGTAGCTTCTTCTTTCTAAAAAATATATATTTTTTAAAATTTCAATTTTGTGAAAGTTTCGGTGTAGAAAAGTGTATTCTCCATAAACCCCTTTTCGAGCGATTTCTGTATGTAAATTTGAGCGTTGTCTCATTCGCACATTTCGCATTCGCATGTATTGTAAGTGTGCGTGAGTTTATTGTGAGCGGGACAGAATGACAGACGCGGGTGTTCCGCGTGTCGTTCAAAGTGTAGCATCTTAAGGGGATACCCGGCGGTGATTTTTCCATACAAACGTATTCCCTATTTATCTCTCTGGATTTTAACCCTAGAGAAAATATTGTTTTTGCATAAAATAGATATCAACTACTAGCGTGTCGGTACTTTTTGTTTTTGTTGATAAGTTACTTTTTATAGAAGTTATGACCTTCCAAAAATCAATAAAATTGACTAGTTTAAACGCCGTCAAAAGACGTTCGGTATACAAACTAGACAATGTTTTTTCGTTGTTTGTTTTTGGGGTGTTATGCCGTGTTGTGCTACCTCCTTCTTTAGCCGACGTTTCGGACAGCGTTGCAGTGTCCATCATCAGGGCAGATCCGGCAGATCCGTCGATCTGCCGGATCTGCCCTGATGATGGACACTGCAACGCTGTCCGAAACGTCGGCTAAAGAAGGAGGTAGCACAACACGGCATAACACCCCAAAAACAAACAACGAAAATGCTTTTGGCCGTGAAAATCTAAAAACGTATCTAGACAATGTTTTTTTAAAAAAAAGCAAAACGTACAGACATAGGATAATTTTTTCTTATGTAGTTAGTAAAAAAAAAAAATTTAAATCAGTCCACTTTTGGAGGAGAAAAGTGGGGAATACAAAACTTCGATTTTAGTTAGGTATTAGTAGCCCGAGGTGCATTGTCCCTTTCGCTCAATATCCGGTAGCGTAAGAGCAACAGTGACAGCAACAATTTAGTTATATCTATTTTTCAAATTTCTCCACCACCGGGTATCATCTTGAGTATCGACCTACATTTGGTAAATAATATGGGTGAAGCTTATTGATTACGATAAAATATATTAGGTAGAGCGCATAAAATCAAAAACGATAATATGGACTTCCTCCTAGGCTTCTGAAATCTATGAGTCAGGAGGGATACGATAATTGCTTAGTGTTACTTGGAATTGATTATTGGATGTTTCTTCTTTTTCAAGAGGAGCAAACACTTTAATGGGGCCGGTATTTTGGAATTATAATTAGAAGTGAAATGAATGTATTCGGCGTTTAGATTTAGTGTAACCTTCATGTACCGGATACCAATAACTATTAATTAATGTTTTTTTTTTTCAAGTATAAATTGTCAATTTGCCTGTCTCGACACAGGTATAACCTAGTGAAACAGGCATCGAAAAACCGCATGTTTGTAAACTTAATGTAAATAAATAAATTAATTAATTAATTGTACCTACTATTTTATATCCTACCATTGAGGTCTAAAACATCAATTGCATAGCTGAACTCTGATGATAAAAGCTGTCATCAACTCCTTACTCCGTGCTCTGATCATCTCTAGAAAGTGCTATTCGCCTGTCCTCTGCTTGCAAACTGTATCTAAATTTCTCTCATAAACAATAAACGGTGTTAATCTCAAGTGATCTCCCAGGTAAGTACGGTCCTGAATATTTGTACAGCTTTCATATAGTTCTACAAATAGTCCTGAAATAAAAGTGAGATAGAGCATTGTAGAAATACATTGTAAATTTAATCAACTTCCTGGAAGTGATTTTTACTAAAACAGTGGTAAAAAAATCATCCAAATACTAATATTATTTTTCTTTCTCCACATAGGCTAATCCTTTTGGTCTCACAATAAACCTAAGATCTACAGATTCATTATAAAAAGCCGCATACAGATCTTCTATTATACTCAACAATATAAGGCGAAACTGAAGACTTTTAAAAGTGGAACTGTTGATAAAAGTGCGGTATTATGCCTGCATTACCTTTCACTGGAAAAAAACTATGAATTTCTCTGAGAGATTTCAAAGAGTTATGTAGATCTGTTCTTACTGACGAATCCCAAATAAAAGAGGCAAGCAGACATACGAGTTTATACATAATTTCATACGGTTTCTCAACTTTAAATATTCCACTTTCCGTGGGTGTAGGAGTGTAGAAGCTATCAAATGTGCAATGTGCAGTGTACATCCTCTCTGAAACGTATTGCGCGATGTTCATCTGCATGTGAATGCACATGGCATAACGACATCTGCACAAATAAGTAGCGTAGACTCACAAATGCGGATATTACTCCTTAACCGGATACCGAGTGGTACCAAATCCAGCCAAAGGGATAAGTAGATACCATTGACATGAAGTACGCAAGATGGTCCTGTTGAACCAAAAAAAAACACAATATATAGTGTCCAAAAATACTCCTATTTCGAGAAAGATGAAAAAAAAACAAACCTGTTATATTTTATTGTATTTGTTATATTACACAGTTTGAGTTTTAAAAATGAAAAATGGTGAAGATAAGCATTTAAATTAGTATTCCATTAATAAATCTGGATACAACATTAATCCATTTAAATGCTATTTTTTTTAAATATATTGTGACCCTACTTCTGAATTTCTCCCAAAATTGGAAATGTCAATAATGATACCCTTTATTTTTTTTTTTTTGATAATTTCTATACAATTGCCCAGTTGAAAAGTAATCACCTGAAATTTACCTTGATATAAAAAAAACTCAAAGTATGCTCCGAAAACTAAATACAATCAGAGGAGACTGAGGACAAAATACTTAACTTTATATTCTTAATTTACTTTATATTGTATTTTCATTTTAATTTGTATTGTCATTAAATAAATAAAAAAAAAAATAAAAAAAATAAAAAATAAATAAAAATCATTTCCGATTTAACCTGTTTGTATAAAATCATTAATGCAATGTTTGATAACCCTGATTTATTGTATGTTATCTGTTTTCAAACTCCAGGCAGGTCAGTTACAAGACAGTATCTACGATATTATTGTAGCAATTCTACTTCAACGTCCCAATATTACACTCCTATGTGACGGATTCAACAGCTAGGAAACAAATACTCCTATGTTGTTGATATATTTAGTACATCAATTTTAATATATAAACATACCTTATTGAAGTTTTTTTCACCAAGTAGGGGAATAATTTGTTAAAGCTATTTAAATTGACTAACACATTAACAGTATTTTGTAGGCTGAAAGAAAAAAAATACGTTGGTTTTTTTATAGTTTGTACCTACATACTGTGTGGAACAAATCCAATAAAATTATTAATTTATATTTATTTTGTGCAATGTTTTAAAAAGTCATTTCCTGCACTATTTACGAGTATAATTTTGTAAAAATGGTTATATGTATGTAAAAGCCTCGATAGACGTAAATAAATAAATTTTAAAAAACTCATATGGTTCTGTTATTTCATGTTGTAGATATAAAAAAAATTAAAACGTTTCTTTAAATGCTACTTAAGACTTTGTTGGGAGATTTTTTACTTTTTTTTAATAAGTCTTCCTTAATATAATTTCATTAATTATGTTTGGTTTTGTCTATTAATTATAATCATTTACAAATATTAACAAACGTCTCACAATCTACTTTACATATTAATTCCTCCCCCTCAAACCATCTTCTTCTTCTTTTTGAACATTAAGGCGATTGCTAAAAAAACACCGTTCAGAGAAGAAGCGTTGCTTGGACAACAGCGTCTTCAAATAGGGTATGTCAAGAGGCTGACGGAAATGGGAAGTAAAGGAAGTGGAAAATAAAAATGGCTGTGAAGTGTACCTGGCTATTCAGATTAGGTCACTAAACACGATTAAAGCCATTTCAAGCAACGCAATGTTTTTAATCCGAAAAATATACTGAATCGTTTGGTTATAGCCCACCGCATAATTTCTTAGGATGAGGTTTGAAAATTAGCCAAATAAAATTATTATCTTTATTTTCTAAGAGGTGTAAACGTCAACGGTGGCTATGCATCATTCGTTTAAAATGTCAACTAGACTAGGTTAAGTTAGGTTAGGTTAGAAAATAGTTTAATATGTATCAAAAATTATTTTATAGTGGTCTATTATTCGGATCAATATTGAGAGCATCTTCCACTCTACAAATTGTAATACAAATATAGTAAGTGGGTTCGATAAAACCTCACGAGTTTTGTTCAATTTCGCAGGATTTCAGTAGGAACTTATATATTATTATCAGAGTAGGAGCTTTCTAGTGAATTTGGTATCAATGGTATTACCACATCTGAACGGACGAGGAATTGGGTACCTGCACCAACCACATTCTTGAGATCATCGGATAATGCAAATTGAACAAAATATATCCACTTACTTCCCTCAAGATATTGTATTATATATATATTATATTATATTATATTCAAATAATTTGACGCGATCTTGGCAATCCCTGTTACTTTCGTATCAAAAATGGGTGAATAAATTTCACCCATAGATACTAAATATTCTCTATTGGTTTGAAGTGATTATTTAACATAATACTATTATGTTAATATCTACATTATCCAGATCAGTAAAACCGCCTAGCTGATCGCAATCCTCGAGGCAAGCTTATAAGCCGAATTTAATGTGCCTTTACCTTACTTGGAATATCGATTCATATTTTAACCACATTAAATAGTCTACCTGGAAGGAGTTTTTATTACAGGAAGAATGAGAGGCTTTCAAAAACACTGTCCCAAATGGGAAAACGAAATCTACCTCTTCCGTAAATTACAATATTGCAAAGGTCGTTCAGAATTGACAATATGAATTACTTTGAAGTTATACGCTGAACCAAATTTATATTGCATACACGTTTGTATCGATAGATACACGATTCGTACTAGGAAGACCAGTTGAGTTACAGAATCCAAATGAGAAGGTAAGTTCTTAACAAATGCGCAATTAATTTATTATTTTGTTTTATATCTAGTCAGTTATACTGTCACCACATGAGAAGTAAAATATTATAGGCTCTCGACTAACAATCCGAAGGCCCAGTGTTAAAATCCCGGTGTGCCAAGTAAATTTTATTTGATCGATTTGTGTTATTTTTCAAATTAATCAATAAAAATAATATCAGGTATGATTGCGGCACGTTCCAGCGTGGAATATGCTCTTAATATCGCCTTGGAACAAGAAAATCATTCAGAATTGAAACTTTGCTTTAAATGCGTTTAGCTGTGTTTTTTGAATAGTCACCTGATCATTTCTCTTCACTTTCCTCTCCCCCACCTCCTCCCTCTCTTCACAACCTTCTGCCTCACAACAAACCTCAATTGGGAATGCCATAGTCTCACTGGCTCCAAATGCTTAGGAGAAGTTTGGACTTTTATTAATTTATAATCATGCTATAACACCTATCCGTTCCATAAGAATATAAAATAAGTAGTGCAAAAAAATTACGATCATTTTGGTTTGAAGGCTATATAATATACTGTACATTCAAAATATAACAAAATAAATATTCTCTAGATTCTTTAAAATGTTTTAAGGTTAAAGATTTAATTATATTTTTTTTATAAATCCTACAAATATGTGATACTAGACAAAATATAGGGGAATTCCTTGGCCATATAGAACTATAATTAGTTTGTATGTCTCCATATGGAGGTATGATTTTTTTAATGTGGGCGGAAAAATTTCCTTTAGCAATCCGAGAAAAAATATTTAAATTGCTCTGTCGCTCCAGTGGATAAAGGTGTTGCATGTTTCATTTTATATATTGTGTTTTTTTGTTGTTGTAATATATTACTTTCAAAATATTTGATTTTAATCGCACAATTTAAAGAAATATTGAGAGCTACTAGCAGTCTTAAATTAAGCTGATTTTAAAACACCATGTAACACAACTGACAGCCACTTTCATATAAATCAACTAGGCGGTTATTTTGTCACGTGACCAAAAAATGCTCTGTTTCTATTGGATGTAACGGAATAAGCAGTTTTGTTATAGTAACATTCGATGGAATAAATCGATTTCGGAAGAAACAGACATTTTTAACCCGTTTAATCACAGGAGACCATATTTGTCCCAGCTCACATAGTTCTCACAGAAATCGTTGTTTCGCCCTTACTATCATAGTCAGAAATGTGATCTAAACGTTATTGGAACGAGAATACAACAAACTATATATTCAAATCTAAAAGAAAACCAGAAAAAAATTAAAATTTACCCCTTTCTGAAACCAAAGTTTCCGATAGCAATTTGAAAAAAAATAATGGAACTTTGTGAATTTTTTAAGAATTTGTTTTACATGAAACGAAAAAAATGAGGTGACAGTAAGTTTTATAATTCATTTATCTAATGAAATAAGTATGTGTTTTTTTTTCATTATCAGTAGTTTTAGTTAGAAAAAAAAGTAAAGTGAGCCATTTTGAACACTTTTTAAAGTTTACGCAAAAAAAAAAAAATTTAAAAAATACATAGTAATTTTTAATATAGAAATTTGAAAGCCTATTTCATCACCTTTCGAAAACAGTTTTTAGTTTTCGAATACGTTAACAAATGTTCCATTTATTTGGATTTTATTGCAAAGCGGGAATATTTTTAGCCTCTGACAAAATACGCCAATTTTTTTAAGGGTAAAGTGATTTTTCTGTTAGAAAATGTAGTTTTTGCAACATCGTATTGCAATCAGAGGTCAAACTTCGAAGTCAGCTTTGCAAAAATATCCCTTAATTTGTATTTCCCGCTATGAATCCTGGGACAAAAAGAGTTTGAAACTGAGATTAACCTGATCGTAGCTGCTTATGTTCTTAAACAAATACACTCGTAAATTATATTTATATTTCTGACGCAGGTAACAAAAGCCGAAATGGAATATAAAAATAAAAACGTGAAAAATTTTACGCTAGATTTTAAAATTTTAGAAGGTTCTTTTCATAAAAGCTCATTAAAACATGCCTGAATGGGTCCATACTTTATGTTGGCAATAGAAGGAAAACGGATACAAAGAAGATTAATTTGTTTGCATAAATCTCTGTTGTGGTCTGCCGTGTGCCAAGCTGCATAAAAAGGATTGTTGATTGCCCGTGATAAACACATCGGCACACAGTATTACCATACAACAATATATTATGTTTTAACGTAAATATTAAAAAAGGTTAATTGGGAATTTCTAGAATAACTTTTCGAGTCTGCGAGCTTTATAAAAGCTAGGAAGTTGTTACAAGATTATCGTTTTTAATTCAATCCATTGCTGAATGAATAGCTCATCAGACTTTTTCCAAGTTCTTGGAATAGGACGTTGGTGTAATTAATTCTGTTTAATTCTATAATTGTCCTGCAGAGCTTTACTCTCCTTGCTATAAATCCATTTACAGTGATCCATAGCTTTTTGCTGCAATCTTTTTCTCCTTGACTTCAATTTGGTCAACACCTCGAGCTCTAGTGAAATCGATAACTTTATATTATCGAATCGATAGGCGTAACTTCAGATTATTTCACATCTATGTCCCGTGTACGGTTTCACCGTTGACTAACGAACTGATATTGGTGGGGAATAAATAAGTAATCGATTTGCGTTGGCAAAATTTGAATTGGCACAAACCCCAAACAATTACTATTTATTATTTTTAATTGATAAACTAATGTTTTAAGACAAGATTTTTTTTAAGCATAGCATAAAGGTGAACAATTATAATAAGCAATAATTATTAGCCCGAAACACTCATCTATATTGAAAAAACCTCCCGAGAAAAGATGCATGTCGCCGACGGGACTCAAACCCGCACCCCTTTGATTGCCGGTCAAGGGCTCTACCATTAAGCTACGACGGCTTATTTCATATCCGCCAAATGATTCAATATATACCCAGTATTTCATTCAACAACTACATTACATTTTTTTCACCTACAAACAACCAACTTTATTTTTATATGAGAAAGGCATGTAAGTGCGAACTCTCCCACTAGATGGCGTCGAGACATATTATGTCTACATTTTTGGTGAAATAATTTAACTCGTCAAATAGTTACTATTTAATTAATTTATTAATTAATCGTTTTTATTTTTTCGGGATTTATTCGCTTGTTGAGTAACTCATGATGATGGGCAATGGTTGGGTTTGTTGAAAAATCTAAAACATTTTTATTACACTGAAAGTTAAAATAGATATATTTTAGGAGGCAGTTTAGTTATGTTTACAATTTAAAAAAACAATGCCTTAGAATAAATGCTAACATTTAGGTAATGTTTTTTGCAGAGTTTTGGGGGATTTGAAAAATAGTGTTTCAACATAACAAGGTGTCGCTGAAAACAATAATGAAGTCAGTTTTTTCATGAAATTTTTCAGCTATTAAAAGGGAGCGAGGTCTAATAATTGACATTTCCTGTAGCCACAATTTAGTTACCGGCAAAATTGCCTCCAGCGATCATAATGTAATTTTATCTTCTCCTCTTTTTAGTTGAACTCTGCTACCCCGAATGCTTCATAAGAAATAATTACATAACCAGGGAAAATGTGCAAGTAAATAATATCATGTAATACCGTAATATTTTTGCTTCAAACACACTAAACGGTAACGTAATAATTTTCAATTTGCGGCACACTCTCCAGGAAACAAAAACTAACAATAATACATTTCGGTAGAACTTCGTACAAAAAGATAGCAGCCAACAAAATATGCGAATTATTAGTAAATTGAGATATGATCGATAAAAATGACGAAAAATAATCTGGGCTGAAAAAAATAGCTCAGTGGTTAGAGAATTTTCCTGATAAGACAGAGTACCTGGGTTTGATTTGAATATGCGACCATTACCTTTCTTTAAATGTATTAATAAATTGAGATATGATCGATAAAAATGACGAAAAATAATCAGGACTGAAAAAATAATCTCAGTGGCTAGAGAATTGTCCCGGTAAGACAGGGTTCCTAGGTTTGATCTCAATTTGCGACCATTTAATTTTCTGCATTATATTCTGTTTTATTATTCGTTAAATTTCTCATAGCGACTACTTTTTTATTTTTTTTTAGCTGGTTTGCAATCTTTTCTCCAGCGACAAATACCGTAAATATAATGACAGATCGCGTTTTGAACGTTTTGCTTGGACTGGAATCCATTATTATTTTTATGTTATTTTTTTATTTTATCGTACTTTATTTTTATGCATGTTAATGTACACTGAACATAAATGTGAATTAAACAATTGACTGCGTAATATTTTTCTTATACCAATTAAAATAACCCCTTGAGGCCTAAAAAAAATATCAATCAAATTAAATTGTAGCAATGTACTTATTCACATCTCGCTAGGGCATTCCTGTATCGAGATCAATATATTTTATAAAATAATGAAAGAAAAAAAAATTACCAAAAACTACAAAAAAATACGGTCAAACATAAAATAACGTGATCTATTTATATGAATACAAAAGTGCGGTGCTGAAAGGGTTAATAAAAAATAAGAAATTTTTTTGTAATAAATGTTGGAAATAATCTAATTTTTTCACAACAAAGACATACTCGTGGACTTTATAAATTTAATAACTTTGTATTTTTTTACGACGAATAAATGTAATGTAATTATTTTTATTGTCAAATTTGCAGAACTCATAGAAATGATAATCTCATATCTATGGAAGAGTCCATTTCAAATAATTATTTTTTTTCTTAAGTTTAATAATATTAGATATTATTTAATTTTGATAGATTGTTTATTTATAAACATGTTTGCTGTGTAATCTGTTACCTACGCCTTCTGAATGATAATTAAGCTTTATTGAATTTCTTTACAAAGTTATTTTATTAAAAGTTTTGACATACCTACTACATCTTTTTATAATTACCAATGCCCATATTGATTTCCGAGTAAATTGACCAAAATTATAGTGTTAATTATCCAGTAAAGTTTCCCCACTTATCGTTTAAATTTAGGCATTTGCATTTCCAAATTCATAATTTCGATGAAGTACGAGTTTTACAACATCATTTAAAAAATATATACTTTATTATATAAAAAAACATCAAATCTAATAAATAATTTCTTAACTAATCAATATAAATTTGAGAGTAATGGTTTTTTTTTACTGAACACCTCACAAAAGTCACAACTGCTCCCGTCGGGAGCCAGTGAGACTATGTCATCCCCAATTTGGGTATGTTGTGAAGGCTGAAAGTAAGTGGTGAGGGGAAGGAGCTGGAGGGGGAGGAAGATGGGGACCTGGCTATTCAGTTCTAGTCACCAAACACGGCTAAAGCCATTTTAAGCAATGATTCAATTTTGAATGGTGGTCTTACACCAGGGCGATACTGAGAGTATCTTCCATTCTGGAACGTGCCGCAAATATACCTTATTTAATTTTAAATTATTAAATTGTAAAAACACAACTTTGACAAAATTTATCTGGGCACGCCGGGATTTGAACCCGCGGCCTCCTAATCGCTAGTCGGGGGATTTGCCCCTCGACCACGGAAGCCGTCAATATGTATTTTTATTAAAAAATATTTTCAAACAAACAAACGAAGGCGGTACAAAGCATGAAAATAAAAATACGTTTTCTAGTATTTTCAAGTATTTCAGTACTCGACATGTTAATTCTGCAATCCATGATGAGATGCGATGAAGATTTCGTATGTAAATTCTTACTTTATTGCCCCGATTCTTATGGCTTTTTGCCCGCGGCGCCTCACGTACGTATGGTAGTTTTGTTCCGACGCCCGAACGAGCACATGTTCATTTATCAGTCACAGATCTTATTGGTCGCACGTGGTGAATATAAATAAACCGGCAGACACGTGGCCTTTATTCCTCTAAAGAGTTTTTTATACGATTCGCATTTCCGAGCGAGAAGAGCGTAAATTTAATTTTAAAAAATAATCGTTTTTTTATCGATTTAACGTTTGGCTTTTGGGAAACGCGTTATTTTGAGAAATTAGCATAGCGAAATTGGATAAATGTACGCCTACGCAATTTTCATTAAATTATATGGAATATTGGACCGCTATTGAAGAAAAATTATGAGGTTTAAAAATCTGTTTAAAGAAGACGCAAATTGATTGAATTTGAGTCAATTTGTTTAGCAAAGATAATATTTCTACTCTGCCTAATTTTATTACGTCAAACAAAACGAAATATTTGATTTCCTGATTCAAATCAACGAATTCGAAACCATCCAAGCGTGAACCTAAAATTGCCCTATCTAATTCATGTTTGACGTAGATTTATTAAATAAATTTAGGTTTCAGTCGGTTCATAATTGTAAATTGTAAGGTAATCCATAAGCTAATTAAAAAATTTCAACCATTTTTTCTAGTTTATTCGTGGCCTACTACTTTGAGGTGACTGTAGTATCTTGGGCTACTTCTATGGTCTAGGCGCACTATCCATCGGATAGCTTCTGTGTTTGCTTTGACGTCTTTCTTTTGGGCGACAAACGTGAAATCTCCCTTTGAATTTTCTGAAAGTGTAGGATTTTGTTCGGTAGCAATTCTGATGATATTTTGAGTACTTAAAATATCTTAGCTACCTTCCCTGTGATTTTTTTTATACAGTAGGGTATCAGTGCGATGCGTTAGAAAAATTAAGGATATTTAAATCGGTCCCATAATTTAATTTCTGCTACGCCTTTTAAGAACCCAATTTTAGCATTAAAGAACGTCCTTCCAAAAAGTATCGAAATTATATATCTATTTATTTGCTCGCCAATAGATTACATCAAATATTTATTAAATTAATACTCATTTTCAATGTGGTTATAGCGGTGCTTCCCGTTAAGGCAGACCTGGCCAACCTGTGGCCCGCGGTCATGTATGAAGTTTTTTTTTAAGAATCGGGTTCTTCAGAATGTCTTTAACATCACATTTAAATTATTAAAACCAAGAATGTTTCTTTAATTACACCAAATAATGTTCTTATTCTGCTGATTTATATTTCCCACGCATAACCTCTCACTCGAAAATCGCTTTCCGGATTAACAACAGATGGAGCGCATAACTCCGCGCTAGTTCGAGTACTCGCAGGTTGTTCGACAGGTTGCGATTCCCCCGCCCCGATTATATGTCCACACATGTGCATACCTATTCACATTTACGTATATTGTAGAGCTAATCCATAAGTACGGTCCAACGATCCAAGTCTTCACGATCACAGTATTTATATAATATAATCGAGTCAATCTTGACATTGGTTTAAAAAACTTATAATAAGATAAATTTATTAATAATATTAAATAAGTATCGATCCAAAAAGTTTTAGGGATTTTTGTGAATTTCAGCCTTATATTAAGATTAATTTGATCAATTAAAGATGAATCATATACAGGGTGTTAAGGAACGTACTTGAGTTACTTTAACCAGTGATTCCTGACATTATTTGAAGTAAAAAATGTAAATGAAATTTTGGTCTCCGGTGACATTTTTGATGTTTTTTTTTTTTTTTTTTTTCTACAAAAACATAAATAATAGTAGGTGTTGGGTAGTTGGGGGCAGGGTAAGTGGCGGGGCGGTAACTCGGCTGAGTGACCAATAAGGTCATGTGAAAGATTTTTTTTTTTGTTTGATTTTGAAGAAAAAATATTTTGAAAAAAAAAAAAATTGAACATAAAAAAGTCACCGGAGACCAAAATTTCGTTTGCATTTTTTACTCCAAATAATGTCAGGAATTACTGGTTAAAGTAACTCAAGTACGTACCTTAACACTCTGTATATTGCAAATGATTTTAAACAGAGAGATTATAACTAAAGTGAGTAAGTCTCAGCATAGTTACCGAGATTCCGATGTACTCCAGATTTATAATTTAGTATTCTTATATCAACAAATGATGGGTGGAAAAGATCCTTATTTATTTTTATTATTCTTTATTTTTTGTTTGAAACACTTATAGAGTGTTAACAATTATTACATTAAACATCCGCCCTGATGATGGACACTGTAACGTTGTCCGAAACGTTGGCTAAAGAAGGAGATAGCGTAACACGGCATAACACCCCAAAATTAAATAACAAAAATTATTACATTAATGATATGGCCGTTGGAGTGTGCACAGATTGCGTAATCAAGTTTTATTGGTACTGGGTGGAGATGCTAGTAGTGAAAAAACAGAAATAATTATAAGAAAAATGAAATATATAATATGCGATATAAAACATAGCAAGTACAGAGAAGGAGAAGAAAGAATGAAAGAAAAAACATAATAATAAATCAATAACATGACTGTTCTTCATGACATAATGGTAGAAGATTATTAATTTGTTTTTTAAGAAACACATACGACAGTGGGACGACTGAGCCCAACACCACAAACTGGGGGAGATTTGTTCGCATTGAACTAGAGTTATTAGGAATTTCCTTTAGGAGTAGAGATTTAGTTGTAATGATAAAGTTAGTATGGAAGGAAGCTCTGACTTACTTTGTTTCAGCGCCTAGTTCCTAGCATTCCACTGGCTTAAGAGGCTAGACTTTGAACGACACGCGGAACACCCGCGTTTGTCATTCTGTCCCGCTCACAATAAGCTCACGCACACTTACAATACATGCGAATGCGAAAT
Source organism: Limnephilus auricula (assembly GCA_951813805.1). Lineage (NCBI taxonomy): Eukaryota > Metazoa > Arthropoda > Insecta > Trichoptera > Limnephilidae > Limnephilus > Limnephilus auricula. The sequence continues at coordinate 43,396,417 of OX638389.1, read as the reverse complement.
GTGCGAATGAGACAACGCTCAAATTTACCTACAGAAATCGCTCTAAAAGGGGTTTATGGAGAATACACTTTTCTACACCAAAACTTTCACGAAATTGAAATTTTAAAAAATATATATTTTTTAGAAAGAAGAAACTACGTCGGTAGCTTTTTATAATTTTATAATTCTTTATGAGAGTTGAGTTAGCAGCACTTTTTCCTTAAATAATATTTTTTGATAAATCGTACATGTTTGACAGTGAATGTTTACGTTAATACGAAACGCATCGAAAATTCGAAAACATACCGACATAGTTTTTACCCTCTAGAAGGCAGTATAAAAATATATTCATTTTGTGCAATTTTCGATGTAGAAAAGTGTTTTTTCCCGGGCGTCCTTTTTGTATGGGCCGAAAAGCGAAGTCTATCGTCTTAACCTATCCCACGGTCGATCTCATTGCGTTGAGCCGGACATCGCTCAAAAAGTCAACGCCAAACAGCACTTAACACAGCCTAACAAATGCTAACTGAAACCTTAATAGACCAAAAATTTTCTGGACTGACGACATCATAAAGCAGCCCATAGAAGGTGAATCATGTCAAATGCTGACAGTGACAAGGAATGCTGAAACAAAGGGAAGCCTATGTCAAACTCTGTGCTAGGAATTATGATGAAACCATTTTAGCAGTAGCGAGCCAATGCTAATTCCCATTAGTGAGTAGTTATTTATTATTAGATTCCGAAAAATTTAGAAGTTATTCAGTGTAAGTTTTATTTTTATGAAAACGTTAGTGTGTGGGTAGCTATATCTGGTATAGGAAACGAAGTAAAAATAGTTGTGAGTATGCAACGAGTAATGGGTATTAAAATCAAACAAAGTTATTCACAAAAAACATGTATAGAAAAAAATTACACATCTCACAGCCTGCTCACCAAATGTGCGGCAGGCCGGATTGGGAGACACCGGTTGAGGGAGTCCCTTTGAACTCTCCAGCAGGAATATCTCGGAATATCGCCTTACACCGCAGTGGGAGAAACAGATTCACAGGTCTGTCACTTCTGGATACACTGACCCCAAAATTCCTGTAACCCCTCACACCTTGTTCCTTTCCAGAAATTCCTCTCCTTTCTTTCCTAAAAAGACCATCCATACAGCATCCCCGTATAAAGACGACATAAGCTCTGAGGGGAATTATTTTCCTCTGTGTGAAAAAAATATCTGTTTTACTTTAAGCAGTTTCTCAGGAGTAGTAGATGGTAGATGTGTTCAACTGCACGGAATATAGTTATAAGAAGGCTATAATAGCACACCTCAATCACAACAATCATAGTTAGGCATAATACCATTCTTCTGCATGGCTTCTGATTTATATTTTACTGCAGATTCTAAACTGTTTACTTCTGATTTCTGAACTGTCGGATGGAGGAGTGTTGGTGACAAATACGTAATCTTTTTCAAAATATATCTTTTTTAATTATATATTTTTTTATTATTATAAATTATTATTAAACTCAATCTGGCATCCCTGTTTAAATACAGCCTAACTCTAAGTACTTACAGGGCCATTTCAAACAAGTATAGTTTTGTGGGTGACAATACTCAATACCAAACTATTCCACTCAATAGTCAATTCCTAGAATCCAATAAATTGCAAATAAAACTACGAAGTATTTGATGTTATTTGTGAAGATATTTATTATATTATATATTACTTCAGAGTACCTTATGCTTAAAATATTACTGTTTCTCTCCTTTATATAACTGTAAACTTTAAAACCCATGTTCACCTTATTGTAAAGACCTTAATGGCGATTAAATAAATAAGAATGTAAACTAAATATTATAAATAAAAGCCAATATATCGGCAGTGAATCTGATTAGGTGAACTGGCTCTAATCTCAAATAAGTCGTACGAATATTCAAAATAAACAACATTATGCTGAGATTTTCTACCCAGCCTTCACTTGATTGACTAGGATAATGCTGAACCTATCTGCTTCCTAATAACATAATCCTCTGTCCTTAGTCCTACATCCTTGAGTCTTTGGATCCCGAGAGGAAATGATAAGCCCTTCATAAAGGACACAAGGTCGTGATTTTGTTCAACGGAATGGCTACAGAGTGAATTTTTAATTTGCATTAATTATAAAATTTTAATTAGACTGGGAACTCTTTGTCGACTTCTAAGTTTATATCTTTATCAATTCAGTGTCTTCATAAATGCAAATTTTATCCTCCAACCACAATAGCTTCGTATTCATAATATTCTTTAATGAAAATTTTGCGAAAACCCGGAATCGTTTTGGGTATGAATAATTGCTCTTTACTCCAGAGCTTATAAAAACAATTTTATGAAGAATGATGATATGATTTAATAAACTGTTTTTCTTTCGAGAAACACGCAAAATATATTCGTTAAAAATATGACAAAGATATTTCTTTTGTACTTTTCTATATTTTTGTTTTGTTTGCGCATGATAAAATAGGGATCAAAAATACAAAACAACTGTTGATATATTTTTTTGGTTTGGTTACGAATGGGGGTTGGGTTTGTCCAGATCAGCGGTGTATGCGTCTGCTCACCAATTGCGTGGAAGAGGTCAGTTGAGGGAGGCCATTTCATCTCTCGAGCCGGACTTGCCAGTCTCTCAATCGCCTTGCACAGCAGTGGGAGGGACGGATTCACCTGTCACTCCTGAATACCTCAGTTTCCTACTGTTTTCTCATAGCTTTTTCTTTCCCAGAAAATCCTCTCCCTCATTTCTTTAAAATACTTTTCTGAAGGCCTAAAGTGTGGATATAAATAAAAAAAATCATATGTACCATTAACCAACTAACTAACTAACCATCACGCCGTTTCCACGCAGAGGTAGGCAATGAGAACGAACCGCCAAACAACTTGGTCCTACACTCCTTGCCTCATTCACATTTATACATCGTCTCATAAACACTCTTCTATTATTCTGACTCTTGAAATGACCAGACTCAAGCATCTGATTCACTTGATCGTGCCATCTCTTCTCGACTTCTTCTAGCATTCACATTTGCGTCATATTTACACTGTATTTACACTGTATTCTTCTTAATTCGCTCTAAATGACCAAACCATCTAATCTTATCTTTTTCTGATTTTTCTGTTTCGGATTTTCGATTGACTTTCGCTAATATTATCTTCATTAAATAAAATATTATAGTTAATTAAAAGCTCAGGAGAGAAATTATAGTGCGAATTAAAAATTGTTTGAACCTTGAATTTTCAGATAGGAAAAGTTTTGCTGTGCTAATACCGCTTAATATTTTTCTGTTTCTCTTTTACAAATAGAAATAAAATAATATTTTTTCTATTAAAATATTAAATAACTACATGCTGAGTAACTAATTCAAAGGATTTCAAACCATTTCTCAATAAACTGATATTACGCTATAAGCAAAATTAATTACTTATACTTGGTGTTAGTTTAAATCGCTCCTAGCAAATTCAAATTTATGTACAATAGAAACAGCATCAAGAAAATTATATTCGACGCAATTTTGGATGAACGTGAACTAAGAGGTAGCCAATATTATAATGAAACGTGTTCTTGTATCGAAGTTTATGCAAATCTTGGGATAGCAAGTCTTTGCATTTAGGCCACCATTGTCGGGGAACAATTAGTTCCACAAAAGACTCGTCAATAGCATTGAATATAATTAAACTACAGCGAACAATGTAAATCTAGATAAATCTTTTGAAATTCAATAGACAAGGTAGAGTAGTTTTAAAGGGATTGATTGTGGTGGTGAGCATAATCGAGATATCCATTCCGAAACTATCGATTAAGTTCAACAATGGCCTTTTTAATTCAAAAGCATTCGAACGCTTCAGTAATAGAAAAATATGTTTCAATGAATGCAGGTACAGTAATACTTATTATTTCTCATTGGTGGCTCGTGACTTTTAACTGGTCAATGAATTGAAGAATATGATATAAAGATAGCAGTCAATAAAATGTGTTAACAAAATAAAGAGAATGTTGGTAATTTGCAGCCGACGTTAAATATGTTACAGTTAAATATGGCCGATATACCGTATACGGACATTAGCTCAGTGGTCAGAGCAGCAGCCTGGAAAGCCGAAGGTCCTGGGTTCGAGTCACAGATGTTTGACTTTTTCTGATTTTTCTGTTTCAGATTTTCGATTGAGTTTCGCTAATATTATCTTCATTAATTAAAATATGACTTTACTGATGTTTATGTTTACCTGAAAATTATGTTTTTAAAATTCAATTATTTCTAAGAAGATTTATCACTTACTGCAAGAAAAAATTAAAACATTTTATAATCGTGAGAACTCTTTTTTCGCATTAGCTCTGGATCTATCTCATCTTTGGGGATGCTAGGTGAAGGGTCTTGAAGGAGGGAATGTTCTGGGAAGGGAAATAGTACGTGGGGTGGGTAGGAATCTGCGAGTCAATGTGTCCATAAGTGGCGGAGTGGAATTCATTATCAATGCAAGGCTGATGATCCGGCCCACCACACGGAAGGTGGGCAAACAAGTCCGCCTAGTAAACAGTGTGCAACCTCATCACTCCTTTGAAAATGCATTAAAAGTTATGAATAAAAAAACTTTTTATCATAAGTTACGTTAGGTTAGGTTAGGTTAGGTGGGCTATTTAAAAAAAAATCACTTTTAATGACTTTTCAAAGAAGTGTTGAAGTGCCAGTTTGTTGAGTGGTCATTGAACCGTTTTCGAGGTACGTTGTTAACACAGTTTTTTTTAGAAATTACTGTCTTCTTCACCTTGTGGGTCACCAGCACATATTGTAGCTATTGCTCGAAACGACGCCATCTTAAATTATTTTCGGCACGTGTTGAGGATAGAATCGAAACAGTATTCGATTATTAAAATATTTCGAGAATACCGGTGACTAACTTACACATGTTTTTGCTTTGGTATCAGAAGTTAAGCTTTAGAGTTTGAATTATTAGCGGTATCAAATATGATTTGGTGAAGTAAGTTCCCTCTCACAATTTCGTTGGCGAAGTACGGCCATAATTTAACCAATGGACATTTGGATAGAGATGGTCTGTGGTCTTATTATCTTAACCCTGTTGACTTATTAACCGCAACTGTGGTTTGATACAAATAACTCTACTACGAAAATGTCTCAAACAACGAAGCTTTCAAATAATACATTTTACATTCCACAGCTCGGACATAATAAAAGCTATAAAACTGTAAATGTTTTTATTTTTTTATTTATAGAGATGGGAAGGCTGATGGGGATATTGAAAGAAGGGTAAATGCAGGTAACTCCATTAATGGTGGACTGAATGCTGTTAGCGCCAACAAAAAGCTGTCCAAAGAAGCGAAGCTAGCAGTTCACAATGGAGTGCTGTACCTAACCTGATGTATGGCAGTGAAGCATGGAACTGGCAGAGAAAGGATGAAAGTAGACTGAATGCTGTAAAAATGAGATCCCTAAGGCGTATGTGTAGTAAAACCATGTATGATCGTGTGAGGAACGTGGAGATCCGAAAAGAATGCAAGGCCGATGTGAGCGTCATAAGTAAGATTAAAAAAGGGTCGCTTAGATGGTTTGGACATGTAGAGCGAATGACTGAAGAAAGGAGTGTCAAGAGAATATATGTTGCGAATGTGAATGGTAGAAGAAGTCGAGGACGCCCGAGGAAGACATGGCACGATCAAGTGAATCAGATACTTGAGTCGGGCCATGTCAAGAGTCAGAATAATAGAATAGCATGTATGATAAGATGTATGAATGTGAATGAGGCGAGGAGTGTATGCCAAGACCGAGTTGTTTGGCGGTCCGTCCTCTCTGCCTACCTCTGCGTGTGGTTAGTTAGTTAGTTATATTTATGAACGCTAAATCTACTGTAAAAGTCAGACGTCCAAAATAAATTATTTACCGCAATATATACTTTATAACTGATATGTTCCATAAACTTAGTGCCACACTAGTACCAGCTGAGAAAACAACTGTGATAACAATACTGTGTACAGGGGGCACTGAGGGACAAAATTAACATCTTTGAGGATGGAGTATGGAGGGTATTTTAAATTAAATGAAGTTTTGAGAAAGTAAAATGTATTTAGGATGGATGGGAATCTGGGGTTAACGTGTCTAGGAGGTCCGAGAGAGTCCGGCAGGAGAGGTATAGGTTTAGTCTTTCTCAACTCCTCTCCCCCAATCCGCCCCGCCAGACTTTAGATTGACAAACGAATTCGCGCCAAGGCCTAGACAAACCTCACCCAATGAACCCGGGCACCCCTACGAAGTCACCAAACGTAGCGAACCACTCGGGGTGACAGGGGTGTTGGTTATCCAATAAATGGTTCTCGTTGAGATGGTACCCGCACCCGCCTCCCAAATTGAACGAAGCTACATTTTTTTCAAATTTAAATTGTATTTCATTTTCATCACTTGAGCCTGTGAGACTATGGCACCCAGTGGCGGCTCATGACTTTTTGCTAATATTAAAAATAATGGCATTATTGATTTAATTGTAGCCGAAAACGTTTTTATTTCGGTTAATGGGTTTTTATAAAGATTTTCAAGGAGTCCTGCCAAACGGAAATTTGTTGAAAATTAAAAAAAAAATTATTTAGAAAACAAACTAAAAGTTTTTGGCTGTAAAATCAATAATTCCATTTTCATTTTAGCAGCATGGCACACCCAAAAGTGAGGGGAAGAAGGTATGAAAGAGGTGAGGGGAAGAAGGTACAAACACATTTAATGCCAATTTAAGCAACATTTCGATTATAAATGGTGGACTCTCACCAGGATGAGAATGAGAGAATACGTGGATCACTCTGGGATTTTGATAGTCGACGTGACAAGTACCTGTAGAATATTATCACAGTATCATTAGTTATGCATATATTCAACTAGATATAGCGTCTATCTCAGAAGGATAAGGATATAGTCTTATCTTGACAGATGTTGGTTATTCAAAGATTCAAACTAGAAAGGCAAGTCTCACGGGTATACAGATATAGCATGGCTCTGCTGTGGAGAAAGACACGTGCTACCAGCTACCTCCATCTATTAACATATTATATATTATGCATACAATATTATCGTTCTCAGGAGTAATAGCGTCTATCAGAAATAGCTAAAACGTTAAGGAAAATATTACATAATATGTGCATAATACATAATTAGGACGTAAATGTACATTACTGAGAATCTAGGAACAAACCAGTCAGTTCTCATTAGGTTAGTTCTTAGATTCTTTATTATATGAAATTTATTTTTTTTTAAATATTTAATTAATGAAGATAATATTAGCGAAAGTCAAACGAAAATCCGAAACAGAAAAATCAGAAAAAGATACGGATACATCTGGGACTCGAACCCAGGACCTCTGGCATTTCGGGCCAACGCGCTATCCACTGCGCCAACGTATCCCTATCCGATTCGGTCATTTTTAACTGTATCATACTTCGACTGAGAACCACCAACATTATTTTCATTTTTCTTATCGCATATTTTTATTGGCTGCTACCTTTATGTATGATTGCAAGATTCAACTCGAACTAAATGCCCTCTAGATAGTGTTAGGATAAATTGTATCACTTTTTATTAATATGCGACATCTATTGACTTTATCTGCAAGTCTAGGATGAAATATTTTTATTTTTATTTTTAACTTTTTAACTTAAAGATTTTTTTAAATTGGAATAACTTTATGAAGATTATACACATCAATGTACCTAATATATTTCAAGAATAAGTTAATACTAATAAATCTAAATGAAACATGAAACAGAACAAGCCACAGAAAAATAATGAGGTAACGATCAATGTTTTCCTCAGGGCCTGTCATCTTTTGAGGTAAAAGAGGGATTGAAACTGTCGTAGAAACAAACCGTTCTCACGTGACAAAATTCAACTGTAAGCAAATGTTAACGTTTGGTGTGTTTCCGGTCTGTGCACTGGTGCCGAAGGAATCAATAACGCAAGCTCCTCAGAACATTTTCCACTGAATTACCGGTAGAACAAATACAGCATTTCCACCCAACACTTTATAAAGATTGAAATGTCTGTCAAATAACTAAATCTATCAAATGGACCGTCCGTTTCTACACAAAATCGAATGTTTTTTCAGGTATTTTGCGGCTCCATATCAGAGTTGGCTGCCAAATTCAACTGTGGGGCGCACTTGTGATTTGTTCAGGGTTAGCAGTTGCGTACCTACTATTAAATTATCTGCGGGCCCTGTACAGTACGATAATACCTACATAGCGATCGTCAGCTATCTCCAAGTACTATTTTGTATTAACCGCCCTACCTTCGGGTTATTTCCGCAAAATACTCATACCTAATAAGATTTTGTCAAAATATATGCATTTATAATAGGTTTATTAAAATAAAACTTTTTAAAACAAAAAACATTTTTTTTTTTTTAAACCAATGTGTACGTGATATGGGATAGTGCAGAATGGTAAATCAACATGAACGTATCACGTACGTTCGTAGGCCCAGGGCGGTTAATCATCAACGCTCTAATGGGCTTTTACATATTTACACAGTTTTCTATTATTTAGTATTATTTTATTTCTATTTGAATCCATCAAGAAAAAGTTTAGATAACAGAAAAAAATACAAAAAAAATCATTTTTATTTAATATGCGACATCTATTGACTTATCTGCAAGACAAGGATGAATATTTACTTATATTTTTAACAATGACACATTAGTTCAGTTGGTAGAGCTGCGCCCCGGCAAAGCGAAGGTCCTGGGTTCATGTCCCAGATGTGACTGTATTTTTATCTAATTTTTCTGTTTCAGATTTTCGATTGAGTTTCGCTGATATTGTCTTCATTACAATAATTATTTTATTAACTAGAAAATAACTTTTATTAAAGAATATTACACAATACCAGTCAATTCAGAATGTGCTCGAGTCTACTTCACCAATAATACGTATTCGTGATTTTGTAGAATTTGATTACGCATGCAAAGTGTCAGAGCTATAACTTTTTAAATATTTTGTAGCTACAGAGTTTTTATTTGAGGTCAGTCACGCTATGTTAGGTCGAACAAAGCGGCGCCGTGTATGGAGCGCCGGCAGCGATGGGTGTGCGTACAAAACAATGCATGTACCAACACAGGCCTTAAAAGGTCGTGATAAGTGTTTCGCTTATCTTGTTCTGTCTTTGAAAAACGCCACCGGATTTACCAAGTCGCTAAGACGTGTCTGGAATGTAATGTCAGACATGAAAGCGTCACGATTTGTAATATTTATGTAATTTCGTTTATGTTAGTAAGGTAATGCAAACGTAATACAAACCGAGGAAGATTATTACCATAGATTACAATAACATTCTCACATTATGTGTGAATGATCTATTTGAATAATACCTCGCAATGATTTAATATTTACACTTCTTTGAAAACATGATTTCTTTAGATGACATTTGAGCCGTTTAAAAGTGTTGGACTGAGGGTGTTTTAATAATCAAGGAAAAAAAAAATTTTTTTAGAATTAATATTTTTAATCAAAAACATTAATTTCTTTACTTGGTCCAGGAGTTTTCCAAAATATCTAATGTAATTTTTTAAAATTTAATTTTCCATTTACACATATTTTTTTTTGATTTTCTGACAAAAACTGGACAGTTTTATTTGATTATCTCAAAATGTGCTTTTATGGACTTAGTATCTTTTAATATGGGTGATTCAATTATTTTTGTATATCTACCTAGCTATTTTTGATATACCAATGTTTTGGTAGATAAGATATATTTTAGAAAATTCAAAATTGTCTCCTAATTGCATATAAGTCGAAATCGAAGCAGGCGAAACTATCTAAATAAACTAAACCATTTGTTCAATTTTTATGAGAAAACTATCATTTTATAACTTTTGAAGGTTATTCCCATCAATGAAGAAGTTGATAAGACTAATAATCTAAATTAAAATATGGAAATGAACAAGATACATAAAAATAAAAGATAGCGGTTGCAACTGGGACACGTACCCAAAACTTCTCGTCTTACTCGACGTCCCAGTCGCAACCGCTATATTTTATTTTCTGTGTCTTATTCATTTTCATATTTTAATTCAGATTATTATTGTCACCTTCTTCTTCAATGCTAAATCATTAGATTTGTCTTTATTTCTATTATACCAATAGCACTAAAGTAAATCACTGAAATATTTTTGTTGCAAAAATATTTCAGTGATTTACTATAATATAATACACGGCCGATTTACAAATGATGTAAAGACGGAAAGCAATACAGATGTTAAGGAACGACCATTTGGTTTGAACACGCACATCATAAAATTGATAATACGGACTATCTACAAAGTACATTACATTCATCCCACAAAGGACTTATTTAAAGACTTTAAAATACTTAATATACAATCCCTATATATAAAATTCATTTCTTGCTATTTTAAATTTAAATTTATTAAAAAATATGTTTTTGAATCAAAATATAATACAAGATATTCCAACCAATGCAACTATATAATTCCAGTAACAAAAACCTCAATGGCCCAGTCACAGTTTAACTTTCTTGCTCCAAAAATCTTCAATAACTTAACAATTGAAATAAAGACAATAACCAAATATCACACTTTCAGGAAGACGCTTGGAGACTTTTTGATGAGTGAATGTGATAGAATTAGAAGCCTGTTTATATAATCTAATGTACTTTTTTTCTCCTTTCTATTTTCTACTTTTTATTATAATTTTTCCAATATTTAACATGATTTATACTAATTCCATGTTTATACTAGACTTCATATTTCATACAATGTAACTATACTATATTGGTCACCATGATACAGGCAGCCGCCTAGTATGGTGATTTAATATATCAACTTTATGTAAATGTCGCAATTATGTAACATGTATTAAATAAATAAATAAATAAAAATAAATATGAATGTAGAAACTTGACAGAAAAAGAAGTCGGGGTGACCCAGGAAAATATGGCACGAATTCCATTACATCCGGTGCATACCAAAAGTGTAATAATATAACACTGAGCACGGAGGTTAGAGCAACAGAGCGCACCGCCAAGACTGAGGAGCATTACTTTCCTCTATGCTTCTGCGAATAAATGACGTGACAGTTACATTAATTTATTTAGATTATTTTGCTTACTATATAAAACTTACTATAATTTTGTATATTTTTTAATTACATTATTTTTATATTTTTATTATGCTACGCTTTTTATGTTCTACACTTTTTATTTTCTTTTATATTCTACTTTAGCCTTCTATATTACTTTATAATTATGTAATTTTATTATTTTGAAATTGCATACGTTAATGCAGAAAATCGACCATCACAAAACGGACATGTGCCTCATGGTGGTAAAAAAACCCTCAAATCATGTACTAACAATCCATGAATAAAAAAATAATAGTTTTAAGATTATTTAAATAGTACCTAATTGAATAACCTATAAATCTAGTGAAGAAGACATGACACGATCAAGTGAACCAGACACTTTAATTGGGCCATGTTAAGAGTCAGATATACAGTGGAGCATTTATGAGATGATGTACGCGAATGAGGCAAGGAGTGTGTGCCAAGACTTCGAGTCTGAGCGGTTCCTCCTCGCTGTCTAAGTATCTACCATTGTGAGAAAAAGGCGTGATGATTAATTAGTTTATATTTTCAACACGCCACATATTTAAAAAAAAAAAAAATTTTTGGACCATAGTTATGGAATAAAAATTAAGTTTGCTACAAAATATAAAATATGGATCCCTCATTTTATTTTTTTCCGAATCACGAAATCTAATTTTTATCAAAACTTCCAGTCATTTTAGCGAGCTATAATAGTGAATACCAATTTCATTTAATTTTACGTTTTCGAATAGCTACAAATCATACAACTTTTGACACCCCGGGTGTTTAAAAAAGGCATTTTTTTCTCTACATATTCTTAATAAGCACTAACTTTGTGGCTCGCCGTAATTTACAATAAGAATATATAAATTTGTTTTAGACCACTTTAAATTTTAATAAAACTCTGTCGGTTTCGGAAGAACCCTTCCTTTGTCAGGAGAATATTAAAACTAACCTATGATACAAAATCACATTCTGCGTATCATTCAATGGTGCACCAGCTAGTTAAAATACCTCTATCATCTGTTTATTTCACAATTGAACTATCTAAAATTAAACAAATTGCTCTAAATAATGGTTATTATACACACTTAATTGATAAAATCGTAAATAAGAAACTTAAGCTCATTTCAACTAATATTTTTTTTATTTAGTACACCTGAAACTAATAATAAAATCATAAATCCCTTTCAATGGCGTAAGATCTTTATATCCAATTTTTCTTCGCTTAGTACAAAAAAATTGCCTCCCTATATTAAACCCGCGTTCTATACTGACAACAACTTAGGTAAACTATTGAAAAATACTAAAGATAGAGATCATAAATTATGCCACTCGGGCATTTACCAACTATGTTGCAATGATTGTCCATCATTCTACATAGGTAAGACAATCAGAAATGTAAATATTAGAATCACGGAACATTTAAGATGTTTTAATAAGAATAAATTTTCGGAAATTGCCAATCATGTTATTTCCACCAATCATACTTTTAATAAGGACACAGGGCTTAAAATTCTTCACCGTAATAATAAAAGCAAAAAATTAGATAACTTGGAAGTACTTGAAATTAAAAAATCCCTAAATAATAACGCCAATATATAGAATAACCTTATTAATTTATCGTTTAGTCCCATACTAGATATATTTCCAATAAACCGGTCTGTTATTGCCGGAATTCCCCCAACTACCCCTTTCCCTTTGTTAACCTCCCACTTAAACACCAAATTTTTTTTTTGTATATCTGTCAATATTTTGTACCATAGGTTGGTTTTAATATTCTCTTCTTCTTGAAGGGTTCTTCCGAAACCGGTAGTGTTTAATTAAAATTTAAAAGTGGTCTAAAACAAATTTATAAATTTTTACTCTCTCACACGCTAATGTATATTGATTTTAATGTAGGGTTTTAATTGATTCCATTACAGTGGTTCATCCGACAGATGACCCCCGGCATACATATATAAAATATGCAGCCGGTTTAGGGAAAATACGTACGAAGGTTAACATAGTTTTTTTCAATTAATTTATATTAATTTAATCGGATAGCACAATGACACGTCTTCACTCCTAATTTGCTCAGGAATCCCTGTAAAACCTTCGGGTACGTGCTGCATACATGCGTGTATACATGTATACACTGTATACATATACATACACACTGATGCATATACATATATACACGTATTATAAATACGCTTATGCCAATGCATAAATGATTACAAAGTGGCTCTAAGTATGGAGATCATCAGGTATAAAATATAAGGTATTAAATATTTTCAAACTTTTAATAAACCAAACGTCACGGAACTTCCTTGCCATTTCCGGAGAAAAGAAAAAGTTCCCTATTGTTACGTATCACAAAGTTTCCCCTGCATTATGTAAAATATTACCGCAAAATCGATAATTTAATAAAAACTTTCATAAGAGCGAATCCTTTCACAACAGCACGATAAGTTTCATTGTAATTTTTGCATTTTCCTGCATTTTTAATAGGGACACGACACACGGGTCACGATACTGAAGGAGATATCATGTCGGCGCCTGTCTGACACGGAACGGCCGGTAATGGACTACTTCCCAGGTACATACTGAATAATAAATGTACTTGAATTTATATCGTACCAGGGGCATTCACGCGTTATGTCTGCGATTGTTGTCGGTGGAAATCCGCTCTAATGCTCCTCGAAATAATGACTTAACCCAATTATTAATTCGTTTAAGCATGAAAAGGCTTCGTTCATTAGCAAAACAAATAAATAAAACAGAAATATTTGCTTTTTTGGTATTTTTCTGGATGCACGGTAAAACTCATTATCCTTATTTATGATTTCAAGTGATTTGTGGATATTAATTGTAATTTGTGCTGGTTAAAATACATTTTGTAGGTATAATAAAAAAGCCTCTCAGGCTGTTAAATATTTTTTCAAATAAAAAGTGCTGTATTACAAAGTTCGTTTTTTGCAATTATTAGGTATATAATGTCACACCACAAAGTAATAGCTTCTTTCGATGAAAAAAATACTGTTATTTGTATTTCTTGTATGTTAACTATGTAACAATTTCTAGACATTTTGTTTTAAAGAGTTTTAATGTTCAATTTACTATCATTACTTAAATTTTAATTTTTCTGCTACCGGTTTCGACACATCCGTGCCATTCACTAGCAAACTTAAAACTTTAGCTTAAGAATTAAAAATCTTCAAAACAAAACAAAAAATACTGGTTTCGCTTTACATCAAACTTCATCAGGACAATTTTTATAACTAATAACAAAGTAACTGCTTAAGCAAAAGACGCATTCGTTCTAAAGCGTTCATATAACAACCCAAAATCCTTTCTTTCCACCCACATCCGCAATAGAAAAGCTACGTATTTTTACCTCAAAAGTTCTACCTACAAGGATTTTTGCGTCGGCTTACTATGAAAACCACCCTCGATGACTTTTGCCATAAATTCGTAAAAAAATTGCTCTTCCAAATCGTGCAAAAACTACCAATCGATTTTATTGTTCCCTGATGAAGATAAATAAAAATAATAAATTCCACGCCTCCCTACTTAGAGCTCAACCTATTCTTAAGAGAAAAAACGTGTTATTCCTTTTAAAATTCACTATAAATCCGAGATCTAAATTACGTTACGCATCTTTGAGGGTAAAATTAAAAGCTATAAATTTTGAAAGGCTATTTCATTTCCACGAGAAATATATTTCCAAGATCGGGCCACTGCTCAGCGCAGAGTGCTATTTTTGAAAGGAAGATTTAAAAAATAAATCTTTGGGCCCTGCTATTAAATGGTGTTTGAAAAAGTGAGGCTTAATAGCCTTGCACCACAATATAAAATAGTATATCTACAATAAATTTATGAATAAAACGTAAAAACTTTCCATAATTTATAACTATCGAAAATTAACGGTAAATTGTTTTGCTTCTTCTTTTTCTTGGAACATGCACATTTATTCAGCCTTTATGGACGGCGTAGTATATACTTTATATTTTTATTTTATTTATGTTTATTTAAGAAACAAAGTGTCGTATATTAATGTATAAATAGCAAACATTCGTATCTTCTGGACATATCATTCCATTACTTGTTGAAAGCCAGCATACAAAAATATATTTTTTTCAATACTACGTAAAACATTTGACAGTTCTCACCTTTCTTACGAATTCAATTTTTATAACATTTCTCTTGTGATATAATACAAAAATTACATCAAAATAATGTAGATAAAACGAACTTCCTAATAATCACTCAAATCTATGCTTTCCACAATGGATTTATATAAAAAACAATGAATAAATATAGACTTCTAATATGTCAGCGTTCATATTATCAAGCGGCAGCCATTTTGTCCGCCATATTTGTTGCCCGGTGCGTCTTTGGCAATTAATATGAATTATTCGGAGTGGCTAAATGCTATCCAGTAATTCGTTATGTCAAGATCGAGAATGGCCCAAGCGATCCTGACCTTGTTCTTCATACAATTTTTTATACATTTTATACAAAATAAACATTGTGTAGAAATAAATAATAATGTAAAGAAATAAAGTTATACATTTTTTGCATGATTGTACTATTGTAAAATAAACTGCCGAAAATGAGAGTATAATTTTCACAAAAATAAAAGTATTTTAAGTTATCAATTTAATGAGCTGCGTTTTATGAGATTTCAAGTTAGAGTTGCAAATGGCTTTTCTAAAATAAAATATTCGTATTAAGCGTATCTTTATTTTTTGTGTATTTACCGATTTAGCAATCATAAAATGGACACAGAAAATTTTCGCCGAATGGATACAGAAGATTTAAGAAAGCTGCCGATGGCGACCCTAATGTAGGCAAAAGCAAGGTAGCGGAAGATATGGCGGGCAGAAAATAATACTTCGAAATGGAAGCCTGAGCGTATAAATAGTACAAAGCCCGTAATACTCCCATTCCTCATGGTCAGTCACACAAAAAAACGAGCGATCAGATATTGAAATCGCCGTGAAAACGCAAAATAGCCTAACAATGTGATGGATTTTGGTTCAGTCATCCGAATAAAACGGCACGTATACAAAAAAATGGCTCCCGTCGTTAAACAATTCCGTTACTTTTTCCTTTCAACTCATTACCTCGGGTTGTGATTACAGGGAACTGGAATAACATAACCATGCGAGGTCGGTGGGTGGGGGGAGGGACGGAGGGCCAGAGGGACGGAGGTGCGGAGGGCTGAACAAGAAGCGGGGCAGTGCCTCTCACTTAAAACCGAAAGATCCAATTATGGAATTTGCTAAGTAAAGGGAGACTGTGAAAGGAAACTTGCTATGTATGAAAATTTGATTCAAATGTACCCTGGTAAAGTGCATTGACTTTGGAGACTTTCTTCACTTACGGTCTATATTCGATTTAAGAGGAGAGTACGGGTACCGCCGCCCCAGGAATCATTTATCAGAAAACCAACACCTCTGCCGTAGGTCACCTAAGTGGTTCGGTATGTTTGGTGACTTCACACGGGTGCTTGGTTCATGGGATGATGTTTATCGGGACTTAGCGGCGCCGGTGGCTGCAACATGTTGATGGAGACCTTTTGACCTATCCAACAGGACTCTGAGATATGGGGTCTCTTGGCACATTACATTGCAGTGGGAGAGACGGATTCAGACATCCTTCACTCCTTCCCATCTGACACACCGAACCCAGATTACTACATCTCATACATATTTCCTTTTCTGAACTTCCTTTCCCAAAAAGACCCTTTATCACCATCATCAAAGACGTCATAGGTAGGCTCTAAGGATAATTATTTTCCTCAGGGCCTCCTGAGCTAATGCAAAAAATAAGTGATGTTAAGAGAAAAATATCTACCTCTTACTAAGAAATGTGAGATATTTTACACAACTGTTTGTTGTTTATCAGTTGTGTATAAAAGAATAATAAAACAAATTTAAAACTTTTTCCACTTTTAATCCGATTAGTTGTGTATAATTTAAAACACATTTATCACATATTACAAAGTACACATTGTCTTAGTAAAGATTGTCTATTGAACGATACTTACGATTTTAAGAGTGTGCAATTAATTTTTAATAAATTGATTTCATCGTTAGACTATCCTCCATTATAAATTTTCAAAATTAATAATTTCGCTTAATATTGTAACTCTTACTGAACTCGAATTTGATTTGAATTTAAGTGTCATTTTAAAAATTTGCTTCTGATTCTGTCAAGATTAACGGACAAGCGAGAAAATGCCTATCTACTATATAATCCATGGTTTACCAGAAAATTATTAAGCAGCTTGTACCTATTTCCTTTGTTTTAAGATCTTAATATTAATATTGACAAGTAAAATCAGCTTTCGTGAGCTTCAAGGATGTGAGCTTTTTAGCTAATATGCAATAATTTTTATCAATCCTTCAATTACAATATATCTTGTGATTTTTCACGAGTTTGCGCCAGTGTTGCCGTGTTGCGCTACCTCCTTCTTTAGCCGACGTTTCGGACAGCGTTGCAGTGTCCATCATCAGGGCAGATCCGGCAGATAACTGTACTACCTAATTGAAAATCGGCTTATAATTAAACACGACAGAAAACATAAACTACTAAATTAATTATTGAGGTTTAAAGTGTATTGATTCAATATTGTTCCTATAATTGTGCCGAGTAAATACAATTATTGAAACCAGCGGTAATAACTCTAAATCAACAAAATCACACCATTTTCATAATGGTTTTATAGCATTAATTAATATTAAATATTAAATCATTTATATTAAATCTAATCTTGGAATTAAATTAACTTAACCGGTTATTTTTTCGTTTTTCATTTCAGATTGCGTTGACTTTACTGTTCATAATATTTATCGTGTGAATCAACAGAATTCTATTATTGTCTGGTATTAACTTTAACAATTCTGACCTCACTAATCTACATTTTGGTGAAAAAAATGAGATACGAATTTAAAATTTTCAAAATGAAACATTTGTGGAATATTTCGATGATAATATCGTCATCAGTTAACCTTCATTCTACTTTTTTTTTTTTTTTACAAATACAGTTGTTATACATTGTATATATATATTTTAATACATTTTTTAAATATCGTGATTCACCTTTTTTTTTGAGCAATGCTCGTGTAAAAAAGGTGGAGCAGCGAAAAACAATTCAACATATATTTTTAAAATGTGTAGTAAGGATAATGAAAATTATAATATTTAATTTTTTTATATATGTGTATCATACATTATACGTGAAACAGAATTGAATAAAGAAAATATATAAAAGAAGAAGAAGAGAGAAAATAAAAAAAGAGTATAAAAGAAAAAGGATTTCCAAAGTCACAGTCACAATGATATATTATTATATTGTTTTAATTAACCTTTTGAATTTTTTATAGTTTGTTTCCAATCTTAAGTTAAGGGGTAATTGGTTAAACCATTTGACTCCAAAATATTTATAAAATTGTTGGGCTGTGGTGGTATTACAACGCTGGATAGTTATAGAGCCAAAAATACTTGGTCTTTTGCTGTTGGAAATAGATATTGAGGTATCGTTGTTGAAACAATCTTTGTGTATTTGTAAAAGTGATTTTTTTTTATAAATATTGTGTAGTGAAGGGACTTTAAATTTTGAAAATTAAGCCTCGGAAATTTTTTACTTCGAACGACATTTTCATAACAAGAATTTTAGATAAGTGAAAAAACTGGCTTCAGTTTAATTTATTTATACTTTTTCTCTTTTATTATAATATAATATTTTTTACATACTTTTATACCTACCATTTTTATAATGTATTAGTATATATTTCTTATTTAAACATTGTATACATATATATCACTGTATTATATACTTAATATGTAAAAGCCCATCAGGGCGTTGAAAATTAATAATAAATAAATAAATAAGTGAGGTCAGAATTGGGCCTTACTGATTATATTATACAAATGTTGCTTATTGGGTCGCATTCATCATCATTTTCTTTCAGAAAGGTCAGTTTTTAGAGTACTGATAAGCAATTGAAAAATTTTTTTAAGAAACTTGTTAGACGCCTATAACCCTACTGTACCAAAATTGCAACACCCTCCCCCTCTCACAATATTAAATGAATATTTTTTTAAATATTTTTATAATGCATTAAGATTTTTTAATGATAAAACCACAAGATAAAATAAAAAAGCTTAAAAAATTTTTTCAGGGCTATCTGGGTTAACAAAAAAAAAGTATCTAATGAATATTTTAGTTTTTAACCACCCACTTTTCACGTCCGAACGAGAAATCGATTTAAGCAAAGTATTTTAATCATACTAATCCTATCAAGATTATAATTTGAAATATCGCTACCTTCAAATAAATTCAATAATAATGGATACCGCCGAAGCCACCTCCTCTCGCCAATAAATAATTCGTTCGCATGAAACAAATAAATTATTCCTTTTCCTAATTAAACTATTTATGACTTGACCTGTTTTACTGACCCGAATAAAATTTGAACGAGGTAATATATATTTTACTTACGAACCGTCACGCTATTCACCATAGGGGTAGGCAGTGTGGATACAAAGCCACATATAATATTTATGTATCTATGGTCTTGACCACACGCTTCGTAGCGTTTTTTTATCATCCCCCAACCGGTCACTCCCGATCTGGCCTGCCACGCAATTGGTGGGCAGACGCATCCGCCGCCAAATCCCCGGCAAAACTCACCCCATGAATACGGGCACCCCTGCTAAGTCAGCAAACGTGGCGAACAATCGGGGTGATATATGGCAGGTGTGTTTGTTATCCAATAAATGGTTCCAAGGGCGGTGGTACTTATACCCGGCTACAAAATTGAAAATGAAAAGTATGAAACAGTTATGATATTTAAAACGAAAAGGGTCGAATTTTCGCAGTGGTTTGAGCAGATCCCCAGCAAGGCTAAGGTCCTGGGTTCAATTCTTTGAGGCGACCAAATCTTTTTTTGATTTATCGGTTTCAAATTTTCGTATGAGAGTCGTAAGAAATTATTTTCAACGATAAAACATTAATAAAATGTCAACAAAGACATTAATCACATTCTGATTTCTCATTAAAAAAATTGTATTATTTGGTCGCTATAAATATGTTTTCTGATGAAAATGTTAAATAACAATATTTGGAATTTCATTTGACAGGAATGAAATGTGTCGTGCTTCATGACATCGCGGCTTGTGGCTTGTACCATGTCATGTGGAAATTTTCATGGAAATATACTAGAAAGGAATTTTGTTTCTCTTCATTTACCTAAAAAAGGTATATTTATTTCCTACGAGAAGAATTTGAACATGTTACTGGAATTAAAATATGGTTCGCATATTTTCTGTCAATAAATTTATTCGTTTTCAAACATTTATAAAACATATTTGCCTCTCATCGGTAGATAGATTTTGTTATAGATATAAATTAATATGATATTTAATATTCATATTTTTATTAGAAAAACTCTCTTTTTAACTTTTGAAGGTTATTCCCATCAATGTAATATATCATTGAAGAAGAAGATAACAATAATAATCTAATTTTTAAAAATATGAAATTGAACAAGATACAGAAAAATAATAAAAGATAACGGTCGCAACTGGGACTCGAACCCAGAACCTTACGTCTTACCGGGACATACAGCTCTACCAATTGGGCTACTGCGATCTATTATGAGACTGTCGTAATTTAATGTCGGTAAGACGTAAGGTTCTGGGTTCGAGACCCAGTTGCGACCGTTATCTTTTATCATTTTTCTGTGTCTTGTTCATTTTCATATTTAAAAAAAATAGATTATTATTGTTATCTTCTTCTTCAATGATATTTAATACATTTTAACTCTTACGTCCGTTGTTTCCAATCGTACTGATCAACTGTTGAGCCGAAATTTTGGCACAATACTCCTTAAGAGGGTGTTACCAGAGAATACCGGAAATTTAAATCAATTTCTAAACGTATTCGATTTTGAAAGATTGTTATTTTATCTGTTACAAGTAGTTTTAAAATTTCTTAAAACTAATTTAATTTTGAATATTAAAGATATACCGTTAATCATTGGCAGATTTGTTAAATTTTTAAACGATAGATTCTATTAAACAACACAAATTTTAATAGATCAATACATAATCTAGTAAACGCAGTTTTAATAATTAAAATTTTAGTTAAATTAAAATAATTAAAAAATAAATCCGATAACGTGTTTTGTGAAAAAAATACCTCAGTTTTTCAATTTATTTAAGGTCTTACAAAATAAAATATTTAAAAAAAATGTACACACTTATTTTTTTTAGACATTATTAAAACATTATAAATACTTACGATAAAAAAATACTTACAAGAAATACACGATATTTAATAATTTACCATCGTGCGTTTTGAGCATTTTTATTGCTTACTTGAATGTTAGTATATATTAAAGCAAGTTTTGAATTAAATAAATCGATACAAATTTTTTTATTTAAAATATTTGATACGGGAAATAATCGATCTTTCTCATTGGAACGTCCCTGTATAGTTGCAAGCATTTTTAAACTTTTATTCTCAGCCGCTGATCAATCGCTCTTAAATGCTACGCTCTTCCCAACGCAACTCGCTTACCAACAGACGAATCGAACTTACTAAGCAATTCACTTAGCTGATTGGAGGCTCAGGATCGATCGAAAAGTTGGGGACAACGGCCGTTAGTGTGCCAATAAATCAATCGTGAAGTAATTAGAAGCCCACCGCAATTGCTTCGATTTTTTTATATTTTTAACTTTAAAAAACGCTCCCAACATACTAAAATTCATTTTATTCGCTTGAAAATAAAGGTATTTGAATAATGCTATTCTGGCTTGTCGTTTAGTCACTTCTTTTTTGCACAATAACAGATTTTTTTTTGTGAAAAAAATCCACAACAAAAGTAATGTTGTAATACTGTATTTATTTAAAGGAAATCCTCGTACGTTTTTTATTGTATAGAATATGTATGATAACGTTAGAGAGATAAATAACATTTCTCTGAATTTAAGAAGCTAACCAGGGACAATACTTAGTCTAGATATGTAATTATTTTATAAATAAAATGTTGCCTTCTAAAGGCGAATAATTGCGCCAGAATTTGTTTATAAATAAACTGCTCTTATAAATTGAATTATAATATTATTGAACTTGTATAAAAAAAAACACTAAACCACCGAAGCTATTGGTGTTCAGTTTTTGATTTGGCCATTATTTTTAATTATTAGCATTCCTCAATAAATGTATACAAAAATATATAAACATTTTAATACGGTTTAAAGCTAGTGAGTCCACCTAGATTTCACTGTTTACCCCATATTTGTAAGTTCGTTAAATATGGTCCAAATTTGGACAATCGCAGAAAAATTTAATTTGAACCTAAATCGCTCCAGTGGTTAAATAAATGGAGTTTTACAAATTAAACTTGCTAACAATAAACCATTGATACATATTACTAAATTTAAATATAATTTTGAAAATGATTATGTCGGTCATGTACAGTTATTGTCAACTATTCATACTCATAAGCTTACTGACAGTTGCGTTTTTGTGGTGTTAGTTTTTTTAAGCCCGATGTTTTATTAATGCAATAGGATTCCTTGAATCCTTTTCTTTCTAATTTTCAAACGGAACAAGCAGTTCCTTCAGAAAGCAGGAAGGCCGAACCGGTAGATGGATTGAAATAAAAAGTGCAAAATCATCAAGTAAACGTGTTATTGTAAAATAAACTCAGAATACTTGTAAAAATGGAGTGAGTTTTTTTTTACTTAAAAGGTACCTGAAACCCCAACAGCGTGAGTATTTTCTATAACATTTTCACCAACCTACTTACCTAGCTTATCGAAAATATTATTGCACACCATTACTTTTAAGTTGAGTAATGTGGAATCAACAGTATCAACACGTCAATCGCAGTCCAAAAGACAATTATTTTGCAAGATTCATAAGCGAAAGTGATATAACGATGCATCAGTCTTGGCAATACTGGGCACAATACATTGTCTTTGAGTATGCAGAGACCAAATACGATGCTGCCAGCCGTTTAATGCCATTTTCAGAGAATCAAAGCCAGTTAAGGACAATCACGTACAAGAGTAGACTGTCTTTAATAATCTGGTATCACCATACATTAGTCGGGCTCCTTATATAAACACACTTTGCAGCAAGAGGTGTTCAAATATACCTATTTTTACTAGAACCTACATTACTACAATTTTTTCTGCAAATAAGTCCTCAACCTCTTGCAGGCCGCAGTCCCCCGGGTGTGTCCGGATTTTTGAAGTGATTTTGCGCCTTATGTGTACAGAAATTGTATAAAGAACAAGGTCAGAATCGCTTGGGCCATTTTCGTTCTTGACATAACGAAATACTGGATAGCATTTAGCCACTCCGAAAAATTCAAAGTAATTGCCAATGACGCGCCGGGCACCAAAGATGGCGAACAAAGTGGCTGCCGCTTGATAATATGAACGCTGTCATATTCAAAGTTTATATTTATTCATTGTTTTTTTATATAAATCTAATGTGGAAAGCATAGATTTGAGTGATTATTTAAAAGTTCGTTTTATCTACATTATTTTGATGTAATTTTTGTAAAATATATGAAAAAAAAAATTGTATGATGGTTTTCAACAATTTAAATTACTAGATATAAACTACAAATTTACCAGCAAATATACGCTAGGTTTTTTATAATAACTTTTTAGTTTCAGATAATAACCAAAAAGCTCCGTGTTATTAAAATTGGGTGCGGCTGTTCTACTTTGAAATAAGCTTTTAAACATCTGCTGTAGACATATTATTCTACGGAGAACATGTATAAGTATGAGCGATTATGGCTCAAATGCAACTTATAATGGACCTTAAGACCGGGGAACAAATTACAAAGCAAAGCAATTTATTTCCATATAAAGCTGCCACTGTTAGCAATGCTGAATAATTTATTATTCAAAGTAATGCTTTATGGGTTTCTAATGGGATATCAGCATCTCATTACTTTATAATGGTTTGCATGGATGGCGAAGCGGAATGGGTTCCGACTTCTGGTTTAAATTCAATATCTAATTCAATACTTTCATTAATTTTTTTATGAAGATCACTTTTTTACATTCAATCCAGACAGGATGCCCTGGGGAAAATAATTTCCTCAGGGTCTAAGTTATATTTGGGGATTTTGTGTGAACAGGCTTTTCTAGTTAAGAGAGGAGTGGACCTGGGTGAAAAGAGACCATATTCTAGAGGGGAGGAAACACAGAAGCCGGTAGAATATTCCACAGTGATCTCGATATCTATCTTTTCTGATAAAAAATAGAAAGAAAAAAAAAACTCGTAGTTGAAAACTCTCTTTAGTTGGTACCCCACCTAATTGTTTAAAAAAACCGAGCGAATCCGGCTCATTAAAAGTGGTCACCGAGATTTTCAAAAATAAATAAAATGTTAAAGAAACTAAATTGGCTAACCATGAAACCGATGCTGATCTTGAACACGATGATATTTATTCATAAAATAATAACCTATTACCAAAATACAAATGAAATAATATACAACAAGGACATTCACAGACATAACACAAGGACGTGCAAGGAAATCAGGCTGCAAAAAAAGATAAAGTGAATACGCAGAATAGTCTACTGTACAAAGGGATGAAGTATTATAACACGCTACCAGTCCGCACCAATTGGAAAGTGCACGGTGTATTGTAGGAGCTACATAAAACTGGAGAAAATTTAATATAGAATACAATATATAATTTTATAATTAATTAGCAATTTGTAAATTTAAATATTCAAATTATTAAAATAAACTTAATAAATAAAATAAAAATGATACGTACATTATTTTATTCAACTTTAATTTATTCATTCAAACTTTCTGCGAGCTAAAGTTTGTCTGTGATTTTACGGTAAAAATATCAGCGTCTCTTCAATACAAGAGCCACTGCAACTCCAGCAAACAGGGACACTAGAATTCACCAGACACTGGCTGGAAGTTGCTCCGATACAGACCTATGAATTATTAATGTCCAAACTTCCCTTTTTGCTCCCAAAAATAAAACAGAATTGCCTCTTTGGGCGAAAATGCACATAATGCTAACGAATGTGAACGAACCATGTATTTGCTATTTGTGCAATGCGGAAATACGGACAGCTTTTCAAATAAACCTTCATTTGCTTTTAATACCTCATCGAGATTGGGTCCTATATTTATATTACCAGAAAATTTCGTATATTTAACTATAGAT
The DNA here is from genome assembly GCA_951813805.1 of Limnephilus auricula. Classification (NCBI taxonomy): domain Eukaryota; kingdom Metazoa; phylum Arthropoda; class Insecta; order Trichoptera; family Limnephilidae; genus Limnephilus; species Limnephilus auricula. The sequence continues at coordinate 43,371,113 of OX638389.1, read as the reverse complement.
AATAACGAGACGGCCGGCGTAGTTCAGGGGCAAAGCTTCGGACTCCCTTTCCGAAAGTCGCGGGTTCAAACCCGGCGTGCGCAAATAAATTTTATTTGATTGTGTTGTGTTATTTTGCAATTAATTAATTGAATATAATATATAGTTTATTTGCGGCACGTTCCAGAATGTAAGATACTCTCAGTATCGCTGTTGTGTAAGTCCACTATTCAAAATTGAAACGTTGCTTGAAATGGCTTTAGCCATGTTTAGTGACTAGATCTGAATAGCCAGATACTTCCTAACATTTCTCTTCCCCGTCTCCTTCCCCTCCTCACTTACCTTCAGCCTCACAACATACCCCAATTGGGGATGGTATGGTCTCACTGGCTCCAGATAGGAGCAGTTGGGACTCTTGTGAAGTATTCTCTATAACACTAGAGCGACAGAGCAATTTAAAATGTTTTTCTTGGATTGCTAAAGGAAATTTTTCCGCCCACATTAAAAAAATCATACCTCCGAATTTGAATATGGAGACATACAAACTGATTATAGTTGTATATAGCCAATGAATTCACCTATATTTTGTCTATTATCCCATATTCGTAGAATTCATTAAAAAAATATTATTAAATCGTTAACTTTAACACATTTTAAAGAATCTAGAGAATATTTGCTATAGTTTTGGCAACAAAGCAATCCGTGGTTTTGGAAATTGTGCCATATTGTGGCCAAAAGCGCTCGAGTAGATAAAATAATAGTAAAGTTAGATTTTCGCTATCTTAAAAATGAAATGAAGTTAGTTTTCAAATTGAACTTTGGAAAATGTGACGCCACACGCAGTGCAATTCATAGTTCGAGTGCGATGCTGCAGTATTTAATGCCGCGCTTGTACCTTACTTTCGTACTATTTTCATCCGGCAGCAGATATCAACGTCTTGACTTCTTAAAATATCTCCGGTACTTTTTCAAAATACAAAATGCTCTAATTCTGGAAATGCCCTAATTCCTGTCATCAAGTCTTCATTTGTGATGGTTGAATGGTTCCTCATTACTGAGGATCATGACGCCATGGTCGACCAGGCTCCACCACTCCTCGCGGTTTTGCTGCGGACACCGTCACTTGATACGTCAGTAATACTTGCAGTAATAATTGGTCACTTCAGCGCATTGTTGACCTTCCTCTACTTCTTTCGTCAAACACTTTGCCAGTGATTACGAGTTTTTCCAGGATGAAGTCCTCAGTTTGGCCAACAACGTATCCAGAGAAGCTTGATACGTTGTAGGTAGATAGTTGCAGATATTGTGTACGGCTAGCTTTTCCAGAATGGACACATTTGTGCGTCTGGTTGTCCATAGAATCCTGAGATTTTTTCTACAGCAACATATTTGGAAAACTTCTTTTCGTTTGTGGTAATTAATGTGAAATATTTGTAATTTTTTATTGTAAGCGACAACCTCATGAATTATTATACGAAAAAGCTTGAAATATTGACGGAATGGTAAGTCATGTTACGACTAGGTACAGTTACACCATTAATTAATGAAGTTATAATATATAGAAAAACGCGATTCATTTTGATTTGGAAACCAACGATTTTCTCCAAATGAAATAATATGTAATTTTTTTTTTTTTGTGAATAAGTTCCTCTCAAGAGTCTTAACTAGAGCCGGAGTCTGGTGTCCTGGAGTTTGGTGTCCTCATTAGAGGGTACCTTATAAGGTTGAGAGTAGTGGGGAGGCGAAGGAAATGGGGAAGTACCTTGCTTCCACTAAATAGTCGTGAAAGACCAAATGAATGAATTTTCAATCTTGAATAGTGGTGAAATAAAGATAAATACAGTCGGGACATTCAAAGAATACTAATTAGATGCCATTATACTACTCTGTGTTCACACACTTCTTTTTTTTTATTCAATTCCATCCTCCAATCAATTCGAGTATTTACGTTTTTTCAATCGAAAAAAATGTTTTCCATTCAGCGAAACTAAAGTATAAACAGGATTTTTTTATAAGAATAACATTTTCGCCTACAAAAATAAATAATTTTTTGTTATTCCGTTTCTTCCCTGTGAACTATGCATATAATAAAACTCACACAAACAAGCATACACACACCCACATGATACAAACGGGATGTTTAGTTTACGCACAACATTAGATTACTAATTGACTTTGATATGAATCTAACTCCGAACCCAAATCATCCTATATAACCACAGAATCCTTCAAGATGTCTTGACCTTTTCATGCTTCCTGCCCAATTCAAATGTGACCCATATTGAATGTAAACTACATACATACTGGGTAAGTATAGGAAAGTAATTACATATTGGTAGGGAAGAAAAAACTGGTCGTGATACGTAATTTCTTGCTTGATAACTTTTTTTTAACTTGGTTTAAAAGCTCGGACGCAGACTGGTTATATCTCTAAACCTAAAATTTCAATAGCTTTTAGTCATATATTAAAATTAATTTAACTGACCACCTTTCAGGTATGAAATGCTGAAAAGGAATACCTTTAGCTCTTAAGCCAAAGATCTGAATAGTCATGCAGGTAATTCCTTATTTTCTATCTCCCCTTTTTCTACTCCATTTCAATTACTCTCTACCGTTTGCGGGTGGTATTGTCTAGTTTACTTCAACGGAAGCTCTTTTCCCAAAATCTTTCCATTAACATACTTAATGTGATCTGACCAATTAACTAACCAGTTCAAAAGCGAGGGCTTCATAGAAGCCAGACTCAAGATAACTTCTTATAATCCAGGTGAATTCTACCTATTGTACCCTTTGGTAGGCCAGGTTTATTTTCAAAAAAAAATCAAACGTCTCTTCAGAATTTTTTTGTGTCGCATTTTATAAGTTTACAGTAATAATTCTTTCAGATTTTGGTAGTTTATACAACTGTTGTTACTAATAATATTATTTTGTAATAGAAACTCATAAAAAAATAATGATTAAAAAAAAAAAATTTCATTGGTGGCCACCGGTGGGCCAACGGCCAATTAAAGGGTACTTGTACGATTGAACCTGATGTAGTCTATTGAAATGCCACTAGCCTTGTTTACAGATGTGAGGACTTCTGCCTATCAGAACGCGCCAATAAACAGAGCGACTCAACTGCTTAACGATTCTGCATTGACCATCGACATTTTCAATGTCACTTACAGACAGTTCAGCAACTATCTTTTAGCACATGTCACTAAGTAGTAAAACTGCCCTTGTGTACTTTGTAATTTATAATCTTCTCCATGATATATTGGTGTATAACTGTTTTATAGAGAACATGAAAAAATAAATAAATAAATAAATAAATAGATGTAAAATGAATAGCCAAGTGTTAACAAACCTTTATTTACAATTATCTTTTTTCTCCCACATTTTTTCAGCTCCTAAATAAATTATTATAACTCATAAAAAAATCTTGTGTTGTAGCTACAAGTATGTGATTCCGCAACTTACATATTTTCTTAAACTATCCAAAATCAAAGACAAATACACTTACAAAAACAGTTCATAAACAGACAGATACGTTAAACAGACGTAGGTGTTGTCAGTTTTTACTCTTCGAGAAGCTGAGGCAGCAGCTGGCCTACTTCCACTGAATAAGCACATTCAACAAGCCAACCTAATATTATATTCGTAAACTTATACGTAACTTTTTAGCGGTACTAGCTGATATAGATAGTTTTTTTGTATTTAATTTGAAACACTACATTTTTTTTTAATAATTAAATTAAAATAAATTGTGTTATTATTCAGTTCTGCCATTAATTAAATTTTTTATTGTTGCGACAGCTGTTTCGGCTGACAAGGCAGCTTGCAGTTTAGTGTTATTTTTTTCTTAAGTGTTATATGTAACTTGCTAGCTGGTATAGATTAGGCTAAACACAATATAACCATAATTTACAGTGAACTACACCTAAGTGACTTCCAGAGGGTCAATTAAAAACATTAAAAGTTTAATAAACAAGCGGGCTGCAATGTTACATACTTATAGAATTCCTAAACTTATATAGCCTTACTAAAAAAAAAACACTCCGCGGCCGTTAAACGGTGTTTCTGTAGCACGTCGTGTAAAGTCTGTACATTTCGTTTTTCAAATTCTTACTAAACAAAATATATGGTTTTGATCTGACAACGTCGTATTTTACCAGCCTTACTAATACACTTTCTGAAAAATTTGTGCAATGGTCAAACAACCATGTATGAAGAATCCTTACTAATTAAGAACTGACAAAAAATTGTTCATGGAAAGATATATACATTGCTTACACGGCCAAGGAGGGTAGTTTATCTGTTGTATATATTTGTTCCATTTGTAAATTTCAACGAATTTCGAATTTTTTTTTAATGTCCTATCCTATATATTTATTATTTTTTGAGATTTCGTAAAAACAAATACCATTTTAGAACCAAAATTTAATTACCTTTAAGATTTTCATATCTAAAATATACTTAAGTGTTTAAAAACTGTAGTATTTTAGCTTCAAACATCAAGTTGAAAAAAAAACTCACTTAACCCAAACACTTTCTATTAAAACATTGAAATATTTGGAAAAAACAAAATTCAAAAAACACAGTCCTTTTATTTAATGATTTTGAAATAAAACTGTCACCTCAGTATTTACTCCTTCACACAATAAAAAAATATAAAAAAATCTTGAAATTCGCTTTTCATTCCCAAAAATTTACAATAAAAAAACTCACGTTTGAACACATTGCTTGCACATATTAAGACATTCATTTCTTTAATACGTTTACTAAAATATGTATTAGACATTTTAATCACCAAAAAACATCACTTTCAAGAATTTATAATAAAATAAAGATCTTAAAATGCAAATTATTTCTGAATATAACCTATAGAACCATTTTCTGACAGTTCAATTTAGAACACACGATGTTAGTGTCACAATTTGACTTAAACTAACGAAAAACAACACAAATTAATAGTAAATATATTGCGTACATGAATATAAGTGCGAATTAGTCAAGGATTGAAATCATTAACGAAAACATCATCTTAATCACACACACATTCGCGACCGACTTTTTTCCGCATTCGAGGCTATTTTTTTTCAGCGGGAAAGCAATGCGCAGGCGCATCAACCACACCACGGAGCGGATTATTATGAAAACTCCAATTTAAACAAGTAAAGTACGGCGTTGCCAAATCTAAAGATTCACAAAAACACCGTTTAACGGCCGCGGAGTGTTTTTTTTAGTAAGGCTGTTAATATGTAACTTAGCAGCCGATATAGATTAGGCTAAACACAATATAACAAAAAAATACAATGAACTACACCTAAGGTAACTTCCAGGAGTCAATTAAAAATTCCTAAACTTATAACTAACTTGCTAGCCGATACAGATTGTACCAAACCCGATATAATGATAATTTACAGTGAATTACACCTAAGGTAACTTCCAGGGGGTCAATTAAAAACACTAAACGTTCATCAAACTAGCAGGCAGCCAACCCAAGGAATTTAATTAACCAACAACACTACAGACCCCACATACATGATGGACACCAAATCAATTATTCAATTCCCGTCCACAAAGAGCGGCTTTGTGATCAATGGGTGCTGGCATAAAGTAATCTAAAACCGGCAAATCTATTCCCAGAATAGGTTCAATTCGTGCATTCCCATATAATTCGATTTTATGCTAGATCGATGTTCTATTTGGGAAGCTAAAAGCCAATTCCGTGATAAATTATTCAGGTATTACAGTGAAAAGTGCAAAGTGCAAAGCAATCACGACGAAAACATATTTGATTTAAAAAATGGGTCAATTTTCGAAATCACTGGACACGCTTAAAAAGATTAGTTTTTAGAAAAAATCTTTAGATTCCCCATAATTACTATAAAAGACAACTTTTTCAACAAAATTTCAATAGCGTAAAATGAAAATTTACTGTCGCTTTTCGAGACTGCGTCAATACGCGGTAATTTAGAATAATTTCTATCTCTTTGGTTTTCTTTTACAGTCCACGTAGTTAATATTAATCAAGGTAGCTTGAAAAGTAAAGTGAGCTGTTTTGTTCTATAACAATATACTCGTAATAATGTGCAAATGTACATACATTCAAGATATAAAATAAATAGATCAGCCAAATTGTTTACGATTTTTACACCTAAATCTATATTTGTAATGTTTAACTTATTAGCAGAAATAGATTACCTATTTATAACTTGTTCTACTTTATTTATAATTTAACTGTATTTATAACTATATGGGACGTGTGGGATTGCACTATCCTCCCCACATCCTGGAATAAAACATTATTATTATTAACTAGTTTAATTTTAAAGCGTGTAAAGTACATAGTATCTGGACTAGATGAATAATCTGTTTTATTTTGGGAAAGTAGTAGTTAGCCTTACTTTCTCTTTGTTACCCTTTGTGCTATGCATAAAAAAACTTGTCTTAAACATTAGTTTATCAATTAAAAATAATCATTATTTGACGAGTTAGTATTTCACCAAAAAATGTACTAACTAATATGATTCGACGCCACCTAGTGAGAGAGTTAGCACTTACAAAGCCTTTCTCATATAAAAATAAAGTTGGTTGTTTGCAGGTGAAATAATGTAATGAGCGGTAATTGTTGAATGAAGACGTAGAATGAAACACTAGGTATATATTAAATCATTTGGCGGGTAAGAGGTAACCCGCCGTAGCTTAATGTTAGAGCTCCTGACCGGCAATCAGAGGGGTGCGGATTCAAGTCCCGTCGGCGACATGTATCTTTTCTCGGGTAAATGTAAATTTTCTTATACATTAAACGTGTATTATTTTTTATTATTTTTCAATATGGATGAGCGTGTCAGGCTAATAATTATTGCTTATAATATTTGTTTCCTTTCTCCCTAATTCTTGAAGCGAAATCCTAACGAATTTATGAAGGACATCTGGACTTTTTTGTTTTCCAAGTAAAAATTACAGCGTTGTATAATTTTGATCCTAGGGATGAATTTTTTTATTTATTAAGAGTGGCAGTTACTATCTGTATCGCCTACCCAGACTAGTATTCAGAATACAATATTTGATTTGAATAGCAAAAATCTTGTTAAGTCAACAAACCTGAATAGGTTTAAACCAGGTACTTCTCTATATCCAACCACTCCTCCCTACCGTCAGCCTCCCAACTCACCCCCGTTAGAGATGCTAATCCCACTGGCTTCCGACACTTGGGTCTCTTGTACGAAGTTCATGGTGTGAGAGCTAAAAAAATCACTACTTCAACTAATAACACTTCATAAACTAGCGTAAATCTGCTTCTATACACAGATTTCCTTTTGCTAATCTTATTCTTCCTCTCGTGTGGCCTAAGTTTTTCGAGTCAAATAGTTTTTAGAGCGGCCTTGAGACCTCTTCGTTAATCCAGTGAATTAAATTCGAGATATACCATCTTTCTTTACTGGTGAATTGAAATATTTCGGAATTTGCTTCCCGATTTAGTTGCAATTTTTCTAAGAATTTTCATGAGGTTTCTAGCATGCATAATATGTTTATCCCACGATACGTTACTTTTAGATATTGGACGTCTCTTGCATTATTAAATGTCGAGTTTCGCTCCCATAAAACTTTCGATCAGTGTTTTAAAATATGTAAATCCAAAGATGGATGCCTAACAGTTTCGAGCACGAGCTCGTTGTAAGGATGTCACATGAAACTAGTTCAATACTGTCGATTGTATATTTTAATTACAAAGATCATTAATTATAATTTTAAACAGTACAAATACCAACTCATTTAACTCATTGTTACACGTGATTATATGCATTTTTTTAAACCAAATTTTTGGGTAAAAATATTTTTTTACTTACTATTGTTTATAAGGAAATATAGGAACACGAATTCAGTTCGTCATTCGTTCCTAATCGTTTTCTGTTTTGGAAGCACTAAAATAAATTGAAATCTTTAAAAACATTTTAGATGCTTTGGTTTTTGCGCATGGCACAGATGCAATAAGAGTCCTCCTTTAGTATAATTTTTTTTATGTGAATACCACAAGTCTGCTCACAACCGCCTGGAGCCAATGAGACTATGAAATCCCCATTAAAGTATGTTGTGAGGCTGAAGGTAGTGGGGAGGGGAAGGATATGGGGAAGAGAAAGGTGGAGAAGTTCCTGATCTGGCCACAAAACATGGCTAAAGCTATTCCAGCAACGTTTTAATTCTTAATTGTGGTCTTACACTAGGACGATAATGGGAGAATCTTCCACTCTGGAACGTGCTGCAAATATCCCTAATGTTATTTAAAATGATTAAATTGTTTAAATTGTTTTAGTTTATGTCCGGCATCTTGTTCTAGTATTGATTTGTTTATAAAACCACTTTACCAGTAGACAACGTATTTATTTATATAAGACACCAACTTAATTTTAAAGAATTTAAATTCTGACGAAAGAATGTAATTGCAATATATATATATGTTAAATTATGAATTCATTATGTTTAAAAATATTTCAAGTCGATTCTATATCTATAACTTAATAACACAACCATAAATCACTTTACCATATTATATTATTTCATTTATAATAAAATATCAAACAGACTGTCTTATTTTGCAAATACCTTCAATTCAATATTTACTAACATAAATGAATAATGTGACGCTAGTTGTCTTTTGAGGAAGGCTTCTGAAAGGATGACATGTATTCCAAATATGTTAAATATAATATTAGTAATATAATTAAATAAAAGTATGCTTACCTAAGAAAGTCTGTAAATTTCAAAATTGATCCACCTTACACAAACTTATCGTTGCACTTCTAATGGCTATAAATTCTATCATAGATTAGGTATATACTAATTATTTCTAATTAAAAACCGAAGCACTTTAATATTATGTTTATGAATCTAGTTTTTAAACATACAAATTTAAGGATTTATTATTTTACAGCAAAGAAAACTAATTTATATCAATTATCATAACTTATATTAAAAATGTCGTAACTATTACCACACAATCTTATAATCGATAAGAATCGTTTTTGAAAGTTGTCACAAACAGTATCACAAAATCACTTGAATAACTTCAGCGCGAAAATATATTCGAAATAATAATAAATAATAAAATAAAAACACTGACAAATATTACAATAATAATATCAGAACTAAAAAAGCAGATACGAATTTTTCGACTCACAAAGAGTGTTAAAAGTTAGATTTGAAATAGCGTCAGCTTTCGTCGAGGAAAGTTAGCGAGCTTTTTCGTGAGGGTCGCGGCGCTTGTCACGCACGCGTCGGAACCGGTCGGAAACGCCGGCCTGTTCGGCAGTTTGGCGTAGACTGAGCTTAGAGCGGGCCTTTTTCAAAGTTCCGACGCATGCGCCTTGCCGGCTCCCATATTACAATTATAATTACTACTCGGACTACAATTAGCGGCGAAAACAGTGTCAAAGACTTAGTTGGTTTGATGCAGCAGTGCGTATAAGGTTTTATGTGATTTGGTAGGAGTTGGTACAGTCGGTCACTTGTTCCTTCGGTGGCAGTTATTTTAACGCTTTGCGACAGTTCTTTAATATATATATAATTTAACTATAAGAAAATTTAGTTCAATGCAAACCAACCGAAGGCTGCATTATTGTAATTTTCCGAAAATGTATTAATGTGTTTACTTGTTTAATAACCGCGAATTCATTTTGAGGTGTCATTTTAATGAAATAAAAACTTGTGATATGTTTCATGTAATTTATTTTACTATTTTATACGCCCATAAACATGCTATTGTTAAAAATCTATAGAGAATTATTGGTAATAAACAATGTTTGCATATAATAAATATGTAACATTTTGATAATTTATATAATGTAATTTAAATATTTTAAAATAATTTTTATATTTAATTTTAAATAATTGTTTTTTACGATATTTTTTAATTAATTAATCACCTCTCTCTATAATATGTTTGTCCATAGTTCTTTTTAATCTGTTCTTTTTAGTCTATACTTGTTTGTTTATTTTGTTAATGTCATTACTACCCTGACGAAGAAACCGTTGGTTTTGAAACATGTAGGTAATTGTGATTATATTAGTGGTCTAAACAAAGTTATTTGTTTCAATTTAAATATGTAACAAATTTTTTATAAAAATAATATCTAAAATTACATAATAATATTTTGACAAGAAAAATGTTTACATGTGATCACACCCACCAATCGATCACATGATTGATAATGATCGATCACATCGAATTCGTTACATTAAAAATGACGATATAATTTTTCTGTATATATCCGTTTGCTAAACTACGTAAACGACGTATTTTGTATTTTCTTCACGTTATAAATATTTTGACTTCTAGCTAGATTTTACTTCTAGACTTGACTTTTATTTTTTTACATTTATATTTGATTTGTCTTGACCTTCATATAAACTAAAAACTGTTTTCGAAAGGTGGTGAAATAGGCATTCAAATTTATATATTAAAAATCACTATGTATTTTTTAAATGATTTTTTTTTTGCGAAAACTTTAAAAAGTGTTCAAAATTGCTCACTTTACTTTTTTTTGTAACTAAAATTACTGATAATGAAAAAAAAAATAAAACACATACTTATTTCATTAGATAAATGAATTATAAACCTTACTGTCATCTCACTTTTTTTCGTTGTAAAGGTGTAATGTAAAAAAAAATCTTAAAAAATTCACATCCTTGTCCTTCATACTTCACCCTTATTATAATTTTATTATTTTATTTTATTTCTTGTCGTCTTTGTTTTTCTAAATTATTGTTTTTCTATATTATTGTTAATAAATAAATAAAAATAAAATAAAATAATTGGTTTGTGAAGGGAGGATGACATTGAAAAGGGGGCTCCTGCCTAGTGCAGTGATCGGTAGATCGCGCATCTCTTTTATACATTTTTAATTCTGTTTCCTCAACAAATTGGCTCTTCTTACCTGAATGTCTGCGGACCCCTGGCCTAGCATGTCTAATAGGTACCTACTCTTATGTTGACTTCACTCAAGATTAATTGCAATAGTCAAACTCCCAATTAACTTTTTTTTCGAAGAAAACTTCTACAGAAAGGTTTTCACTTTGTGATGTCATTATTTATTTTAATTAAAAGACAAAATAACTTTGTTTACATCACTTTTTAATAATACACAATCTACATGTTTCGTGAACGATGTTCACCTCATCAGGAACAAATGTATACTAAACTTAAAAATTAAATATAGATTACATTTTACAATTACATCCCAACATTTAAATTACATTACATCCCAATTTACACTTTTAAAAAGAAGCATACGTCGCTTATACGTCTTCGACCCTCGAGTATACGTCTCCAATTTAGTTAATATTTAAGATTTTGGCAAGTTACCCACCGCAGTCCGATTGTGGTGTGGAAGGCAGCTTCAAACTAAAACATACTTCGAATTAAACTTCTTCATAATAGAAGATTTCCCTGATAATGTTAGCCAACTTGAAACAGGAGAGAGCACTTTAAGAAGGAATGTATTAAAAATGTGTGGAAAATCATATTTTTTCACATTTCACCACAAAATTGTTTCCAATATATAACATTATGATTGCAAAAAGCATTTACACTTTCATAATAGCTTTATTTTTTTTATTATGTCCCCCACAAGGGTTCCAAATTCCAAATGCTCCCCTCTGGAGCCAGTGATACTATGACATCGCCGATTGGAGTATGTTGAGAGGCTGATGGAGATGGGGTAGAGGAAGGAGGGGAAGTACCTGCTTTTTCTGATCTGTTCACTAAACTGTGCTAAAGCCATTTCAAGCAACGTTTCAATTCTGAATGGTGATACTGAGAGTATCTTCCACTCTGGAAAGTGCCGCAAATATACTACATATTATTTTTTAATTAATTGTGAAATAACACAAATTAATCAAATAAAATTTATTTGTGCAAGCCGGGTTCGAACCCGCGACTTTCGGATAGGGAGTCAAGAGTGTTGCCCCTCGACGACGCCGGTCTTCAATTATTAGTTATTTTAAATCATCCTTGTCCTTCCTCATAAAGAATCGTGTTAAATTGCAATAATTTATTAATGTCGAGTGTTTCAAGGAATTAACAAATAGTAACGAATCGTTCGAACGCGAATATCTTTTTATTTGTTTTTATTTTATTTTATTATTTCAATATTAGATATAAATAAAGTAACGACGTATTGCCCATCGCACTAGATGTGAAACACCTGTGTTGAGATGGCAATTTACAAAACGGTTGTTAACTATAGTACTATGAAGATGACATAAAATAATATAATTTTTTTTTTTTTTTTTAATTATACAATTCAAGTACGATAAGAAAAATTCAAGTGAAACTCATACATATATGAACATAGTTAACTTAAATCTAAATATGATAAAAAATACTCCTGATGGATACGTTTATAGAAGTAATCAATGATTTTACTTTTAGAAGAACTTTTGGTTGTGTGTTTTTAATGTCAGTAGGTATATTGAGCTTTGAGCTCGGAAAAGTTATTGAGTCATAAATTGACTCGAGGACCCTGCTGTGAATACTATTACTGCGGCGTTATTTGCTTTGAGTGGATATTAGATTACGAATGAACAAAACATTCACTCATAATATTATTATGTAAGTACTTACATTGTTTTATTTCACGTTTCGTTTTATCTAAAAACAATTCGTTAATATAAAAATAACAACAGCTTAATTACAAAATTTCTAGAAAATTCAAGCATAACAAGGGTTTTTGATATAAGCTCGAGAAATTTAATATCTGAAAATGAAATAAAATAAAGTAAAAATTTTTGGTCGACATTCATATTATCTAAATGATGTATTCAGATATCATTAAAATAGTATTGTTATCGTTATGGTTTTTTTAAAAATATATATTAAATTTAATAATGGTATTATTAAGTTCTGCATGTATTTTAGTTTTTTATTATTGTGACAGCTGTTTCGGCTTACAAGTCATTTTCACACTGTGGTTGTACCACATTGAGAACACTAATTCATATGATTTTAAATGTCAATTTTGAAGGTATATAATTTTTTTTTTTAGCCGGTTAAACTAAAATGCTGAAAAAATAATTGTAACAGTAGTTTCTCTAGCAGGGTACTTGAATTTGTTTTCCCCGCACTAAATTTTAATGTGTTCTTAATTGTTTAATAATGTTAACTGTTACTGCTATTGATTATTTGGATATGTTATACTCGTATTGTTGAGATTTTGTAAATATACCAAGAAGGGGGGAATAACTTATTTTCCTTACTTTATTAAATTGTGTGATTTAAAAGTGTTAAATTAAACAGTTTGAAAATGGCCTTGTAAGCCGAATCAGCTGACACAATAATTGAAAAATAAAATGCTTGCAGAACTTGATAACAACATTCTTAAATTAAATTAATATTATATAAAAAAAATTAAGTTCTTATTAAACACAAAAACAATAAAAATATAGTAGTTAAATGTTCTCGCCGTTTTATCTTAATAACATAAAATATGTCTAGATGCAATTTTGGAAAGGGTGCCCAGGTTCATGGGGGAAGGTTTGTTTGGGTCTTGATGGTGGATACATCTGCCCATGAGGTGCGTGGCAGGCCAGATCGGGAGAGACTGGATGGGGGAGACCTTTTGACCTCTCTAGCAATACTGTCTCGGAACATGGTCTAGCACAGGTGTGGAAGGGACAGCTTCATACGTCCATCATCCCTGGAGACACTGACTCTTAGATTCCCATCAACCTCTCTAATGTTTTTCCTTTCCAGAAGTTCATCTCCTTCCTTTTCTCAAAATACCCTCTACAGAGTCTTACTGGAGAGGTCAAAAGGCCTCCCCCAATCTGTCTCACAGACTTTGCTCCAAACTTAGCAGAAGTGTTGGTTATCGAATTAATTGTTCCCGGGGTAGCGGTACCAATATCCGCCCACCAAATTGAAAAAACATCATTACTACATTTAAATTGCTCATATTTTAAATTGTAATCCATCTTAATGCCATCCATTTAATAGAGCGACTAACTCTAAGGCAATCCAAGCCCCTCCAATATCGTAGAATATTCCTCAGCGGCGTGTTTGAGGTAGTTTAATGAAGGGCTGTTAATACGGATCATAAACCCTTAAACATTCAAGATATTAAAGGGGGCTTATATCTGCATGTATGCAGGGCACGTTCCGGTCATATCCTAAAAGCTGTAGGGCCATCAATAATGAATCTAACGATGTATTAATCTGAATTATTTCGTTATAATTCAGGTCTTAATTTGCTAATAATATAACCTGGCAATAGTTAGTATATAAACATGTAATTTAATAGTAAAATAACATGCCACATTAAAATGCTAATTACAAATAAAGTAATTGATTATTATTCAAAAACTATTTTCGAAATATTACAACAAGGTAAAACATTCTACGACTTACAACAATGGAATAACATCTTATAACATTTTTTTTCACATTCATCAAATGCACTGTTATTTCGTTATGGGCCAGTTAATAATACTAATAATTGGAGGATTTGTATAGCGCCGTTTTGTGAAAAATCTTAAGGGCGCTGCACAAATTTATAATATATTTCCACAGTGCTCTCTTTTACAACTATACAAAGAAATTTTCATTATTTCATAAATTTTTATAAGTTACAGTTTTTGTGATTTTTTCAACTACCGTACTAGGCTAATGTCCGTGTTGTGGTAGTGACATATGAAATAGTTCTTGTAAAAACTAAAAAACATTATTTTATTGAAACAGATAACAAAACATAAGAAAGCAGAAAAGAAAAAAAAATTACGTTTAATCAAACTAAAAAAGAATGTAAAAATTAAAAGAAAGCTGAAAAATAAATTTAAAAAATATATATTTTTAAGAAGTTTGAAATAAAAATTAAAAATATCAGACAAAGATTAGGTAGAATGCGTGAAAAATTATATAAATTATTTTAAACAAGATAATAGTTTAAACGGAGGTTAATTATTTACAATTTGTGACTATTAAAACAACTTATGGCTAACAGATTGTATCCACCAAATCATCGGTCATTCTTAAAATATATTTGACATAAATACAGATTTTTTAATTAATTTCCCTCGAGGCCTCATCTTTGAATATACTGTGTGGTAAGTCTTTTTGAGGAGCGGAAGGAGTGCACATGGGTATTAAAGAGATCCATATTGTAGGAGGGAGGAAGTTGTTCCACAGTCGAGCTGTTGAACTCAAGAACGAGTCGTAGAAACGACCCGTATATTATATTCTCTTAGATCGAGTTGTTTGGCAGTCCGTCCTCTCTGCCTACCCCTGCGGGGAAACGGCGTGATAGTTAGTTAGTTATATTCTGTACATGCATAAAATTTAATTCTGATATACACTTCCCTATATTTTATTAATAATGTTTGATTTTTTTTTAAATAACGTGTTTGAGAAAGCAAAAGGAAAATGGGTGCTACAATAGTACATGGATTTAATTACAATATATATATATATATATATATATATATATATATATATATATATATATATATATATATATATATCTTCCTAAGTGCGATTTGCCCCTCGGTAAGAGGTAGTTGTTTCACAGAACTGAAATAATAACAGAACTTGAATGTTGACTTTGAAACCTGTTGAATTGTTTGAATTATACTGAACAACTGGTTTTAATATTTTATGACCTAAAGAGTTTGAAAACAATTTTTGATTTATTTCTAAAATATCAACTTTAACCAAATTCACAAGCAAATCAGAATTTATTTGGAACGTATCATAATAGTCTTATAAATGATTTTGTACATATTTCACCATAGTAGTCTACCGGCTCTTCGGGTCAGGGTTGTGCCGAAGGATTAAGAGCGATTGACCAGCAGTTAAAATAAAAGTTTGAAAATGCTTGCAACTGTACATGGAGGTTTCAATGAGAAAGATCGATTATTCCCCGTATCAAATCTTTAAAATTGAAAATTTTATTATCGATTTATTTCATTCAAAAATTACTTTAATTTATACCTACATTCAAGTAAGCAATAAAAATTCTCAAAACTCACGATGATAAATTATTAAGTATAGTATACTTCTTGTCAGTATTTTTTGATCATAAGTATTTATGATTTTTCAATAATGTCTAAAAAAAAAGTGTGTAAAAAAAAATTGAAATATTTTAGTTTGTAAGACCTTAAATAAATATAAAAACTTCGGTATTTTTGTCAAAAACACGTTCCCGAGTTTATTTTTTAATGATTTTAATTTAACCAAAATTTAAATTTTTAAGACTGTGTTGACTAGATTATGTATTGTTTTATTTTGTTGCATGATCATCTGATTTGAAATTTGTGTTGTTTAATAGAATCTATCGTTTGAAAATTGAACAAATCTGCCTACGACCAACGGTATAACCTTAGTACATTAAAAATACACCTAGTTTTTCAAAATTTCAAAACTGCGTGTACCAGAAAAAATAACAATCTTTCAAAATCAATTTATGTTTTTTGTAAAAAAGAGTCAATACGTCTAGAATTTAATTTAAAACTGACTAATTTCTGGTATTCTCTGGTAATACTACAATTCAAGAACATTATCTTATTTTCAGTTATAAATCAGGTTCATTAATGGGTTATTTTCCTCAGGGCCTCCTATGTGGAGTTAATGTAAAAATAAATAAAAAAATAATCTTCAAAAGCTATCAAAAGTTTATTCCAATAAAACTCTTATTTATTTGTTTTCATTTAGACTTTTATTTATTTGTTTTTTTTTTTATTAACTCCATATGGGAGGCCCTAAGGAAAATAATTTCCCTCGGGGTATATGTCATATTTGAAGATGCTGCGTGGAGGGTCTTTTTGAGGAGAGGAAGGAGTGAACATGGGTCTTGAATAGACCCTGTGGGACGCCAGCGTTCATCGAATGCGAGTAAGAGGTGAAACCGTCAGCACATATAAGATATACACAGTACATTACATATAAATTGTAAGGTAAGTTAAATAAATTACATGGTTTTGTACCTATTAGGTAAATCTTTAAAATGTCATTAAGTAAAGTAAGTTTTTAAACTTAATTATGATGAAACTAATGAAAATAATCAAACATTGGTCGACTAATAATAACAAAATTGAAAGAAAAAGTTACGTTTTAAAATAAAAAAAATGATGTGCTCCCTAAATGTAATTGACTGTTTGAGTTATTTGATTGACTAAAGTTTAATAAAACGACAAGAAATTTAATAATTAAATTAAAACAAATAACTTTGTATTAAACCACTATTATAATCACAATTACCTACATGTTTCAAAACCGATGGTTTCTTCGTCAGGGTAGTAATGACATTAATTTTTAATGCAAAGTTATTTGTTTTAATTTAATTCCAAATGACTCCACAAAGTGATTTTGCGAAGTTTGAAGAAATAAATTTAATAATTTCATATTTGTTTGTTTGCAATGAATCAAATGTCTAACTGTAATAATTTTTCGCGACGGGTGTAAGTTGTAATTTAGAAAAAGTTAATAGTTGTTTCAAATACATAAAATCGGATTTATTTATTCGATACACTATCCAGGTTATACATAAATTCGTTAAAGAGATTTTCAATCTTTCAAAAAGATAATTGCCAAAAATATGACGAAAGTTAGTTGAGGATGATATTGATAATTCTGATTTCGAAATATGAGATAGACAAAAATGACAGATAAAATAATATTGATCCCAAATGCCGAGTTGGTGAAGGCGCTGTGTCCTGGTAAGATAAGAGATATTGGGTTCGAGTCCTATTAGTTATCTTTCTACTTTTCTGTGTTTTGTTTTATTTCTTACTTTTTATACTTTACTTATTATTACCAAATTCGTTCTATATCCACTAATTTCTGACTAAGAGAATAAATATTACGATGTTATGATTCCCTATAAGACTAGGAACTAGAGACATACCTAGTATAATAATATAACGGTGAATGTTACTTGTGTCTAACAAAACAATATGAACTGTTCCTAGGAAGAAGATCGTCATCCTATTTGATGTCTTGAAAGGAAGGAGGGGTCGGCTTCCGGCAGAGAAGGACTATTAATAGACGGTGCAAAGAGACATCACGTGCTTGTCTCGTGCCCGTCGCGCATCACATTATCTCTAGGAGTGCAGGTAAATATAAAACACCTGGTAAAAAAGTGTTAATCGCTTACTTACAGAATTATGACAAAGGAAGACATTGGTTAATACTTTTGTAAGTTTTTGTCGACTTATAATTGATAACTGCCGTTTAAAGTATTTTTAGATTTTAAGGTGGGCTAGCTGTATTGAGGAGTTCACGATCACATCATAGGAGGACAACTGTAATAAAGCAAAGTAAGACTTCTGTGGTCCTAAAATAAGTGATTCAATTATCGTGATTTATTTTTGGGGTATTATTCTTTAACCAACGTTTCGAACACTGTAACCTGAAAACAGTGGCTAAATAAAGAGGTAGCGCAACACGACTTAAGAAGATACAAAAAAATTTAAGAAACTAAGATTTTTTTGGAAATCGAATGTATCGTGTAAAAATCTTTGAAGGGAGCAATGCTTATATTAAACGGGCGGAGAAACGTAGGAACACATTTTTTTAGTAATATGGATGATTTGTGTAGCGCTGTTTTAGTAAAAAACCACATAAAGGAGCTATAAAAAATATTATATATATGTAAAGTGCTCTGTCTTACTAACCACGGACCAGATTTATCTAGAGAAAATATTATAAAAACTTATGCCTAACAGATTGCATCCATTCGTCGATGCTGCAAACAAAACAATGCTGCGTTAAAATAAACATACGTTGCTTTAATTATATTCTGTACAGGCAGAAAATATACAGGACCATACTTACCTGAAAGGTCACTTGAGACCTCATTTATCGTTAAATAATAATATTTTTCTGAAATGATTTAAAATAACTCATAAAAGTGCAAGAAGATCCCAAAAAAAAAAAGGTAGAAAATAATATGGAAAGTAAAATTGTTTGCAATATGTAACTACTCATGGAGTATATTAATCATTTAGTATATTTTTAATTGTTTAGAATAGGTTATTTGTAGTTAACATTAGTTCTAGTATGGCAAAGCTTGCGTGACTGGATGGTAAAAATAAACTCAGAAGCATCGATGAAAGAACTACTCCGAAATCCAAGAGATAAATTACTTCTATACAATAAGAGTATCTACGTATCTCTCTAAAAAGAACACAAACTTGTGGGGTGCAACTTACTTAAAATATAAAGTGAAACAAGTCTTAGATTGTAAATTATTCATAACGAAAAATGCTTTCTTTGGACGAATCTTTTTTTATTGCACAATGGGTAACAAATATTATAAGCAATAATTATTAGCATGAAACACTAATTCATATTGAAAAAATCTCTATACATGTCGCCGACTGGACTCGAACCCGCACCCCTCTGATTGCCGGTCAGGAGCTCGACCATTAAGCTACGGCGGGTTACCCGGGTAATGTTATCTTTAATTGTAAAATTACCCGGCGACATGTATCTTTTCTCGGGAGATTTTTTCAATATGGATGAGTGTTTCAGGTATAATAATTATTGCTTGTAATATTTGTTATCCTTTGTGCTATGCATAAAAAAATTTGTCTTAAACATTGGTTTATCAATTAAAAATTAATCTTTATTTATTGTACTTGAAAACGCAGTGCTCTTGGCTTACTTCTACTTGTCTGCGAATTAGACACTGAGACAGGGTTGTGCTCTAAAATAAATATTTTTTTTACATTGGGCCCCACATAGGAGGCCCATGATGAAAATAATTTCCCTCAAGACCTACCTTTTTCCCTCCAAAAATTTCCTTTCCTTCCTTTACCTGAAAAAGATCCTCCACATAGCATAAAAAAATTGGAAAATTTTAAACCTAACCTAACTTAACATAATCTAATATTAAATGAAAAAATTTCATTTAGCACTCACTGCACCCCTAAATTTTAAGTTTAATTTTAATTCTCTCCTAATGTGTAATTGGGCTCACGTGTTTTTCCATCAGTAAGTACCTAATTCCGGCAATATAATATTGGTACGTGAAATTCACGCCTGTATAATTTCGGCTTAATACGACATTAAGAAAACACCAAACATCAATTCCTAACTTGTAGAAAACTTAACTAATTTATTAATTACTCGTAGCAGGTACAAAATTCCCGTACTACTATTAATACATATTTTTTATTCAATGTATGCATTTAGTTTCATATCGATCGTGCGCTTGGAACAAAAAATAAACACAAAAAAATAATTCCTTTTAGAAAGTTCAGAAAAATAGGTCACACGTCAACCTAATTAGTATTTCACGAATGTGTGACTCTGTTTGACAGTGATATGATATTTTTATTAGTGTTTTATATTCCTGTACCAGTGACTAGAGCTTAGATCTATATAATATTCACAGAGAGGTCGTTGAAAGCACATAGATCTTTAAGGAAGAGCATCGTAAGAAATGCTGCCTTCACCGAGGTTTGCTTAAACCCTTATGTAAAATGTTGGTTTTTTAAACAATGAAAGTGGTTTGATTATCTCTATTATCGCCTACGCCAAATCAAATATATAAGGAGAACATTCCGACTAATGCTACAAAGATGTTGGTAAACACCTACGTTATATCACGACTCGACTATTGCAATGGCATATATGAAAAAACGAACGTCAAATTGGACACTATTGTTTGTGTTACATTAGCTCTATAAGGAAATAATAAATATGAGGCCTCGAGGAAAATCATTTCCCTTAGGGCCTAAGTTATCTTAATTTTAAAGTTTAACTTGCCAAACATGTTTTTTTTTCAAAAATAATCAAATTTGCGCCATCTATAAAAGAGCAGATCATTTTAAACCGGACGAAATTCAGTACCAAAATAGAACATGTCCTCTTCTTCACACCGAAAACCTATGGAAACTGATTGAAAAAAGTCTGAAAACTTTAAAGTTTATTATTTGTATTACTTATTGTAAAGATTCGATGACCGTAACAAAGAATTTGTTGAGTTTCATATGAAGTGGATTGTATGGAAGTGAAGTGTATATAGAAGTAGGATGGCGGATGGCTGGTCGAAGTGTGTTTTTTCGGTCCGTCGCGTCGCGTCAAACCGTTCCACAACATTTAACACGTAGATTATTATTTCTTGTCAGGGGCAGATAACATTTTGTAATAAATCTTTTTTTTTCAGTACTTAGCGATAAAAAATCACGCGCATGCATTCTACGTTAACGCGTAAATTATTTGTTTTCAGTGGTATTTTTTTGATGTGTGTGCACATACCGAACGCTCATGATAAGAATTTTTTCAATTTATATGAACCAATTTGTGTTAATCAACATTTTTGCCATAGGTCACTTCGAGTGGTTCGCTACACGGAGAAAATGTTATTCGAAAAAACGATCATTTTAATAGTAAAAACGGTTAAAAACGGTATTGAAGTTCTTACGAACAAATTAACAGGGTTTCAATGTTTATTGGCGGGAACATGTGAGAATAATTTGTTGATATACGTAATTTCGTACGTATACCAACAAATTATTCTTACATTTTCCCGCCAATAAACATTGAAACACTGTAAATTTGTTCGTAAGAACTTCAGTCCTGTTTTTACTATTAAAATGATCGTTTTTTCGAATAACATTTTTCTCCGTGTACCTTTGGTGACTTTGAACTCTGCGACGGACTTACTTGTACTTGGTGATATTTATTATTCTCCTGACACTATTTATATGTCCGAACGGCTGTTCATTTCAAAATTCTTTAAATATCTTAAATTAAACGTCCACCTCTCGGTCATATTTATATACATATGAGTACATTACAATATGAGATATCCAAGAAGTTCAGAGAATAGGCAAAAAAGGAGAAAAACCTCGACCAATAATTGCTACATTTACCACACTTGGCACCAAATTAAAAATATTTAAACAGAGAAGAGAGGCACTAAGAGAAACCACACATTACATTACAGAAGACTATCCGAAACAAATACTAGAAAAAAGAAAAGAGCTACAAGTGCAGGCAAAACTCGAGAAAGAGAAAGGGAATATAGCAAAAATTAAGTATGACAAACTTGTAATACAAGCCAAAGACAAAACCACGGATAGTAATAAGAGAAGGCTTATATTATCTCCTGAAACACCTACAGACGACGGAACAAAAGAACAGGCCAACAAGAAAAATAAACAGCATTCACAAAAAAGAAGAACTTCTAGCCTGTCTGAAGGAATTGTGAAACCATGCATGCTTAACTTCTTCGTAAATAAAAATCAAAAAAACATGCCCAGAGCCGACAACTTGTAGCAACTACAGCCCACCTTCGACACAGGTAACCAACAAAAAACAACAGTAATCAACAACAAAAACAAGAATAAAAACAATAAATAAAAAAATAAAAAATTAAATTGAAAAAATTAAAAACAACAACAATAAAAAACATCAATGAAAATAATAATAATAAAAAAATAAAATAAAATTAAATAAAAACAACTATAAAAACCAAAACTCATCTTCCAACCCGGCTGGTCACCGTGGAAGATCAAGACCAAAACCCTCTGGAGAAGAAATTCTAAACTTGCTCAAAAATACAAGAAGTGAAACAAACACAAAAAAAAAATACTTAACCCTACGAAAAAAACAAGAGATAAATGAAATTTTTTGGAGGAGGCCTTCACCTTCGGCTGAGAGAAGGGTTCTTGCTTATGAAAAACTTGAGATATCTATATTACATTTTTCGCAAATAGCATTAATTATACTTTTTTTACTTTTTACAACTCTGTAACATACTTAATTGCAAGAAATAAAAGGCTTTTTTATTTTATTTTTATTTTATTTTTATTTTTATTTTTATTTTTATTTTTATTTTTTTTTTTCCTATTTTTATTTTTATTTTTATTTTTATTTTTATTTTTATTTTTATTTTTATTTTTATTTTTATTTTTATTTTTATTTTTATTTTTATTTTTATTTTTATTTTTATTTTTATTTTTATTTTTATTTTTATTTTTATTTTTATTTATTTTATTTTATTTTTACATTACAATAAAATTCAAATAAATGGAAAATTTCTGAATGTACCTCTATAAAACTTAAGTTTCACAGTGATGAAAATTTTGTTAATTTAAGGTTAATTAAAAAATTTCAATATAAAGCGTAGTGTTTTTTTGAAATACCATTTAGATCACATTTGTCAACCCAGCAGTGAGGGAGATACAACGATTTTTATGGGACCTATTTGAGTGATACCCAAAAGAGAACAAAGTAGCTTTAAGTGTTAATTCAATGATACGGGTTTGGTGCACGCCTACGTCTCAGAGATCCCATACATACTAAACTCGGTTCCCTATTTAAATCCTTCATAAATGCGTTCCATGTATCACCCTTTACGATGTCGGATCGGCTTAAATATTCCATTTAGGATTTCACGTTTCGTTTCCATTGACCAAAATCAATTAATTGAATTACTTACCCTCTCTTTCTACTTAAAAATACCTCGTGTTTGTTTTTTCCACCAAACTAATAACCAAAAAAGTTTTCAAAGAAGCGGCCTCCAAAAAATTCATTATGCATTATACCAAATGTATTATATGAAATCAAATAAATTTGATGATCCATTTTATTGTTCGAAATATGTGTTACCACAGATATAAACCTCAATGTTTTACTGTGGAATACTAATTTGAAAGCTTTATCAAACACGCAGTTCCGTTCTGCTTTTCTATTAAGCTCACTGCTATGATGATTCGCAACACGTGGAATTAAAAATTGGATTTGATATATCTGCTAGTTATTTTTCCAGTTATTAAACCATTTAAATTAGATATCTTTCGTTATCAGTAAACTGTCAGGAAACAACTAAACTGGCTTTCGATAAAAAAATGATTAAATATCATTCACTGTGGGTTCAATGAATTTCACTGAACACCGATTTTTAAATTCGTCGAATTGAGATTAGCAATAAAATAACCCTGTTAAAGAAAAGATTTTTACTACTAAAGTGTTCTTCTGGACATTTCCCAGTTTTAAGTAAACCTTTTTTTTTTTCTTCAAAACTATTAGCAATATATTTTATAAAATGACATATTTTGGAGCTCATATAAATGGTCTTATGAAATCCGATTTTTAATTTCCTTTTTTTTGCATGTTGTAAAATAAAGTCAATCGAAATAAAACTTGTTTGTTGTCCAGTGAAACAATATCCTGTATGTTCCTCTGGTCACTGTGCAATGTTCCTCTGCTCACTGTGTAATGTTCCTCATGACAGCAATTGTTCACTGTACAATTAATCATTTCTAAGTCATAAATACAATAACATCGATACATAGTTTATTTAAATAATAGAACGACTACCATAATACGGGCATTTGCCTAGATTGGTAGTCAAAAAGCCATGTAAAACAAACCTTTAACAAACAAAATGCATAAAGAAAATTAAAAAAAAAAAATTGCTGTGGTCTAGTATATTTTTGTTGCAAGAAATTTTTCCGTATTATGTACCGTCATCCTAGGTAAGTAAAACCTATTTTACGGCCGCTGTTCCCAATCCTACTAATCAATTACTAAGCCAAAATTTTGCCTTAGTATTTGATTAGTGCACAAATACGCTTTTTCCAACACACAAGTATCGCTTAAGCATTTATCTTAACCTAAGGAAGCCGGACTAGTGGATTAAACTCGTTCCGGCCGCCTCAGTTTTGGACTAGTTCTTAAAAGTGTCAACAGAGTAGAAAAAATACCGCAACACAATGTATGGTCGATGAAATATCACTGACAGAAGACACAGTTTCGCGCTCATTTCACTTCTATTGTATTGCGTTTATCAATTATAATTTTTATTAATATGGATTGAGAAGTTCGGATGCGTGCGGAGCAGAGACGTAAAACGGTTAATTTATGCGAAAAACTATGTCGTTTTAGGATATATTCGCCAAGCCAAGTGTCAAGTCCAGTACCTACGGTCAAGCTGACACTTTATTTTATATACGTTTGTTTAAAAAATATAAAATATCAGTTTATGGATAAACATATTTTAAATGAATTACGTGTATTAATAATAAATCCAACAATTAACTCTATAATATTAATTTAACTTCGAAAGTTCTTATTTTGATGTCATTTTATTGTCTATGAAAGTGGGCGAGGCCAGATAACATAAGATGTTTGGGGACAACATAAATCGAGCGCTACCCTACAAAATGCTTGGCTGATAGCGGCCTCAGATGAATCGATTTAAAAGTTAGAAACAGCGGCCGTTAGAGTCATCTTTTTTTCATATAGGTAATAAAATATTCACAAAAAGGACTACTGGAGTAAAAGGATTGGCTTATTTGTCACGTGCCAAAGCATTTTTCCTGATTTTTGCCAAAACAATTCCGCTAACCACAATAAAACAATATTTTATTGTAAAAAATATGCGTTTATTTATGCAACACTTTCACGTGTCCAGAGGCACACGGGGTGGTCATCTTTTACAATTTCAAACGATTTTCATTTTGAAGTTAAGTTATTAGAACGATAAATATCCTCGCGGTTTCTTGAAAAAATGCATTTTAAAATAGAGTTTAAATAACACAGACTCTTAAGAGGGTATATAACCAGAATCGGAACCATCGGAAATTTGTCCTTTTGAAATAAAAAACTTAACGTTTTGACTATTTTTTTTACAAAAAAACATAAATTGATTTCGAAAGATTGTTATTTTATATGGTAAAGCCACTTTTTAAATTTTGAAATATAAGTTTATTTTAATATACTAAGGTTATATCGTTGGTAGTTGTATTACTATCATTATAACAGGGTCAATGCAAAGCAATACAAAAGAAAAATATCATGGGTATGACTAACGTGACCATTTATTCTTTCCCCCAAACCGGGACACCGAAAAAAATGAGTATTCCTTATAAAATCCCTGACTTAAAAAAAAATTTATCCCGGGGGGGGGGGGGTTATTTTAATTTTTCAGGTATTTTCGCCTACAAAATCATGTTTTTTGTTCATTTTATTCGATTCTGCCAGGAAATCCGTCATCCTTTAATTTCGGTTGCACGCAAAATTATATTTATTTTTTCTTATATTTTTAAAAAATCCTGACCATTTCTAATTTTCCCCTTTTGCAGCTAAAATTCCAGATGTCAGAAAAATTTCTGTCATCTGGTAACCCTACTCAAGAATTTACCAAAGATACTAGAATACAGTTTATCTTGCAGCTATTAATAGCATGGAGAATTGTAAATCTAAACCCTTAATATCTACCTATATCTATACGACATTGACAAAATCCGTCATATTTGGTCAGTTATCAAATGTGCTAGCACAGTCAACTATTGATAGGGGATATTCCAACCGACGATTGACAAAAGCCCGCCAAATCGTATGCGATCTTGGCTGTGACCCTAGCATGGTCGATCGATAAAACCCCAATATCAATACGAAATTCATTAAATTCGTTGTGTATGGTCAGTTAGCTATAATTGCGAGCACAGTGAAAAGATTATTCCGTTAGTCGGTTGATAAAGGTCACTGATTTTTTTATTAAAAAAACTCAGATATTTTTTTACTAATAAACAAAATAAAGCAATTTGCTATAGTAAAAACGTTTTTTACTGAAATTACATAGCATGGATTTTAGAGTGAATTTACTTTAATATGTAGGAGGTTAGATCACAACTCGTCTTGATTCTACCGCCAGGATTTCTTATTCGCACGTTTTTTTTTAATTTTTTCAAATTCTACTGCGAGTTTCTTTCTTTTCGAAAACGGGACATTTTGGCGTCCCGAAGCTGTGTTCGGGGACACCGGGACACGCTGCCTGAAAACGGTACTGTCCCGGTGAAAACGGGACGTCTGGTCACATTAGATATGACCTCAAAATACTCTATGGACTGTGGGTACAAATGATTTACCCAAACCCAATACCGATTACCGATTTAATCCCAAACCAAAACAGCTCCCCTGTCAACTCCTTGTACCCGAAACATTAACGGGATAAAACCAGTCCTCCGATAATCTTTCCACTCGTTTTCTCAGTGCAGCCCCAAGAGAATTCGAAATACAGTGGAATGGAAGACGAAGACAAAAAAAATGAAAAAAGTCCGCTCCTTATCACCTAATAAGCTAGTTGCCGAAGATGAATCAAAAACCAAACAACGGTGCTCATCGTCATAAGCCAATGAGCAGCCATGTATAATCAACAAGACGCGCTACCCAAAAGATGAAGGGGAGATAATAATCGGCAACTGAAAATAGAAATACCGAAGTGACGGAATAATCAGTGAACCGTTGAAGGAATAAGAAGAAGCGAGGGATGACCCCTATTGTAATAAAAATAGTTTATTAAGGGACAATGCAAATGACATCTCATTTATTTTACTTGAGAAGCGTAAAGAAACGTAATATGTTAACCTGTTTTACAATCATTTTCTATATTTTAAATGAATTATAATCTATATTTTAAATGAATTACATCTTTTCGATGTTATTTTATTAAATAAACTTTTTTTATTAATAGCTAGTTCTATTCCGCCTTCCGAGATACTGAAGCGCTACAGAAATGATCCTGGAGTCCCGGAGGGAAGAGTGCACACTTTCAGAGCACTCTCCGTCACCGCATGGGAAGTTTATGGCGCAGACTACTCCAATCGAAGAATACAATCATCACTGCCATGATTGCTTGGATGGAATCCCCCTATTGGCCCTCTAGAGACGGCAGATGATCAAATATCCTCCGTAAACGGCTGCTTGCATTAATTTTTGTGATTAATATTTTTATCGTTTTTCATACTTAATCGTTTATATTTTATTTGTGTGTTGTTATTTACTTTTTGATTTTTCTTATTGTTTGTCTAATTTCTTATTATTTTTTCGAAATATGGAATATATTGCATTGCACTACCCCTTCAATATTATTATTATTAATAATATTTTCCTTAGTTACTTTAAATTATTTTAGTTATGTTAAACCAAGGAGGTTAAATACAAGTGTAAATCCGACTACACCTGAATAAAAAAAAATCGAAACTGAATTTAAAAAAGAATATGTAGATTTTTTTATCTCACACTTTTACGATGACTTCTGCACTTAATTAAAATAGGCAGATACTGAAATAATGTCAGTTCATGGTCGTGGTCATTTGGGTCTCCGTTACTTAAGTTAAGGAATAAATAAAATAATGTTTTTGTTGATTTAAAAACATTTCATCCATACCATAGAAAAAATACGCCCCCTTTACTAATAAACATGTTTTAAAATTAACACAACTGATAAACAACCATTAATGTACGGTAATCAGTTACAATAAAAAAACATTTATTTTATTTAAGTTTAAATCTGTGTAATCCTTTTCAATACCTCGAATGGAGACGTTCAGTATTATCATTTTCGCAAGCATTGATGTATCCTCGTTCAATATTTACAGCTGCAATCGTAAAACAAAGTAACCCTTCCCCGACCAAAAAACGGTACAATGTTACAGCTTTACAGCAACACATGTGTACCCAACACTAAATGGGTTAGATTTAAATTTATTACGGCGCTCGCCAACAAAATACTTAGTACCGCTGCACTTCGTTATGTTCAATGGTGTTTATTTATGTGCCACTCCTGTTAACCTATGGAGCTCGCACTGCGTGGAGTACGGCTCTAAAAAAATAATCTTATGGTCGTTGTTTCCAACTTTTCGATCGATCAATTTGAGTCTCCGATCAGCTTTGCGATTTATTATTCCAACGAGTTGCACTGGGTATAGCGTATTTGTACATTTGAAGAGTGTTGAGTAAAAATTTCGGCTCAACAGTTGATCAGTAGGATTGGGAACAACGGCCGTTAAACCTTCAAACGTATGATCATGAATAAACTTATTACAAATCTACAATACTATTAATGTGGGGTAGGCAGAGAGTAAAAGACTCTCCACATAGCATTCCCAAAGACGAAGTAGGCCCTAACAAAAATTATTTTATTCAGGGTTTCCTGTCTGGAGTTGATTTTAATAACTCCATATGGGCGTGATTTGAGTTTCGCACAAGAATCCTAACTGTTCCCAACCGCCTGGAGCCAGTGAGAATATGGCAAACTTGGCCAAAGCATTTTTATTTTATTTTATTTTTTATTTTATTTTATTTTTTATTTTATTTTTTTTTTTATTTTTTATTTTTATTTTTTTTATTTCTATATAATATTACAGCGTTCACATAAAGTTATTAATATTTTACATAATAGCTAATAACATAATTTATGAACTTTTTGTTGTGTTGTGTGTAAGGTAGGTAAGTGAATGTGAAACTGTGGTTGGATTGAAACATTCCAAGAAATGTTTCTATTCTGAATTATGGTCTTTATCAGAGTGACACTGAAAGTATCGAGCCAGTAATGACTTTCTTTTGTTTGCAATATTTAACGATGGATGTGTTTATTTATGTAGTGAGGCTGAGAGTAACGGAAAAGAAAATGAGAAAGGGAAGCGTAAGATGAGGAAATACCCGGCTAGTAAGATATAGCCACCAAACACTGCTGAACCCATTTAACATCTGCCCTGATGATGGACACTGTAATGTTGTCCGAAACGTCGGCTAAAGAAGGAGTTAGCGTAACACGGCATAAATAAACAACAAAAATTATCATAATATATATCTATAAAAAGTAATAATAATGTGTTTATTTCAACTCCCTGCAACTAGGCGACGGCCTGGACAAGAGTGTTCTCCGATCCACTAGCACTGACTCGTCCCGGCTAATCTGTGGCGCATCAAAGCTGCAAACCC
Organism: Limnephilus auricula; assembly: GCA_951813805.1. Taxonomy (NCBI): domain Eukaryota; kingdom Metazoa; phylum Arthropoda; class Insecta; order Trichoptera; family Limnephilidae; genus Limnephilus; species Limnephilus auricula. The sequence continues at coordinate 43,341,415 of OX638389.1, read as the reverse complement.
TTGCACCCTTCCCTCTGCGAACATCTGCGAGGCGCTGCATCGCCAAGGGAGGCCGAACAGCGCCATGTATGTATGGTTACCCTCTACTCAGGGTGTGTTCACGAAGCTCTTTGAGATCTGTAAAAGTAATATATCTATTTAAACCGATAGATGAAATTCAAGCTTTCGACAAAGAAGATCACATAACATAAATACTCAATAAAGACATCCACTCTCCTTCTGAAACCCACATCCCAACCCTTCTTGTGTAGGTTTCACTCTTTGTCCGAACATTCAAATGTAGATTTATTTTAACCTTCTCCTTGTCCGCCGTAATAAATGAACCAGCACGGGCAATAAATACATTTATGGTAGCGAAGCGCTGAGAGTCCAAAGTTAAAGAAATTGATTAATAGATGGCGTTGTACTACCTTGCAATCTGTAATTGAAATGTTTTCGTGGAGATCGCTTCCGTTCCCGTTCTCATCGGATGCAATTTAATCTCGTTGGATAAAGAAGATGTCTATGTAGTTTTTTTCTTTAAATTATTTTCAAATGGAATGATGTGATTGCTGTGTTCGTTTGACCATTTCTATGCACTCTGTAATATAAATGTATGCTTATTATGCAGCAATGGTGTATTAAATAATATTTCTAATCGAACTTTCATCATCGTAATTACTACATAAACTGAGTATTTATTTTAAGCAAATTTTTACAAATCGTAGATTAACACAAGATTAAAATCAATGAATTTATTATATGTTACAAACACATTTTTAGGTGCCATTTTTATGTTAGGATTGTAATTTCAGTTTAAGAACAAAAAATACATTATTACTCAAATATTCCGATACCATCACATTTAACTACACTTCCTGTGGTGTAAAATACTATGGAGGTCGGCAGAGGCGTGTGTTTAACCTATCTGTGGCTTATATAATTCTGCATGCAGTGACATGTTTAATCTGAAGCCTTGCAATTATTGCCCCAAAAGAATTGTTAAAATAATTAAAAAAAATATCTTTGGTTATTAAGAGCCTTTACTAGGAACAGTTACTAGAAAACGTTTACTTGAACAATTAAGCACTCGGACTGTAGGTCGTTGGAGCTGTAACATCACTGTCAGACAAAAAAAAAGTTCTCTTAACATAATAAGACTCAAAAGAAGTACAGCTAATGGAAAGGTCAAAGAAAATTAAAATTCGTCAGTTTACGCATCGCCAGTTAAAGCAATAAGAAGCAATGTTATGCTAAGTAAATTGCTTCAGACGTACCTTGAGTACTTATATAAAAATATGATTTTACTTCATGAATTCCTGGGAAATCTTAGGATAAGATTTGAGATTCTGTTGATTTTATGGGTAAATATATAAATATAGATCTATAAAGCTGAGTCAGTATGAACCCCATGCATTCAATAGGATTGCCTCACAAATCAGAGCTTTCATAGAGCTGAGCTTTTAAACTGAGTGCATATTATGGTATATCCCTTCCCCTTCATTCGTCGGAAGTGAATTACGTACGTCGAGTGAGTATTTACATCGGTATGTATATAATATTTAATTCATTCACAAATTCGGCCACAGAATGAAATTGAATGAATTGTATTCTTCTCCCAATTATTGCATAAAAATCTTATTTAATAAAAAAGGCGGGGTTTTTTATGTGAATACCGCAGAAGAGTTCGAACGGCTCCTTTCTGGAGCCAGTGAGACTATGGCATCCCCAATTGTAGTATGTTATGAGGCTGAAGGCAATGGGGAGGGGAATGAGAGGGGGAAGAGGAAGGCGGGGATATACCTGGCTGTTCAGATCTGGTCACCAAACACGGCTAAAGCCATTTCAAGCAACGTTTCGATTCTGAATGACGGTTTTACACCAGGAGGGTACTGAGAGTATCTTCCATTCTGGAACGTTCTGCGTATATCGTATATATTATTTTTAATTAATTAATTTTGAAATAACACAAAATTAATCAAATAAAATTTATTTGCGCACGCCGGATTAGAACCCGCGATCTTCGGATTGGGAGTCGAGAACCTTACCTCTCAACCACGGAGGCCGTCAAACTGTCTACTGCAATACCGTTAAATGTTCAAGGAAAGTGCTTTTGAGATAACTGCAATAATTAATTTATAACCGTAGAACAAACACGGGTGTTGAGAAGTACATGAATATATTTTTTCATTTAGTATTATAGTACCTACCTACTGTTGCCAACAACAAATTATATAATAATAATAATGTTTTATTTTAAGATGTGGGGAAGATAGTACAATCCCATAAGTCCCATAAATAGTTATACATATTTACCCAGTAGAGTTTTAAGATGAAAAAAAAAAACAAAGTACATGGAATAGAAAAATAATAATAAAAAATAATAAAAATAAAAATAAATTTTCAATTCTTATGTATGGCGTGATCTGGAGTGAGCTCGGGCCCAGCGCTCACTTACGAGTGGCCCTTGGTGCTGGAAGGCTGTGATGTCGGAGGCCATCAGCAGCATCCTGGCCAAAGTGACCCTGTGTCTCATTAGGCTAATGAATCCATGCAGTCCTAGTTCCATGAACATTGTCGATGCACCTTATGTATCCGAATATAATTCTGCATGCGTTATTATATTGGACCCGGAGTCGTTCCATCGAGCTGATTCAGACACCATTATACTGGCTAGGGTAAAATGCATTAAACAAGTTTTTTTTAACATTATTGCTGCATAGGAAGAATCTTCGATCAATCATATTAGATTATAAAACCATTAATTATGTACCCAATTAAAATGTATACTGTCATGCAATTCCGGGGTCTCCGTTTAAAAATGATGATTTTCCACATTACCAAACGGTGATTGTTCATTTTACTATTCAAGAACCATCATTGTCCACATTCACGCACATTCAAGAACGATGATTGTTACATATTAATTTGCGACACTCAGAATTCAGCCGTGTTTTGCTTTCAGGAAAGGTTATTTTTCTCGGCAATGTGAGCGATATTGAATATTTTAGATACCTACTAAGCTGTCGAATGCCATTCATTCGTAAATCGAAAAAATGGGACATTCAAAGTTCTTGCAGTGACCCATTAAATATTTTATCGAATCATCACTATTCATGGGGTGGTTTTTTTTCGTCTTTGGATGGAGTAACTTAAATATTAATTCGAACCCAGATCCTCCTGTCTTACCGGGGCGGGTATATCTTGTCTCTAACAATTATTGAGTTTTTGAAACCTGATCGCATTCGGTCATTTTTATCGATCTCATATTTTGCTTGGATTAATAGTTGCGACAGTTACCTTTTTATATCATGTATGTAGCGATCTACCTAGTATCGTCACAATAATTCGCACTTCCCAGCCCTCTGCACCTACTTACGACCTTGGTACGCATTATTATGTGCCACTTTCCCGAAAGGTCTGGAAACTGCAATATGCGACACATAGTTCCAGCGTGGGCGCATTTCGCCTGCAATTCTCGTACCTGCTTCGCTGCACTGAATATTTATTTTGACCACCTTCTCGAAAGCCTATCGTGCGGTGGTGACCCCGACCTGATTTGAATACACAACCCGACTCATTTCTTCGTCATCACCATGTCGCTCGCAATCACCCTCCAAACCGGCTCACACCTAGCATCGGCCCAAACCCAACACCGGCCCAAACCCAGCACCGGCCCAAGACCAAGACTCAAGAATCAACACCAAGACTCCACCCACCGCGCGTAGAGCTCCATCAACCACATCATCTTCAACACCAAATCTCCGCCCGCATGGCGTCGAGCAGCAACACCAGCACGCATCCCACCGTGATGCATCATCGTTAGAAGCCTGGGGGACCTGAAAGATCTGTGATCTTCACCACCAGCTGACATTAACATCAAAACCTCCGCAGTTTCAAATATTCCAACTTAATAATATGAATAAAGTGTTGATATTTTTGTATTCGCCTGGGTTTGCAAAAAAATTTAATTTTTGTCAATACTTTCAACTGTACCACAAGCTTATCGAATAAAATAAAAAATGGGGTAGACTATTGTATCAGGGGGCAGTTGAAACAAAAATCTCATTTACAAGGTAGTAATATTAACAATATGATGAATTGTTATTTTTTTCTTAATTTCTTTATTCATCAATAATTTTACCATTTTAATATAATTTGACCCTGTCGCCAAACTAGGTACAGCCCGTATTACGGCGTCAGAGGATTGTTTCAAAGCTGAGTAAAAAAATATAAAAATAAAAAGGCGGAGACGGTATACGAGTTGTTCCCGTGAGCACTTAGGCCATAGTAATATATGATAAATATTGGTGATAAATCACGGCCCTGTCACTTAATCACGTGATTTAATCAATTTCTTTTGAATGTTTATAAGCAAAAAGTTTAAATAAATAAAGAAGTTAAAAAACTATTACTTTGTTTGAACTACCATATTTTTTTACATATACCGACCGATTTCGGAAAAACCGTTCCTTCTTCTGGGAATCTACACTTAGTTGATAATATAAAATAATGTCTGAACATAATATATATTATTTAATGTCTTGAAGTGGAAAAACTTGGAATTAGGGAAGAGTGAGGTGGATATAGAGCGTAGAGTGAAAGGGAACATGTCTAAGATAGGGCTGTAGGATTATTTATTACAATTCAAAAGTGCCCAAATTTAAAACCCTATTCGAAATAAGGAATTGAATGGTTGATACTTTCAGAATCGCCCTGCTGAAAGTCCACAATTCAGAATCGAAACGTCGCTGGAACTGACATTATCCTTGTTCGGTGACCAAATCTGAATAGCAAGGTACATCCTTAAAGTTTGTCTTCTCCACCTACATCCCCTACTCGCAACTTCCTCATACTCCAATGAAGTAAACCAAACGGTGTCACTACTAAATCTGGGATAAAATTAGTTCACAAGATCGTCGCTTACGGCGCTAGTCGTAACAGCACGACAGCTGTTGAAACTGACGTCATAAATTTGAACAAAGCAAATTTGAATATTATTTCAGAATATAATGTATTTGAAGACTGCATGTGTTATCAATAGTAGGCGGCTAGGCGGTGGCAAAACGAAAAATTCCAAGTTGAAAATTCGCAAAAACATCATTTGGAGATATTGAGGTTTAAAGTTTAGAATTGATTCGTTATTACAAAAACATATCATTTCAAAAATTCAAATTTCAATATCTCCGAATGATGTTTTTGCGGATTCGTGACTTAGAAATCTTCGTTTTGCCACCGCTTAGCCGCCTCCTAGTTATCAATATAACTCAGAGTTAGGGCGAAATGTGGCGCTACGTCTGGTGCGAAGGATGACAGTAATAACATTATAAATTTATTTACTTGAAATGAAAAATTACAAAACTGCTTTAAGTATACTAATATTATGTTAGTATTGTTATTATAGTAGTAAGGCGCTCCGCCCACTGAGGCAACTGAAAACCAACTAAAACCGGCTGTTTTCTGTCTTGATTGGTCAAAAAGCTTGGTTAACCATAGACGAAAAACAATCAGCTGACAGCTGGCAACTATCAATTGCAGCCCAGGGCAACCAGCAGAGCAAGTCGCAAGTCACCGCTTGCGTTACCCTTGACAACGGGGTTTTGTGTGATTGTGAAGTGTGCGGGCCATCACATTGTCATACAAAGACAGTTGGCAGTTGAGAGTTTTCAGTTGCCTGAGTGGGCGGAGGCGCTTACAGTTAAAAATACAAATTTCGAATATGAATGCGTCTGTCTGTTACTTTTTTGACCTCTAAAAAATTTTCTTTAAATTTTTGTGTCGTCATTTTTAAAATAGGAAGTGTTTTTTTTTTGTTCAATTTTAATTTAAATTAAATTTAATAATGTTTATTGTTAAGTTCTGCAAGTTTTAGTTTTTATTATTATGAGAGCTGTTTCGGCTTACATGGCGATTTTCTAACTGTCTAAAACTAAAACACTTGCAGAACTTAATAATAAACATTATTAAATTTAATTTAAATTAAATTTTTAAAAAATTTAATGGAGTTCTACGAATTAAACCCAAAAACAATAATTGGGAAGTGTTTAAAGAATTTAGTAAGGCGTTAAAGTACCTAACTAAAACATAATATTTTGAGCAGAAAATTACATTGAATTCCTTTTTTTCAAAATTGAAACTGATTTGTCTAGAATTCAGACAATTTTTCACAGGGCCTGTACTAGATTAATAATAAAACACGAAGACTTTTGTAAGTCTCGCTGAAAATTTGATAAAATTTTTCTCTCTGTAATTTTTAGTTAAACTTAACTTTTCTCACAACGTCAACACCACAAAATCACATAAGGTTTTGAACTGGAAACTGCGGTAAGGCAGCCATAGTAAGATTTTCATGGTTTGTTGAACTGGCTTCCCATGGGGCCGCGAAGAAGTGCCCTAGAAGATTGCACTATTCGCTTCGAAAACATCTTCGGGAGCAGATGACACTGAATCTCAACTTACAGTAAAGCTTATCGACAACTAATGTGCCTGCCGAGATACTGCATCGCCACGGAAATGTTCCTAGAAGGACAAGTGACAAACTTTCCCATCACCCTGGAGGCCCCCCCTGATGGCCCTCTGGAGATTAGAGATTATCAAATATCCCTTGGATATAAATTTTTTTCTTCAATCGTAGCAAAATAAACAGGATATTTAATTATTTATTTATTATCGGATCTACATCCAGCTTACAATAAAGTAACACAAAATTTGGAAAAATGTGCATTATAATAATAAAGATAGAGATAAACAGAGATAAACATAAGAAAATAGAAAAAAATACGAGTGTAATAAATAAGAATACACGACTAAAGTTAAACTTCTACCCCACAGTATGATACAGCCCGTTTTCCTGGAACTTCGTAACGTTCGACTACACTTTTCGTAACGCATTCGCCAGCTTAGCCTCCAAGTCAAACGTGCGTAAAGAAGTTTTACTCCAAATGTCAAAACAAGACTTAGCTAGATATCAAAATAGTTTTAAAATATCTTCAATTGTTTACTGACCGACACAAATCATTTAGGCTTAAAACAAAAAAAGGATATTCTTATATGTTATCTACGAAAATATATTAAATGTTCCATTTCTTTTCTTTTTCTACTTAATTCTATATTGTATTCATGGTTATTATGTCCATTTTTGTGCTATTCGAAAACTGGAACGTATTGCATTCACTGTATAGCGTATAGCCGACCTAAAAATTGAGATAAAGAAAGATGTGCTGATGCAATTACGTTCCACCGATATTTCCAGTGCGATAGATAAAGTGTTGCAAGAGCATATTATCTGCTACGGTGTAAAATTTGAAACATACAGATTGTGACAAAAATATTTATTCCCTTCCGAAATAGTTATTATCCTTACCTTAAAAAACCTTTTTTGATTGCTGTATTCCTGGCCTGAAATACTATTAATGAATTGCCTTGTATTTATTTTGTGGATTGACAACATTTTTTTTATGGGCGTGTTTCCGGTCAAGGAGATGACTTTAATGTATTCCCGCCATAGAGGACGCGACGGGAATTCGACTATGTCAATTAGAATAAGTGATAGATTTTTTTAAAGATCTTGAACACTTTTTGTAAAAGGGAATGTGTAACCACGTCCCAGTGCGACTGATTTGAGTTTCATAATAAGTACTCACTTAAATGTATTTTAATTAATGGTGTGCTGTGTGACAGTGGAGTTTTCTTGCTAATCGAAAGCCATCCGCCGATTTGGTTTGTAATCAATAATCACGTGGGTGCGTCCCGATACTTTGACGCTCTCGTAAACGACTTATTTGTAGCCCCCCTCGATAATAGGATCCTGGACATGTGCCACCTACGACCACGAAGTCAGCAACCTTCGCTTTAAGGAGCGAACTCGTGTTTGGAGAAAACAACTTCGTATGATGCTGCGGATGTTATCCAGGGTCGTGACTTACAAGGATTCTCATTTCTGCCTTCTGGCTATCCGAGGTGTTCCATGTCCTTCTTACATAGTGTTTAGATTAGCATAGAATTTCACCAGGTCCAGCAGGTATGTTTTAATTTTCATGACATTTGTTGTTATTTTTTAAGAGTGCTTATTGATAACAGTTGATATGCCTTTTTTTAAATGTATACATCTAATTAAAGAGTAGTATTAGAAACTTTCCCACCTTAAACAGCAGAATCATTGTTAACCCCACAAAAAACCTGAGAGGGTCTCATTAAATAGTCCATGAATAAAACTAACATAACATTTGGCACCCAAAGTGCTTTTAACATGACAAGGTTAAAATAAAGTTGGACTTATTCTTAAAGTTGGTCGTTTCTTTTAAAATTTGAAACAATCTTTCGGTTTATGTAAACTCGGGCACGCGTGTATCAGTAATAATTTATTTATTTTATTTGCATATATAGACTCTGTTAAATAGTTATTTTCCATTCGGGCACGTAGCTAAATTCATTTCTAGCAACAGTTTCATTCTGAATGTTGGTATCTCTGATCGATATAATAAGAGATAATCCGACAGTTGGCCCTCTAAATTATAACAAGTTAATTTTAATATATTACGAATTTATTTGCAGTGTTGTTTTTTGTACTAGGTAATACGCTGATCCTTATAATACAAAGATAAGTAGTTTTTTCCTCAATACATTTATTTTATTAAAAATGTGTTTTATTCTTTTGTTATTCGGTGGTACATCCCCTCTGCACACCCTTTCGGGAAATACCGCCTTTTCCCCGAACCTACTGCATTTTGTTTATAAGTATGCCGGGAGACCAACTGTCGGGGATTAAATGTAATGGAACCATAAAAAGATATTATAACCAGTTTAAATTATTTTTTTGCCAATCTATTTATTTACTTTTCCCTATTTAAAATTATTAAACAATAATTTAACTTCTCTTCCACTAACTTTTATAAAATCGTACCGTGATGATTTCCAACATCCGGTGGGAGAAAATCTAAGAAAAGAAAAATGGTTTAGATACTTTAAATTAAAAATGGTAAATGTACCAGTCAGTCATTAAAAATAAATAAAAAATTCTATTTGTTAATGTAAAATCTTTTTACGTAAAACATTCAAGCTTTTAATCAAATTATTTAAAAAAGCTGTTAGAAAAAATCATTTTACTATCAAATCTGTCGCTGGCTGTATAATTCAATTTGACAAAGCACTTAAGGCTAATATAATTTTTAATTGGCATCCTGTTACTTAAAACGAGTAAAACTAATTATTAGTATCTCAATTAGGTTATTATAAAAGCTCTTCTTTAAAAAACATAGCATTTTTAGAATTAAAAAAACATTGAAAATGAATGCAAGAAAAAACACGTTTGTTTTCAAAATTTGAATAAGTCACATAATCAAGCTTCAATGTCTTAATGCCTTTTTTAGAATTATAATAACATTTATGTAGAATCTATTATTTTGACCGTTTGTTGGCTTGGCCGGCAAATGCGCCTGGTTCCCACCAGGCCTTGTAAATTATATTCATTAATTATATAATTTAAATTTGCACTAAATGACTTACTCGAATCTTACGAGGAAGGACTTCAACACTTTAATTTTACTAAAAAAGAAGACAATGTTCACACAAAATTATTCATAAACTTGAAACCACTATTTACAGCAATATTCACAATAAGGTTCCGAATAGACATTATTCTATATAATAAATACTATTGAATGAGACTGTATGTCTACGTTAATAGTCTTGCATATTTTAAAAACCAAATTAGCAATCTACTCACATAACTTGTCATGGAAAAAAGTTAGTTATATTTGTAATAAAATGTGAAAGTTCGTTATTTACTCTACTTATTATTCTCTTATTCATCATATTTTATTTTTTTATCTCTTTATCTTTTTGTTTATATCTTGTTATTTCTAATTTTTAATAATATCAATATATTGAGAAAAACAAATCTTTAACTGTAGTAGCCACCTCCTTCATAGACGAGCACGGGCAGCGATCGTCTATGGCTTGAACTAGATTCATGCTTGTACTTGTAAGATCCCAGTAAGTAAGCTAATAAACGTTATATCTTTTCCACATTCCCGATTTATGTAAAGTCCATCAAAAGTATAAACACCAATATATTACATAAATTGCGCATTCTGTCAACCTTTTACAGTAGATTATTTACTTTAAAGCTCTTTAAAATTTTTACCCTTTTCATGAAAATACTCTATAAATGTTACAATACAATAAATACACATAATATTTTAAGTAATGAAGATAATATTAGCGAAAGTCAATCGAACATCCGAAACAGAATAATCAGAAAAAGATACGGATACATCTGGGACTCGAACCCAGGACCTCTTGCAATCCGGGCCGACGCGCTATCCACTGCGCCAACGTATCCTTATCCGATTCGGTCATTTTTAACTGTATCATAGTTCGACTGAGAACCATTAACATTATTTTCATTTTGTTAACGAATTTTTATTGGCTGCTATCTTTAAGTATGATTGCAAGATTCAACTCGAACTAAATGCCATCTAGATAGTGTCAGGATAAATTTTATCACTTTTTATTAATATGCGACATCTATTGACTTTAATTTTTCTGTTTCGGATTTTCGATTGACTTTCGCTAATATTATCTTAATTAATTAAAATATAATAATTTGAGGTTATAATTTGAGGTTTAAGTTAAAAAGTTAAAAATAAAAATAAACAGTTATTACTCTCTTTGCTTAGTCCCCCATAACATTTTTATTTATTTATTCAACCAAATAGATTCACTTCATGTGGTCTAATATAAAGTACGTTTGTATATTTTAACTTCATTTCTTATATTTTACCAATATAATTTTTACTATTTTCTTTGAATTTTCTTAAACTATGTACATTTTAGAAATAACTAATAACTAAGCTACACATTTGGATACCTTGCAGTAAACAATTGTTAATTTTCTTTGTGTCTTGTTTAGTGAGTGTAGAAGTCTTTACTGAATTGTAGTTGGTCTCTACAGTATGTTGGTAATAAATTGGTAAAAAGTTTATAGATAAATATTAAAGCGTTGAAGATTATTCGTTTTACACTCATTATATATTAGATTCCAGCATGTCGTGTATTGATTTACATTTATTACGCTTCAAAATTGTCACATTTCTTTGTTCTGGATTAATAATAATAATATTTGGCTAATTTATGTAGCTCCGTTTTCGTGAAAAATCACCTCAAGGGCGCTGTACAAAAAAAACTAAGATTTATAATTATAACTAGTGTCTTACATCTAAGACTTATAGCTAGTGACTTACGACTAAGACTTATAACTACTGACTTAACTAGTGACTTACATTCATATTTACACCTGTGACTTAAAGTTAACGATTTACAACTAACATAGATATTTATATTTAAAATTACGTATTTTGGTTTTTGCCAGGGTTATCACTGAAAACAATGATAACATTAAAAACCAAATAACAAACAAAACTCTGTAAGTACAGGCACAAACATGTAACATAGAAGTAAGTTAATTCTGCGAGACGAAGCAGTTTGAGGATTTTACACATACATATTAGCCACTTGCATTACTAAGATAGAGAATTCTAGAATAGTATGCAGCATCTTTACGCATTATATTTATTTTACATATCCCTTCTCAGATCACCTCTTCTCACACCCATAAACGTACGTGCTCATACACACACACACCAATAAACTACGCACTACGCACACCACCCAGTAATTACTAAATATACATACCACAAATAAATTATTACAAGGGCTACCATAAAATATTATTTAATATCTGTGAACTATCTCATCAATGTAATCAATGTGCTGTTTGTTTCCATAATATAAAATAAATAAGTTGAAATTTCCCTCTGCTCTTCGCAGTCGATATTGACACATTCGAATTGAGCTTGTGACCTGTGACGTGTTTATTGTTGTAAATATCGAATCCATTAATATTGCGATACAAACTTCACCCCTCCACCCCCTCTGTTTGTAGCTGCCGTTCTTTCATCCCTTACAAGAGCACCTACAACTAGAAGTAGTGGAGAGTAGAGCCGTCATTGGTAGAACCTCCAGTAAGTGCAATAGTGTGGGAGCGGAACCGCCTCCCGACCGGAAGAAAGCTCACGGAGCATAAATCAACACGAGTCGAAGTGTTTCCGATGGCTTTCCGGATAAGTGCTTAGCAATTTCGCTCTTTTGCCTTTTGCGAGAGATGTTATCGAGATCGGTATACAACTGACACCAGTCTCACTGGAGAATGTAGGCATTTCGCGGCTGCAGCCAACTTACCGCTACAATACAAAGGGAAGTCATAGATTCTTTTTACATTTAGTTGTTTGTTTGAATTCCTTTGTTTAATACATTGCAGAGTTGGGTTTTTTATTTGTCTATTGTGATGGTTATTTAAAGCATCTGTTAGTATTATCAAAGCACGCTATCGTTTATGTATCAACTGTAATCATTTGACAATGAGCGCCTTACAATATTGCTAGGGACAGATACGTTTTTAGATTTTCACGGCCAAAAGCATTTTCGTTCTTTGTTTTTGGGGTGTTATGCCGTGTTGCGCTACCTCCTTCTTTAGCCGACGTTTCGGACAGCGTTGCAGTGTCCATCATCAGAGCAGATCAGGCAGATCCGATGATGGACACTGCAACGCTGTCCGAAACGTCGGCTAAAGAAGGAGGTAGGGCAACACGGCATAACACCCCAAAACAAAAAAGAAAATTGCTAGGGACAGTTTATTTCAATAGATATAGACCAGATGAAAGAATTTTTCTTTGGAAATTTTAATATGTGAGGTGTTCAAATATATTGTAATTCACAAAAAAAATTCAAAGTACCTGATAATACTGCTAGAAGTGTTTAGATATTTTAAAATGTATCGTACAATGCGTGAAGTATTTTGAACAGGAGTAAAGATAGGTATACGTACAATTATTGTTGTGAAAAAAATCTTTGGGAGAAATGTAACGAAGGATACGTGATTATGTCAATATTAAAAACCTTTATTTAAACTGTTTAGATTTGAGGTTTTCACGGCCAAAAGTAATAGTGTTTATTTTTGGGTTATTACGCCATGTTTACACGTCTTGCATCATGATGGACAGTGTAATGCTATCCGAAACTTCGGCTGAAGAAGGAGTTACAGCATAATGATACACAAATAAATTACTGAAATAAATTTAAACTCTTAAATCATGTAACGAAAATAAACAACTTTGTACACACCATTATTTAATCAAAATAATCAACGTACAATGAAATGAATTAATTAATAAATTATCTTCTTAAATAATGCTTTCTTTCAAATGTCACAAGTAATTGGTAAATAGATGTGATAAGAAAAGAAAAGAAAAGATTTTTATTTTTTTTAATGTCATTAAGTTTAATGTGTTTAATTTCATTTTTATGTTCATTGTATTCAGTATTATCGATATTAAATTCGTAAGTTATATCTACAAAATAAAAGTGGTTCAATCTAATAGCCAGTTATTTCACAGAAATTCAAATTTAACATTGCCATCAATTGGCTATTCAGCGCCATTTTCTTTTTTGACATTTGAAACGTTCTCGTTAAACGCCGATTCCAGATGCATTTCAACTTTCCATCAAATTGTAATAGGCTGTCAAGCTTAACAATACCATAGTTATCCTCTTCTGGTCTTCTGGTCATTACAATTTGTTCAAAAGTTGAAATAGACCTAGTGAACAAAGTGAATATCTTTTTTTACATTCTCTTTTTCCACGTCGTTCTAGATTCTATATAGAATAAATAAGGAATAAAACATAGTTATTCTGTCCTGGTGAGAAAACAGTGGTCTGTATATTATATCTAATTACCTGTGATATCTGTGTGAATATGTATGAGAGCAAGCGAGACAGTATGCTTGCGAGACTCTATATAAGGCGATGCGTGCTAGAAGTATGTCTCTTTTGTTACAAGCAGCTCCTGAATAAATACCTGTACATAATACTTACTCGCTCTTCATTGCGTACTACTACCGACTCCACACACTGCATATTACAACTGCATATTACTGAAAAGCTATTTTTCAAGGCATTATTTTTCTTTAACCTCTTTTCTCTTACTCTCATCAGAATTATTTTTTATATTAGATCCACACAGGAGGCTGGGAGGAAAATTATTCTCGGGGCCGATGTCATCTTTAGGGATGCTATGTGGATGGTATTTTTATAAAAGAAAGGAGATGAAGCTCTAGGAAGGAAAAGGGTATCAGGGGTATGTTGAATCTGGGGGTCAGTTTGTCCAGAAGTGACGGAGTATGAATCCAACCCTCCCATTGTCCTGCTGGAGAGGTCAAAACGTCTCCCTCGACCGGTCTCTCACGAACCGGCTTATCACGCACTCGGTGCACGGAGAAAAATGTTATTCTAAAATACGATAATTTTATTCGTAAAAACGGTTAACAACGGGACTTAAGTTCTTACGAACAAATTAAGAGGGTTTCAATGTTTATTGGCGGGAACATGTAAGAATAATTTTTTAAGTCACCAAATGTAGTGAACCACTTGGGGTGACCTATCTAATAAATAGTACTCGGGGCGGCGGTAATTACATTCATCTCCAACCAATACCATATAAGGGTGCTATAGATATGCTGGCTAAAAAACTGTGTACTTTTTATTCGATTTTCATTCAGATTATCGAATAATTGTTAATTTGTGATTCCATTGGCGAAACAGTTACAAAAAATAAATAAAAAAGTTTGTTGTTAGTTTTCCACCTGCTTTTGCCATGATATTGACCTATAGTAAACTTCAGTACTTAATACTTGTTTTATTTTTCTTTCTTCTCAACGTTTCGAAGTTGAAGGAAAATACAGTGATTTCATTAATCTATCTATATCTCTTTAAAACTGTTTTCAATAAAAAAATAATTGATAATCTATGATGCAGGTAATTAATTTGTTACTTTTAATAATTATACAGAGGTAGCTGCAGGATTTCATTGACACCTAGACATACAAATGTATCCGTTCCGGAAGAGCTAGGCATCCACAATAGACATTTTAAGATACTTTGGACACATTGCTCGCCAATCTAAGGACTACAACTTGAAGAAACTCGTAGTCACTGGCAAAAGAAACAGAGGAAGGTCACGAAGAGTGACCATTCTAGCATCACTGGCGTCCTGTACGTTAGTGTCCGCAGCTCTCCGCGCTGCGCAGAACAGAGGAGCCTTGTCTAACATGGAAATTGGGGTAAGGTTCACGATCCTGATCAGGAATGTGATTCAAGACGTCAATTATTTATTTATAGAATACATAATAATACATTAAGACATTTTAATACATATGATACATTAAATCACCACACTAGGCGACTGCCTGTTTCATGGTGACCAATGGAATATAATTATTATGTGAGGTCTAGTGTTAACATATGCATTACATATTTATACATGTAAAAAGTATAAAAGATTATACTAGAAAATATAAAGGACATTGAAAATATAAAAATAGAAAACAGAAAACCAAAAAAATAAATAAAGAAGAATAAAAAGGAATAAAGAAGAATAAGACATGCTATTATGCAGGATAAGATCGAATACATAACTCTTTTTTCTAATAGTGTAAGTATACTCGTGGGAGATCCTATGCAGTTTTTTATGCTCCGAAAGTGAGGACTTCTGCCTATCAGAACGCGCCTTAATATCTTAAATCATACTAACACTTCGGAGGACAAACATCCGTAGAGCTGCCGAACTCTAATGATACCGCACATTTACCAACGGCACAACTCGGCAAAGAGAACATGTGACCCGAAGAGCCCATAGATAACTATTATAACATATTAATAATCAATGGCGTAGAATTCTATTTGTTGATAACGATATGTCAAAAATAATTTGTAAAAACATTCCCGGTACTATACAACCAGCATTTTATACAAATAATAAATTTAAAAAATTCATCCTTAACAACAAAGATAGCGAAATTAAAACAAAAAAATCGGGCGTTTATAGACTCAACTGTAAAGATTGTAATTACTTTTATATAGGTAGAACCAATAGAAACTTTGAAGTAAGGGTTAAGGAACATCTCAGGGCATTAAATGGCAACAGTGAATCTGAGTTTTGCAGATCATTTATTAAAGTATGATCATAATTTTGACAAAAACCATGGGCTTAAAGTATTACATACGGGTTATAAGGCATCACAGATAAATAATTTAGAGATTTTAGAAATTAGAAAAAATGTAAATAATAAAGCAGACATAATAAATAAGCAGAAAATTTTTATAAACCCTCTTTTGAACCTTTTCCGAATTAACCGGTCTTTCCCTGCTAATGAATTTGAAATTCCTAATTGTAATTAACTTCCCCCACCCTTACCCCTTCCCCTTCCTTCTAGCCTTTCCTCCCATATGTAATCTATATTTAATTTTTAAGTTTAGTATACATTTGTTCCTGATGAGGTGAACATCGTTCACGAAACATGTAGATTGTGTATAAATAAAAAGTGATGAAAACAAAGTTATTTTGTCTTTTAATTAAAATAAATAATGACATCACAAAGTGAAAACCTTTCCAGAGAAGTTTTCTTCGAAAAATTAAAAAAATTATAGTTATTTAAATAAATATAATTTCGGTATAAACATAGATGGGACCTAGGAAAAGAAAATAAGTGCTACTCGAAGGCTAATCCTGCGCAGACGAAGTCGCAGGCAGAAGCTAGTATGATTATAATTTTTGCATTTTTTATAGAACCCCTGATTATAAACGAGTGTAATTGTAATTGAATGGATTAATGAGCCGGATTTACTTATTTTGCAATTCGTTTTATTTATAACAGTGTGTACGCCTGATTTCATGAATAATATCATTTGAAATGGCTGCTGATACATAAATTAATTACGACTAATATCCGGTCAACAGTGATATTACCAGCGTCATTTATTTCCAACTGGAAATTTTTATGGTTGGAAGGGTTTTAATACCAAAATGGAGTGTTTAAAAATTATTTCGTAATTCAAATTCATGCAAATCAAATATTTGTTTATATATCTGGCTGCTCAATTTTCAAAGTAATGCTTTTATGTTAATTGTAATTGTTATTAAATATGTACTTTTTTTCTATTCGACATTTAATCAAAAGATTGTTAGTCGAGAGTCTTACTCCTTAATCACAAAGGCCCAAGAACCTAATTAATTTTCACACGTAGCAAACACTTTGTGGTTACACTCATAATGGTAGTAAAATAACATTGTTTTAATTCCATTTTATAATATGTACGTCTTTAACCAACCGGTTTCGGTTCGACCTGAACCTTCATCAGGGGTGAATAAAATATATTAAACATTTTAACAGTTTATTTTATTTATTTGCGTTATAAACAGTCTATACATTTATATATGACAGTGAATAAATAGGTTTATGTCATTGACATACATAATAAAAAAATGCAACAATATACCTAATACAAACAATTCTGATTAAGTGCATCTTCAATTTACAAAGTGTTTTGTGATATACATATTTCTAAGGCTTACAATTAAATTATTTTATTTTATATATATATATACACCTAATTTATTTTCACACGTAGCAAACACTTGTGGTTACACTTATAATGGCAGTAAAATAACATTGTTTTAATTCCATTTTATAATACATCTTTAACCAACCGGTTTCGGTTCGACCTGAACCTTCATCGGGGGCGAATAAAATATATTAAACAAATTTAACAGTTTATTTTATTTTATTTTATTTATTTGCGTTATAAACAGTCTATACATTTATATATGACAGTGAATAAGTATGTTTATATCATTGAATAATAAAATAACGACATTTAGATACAGGACCATAATAAAAAAAAATGCAACAATATACCTAATACAAACAGTTCTGATTAAGTGCATCTTCAATTTGCAAAGAGTTTTGTGATATACATATTTCTAACGCCGTTCTTCCATGGAGCTACCTTCAAGCGACGCAATCGCCGCTCGTCTGTGTTTTCCATACTATTATTAGTGTTTGAAAACGCCGCTAGGTGCTACACTAGCAAATTTGTTTGACAGGTAGCGGTAGCGTCGCTTGCGAACGGCGTAAGGCTTACACTTAAATTTTAAAGGATATCAATAATATCTTCGAGGAAAAGTTTTCATTAAAATACAAACTACTAAAAGTAAAAGAGAAAATGTGAGGAATTCATAAAAAAAAAGAAATCAATGAAATTAAGTTTTTGGTTAAACATGTGGCATTCGATGGAATGTCATTTTTTTATGAATGTTGTGAATTTAGCAAGGTTCGTGTTAAACACATCGATGTTTGGGCATAATCTATTAAATGTGCTACAGCTTCTTCTTATAAATACATTTTCAAGGTAATTTGTTTTGCTCTTAGGAATACAAAATGTATCCATAGATCGAGTAACTCTTTTTGGACATCTAAAATGAATATTTAAAGTTACAGAGTATTTAAATAAAAAGTAGAAGAGGGAGAGAAAACATCACCTTAGGTGGTTGGCGAGAGGGAGGTGCCTAAAAGGGAGGGATAAAAGTAGACGTGGGTAAAGAAAATATGTTAAAAATGGGGCTGTTTGACAAATCTTTCAACAAATCCTTAAATTTTTTTTAACATATTTCCCTTTCCCATATTTACCCCCTCCCCCCCTCTTAAAACCCCGCTTACCCGTTCAAAAAGAAGAAGAAGGAGAGATACGAGAAAACGAATGTTCGAGGGAGCGTGCTAATATTAAAAACGATAAAATTCAAGCGATTTTGTGAACATGTTTGATAAAACACGACTAGTTTAAAAAAGAGCAAAAATCTCATGGATGTTATGTTAAGTAGCATTTAAAGAAACATTGTGAATTTTTTCATACATATAACTTGTAAAATAACATAAACAAACGTGTAAATAATAATTTTCGAAGCATACTTTGCGATTTATTTCTATCAAGGGAATTTCAACTAATTATTACCGTTTCAGCGTGGGGAAGGTATAGGTACTTACTATCTTCAAAGATAATATATATTTTTTTAAGAACTAAAAACTTCAAACTTTTAAGGGAAATATGTAAGATATCGGTAGAAATTCGGAATGCCGTTGCTTAAGTACCTCCCCCTTTTCCCCCATCTAAGTTGATTTTCTCTCTCCCTCTTCTTCACGGAGAAAATTTTTATTCTAAAATACGATCATTTTATTCGTAAAAACGGTTAAAAACGGGACTGAAGTTCTTACGAAAAAATCAACAGGGTTTCAATGTTTATTGGCGGGAACATGTAGAATAATTTGTTGGTATACGTAATTTCGTACGCATACCAACAAATTATTCTTACATTTTCCCGCCAATAAACATTGAAACACTGTTAATTTGTTCGTAAGAATTTTAGTCCCGTTTTTAACCGTTTTTACGAATGAAATGATCGTATTATAGAATAAAAAATTTCTCCATGTACTTATAAGTAAATACTCTCTGTAACTCTGTATTTTGTTGAATATATTTTATTCAAAAGGCTATATTATAAGATTACATAAAAACAGAGTTATTTTATTGTCATTATTATAAAAAAAGTAATAACTTGATCCACAATAATAACCACAACGATGCAACTACTTTAGCATCGGCAAAATTAATACATCTATGCACTTTAGTCTTTAGTTGGCTGGGTTATGGTAGCATCGCAGACATCTGATCTTGAAATAATTATCTCTAATATCCTTGAGAATCTCAAGTACTGAACATGACTCTGCCCACTGCAATATCGTCATGTCAGCCAGTGTAGTCGGTATGGGGCACTCGAACCAATTATCCAATTGATCTCATTCAACGAATTACCCCTTGACCCGTCGACCAGTATCATTACTAGGTACCAGCTATTAGCCTACTGTAGTAGCACTGACTGTACTTCTATGTAATCCTGGTAGCCTGGTAGCCTAGCGTCGGGTCGTCTGCCTGTGTTTGCTATGCTAACAGTCCACGGGTGATGGACGTCCGTCGGCTGATGACAATCACTAGTTGAATCCAGAACTAATGACTTCTGTCATCAGGCAAACAATAACTAATGATAACATCAACATCAATCTGACAAGATCTATCTGATAAATTAACAAACTCACGGGAGTATCAAAAATACAATGTCACGAAATAACTTCTATATAATTAACAATTTCTCTTCGACAAAGTCGTGTTATTATTATTTTCTTTATTATTTTCCTTGAATATAATTTTGTATAAATTTGTCTGGTATATAAATTTGTCTGGGTAAATTTTTTGATATCAATAAGTAAGCACTTAATTGGCTAACAGTGCCTCTCAGCGATTCGCAAGGAGACAATAGATGTTGAGTCGATAGATGGTGAGGATCTGTGAGAAGCTTCAGAGATTTAAGGGGTTTTTCGTTCAATGATGTTTGGTTAAATTTATTAATGAATAAAACAAAGTTCTTTGAATTAAAACAAAATGATACTACTTATATATTTTCGTCACTATTTATTGACATTATGGTTAGTAAAGTGTTGATTAGATTGCAGAGGATGGACAAATAAAAACATACCAAAATTATCATATTCGGTTAAAAATTATTGATATTGTCAATAAAAAAATATTTTTCACTATTTTAATCGCTGTCAAAACTAAGATGGCATCTCTGAAAAACATATCTCTACAATCGATTTATGTAGTTCATATTATTTTTTATGTGAATAAAGACTCCCAACTGCTCTCAACAGCCTGGAGCCAATGAGACTAACGCCCATCGTTCACGTAGCTACTTGCAAGCGACGCTGCCGCTACCTGTCATACGATTTTGCTAGTGTAGCGCCTAGCGGCGATTTCAAACCCTAATAATAGTATTGAAAATACAGACGAGCAGCGATCGCGTCGCTTGAACGTAGGTCCATGGAAGAACGGCGTAAGGCATCCAAAATTGTTAGGCTGAAGATAAAAAAAGAGGGGAAGGAGATGGGAAAGATGAAGGTAAGGAAGACTTGGCTATTCAGATCTAGTCTCCAAAACAGTTTTTCATTTCTGAATGGAGGTCTTTCACCAGGGCGATACTGAAAATATTCCCCTCCGTAACGTTCCACAAATATATCTTATACTATTTTAAATGATTAATTTGTGAAAACACAATTTAATCAAAAAAAATTTGGTTGTGCCCGCCGGGATTTGAACCCGTGACCTCCGGATCGCTTGCTCTTCGAGCACAAAGGCCGTCTACGCTCATAGCGCAGAGCAAAGAATTAATGAAAAAAATTTGCTATAATTGGTAAATTTACCATTAATGGAATAAGATAAAAGAAGTAGTCGCGGTAGTTTCTGCCAAGTGAAGCAAGAGATTAAGTTTTTGATGTTAAGAAAAATAATACAAAATCGAATAATACAAATTATGTTATGTGGTGATCCATTTCCTAGCTAAAATAGAAAAAAAACACATTCCACAAGTTGATAAAAAGCAACCGACGTAATAATATTTAATGCAAAGGCAATCAACATTATTATCCGATACCTTTTTCAGCTTTCTATCGGTCGCTTGTACCTCTGTTCGCCCGGTATATTTATTCCCGAAATGTACATTTCCTGGCTTGGAACCGGGAATTGTAATTCAGCGGACATAGGACCCTAACTCGGGATAGCAGGAATTCTGGGAGGGACAAATTCTTCGGGAATTCATAAGTGACTCCGTTGCTCTAAAGGATTTATTTTGCAGGCTAGAAATAAACTCGGCCGATCGTGATGTGTTTACGGTGATCTGCTGGACTATTGCTCTATTGGTCTATTGCTCTATTCAACCAAAATATGGTAAATATCTTTTAACATTGCATGGACGAATGTATTTCCTATTAAATGTGACATTTTTTCGCTATTTAAAGTATTATTCAACCGATGTTGTTTTAGCTGCGTCATTCACGTTTTTTTTTTCAAAATAAATGTATACAGAACACAATATATATATACCTATATATTATCCGATTGGCCAGTCATTGTCCGAACGGACTAAAAATTGTCCGATTTGGAAAAGAATTGTCAAATTGATGACGTTTTATGCATTGCAATTCGTAATAATATTTTGCACTGTCTGACAAAAAATTTCTTCAGAGCGTGTGTCTTTTCATAGAAAAAAAGCTTTATTTTTTAATTTGTATTTATCAACGCCCTTTTTATGGGTTTTTACATATTGATATTAAAAATTGTACATAAATGAACTGCTTAACATCGCCCTATGAGTGTAGTGTATGATCACCACTTAGAATTGAAACGTTGCGCGTTGCTTGAAATGGCTCTCGCCATGTTTTCTGACCACAGCTGAATAGCAAGGTATTCTCCGCCTTTCTCTAATCCGTCTTCTTCCCCTCCCCACTACCTTCAGCCTCATGGATGCCATTGTCTCACTGGCTCCAGATGGTTGGGAGCAGTTGGGACCTTTTGCTGTAGACATTATAAATAAACTTTAGTTTCTTTTATACCAAGGGATTCCAGCCATCACAAGGGAAAGAAAAATTAAATTCATACTTGGAAATAGTTTAATTACGAAAAAGCGTAATTGTAACGAAATTATACATAACATCTTAATCACTAAAATATTTTTTTTGTTGCTATCACTCAAAGAATTTTAGATTTGTTTGTATTATTAAATTGTTTTAATGCCTGGCTCAACAAACCAATGTAATGTTTAAACGCTTGTTGATGCGTTTTTCCAACGCAACACCCGTCAGTCTATAATAGTATACACTAAACACTGCCCATCTTACTCATAATCATCGTACTAATCCTAATACGCGTCGTATTAAGACGTAACAATGAACAACTTGACTTATTGCCACTGCGTGTACATGGTTAAAACGACTTTAGACCAGGTTTAGGGCCAACTTTACAAAACCAAGGATGAGTCGGCGGATACTGCAATTATGGGTAAGGGGGTGTTTGTAATTCCTGTGTAACTAGCTTAGAGACTTTACCATGACTAGCTTTTTGCCCGTTGTACCCAAAGGGAGTTATAAAATTTTATATTATTACTAGCTGACCCGTCCACGCGTTGCTGTGGCTAACGAAATACAACGCCATCCACTGGATGGATACCTAACCTGGATAACCAAGTATTTTTTCAATAAATTAACTCACACCGCCATCTGTCAGAAACTTATGGAACTTACAAATAATTTTCAAATAATTGTCCTATAAAAACGTTTAATTCGCACAAGGTCAATAATCGAGATAAAAATCCTATTCTATCTTTTAAGTTGGATTAAATTACACGCAGTAAGCCAAATTTCATCAAAGTCGGTTAAGTAGTTTCGGAGTTTACCTCGGACGAACATTGCGACACAAGATTTTTATATATAAAGAAGATTATTATTATTCCAAAATGAAGAACCAATCTAATGAGACCCGACTGACCCGACTGGACCGCAATGGATCTTACCCGACTCGACCAATCCGACCCGACACAAATCAAAATAAATCATCCCTAAATAAACCAAATAAACAAAATTCAATTTAAAATAGAGCTACAAAAAAAGCAAAGGATACCCAAATGCGGGTCATACGCCGCAATATACCCTAATGCAGTGAGGAACGTGGGGAAACGCGAGTCAAAATCGAACAATTTGAACGAAGATTTTGAAAGTATTATTATTATGTAAATACATATTTAGCAATTTGTATTGCCTTTATCACACCCTTTAGAACCCTGGAGCCATTCTCCGTTACCTAACAACCCTGGATATTTATCTTAACACTAGATAAGTCAAAAGGCTAGCCCACTTAATTTTAGACATTTCTATTGTCAATTACATATCTGACTTTGATATGGGTAAATCGAACACTATTTGCGATGCTAAGGTCTTAAATGTAAATAATGCGATAGCGATTGGGGATGATAATGGCCTATTTGGAGGTAATATCGGGTGGGTGCAAGATCACGGGGGCTAACTCGCAGGGGGAGTGGGCGGGGATAGGTCGCTATGATTCTAAGCATCCGATCGATTTCTGATAAATTGCTCTTTTGAAATTTTGAATATTTTATTGCTTTCTTTAGAACCTTTTTAAATAATGTACACACGTACAAATCATTTGACATAATTGTAACGTTGTAATATTGCTACATATAGGCGTAATAAGCAAATAATTTATTCGATGTAAGCTGCTTATAGATTGATGTGTATGTTTTAAATAGAAATTCGCTTTCCGCCTCTTCGTCAGGGAGTTTCTAAATGTCTTTAAATAAGTGAGTAGGAAAGTATTTGATTAATACAAGTTATTTGTCTTTTCAAAATTGAACTTGTTTAAAAATGCCTATAAAACTAAAAGGAAAGGTATACCAGACTATTGTTAGACCCGCGATAATGTATGGCTCCGAATGCTGGACCATGTACAACTCCTACACCAGGCAACTTGAATCAGCAGAAATGCGAATGCTTAGATGGTCAGCAGGAGTGTCACTAAAAGATAAAATTAAAAGTTCACGCATTCGTGGTAGCCTGGGTGTCACAGACATAAACAATAAGCTAGAGGAACGACAGTTGAGATGGTATGGTCACATAAAACGGAGACCACCAGACCACACAGTGAAGCAGGCAATGTCTATGGAGCTTCATCGACAGTCATCCAGAGGAAGACCAAAGAACTCCTGGATGACTCAATGCTCTAAAATTCTAAGTAGAAACGGCCTGGAAGAGAGCGATACCCAGAACCGAAGAAGCTACAACCTGAGAACGAGGAGAGCCGACCCCAACAGCCTACCTAGGCAATGAGTTGGGACAGTGCAAGGAAGAAGAAGAAGAACTTGTTTAAAAAGTAATGAAAGAAAATATAGTAATAATAACCACCGGTTAAAAACCCGTTACCATGGGATTTTTGCTGATATCGAAATTGAAAAAATATCTCTATATTGATGACAAATCTATTCAGGAGTGTAAAAAATATAAGAAAATATGATTAGCTCTTTTTATACATTGCCACACTTTCAATCATTCCATATTTTTTTTATAAATGGTTAAATAAGGCGCTCCGCTGACGAGGCAACTGAAACCAAACTAAAACCGGCTGGTTTCTATGTCTTGATTGGTCAAAAAGCTTGTTTAACCATAGACGAAGAACAATCAGCTGACAGCTGGCAACTAGCAACGGCCGGCCACGGCAATCAGCAGTGCGAGTCGCGAGTCACCGCTTGCGTTACCATTGATAACGTGTTTTTGAGTGATTGTGTAGTGTGCGGGCAATCACGATTTCATACAAAGACAGTTGCTAGCTGACAGTTTTCAGTTGCCTCAATGAGCGGATCGGCTAAGTATAAAATTATTAAAATTAGATTGCAGTCAATAAATTAGATTGCAGTCAATAAATTAGATTGCAGTCAATAAATTAGATTGCAGTCAATAAATTAGATTGCAGTCAATAAATTAGATTGCAGTCAATAAATTAGATTGCAGTCAATAAATTAGATTGCAGTCAATAAATTAGATTGCAGTCAATAAATTAGATTGCAGTCAATAAATTAGATTGCAGTCAATAAATTAGATGGCAGTCAATAAACTATATTGCAGTCAATAAATTAGATTGCAGTCAATAAATTAGATTGCAGTCAATAAATTAGATTGCAGTCAATAAATTAGATTGCAGTCAATAAATTAGACTGCAGTCAATAAATTAGATTGCAGTCAATAAATTAGATTGCAGTCAATAAATTAGATTGCAGTCAATAAATTAGATTGCAGTCAATAAATTAGCTGAAAAATGCAGGAAAACCATTCACGTATTCTAAGTACACTATGATTTAAGCTGGTGGACTCCTGCGTAGGTCCATTCCTAAGTTAAAACGACTCTTGTTTTCATAATGCAAATTTCGGTTGCAGATTCATCTGCTGACGCATTTTTACAGAAACCATCCATGTGTTCCAAGTGCAATAATCGGAGTAAAACCATATTCATGTTTCGGGTGTAGTACCAATTAAAGCTAGGGACTCACACGCAGATTCCCTCTTACAATAAACCAGTTTCATGTTCCGAATGATCTGTCAAAATTCCAGTAGCGGATTAATCTTTTTTAATAATAAATAATAACAATAATAATAAATTTATTTCACATAAGATTATACAATAACATATGACTAGCCAACTAGGAATGGATCCTGCTTTAGGCCAGTCAAATGACAAATTTAGATCATAACATCATTTCATATTACAATCTGCTGACGCGTTTCGAAGAGAACCGTTTTATTGTTTCGAGAGGAGTTAAATTTTTTAAACATTATCAACTGCGTTATTTTTGCTTAAGAGCATGTTTTTTTTAGTTGTATTCAGTTCTTACCCAAAATTCTCACAATATTTATTATTTAAAATATATTATTATCTACCTATACACACATTTATAATGTATCTGCTTGATACCAGTACTTACCACTTACTTACTAGCAACCGCTAAAAAGTAATCATTTTTTTCTGTGCCCTGTTCAATTTCATACTTTAATTAAGATTATTAGTGTTATCTTCTTCTTCTTTAATTTTATTATAATCTTTTTTGAAGTCCTGTTAATAGTGTGCATAATACAATATACTTACATATACTGTTAATCTTTGGTGAGTTCGTTTCATTTTAAAAAATCTTCAACTGTTTTTTACAAAAATGTCATATACACACATAATAATTTATCGAGAAGTAAAACATCCTAATTTTATCGAAGGAAGCAAATACTTTGGGTGTGATATTATATATTTAAATGAAAAGACACGCTTTGTAAAACACCACTTTTATTTTACCTGCCTTTTACACTAATAATAAAATACGTAAATACTTAATTAACTCAACCACTAGGCTTATATAAACTTAATTGTAATGATTGTTCTGATTTTTATACCGAAAAAACGGCCCGGAATTTAGACATAAGAGTTAAGGAACTAAGATGTTTAAATAATAATGCCTTTTCAGAATTCGCGAACCATCTTCTAGAAACTAACCATAATTCGATAAAACCTCTGGGACTAAAATATTAGATAAAAAATGGAATTGGAATCACGATAAACAATTTAGAATCTCTCGAAATTAAAAAAGCCGTCAATAATAAATCAACAATCAATTTAACTGAGTCCCATATTGAGTTTATTCCGTTAGCTTCTGCTGAAACTGTTTCCTCCCTTCCCCCTCTACTTTCCCATCGCTTAATAATTATGTCTCCGTCTTTTCTATTTTGAATCTCTTTCTTGCACCAATAAGGTGTTTTCTCTTCTATTTCCATGTCTTTTACTTATTATTTTATTTTCTTATATATGTTTCTGTATTTAATCATCTTTAGTTGATATACCTAATTAGCCCTGACGAAGCTTGAGCTAAACGAAGCCTTGTTGGCTGTTGAATATTAATTCAAAATAAAAGTGGTGTTTTACAAAGTGTGTTTTTCATTTAAATATATAATATCTTAATTAAATTACAAACAACCTACCCAGAAGAATAGTATAACGCCAACATTGATTATTATTTTTGATTTATGTTATTATATCCTTCTTATCACTGTATTCCATGTAGTTGAACACATCAATATTTAAGTAAAACAAAACTATTGGGAATCAATATTTGCACCCATCGTTTGACGATGATCACCCACGGTGTGGGTCCTTTTTTTAAAACAAATCTACAGTTTTATTCGGAGAATAATGACATTTTACACAGTTGACCTTCAAAAAAGAAGGAAGGACACTGTCAACATGATATTTCGAAAAACCTTCTACACTCCCCTTACCGCCATTTAAAACATAATGTTAATACATCTTGTAGAAAACGTTTAAAATAAATGGGAAATTGCATTCGATTTCGAATCACTCTGAATAAAGCCCGGTAAAGCCTGGAACTTTGGATGGTATATTACAGACATGGGCAACCAATCTAGGTCTGGGGCCAAATTATTATTCTGTCTCCGAGTCAAGGACCGGACCAAATTATTAAACATAATAAATTAATACCTTATTAAATTTAACACGTAGCTCCTTCTTATATTTTTTTTATTTATATAATGAACGAAATAATATACTGATTACAAAATTTAGTGTGATGATGATTGGCCTTGTACTTGAATTACGAAAATATCAATATTGGTTTTGGTATTGCTTAAGGATAATCGCATAGAATTTTCGAGATTCTCATCTTTTATCCTAGATCAAATTTTTGATTTGGCGTATTTCATCCTCGAAAAAACTGTTCACACGTATATGTGCTGTTTTTTTTTTTTTTTTAAGGCGGAGACGGTTTACAAGCAGTTCCCGTGAGCACTTAGGCCATAGGCCCATTGTGCTATCTCCCATTTTACCTCAATCCTTTAATAACAAACCAGTCCCTTTAATAAAGTTCACCAGCGTTGTCATTGGATATGTGGCTATGTCTTCTGGTTCTACTGTATGTCTCCCCAGGTATCTGAGCCTAGTTCCCACCAGGTCAGGACATTGGCACCATAGGTGAATTGGAGTCTCTTCATCCTCTTCACATTTTCTGCATGTGTTTCCTGAGATGGCAGTGTCCCGTTAATAGTCCTACCAGTTCTCTCAGCGAGTTTCTGTCCATATCGAGTAGTTTCCTGGTTCGTCTAGGGTCCGGTCCTTTTATGAGAACTTTGGATTGTCTCATTCCCGGTGCCCTCTCCCATTCTTTGCAGTGCTGGGATTTGACCCACCCATCGATATGTAGTTTTGTGTGGCAAGCTGCTACTCCTACGGCCGGCTCGGATCCTACAAGTGGTGCTTTCGCCCCTTTCCTTGCTAGTTCGTCAGCCCGCTCGTTGCACTCAATACCTTTATGTCCTGGTACCCAAATCAGGGTTATTTTATTGATGTTAGCGAGTTCTGTGAGAATAGTCCTGCATTCCATCACCAGTCTAGAGTCGCATCGGTTACTTCCCAGTGCCATTAGGGCAGCCTGGCTATCAGAACATATGCTTATGTTATTATTCCTGTACCCGATGCGTATATTCTCCTGTGCGCAGGCCAAGATGGCATTCATCTCAGCTTGAAACACAGTACAGTGTGTTCCTAGAGGTATACTGAGTTCCCTCTTGGATCCCTGCAGACAGACCCCGGCCCCCGTTCCTTCCTCCATCTTGGACCCATCTGTGAACCAGATTAGTTCCTGTTTGAAGGTTGGACCTGGAACCGTGTCCCATTCCTCCCTTGTGGGATAGATCACCCCGAACTGCTGTCTGAAGAAGTAGTCGGCTTGTTTGCCGTCTTGCTTCATTCCAGCTGTCGGGCTAATTGCCCTCAGTCTTGTTCCGATCTCCGTATGACTGTTTTTGGGCAGCTCATCTCTCCATTGACCTTTACACTGTAACCTGTAGGCTGCCGCCATCGCCGCCCCCTCTATTTCTAAGTTTAGTGGGGGCAGGTTTAGCAGCACTCCCATGGCTAGTATTGGAGTGGTTCGCATAGCTCCCGTGATTCCTCTACATGCAAGTCCCTGTATGTGGTTGAGTGTGACCATCACTGTTTTATATATATGTGCTGTTAAAAAGACAAATAATTTTTCTTTTAATTTGTATATTTTTCTTCCACCAAGTATAATTTATAAAAATCCGACAAAGCAATGTTGTTAAATTGTGATTTTAGCACTAAATCCCCCTGAAGCACAATTAACTATCTGTAAATATGCTGGCACATTATTTACATCAGCATCCATCGAACGAGCAAATGTAGCGAATATGGAGTCTTTGTTTTGGAAGTCGGCAAACCTCATATCAAATTGCTCTATAAGTGCCTAAAGTTCATCTCCATAAGAATTATGTGTATATTTTGTATGAGTTGATAGACTAGGAAAATAGGTACCATTTTTACCTCTTATCTTATATTACATATACCCGTATTATTTCCATTATTTAATCTCTTCCTGGAACTATTATTTTTCTTCTCTGTTACTTCTCCGAGATGAATCAGCGCCGGGCAAAATAGCTCGGCAGGCCGGACCCGGCCCGGGGGCCGGCGGTTGCCCATATATGGTAAATTACATTATTTGAAAAAAAAATGAAATTCCAAGTGAAATCAATTATTTTTTTATTCCAACTGGCTACTGTCATTGTATCATAGAAAACGCCACTGGCTGGTAAGACAGCTGTCACCGACGTTGCCCGGCGTGACATCAACGTCAACGTATTTACGAATAAAAATGAACATGTCGTTTTAGAATGTTTATTCTTCAACATAAAAATTAAATAACCTTTCACAAAAAAACAGTAAAAATGCCCTATTCATGAAGATAAAAATATATAGAAAGAATATAAATTAAAAATCAGAGAGTAAGAGAAAAACCAGGATTTATTGGGAACGAGTGAACTCTTCACTGCAAGGTATAGGACCAAAAGTTATGTTTAAAGTTTAAACTAAAAGCTTCTCCTTTTAAGTAGATAATATTTTTTTTTGGAGTGTAAATTTTTCACCAAAAATATTTCTGGCGAAAACTGGCAGTATTTAACAAACAGTGCTTAACGTTTTCGTTGTTTGTTTTTGGGGTGTTATGCCGTGTTGTGCTACCTCCTTCTTTAGCCAACGTTTCGGACAGCGTTGCAGTGTCCATCATCAGGGCAGATCCGGCAGATCCGTCGATGTGAATTTGTTGTGTTCATGATGGACACTGCAACGCTGTCCGAAACGTCGGCTAAAGAAGGAGGTAGCACAACACGGCATAACACCCCAAAAATAAACAAGGAAAATGCTTTTGGCCGTGAAAATCTAAAAACGTATCAGTACTTAGCGTGTTCATTTTTATAGATAGCCAATAAATCTATTATTGGTAACGATAAATAACATTTTGCTGCAGGCATTGTAAAAGTTATCTACAGAAAAAATAATAGTAGTCACGTGATGGAAACAGTATTATTTTTAATAGAAAAAGAGTATTATTTTAAAACCCAATCTAACAAGTACCTAAAAACACAATACACGTACAACTCCTAAAATTCACAGCGCGGGCGCGAGTTTAAAACGAAAAGTTTCAAACCGCAGTTATTTTTTGTAGCAGTCCAACAACACTGTTTTACTGCATTTGAAAGTTTCGTGATATAAAATAATACGTCCACGTAAATTCTACAAAATGTTTTTCCAAATGTGTTTATTAGCCCACATAAATGGATAATTTTAATTAAATCTAAATATAATTTTTTTCAAAAAAAGAAAAAACAAAAGGACACGACCGACTCCCTCCCACTCCATCGTTAAATAAACTAACACCTACATATGTACGTATGGAGGCAGTAGGCTAACGCTTATATTAACGTATTTTTTTTTATAGAGAAACCTAACAAGATTCCCAACTGCTCCCTTCTGGAGCCAGTGAGACTATGGCATCCCCAATTGGAGTATGTTGTGAGGCTGAAGGTAAGTGGGGAAGGGAAAGAGATGGGGAAGAGGAAGGTGGGAAAGTACCTGGCTATTCAGATCTAGTCACTAAACACGGCTAAAGCCATTATTAAGCAACGTTTCAATTCTGAATGGTGGTCTTACACCAGGGCGATACTGAGAGTATCTTCCACTCTGGAACGTGCCGCAAATATAACATATATATTTTTTATTAATTAATTGTGAAATAACACAAATTAATCAAATAAAATTTATTTGCGCACGCCGGGTTCGAACCCGCGACCTTCCGAATGTGAGTCAAGTGTCTTACCACTCGACCACGGACGGTCGTCAAATCATTGGTCGTCAATCAAATCATCGTTAACCATGATGACTGTTAGGCGCTCCGCCCACTGAGGCAACTGAAAACCAACTAAAACCGGCTGTTTTCTCTGTCTTGATTGGTCAAAAAGCTTGTTTAACCATAGATGAAGAACAATCAGCTGACAGCTCGCAAATAGCAACGGCCGCCCAGGGCAATCAGCCGTGACAGTCGCAAGATGGTCGAAAGTCACCTCTTGCGTTACCATTGACAACGGGGTTTTGTGTGATTGTGAAGTGTGCGGGCCATCACATTGTCATACAAAGACAGTTGGAAGTTGAGAGTTTTCAGTTGCCTGAGTGGGCGGAGGCGCTTAATATCATTGCAATGCGTTGTTACAATTCGTGTCAGATTCCATACAAATTCGAGATGGCAGTAATTATTGCATCCTATAAAAATACTCCACATTTGAAAATGACAATAGATCGAAATTCTCGCATGCCCGTTGAAGACAGCTCAACTATAATCATTAATATTTATTAGACTACCTACCTCTTCAGCGGCGAGCAGCGATTACGGTGCCGTGTTAGGTCGGCGGTAGTCGCGTCACTCTGTCTGGTGTGACGTCACCCGTCACGTGGCACCCTCTCATTTATTCTGACCGGGTGAAAAATAGTCACACTGACGGAGAACAATTAATTCCCGCCATTTCTGTATGCTTCTCTTGGATTATCTACATCTATATGCGAATGTACGTTGTTCGTGGGAAGTGGTACTTCCATGGCGCTGAGAAACAAAGCATTTAGCTGAACAGTAATTATCGACTCGTAGGTTTCATGTTTCATTAATTTGTTCATTGGGTTTTTTGCTCTCTCCAAGAGAAATAAATACTCCAATAATTTTACGAAAAAATCCTGATTTTATTGACAAATAAAATTTTTTGTAATTTAGGGAACGGAGTATTGACTAATTTGCTAATGGTCATGCCAGTGGGAAGAGCTACCTTATTCTTAAATAGAATCACTTCGAAAATTGACATATTTAACATCAACGACGCACAATTTAAGCGGTCTACACACCATGCTGCGAACAGCAGCTATTAGCAGCTGGCTAAAAATCGAAGGTTAGAGGTTGTCTCCTGTCTCTTTTTTCCTCATGCGAACCCGTAACACTCTGTTTCACGTTGACTGCAAATTGGAAGAAACCGTCTGCCGTTAGTACCAACCGATGCGCCGCAGTGAAATGAGATGGTGATATTGAATTTGTTGTGTTAATAAAAGAGACAGAAGACAACGTGAAACAGAATGTTACGGGTTCGCACAAGAAAAAGGGAGATGGGAGACAATAGCCAGCTGCAGCATGGTGTGTAGATCGCTTTAGACGGCAAGCTTTGTTGCTGCCAGAATAAAACCTATGAAAATAGAATAAAATAAATCTATATATATATATTGATTTATTTTATTCTATTTTTATATTTATATATATTCAATCGCTTGTATTTTGGATTTCGCATAGCTGATAGACGGCCATTTACGATACATTGATGGTTGTTTGTTAGTTGTTTAAGGTTTGGATTAGGAGCGAATTTATTTTTAGCACTCTTATTGTTATCCTTTAAATTTGTATCTTTAACTGTATCTTATTATTGTATATTTTATTAACGAATTAAAATTTTTGAAATTTTGTAATGTTCTTAAAATGAATAAATAAAGAATAATAATAATGTGGACATGTCATAATACCTTTATTAGATGGGGGTTACTTAGGGTTTGCCATAGGTAGTATAATTTTGAAGGTTGTTTATGTTTGTAATTTTAGAAGATATATTGATAATTTTTTTTCAAAGCACAATTTTTAGAAAGTGACAGAAAGGCGGGTTCTTTATATTTCATTAACCCTACTAAGTAGGCCCTGATAAAAATATTTTCCTTGAGGGCCATTTTCTTTGGAGATTCTGTGTAGGTTAATAATTTTAAAGACATGAAGTAGAAGAAGTTCTGCGAAGAAAAAAAGGTATGAAGAGTGCTATCGAGAACTATCTACGTCTGAATCTATCCCTCCTTTTAATATTATATTATTTTATCATTATAACTGTTGTGGTTATATAAATTTCTTCCCTCTGTTTCCTAGAGTATTTTTTCAATTATTTATTTAATTATACTGTTTTTTTACAGATATTCGCACTTACGTGAGAACAATCCAGTTATAAAAACTCAACTATTATACAATTACGAATATCTACAATTACACACAATTAAAAACCAGTTAAATACAATTAGAAAAACAAAAAAATTACAAATAAAATACAGAATTATATACAAGCTTACTCAAGTAACACATTACAAATAAGTGGCAATACACATAAATAACACTTGAGGCATGCATACAGAGACGATTGACACAACATAATTAGTTAATATTTTTTAACAGACCAGAACTTTTTCTCAATCCGTACAAATTATCGACCAAAATATCTACTTCAGCACACTCTTTCTTGTTATACAGTCGACATATCAGGGTCAAAGGGCTAATGTAGGCGATATTATTTTTAAATGTATTCATGTGAAAAATGTTACGATGTCTTAAACAATGGAATTGGGGACACTTATTTCCACATTGTTTAGACAATTAGACATAATATAATATCAAGATGGCCGTTTACAAGAAAACCGTTAAGTTTTAAGTGTATCAATTTTGAAGTAATCACGACGTACGTCGTATGATATAATATCATGTAGTGAAGGATAACATTCTTAACTATTTTTTTTTAACTGATTCTACAATGTTTTCATATTTACAGTAACGTGGAAATCAAATAGTGCTTCCATATTCAAGTTTCCTTATAATTAAGTTACTGTAAAGAATTAGAACAGAAAGAGAATCTTTAAAAGGTTTATAAATTCTTTGAATAAATCCCATATTTTTAATGATTTGAAAAATAAGAAAGTTTTGAAAAATAATAAAAAGCTACTCAGAGTACCAATTAAAAAAATAATTAAATTTGATGATAGTAAATTAAAAACAATATATAAAAATTATGCATATAAGTACTTGTACAAAAGAAAAATAAAAAATTTCTTTGATATATTTGTACACTCGAATATTAGTCTGAGTTTTTATGAAATTACATGATGTTTATTAAAACAGGGTTTTGTTTAACCCGTTATTAAATACAACCATTAAAGTGCACACTTTATAGATACAACGTAATCTGATTAAATAATAATCCATGATGATAGTAAATATGATATTGCAAAATTTGTTTGAAAATTCAGGATACCTTGCTAAATAAAGCACCTAAAAACAAAATTTGTTGGTTAGCGGTGATTCAAATTCAATAAGTGATTTATGGTCAGCATGTAATTATTTATGGCGAACTAAATTATGTTTTCATCAAAATACATGGAATTTTCAAATTAATTACAATAATTATAATTATTATTCGAAGTACCGAAAGGATTGGGTGGCATGGTTCGGATTCAGTGGTTAAACATGAGCTTCCTGGCAGGTGAAACAGCTGTCAGTTATGTTAATATATTTTTGCAATTAGAGCGTTCACAAACCGCTGATAACTCCACACTAATATAGAATAATTTGTAACATTTTCAGAATAAACGCCAAAACAGCTAGCCCAATTTGACGGCCGACGTCATAAAGGGATAAGGTTCTTGACTCCCAATCCGAAGGTCACGGGTTCGAACCCGTTATTTGATTAATTAGTGGTATTAAACAATTTATTATTTAAAAATAATATATAGTTTATTTGCGGCACGTTCAACAATGCAAGATGCTCTCAGTATCGCCCTGGTGTAAAACCACCATTCAGAATTGAAACGTTGCTTAATAAGGCTTTAGCCGTGTTTGGTGACTAGATCTGAATAGCCAGGTATTTTCCCACCTACCTCTTCCCAATCTCCTTTTCCTCCACATTTACCTTCATCCTCACAATATACCCCAATTGGGAATGCCATAGTCTTACTAGCTTCAGGTGGGAAGCAGTTGGGATTCTTGTGCAATATTCACACCAAAAAAAACTCTGATTTAGTAATTACTAGCTGACCCGGCAAACTTCGTACCGCCTCAGAATCAATAAATTTTGTGTTTACTTTATTAGCTGAAATAAATAAAGTTTTTATTAAGTTAAAATAAATACTATAAGTTCAAAAAATTAAATTGAGCTGTTGGCTAAGCACAAAATGTTCGGCACACTACACCATTGACAATTCGAATTGATTCAAATTATCTCGACCAACGCACATTATTTGAAAAGCCGTTCCATACAAAATATATGAAAAAATTAATTTTCTTCAAAATTATTTTTTTTTTCCGATGATTTAATAGTTATTCTGTTAATCGGGACGGAGACAAATCCAACAAATCAAAGATCATAAAAATCGGTTCAGCCGTTCTTGAGTTATTAATGGTGTTACTAACCCGACTTTGTTTTATATATTAAGATTAGTAAACATATCCTGTACCGATAAATACTGAAGAACGAACGCTAACGAGCAATTTCTTCGATTTCTGACTGTTTAAGTTTTAACTGCAAGAATTTAAATTTCTTTCAACATTGCCCATTATCTCCTATAAATGTTGGCACATCTGAACTAGATACACATTTTTCCTTTCTCATTTCTACAGGCATGTTTTCAATGGTGGTTCATTGCTAGATCGTTCATCCTCCCTCTGGGAGGTTCTTTAAGATTATTGCCAAGGGACTTGGGAATATAAAGTAAAAGTTTTGCCTCGATTGCTGAGGTAAGAACACACCTTCACGCTGTTTCTTTCATGCTATTCTGTTGTAAATATTTATTTATTTATTTATTTATTCACGCCCTTAGGGCTTTTACAATAATCATAATACAAAAATAATAGTTTAGTAAACGGGAAAGAGAATTTTTGAAATTTCGGAAATAAATTTAGGTAATGAATAAACGAAAATATCAAATGAACTAAATTTATTTCCAAGCCTATGTAGCCTTTGGATTGGGGAGTTAATGAAATAGTTAGTTATCGAAGGATAAACAAAGAACAGCTCTGGAAGCCTCGTGTTACGATTTGGTACTCGGAATGTTATTAGTTTTATTAAGTCAGGTGCGTCAATTGTGCCATTAACTAATTTGAATAAAAGTACCATATCGCTCTTTGTTCTTCTACAAGATAAGTCAGTTAAATTAAGTCCTTTCATTAATTTATCATAATTGATTTGTTCAATGGGTATGGAGAGTTTGAAATTAATGAACATTAAAAATTTATGTTGAACTCTCTCAATTTTAATTTGATGTGCTTTATAGTTTGGTGACCAAATAGTGGAATTGTATTCTAAATTACTTCTAACTAAGGCAGTGAAGAGTATTTTAAATGAATAAAGTGACGTAAAATCTTTGACTGTTCTTAAAATAAATCCCAAATATATTGTTGTTAAAGTCATGCTAGACCCATTAAACTTATCACTTAAAAGATTTTTGTATATACTTTCAAGCTGCGTGGGAAACGCGCTTGTAACCATCCGTCTCAAAATCAAATGGGAAGACCACGCTTCGGAGGTTGCACAACGGAAAGGGGTGAAAGCGGTGTCAACACACGACCTCCTGTGTGGAGTAACGTTAAAAAAAATCAAATA
Source organism: Limnephilus auricula (assembly GCA_951813805.1). NCBI lineage: Eukaryota > Metazoa > Arthropoda > Insecta > Trichoptera > Limnephilidae > Limnephilus > Limnephilus auricula. The sequence continues at coordinate 43,304,258 of OX638389.1, read as the reverse complement.
CCTAATTATTTCATAGAATTTGGAGTTATAAATTTAAATTTAACGTTTTTTGTCCGAGGCTAAAAATATTCCCGCTTTGCAATAAAATTCAAATAAATGGAATATTTTTTAACGTTTCCGAAAACTAAAAACTGTTTTCGAAAGGTGATGAAATAGGCTTTCAAGTTTTATTATTAGAAAGAACCATGTAATTTTTTAAATTTAAAAATTTTGGATGAAATCTTTAACAAAAAAGAAAGTTTTAAAAACGGCTCATTTTGGGTTTTTTCCTACTAAAATTACCGATAATGAAAAAAAAACACATACATATTTCATTATACAAATGAATTATAAACTTTACTGTCACCTCACTTTTTTGTTGTTTCATGTAAAAAAAATCTTAAAAAATTCACAAAGTTTCATAATTTTTTTCAAATTCCGATCTTAAACTTTGGTTTCAAAAAGGTGTACATTTTTATTTTTTTGTGGTTTACTTTTAGATTTTATTATATAGCGTGTTGTATTCTCTTTCCAATACCGTTTAACGTTTTACATTTCACTCTGATAGTAAAGGAGACACAACGATTTCTATGAGACCTATGTGAGCTGGGACAAATATGGTCTCCTGTGATTAAATGGGTTAATGTTCGTTTTAGTTTGGATTTTTTTCTTAAATCAGTACCCGAATTTTGTCAATCTCATTGTTAGATTCAAAACAAATTATATATACCATATCTATAAAAGTGGGGTTAGGACATACAGACATAACTATGCGTGTTACGTGTTTTATTTATTTAAAAGCTTTTCTTTGTTACCATTTTTATAAAGGTACCTGTACCTTAAAAATAGCGTCTAACCTTCGGAAATTACTGTCTAACACATTTGTGATCCATCACTAATTTATTTTATTTATTTTTATTTAAACGCCCATAGGGCTTTTACATACATAAATCAATACATGTTTTGATTAATTACAGTGAAGAGTTAGAAGTGAATAAAATACAGGTAAATAACAGAAAATATTAAGACACATAATATAGTTTAGGTAAAATATGAGTTGACAAAATGTAGGTAATACAGAATATAAATAAAGTTTAATAATATATATGATAATAATAATACAGAATATAAATAATAAAAAAAATATTGAAACTTAAAATTTCGTGAAATTACTAAACCTCAGTAGGACGATGGCAGTCTCTGAATTCAAAACAAAATTAATAACTTAATTTTTGGCCCGGAAAATTGATATTTTTCAGGCACAATAGCTATTACGCTGTGGTAAAATTATTTGAAGGACATAATAATATCGGTACTTAATATGTGTCTTATCTTCGTGAGTTCTTAGCAAGTTGCAAATTACTATCCTCATCAGAGTGGAAAATATTCTCAGTATCGCCCTGATGGCTTTAGCCGTGAGTAGTGACTAGATCTGAATATCCAGGTACTTCCCCACCTTCCTTTCCCCATAGAATTTCCCTCCCCACTACCTTCAGGCTCACAACATACCCAAATTGGGGATACCTTAGTCTCATCGCCTCCAGAAGGGAACAGTTGGGACTTTTTTGTGGTATACATATAAAAAAAATATATAAAAAATCCCCGCCTTAACCTAAAGTATAAAATCTCTTAACCGATCAAACCATCTTTCAACATTACATCAAATCATATTATCTTACTCAAAGAACGGTTTTTTTCAAATATGATATGTATTTTACCCTTATACGTATAATAATTCTTTCCTTGTAAAATAAGGGCGCATCTGCCGGTGGAATTTTTTATCATTATATCATATTTGGCTGGTATTATCTCACACTTCGCATATTATAACCATCATCCCCTCCTATTATTCTTCGCCCCCTCCTCCTCCCATCGCAGTGCTTCCAGGAAACTGCGTGCAGTAACTGACTCCACATAAATATCCTTCAACAAATAATCAATCCAGACAGGAAGGTTTCAAAAACAGTTGCCTTTTTCAGTCACTTGCAGTTTTTTTTACGGATTTACTTTTTTCTACTCTTCCTATGACAATTTCTCTGAGAACTGAAAAATATTCATAGATAGCTACAGTTCGAATGGATTAGGTGAACGCCGAAAATAAATAGGGGAGCAAATTCTAAAAGTGTGAGGCTCAGATATGGAGGTTATGTTTACATTGATTTAAAGCGACTTTTTACCTGATCCTTCGATTATATTTAGGAGCAGATCTTTTTCTGACTAATGTAAAAACCCGATTTGTTTTTTTTAGTTATTTTATTACTAGTCTTATTTGTACTACGCAATAAATCGGCATCGGAAAATATTTCTTACACGCGGAAGTGGCCGGCATTACTCACGCAGAGTTTATTTTAATATCAGATCTAGTAGATCCGTTGACATTTATCTCTTATTTTTTTTTTTTTTTTTAAGAAAGACAAACATTCCCGGGTTATGGATAACCCAACAACGTTTGAAAATCTCCTACTACCACCACACTAAGCGGAATTTGATAGTCGAATGTGCCAAATTTCGTCAAAAAATTTAAAAAAATTACTCTAAGGGGTGTGAAAAAGGAATGAGGTTAGTTTCTTTTAAAAAAATTATTTACACCGTTTCTTTTCTCTTGACTTTTATCTAGTTTAAAAAATTTTAACATTCTCAAAATATAATCATCAATCTCTAAATGGAATAAACCTGTTTTGACAGTAAACAATGGATGGAATGTGGCCAGTTTGAAAGAAACAGTCAATTTATGAATAAGTACATAGCTTTTGTAACATCTTATTGCAAAAATATTGTGTAGAAATATAACAAATATTGCATTCACTGTTAAAATTAGATTAAAAAATCCATTCACTTCTCAGGATTCATTTATTTCCATTTTTCTGTGTCTTTAAAAATCTTTCAAAGAGCTTTTTCTGAAAAGGGAGAAGGTACCTCGGTCCTCGGTACCCGCTTCATGTTATGAACTCGTTTCAAACAACTACTTGAAATGCGTCCTACTCACCAGTCTATCGACCACCTCGAATGATTAGTAGTTTTATTATAGGTTTGAATACGTTATTACACACTTACTTTTGGATTAATACAATGATAAACTAATCCGAATTCCGTGGAAATTTTCAAACATTTCAGAAAAAACAAACGCATTGTCACGAGGCACTCTAAAAATGTTGAATGTTCGGCTTTAATTTCAGCAATGTTCTCAGAAACCATTTAGTGACTTTTTAAAATTAAGTAGTTAAGCCACATACAGACGTTCCGATCTATTAGCAAAATGAGGCTTTTAAAATAGACCGAACACTCTACATTTTTTTAAAAATATATAGTCAAAGCAGTGTTATATTGTTGATACACTCATACAAGAGGTTAGGAGAAGGTTAAGTTCGTTCTTCGGATTATGGAAAGTTTCGGGGTTAGACGGTTTTGTAGATATAATATATGAAGAAATGAATATGAATATATGAAGCCCTAAAGAAAATAATAGCCCCCAGGGTCTACATCATCTTTGTGGATGCTGTTGAAATTTTTGTATGTAGAGGGTCTTTTTAGTAAAGAAAGGGGATGAAGTTCTTAGAAGGAAAAGTGTGTGAGGAGTAAAGAATCAGGGGGTCAGGGTCTCTAGGAGTAACAGATGTATGAATCCAATGCTTGAATCCCTCAACCAGTCTCTTCCAAACCGACCCGCCACCCAGTTGGTGGGCAGACGCGACTGCTCAAATCCGGAAGAGATCCGGACTAACCTCACCCCATAAACTAGGGCACCCCTGCCAAGTCACCAAATATAGCGAGCCACTTGGGGTAACCTATGACAGAGGTATTGAGATGTTGGTTATCCAATAAATGCTTTCTAGGGCAGCGGTACCGATACCCGCCTCCCAAATATGGATGAAAGAAGAAATCGGAAGAAGAAGGAAGACAACAAAGGTAAATAGAAAGAAACCGTTATTAAAAATGAATATATACATAATTTTTACTTGTTAATTATTTACGGGTATGACTGTAATTTAAGAATTTTGTTAAGGCTATAAGGCTATATTGCGCGGACGGTTTCATACAAAACGTTTTTGGATTTGAGGTGGAAATACCCAACCAAACTGAAAAATTATTTTTGTAATCAAAAGGTATATCAAATGTCTATCTCGGATAGAATAAGTTAACTTATACACGGAGAAAAATGTTATTCGAAAAAAACGATCATTTTAATAGTAAAAACGGTTAAAAGCGGGACTGAAGTTCTTACGAACAAATTAACGGTGTTTCAATGCTTATTGGCGGGAAAATGTAAGAATAATTGGTTGGTATACGTACGAAATTACGTATACCAACAAATTATTCATACATGTTCCCACCAATAAACATTGAAACGTACGTACAATATACGTACGAAATTACGTATACCAACACATTATTCATACATGTTCCCACCAATAAACATTGAAACCCTGTTATTTTGTTCGTAAGAACTTCAGTCCCGTTTTTAACCGTTTTTCCCATTAAAATGATCGGTTTTTCGAATAACATTTTTCTCCGTGTATGCTATGAATCTTTAGCAGCATTTTTGCTAAGCTATAAGTATATTGACTTTAGTTGTACGCCTGTATAACCTATTTGTATACTTACTTGAAGAATACGAAATTCCTTAGGATTCAATGCCCGAAGAAAAAGTGAAAGAACCTTATTTTTTTAACAATTATTATAAGCAATAATTATTAGCCTGAAACACTCATCAATATTGAAACCTCTCCCGAGAAAAGATATATGTCGCCGACGGGACTCGAACCCGCACCCCTCTGTTTGCCGGACAGGAGCTCTACCATTAAGCTACGGCGGGATACCTCCTACCCGCCAAATGATTCAATATATACCTAGTGTTTCATTCAACAATTATCGCTTATTATATTTTTTTCACCTGCAAACAACCAACTTTATTTTATATGAGAAAGGCATGTATAATTAGCACTTACATGCAATTAAGTGCTAATTATACATGCCTTTTACAACGTAAGTGCTAATTATACATGCCTTTCTCATATAAAATAAAGTTGGTTGTTTGCAGGTGAAAAAAATATAATAAGCGATAATTGTTGAATGAAACACTAGGTATATATTGAATCATTTGGCGGGTAGGAGGTATCCCGCCGTAGCTTAATGGTAGAGCTCCTGTCCGGCAAACAGAGGGGTGCGGGTTCGAGTCCCGTCGGCGACATATATCTTTTCTCGGGAGAGGTTTCAATATTGATGAGTGTTTCAGGCTAATAATTATTGCTTATAATAATTGTTACCCTTTGTGCTATGCATAAAAAATCTTGTCTTAAACATTATTTTTTTAGTTAAAGTTTTTTAGTGCTTACATTACTCTTTACCGTTTGAACACGTAGCCTAACGTGTACATTGCCACCACCCGGTATGTAATCCAGCCTACGCATGCAAAGTTGTGCCTTGAATGCGTATGTGAAACCATTCGTGTCTTAAGCAATCGTTTATCATCAAATATATATCAATGGCGGCTATTTAGTTTTATCGCTCATAAAACGGGGCCGTGGGGAGGGTCTTCCTCCTCCCTGTCTGCTTTCTTTCTTCCTCCTTCGCTCATTCTCCTCTGATCCCTCCATCGTCTAGTCCTACTACCCTTCTATCATATTCTGTCCCCCAATTCTTGCCGAAACATCACTTTTCCGGTGGCATCATAAGTTATGAAGCTGTCATTGTGATATAGGATTAACTGAATTACCTAAGGAATTTTTAGGCTTTGAAGACAATACTCTGTAAAAATCTGATCATTAGGTATATATTTTTTCTCTGTGATATTTGGAATTCATGTAGGTAGGTACCCATATAGGAATCTATATATGAAAAGTCACACAAGGTCAATTTGGGGGAACGAAGGGGCCATGGAATATCCCCCACAAAGAGATCGGACGACCGGGAAAGAGATTTTGTAAAATGTATATGTTTTGTCATTATTTGATAATAGCCAGTATACAAAAAATGCAGTTACCAAGCGCAAGCGCGACAGTTTTTGATGTGTTTGCTAAGTTCGAATAAAATAGAATTTAAAATATCCAGATTTTTTGCTTAATAATACCAAGAACTAATTGACCTCTTTAGTTTTTTGTAAAAAATATATATATATATATATATTTTTTTTTTACAATTTCAGTTACGCATTACATAATTATTTTTTTTAAATACATTTTTATATATCGTGATACATCTTTTTTTTAGCAATGCTCGTATGAAAAAGGCGGAGCAGATACTATAAATGAACATAATATAGTTTTACAATGTGTAAGGATAATGAAAATTATAATAATTTTTTATATTTATGTGTGTATTAATAACGTATAAATGTGTATTAATAACACATAATGCAGGAAATACAAAATAAAAAAGAAAAATATTAAAAAGAAGAAGAGAGAAAGGAAAAAAGAATTTAAAAGAAAATGGATTTCAAAAATCATAGAGATATATTATAATGATTGTAATATGCTATTGATATAAAGTTTTTTATTTAACTTCTGAATTTTTTATAATTTGTTTACAATCTTAAGTTCAAAATTGGTTAAACCATTTGACTCCAAAATATTTATAAAATTGTTGAGGTGTGGTGGTGTTACAAAGCGGGATAGTTATAATGCCAAGAATACTTGGTATTTTGCTCTTTGAAAAAGATATGAGGCTATCATTGTTGAAACAATATTTGAGAATTTGTAAAAGCGTAATTTATTTCTATATAATGTGTAGTGAAGGGACTTTAAATTCTTGAAATGATCATATGGTGGGGAAATCATAAGGTTTTTTTTAAATTATTTTTATTAATATTCTTTCGATGATTTCTAAAGCCAAGAGAGATGTTTTGAATGCACCACCCCTGCCAACAATTCCATATTGTAATACAGATTGAATGAGTTCTACACGTTTTTCAAAATTTAAATTTTTAATTTTAAAGAAGATTCCTATTTTTACATAGTAGACTTTTTTTCATTTAATTAATGTAGTGTAATAAACATAATTTGTTTATTAACCGACACTTACTGTATTTTGTTTTTTTTTTTTTTTCTAGAATAGAATACTGTTGTTTTCATTTCTATGTAAACTGTTAGCGCCTCCGCCCACTGAGGCAACTGAAAACTCTCAACTGCCAACTGTCTTTGTATGACAATGTGATGGCCCGCGCACTACACAATCACACAAAACCCCGTTGTCAATGGTAACGCAAGCGGTGACTTACGACTGTCACTGCTGATTGCCCTGGGCGACCGTTGCTAGTTGCCAGCTGTCAGCTGATTGTTCTTCGTCTATGGTTAAACAAGCTTTTTGACCGATCAAGACAGAGAAAACAGCCGGTTTTAGTTGGTTTTCAGTTGCCTCAGTGGGCGGAGGCGCTTAATGTTAAGATGCGCCTATCTCAACACGGAAGTTTCTAGTGAGACAGGCACAGCACATCAATAATGTAATTTAAATTAATAAAGAAGAATAAATAAAATAAAATAAATAGGGCGATATCTGTAGATTCCTGTTTTGGTCTAGTTTACTGCCCAGAAGAAGCTATATATGGCTATGTTCAAAACCAGTAGATACGTTTAATAATTTATTTATTTATCATTGAAGAAGAAGATAACAATAATAATCTAAGTTTTTAAAATATGAAAATGAACAAGACACAGAAATATAATAAAAGATAACGGTCGCAACTGGGACTCGAACCCAGAACCTTACGTCTTACCGGAACATACACCTCTACCAATTGGGCTACTGCGATCTATTTTGAGACTGTCGTAATTGTCAACTTCATATTTCAAATTTCAGAATTAACAATATTATCTTCGACTAATGTTTTTTTTTTTCCATATTATTGGAAATACATTCTTTGAATACTTGTTTCCAATAATAAAGGTAGCTGCCAATAATATGGAAAAAAAAACATTAGTCGAAGATAATATTGTTAATTCTGAAATTTGAAATATGAAGTTGACAATTACGACAGTCTCAAAATAGATCGCAGTAGCCCAATTGGTAGAGGTGTATTTCCCAGAAGACGTAAGGTTCTGGGTTCGAGTCCCAGTTGCGACCGTTATCTTTTTTTATTTTTCTGTGTCTTGTTCATTTTCATATTTTAAAAAATTAGATTATTATTGTTATCTTCTTCATAAATATAATAAGAATAACCTTCAAAAGTTAAAAAGACAGTTTTTTTAATAAAAATACGAATATTTATTTTTTTACCTTGCGCATAATTAACGTGTACCTTCTCTTCCACAACATAAAGTCAAAAGTTCTTTATGGATCCACAAAAATAAAACATTTACCTTCCAGTCTTAGAGTACTGTTGAGCAGCTAGAATCACCATAATATAATATAATGGTTCATTTCAATCGGAAAACTCCGATGTTAAACATATTTTCCCTTATTTCATTATTCGTAAAGTATTTTACGACAGCCATAAACATCGGCGGGGTTCTTTACAAACCAAATCAGGTTCTTTCCCGGTTTTATTGCCCCTTATGGATATCCAAATTCCTGGAGCACTTGCGATAAAAACTTGTTTTTATGGCTTTTTAAGCATTAGCGGAATTTACATTATCTTATGTTGAACCCCCTCGATAATACCAATTGGAACGAGGCTCCAATAATTTTAAAGGTAGTTTTCAGGTAAAAAGATAAAATATGTTTATATAGAAAACGATGGACAAATATTTTTGTTTGGAATAAAAACAATAGAATTCCGAAACAAAGTTATTTTAATAAAAAAATCTACCATGATCCAGCTTGTTAAGGGACATACTTGACTTACTTTAACAGGTGATTCCTGTCGTTATTTGGAGTATAAACAAATAATTTTGGTATTCGATGACTTTGCAGAATCTTTTTAATTTAATTATAATTTTTTTTTTTCAATTTTACAAAAATAAAAATTCTTTCACTTGTCGTCACTGATCACTCAGCCGCCCCTAAGTCTCAAATATCTACAGATTTTATAAAATGTTTTTAGTTGACAAAAAATAAGCATAAAAAATTTTAACGGAGACCAAAATTTCATTAAATTTTTTTTCTGCAAATAGTGTCAGGAATCACTGGTTGAATTAAGTCAAGAATATCCACACCCTTCATAGAATAATCTGAATTCAGTGCACTCTACCCCCGGACATCTTGTGTAATTTTAAAATTATAATTATAATTACATAAGATATTAATAATATATATTATGTAAGTTATGTTTTTAGTCCTCACTATAAGTCATCAGTCATCACACTATCCCATGCTGTGCGAAATAGGTTTTGGATATAGCGTTTTCACCTCCTTTTCTTTGATTTATCTTCAAGGCTTGGGCAGGTTATACTCAGCTTATGATGTTTTTAAAGATGTTTTTAAAATTCTAGTCATATTTTTCCGATAATTCCTTTGTTCGAGATTTCATGGACTAAGTAGTTAATTAAGTAATTAAAAGTTAATTGGACTGTGATTTTGATTGATGGATGCTACTTGATTTGTTGGAGTTTGTTTATTACCAAAATATAAAACGCATGTTTACTTAACTATTTCGAAGATTTTTTAACATTTAGGTTAACACAGTGTATGCAATAAATGATATGTTAACATCGATCAAATTAATAAAATTGGTATTAAAATTAGCATTTTCGTTTACAATGAATGTTACGAAATACTACATATTAATTTTTTTTTTATTGAAATTATTTTACTTGAAAGATGCTACTATAAAGCATATCGGTTTCAATGAGCCTTTTTGTAACAATACATATTTTCCTTGATTTTTACACAATATTTTATAATAATGTTAGTGTAAGTTGTTTCACAGAATTTAGAAAAATTCCAGGCTAATATTCAAGTTCTGTTTCTATGTTCGATTTATGAAATAACTGGCCCAAATGATATAACAACAGATCGTAAATAAAACTTTCACAGAATTTGAAAGTTAACTTTTCAATCAATTTGATCAATTGTTCAAACTGTCAAACAAACCGTTCTTAGTAACTTCGATAAATACTTAATAAACTTACATTAATGATAGTAATAATTTGATGATTTATATAGCGCCCTTTTTTGTGAGAAACCACCTCAAGGGCGCTGTACAATTTATTATGAACAAGGCACTATCTATATTTTATTATTAAATTTACAAATAGATACGGAAAACCTACTTACCTGGCAGGTGAATTCCGATAAACACACTTTAATTTGAATGTTTGTACATCGTACATACCTTACATTGTATCTACATCAGTGGCGGTCCGTGACTTTTCAGTGAGCTAGAGTTCTAAGATTGAAAAATGCGACATTATAAGTTTTTCGTATGATTTTTTTATTATTTTCAATTTGATGTAATTCACCAAGCTGAAAACATCCTGAAAATCTTCATACTAATATTTAAAATTAAAAAAAAATAATTCCTGTGCAACATCAATAATGTCATTTTTTTTTATATTTGCACTCTAGCTCACTGAAAAGTCACGGATCACCACTGATATCCATACACATTTTATGACGTATTTTTATTTACAAAATCTGACCCAAGGTCCCAAGGGTATGATGAATCGGCTATAAAACGATATTCGATACATTTCTACTATCTCTTCTTCGTAACTTGCTTAGACGTGATCTTAGACGATTTTTGGGAATTACGTTTTTTTATTAAGAAATTGATCTTAACCACGGATAAAGAATACACAAGAATGACCTTGGAAAAAAAACACTAAAGTTGTACCTAACAGCCAACTGATAACCGAGAAAAATACATAAAGTAAAATATATCAAAGATTCTAGAGATCATTAAACAGGGGTTACAGACAGACAGATGGAGTCACAATCGAAAATAGTATTTTTATTTTTATTTTTTTTTTTCTTTACTTCTACAATAAACTAATTGAACATCAGTTAATTAATGAAAAAAATCTAATAGACTTAAGCCATATCGTTTCACAGGCTAGCATTATACAATGGATCACCTACTTCGTTCTTAAAAAAAAATCTAATAGACTGTAAGCCATATCGTTTCACAGGCTAGCATTATACAATGGATCACCTACTTCGTTCTTTAAAAAAATCTAATAGACTGTAAGCCATATCGTTTCACAGGCTAGCATTATACAATGGATCACCTACTTCGTTCTTTAAAAAAAATCTAATAGACCGTAAGCCATATCGTTTCACAGGCTAGCATTATACAATGGATCACCTACTTCGTTCTTTAAAAAAAAAAAAATGAATATACTGTGTCTTGTATTGGTGGTCAGTGGTTGAGTGGGCATCGCGTTTGGGTCCCACCCAGGCATTTCGTGTTCGATTCCTCGGCTGGCTAAGTCCTCCATCACAATACAAGCAAAATCTGCCGATTATTGTGGTGGTAGTAGGAGATTTTCAAATGTCGGTGGTTTATTCGTAACCCGGGAATGTTTGTCTTACTTAAAAAAAAAAACGAATAACCCATACGTAAATAAAGGTTCCATTGGAGTTGATCCCCCAAACAGTCTATTAAACATTGTATAGATTTCTCTGTTATTTCACCCATCTATTAATTACTTTATTACTGTAATAAATTTGTAAATTTTTAAAGTAAAAGCCCATTAGGGCGATAATAATAAGTAAATATGCAGTCTATTTAGGAAAAATACGGTATACCTACTAACACAAAATGTAACTGAGTGTATCCGAAGGGGTTTCTAGATTTTGTACCGCTGTAAACAAAAGCGTAAAACATATTTTCATCAAAATGCATCAAGGAATTTTTTTTTTTTTTTAATTTTCTTTATTCATTTTGTTTGTTACAGGTTTATTTTAAATGGCTTTTTGACTACCAAGCTAGGCAAATGCCCGTATTATGGTAGTCGAGATTCATAAGAGGTTTATTTAGTATAAAATATTAGGTATAATCATCCATATATGTAGATAAGTTGTCTATATACTTTATACGAGCTAATAAGTAGAAACAATTGATGATTTTGGTTTTGAAATCTTAATATATAAAACAAAGTCGGGTTAGTTACACCATTTATAACTCAAGAACGGCTGAACCGATTTTTATGATCTTTGATTTTTTTGGATTTGTCTCCGTCCCGATTAACAGAATAACTATTAAAACATCGGAAAAAATCATGGGAAAAATAATTAGAAAGAAAATTCATTTTTTCATATATATTTGTATGGAACGGCTTTTCAAATAATATGCGTTGGTCGACATAATTTGAATCAATTCGCACTGTCAATAGTGTAGTGTGCCGAACATTTCGTGCTTAGTCAACAGCTCAATTTCATTTTTTGAACTTAGAGTAGGTACCTATTTATTTTAACGTAATAAAAACTTAATTTATTTCAGTTAATAAATTAAACACAACATTTATTGATTCTGAGGCGGTACGAAGTTTGCCGGGTCAGCTAGTTGGTATATAATACACACAAAATTATAATTATCACATTTTCGGGGGGGGGGGGGGTAACTATTGGAGGATTAAATGTTGGGTCACCGTAAATGAAATAAAGAAAACATCGATTCGTGACTGTTGTACTTTTATTGTTAATATAGTAGAAAAGGAAAAAAAATTGAAGTTAATGGTAAATCATAAAAAAAAACCACGTATTATTTTGATTTGATTTAGAACCTTGTGGATATGAACTAATAATAGAAATTGATCAATTATATTAGTTCTAAGAAAACCTACCTTTGTGTCTAATGTTTTCTTTGTGCGTTTACAGGGTGAAACTCGTACAATAGATGTTACGATTTTCTTTCAAGTACGAATAATGGTTTGGTTTGATATGTAAAATTTTATTAGAACGAGTTAAACCCTAATACCGAGAAATAAAGTATAATAAAACTAAATAAATTTCACAAAAGACGAACCAGGTTTAATTTCTACGAGTACCTTGTTACGTCTATACTAACCGTGGCGTCGGCCTGTAGTGAATTGTATTCTCAAATAATATGACTGACTAGAAAACATAACTTTAAGCCTCGGAAGGGCAATACTAGACGCAAACATTATACTTTAGTAGGGCCACCCAAGGACAGATCTGTCCGGGGCATTCATCATTTTAAAAGTTTTTTTTTTCTTTTAATTCATATTTCAGATATCTGATTTGTTCATAGTCAGAAAGAGAAATAATAAAGAATTATTGTTAAATAAAAATAACACACTTATTTTGTTTAAAACCACGAGTTTTTATTAATTTATTTCACCGACCGGTTTCGCTTTACTCAAGCATCATCAGGGTACAAATTAATACTAAGCAATAACTAAAAAATGTGTGCTTATATATAAACATAGAGGGAGACAACACGATCCAATTATTTCAAACAGTCAGGATACATACAAATGAATTGGAAAAAAACCAAAAGACTAATGGGTTATTGAAAGTGACAAAACGAAATTATTAATAGTTTAATGGAAACAGACCTAACATTGGGCTACTAGATACCTCTTATTGATTATTAAGTACAGGACAATTAGTTTTTACTGCTTTTTTAATTTCTAATGATTCCAAATCATTTAAACGGTTACCATGCCCACTTTTATGGAGGATTTTAGCACCGGTGCTGTGACAGAGAGTATGATCCTGATCAATCATTTGATTAGCGAATTCTGAAAATCCGTTGTTATTTAGACAGCGAAGGTGTTATTTTATCCTAATATTAACATTACGCGTTGTCTTGCCGATATAAAACGCTGAACAATTATTACGGTCCAGTTTATACACTCCCGAATGACTCAGTTTGTCATCTACATCTTTAGAATTACTTAGAAATTTACCTAAATTATTATTTGTATAAACGGCCTGTCAGACTTCAGAGGGGAGGCTTTTTTTTAAGGTAGAAAAATTATTGACGAATAAAATCCGCCGCCATTGGTAATTAAGGTTTATATCAGTGATTTTAATACGTGGACTAGCCAATAAGAATTGATTATTAGCGATTTGTTTAGGTTTTTTTTATTTATGATGATATGTATGATGTCTGGATCGTAACCATTATTTACAGCTATTTTTTTTAATAACCATTAGTTCTTCGGCGAAATTATTATTAGACATTGGAATCGTGACCAAGCGATGGACAATTGAATGGAGTGCGGAGTTTTTTTGATGTACTATGTATGACAATGTCGGTGTAGGACGGTTTTTAAAAAAATGTAAAATTATTCTTAGTTTGTTTCAAATATTTATACTCGATACCATATGTTGTCGGAAAAATCGTGAGTTGAATGTTTAAAATTTATTTATATTTTTTATCGCTAAAATGTTAAGCAAAATGCAATGCAAAAGTAAATATGTTTTCCAAAATTGAATTCATTCAAAATTACGGACGTTTTGAGATAAAATGTTTTGGTACGTTTTTTTAATAACATTTTCATTCTTGATATAAAAAAAAATATTATGTAAAAATATCAATATTTATTTCAAAAACGAGCACCTATAAGATAATTTTATCTATTTTCTATATTAATATTTGTTTTACCACAACTTCACAGACGCTGGGTCTTGTATATTTAAATAGCAACATACAAGTATTCGTGTAGTCGGCAGTTTGTTTACGTTTCTTTTATCCATTTATTTTTTTAAATGATTTCTTCATCGTGATCAGAGCACATCTAGTATTTTTTCCATCACTGGTTTGAGAGCAAACGGTACCATTGCGTGTTTCTCCCTCAACACATCACGCGCCACTCACTTTTTCGTTCTCTTAATCTCTTTGTTCATCTTGCAGACGTATAATAATTAAAGGGAGCTAGAGTAAATACCTATTACCATTCAAGGGTGAAAGATGAGATGAATTAAGCCAGTTGAAATCTGATAATTAAAAGCATCAGTTAATTACTTTAGCTAAAGAAAAATTCTTTCAAGCCCCTTTCAAATCGGAGGGAAAAAAATTAGAACTTATTGTTTGTTATTGGTTCAAAAGTTGTGGTGTAAACCAAGTTGGTTATTTTAAATTTATTAAAGTGCGTTGCAATGCCAATTAAAGAAATAAAATGTGATTTAATTCTGTTTAATAAAGTGCTTTTGGATAGGTACTCAAGATTTGTTGTTTTTCCGTCCAGTGCCTACGGAATACAAATATTAAAACGCCAGAGCTCACCAGTATCGCAATTGGATGAAAAGTATAGGAAAAAATCATAACGCCAGAGCTCAATTATATATAAAGAAACCATCGCTGGCCTGCGCACATCGAATCACCAATGTTTCATCGCAATCGGATGAATGGTTAATTTATTTATTTTGTATTTCACGCCCAGCTGGGCATTTACATGTAATTTATTTTATTTTTTATTCACAAAGGTCATCTCAATAAGAATAACAAAATTCAACAAAATTAAAAAACAAAATCAAAAAACAAAATCAAAAACAAAATCAAAAACAAAAACAAAATCAAAATCAAAATCAAAATCAAAATCAAAATCAAAATCAAAAACAAAATCAAAAACAAAACAATAATATAATCAAAAACAAAATAAAAAACATAATTAAAAACAAAATAAAAAAATGAAAATAAAACAAAATCAAGAATAAAATCAAAACAATAACATAATTAAAAACGATCAAAAACATAATCAAAAACACAGTAAAAAAACGAAATACAAAGGAAAAGAACAATACGTAAATAAATTGAGTCGAAGCAGAGCTATGTGGTTTGTTTAATTAAATATTGTCGTTCTTTTTTCTATTTTCGTTTAGGAAAGCGTAGGAAAACAAATAAACATCATTTTTATGTATTCTATAATGCAACAAAGTAATTTTGCAATTAGCGAGAAGTGTGCAGAGATGAGACTGAATGAGAAGGAAATGGACAGTCTTAGCATAGATGAAACGTGGAACCACATAAAAGTAAGTCTTTGTGAATCTGCTAGAGACGTGTGTGGATTAAGTACGCAAGGTAGGAAAAAAGGTGATGCATGGTGGGATGACGAGATCAAGGCACTGGTCTCAGAGAAGAAGAAAGCATGGTTATATCTGATAGCGTCTGGCAGTGCATCTAGTGAAGAGAGAGATCGAGCGAAAGAAGTATATAAGGAATGCAAGAAAAGAGTAAGTGTCGGAGTGAAGGAACGAAAGAAACGCCTGAAAGAGGAAGAAGGAATTAAAATGACCAACCACTTCCAAGAAAACATTAAACTGTTTTGGAAGGAGGTCAAAAGATCCCGGAGTGGTACAGATAACGGAAGTATGAAAGTGATAAAATCAAAAGATGGGAAAATGTTGACGAATGAGGAAGAAATAAAAGATAGATGGATGAAATATTTTGAGGAAGTCTTTGAAAGCAATCTGGGTGACAGTGATTCCAGCGGCGAATCAGGGATGAGCGACGACGGAGTGAATGTTACCAGAATCAGCATGGATGAAATAAAAAGATCAATTAAATGTATGAAGAATGGTAAGGCTGTTGGGTTCGACAATATCGCTGCCGAATACTTTAAAGGTGATAGCCGTATAATTCTCACATGGTTGTGCAAACTTTTTAACCAATGTTTAGAGGAGGGTTACACGCCATTAGATTGGAGAAGGGCTGTGATCATGCCGTTATACAAAGGTAAAGGGTCACGCATGGATTGTGGGAATCATAGGGCTATTAGTTTGCTAAGTTCAGTCGGCAAGCTGTATGGTAGAATATTGATTGAAAGGGTAAGAATGGAAACAAAAGATAAAATATGGGATGTGCAAGGTGCTTTTATGAGTGGACGGGGGTGCATGGATCAGATTTTCTCTTTGCGTATGCTCACTGAGAAGTTTCTGGCAAAAAACCAGAAACTTTTCTGTGCCTTTGTAGATCTACAAAAAGCATACGACCGCGTCGACAGGAAAAAGCTATGGAAGGTATTGTCCAAGTATGGAGTGAATACAAATCTTGTACAGGCAATCGCGTCTCTATACGAGGGAAGCATTGCTTGCATAAGG
This sequence comes from Limnephilus auricula, assembly GCA_951813805.1. Taxonomy (NCBI): domain Eukaryota; kingdom Metazoa; phylum Arthropoda; class Insecta; order Trichoptera; family Limnephilidae; genus Limnephilus; species Limnephilus auricula. The sequence goes on along the minus strand of OX638389.1, from coordinate 43,287,398 downwards.
GTAAACGGTGGTTTTACGGGGTGGTTTGACATCATAAAAGGTGTTAAGCAAGGTTGCGTAATGTCACCGTGGTTATTCAATCTATACATGGACAATTGTATGCAAGAATTGAAAGAGGCGGGATTGGGCGCGAAATTGAATAATCTGATAGTATGTTGCCTGTTGTATGCTGATGATGCGGTGCTGATTGCCAACAGTATAGAAGATCTGCAGTCTCTCGTGTCTAGGATGAACGAAGTATGTATGAAGAATGAATTAATGATGAATGTAAGTAAGTCTAAAGTCATGGTGTTTGAAAGAGAGAGTCAGAAAACGGTGTGCAATATAGTTGTGAATGATGAATACTTGGAGCAGGTGGATGAGTTTGTATATTTGGGAAGTATGTTTACGAGAGATGGGAAGGCTGATAGGGATATCGAAAGAAGGGTGAATGCAGGTAACTCCATTAATGGAGGATTGAACGCCGTTGGAGCCAACAAAAAGTTGTCCACAGAAGCGAAGCTAGCAGTCCACAATGGAGTACTGGTACCTACCCTGATGTATGGTAGTGAAGCGTGGAAATGGCAGAGAAAGGATGAAAGTAGACTGAATGCTGTAGAAATGAGATCCCTGAGGCGTATGTGTGGTAAAACCATGTATGATCGTGTGAGGAATGTGGAGATCCGAAAAGAATGCAAGGCTGATGTGAGCGTAGTAAGTAAGATTAAGAAAGGGACGCTTAGATGGTCTGGGCATGTTGAGCGAATGAATGAAGAAAGGAGTGTAAAGAGAATTTATGACGCGAATGTGAACGGTATAAGAAGCCGAGGACGCCCAAGGAAGACGTGGCACGATCAAGTAAATCAGATACTTGAGTCGGGCCATGTCAAGAGTCAGAATAATAGAAGAGTATGTATGAGAAGATGTATGAATGTGAATGAGGCAAGGAGCGTGTGCCAAGACCGAGTTGTTTGGCGGTCCGTCCTCTCTGCCTACCCCTGCGGGGAAACGGCGTGATGGTTAGTTAGTTAGTTAGTTAGCGAAGAAATAATTTTGAACCTCTGAATGGATACTTTAAAGATCCATAGATATATTTATTAACTCCTAACCATAAAGAATTTGCCAATTTTATGAATAAAAACTCACTTTTTAAGAATTTGCAGCTTGGATCAATCAGGTTTCTGCTTCGAAACAGTGACAAAAAATCTTATTTGAATAATTCGGCCTTTCCATATCTACAGCTACTAGCCAAGTGTTTTCCCACTAACTCAATTATTCATAGATATCCAAATTGATAGATCAGCCTATTAGGGAAAGAGGCCAGAGCAAGTTGCGCGGAGCGGAGAAGTAGCGTGACCGTCTCGCTTTCTGTGATTTGTCAATAAATTAATCTAATGGTATACAAGTAACCCGCACTGTAAAATCACTATTTAGTGCTGGAAAATTAAATGTTCTTACAAAATACTAGTAATATTTATAATAGTGTGCAAATTGCTTTCTGCGTCAAAAACTTAACTACAAATAGTGGGTACAAACAAATTAATGTTGGGGATTGTTTCCAAAATCGAATATTTTGTTATAGTGTTTAGTTTTACAGATGAGACACTTTTAAAGAACTGTTATAATTTACTGTCATCATTATTTTTTGTGATCGCATCACTATACAGTCAGCTTTGCAGACAGTTTTATTAAAAACTAACATTCAGACCCTGCGCAGAAAAGTCCCACGATGGACTGCGATGCAAACCATTGCCTTACTATGCGAACTTAACTTTTTTGCACGGTGTCTGATTGTTTCAATGTGCGCTCGTCGTAGTTTATTCAAAGCATTCTCAAACCCTCCTTGTGATAAAAATATGACCACGTGGTTTGCCTTCAGCTCGTCGAAATGTTAACCGTTTTTAGGTTTTTTTTTATTAAATTTTTTTTTATATTGTAAAATATTTTTTATAAAAAATATAATGGTGAATTTAAGTAAAGATACGATATTTGCTAGTCCTCCTTACTAGGGGGTCCTGTGCTGAGATTTAAATTAAAAATTTATTTAAATGGACTAGTTATTTAATTATAGTTTATTTGCCTTCCTTGTCGTTATTAGAGACTGTTTTAGGGTTTTTTCATTGATTTCTTTCAGCCAGATATTCTTGATTTAAAGGTACTCTTGATTATTTTTTTTTTAATTAGTTTTATGTCCTATAAGTGCAGTTAATTTTTTTATTAGTTTTATGTCTTGAAGTGTAGTTTTATAACTTGGAATGTTTTTTTAAAGAGATTTTCATTCGATATGTGATTAATACTATTGATGTGGTAGTCGAGTAGAGGATTTATTATTTTTGATTAGTTTCAATAATATATTTTTGCCATATATTCATTGTAATCTTGTTGCGTCAAAACTACTGTAAAATTTCAATGGGATGCATTCAAGTGGGTACTTTTAATATAGACTTTACGATTCATTTTTTATTTGTATTACTTATATACGTATGTACTTATGTGAAGCAGATCCCCATCCAACTTAATTAAAAAATTAATTCGAGAATCACATAACGCACAGTAACTTTAGATATCATTTTTGTTTACCAAATTTCTAATATTTTTAAAGAAAGAAATATTTAGACCCGCGGGGATCGCCGCTAGAACCAGAATAATTGCCCCGTCACGATGGGCGGCGGTAGGTTATTTTCCAGTGATACCAGTATAATAATATATTGTCTGGATGAAAAAATATTCGCATTGCGAAATCAAATTAGTATTTCTACACCTTCTTTAATTAATCAAGCAACTTAATCAAGTACACTCTCAGTAAGGCAAGTTCGCCCAACCACGAGTATTATTAATCATCTGGTCTGAACCGGAGAACGTCTTCGAATACAGATTAACCCAAACCTTCAAACAGTCCGGAACATATCTCCGAGCTAAATTCGCTAATGGGTTATGCAACCGACGCGGGGTGCATTCAACGGAAACAATCAACGGTCTGAGTCTAAGTATACTGTACCTGTTCGCTGTACGGAACGGTGTGCAGAGTATTTGTAGCACCACCCGAGCTTTAAGGAAACGGAAACCAAACCCAGATATTATGAGATGAGTCAGATCTGCAAGTGATTTGATACTGAAGGGTAAGATCAGCGTAATTCGTGCGTAAGGTGGAGTAATTGGAATAACGTCTTTGTAACTACAATATTATTATAGGAACTATGTTTTACACAGTGAAGAGAAACGCCGATAGAATTGAGTAGTTATTCCATACTTTTGGTTAAAATAATAATCATATTTATTTGTTTATTTACTTTAAGGACAGTCAATTTGCTTGGTTTAGTTCACATTAAATAGAAGGTGGAAGTTAATACTAAATGAATTACATTTACATACTTTTCAAATTTATAGTCAAGTACTAGTTTCTAAAAGCAATAAATCAAATAAATCAATAAGCAAACTGTAAAATTCACCCGCCATTACACAGAGTCATCCCTAGCATGGAGGGTGAAATATCACAAAAAAACTATATGTACTATTAAATATATAATTAAAAATATCATTAGTAGTTAAAAAAAACTACTGAGAATACAAAGTAAAAAAAAAAAAAAAAAAAAAATATATATTTTATATAAAAAAATATAAAAATATAGAATTTATTGATTTATGAAACAGAAAAAAAAACTTTTTTTACATCCGAATGTTCGGCAGTATTTTTATGAAAATGCATGAGTATAGGTAACCGTATAATTTTAATTTAAATATTGAAAATCTTTCCTGAACACTTAATAAATTTCATTGGCTTGTCTCAGAGTTGTCATAGTCATAATTCTAAAAAAAGGAGAGAACGACAAAAAAGACAAGGACAATATATTTAAGTCACAAACAGTAAATTATAAGATAATTAAATGGTAAAATCAATAGATGATGAACTAATTAAGTTCCATTCATTATATAAATACACTAACAAAAATTATACCTAGAAATAATCAATATTTTGCCACTGTATAGTATATGCTAAAATGTAAACAAAAACAAAAGAATAGAACTAATAATTATTAAAAACAGTAAAAATTAAAGTACATGAAATGTTTCATTAAGAGATAGGAATCGGTAAGTTTGATTTAATATATATTCAAGGTAAGTACCTACAGTTGAAAATGTCAGCATTTCGTGAAGTGCTGAATGTTTGGCAAATAGGTCATAATAACGTATTTTGCGTAGGGTTAGGTATATTTATAATTAACAAATAATTCACAATTTTAAAGGTTAATTCTTCAGTGATTTGACTACTCCGGAGTTTATTTTTATTTATTTATTTATTGTTTCTTTACATGGTAGGTATTATTTTTCATATTTCAATATTAACCTCACTAGGACAAGCCTGTTTTGAAGATAATAAGTTTACCCGAAACCTTTACTTTTTATTATTATTTTTACACTGACTCCATGCAGGAGGTGGAAAGTAATTTCCCTCTGAGTCTAGCATTTAGGAAGCTACGTGGAGGGTCTTTCTGAGGACAGTAAGAACTGAATAGTCGTAGTATGAATATAGTTGTAAGAGGACGGAAACATATACGCCAGCAATTAACAACACAGTGACGTCCTGGCTTTTAACGAAACAATTTAAATACGATGCACCGTCACTTGGTGAAAATTACATTGTTGCCAAAAAAAGTTGCATTTAACCGATAAAAGTATATGGAAAAAATTGTGCAACTTTCATAACGCCAGAGCTAGTAGGTCGTTATTGTATGTCTTCCACGTTTTCATTAATTTTAAATAATTAGTGTAGATTTAACGATTATTATTTTTACTTAAAAAGGAAATCAATTATTACCTATAAGCAATAATTATTAGCCTAAAACACTCTTCCACGTTGAAAAAATCTACCGAGAAAATGTATATGCCGCCGACGCATGGTGGACGGAATGCAGAAAAAACACGAATTAATTGTTTGCTGGCTAAATATTGATGCAATTTTTTTGTTGTTGATCTTATTAATGAATTATAACTATTTTGAAGTAAATATTAATAATTTACTCTTGCGTAAAAATTTACAACAACAAAATAATACATTTTGAAGATATAAAAAATATCTAGGAAAATAAAACATATTAATTTTAAACTTTACATATTATAATTCAGATCTATGAACACAAAAATAGAAAAATGGTAGAAAATCTAAGTGCTTAAGGTGTCTCCGTTGTCATCAGAGTCTAAATCATCACTCAAATTTCCAGAATCATTGGACGGAATTCTTAGTAGACTTAAAACTTCCGTAGGTAACACAGAACCTTTTTTTTATTAAGTGGTCGAATAGATGAAATTACAGGGTCTGATGAGATTAACAAATAATTGAATATATCTTGATTAGTGCTGGTTCTGGAAACTTTTCGGCTATGGTGTTCTCGGTAGTACCTTATCTCTTTATGCCTCGATTCTTGTAAATCTCCAATTGGGAGTAAAAATAATTTCATTACTGTCGCACCATGTGTTAGGATTTTATGAACACTTGTCGGCATGGGGTACCAATTATATAGACGTACATAAAGCCAGGCAGTGTCTAAAGCATATTGTTCGAAACTATTTTCGTCGATGACATATCCACTTATATCCACTGGACATTACTATAAAATTCGCATCGATACCTGTTATTTCCGAAGACAGAATATGATTGTCAAAAAATCGATGGGCAGTATTGATATCATTGGTACTATCGAAGCCCTGCTTTGGCATATCTACCAGTACGATATTTTTTTCTCTGAACTCTGAACTCATTAATAATGTTTCTCTTTCTTGATCCAACTTTTAGTGAATTTTCTTGTCCACGGACTTGCCATGATTTAATTTCGAGACGATATGAAATATGCAATAGACATTCAAAAAATCTAATTTGTGCATGCAACGTTGACAGACCAAATGAAACGTGCTAACCCCGCACTCTAGATTTACAACTTTACTGAGATCATTCATTTATTTGGACCTGGCTTTAGATAAATAGCACATTTGTGTCCAGTTATTGTTTGTCAGTGAGTTGCAAACCTTCAAAATGTTCGAACCTACCACTATGTGGTATTTTTGTATTATATAATTAATTAAAAACTCATTTGATTCCACGGAAGTGGCATTTAATATACCCCGTTCTTTTAATGCCTCGAATAATTCTCCCGGGGGAATGCTTATAGACCTTCCTGAAAATAACAAAATTGTTCAAGGAAGGACAAAAAAGGAACACAATTTATATATGACATAAAAGGTGAGACTTTAGTCTACAATACGTATATACTCACAAATGGGAACAAATGATGTTTTGTTTCTAAACCCTAAATGAAATAAGCATTTTAACAGCAAAAAAATACAAAAATAACAGAAAATTAGATGTTAGTTCAAATCTCACATACATGTGATATTGATTTATAGTTTAGTAAATTAAATAAAGAATACATTGAGAAACGTTAGTCGTAACAAACTTTTGTAAATATATCCAAACGTCACTCAATACACAACCGTCTCTGCTCATGCGTAGGAGCGAACTGAAAAAAGCTATGCCAAACATCCAATTTACGACACACTTTGCGGCGTTGCCAAACTTTTATCAAGCGCTATTGACACATTTAAATAAACACATAAAATGCAGAAACTATTTTGCTGTACTAAAAAAAATAAATGTATTTAAAATTATAACGTTTGCAAAAACCACTTAATTCGGGTTTTTTCTCCATTCCGTCCATAGTGCGACGGGACTAAAACCCGTGTCCTTCTGATTTCCGGTCAACTGCTCTAACCCCTGAGCTACGTCGGCTTATATCTTACCCGCCAAAAATTCAGTATATACTAATGTTTCATTCAACAACTACCGCTCATTACATTTTTTCACAAACTATTAAAATAATTAATATTTGACGAGTTAAAGTATTTAACCAAAGAATGTAGACATAATATGTCTCGACGCCACCTAGTGTGGAGAATGCCTTTCTCATATAAAATAAAGTTGGTTGTTTGCAGGTGAAATCAGGAAGAGTTCGAGTCCCGTCAGCGGCATGTATCTTTTCTCGGGAGATTTTTTCAATTTGGATGAGTGTTTCAGGCTAACAATTATTGCTTATAATAATTGTTACCCTTTGTGCTATGCATAAAAATCTTGTCTTAAACATTAGTTTATCTATTAAAAATCATTAAAAAGGAGATAATCAATGGTTTGTAAATTGCTTTTTTGATTGGTTTTTTCGTAGTTACTTATCATGCAATTGTAAAAAGTCATAAGCAAAATTGTCCAAATTACCTACTGTCTTTCCACTTCTTTTAAAGTAACTTTAGCTCCTTAAAAACCGACAACGAATTAAAGCAATGACAACAAATCAATAAATAGACGAATAATATTATTTTCCAATATAATAATACAACGAACAAAAATCTAGCAAATATTAATTAATGGATATAGTAAACAAGTTAACCATTGTTCATTTATAGAGACTGTGGAAGCGAGCATTAAATAACTCGGGGTAATTATCTTAAACGGTTCATACATTGTGAGATAATCACGAGGAAGCTACTAGTAAGCAAATTATCACCATCCGGCTTATTCCGTGCATAGATTTTATTAGTAGGATTTCTCTCAGAATCAATTTAAAACTCTCTTTCATTAAACTTGATTTATGTTGTTATTTTATAATGGACTAGCTTCTGCTCGCGACTTCGTCTGCGTAGGATTAGTACTTCGAGTAATCTATTTTATTTTCCTAGGTCCTATTTACGTTTGTACCAATATTCTTAACCTATTTATTTAAAATATCTACAATTCTTGATTCGATTCAAAGCATTAGGCGAGTACTTCAAATAAATTCACTAATTAAATATTTTCTAAAATAGAATTTTGATTTAACAATCATTGTTTTGCAAAATGTCATTCTCAAATTTTGACATTTTCTATTAAACAATAATTATTATTTTCAATGCATTGAAAAAAAATAGCTAGCTTTATAAATTATACCCTATATGTTATTCTGATGTAAGAGCTATATAATTGAAAAGTTTCATTAAAATCCATCCAGTAAATTTTGTGTGAAAGAGTAACCAACATACATACATCCATACAAACTTTCGCGTTTATAATATTATATGGTAAGATAACATAAAGAAAACTGGCCGTTTTCACACATAACTTAAATTTGGATTGGAATAATTTTTTTTTTTTAATCAAAAGTTGTAGCATAATATCTAGTACGGATATTTGTTTGTATTTTTTTGTATTTATTTGTATTTTAAATTATTAAATAAAGCATTTAAAGAATTAAATTTTTTTATGTTATTAGAGTTTTTATTTTGGTATTTAGTTGTGACTTAATGATAAATATTAAAAATAATCATTTCTCCAATAAAATCTTTATTTTTATATTAACTATTGTGATGTCATTGATTTTCAGAGAAATTCGTATACGTCCGATTGCGTCTACGTGATTGTTACAAAAAGTTAAGAGATTGCATTGTCATTAATAACAAGTCTATATGCCGAGTTTCAGCTCGATCAGATATCGGTAAGTGGTATAAATTCCATTTCCTAGAATCTACTTTATTCACACTACATTCATTCAATCAAGAAAACAAAAGAAAAATTCAATTTGATGTTTAAAATGAATGATTTTATCTATCGGACGGCCGGTGTTGTCCAACGGTAAGGCATTGGATTCCCTTCCGAAGGTCGCGGGTTCGAACCCGGCGTGCGCAAATAATTTTTATTTGATTGATTTGTGTTATTTCACAATTAATTAATTAAAAATAATGTATTGTTAGCAATAATGAAACGCTAAGTAGATGTTTATAATGAAATATATTGTCTCCACGGTAAATGACAATAATAATATCCAATCTCGAGAAGACTACGTCTCGCCATTCAAATTCCAGCCGTTGCCTTCCGTTAGGGGAGTTGGTAGCTGTGTCCGTTGCAGGTCCGAGCAGTCTTGCCATCCCACGGTGTCAATCCCTTCTTTACCGACGCAGGGGCAGTAGTAGTTCCCAGTTGGCCGCCAGAGGCGCTAACAGTACCTCTGGTGGCAATATTCAAATACGTTGCTAACAGTATGGTATATTTGCAGCACGTTCCAGAGTGGAAGATACTTTCAGTATCGCCCTGGTGTAAGACCACCATTCAGAATTGAGACGTTGCTTGTAATGGCTTTAGCCGTGCTTAATGACTAGATCTGAAAAGCCAGGTACTTCCCCATGTTCCTCTTTCCCATCTCCTTCCCTTCCACACTTACCTTCAGTTTCTCAACATACCCCATTATTCACCATAAATTTTTTTCTAAAAAATTATGAAAATTGAATTTTTTTATTTCATTTTTAAGAGTGCTAAACTTGAGTTTTCATTTGGTTTTATTTTTATGACGATTTCTTTGGCCGTAGGCTAGTAATAATTATTATTCTTGTCATAGACAAAATGTCCAAGAAGTGCGTAGAATGTGAAAAGATGGGGTGAAAGGGTTATATAACCGAGTTAGCATATCGACCGTTTTTATTTGATATCCGGATTACAGAAATCCCTGAGGTAAAAATATTTAGCCTTTTGAAGATATTTGACCCTCAGACCGTCTATTGGCCCATCTCTCGATCTCACTATCACTATCACAACCTTCATCTCTCACCCTCCATCCACGACTTCTTCTCTCCCATCCACCACCCAACTATGGGTTACCATATGAGACTAGAAATAAAATTTATTCCATCTTTTACGGATTTATTCCTTTTATCTTTATGGCGTGAGGGCTTCAACAAAATGCGTACAGGTATATTTATAAGAAAAAAACAATTAATGTCAAAGTTTTTATTTATTTTAATAACATATAATTACTTGCAAATGATTTTTCAACATCTATCTCACTGTAAAATCCTTGTGTCAAGACAAACTTAGGAGGAATATTAATACTAATAAGTATTATGCTAAGGTTGCCTAAACCCAGTAGAATGTACATCGTTACTTTTTTACGGGGTTTTTACGGGGTTTTTACGGGGTTTTTACGGGGTTAAAATATATATATATATATATATATATAGATGAACGGCGTAGTCCAGAGGTAAGGCTTTGGACTCCCATTTGGAAATAGGCATGCGCAAAAAAATATTTAATTAATTTGTGTTATTTCACCGGCTCTGGAGGGAGTAGTTGGGTCTCTTGTGAGGTATTCACTTTAAAAAAATAAGATTAAAATAAAAAAAAAAAAAAATAAAAAAGAGGAGATTTTTTTAAAGAAATAAGAAATGCAAGTTTAATCCTGTAAATCACAGGTTCTCTAACTTATTTCGACCACCCACCGCCCACATTGAGATTTAAAAAAAATCAAATGCCCCATTATTTTTAAACTTGCTTTTTTACATTACTGTTGCGTATCTTAAAAAAAGGTTTTTGCAAATAGAATTTTTAAACGTGCCGTGTACAGGTTAGCGTTTGACCTATGTCCTATTTCTGAAATAATGTTTTAATGAATTGCCAAATAACCACTCGAGCGCTTTTTGCCACATTTACAAAAGGATGGCTTTGTTCCCAAAATGTGGCAAATTTAAAAATATTTTTATTTTTTTAAAACGACTATATAATATATTCTACATTCAAAATATAACAAAATAAATATTCTCCAGATTCTTTAAAACATTTTAAGGTTAAAGATTTGATTATATATTTTTTATAAATCCTACAATAATAGACAAAAGATAGGGGAATTCATTGGCTACATAGAACTATAATCAGTTTGTATGTCTCCATATTCAAATTCCGACGTATGATTTTTTTTAATGTGGGCGGAAAAAATTCCTCTAGCAATCCGAGAAAAAATATTTTAATTTCTCTGTCGCTCCAGTGGATAAAAATCCAATTGGGCATTCATATTGTCACAAATTTTTTTTTTTTTCAAATTGGACAAATTTAATATCCTAATGGGCCATATGAATGTCTAATTCACAGGTTTTCAAACATATTTCGACAACTGCCCACATTCAAATAAACAAAAAAATTTGGTGAGTTGAAAAATATGTTCCGAGGAACTAGCGTCATTGATCCCCTCGGCACCGATGCATAGTCGGGAAACACGCCAAACGCGCGCCCAACATATGTATAATGTATATGGTTGACATTTGTCACATGAGAACGGGTCGCTTCTATGACTCAATCTTGAGTTCAACAGCTCGGCAGTGGAACGATTTGCCAGCCTCTGTGTTTCCTCCTTCCTACAACATGGGTCTCTTCAAGACCTACGTTCACTTCTTCCTCTCCCCAAAAAGACCCTTCACCCAGCATCTTCTTTCAAAAGTATATGTATTTTTTTACATAAGCTTCACGAGGTGCACGAGCTGCATTAGGTAAATAATTCCCAGCAGGTGCTAGGTCATCTTTCGGGATGGTATGCGGAGGGTATTTTTAGGAAAAGAAGGATAGGAAGTTCTGGAAAGAAAAGGGGAATGGGAGGATGTTAGGAATCTGGAGGTCATGTTATCCAGGAGTGACGGAATTATGAATCTATCTCTCCCACTGTGGTGCAAGCCAATGTTCCGAGAGAGGGGTTTGGAGAGATCAAAAGGTCTCCTTGAACCAGTCTTATAGTGGGCAGACGCATCCGACCAGGCACTCCTGCTAATTGACCAAACGTAGCGAACCACATGGCTGAGGTGTACGTTATCCAATGTATGGTTCCGGGGCGGCGGTACCCATACTCGCCTCCCAAATTTAAAACTAATTGATGTAATATGAAATTCTATGTCTTCGTTTTTGACAAATGTGGTTTAACTCCGAGAAATGTAAAAAAAAAAACAAAAATTTTTTTTTGAATATTTAGTTAAAAATTATCAAGTTTAAAATATAATGATACTGCAGCAACCCTGTCAGGTCCCATCCCTGTAGTTCCGGTTCCGGTATCAGGCACAGGGTATCAGGTGTGCGGGTACGAACGGGAAGAACGGGAGAGCACGATGAATAAGAGACACTTCAGTCCCTCAACCCTCAGGACTGTGACCTCTAGCTGAGCGGACATAACCACATAAATCGAAAGCACCCCCGACCGTAATAATTCTCCATTTTAGTACCTTTTGTCTTCCGTAGGGTCAGCCGGACGTTTACCTCAATACCCATTTGCCGAAGACGATCGCTTCCGAAGCAAAACAACACAATTGGAAGCTTTTGATGTGGAGCTTTTATTATTTCATTTGTTACCGTGATACACAACTAATTCGTGTCTTCCACTGTTGACGGTTCCATCCCCGACCGTAATTTTGATAAAGAGGTAGCATTTGTTTCGCAAGTAGAACAGAATGTTTGAGATTGTTGGTTTTACCGTTGTTGTGTTGTGGATTTGTATTTATTAAAACCTACGTAGGTATTTATTCTGAATTAAGTTGCGCGAATGTTGAAAAAAAGTGAGAACTAATACAGACGCAGACTCGTTTATTTTTAAATTGAATTCATTTCTATTCTTTAACGTACATTTTACAAATTATTACTAGCTAAATAGAATAGTAGCTCAAAAAATGTTAATATTCAGTAACAGGATGTCAAAAGGTTAGTAGTAGCATTTTGTGAACACCTCACTTGGAGAAACTTTGCTGGTGTGTTCGCATGTTTTGTATTAAGTGTATTTATGTCGACAAAAACACAGTATAAAATTTGATGTTGTAATAAGGGCATTGTGGTTCGACCTATTACGGCAGTATCATGTATATACACTGGTTTCAAACATATTATTCTACTTCGTAATGAAATTAAAATATAGCAATGTTTTAAAATGTACTCAAATTCAATCGAAATATACACTTGTTGTCAATTTATCGTTAATAATAATAAGTAGCAGTTACACAATGAAGTTTCGCAAAGACATGTATATTGTGTAATAGCCTGTAGCGACATTGAAAGCGTCAGTAACATAATAGCAGAAAAAGATGCCATATCATCTACGTTTTCGTAAAAATACTTTGAAAAAATCTGCATGTATATGTCTTTACTTGGCAACACTTCGATTTATTAATGCGAAAATCATAGATTTCGCCTTTTATTTCACGAAATCTGTCAAAGATAATTGAAAATATTATGTCCTTAAAATTTCAGTCCCTTGATTAAACATTAGTACGTTTTAAAAGGATCTATTTTTAACGATGTTCTTGGATAATGTTGGCGAAATAAAACGAAAAAAATTCTAATCGCACGCATTTGCGAGACACACCGGCTAACATCGTGCTTTCCCATGACTATATTCGCTAAAACTTCCACCGAAAGAAAACGTAAGTGATAATAACCAAACATTAAATTTTTTTTTTGTACATACTTTTTATAGTCAACTGATTTTGAAATTTACCACACTGGAAGGTGGCGGAAATATACTATATACCTATATTATTTCACATTTACATATTGTGAAAATAACACAAATTAATCAAATAAAATTGACTTATGCACGCCGAGATTTGAACCCGCCAGAGCCTTATCCTTCGACCACAAAGGCTGTACTTTTGAAATTATCTCCACAAACACATCCGATTTGTATTTTGATCTGTGAAAAATATCCTTCATAAAACCCAATCGCATACATTTTGAGTTTATCTTTTCGGTGATTCGTGGGTTTAGGAACAAAAAACTGCCGGTCTTTTATTTTTATCCTTGCCTATAAAACGAAATGGAGAGTTCTGAATAGTACATAAGACCGATGTACTCGTAAGCGTTATGAATAAGATTAAAAAATACCCTTATATGGTTTGTTTGGACATCTAGAGCGGATGAACGGATAATTGTGTGTCAAGTGATGTAATAAGATGTATGAAAGTGGAGGAATAAGATTTTTTTTTTTCATTGTTTTTATTTCTTGCTAGAGCAATCCCGATGAGTTACAAAACTCATTTTAGGACAGGAGGAACTTACAATTCATAGGTAGGAGGTAGTAGTTACAATTTTACAAAGGTATTTTGACATCATAATATAAGTTTTACATTCAGTACAGCATAAAAATAAAAATAAAGACAGGTTAAGTAGAACAAACAACAAGAGAAAACAAGTAAAGAGAGGGAAAAACTGATACGAGTATATAAGATAGAACAAAAATTGACAAGACGATTACATATTTTCATTTTTAAATGTAGTTAAAAAATATTCTTTTAAAGCATTGCTTTGCAATTTTTTATTATGCTGGATGTTTTTGTACATATCTGGAAGCGAATTATATAGTGTATAGGCAATATAGTTCAGAGATTTTATCCCATATTTTGTAGTGTGTGTTTGAGGAATGCGGATTTTATTGTTATTTCGAGTATTGTGGTTGTGGATGTCTTGATTGTAAATTGGCTTGGTGTTAGTATGAGTTGATTGTTGGGTAATTTGTAGGATGGTGCTTGTGATTTCATGTTTAGGAAGGATTGTGATTGGAAGGATACCGGAAACTGAATAGATGTCCCTGACATGAGTGTCCCATGGAAGTCCATGAACATTTCTGTGAGCTCGGTTTTGAACTACCTGCAGGTCGGCTATCAATTTCTTTGAGGCAAAGCCCCAGATACAGCAGAGATAGGACAGGTGAGAGTGTACCATGGCATTGTAGACTGAAGTTAATAAAGGGATGGGTAGTAATCCTTGAAGCCTATATAGTACACCAGTTATGGGTGTAATTTTCTCCTTTACATGATTTACGTGGAGATCCCACGAGAGTTGGGAATCTATGATCAGACCCAGATATTTTGTGCTCATTTTCTTTTCGAGGGAGTTGTCTCCAATTTTGATATCGAGGCTGAAATTTTTTTTGTTACCGAAAAGTATATAGTGGGTTTTTTTTACGTTAAGGGTTAGTTTGTTTATTCTCAACCAACTTGTGAGATGGGAAATATCAGCATTCATTTCCGTTTCAAGCTCCGCTAGGTTCGGTTTAGTATAAAAAATTACCGTATCATCCGCATAAAGTTGTATAGTTCCTTTAATACCCCACTTTGTTATGTCATTTACGTAGATTAGAAAGAGCAACGGTCCAAGAATTGATCCCTGTGGTACTCCACATGATATTTTACCTAATTCACTATATATAGACTGTATTACAATGTAATATTCATTAGCATTATCACGACCACCATAACCATACTGGGCTCATGTCCGTATCACGATAGAGGCATGTAGACTGTATTACAGTGTAATATTCATTCGCATTATCACGACCACCATACAGCACTCAAAATCTTTGAAACTAGATGAAAGAGTCGGAGACGTCGCTGAAATACATAATTCGTACATAAATTATTTTCAATTTGGTTCCTCATTGTTAAGGATCGTGACTCCTACTCCAATCTTCATGATGGGCAAGGTTTCTCTACTCCTCGCAGTTCTGCGCTGCTTGGACAGCTAAGGATACCGACGTACCGGATGATACTTGATCACTCCAGTGCATTGGTGACCTTCCTCTGCTTTGTCTGCCTTCCACTTTGCCAGTAATTATGAGTTTCTCACTGATCGAGTGTTGTCATATTAAAAATTAATCTTTTTGGTTGTTCAGTGCTATATAGGTACTGTCTACAGCTCTAAGAGTTTTCTTGTAAATTTAGGAGATTTATCTTGGAGAAGCCACAGTCCCAGATACTAAAATTGGTAATGCCACAGTCCCGCTGGCTCGGTTCTGGAGGGGTTGGAACTTTTGTGCGGTATTCATAATCAAAAATAATAGGCAATTTCGGTTTCTAGATGTCCGTTACATTAAATTCTGAAAAATCTATCCCAACTATATTATATCGTCTAAAAGAGGAAGCGATTTTCTTTTAGGTGTTTTCTGCGAATGGAAAACTATATTGACGCATACCTCTTCTAAAGGCTTCCTTTTCCGATAAAACGAATGAAGTATTAGATTTCATTTTTCAACATTCCTAATAAATTTAAGGTTTATTATTTGCTGAAGGCGGGTGAATTTTGTAGAGGGGTGGGGAAGTTAACGAAGCGAAGTAATTTAATTATTCACGAAATTTTAATTCTTAAATGGTTTAATTTTTACGAAAGCTAAGTATTTTTTTAGTCAACAACAAGATTTTTTTTTGTATTTATTCTTAATTATTAAGGTTTTACAGCTAACGAGATGAAGACTCTGGCGTTGCCCGGGCTTAAGGCACAATTTTTCGAATCAGATGTAGAAATTATTTTTCTTCTAATTTTGAATTTTCATCTAAAAATATTAAATTTCTGCAAGTTAGGTGGGAAAAAAGTAATGGTGGGTTTTAAAGATATCTCATACATATCCTCTTTCCTCTTATTTAGAAAATAAGGTATGCAAAATCTCATTCGGAAT
Organism: Limnephilus auricula; assembly: GCA_951813805.1. Lineage (NCBI taxonomy): Eukaryota > Metazoa > Arthropoda > Insecta > Trichoptera > Limnephilidae > Limnephilus > Limnephilus auricula. The sequence continues at coordinate 43,271,157 of OX638389.1, read as the reverse complement.
AAAACTGTAAATTTGTGTAATAATCAAATATACTTATAACGGTAGAATGTAGAAAATTATTATTTAAATTTTCACATGTAGCAAAAATTTTGTGGGCATACATAATTATAATAATGACAATAATCATTTTATAATATTTTAAGTTTCAAAATTATCTGTCATATTAAAATTGTACTATCAACGCGTAAAAGCTCTCTTGCTATTAAATACATAAATAAAACAAGCGTAAAAACTACACCAAGTGGTGATTTTTCTTTTTAAATTCTACCACATAATAATCTTAAACCCAAATTGCAGTTTGTTAAATACTACATCAACGATACAACATAACCCCTTTAAACATTTAAAACAAACAAATTAAATAAAGATTAAGTCATCGAAATGAAGTAAATCCAAGTCGAGACCCCTAATGCGCCAACTTATCCGCTGGATGTAACAAGACCCGATCTTTTGTGCACACGTTCTGAGAGTATACCCCGCGTTGGGGCGCCTGCGCTAATTCCTAGGAAGAGCTTTTAATACGTGTGAGCACAATTCATTAATAATCCATTGTTTGCGAGGCGGAGTACACATTCCAAGCTTAAGGCTCCATGCCAAGGAGTTAAGTGCAGGGCCTTCAACGATAATCATTTCATTTCCCCGGTTGCCGATTTTCATGAACCAACCACTTCATTCAAATAATGCGAATTTTATTTGAATGTTAATTTTGAAATTTTTTAAGATTTTTAAATTTTCAATTTTTTTCAAATTTTTTTTTGACATTAGGTCCACACAGGAGGCCCTGTCATCTTGAAGGAAAATTGGTTCCGGGAAGGAAGAAGGTATGAGTGGTGGGTAAGAATCTTGGGTCAATGTGTCTAGGAGTGACGAACGTATGAATCCATATATTATGGGTCGAAAGAGTCCGGCTAAAAAGGTCAAAAGGTCTTTCTCAACAAGCCTCTTCTGAGCAACGCAGTAAGCAAGACCTAGAAATAACTCGCCCCATAATCCCGGACATCCTTGCTAAGTCATCACAAACGTAGCATACCCCTTGGGGCGATCTACGGCAGGGTTGTTGGTTCTCCAATAAATAGTTGCTGGGGCGACTGTACCCATACCCGCCTCCCAAATTTATATTTGTGGTGTTAGATTATTAATTTTTTCATTGATTACCAATTCTGGACAAATCATTTCCAATTTTCAAAATGGCAAATATAATTTTTTTTGTTAAGAATATTATACTATAGTTACATACTTTATCGCTTGTCTGAAATCTTCAAACAAACACATCCAATTATGAAAATGATGACAAAAATACAATGCTTATACCATTTCTAGAATTCATTCAACGATATTCACAAACGTCAGACACCCAACCGAAATCTGCATTTTAAAACAAATATCTATATCTATTTTAAACTTTCAAAACATAAAATATTTCTCAATCGTCGTGCAAAATAATACGCGTTTTCGCGCTTAAATTTCATCCAGGTACAAATTAAGTGGCTTTCAACACAAATTTTTAAGATTTTGGGGGTTTTGAAAATGAACCAAATAGATATGTTTTTGTTATTTATTTTTGGGATTTTATGCTCCTTCTTTAGCCAACGTTTCGGACAACGTTACAGTGTCCATCATCAGGACAGTGTGACATGTGTAATGATGGACACTGTGACGTTGTCCTAAACGTTGGCTAAAGACGGAGATTGCGTAACACGACATAAAACCCCAAAAATAAATAACAAAAATACTTTTGGCCGTGAAAATCTAAAATCATATCCACACAGATTTGATTCATGATTTTCAAGTCCAAAAATATTTTTGTTATTTATTTTTGAGGTGTTATGCCGTGTTGTGCTACATCCTTATATAGCCAACGTTGGCTAAAGAAGAAGTTAACACAACACTGCATAACACCCCAAAAATAAATAACAAAAATAAACAAAACAGATGATAGGTAAGTAATTTATTTATAAATTATTAAATAAATAAAAAACATAGATTATTTTATATAAGAAGCATAAAATTTGTGTATTAAAATCTATATTTTTTTTTGCCCAGTCGAGTGATTACGCAAAATAAATAAATAAATGAAATAAATTAATTTTGTTAATTTTTCACCAACATTAAAAAAAAACCTTCCCCCACATTTGTGTACGTAAACATATAAACAAATTATAGTGCTAGACAGCCAATGAATTCACCTATATTTAAATAATCATCCCAAATTTGTAGGATTTCCAAAAAAAATATTAAAAAATCATGAACATTCCAAAAGGATACATTTTCTGGATTTTCTAGTTAAAATCTGCCGTGCAAACTTTGATAATTTTGCGTTCATATTGAATATTTTCTACGGGGTTTCTTGTAAATAGTCTAATTAATAATCCCACATAGAAATATCTATAAAAAAACTGAATTTTGATAAGTTTTCAAGAGTTAAAATGATTCCCAAGAAAAAAATTTCGTAAGAAATTTTGTTCGTGAAAGCACAAATTTTATTGTAATAAAATATGATTTTTAATGCACTTACAAAAAATAAAATGCATTATACCACATAGATGCATTCATCATCTTTATTCAACAATAATAATTAACTAAATTGATGCTTTATTTATTGAAAAATATTCATTTGCAAAGATCGCCATTCCGAACAATCATTTGCGTCGTAATAAACTAAAATCTACTGTTTTAGAGAGATTTCCCTTCATTTTCAATTATTTCGACATGTAATCCGGTTACAAACATTGATAATTCAATCATTTTTACACTGGTGTACAAATATATTAGAAAAAGCGCCAAAAAAACGTAATTTTGACATTTTAAAAGTACAGGATTTTGACAGTTTGAAAAAAATCTTTCCTATCAACTGAATTAAAATGAAGGAAAAAAACAGTGACATCTTTTGATAATTAATTGAAGTAGACTTTCAATTCTCAAACAACGTTTTCTGCGAGACGCGGGAAAATTTGAAAAAATTCAAAAAATGTTTTACGAATGGTAGGATATTGTAGTCCATTTTTGGACCTAAATCAATCCAGTGGTTAGAGCTATTTTGTCTGTTTTTAAAAAAAAATACTATTTCTAAATATGGAATGTACTACAACAAGACGCTTGTATAAATCTTGTAATAAACTATGATTTTTTATTTTAGCTAGTATCTTACAATTTACAATTTTGGGTTTGATATCTATAAAGTAGGTTCCTTGGATATTCATTTTTACGAAATAGTAGACATCGCCCATTAACGTTATTTGTTTGAGTGCCAAATGAAAAACGACAAAATATTTGAAAAGCTATCGCCCGCAGACGAAATTATTTCCAGGCTACCAACCATGTAATGCTCAAGTTCTTAATAGAGTTTGTGGTAGCAGAGTCAGGGAGAAAATTAAGGGTTGATGCGAATGCGTGCAGAGAACTTGCCACCGATCCTAATGCACTCGGGCGTGTAAGCCCCCGGCTTAGCGAAATGTTGACTAAGTTATCGGGAAATTTTCTTAAACGGTTCGGTCTCGGCTGGCTTACCTACTGGTTACTCGGCACCACTTTGTAAATGAATTATGATTATATTCAGAGAACAATGTAAGTTTAAAGCAAATGTTATTTAAAAAATATATATTTAAACTTTTTTCCATTTATTTATTTCTGTAACGTAACCGGTTTCAGCCTATTAAGGCCATCTTCAGATTGAACAAATTATTCTTTAAACTATGGTTTATATACGAGGTTTGTTAAAAAAATAAGTTGAATTTTTGAGGCTTATTAAAAAAATAAGGTGACTTTTCATATTTCTCGGGCAACGTACACTCGATTTAAAATAAAAGTTATTTTGATACTCATGTTGACATGATCAGCCATTTTTAATTTTTATTTTGGTTTTGACAGATATAAAGGTGTGATGTGTTTTGGTGTGCTTGGCGATTGTTTTCTATCGAAAAAAAAGTTCAAAGAATATCTATTACATTTTGTGTAAAAAATAATATAAAGTGCTCCAATGTCTTTAAAATATTGACTGTGGCATTGGGCGAGTCCACTTTGAGCAAAAAAGTGTTTATAAGTGCTTCAAGATCTTCACAGAAAGCCGAGAACATTTTTTGACAATCCATTATCATTATCTACGTTTTATTGACTGTGTTGTTTTGCACTCTCTTTCAGACAAAATTTTGGAATGTTTAATGAAATGGAGAGGGGAAAGGCAGGGGAAGTATCCGGCTAACTAAAACGGCTAATTCCATTTCAAGAAACTTTTGATTCTTAATTGTAGTCTTATCTAAAATTAATACATTGAACAAAAAATAATCAAATGAAATTAACTAGCGCACTTCGGGACCTCCAGATTCGTAGCAAAGATCGTCACCACTCAAGCACAGAGCCTAGGAAAGTATGCAGATATCTTGTTATTCAGGTCTGGTCACTAATTCAAAATTGGAAGTGGCTGTGTGAAGAATTCGGGCAAGCTACTACACTACTAATAATAATTAATGTTTTTTTAACACATTTTCAAAATTGGAAGAGATTTGACAGTATTTTAGACTATCTCGTGATTTTTCACTGGATCGATTTTTTGTATTATTGTATAAAAAAATGGCATACAATGGAAATATATATCTTTCCCCTTAAGCTACTGAAAGTAGCTTCTCAGCAGGAGATTAGTTCCACAGAAAATAATATTAAAAATAATAAATGAAATAATCATAATCGCATTACTTAATAATACTACGTAATACACACATATCTGCAAACATAGTGTTATACTTTAAAGTTGAAAATAATATAGTCACAGTGTTGTTATGGGGAAAAACAGTGTAAAATAGAAATGTAAAGGAAAATAATTATTAATTAGCAGAAGACAGTATTTAACTGTGTATACACGCAGATATCATACAATCAGGGAGACCTTTGTTTTTATTTAGAGAATAACATAAGAGTGATCAAAACATCATCTTAATACAAAAGGTTCGTCCTCAATAGCTATGATTTTAACATCAGTGAGAATTTTTATTATAGAATAACTTTCTTTAATAATTTTTAATTGATAAACTAATATTTTAGGCGAGATTTTACGCATAGCACAAAGGGTAACAATTATTATAGGCAATAATTATTAGCCTGAAACACTCATCCACATTGAAACAATCTTCCGAGAAAATATACATACCGCCGACGGGACTCGAACCTACGAGCTACGGCGGGTTACCCATAGGTTACCCGCCGTAGCTCAGCGGATTAATAGCATCTGACCGGACATCAGAAGGGCGCGGGGTCGAGTCCTGTCGGCGGCATGTATCTTTTCTCGGGAGGTTTTTTCAATATGGATGAGTGTTTCAGGCTAATAATTATTCCTTATAATAATTGTTAAACTTTCTTTAAATTCATATGGCAATTTGTTAATTTTTTTTGTTATAATACCATTCAAGGGTTCTTTGACCATATTTGTTTAGAAACACGGGTACATTCATTGGTGATATGTATATTATATTATAAAGAAGAGTGAACCTTGATTGTGGGTTTGTTTTTTATAAAAATCTACAGTTTTATTCTGACATTGATATATGTAATTTTGCATACTTGACCTTCAAAATAAGAAGAAATTCACTGTCCAGGTACATTACATTTGACCGGTCAGTGGTTCAGTGGGCATCGCGTTTGGGTCCCACCCAGGCGTTCCGTGTTCGATTCCTCGGCTGGCTAAGTCCTCCACCACAACACAAGCAACATCTTCCGCTTAGTGTGGTGGTAGTAGGAGATTTTCAAATGTTGTTGGGTTTTTCGTAACCCGGGAATGTTTGTCTTTCTTTTAAAAAAAAAAAAAAAAAAAATTACATTTCAAAAAACCACGCTCGTCTTCTTTTCCAACACCTGCACAGGCAGAATAAAGCCAGTGCTACGCTCGGTGCTTCAGCTGGTACAAAAATATATCGAAAAATTACAAAAATAAGAGTGAAAAAAGGCAGTTTTCCATTGAATTGAAAGTTTATTTCAGTGGATTATTTGAAATCTTTCGGAAATATGTATTGAATCTCTGTTCCAGGAGCTCCGTGGGAAAGCCTATATTGTTTTTCTCAGCAGCAATCCCATCTGGTGCACAATGCAATCTACCAGTGGCTGAGAGCGAGGGACTTTTCCAATCTGGAGAAATGGCTTTGCAGGAAAAATTTGAGTAGAAAACTTAGATGAAAACACGCCAGAGAAGAGGCCATTCATTACGATTTACAAAAAGAGTGCACGCAATGTAGGTATGTTCATGTTCGTCTGCGATTGACTAATTTAACTGCTGGCTCTCCTTACATTTTAATTGGTTTTTATGAAAATATATAGTTTTTCCTTTTTTTATTATTATTATTATTTATTGATGCAATTTATTTTTACATTTTATAATAAAATTCAATAATGTTGGCCTCACTAGGTGGTTTACCCGTGCTGAGGCCTCCATTTTATCTACAAATAAATTTTTACACAGTACATTTAAAAATATATGAAAAACATAAGATTAAGATAAATTAAATTTAAAAACAGAGATTTGAAATTAAAGTAAAATTAAAAATAAATAATAGATGTTATATAAGGTTTAAATAGCTATATTCATATTATGTGTTATGTGTTTGTGAGTGATTGTGTTTTATATTGGTTTTGTGTGTTACTTTATGTTTTATTATTTTATGCTATGAGATTTTGGTAATATTGTCTTTTTTGTTCTTTAATCCATTTTGTAATTTTGTGTCGGAATTTATTTTTGTTTTCCTCAATTCTATTTTCGAGTGTTAGACTGTTGAATGCTTTTATAGCGTGATATTGGTAGTGTCTTTGTCCAAAGCTTGTATTTACCGTCGGAGTTTTTATGTTTTCTTTGTACGCTTGTCTAACTGGTCTGTTAGTGATATTTTGTGTTTGTTGAAATTTGTTTTTTTGGTCAAAAATGTAGTTAAGTGGTGTTTTAACGTATAATTGGCGTATGTCTAGTACGTCACAACAATTGAATATTTGGTCTGTATCAGTAAGTCTATGTTTTTTAAGTATTACCTTTAAGGTCGCTTTAAAAGTATGACATGAATTAATTTATCTATGTATCTATCTATCTATTTATGTAAAGGAGAATCTCTGTGATCTGTGGTGGGCGACATGGATTTGATTTTGAGTGCAAATCTACAGTTTTATTCAGAGATTTTATGACGTTCTAAACATGAGGAAAATTATTGCTTTAAAAAACTTTCGGTTAAGCCCAGGCTATGCCAGGTACTTTCGCTAATCTTAATATATAAAACAAAGTCGGGTTAGTTACACCATTTATAACTCAAGAACGGCTGAACTGACTTTTATGATCTTTGATTTGTTGGATTTGTATCCGTCCCGATTAACAGAATAACTATTAAAACATCGGAAAAAATCACGGCTTTTCAAATAATGTGCGTTGGTCGACATAATTTGAATCAATTCGAACTGTCAATGGTGTAGTGTGCCGAACATTTCGTGCTTAGTCAACAGCTCAATTTCATTTTTTGAACTTAGAGTAGGTACCTATTTATTTTAACTTAATATAAACTTAATTTATTTCAGCTAATAAATTAAACACAACATTTATTGATTCTGAGGCGGTACGAAGTTTGCCGGGTCAGCTAGTACGAAATAAAACTTGATTTCTAGAAGACAACTCGAATAGTATTAGCTTGCTATAAGTGGAGAAAAAATACCATTTGATAAACCAGACGAGGTTTGGTGGAAGATGTAAAGAGGAATATGGCTTTGAATTATATGTAATAATGGGTCTTGAAGAGACCCGCGTTATAGGAGGGAGGAAACACAGCTGGAGGAAAAACGGCTCCAGAGTTTCTTGACAGCAGAGCTGTTGAAATCAAGAACGAGTCGTTTAGCATCTCACGTGGCAAATATCAACGGTTTATAATTATATTTATATTTTAAAATATCATTGGTCGCGCGTTTGGTGTGTCTCCCGACTATGTTACCGACAGAAACAATGACGCTAGTTCCTCGGAGCATCCTCCATTATAATATCGGTTTAACAAGGACCTACTTGTAGCCCTACTTGTACCTACTTGTACCTACTAACACACCTACTTGTGCCCTAAAGAATGCAATCCGTTTGTCAAGATAGGGGAATCTATCGAACGGACCGCCCGTTTCTGCACATAGTCAAGAGTTTTGTCAGGTATTAGGTATCAGGGGCTTCAGATAGGAATTGGCTGCCAAATTCAATTTTCCGAAGTAAGTCGGCACCACAAGAAGAATATTTTTAGATGTAACGATCTATCTTTTTTCTAAATGCCAAGGTCTCGTATCTAAGGCTCTAAAGAATCTAAGACCAAATTGTTTCGCAGAAATTTAAATGTAACATTGTCGTCAAATGGCCATATCGTTTTTTTTCACTGACGACTTTAAACTTTCTATAAATTTGCAGTATGCAGAGCTTAACTACATGATTTTAATACTCAGAGCTTAACAACGTGATAGTTGTCCTTTTCTGCTGATCACAATTCTTTCAAAAGTTGCATCGAACTTAATGCAAAAAATTAAAATAGCCTGAACGGTCATTTGATCACTTTTTTACATGTAAATTTGTGTGAAACAACAAGGCCTAATTGTTTCAACATTCATTTAATATCTAATTACTTCCAAACACCGTAAATGATAGTAACAAATGAATCATATTGTTAAGTGTCCGATGACACCGTGTGGACTGTAAAACTAAATTATGTGGCGAAATTACGAGTGTATAAGATTGTGTTTTTAAATCGACAAGGGAGGAAGGAAACGATAGGAATGGCCCTTACCTTGATGATGAGGTGACAGCTCCCAGTTCTTCTTTACGATCACTTTCCAATGATGATGACCCGATGGTCTTCACAACAATTATAATATATTTATATTATTGTTATTTGCGAGATTTGCAAAATGCTTGTACAAGCTTGGTCGAGTTTTTCAAGATCAACTGAATGTTTTTATTCAAAAAAAAAGGAAGTGCAAAAGTGTTCTTTTTTCAAGTGTTTTAAATCATCTTCTTTGCTTCTTGGGTAAGGGCCTTGATGTGAAAGGAAGGGAATCACAAGGAAGGAATATTTGGTAAGGAACATGGGTATAATGGATTAATGTCCTAAAGTTATTTCAACACTAAACATTCCGCCGGCCTTGAGAAAATGTGATAATTTTCTCAATAATTGTGCATCAACGACACGAAAGAAAAAGAAAGCAAAAAAGAAAACGACAACAAACCAAATTAAATGATTGAATTAATAACGAAATTAAAATTATAAACTAAGCAAAACAGATATTTAATCGATAGGTAGTCGATACAGTTTTACCACGGGACGTTTAAAAACACCCTGGGGAGTACATACCGAAACGACACGGATAATTCCATCAGCGCCGGGAAATAGTTCAACGACTCGTCCGACAGGCCATCGCATGGGGGCTGATTGCGAATCATCAATCATAACTAGGTCGTCAACTTTCAAATTAGGGTTTGTCGTAGCCCACTTGTTTCGTTGTTGAAGAGTGTGTAGATATTCTTTCCGCCAACGATTCCAAAAATGTTGAGACATTTGTTTCAATAGTTGCCAACGCGATAAACGATTCATTGGTACATCCACAAAATCTTCTTCAAGAACAGAAACGAGAGGAGCCCCAATCAAAAAATGGGCAGGAGTTAACGGGTCCATTTCAGATGGATCCGGCGATAGCGCTCCAATGGGTCGCGAATTTAAAATTGCTTCGACGCGAGTCAGAACTGTGGTTAGTTCTTCAAAGGTGAGGATTTGATCTCCCACAACCCTTTTCAAATGGTGTTTGGTTGACTTAATTCCAGCCTCCGACAATCCGTTGAAATGAGGTGCGGAGGGAGGATTAAAGTGCCAGGTAATTGAACGAGCGACAGTTGCCTCCACAAGTTTGTCGTTGTTTTCGGGTGCATTTATGAATTTAGGGTTATTTTTAAAACAAACAATGCATTTGCTCAGACGATGTCGAATAATAGGATGGCGAGCATTTTCCGAAATTTGTGCATAACGAATACGTCCACTGACTCTCAATATTCCATTTTCGTCGATAAATGGAGCGAGTTTTTGAAGTTGTGTCGAACAGACATGATGCGACTGTATACTGTCTATATCTTGTTGAAAATAAATAGTTTGAACAAGCTTAATGCAACATGTCAAAGATAAATTATTTTCTTTTAAAGAGAGTGGGGAAAATACGTTGAAAGTGCCAATTGATTTCGAACGTAATTTATTAATAAATCGACGACACCAAGATATAACACGTAATAATTTCGATAATGAAGAAAATTTCAGTAGAAACTCTTGGTCACAAGTTGACACATTCGTTACGAATGAGATCAAGTTTTTCGATTTGTATTCTGGTAGTTGTTCTGCGGGAATAGTTTGAGGTTTAACTAGTAACCATTCTTCCAAAGGTGATGATAGAAAGTTAGGTCCGTACCACCATAACGATGCGTCAGCGATTTCATTTGGAAAAACTCCTCGTGATCCCAAGTCCGCGGGATTATCTTGCGAGGAAATATGATACCGCTGTTCATACGGTATAAGTTCAATTATAGCTTTAACACGATTTGCTATAAAAGTTTGCAAAAGAAACGAAGGTGTCTTCAACCATGTCAATACAATGGTCGAATCCATGAAAGCGATGATTCTTTCTATTTGAAGTCTATCTTTGTATACTTCTTTACAATAAGTCAACAAATTTGCCAATAAAACTGCTCCAAGCAACTCCAATCGTGGGATAGATGTCACTTTGATGGGTGCAACCCTTGACTTAGCCAACAAAATATGGCTCGATATTTCTTTGTTGTTAGTTACAACTAAATATACAATTCCACAATATCCTCTTTCAGAGGCATCTGAAAATCCAACAAGTATACAACGACTTTGTAGACATGTTGTAACATAGCGATCAATTCTTAGATTGGCGAGGGATGGAAGTTCTGTTATGTAAAATGTTAAAGGATGACTAGGCGATTCTCGCCACAAAATACGTTGGAAACGGCGAGAGTTCTTATCCATGAGTATTTGTCGATACATTTGACGTATGTCAGCGGTAAAAACGATTTTGTGTATTCGAAAATTACACATCAATTCGACGATGTCCTTTTGTAATTTGGGACCGACCAAAAGTATGTCGTTCAATGACATACCCGATGACGTTTTAGTACTTGCATCAAACACAACCCTTAAGCGAGTGGTAGAACTCGTCTCCTTTATTATTCCATGATGAGGTATGAAGTAATTACCAACAATTGGCGATTGAGATGGTATTTCCATCATGTGTCCTAACGATAAATATTCTCTCATGAACGAAATATATTGGGATTTAAAATCAGGATTTCGATCCAGTCTCCTTTCTAAATCCGTGAGACGTGACAATGCTGTGTCATATGATTTTCCCAATTTCTCCGGGGTTCTCTTAAATGGTAAAGATACAACGTACCTCCCATCTTTGTTACGGTAGGTATTTTCAACATATAATTGTTCACAACGAAGTTCATCAGGCGATTGAATTTTCTTCAAAAGAGGAACATTTTCGATTTCCCAGAAACATTTAAGTTTTTCATCTATTGATTCCTCCATTGAAGTGAAAAATGAGTTAATAGAATGATTTGATGGTTTGACACTTCCCATCAAAACCCAACCTAATTTGGTTTCAATGGCTACAGGTTCATTTTGATTGCCAATTAATTTACCTGAGCACAATAACGACGCAAAGATATCACTTCCGAATAGGATATCAATTTCTGAAGGTATGTAGAATGTAGGGTCTCCCAATTGGAGTCCTGCGATGTGTGACCACTCATGCTCGACGATACGAGATGACGGCATATTTGAACAAATGTTATTCAAAATAAGAAAATCTGTCGTAATACCAGATTCCTTCGAGGCGACGGGACGACATTGTGTTTTTATTAATCCGTTGGAATTAATTGTAGGAATGTTGCCAATACCTAGCACTGCAAGTGACTGCTTCTTTTGACGAGGCAAACCTAAGCGTTTGACGCAATTCTCCGAAATGAAATTAGCCTGGCTGGCGCTATCGAGCAAAACTCTAGCCTTTTTGAAAACGCAATTTTTGTCCAATATTTCAACATAGGCTGTAGATAACAACACCGATGTGTTAGTTTTATTGTAAACCGTTGTCAAAGCAATTGGTTCCGACGAATTTTCTTGAGGTTCTGGATTTTCCAACATTTTCTTTGGAAAATGCAACAGGGTATGATGTCTTGCTTGACAATGCTTGCAAGAAAAGCGAGATTGACAATTTTTCGCATTATGTCTCCCTTGGACCAAACAATTAAGGCATAGATTATGTTCTTTTACGAATGAGTATCTATCCTTTGCAGAAAGGTTTAAAAATTTGTCACATTTATGAAGAGCATGTGGCGATTTGCAAGCAAGACACTTGATTTCAATATTCGATACAAACGAATTAACATTACTATTATTGCTCGAACGACTTTTAAAATTATAGGCCTTCGATGGAACTTTATTAACATTTTCCTTTTGTGTCATATGTTCCGGAATAATACCTGACGCCATTTCCTTAGCTAAGCATTGTCCCTCCAAAAACTGCAATAGTAGATCGAATGAAGGAATTTTTTCCGACTTGTGTTGTAACTCAAAATCAATACGCAATTCTTTTGGTAATTTGCGTAGAACAATATGTAACAATATGAAACTCCATTCACGTACCGGAAAATTTAAAACTTCCAAAGCGGCAATGTTTTCTTTCAGCATTGAAATAAATTGCCTCAAATTGTCATGAGCCTTTACGGGCTGGGATGACAAAATTACCTCCACGTGTATATCAGCCATTAGGCGTACATTATCATACCTCGTCTTTAGAATATGATAAGCAATAAAGTAATTTCCTTCCGAAATCGGCAAATGCTTCACGCAAATTAGTGCCTCACCAGTGAGACTACTTAATAAATATTGCATTTTTTGAACGGAATTTAATGAATTATTTGAATGAATTAACGAGTCAAAAGTGTTAATAAAATTCATCCATTCTGTTGAAATTCCAGAAAAGACTATCAAATTCAACTTAGGTAACGAAACATTAGTCAAATTATAGTTCATTGTTTTATTGTCGATTGCAACTGTTGATTTTTCAGGAAACAGTTGGTTAAAATATGATTGTATTTCGTAATACATATTTTGTATCTCCGAATATTTCGATTGTAATACCGTTACATCAGCTTCATCCTTTTTTGTAGCTTCCAGAGATATATGAGCCTGAATAAAGTTTTCTCGTACAATTACGAGATCTGTGTAACGTATTTTGAAAGCATCTTTGTCAGATAAATTCATTGTTTGAATTGCTTTCAAAGCCGACGCACGAATACTCTCCATATCCAGCACTGACAATCTATATTTAATTGAATTGGATGCCATTTTTGAATATTTAAAACCAAAAAATATTCAAACCAAATAAAAAAAACAATAACAAAACTTCGTAAAAAACTGTCACTCTTTACAGTTTACCTTGACAACGAAATCATAAACAAACTTCACTGCGTATCTATGGAAGCAGAGCTCTACTTTACCATTAACAGGGCTCTACCTTACCGACGATTGGTTTATTTATGGTTACCATTAACAGGGCTCTACGTTACCGACGATTGGTTTATTTATAATTAACAGGGCTCTACTTTACCGACGATTGGTTTATTTATAATTAACAGGGCTCTACGTTACCGACGCGACTTCAAACTGATGCCTACTTATCGAATGCTACCGAAATTACAAACAAATCATTTCAATATGATTACCTAATTAATTATTAATCTTTATGCGTAATAATGAATTATTGTTGAAATAGCTTTACGACAGGAATGGAATTAAAGGGATGCGAGTTTAAAAACACAATCATTTGAATTGAAACGATATTCAATTTGGCGAATTTTTTGCTAAAAAACAACAATATGTAATTTTAGCGGGAATGTGATTTATATCCGGCTACAAGGATCAAAATGTTAAGTGTCCGATGACACCGTGTGGACTGTAAAACTAAATTATGTGAAGCGAGTTGCGAGTGTATAAGATTGTGTTTTTAAATCGACAAGGGAGGAAGGAAACGATAGGAATGGCCCTTACCTTGATGATGAGGTGACAGCTCCCAGTTCTTCTTTACGATCACTTTCCAATGATGATGACCCGATGGTCTTCACAACAATTATAATATATTTATATTATTGTTATTTGCGAGATTTGCAAAATGCTTGTACAAGCTTGGTCGAGTTTTTCAAGATCAACTGAATGTTTTTATTCAAAAAAAAAGGAAGTGCAAAAGTGTTCTTTTTTCAAGTGTTTTAAATCATCTTCTTTGCTTCTTGGGTAAGGGCCTTGATGTGAAAGGAAGGGAATCACAAGGAAGGAATATTTGGTAAGGAACATGGGTATAATGGATTAATGTCCTAAAGTTATTTCAACACTAAACACATATAACAATACAATACACCACCCTCTCAAACATCTGTCTTCCAAGCGACGAGATATAATTACGAGATATTTTACAAACTATTGCCACGAGTATCTGCTCTTTATACAACTTCGTTTTCTGAGCTATTGGACCGAGAATTATTTCGATTTGTTTCTTACAAAAGGCGAGGGACAAACGAAGCTCCGACTCCCTGGGATCTTTTCACCAGATATAATTGAGTATCTTTCTTTAGCTACGTCCTCTCATAGCGATGACGTTTTTTCCACCCGGACTGTCGCTGGCATCTGGAAGTACACGGCGGGTATTGATGGATCGTTTTGTTGATTGTGTGAATAGAAAACTGATCGGGCTGTCCCGTTCAGATGTTCCGATTTCCCGAGTGAGGTGAATGCAATAAGGAAGATAATATTATTTTTTTTATAAAGTTGAATAACTAAATACAATGGTTGTTTTTGAAAATGGTTAAATTTTCGTATTTGAAACTGTAATGCATTGCATTTCACGGAAATGTTACGTTTTGGTTTTGAAAGTTATGTACATATGTCTATTTTTTATGTGAAAGCCGAACAAGAATACCAACTGCTTCTCTCTGGAGCCAGTAAGACTATTGCATCTCCAATTGTGGTATATTATGAGGCTGAAAGTACTGGGAAGGGAAGGAGGTGAGGCAGAAAAGGATAAGGGAATTGTCATGCTATTAAGATCTGGTCACTAAACACGGCTAAAGCCATTTCAAGTTACGTTTTAGTTCTGAATGGTGGTCTTCTACCAGGGCGGTGGAGAGAGAATTGCATTCGAATTTGAAGCCGCGACTTTCGGATTGGTAGTCAAAAGCCTTACCCCTCGACTATTTACTTGATTAAATCTTTATAGAATTTTATTATATCCATAACCTAAAGAATATCTGTCTTAAATGTATTGTTTAAAAATCTTACGTGATCCCCTTTGTATTTTTTTAAATCTTTTTTTAAATAAGATACATAACTGAAACAATGAGTATGGTTGCAAATAATTGTTATTTATGCTTTTATTGTTGTTTTAAGCTGTAAATTTTGATTACGGTACGGAGAAAAAGAATGGAAGAAAAATTTGGAGGTGCCGGGGGAGGTGGAACGAATCATGTCTAAAGTCGGTATTTCAGAAGAGTACGTACGAGAGAATGTATATCTTTTATGGCAATATGCCATATCTTTAGATACATCATTTTGGTTTACAGCGCTCAATCAAATCCATTCGTCAAATTACATTCCATGAACTTGCTTTTATTTGGTTATAATACTTAAAAAATAAATCAATAAATTATTTTATTTGTTTATTGTGGTTGCATCCCAAGGAAATGACGAAAGCACAATGATGTGGCTGCAAAAAATAACTCTTCTGTAATGACAGAACATTGAACATTAAAATACAACATTCTGCCAGGACAATGAGGACAACCTTACATATAAGTTATTTAGCCATTACAACGCCGTTGCCGTGGGGGATTCGGTACAGTGCGCGCGCGGTTGAATTAGAGCGTATTGTTCTCACGTATCGGCAGCTATCTGTGCCACGTGCGCTTTGTGTGATGTGTCAAAATGCTGTATCTCCACAGAGCTAGTTTTGACATACATTACATTAAACTTTTTTGGACATTTTGTTATTTTCCACGCAAACTCGTTAAGACTTAAAATTTAGTGTAAAATTTATTTGAGAATTATTTTGAAATGTTAAAAAAATGTTTAAAAAATATCAAAAAAAATATTTAAAAAATTTGTCATGAATTAAAAAATATATGATATTTTAAGTTATTATAAGTCACTCCTTATTGCTAATTCTATTGCTAGGACCCTAAAAAATTATTAAGGTTTCCTTGTCTGAACGCAATCGACAGACGTTTACTCTACAAACTAGATATATATTTTATAATATTATCTTCTAATACTGTTGATAAAAAAGTCTTAAAAATCGGTCCAGTTTTGGGGGAGGAAAATATGGAATACAAAACTTCAATTTTGAAGATTTTATTTCGGTATTATCAGCCTGAGGCGCAGTTTGCTTGTCCGTTTCGCTCAATATTTGGGTCAAGTAAAGGGATTAGGAAACAGCGACAGTTACAGCCAGTTTGGTAAAATAGCGACCGTGTTTCCTCTTAAACAAAAAACAGTCCATTCTTTGTCTTCACCAAACCACCTTTAAAAAAAATTATATCATTTTTAAGATAGAATTTTGGAAAGATACCAAGAGTATAGACTGCTCCGCGCTTTGTCTTACAGCACAGTGAAAAACATCACAGAGAACATTATTTGACAAAAGTTTTCACAATTCATTCGATACGACTGCAAGATAATGCGCGCTTAGTAGAGGAACTGATTGCTAACTCAAAACTAAAATAATAGGCTTCTTGTTTCAGGTCTGGAACGTCTTTAGTAATTTTATTTTACTCTGGTGGTTTTTAAATTGGCCAGGTGCAAGAAAACTACAAGAAACCCGGTGGGACAAACTTAGTAATATTTAGCTTGGGCTGTATTTTCCTCTTCTCATTCTACATTTGAAATTTTATTTATTATTTATTAACGCCCTAGTGAGAGGCGTTTTATTATTTATTTATTTACAGTATTTAGGTATAACATGATAAATACTATAAAAACGTAAGCAATTAGGTAAAAACTTGTAAGCTTTTCAAGGTGATTTCAAAAAAATTCCAGTCCAAAAGAGTCCTAAATTCTCCAGTCTTTCAATATTTAGTATCTTTTTTGCCACTGATCTTCTCATATGTGTAATATCAACAGTAACGGGGCCAGCAAATGTAAAATCATGCAATGTCCAGGGTTTTAAAAATAGTGTCCTCCACGTGCAAAGTCGTATCTTCTCCGAGCACAGACTTTCAAATAAAAGTGTGATAATATCGAGAACTAATATTTTTGTGTTTTATCACAATACAATCATTGTCCCAGTTGCGACCATTATGTTTTATTATTTTTCTGTGTCTTTATTTATTTTTTTTGTTTTTAATTCGTAGAGCTCCATTTATTATTATTATTTTTTAATTTATTTAAATTAAGTTTAATAATGTTTATTATTAAGTTGTGCAAACGTTTTAGTTTTTATTATTGTGACAGCTGTTTCGGCTTACAAGGCCATTTTCAAAGTGTCTTGTTTGTTTAAAACAAACAGTTTTTGCTTGTAGTTGAAAATGGCCCTGTAAGCCGAAACAGCTGTCACAATAATAAAAACTAAAACACTTGCGGAACTTAATAATAAACATTATAAAAATGAAATTAAAAAAATATATATTCTGTGTCTTGTCCATTTTCATGTTTTAATTTAGATTATTATTGTTATTTTATTCTTCAATGATATATTACATTGATGGGAATAACCTTCAAAAGTTAAAAAGAGAGTTTTTCTTATAAAAAAAATAAACTGATTATTTTGCCCGTAGTGTTAAATTTTGTTCTTCTGAATATTATAAAAATATGTTATTATATTGTTTTTCTAGAAATATCTAACTATACCTAGTTAGATATTTGTAGAGAATTTCAAATTAAATTAAACCTTTGATATTTGTTTCATCGCCAATGCATTCAGGTATTTTTTTTTAATTCTATCAAAGTAAATACATAAATTTATAATTTTATTCATCATGACTCAGAGATTCAAAAACCCTTTCATCGCATGAAATGAAAGGGGTTTTTTTACCCGAGTGTATTAATAAACAAGGGCTTTAAACATGATTGATCAATTCCGAATTAAGCAGAATGTTTGAACGGTGTTTAAAAAATTTAAAAGAGTTTTTAACGTGTTCAATTTATGATTCATGGCATAAAAAGAAAAACGAAAAATTTAATTATAAAAAAATAACTTAATATTTCTTTACAAACTCATCCGTGACAAGAAAGGTAATGTAATGGTTGTTAAAGATGTGTAGATACCATGAATGTATAAAAAAAGATTTATTTCATAATAAAATGAAATGTAAATGACCGGTTAGTGTCTGAGTTGAAAATGCGTCTGGTTCCTACTAGCCAGGCGTCATGCGTTTAAAACCCTCCCTTGCCTGCAATGTGTATCTACTACACATTGCTTCTTGCACCTTTAATATCTCCGTGAATATGGAAAATTCTGGGTTCAGATTTTAGGTAATCCTCCGTTATACATTTAACCATTAAATAAAAAAATTTAAAAAATAATAATCCGTACCTTTCGGGCACATCAGAGGTATTTTGTGAGAATCGAAAATAAATTCACCAATACAATCAAACGTCTGGCAATACGATCAGAGCTGCGGGTAATACGTACAAATGTGTGAAGCCAGCGGCTAGTGCGACGCTATGCGCGTCACACTCTCACCTACTTCGATATAAGTGAGCGCGTGAAAGAGAATCGTGTGGTTACTGGTTAGTCGTCAATCGTATTTGTTCCTTCGGTTTACCCCGCGGACGACACGATGCGGGCCGCCAGTCGCCGCTTGGCATTCATTCGGGGTGGTCTCTTCGCATGTTGTATGAGCATCGTTTCTTTGAGCTACCGATGTTTTTTTCATGTTTTCAGCAATTAAATATCAATTATTATCATTTTTTACTGTTACTATAATGAAATATAGCGATTTGCTATAAATATTCCTTTTTTTCGGCTTTTAAATCGACCATTTCTGCTTGTGTAGTGATTACACAGCACCGGAGCGCGCGGATTTTTTCAGCTCAGTAAGGGAAAGGTTAAAACGATTCCATGTCAGTTGATCTTCCGTTAGTTGCGTCCCCGGCATACTCTTATACAGTGTGCAGTCGGTTTACGAAAAATAAGGTTTACCTACTTCAACAAAATATAACTATGTGTCCTAAAGAGGTATGCAGAGAGAATGTACCGCCGAATAACAAAAGTATGCATTTTAGACATATTTTCATTGAAATGCATCAAGAATAAAACTACTTTCCTATTTAATGTATATACAATCTGTAAATAAATTTTTACATCGTCGGTTAGGTTTAATTTCCATACCAACTTATAATTAAAGGTATTTTGAAGAAGATTTTAGGTTTGAAGTTGGTAAATAATGCAGAAAAACTTCTAGTTTTATAAAGTATTATAATTTCGGGGGTTCAACTGTTGGTGGGTCTACTGTCGGGGGATCAACTTTAGGGGGATCAAATATAGGGGGATCAACTGTAGGGGAATCAAATGTAGGGGGATCAACTGTCGGGGATCAATTGTCGGGTGATCGCATTCATTTGAGTGTATACACAACTCTTCACAGTCCTGTAAATGTGGAACCATTGAACTAGTACAAAAGTATGTATATCTAGGGATAACTGTAGACGCACATATGAAATGGGATTCTCACATAAGCAACATCTGCAAACGCCTACGAGCTATTGCGGGGCGAATTTACAAAATTAAATATTTTATGCCTATAAGTACGTTAAAAATAATCTACTTATCACTAGCGGAATCTACAATCAGATACGGAATAACATCTTGGGGAAACTCATGCAAGACAAATATAGGTTACATTCAATCAATTCAAAACTCCATGACCAAGCTTTTGGTAAGCAAAAATATTTATGCACTAAGAAGAGATACAAAATTACTGTATGAGTCAGTTAATATATTACCCGTTCGAGGAATATTATGGTTTAAAATTGTATGCCAAAACCTAACGTCTGATTCAATACACAAAGAAAAAGTAGATCATACACATGGCACAAGATTTAGTAAAAATGAGGGTATGTCCATTCCGAAAATTACAAATAAATACGGACAACGGACTTTTTCTTATCTTGTGCCTACCATATTTAATAAGATTCCAATGCACATAAAAGATCAATCAAATTGCACCACCAAACTAAAAACCAAAATTAAAAAATGGTTAATAGATCAAGATTTTTTATATTGATAGTTTTTTGTAATCTTATCTTATGTATAAATATAAATATGAGTAATCTGCCTGTGTTAAAACTGTCTCTCTGAATATTTTATGCCGTTATTTTGTAGTTACTTAAAAGTTATTCCTCTTTATGTTTTTCCATGTGCCTTTGTATTGTTATTATATCATAAGTTATTCTTCTGTACTTATTTTGCAAATTATGGTTTCTTGTAATATGTGTACTTAATCATTATATTATAATTATTGTTAAATTGACCTGCTGACAAACTGCTTTGGCAGTTTAGCGGGTGTTCAAATGAAGAATAAAAAAAAATAAATAAAAAAAAAAATAAAAAAAATAATCAACTGTTGTTCGATCTACTGTCGGGGGTCAACTTTAGGGGGATCAAATGTAGGGGGGTCAACTGTAGGGGGTCAACTGTAGGGGGGTCAACTGTCAGGGATCAATTATCGGGGATTAACTGTAGGGGGATCAACTGTAGGGGATCAACTGTAGGGGGGGTCAACTGTCGGGAGAACAACTGTCAGGTCACCTTTCAATAAATTCCTCTTCTAGTTATTTCTCATTGCAAAAGCATGTTAGCAGGAGTTTTTTTTTACATTGTCAGGTTATTGTAACCCGTAATTTTTTTCTTACTAAAAATCAAATAAATTTAGAATCAAGAATGACTCAAATTTTCAACTTATTGATAAAACTAACGAGACATTAAATGTACCGAACACAAGCAAAAGTTTTCTTTCGTATATTTGGTTTCATTGAAAAACTAATATTTATTATTACAGCTTGGATTAATCTCAGAGGTTGATTGAACTCACCGACCCAACGTAAATACACAAACTTTTAATTACCCGTAATTATTTAATTACTGTAAATAAAATGCCCGGAAGCATAAAAACAAGAAGATGAGCAACCATAGAACATCGGAAAATTGTTTCACATTAAAAAAACATAATATTCTCTACGTAAATGTGTTTATGCAACCCGTATCTCTATTTAAAAAGAAGCAAAATTCGAATATAAACTTAAATCAATTTTTACAAAACGAATATAAATAACAACAAACAGGATCTGTTCGGTTTAAAATATACACACATACTTTATGTTCAACAAACTATGTATTGATGGGAACAAAGCTTCTTATAACATTTAAAATTCGTTGTAGTTTGTGATTAAAAATGTGCGCAAAAACGCGGTAATCTTGTTTGGATTTGAAATGAGAATAGGCTTAGTTCGTACCAGAGGCCCTAGCACGCTTGCTTTATAACGATCGGTAGGAAAACTATCGGTAACTTCTCATCGTTCCCTAGGACAACTGCACATCGCTAACGTACAAACAACAGTTGATGTCGAATATGTTAAGGACACTTAGTCATTGTGAACTGTCACTTATTCGTTGGCGATCGATCGTTATAAAGCGAGCGTTCTGGGGCCTCAGGAAGTCATTTAACCTAACCTCTCCCCAATAATAAATAAGCAAGGTTATGTTCTTGAAAAGTATTTAAAATTTGGAACAAAAGCAAGACAAAAATAATGAAAATTCGAGTGCATTTTTTTTGAAAATAGAAGAAGATTTCTGACTATCTTAGAAACAAGTTGTTGGTGTTTTTCTTTTACACAAATAAAGAGAAGAAATTTAACCATTTCGGATGTACATAACATCATTTTGAACTCATTCGTTTTGCTGTGCCTATAATTACTTCAGATATCGCGGTGGAACTATATAATATATTATATTGCGGTTGTGTTGTGTGCTCCTTCGCAGAAATACAATGGTAATTTATTGGTCATTCTTTTTTCTTTGCATACCTTGTTTTTTCCCACACGTACTATTACCCAATTCCAGCAAACACCATTAATTCCATCTCGTTTCATTGTTTTTGTATTTATAGATATATCGAGATATCGCGGTCGAACTATATAATATATTATATTGCGGTTGTGTTGTGTGCTCCTTCGCAGAGATACAATGGTAAGTTATTGATCATTACCTTTTCCTTGCATACCTTGTTTTTTCCCACACGTAACTATTACCCAATTCCAGCAAACACCATTAATTCCATCTCGTTTTGTTTTTTTTTGTATTTATAATCCATTACAACAAGTTCACCTGAAGCTATAATTCGTAAGCAGTTTGTTATGCTATCAATTGAATAAGAGCACAACATGGTATTATGGTAATCATCCACAACATATTGTCATCCCCAAATACCGGCACATGTGGTGGGTGTAAGAATAAAAAACATAGAATAATGTACTGATATATTTTTAACATATCCTAGAATTCGGCCTTTGAGTTCAAATTCATTCGTTCGCTTAGGTACTAGTTAGAGTACTCACCTAGGTTAGAGCACTCACCTAGTTTGCGAGTTTTATCTGAATTTCAACCTAAATCGGTTCAAAGGTTTAAAACGCTTGTATTTTGGAGCTCAATAAAACTTTGGAGGGTCAACAAAACTTCAAAAACACGCCCAAGACTTCAGAAGTTAGCGTCAGTTAATACAACATAATACGATTTTCTACCTGAATACTCGCAGAATAACACATAGTAAGGAAGTCCGACATCTTCGTCTAGCAACGATAATAAAATTATGTAATTCGTGGAAAGATATTAACTAAAGTTAGTTCACACTCGTTTGTTGAAGATTGGATTTTATTTACATTGTCTAAACGGTTTGAACTTTTTGATTTGAACACCAATCGGTTTGATACGTTTTTAGATTTTCACGGCCAAAAGCATTTTCGTTGTTTGTTTTTGGTGTGTTTTTCGTTACATTTCACCGTGGACGGGCCCCAGGCTAACGTAAATACTGCGCTTTCACAAAATTTCCCTTTCAAAGTAGTTCCCTTTCACTGAAATACCTACCAGCTCGTAGTGGATTGAAGCTGACGACACGGTATTGCTTCCAAGTAAATAAGCACACACTTAACACAACAACTTCACATCGTCGGATCTGCTGGATCTGCCCTGATGATGGACACTGAAACGCAGTCCGAAACGTCGGCTAAAAAAGGAGGTAGCACAACACGGCATAACACCCCAAAAACAAACAACGAAAAAAAAACAATCGGTTTGTTTTTTATTTCATAAAAGCATATCGATTGGACAAGGTTTTTGCAACCTGGTGTGAAAGACAGCTTTTTAATATATTTTTTAAATTTGTAAATTTGAAAATAATTTGCAAAAATGTCAAAAATTAACTTAATACCTTGCGCGCCCATGAATATCATGATCACTAAGAAGTAATTATTCCAAATTCCTTTCAAATGAAAACGCTGTATCATAACGTTACTTGAAATGGCTTTATCTGTGTTTGGTGACCAGATCTGAATAGCCAGGCACTTCCCTACCTTCCTATTCCCCTTGCCCTCCCAACTACCTCCAGCCTCATAACATACCCCAATTTATTTTTATTCTTAGTTTTATTTTTATTTTTATAACGCATGTAAGCTTTTGATGGTAGTGTAACAAATAATAAAATCAAAATAAGAAGTATGTAAATATTTATTATATATATATATATATATATTTACTTTTTGCTTTTTTGCACATATCTTTTTAACACATATCTCTTTTAATGCATATCTATATTAATACATATCTTTTTAATGCATGTCTCTTCTGATTCATATCCTTTTTAAATACATATACTTATTATATTATTTACCCCCCTCGGAACAGACTTTGTCTAGTGAGGCAGGTAAAAGAACAGAAAAATTGTAAATCAACCAATTTATATTAAATAAACGCCCGGGTTGCCGGCACTCAAACTGAACTGAATTGGGGGTGCCATAGTCTCACTGGCTCCAGACGGGAGCAGTTGGGGACTTTTGTGCGGTATTCATATAAAAAAGTCCTAGATGCAGAGCAATGGGAATAAAAATATTGAGAAATTAAAAAAAAATAAGGTTTTTGAGACCAACGAATGGTATAAGTTAAATAATAAAGTCAGCAGATTTTCAATTACTGTGCAAGTTGCTGGTTCACTGATTCAATGAGTTATGACCACAAAATTCACACACATCGAAGAAGCTGGACATTATTAGCAATGGGTTAGAATGACTATTACAGTATTTATAATTAAAAAATTAATCGATTTAAATGTCTTGTTTATAATTAGATCTAAAGTTAGAAGATTTACTTGCCTTGTTTATAATAAGAATATGTAAATGTTTATTAGATTAACATGCCTCGTTCTTGATTAGAATAAATATTAAAAATAATAAATACCTACCTTTTTCTTAGAACCAAACATTTAATAGCTAACATTTTTATATAAGTTTCGCACGAAAGTCCCAACTGCTCCTGTCTAGAGCCAGCAGCGAGCCCATGGCATCCAAAATCTGGGTTTGTTGTAAGGTTAAATAGTAGTGGGGAAAGGAAAGACATGTGGAGGAAGACGGTGGTGGCTATTCAGATCTATTTACCGCGATACTGAAAGTATCTACCTACCACTTTGGAATGTGCCGTTCATGTATAATGATTATAAAATAACAGAAATTAATCCAATGAAAATTACACGCTCACGCTATTATTTCAACCCACGATTTCCGAATTCATAGCCAAGGATCGAACCCATCTATCACGCAGGCCGTTATCGAACTAAAAAAAATATTAATTTTGATAAGTGTAAGATATTTTAGTGAAGGGAGGAGTATCAGTAGATACCTAATTACTTCTGCCCGCAAGTGAATACAATAATGCACGTACAGATGCGAATCTCACATCAAAAGATACTTTTTAACACAATAGCACTCGCTATACAATCCCGTACATACCCGCCAGACGTAAAAAGATGATGTGTTATAAGCGCGGTTCGAGTCTTCGATATTCGGCGCTTTTCTCCGTAACCGCTAGCGGCGCACGGAGAAAAATGTTATTTGAAAAAACGATCATTTTAATAATAAAAACGGTTAAAAACGGGACTGAAGTTCTTACGAACAAATTAACAGTGTTTCAATGTTTATTGGCGGTAAAATACGTACGAAATTACGTATACCAACAAATTATTCTTACATGTTCCCGCCAATAAACATTGAATCCCTGTTAATTTGTTCGTAAAAACTTCAGTCCCGTTTTTAACCGTTTTTACTAATAAAATGATCGTTTTTTCTATTAAAATGATCGTTTTTTCAAAAAATATTTTTCTTCGTGCGTGATATCAGAAAAGTTATGTGACCTCCCTCCGCCGTAAACAGGAGAGGGGGTCATTTTGAATACACGGAGCGTCATGCTCAAGCCGCCGTCAGCCGTCAAGTTAACATATCCAGTACAAAGAAATGATATTCCCTCGGCCGCTTCCGTATTCAACTGACCCCCTCTTCTGCGTGGGAAGAAATCTTTTATAACGTAGTGTGTCGGTAGAAAAGATACTTTATAACACAGTTTCTTTTGATGTGAGCTTCGCGTTTGTCGCCCGCTTAAATCAAATAAATTCATAATTAATCATATTGTGTACCAATATTATATCCACAAATAAATATTAAAATTTTGTACACAGTAATAAGTTGATGACTAGTTGACCTTTTGACCTGCGATAAAATATTACGAACTCTGAATGATTGTGATGAAAAATGACAAAAAAAGCCAAATAACTAACAAAAAAATTATTTTTATATTATTTTTATTATATTTTAGAGTATTTAAAGTCGTATATATCTAAATCAAACTTCTTGCTTCATTCACATGCATGCCCTATCTTACACACAATCATCTCTAAATATTCTTCTTCGTGGTTCTGAAGTTTTTCAGTCAGTCGACGGCATCGGAAGTCACTTTATTCAGCACATTTATGCCTTTGAGATCTTTTTTTGGAAAGGAAGGAGCGAACCTGGGTCTTGAAGAGACACGTGCAGTAGGAGCGAGGAAACAGAGGCCGATAAATCAGTTAATGCCCAGTTGTTGAACTCAAGAACGAGTCGTAGAAGCGACCCGTTCTCACGTTACAAATGTTGTTTCCGAAGGAATCAATAACGCTAGTTCCTCGGAAAATGTTCCATTAAAATACCAGTAGAAGACAGCGTTCCCACCCGATGCAAGTCTGTGCTATAGTTTTAGGAATCCGTTTGTTTATTATAGGAGAATCTGTCAATGGCATTTGTAAATCTACTATTGAAGTGGACCGATTTTGACTTCTGTTTTCGTATTTTTTTTATAGATAAGTCGTTATATCCCTTAGTTACGAGTAAATTTACTAAAGTTTCGGCAAACAACGTCTCTAGTTATGCAATTTTGGGTTGAGCTTTCCTAGTATTGTTTCGGCTTTCAAATTGAAAGTGGTTGCGTTTATCGGTTGTCGCGAATATTCTGTCCTAATTTTTTCACACAATGACGGAATACAGTGTTATATACAAAAAATAACGCTAATGCTTATGAAAAAAGTTTGGAAATTAAATATTATTATTTTTTGTATACGTGTATAATGGATTTTTAGTGTAAGTGAAAAAAGCTAATTTTATTTCGTGGCCACCTTTATTTGTGTTTCTTGTTTTTTTATGTTTTAAAATATCAATTATATTATATTCTACATTCTACGCAATTATTCTTATTGAAAAAAAAACAATAATAATTAGCAACGTACATTGAGTGTTGTAAATACCATTAAACAATTTAAATCCTCTAAAACCATTTTGATTGTTTAATAATTGTGTCGAGGAGTATCAAGTTATTTAAAAACAATAGTACCTATTTAGGTACACCCCCACTTTATTTAATTTGTGTGACAAGAGTAAATTTTGATTAGACAAGAACACAAGAACCCCCGTTAAAAAGACCACGAACCGCCACTGGTTGTGATTGTAAATCATCACCTCAGCTTAGATATGCCGTAATGCCAACTCATGACATGCTGGCTAAAATATTTTCTTAACTTTTAAAACGTATAATATATGTTTTAACAAAAAATATACAAACAAAATCAAATTTTACGAGTTAATTAATTACGAATGAACGTTGTTACACTTCGTTGAATTCAAAATAATCTTACATCTGTAAACGTAAACACCGAACCCGGTTATAATCAAGTATCTCGTTGATAAAGAATAAGTGAAAGTAGATCACTTTGAAGAATAACAAAAGTGTAGTGTTTAGAAATATTGTCGGTGCTGGCAACTGCTCCGGTAGCCGTGATCGTCTAGTGGTTAGGACCCCACGTTGTGGCCGTGGTAACCCAGGTTCGACTCCTGGTCACGGCAGTGGTAAAACACTGTCATGGCGGAGAATTCCTTTTTTTAATATTTGAATGTAGTTTTTATTTTTAAATTCAAACGATTTCAATAAACTGTTATGGCTGAGATTTATTTTTTTGAAAAATAATTTTAAAAGGATAAAAATAATTTTAAAAGAAATCGTGTTGTATTTGGCGCCCAACGTGGGGCCCGAACCCACGACCCTGAGATTAAGAGTCTCATGCTCTACCGACTTTTATTTAATGTTATAATTCAATAATTTTCACGACTTAAATGTTTAGTATGCAAAGGTTTTACTATTAACAAATTTTTTTTTCTAAGTAAACGGTACAAAATGTACTATGAACTCCTCCGGCTTATTTGTTCGATTTTGGGAACATCTCATACAGGTCTCATAGAAATTGTTTTATGTCCCTTACCCACTCGAGAGCTTTTTGCCACTATTTCCAAAACCACGGATTGCTTTGTTGCCAAAATGTGGCATTTTTTTATTTGTATTATTATTAAACCGACTATTATATATTGTACATTCAAAATATAACAAAATAATTTTTCTCTAGATTCCATAAAATGTTTTAAGGTTAAAGATTTAATTATATATCTTTTTAAATCCTATAAATATATTATAATAGATTTAAGATAGTGGAATTCATTGGCTACATAGAACTATAATCAGTGTGTATGTCTCTATTTTCAAATTCGGAGGTATGATTTTTTTAATGTTGGCAAAAATATGTCCTTTAGCAATCCGAGAAAAAATATTTGAATATATCTGTGGCTCTAGTGGTTACTGTCATGGTTAAAAATATGATCTTAACATTGTTAGAAAGATGAAATTTTTGAATTTTGAAATTTGAATGACATTAACGTTTATAATAAATTTGTCTAATAGCAAAATGTATGCATTTTTTTTCGTTGTAATTTTAAATAGAAGAAAAGTAAGGTGGTAACCTATTAAAGTAAAGTATTAAAAAAATAGTGAAAATTAATGTACTTCGTTCTTGATTAAATTTTTTACAAAAAGTGGACTTACATAGTGGATTGAATTTCACGACCCGCGTAATAATTTTTTGGTAAAAAATTTTGTCGAAAAAGTCTAGCCTCAATTTTTAAATAACCGAACCAAAATCGCAGTGATCCCTCGAAAAATCAAAAGCTGCGTCGGAATATCACTTGACCGGATGATCCGATAAATTTTAATTTTAATCGAAGCATTTTTTGTTGCAACGATGTCATAGCCGAAATATCCGAATTTTAATTTTCTGATAAATTCATTTCCGAAAAAACTACATATCGAGGGCTCAAAAACTATACGTGTTTAGTTTGTTTTAAATGAAAATAAAAACATGTTAAAATTATACATATCTAAGTATACACTTGATAAAAACAGAACAAAAACAAATATACCTTCTACCAGATTAACCTATTTTTTTTGTTGGTGGGAGAACATCAATTTTCACCCTTTGCCCGAACAGAAATCAAAATAGTATAAGAGTATAATGATATTCTTAGAACAAGTTACTCCACATGATACGTAAAATGTCTTGCTTTGTAATACTAGAAATGTGCTTGAATTTTGGCAGATAACGTAAATATACACCATGTTACTAAATAATATAGTAATAAAATCTCTAAACATTCCTTTCTTCGTTCGTCTACATGCCCAAACCATCTGAGTGTCCCTTTCAATCTTACTTAGCAACACTGTGCTTGATATTTATACAACATGATTGCTTACATAAAATGATCCAACGAAGGTAGTCAAGAAATTTGGGGTGAAGATTTTTACGGCTGTTTAAAAAACAAACTATTTTTTACTACAGAACATCTACTTTCAAATTTATATTAAAACATTTTAAAAAAACTGATGTTTAACCTTCCTACCCAGTGCTTTAATTTCTTCGAATGTCAGGAAAAATCCTTATTATGGGCTTGTGTGTGTGTTCGCGATTACCAGCAATAATATTTATAAAGTTTCATTGACAACAAGTCTTTCTGTTGAGTTTTAAGCACGATCGAATGCCGGGAAGTGGGTCAATTTCCTCTCCTAAGATTCCACTTCATTCGTACAATCATTTTATTAAGAATACAAAATTGAAATAGATGAAATTCATCAATGATGTGAAAAAACATCGATGATATTTCGAAATTAGACATAAACGGTGAAATTTTTCTATATGCAGATGATACTGCAATATTCTACTGGGATTTAGACCTAAATATCATACCAGAAAATGCACAAAGTGAACTCGAAAAAAAATGCGGTTGGCTCCAATCAAATATCCTAACAATGAATGTTAAAAAACCGGATACATGATTTTAAGCTCCTCCCTAAGATAATTCCTCCTCATGTACCCTGAAAAATTGAAAAGAACGATTTACAAATCCTGATACAGGAAAAATATCTTTGGCTGTGCATCGATAAGCGTTTAACTTTCAAACAATACATACAAGATGTTAAAGATAAAATCATATCCTTAATTAGCGTCTTTAGCCGGTTATCACATATATTACCAATTAAATTAAAAAAGGGTTTATACTATAGACTCGTACACTCACATCTTAATTACTTAATTGAAATCTGGGGAAATGCGTATGAAAAATAAATAATGAATTACAGGTAATTCAAAATAAGGTTATCAAAAAACTATTTCATTACGGATCCAAAACACAAACAAAAAATTATATTTGGAAACATAACTGTTAACAGTAAGAAAACTATACGAATACAAAATATCTCACTAACTATGGTAAACAATCCATTGGTTACGAGGGGGGCAACTTATATTCCTGTTTTAATATTGCCTTCCAGACAACATTAAAATAGGCTGATAGTTTTTTAAAAAATCATTCATTTTTACTTTTAATAAACAAAATAGTGAAACGAAATAATTTCGTATGGTAATGTAAATGTACTGTAATGTAGTATAATTTTAGGTAATTTAATGTAAAAAGCATGTAATGTAATTTAAGGTAAAGAAATGTAAAAAGTATATAATTCAAAATTCGAGTTAAGTAAGTGAAAATGTATATTCTTTTTTTCTGGAATATGAAATATATTAAAAAAATTTAAAATGGCCTAGAAATATCGTCGACTATTAATTGTACCACTAATTCCGGATATCAAACTTCAACAAAATATAATATAACAAAAAATCGTCAAATGATTAGAAATACGATGGCAACGATAAACAAAACATAATATTTTATATGCCTCCGGCTTAAATCCATGACATAATTTCAATTGTGGTTTTATCGATTTTATAACTAATACCAAGCCACGGCAACGGAATTTACTTCTCAAATAGCAAGTGGCCTCTAGCGACAGTCGAACTCTTCAATTATTGTAGCCAAAAGCTTTTATTGGCTCGGAAGGTATCTCAATTATGCACGAGTAAGTGGGAAAGGCCAAACAAAGGGTACAAAAAGCTCATTGATTTCCCAAGCACGTCAATCTATCTGCCTCTTGCACTCTCTAAGGGAGTTTATGTAAGCTGCCTTTTTGAGCTTTTCCGGAAGCTTTTGTAAATAAATGTAACTTGATACTTTCACTGGAACTGAAATTGCCCCGAGTTCTTCGGGGACGGGAAGAGCATTGTCTGGATAACTTTTCTATCAACACATTTGCATCAACAGTCATGCATTGAGATCTATGCGGATAGCTAACTAAGACATTAGATTTATAAAACAAGGTATCTAAAAATTTATAACTGCAGAAATAAATGTTATGCATGTATCTAAAATATTTAACACCTAATAATGCTACCCCGTGTCCTAGATGTATTGTGTAATAATGAAGCTACAAAAACAATTTTTTACGTAATATCTCCCCTGAGTTCGATTGAGCTGATTCTGGGAAGGAAAATATTGTCAGTCATTGAAGAAAATATATGTAAACGTAAAATGAAACAGAACTATACAAGGAAAAAAAAAAGATAACGGTTGCAACTGGGAATCGAACCTAGGTTTTTTGTCTTACCGGTATAGCGCCTTAACCAAATTGTTCATTGGGACTTAATTATATTATATATAGAGACAGAGATCTTGGGTTCGATTCCCAGTTGCAAACGTTACCTTTTTATATTTCTTATCATGTTTAAAGTTACGTTTAAATTTATTAGTTTATCTTCTTTTTCAATTTTTTTTAATAATCTAATGAGTAAAACCTCAAACTGTAATATTAATACTTCGACTGTGCTAGCTGACTAAACTCAGTCAAAGTATGATGCAGTTAAAAATGACCGAACGGTATTGGTTCGAATTAGCTCAAGGCTGGGCAAGTTTCTGGGTTCAATTCCTAGATGAATTCGTATATTTCTACGTTTTTTCTCTTTAAAATTTTCGTATGAGAGTCCCTAATATTGTCTCCAATGGTTAATATTACACTGGCAGGTATAGTTTTCATTTTTTTTTTCAATAAAAATGACAACATCAACTTAAGCGTTTAAATTCTAAAAGAATTAGCAGTACTGCGGGGTAAATAAATATTTCATTTTATTCTGTCTCTTCTCTTTTTTTTTTCTTCTTATTTTCTTCACTTTTTTCTTCACTTTTCACTTCTTATTTTATACAACACGTGTATGTAGGACTGTTTAAAGAGTTACATGCAATGCAAAAATTAGTTTGTTTTTAATGTTTGTTTGTTATTATATACCTATATACCTGTTATTATTATTTTTATATTATTTCAATGTCTGTACTAAACAAACAACAGTTATTATGTTTAAGACTTTTATTTTCTTTTAATATAATTTTTTTTAAATTCTTTTGTTTTATCTTTTTCATTGTTATGCTTTCTCTTATTTTTATTTCCTCCATTTATTTTTGTTTGTACATGACACGTTCCATATGTTCCGTATATCATCCTAACTTGACTGTCCTAAAACAGGATTCCTCCTAATTGGAAAGTCAAAACTTTTTATAAATAATGTATAATATATGTATATCTTAACCGAATAAATAATAAAAAAAAAATAAAAAACATCATACAAATCCCAAAAATAAGAAAACATTTATATGCCATAGAAAAAAATGTCATTTGCTCGTTCAGATTTTATTATACAAATAATTTATTATGTGTGCTTTTCGCTTTGATTAATATTATAATACATTTGTGGTTTCCAAACAATATTTACTCTCACCTTTCCTTTTCAGCGTTTTGTAACACGCTGCCTTTTGATATTATTCTATACTAGCTTCTGCCTGTGACTTCGTCTGCGTAGGATTAGTACTTCGAGTAATCTATTTTCTTTTCCTACGTCCCATCTATGTTTATACCAAAATTCTTAACCTATTTATTTAAAATGTGTATAATTCTCGATATGATTCGAAGTATTAGGCGAGTACTTCAAATAAATTCACTATAAATATTTTCTAAAATAGAATTTTGATTTAACAATTATTGTTTTGCAATATGTCATTCTCAAATTTTGACATGTTCTATTAAATAATTATTATTATTTCCATGTATTGAAAATTAATATCTAGCTTTATAAATTATACCTGTATGTTATTTTGATGTATGAGCTATATTATTGTAAAGTTTCATTAAAATACATTCAGTAGTTTTTGCGTGAAAAGGTAACAAACATACATACATCCGTACAAACTTTTGCATTTATAATATTAGTAAGATTGATTGCTTTCTGAAACCTATGTTAAACTATAAATAAAATAGTAGTTTTCTGTTCCTACCAGCTTGACGTTCAGCTTTCACACTTCATTTCCTTTGCCCGTTAAATTTACGAAATGGTGGCTTTGTACATCTACCAACAGTCTATCGTTTCACTGATATTTCTCTGCTTCTGCCAGTGAACATAATATTTCATTATTTCTACCTAGCAAGTATTCTGTGCACTTGCATCATAAGTTTTCTATCAAATTTAATTAAAAAATTTCCAAAATAATGCATAAATTGTCATTTCACTGAGCCCTCGAAATATAAACATTTTAAGAGGACCGGCAAAGCCATTTTTTCGTACAAAACTTAAATTTGGATTTATGGCCAAAATAACCAACCAAACTTAACAATATCTTTTTAAATCAAAATATAGTTAAAATATCTAGTAGGATATGAGCTGATTTACGTTTTAAATTATGATATAACGGCCATTAAAGAATTAAATTATGATATAACGGCCATTAAAGAATTAAATTATGATATAAAGGCCATTAAAGAATTAAATTTTGCATGATTTTAAAGGCAACTTTGCCGTTTTTTGTGAGTTAAATGTTATTATTGAAAAATACAATTTTGCTCTTATTACAATGCAAATATATTGAAATTTTGTCCTCCAACGTAATTCAATCGTTTTTATTTTAAATTTTACGCTTACGAAAATGCTTATAATTTTATTTTATGTTTCATAATATTTTTATTGTAAATGGAGCCAAAATTATTATTTTTAATAATTATGATTAACTTACACATAATTTTCAAAATTTACCTATAAAATCACGAAATATTGAATTATTTAATGGCCTGTATTTTATAACTTAAAACACATATAAATAAGTAACGCGAATTCGTACTGGATATTTGCTTCATTTTTAAAATTAGTTTTAATAGGCAATCTGAAAAAGGATATATTATTTTTGTTATTGTTTTAAAAGACATTAAAATATAGATAGTCCTAATACAACCCTTATATGTACATATAACATTTCTATATCATTTTTTAGTTTGAATCAATTTTCATAATTTATGTTTAAATTTGTTAATATTTTCTTCTAATTTTATCTGATTTGTTTTATATAAAAAAAAATTTCATATTATTAAACCAGATCATGAAAATAATGACGTCGCGTCGTTGGAATATACCTTTTGTTTTTTTTTTTTTAACCGTTTATGTTTTTAACGACACCTATCGGATTATATTATGAACACTTTTTCAAAGTACAATTTTCTCAAAAAATCCACTAAAACATTGTATCCGGTAGATGGTGTTGATATAATTTTACGTCAAAATTTTACCTTTTTTAATGACCATTAAAAATACATTTTTTTAGCTTAGTTGGGTAATTTTGACCTCAAATCCAAATTAAAGTTTTGTACGAAAAAAGCTGCGCGGCCATTCCCCTTAAAGAGACTATTTATTTTCCGACAAAGTCAACATTTTCAGTCTGTCGATCATAATAAATATATCGCCGGATGACTGAAAGCAATGGCGGATGTGTTCCTTCCGGTTGACCGATTGTAGCGACACGAGCGCACCTGGCGGCGAGGGCAAACATTTGCCATTGAGGACGCCATCTGAATTACATTACGGAGCTCCAGCGAGTGTAAATGGAAACTCGGAAACTGGTAAATAAAAATGCATTCTATAATAATAAGGACTGTAAACGATCATTAGCGACGTAGTGCCTTTATATTATGGAATATAGGAACACATCAGCGACTTCTTCAAGAACTTTTTTTTTTATATTAACTCCACACAGGAGGCTCTGAGGAAAATAATTTTTCCCTTATAGTGGCATGGTAATAAATAAGAAATCGATTTACGTTAGCAAAACTGAAACTATTTTCTATGAACATGCGTCCCGGAAAACATTGGTCCAAGGCAGTCAACCCTTAGATCAGCAACATCATCAGCTCTAGGTAGACTGATAGAACCTAAACGAAAGCCAAATACTAAGTTTGGAGATCGTGCATTCGAAGTATCTGGGCCTAAGGCTTGGAACAAACTCCCTCCCTCCGGAACTAAGGTGCATAACAAGCCCAACAGAATTTAGGTCAAAACTAAAAACCTACTTATTTAGGCTCTCATACCCTTAAATTTAATAAATCTATTTGTATTATGTATTGCCTATAATTTATCTTAATCTATTTTCTTATTAGATTAACATCATTCGAAGCCTTCACAGCAATCCGTCGCTTAACGAGAGACTGAGACTTCATTTAAGAAAATAAATAAAATTCATGTACTACTCTGTACCGCCCATTAATTAATTTTGCTTTTCCCAAACACGTTAATTAAACAACATAATATATATCAAATAATTACTTTTCCAACAACATGTGTTCGCTATTATGTCCTCTGCGCGCAAAATGTATATAAATAAACATCTTTTAACTTTAATCTTAAAAACTTTAAACTTTAAAAAAAAAAAAAATATATATATATATATATATACATGTACATTTACATTTTTGGGCAGCACCGCGCTGGTTGTTCAGATGCATTGTACATATAGTTTTGTATCGCTGATCAAAGAACTGGTGGATTTGCATCCATTGTTTTAGCCATAGGTTAGCCATATTTTTTTTATTTTCTAGTGTGTAGTTAGAAGTAAGATTGTAGAAATTATTGAAATTTGTACAGCGCCCTTGAGGTGATTTTTCACAAAAACGGCGCTATACAAGTCATCCAATTATTATTATTATTATTATTAACAGACAGGCCCTAAGGGAAATTATTTTCCTCAGGGCCTCGTATTTATCATTTCCTTATGGAACTAATTAATGTAACTAATTAAGTAATTGTGTCTATTTGGACATTTTTTTGTACAATTGGACATTCATTAGTCTTTTGTACCCTGCAGAATCAATATTGAGTTGCAGAATTTGTGTAAATGATTTTTTTATCGGAAGGTTAGATCATATAAAAAAATGGTAGAAAATGAGGTCATGCTACAAAAATATTTTTAATTGGCCCCCGACGTCAAAATGGTTCCCCACCCCTGTCGTATAGGAAGATAAGTACTAGAAAAAAAGGACATAGAATCACTACGCTATCACCTATTTACCAAAATATATCCGTGACGGTATTCACATTCACTCTCAACTATATCGGCACTCCGCCAATCCGTATCGCAAGTCCGCCCAGCTTGGCAACCCTGACCACAGCACATCACAGAGGACCTACGTGACCACTCTCACCCTTTGCAATACTAGAGGAATGCTACAGAGACCGACGCACACTTGGTCAGCCAGGAGCGAACGCCCAATTTCGAACAAGTTTACGGACTGTTGCGTTTGGGTCTGAACACATAGAAAGCGTGTTTCGTATTTCGGACAACCCGCGCCCAGCGCCCGATCGCGCCGGCGGTATTTTGGACCGAGTTGTGGACATCTGAATCTGGCTTCACTGTGTGCGCTTTAGTACGTTCGCACACAAACATTCTTGTCGACTGTCGGCCGCCCATGCGCCGACTGCTTTACCCGCGTTCTCCATGTTTCGACCCTTTCCCATCAAAGCCGCCACACCCCGAGCGAACTGGGTTGCGATTCTCCAATCTAGGCCGCCCGCATTCGCTGTCGAAAGTACGTACATTGATCGACTTTGTTATTCCCGAGTATCGTCGAAGGTACATACTTAGACGCCAAACATCAAATCGTTAAACGCCATTCCACTCGAACAACGAGCGAACCAGTCGACACCATAACTGTCAAAATCTAGTATTATTGTATCCTAACCTAAGACCGTTTCCCGCGAGCACTTTGTTTGATTGGTATCGTATATTTTGAACAAAGTTTATATTTATATTAATATTTATTTATTTTATATTTATTTATTTATATATTACAAATAATACGATACAAAATGATCCTTTGTCTGTCCAACTGGGAAGGATTCCCGTTTCAGGACAGCCAAATTGTGTATTTAGTACATTCAGTTGTTTTAAGGTTTCGTGTAATAGCTGATTTATCAGCGATATTGGCTGCAATACATAATGTAGAACAAACTGAAGCAGATGCTCTGAGATGTGATCCGTTTTGCATTTATTGGCAGCATTAAATTTTTTTTGTTTTTTGTTTTGATTAATATACCCACCAGCCATTTCGAAGAAAGTGCGCTTTTATACTTACAGACGATGAATTTATACTAAATCTAGATCAATATTTACGATGACTAATTTATAATTTCTAAGTTTGATAATGCCTTCAGAGGGCGAAACAGCTGTAACGCTTAATAATAAATACGAAGCAGAACTTGTTTATAATAAACTGTTTTTATACATTGAATAATAATATTATTGAATATATAAAAGAAATAAAAAATTAAAATGGAGTTCTACAAAATAAACTTAATAACAATAAAAAAAAAAAAAAAGTGCGCTTTTAGTTTCAAATTCACATCGTAGAAACGTCAAAAACATCAGAAACAAAGTAGTATTCAGAGGGCTGCCAATACAATCATCTCTTCAACCCTTCGACGTTGAATGCGTAAAGCAAAACACACGACAAAGTTATTTTTCATTCGTAGATGTCGCTTGATCGTTATTGGAGAATCGCAGCACTGACTCCGAACTACTGATCTCTGCGTACAGTTCACTAGCGCACCCTTTGTCAGTTTATTAATGTTTGTTCTTGAAGCCCTGTATTTAAGAGGAAGCCATAAGCCAAAACCGTGTACATTCTTGGTGAGCCTTATATCATCAAGAATATAGGTAATAGGTAAAATAAATCGCCCAAGTGAATCAGATGCTTGTGTCGGGCTATGTCAAGAGTCAGAAAAATATAAGAGTATGTATGAGACGATGTATTAATGTGAGTGAGGCAAATAGTGTGTGCCAAGATCGAATTGTTTGGCGGTCCGTCCTCTCTGCCTACTTTTATTTATTTTGTAAGTTGTTTCTAATGTGCTTACATTACACGGTAGTTCCCTTAGAGGAAACTAGCTAGACAAAAAGATTATAACGATGTTTTTATTTAGGTTCAAATTTATACTCACAGCATTGAAAACAGTCCATAGTATTATGTTCTCATTGATAAAAAAATTAAAACAATACGCACTATACGTGGCAACGTCGTAAACACGACACTTTGGCTGTGCCAGTCGGCCGCCCAGCGGCCAGGCGCTTTCGGGTGCTCACGTTGCTCGGTCCTTAGTGGTGTTATTTGAAATCGGAGAGAAATTATCTACATATAAAAATTGAAGTATACAGTATGTTCTTTCAAATGTATTTAAGCATTTAATAATTGGCCTATTAAACTTTACTTTAATTATTAATTTTAAAATGATGAAACTAGTGATAATATTTACAATTATTTGCCTAACTTTGATTAAACTTTCAATTAATTGTACTAAATTGTGCCTCCGAACGAAATTATTTTCATATAAAACCATTCTTTATCTATATTTTCTTATATAATTTGTCTGCACATACTTGCACTTTTGTCTTTTACAGAGCCTGTTCCAACGATCTATCGTTCAGATATTTTGGACCTGTTAGAAGAGCGAAGCACTTCAAAGATGAATTGTGTTGCAACAAGGGAGTGTATTTATGAAGATATAAATATTTTACCAAAGAAAAAAATTTCACTCGTTTTGAAGATAAAATATTAAAGAAAAAAATTGCTTCATTTCCGTTAAAAATGGATTGATGTCGGAAGAAGTACGCTAAAATTCAATTAAAAAAAACACAAAATGGCTTAAGGCAGCTTTTGTTCTTCCTGTGTTGATGTGTGACGAGGGGCCACGCGGTAGACTAGAAAAATAATTTAATTTGTGTTCTTTGAAAAGTAAAACCAGAAAAATTGAATATCTTCCGAATTCTCGAAGTCCACAAGAGCTCTCTCATGCTGCTCAAATCAGCTTGAGGTTACATGGAAAGCAAGATACTGCCAAAATTATTCATCAACTTTTCACCCAAATGAGCTACGAAGATTAAACACATATGAAGAATAACAATTTAAAACCAATCCCGTATTCACCCCAGGAAGATTTAGCTTTCATAATTAACAATAAATTCACCAAGCAGCAATATTTTAAGTAGTATCAGCAAGTATCCATAAAATTTTGGTCCAACGGGGAGACCATATTAGTTCCTGTATTCTTCCGATTGGACAAATGTCAGAAGAAGCTCAAGAATCACGAAATAAAGACTTAAAAAATCAGGGAGTTTCATACTCGAAAATCATCGCAAGTTCACACGAATTAATATTAGTTTCTAATTATAAGTTAAGATCCTATAATATCTAGAATATCTACAATACCAAAGAAACATCCCGATGTCTTACCGAGTAATGTATTAAAATTATTATCGATATCTATATATATACAGTGCCAGCGAAGGAACTTCAGAAGTCTGTCAACACTGCCACTATAGGTGAATTATCATTTAATAGTAGTGACGATAGTGACGATACTGATGATAGTGACTCGAGTAGTTCATAAAAAAGTAATCTTATGTAGGTTATAATTTTTTTTTTAAGTTATTGCTTAAAATAAGCACATTGTCGTAACTTTTTTGAACCATTGTACGATAAAATTTTTATTAATATTTTATTTTATTTG
Source organism: Limnephilus auricula (assembly GCA_951813805.1). Taxonomy (NCBI): domain Eukaryota; kingdom Metazoa; phylum Arthropoda; class Insecta; order Trichoptera; family Limnephilidae; genus Limnephilus; species Limnephilus auricula. Next base: position 43,231,421 of record OX638389.1, on the reverse strand, counting down.
AAAATTCTGTAACAACGGTTAAAATAAATGTAATTTTTTTAAAGTATTTTGTTAATTATATTGTGATCCTTTTGCATCATATACAATGGAAAAATATTTTTGTCTAGCTAGATTGGGATTTGGGACCACTGTGCATTAGAAACATTTATTGAAAAAATAATTTAAATTAAAAGTTAGGTTTTAGTTAAAAAGTATAAAGTATTTTAATAGTTCACGTTTATATTTTTTAGAAAATAATTGAAAATTTTATTTATTTTCTACTCAAGTGAAACGATAAGAAAAGCATCAATTTTTTCATCAACATTTATTTTGGTATTCATTATGTAAACCAATTTGTGGTAAAGATTAATCTAAAACAACGATTTAAGCACGGTACAGACTTGAAGCTCACATACAAAGACACTGTGTTATAAAGTATCTTTTCTACTGACACACTACGTTAAAAAATATTTCTTCCTACGGCAGGAGAAGGGGTCAGTTGAAATCGGAAGCGGTCGGGAGAATATCATTTCTTTGTACTGGATATGTCAACTTGACGGCTCCGTGCATGCTCCGTGTATTCAAAATAACCCCCTCTCCTGTTTACGGCGAAGGGAGGGTCACATAACTTTTCTGATATCGCGATCGTAGCGGTCACGAAAAATAACTCCGATTAGCGAAGATTCAAACCACGCTTATAACACATGATCTTTTTACGTCTGGCGGGTCTCATGGGATTGTATGGCGAGCGCTATGGTGTTATAAATATATTTTTGATGTGAGCTGCGAGTCTGTCGCTATCTTTAAAGTTAAGCTTCGCCTTGACATATTTGTAACAATAAGAGAAAAACAGTCATAACTTATGCAATGTTACCATTTTACTCACAAATAAAATAAAATTTTAGGGTGTCAAAATACCTGTGCATATATTTGGCAATGTGCCATTTTTTAATCCATTAGGTAAATTTATCCTTTAGTAGAGATCCTTTTTGTCGCAAATAGGCATTTTGTGGAAATTTGTGGATATTTTAAAAGTTTTTCGACGTATTTAATTTTTTTTTCTAAGATATTTAAGCCAAGGTTGATTGATGTTTTTGCTAGCTGTGGATTGAGATATTTAGGCTTTTTGAACCCTAATTGATCATCCGATCCCTAAGGCAGTAGTTTCGTAATTTAAATGTTTTAATCTTTTAGTATATTTATTACAGTAGGCAAATATTCGACACAGTATTACACAATCTACATTAAAATTCCTTAAAAATGATGAACGAACCTTGAATATAAAACTTTTCTTCATTTCCACCATCTTTAGAATTACCTTGGATATCTGGGAAGCAGCCGAATAGGCTATGGACCTTTGATGCGATGCATTTGACCCACAAAGGGGCGAAGTGATAGCGTTGGAAAATATCTGGGCAGAGTTCCAATTCCTCAGTAAATGGAATTTTCACTCATAATAATGGAAAAATGGGTTTGGACGAAGCCAAGCGTTCTGCTTTTTTATTTATCACTGGAGCACGCGAAGAAAGAGAGGAATTTATAATGTTATCGCATTATCACAAGGTTCATGGAAGGATAAAACCTTTGAATAAAGAATCACATCAAAATAATAATTTTCTAATTGAGGTATATTAACTAATACGGTTTATTTTGCAATATAAAATGTGTTAACTCTTTATTTTGTAAATTAAATAATATTATTTTTTTGAAGGAAGCGAACACCTTGGGGTGTGACATCATATTAATATTTTATAATTTGGCGTATTTTTTCAGAGGCGAAACATATTCCCGCTTTGCAATAAAATCCAAAAAAAATATTATTTGTTAACATATCAAAAAATTAAAAACTGTTTTCTAAAGGTCATAAAACAGGCTTTCAAATTTTATTATTATAAATAACCATGTAATTTTTTAAATATAAATATTTTGGATGAAAACTTTAAAAAGTTTTAAAAATGTGTCGCTTTACGTTTTTTCTAACTAAAATTACTGATAATGAAAAAAAAACATATACATATTTTATGTAAAAAAAATCTTAAAAAATATAGAAGTTTCATCATTTTTTTCAAGTTGCGATCGGAAACTTTGATTTCATAAAGGTGTACATTTTAATTGTTCTGAGGCTAACTTTTTGATTTGAAAATATAACATGTTGCATTCTCTTTCCAATACCGTTAAGATCATACTTCTCACTATGATAGTAAGGGAGATACAACGATTTCTATGAGACCTATGTGAGCTGGGACAAATATGGTCTCCGGTGATTAAACGGGTTAAAAGAGAAGTGGTGTTTGTTAACACTCTATTCTTTGATACCCCAACCGGTTTCATAACAGCCGTTTCTTCCTCAAGGCAAAACATATTAACTTAAAATTACGAAATAATCGGTGATCATAAAAAAATTACCGACTGTTGAAGAGGGGGTGGAGGCGTGATAAGGGATTGATAATGTAGTCGGGGAGTACATTGAATTTTAAACACTATTTGTCGAATTATATTCTGCATACATACACGGAGAAATTTTTTATTCTAAAATACGATCATTTTATTCGTAAAAACTGTTAAAAACGGGACTGAAGTTCTAACGAACAAATTAACAGTGTTTCAATGTCTATTCTTACATTTTCCCGCCAATAAACATTGAAACCCTGTTAACTTGTTCGTAAGAACTTCAGTCCCGTTTTTACAAACATTTTGGCTATCAAGTTTATAAACATTTTGGCTTTTGTGGATGTACTCGCCAATTTTATACTTTTTAATTGTGTATGACTAAGTAATTGTGAAAAACCACGGGCTTTTATAATTCCGATTTAGTTAATAAATATTCAAAATATTATGTAGATGTTGATAATGTTTAAATTCCCGTTTAACACTGGCGTCCTCTTGATTTATTCAAGAAAAACACTTCACCAAAAAACTAGATTTATTTTATTTTAAGAAGTCCAAGCACAAATATATAAAAGTTTTACGATCTATTTTTAAAATTTTTAAATTTTCACTTAATTTTCCACGTTATTCAACAAAACCACAACAAAAAAGGGTTCTTAAGTAGAAGATTTTGAACTTTGAAGCATTTTTATTGGTCTGATTTTATTGAAAAAAGTTATATTATTTTAAATGCGAATATGTATTTTACTCGCAGTATTTAATTAAAGAATCTAAAATATTTCTAAGCTATTCAATTTTCAAACCAAAAACAACGATTTTTCGACCTTAACTTTCTTTAATATTAAAATATTAATTGCACCGAAAAACAATATGAGTATGGGTTCACTATCTTGACATACCCCTCAATCTCTCTCCACAACCTGCGGCTAGGAGTGTTGACAATACCTACACCAGGTGCCTGTTGCAGACTTAACCAAGTCTATCCATTATCCAGCCTTGCGGACAGGAGATCATCTTCTTCCTCCAACTTCCTAAACCCAACCAACCACACCAAGTTACTCGGGGCTTTCGTCTAACCTCGCAATATGTCAAATGCATCCACTCGACGATTTTTGGCATATTATGGCAAGTTTCCAAAAAAACATCTTGAGCGATTGATTGCCGAAATAAGCCATATTTATAGAACCTAAAAATATGAGGTAAGTGGTGAAATCTACGTGAATTCAATGTCTTTAAATCGCGATAAACAGTTTATATGTTTCATACTAATATTTTAAGAAATTATATTAATTAAATCGTATGGCCAAACCGAAAAACGAACACCGTCGCTCGAGTGGTTTAGAGTTTGGAAAATTAGAACGAAATACATTTATGAAATAGAAGGAAGCTGGTATTGACATATTAGCAGGCTATATTAGAAAGAGTGCTCCCCAATAAGACTGAGAGGGTTTCTCACCATATTCCCAATAGCTTATCTAACCTAATAACAGTGCAGCGGTTAGAAAACTCGGCCAACTTATCCAATATATAGCCACTATTTTGATAGGTTCGAGTGCCGAATTATAAACTCCAACTTAATAAATAAATAAACCGTAAATCGAAAATATTCATTATTAGTGTACATAAGCTATTGGGGGGATGGTGAGAAACCCCCTGAATAAATTTATAATTAGGAATGTATGATTTGTCTGGCTAAAAGATATCTTTAATTTTGGGATGCTTAGAAGATTTGCGGTTTTCGTCCTGGTAGTGTACAAATGTGTTGATCAGTAAGGTATTGATTTTTTTCTTTTAAATTTGTGTAGAGTTCTTTTGGTTAGAGTTTTATAATATTGAAAGCGTTAAAGTTAATAATAAACATGTTAAATAGATGTTTTCAATTGATGCATTAATCCTGTGGTAGTATTAAAACTATTATTGAAGGTAACGGCTAATTCTTTCAATTTTAATATGGTTAATTATATTAAATTAAAATTATTAACACATATAAGACTGCTGAGTGAATTTATAATGAAATTGATTGCTACCTTTTTTACAATGCGCAGTTATTTAATTATTTTGCATGGCACACTTTAAATGACGGTAGGTTGCTAAAAATGAAAGCTTCAATTCCTACGGTCAAATGTGAATTAAGCTCAGGAGCTTTGCCGACTCCCCGCTAGGTGTATTATAGCCTGGTACTGGGGTGGTTTCGGTGCTTTCTTGCAGCGGTCACTGTCCTAACCGGAACCGAAACAGTTTAGGTTACAGCAGAGTTGCGACCGTGGACTCTTAGGAGAGCGGTTTGCCCGAAATAGCACAGAGTTCTAATGTGTCCTTACCCACTAATTGTATCTCGATTACACTTTAGCTATCTTCAAGTACATTGTAACTTTAAAAATATTAAATCCAAAAAGAATCACCTTTGGGGATGCTGCATAATTTGTTTTGGTATCGTAAATTTTAATATTACAATCACACACACACACGTGTACATTACATCAAGTGTTATTATACGTATAACTTCCATCGTATCCTTTTCTAGAGCAGTGCTCGTCTTAAAAAGGCGAAGAAATTTAAGTAAATCCCATTGTAACACAAACATTTCTGAAACTGTAAAGATATATCTAACTTCTTTTTTTATTACGCACCAGACTTTAAGATCCGGGTTTAGTTTTCCCCATAGGAAAAACTAAACCCTTTCACACACTTTTCCATAAAAATAATCATCTAGTAAATCCACGATATGCAAGAGTATTATATAAGTATAATTAATATAAAACAATACAAGAACAACATGTTAATCTACCAGACTATATGGGAAAATAATTCACCGACTCCAGATATTTTCTTATAAGAGGGTTCTGCTCGGTGTAAATCCCTCAATATAAATATTTAAAAAATCTTTCGTAATCCTACGTGTATTTAAAATGACTGATTTTTATATACAAATTCTTTCAAAAATCTAATATGTCTAAATTTTTAATGAGAGAGCTAGGTATAATGCCAGTAGCCGAAATAACAAATGGTAATATTTTTATTTTTATATATATTTATTATTTATTTATTTATTATCAATTAACGTCGATTAACGACTTTTACATGGGAATTACAAATATTTCACACATAGATACAAAATATATACACTTAGGAAAAAATATAAGTATAAAAAAGAAAAATTGCTTTTTTAAAAAGAGTTAGATGAAATGTTCATATGCTAAAAAAAATTAAAAGTCAGTATTGTAGTCACAACATAAAAGCACAAAGCGTAAGCTATTATATAGTTATACGTTTAAAAACAGTTGTACAAGTAAAAAGAAAAAAAGAAAATACACCCCGGGTACATACAAGATATTTTGAAAAGTGCTTAAGCAGTACTTTGAAAGTACAAAAATAACTTTGTAAAAAAAATAAAAAAATAAAATTTAAATATGATTGAGAAATAGAAAAGGGTTAGCTATATTATTATAATTGGAAATTTTATATTGAAATACTAAAATATAATAAGTGTGATGTACATACTATTGACAAAGTTTTTTATTGTACTTTTGAATTTTGTATAATTTGTTACCAATCAATGTTAGCGTGTAATTCGATAAACCATCTCACTCCAATGTGTTTTTAAAATTGTTGGGCTGTGGTGGTGTTACAGCACGGGATAGTCATAGAAGCAAGAATAATTGCAAGTTTTCATTATTGAAACATTCTTTTTGTCAATTTATAAAAGAGTTATACACATAGATATGGATCCTGTATATGTTAAGACTCTTGTTTCTGGCTGAAGATGAAGTCTGTAAGGCACTTTATAACCTAGTAAAATAAAGGTCGTAAAAACTACCCATCTGCGTCTCTCTCTTCTAGACGTTTCTCGAAGAAAGTCTTGAATAAAGTCGATGGGAATCAAATATGTTGAAATGTTTTGAAAATAATTAACGATTTCAGGGAAAAAACGTTTCGATTCTACAAGCTTTATCCAATATTATTTTTAGTTTAACCTTTAGCCATTGATTTCGTTGCTAGGGTTTTAACCACCTAGTTACCAATTAAGTAGAGAACTAATTTTAAAACTAACGCAGTGAAAAATCAAAGGATATTACAATGAAATTTGTAGAATTTCTGAACATATATTTAATAAAAATAATTGAAAAGACGACAAAAAATTTACATCCATCAGAAATTTAAACAAAAGAAATCCACAATTTAAAAAAAAAATTAATTAATAAAATAATTTTTACACCTACTTTATCGCTTTTTTACATTAATTCCACATAGGAAGCCCTGAAGAAAATAATTTCCCTCAGAGCCTGTATCATCTGTGGAGATGCTGTGTAGGGGATCTTTTTGTGGAAAGTAAGGAGTCAGCGCCACCGCCCACTGAGGCAACTGAAAACTTTCAAATGCCAACTGTCTTAGTATGACAATGTGATGGCCCGCACACTTCACAATCACACAAAACCCCGTTGTCAATGATAACGCAAGCGGTGACTTACGACTTGCACTGCTGGTTGCGGTGGTCGGCCATTGCCAGCTGTCAGCTGATTGTTCTTCATCTATGGTTAAACAAGCTTTTTGACCAATCAAGACAGAGAAAACAGCCGGTTTTAGTTGGTTTTCAGTTGCCTCAGTGGGCGGAGGCGCTCAGTGTTATAAGAGAATGGAAATACAGAGGCCGACAAATCGTTCCACAGCCGAGTTGTTGTACTCAAAAGAACGAGATGTAGAAATGACCCATTCTCATGTGACACAGTGTGTACAAATGTTGGGCGCGCATTTGGCGTGGTTCCCAATTATGATTCAGTCAACTGAATCAATTTAATTATCAGTTCCAATTTTGAAAATCGGAACAAACCTAGTTCTAGACATCGTTAAGCCGGAGTTATACAGAGACACACCACCGAAATAATATATATTTTTTTATCGAAGGTAGCAAATACTACACACTTTGTAAAACACCACTTTTTATTTGAATTAATATTTAACAGCCTGGCTGCTAAATATTAATTCAAATAAAAAAATATGTTTTACAAAGTGTTTTTTTCATTTAATATACATATACATTTATATTTTTTTAAAGTTTATTCTCATGTTTATTTTTATTGAAAGGGGCGTTCAATGATATTTTCTGAGATATTTTAACTGGTGACCAGTCTACTACCGGTCTACCGATGTAAACTTTTTAAGTGTATGAATATTTAGTACAAACTTTTCATCGGATGTTAATTCATCATGTTAACCTTAGGGTTAGGTGAGGTTAGGTTGGGTTAGGTTAGGTTAGGTTAGGTTAGGAGGGGGAAACGGAGAATGGAAGGGTAGGTTATCATGTGAGGAAGTATCGTGTCTGAATAAATTAACTATGGGAATTCAGACGCTGAGATCTCATAGTCCGATTAGACATGGAACCATTTTAACTACCTTCGATTTCTTTCTAATTTTTATGCCTAATTTCATAATATTTAGAAATGCTTTTATTGCGTATTGATCATCATCATCATCATCTTCTTCCCCTTGTCCTAATCGGGTCGGGGACCCACTGCATCGACAAGGCTCCTTCATACGTCCCTGTCTTGCGCTGATTGTTCGATTGCCCCATTAATATTTACGCTAATTGAAAAGACGTGGTAAGTTGTCCAAGGTACAAGATAAATTAAATGCAAATTAATAATTCAATTTAATCAGATATTTTGCTGTTGTCAATAAATCAAAGTTTGCAACACAGCAACACGAAAGCTCGACTAAAATAGTAATTCTGAGATGTGAATGCAACCCCTATTTTCCAACGAAAGTAAGTGCAAATTCAGACCATTACAATATAATATTTAGTTCGCAGCTGCAGCTAGTTCACGGCTCCACTGGAACTGGAAGGAATGACCAAATGGATTAAACCGGCGCTGGAAGTGAAGGGTATAATTGAAATGAGAATATGAAATTCACCAACTAACCGAACCACACATCCCACCAGAATAGTTTATGAAAGCGTTACATACTTTAGTGTAAGAATGATTATATTACTCTTTCATGGCCGTTGTTTAGGGCAGAATTCCGCAAAGTGTGTGCCGCGGCATACTAGTGTACCGTAGTCAAATACGGTGTGCCTCACATCGTCACCCTTTTTTCTACGTATTTTTTTTTTTTTTTTAGTTTTTAAGTTAAAAGAAATATACATATTTCGCTTTGTTAACTTAATACATTGATACAAATAATATTAATAATGATGGTTTACTACCTAACACCAAGTAACACATTTTTTAAAGTTAGCACATTTTGGTTTTGCTCATTAATTTTGAGAGCAAACAGTTTTTTTTTAAATATACTTATTTTATTTTCGGTTGTTAGGCTATCAGAAAGGAGATTATATATGTTTATACCCTCATAGCCTATGTTTCTTTTGCCACACTCTGTCTTTGTTGAATTTGTGTATAATTTATTACGTTGTCTTGTGTGGTGTTCATGTACTTGTGATGTTTTCATAAATGTAGTATTTGTGTGTATAAAGCCATTTTGAATTTTGTAGATTAATAAGCATATGTTGTATTCGTACAGTTTTCTGATTTTCATTAAGTTAGTTTCTTTGTACACTCTTTTGGTGGGAGTATCTGGTCGATAGTTAAAAAGATTTTTTTTATAACTTTATTCTGAATTATTTGAATTTCGTTTAAGAGTGTGATATTTGTGTTTCCCCATACTTCTATGAGGTAATTAAGATGGGAATGAATTAAACTAAAGTATAATCCCCTCTTTACTTGTATTGGTAGAAGATGGGCTATTCTACCAAATACACCAATTAGCGGGATAATTTTTTCTTTTACTTTTTGTATGTGGTGTTTAAAAGACAAGTGTTTATCGATATAAAGTCCCAGGTATTTTTCACTATCTGAAATTTGTAGGTTTATTCCTTCTATTTGCAAAGGTTTATGAGACGGCGTTTTTCTTTTTTGTGAACTTAAGATCATGTAATTAGTTTTTTTAGTGTTAATAGTTAATAAATGTTTAATTAGCCAGTCATTTAATTTATTAAGATCCAGTTGAGCTTTTTCAAGTAAGTTTTCTAAGTTTTTGCCAAAGTAAAATATAGCAAAAAAATTAAATTTGAAAAACCAGTCTAAGAAACATGTAACTCTCATGATTTCGTCCTTCAAAACATAAAACAAATCGCAAAAAGTAAGCTACGTGATCGCTAATACATATATATTTTTAAACATTAGCTTAAATTATTTCCCTCGAGGCCTATGTCATCTTTATGGATGCTGTGTGGAGGGTATTTTTAAGGAAAGGAAGGAGAGGAAGTTCTGGGAAGGAAAACGGTATGATGATTGGGTAGGAATCTGGGGTTCAGTGTGTCCAGATTATCCGCCGCCAAGACCTAGACAAACCTCACCCCATGAACCACTAGTTAAATCGTTATCAAAACGCGATTTAAGCGGTGGTCATGTGAAAATGCCCTTACGCAAATCATGCCGCGCGTCTGGTTACCGATCGGTTATACCAGGGCGGAAAATTAATACATATACGATATGTTTATGGCTGTTATCTACAATTTCATAGGTGTACCGTAAACATAAAAAGTTGGCGGAACACTGGTTTAGAGTGTCTATAATATATGTGCAAAATACATTTTTTGTTATTTTGGTTAATTCGCAGAACACCATTACATACTTTATTTGTTTTTAAGTAAATCAATAAAATAATGTTATTTTTGTGTTTTATTTTTAACCGAAAAAATATCACTACTCTATATTATTCAGGGTTTTATCAAACAAGTATTAAATCACATTATTTCCGGGTGAAAACGAATGGCAATTGACTTTAATATTATTCACGTCATTATGAAACAATTGTAAAAGCTCCTATGAGCGTATAACAACAATAAATAAATAAATAAAATATAAAAGATAAACCTCCATCATTAAAGTTAGGGAAGCGGAAATGTTTAAACGGAAAGTAGCTAGCTCAGACAGCTATAACAATAATAAAAACAAAACTACTTGCAGAGCTTAATAATAACTGCATTATGTTTGATTTACATCCATTAAAAACGGTTTACTTGAGTGTGGGTGTGATTAGACTGTTACTGCTAAACAGTTTTACAGGATTCGAGCAGATACACTTAATATGCACCATTTTTTAAAACTATCCCACTTCAATTAACTCTCAAGTAAAAACATTTACAATTGCAAAATCCATTTTATGTGAGATTCCTCGACTTGAAAGATTTCGTATTTCCTCGATTAATCAAACTTGCTTCATTAGCCCAATATCAAATACCCATTTGAATCAGCCACAGCTTTCCTTTGGTCAAAGAGAAACCCCACCAATGCCATCTACATTAGACTACGGAACACTCTGTACTTATAGCCCGGGAGCCAAGAAAGGTAAACCCTGCGTCATCGAGTACATGGATGAAACTACTTTTTAGTAATAAAGGACGTTTAGTAAACCTTAAAAAAGCTGATCTGCCGGTGCGCCTCTTGCCAGGTTCCGCGCAGTCGTGAAAATAGAGTGGCATTTTTTTCGAAAAATTACATCATTGAGTACATGAACGCTAATGGTTTCATAAGATAAAGGTCATTTAGTAGATGAGAAAAAAGCAGGTCTGCCAGCCGGCAGCCTGGCACGTTCGTAGGCAGCCGACGTCAAAGTGTGTAAAAAAATAGTGAATTTTATTTGAGTACACGAATGAAACCAACGAATAGCTGTAGTCTAGAGCATTCCATTTAAGAATTTATTGGTCTGCCGACCAGCAGCCTGGCAGCAACTTGTAAACGATTTTTTTATTTTTCGCTTATCTTAATTATTATTTTTATATTTTATTATGGTTTTAAAAACTTAGAATGCAAGATTTTAAAAAAAATAAGTGATAATGATAAAAAACAATAATTTGACAGTTTTAAGTTTACACATCGGATGGAAGAGCCTTTCGACGCGAAACAACTTACGAGACCTGCCGCGATGCCCCTCACTGCTGTCGCGTGCGCATATTAGTTAACAAATTTATAATAATTATAGTATTTTTAAGATTGCCTAAAAGTATATAGTGGTTGGAAGTTCGAACAACCGCCGCACCGTCACAATAAGAGCTGTATTCGTCCGGAAAACGACGGAGATTTCCGAATTCCGCCCGTTTCATATCGGTTTCGCGTGCCCAGCTTCATCGATTACATCGAATACAAGATCGAAACCAACAAAATACTGTATTCTAGATTATCCATTCGTGACTTCTTTGGTCTGCCGTAAAGCAGCCTCTCAGTTTTTTGTGAACGATTTTTAAAAGTTTTTTTAATTTATAATTTTCTTCATTAAAAGGCAATTTTAAAAAAGACTATTATTATTATAAATTTGTATCATAATATCCGCACGCGACAGCGGTGAGGGGGCACCGCGGCAGGTTTCGTAAGTTGTTTCGCGTCGAAAGGCTCTCCCGTCCGATGGGTACACTTGGAACTGTCAAATTATTTTTTTTTTTATCATTATCACTTATTTTTTTAACATCTAGCATTCTTAAATCATAATGAAATAAAAATAATAATTAAGGAAAATTAAAAAAAAAACAACAAAAAAACTTTAAAAAATCGTTCACAACTGCTGCCAGGCTGCCGGTCGGCAAACCAAGAAATTCTTAAATAGAATGCTCTATACTACAGTTATTCGTTGGTTTCATTTGTGTTCTCGATGACGTAAAATTAACTATTTTTTTACCCACTTTGACATCGGCTGCCTACAAACTTGCCAGGCTGCCGGCTGGCAGACCTGCCTTTTTCTCATCTACTAAATGACCTTTATCATATGAAACCATTCCCGCCCGTGTGCTGGATGAAGTAATTTTTTCGAAAAAAATGCCTCTCTATGTCTGCGACTGCGCGGAACCTGCCAAGAGGCGCACCGACAGACCAGTTTTTTTAATGTAAGCTAGTTTCATCCGTGTACTTGATGACGTAGGGTTTACCTTTCTCGGTACACGTACTATTAGTTCCCAATTCCTAGTACCCGACCCGTGTGTGTTTGTACAAGCACTGATATGTTAACTTGTCCCATAATAATTTCAAGATTGACCACACTACGTACGGCATGATGCCAAAATCAAGCACTGACCGAGAGTTGGGATGAATGCTATTTACTTTGATAATTGTGTTGACTAATAGGCAAGAGACCTGTTGACAAATACACTTTGATCCAAATGGAACCCTGTTGGGGTGATGATAATACGTAGGACGGGTTCTGTAGTCAAGGAGTAAGGCTCTCGATTAGCAATCCGAAGGCGCGGTTCGAATCCCGGAGTGTGAAAGTTAGTTTTATTTATTTGATTTATGTTGTTTAACAATTATTTATTCAGATTTTCGATTGAGTTTCGCTGATTGTCTTCACTAATTAAATAATTATAATTGGAGATTTTACCTATTAGGTTAAAAATAAAATAAAATAAATTATAAGAAAAACTCTTTTTTTAACTTTTGATGGTTATTCCCATCAATATCTATAATAATACATTATTGAATAATAATATAACAATAAATTGAAATATGAAAATGAACAACACACAGAAAAATAATAAAAGATAATGGTCGCAACTGGTAAATTGAAAAAGGAAGCTGCCGATGATATGGAAAAAAAACAGTAATTGAAGAGAAAATTGTTAATTCTGAAATTAGAAATATGAATTTGACAATTAGGGCGGTTTTATACTAGGACGCAATGGTAGAGAGCACGTCCCGCTAAGACGAGAGATCTAGGTTCGAGTCCCAGTTGCGATCATTATCTTTTATTGTTTTTCGGTGTCTTGTTCATTTTCATATTCAATGATATAAAAAATAAATATTCATTTCGAATAAAATAGTGTCACAAAATAATTTTGCCTTGTTTGAAGAAAAAAATATTTATTGATTGAAAAAAAAAATATATGAAAACTAGTAAAACCCGTTAAAGTTCCACAATTATATATCAATTTCAAACTAATTATTCATCCAACTAACCATGTGGCACTTGAACAATGTTTTAACCACATTTCAATACTATCAGAACTATACAAGCTCCTTGGAGAAATTATTTGTCTAAAGAACTTCAGTCTTCCCTGAAGGCAAAGTTAGATGTAGTTGAAGGATTGATTGTAACAAAGCCTAGACATCGGGTATACCGCAGAATGTTGCCACAATTTTATTCTAATGGCAAGACGGATGGGTTCGTCGTTACCGTTCCGTTACCGGCGCACGTAGGGTCGAATATTTAAGTTACGACGCCAAAAAAAAATTATTTGATATTCTATATTTTATTTAATAGTATATAGATCAAGAAATGTTTACGAGATACTACATAAGATATTATTTCAGAATAATACCTAATTAGGGTTTGTTAGGGCCAGCTATTCGTAGAATTCAAATTAATAAAAACATTAATAAAAACAATTTTTAGTTCGTCAGCAAACACATAGGCTGCATTATTTCTCACTCTTCATATTTCAGTTTGTTTATAAATTAATATCTCAAGTTAAGTACTTAAAATTGAGTTCACTTATAGTGTTTTATGAGGGCTTTCGCCCCATAATATTTTTTTTCCGGTTCTCTACCGACAAGTTAAAAAAAAAAACAATTTAAAAGTTCAACAAGTGAAACACGTCAAACTCTAGCTAAAGTAAAAAAAAATCATATATGTTTTTTAACAAAAGCAGTTTTTCATAAAACATAACAAATTCATATTTTTATTTCTATGTAACATTACAGTGTTCACATCATCGATAATATTTGTACATAATATAATTTTGAACTTTTCATTATGTCGTATGATGTAAGGTGGTATGGTGAAATTGTTGGTGGGTAATGTTGTGTGTTTCTTGAACACCTCACTAGGAGAACCTGGGCTGAGGTGTTCGTTTCAAAAACCTAGCTAGCATATCGCAGCCCGAATTTTTCATCTCGCAATTCGCATGCAATTTACAACTCGCAGTCAAAATAATAATAATTTGGAATAAAATACAGTGAATTAAAAGCAGAAAAAATCAAGCTCCTGTAAGTACCGTTTCTCTATCCACAATTGATTGTCATTTTTGTATAAAGAAAACACTTTTTCCCATATAAAAAAAATTTAGCCAAAATATATATATTACGTACAACTCTTATTTTAACAATAAATTCAGATTAAAGTACATACCTAACACTGCAATAAACATTTTGAAAACCTTCTGATTTTAAAATAGGGAAAATAGAACGAAAGTAGAAACTCTGTCAACGATTCAGGCGCAATTGATCAGTATTAGCCGCGCGAAATATTACTCAACTTCGGGCACGTGTGCAGGAAATTGGGTTTCGTTTACAAAATAACTTCGTACAGTTCATTTGGAGCTGGTTTATGGAGAAAATTTGATAGTTTTTTTAGATTAATTTGAAGACAATACTTTTACCCATTTTTGGCGGCGTTATTTACTTTAACCGTCCTTATGTGCGGCGTTACCATTCCGTTACAGGCGTTAGCCGCCGTTATTCGTTATAGGCAGTGCTGGCTCAACGGATACTAAATACTATCGATAAAGGATTAGGCGAGTCGTTTCGATACAGCGAAGGTATCCTAAAGCAAATTCAATGCGATTTACTGCATCTTTATTCGGAAGAAGGCTATGAATCGTCTGTGACTGAGTCATAAATTGATTTTCAATTTGAAACACAAAATTTACCGAGAAGCATTTGCTTCTGCGGGGTTTTAAGATTGAAATCTCAGACCATTGGGAAAACTGGATATCAACAAAAGCTACGTTTGTCCAGTTGTACTTTGAAACTAGTTTATTGAGTGATTAAACATTTTAATCACTCAATGCCTATGGATAAGGCAAACACCACATTCATCGTGAAACATGACTCATTTATATTTTCCAGTGCCTTGCTGTAATATTTTTAAGTGGAAATCTTTTTATTTATTTGATTTTATCCAATAGTATCGGAAACTCCAAACCATAATATTCAGAAACCAAATTATTTTGGATGCAATTCGTAAGCTTTCTGGGTGCATTGTAAATTAACAATAATCACGGCTGCGCTTTGAGAAATATGGCCTCCGAAGCTTGATTTAGTGTAAAAGCTCTCGCAGTTAACTAGAGCTCTAATGAGAGGGGGTTATTTGGAAAAGCGAACAGTGAAATTTCAGGATTTTCGGATTGGTTTCTGGGAATGGATTCCAACACTGGATTACCTAAGTTACAAACAATGGACATCAGTAGATGAACATGGAAACTCAATATCCAATATTACCATGGAAGTAAAATATGTCGTATTCAGAAAGTAATTAACCCAGAGAGCCCTGAAGCTTTTTTTATGTTTTTTAAATAATTTTATTTCGTTTCATCATAAGCTAGGACGTCTAATGTATTTTATTTATTTTTTGTATTTCTTGGGCATTAACTATGTAACAATTTCTAGACATTTTGTTTTGAAGAGTTTTAATTTTCAATGTACTATCGTTACTTAAATTTTAATTTTTATGCTACCGGTTTCGACACATCCGTGTCATTCACTAGCAAACTTAAAACTAAACTTAAAATTTAAAACAAGTACAGAAATGAATTAGATGTTATTAGTTGTTCTCCCCTTCCCCCAAAATCACCCCTCCCACCACCCCCACCTAATAACATCTAATTCATTTCTGTACTTGTTTTAAATTTTAAGTTTAGTTTTAAGTTTGCTAGTGAATGACACGGATGTGTCGAAACCGGTAGCATAAACATTAAAATTTAAGTAACGATAGTACATTGAAAATTAAAACTCTTCAAAACAAAATGTATTTTATTTAAACTATTTTTCAGTTTCTTGTCAGTTCACCAAAAACTGACTTTTCTGGAATAAGGTAATGACGAATACGACCAAATAATCAAACATTGCATACATGACGGTCATTAAATACGGATATTTTACCGTCAGACGGTATTTTTTCTTAAATTTATGCCTAGTAGATATAAATATTTTTTAATCGGAACTAAAATTGGCACGGTATAGGACTATGTATGTGGTTTTTTCTTTTTCCTTCAGTTTTCCCTGCTGATGATTACTTGGAAAATAATCAGTTAATTGTGATTTTCAGATCATAATCAATATAAACATATAAAATCACTTTTTTTTAGATTTTCGCGTTTAAAGTATTATAGTGATTCATTTTTGGGGTATTATGCCGTGTTGCGCATCTTCCTTCTTTACCCAACGTTTCACACACCTTTCCTGATGATGGACCCCGTGAAACTGTCCGAAAGATTGGACCCTATAAAACTGTCTAAAATACTCCAAAAATAAATAAAACCTTTTTTAAATTACTAAACGCCAGGATCGATGACGCCAGATTACTATTTAACTATGGCAGCATTAATTACTTAAAGGAATTATTTCATTATTTGAAAAAATAATCAGAGTCCAGATGGAAACATTATTAAGTGAGCTTAGTGTAAGCTCCTTTTATTACTCGACAAAATATAACTATTATTGTTTGCAAAAGGTTATACGTATCTTAATTTTCAAGCAATACTGATTAGGAAAACTATTTCGCCAAAGAAATTATTAAGCTCATTAATTTAAGCTTAGCGAGCGAACAAACGAATCAGATCAAAACCTAACTATTTATGGTCCAATTTTGAAGTCCTTTATTTATTTATTTATTGTTTAAAACATTTACAGAGTGTTAACAATTATTGCTTTTATCATACTGCATTGGAATGTGCACATATGTTAACACTCCAATTAAAAATGTTCACAGCATGCGTAATCAAGTTTTGGTTGTTACTAGGCGGTGGTTCTAGCAGCGAAACAGAAATAATATTAATCAAAATGAAACATAAAACTTGAGATATAAAACATAGTAAATGTACATTACCTACAGAGAATGTTAAGAAAGAAAAAACCTAATAAAAAGCAATTACATAGCAATTACATAGCTGTTCTCCATGACATCTTGGTAGAAGATTGTTAATTTGGTTTTTAAATTATGCGAGATTGTTTGTGAAGATATGTCGTACGTACGTACGGTCACATTCAATAGTATCGATTATTTTTAATTGATAAACTAATGTTTAAGACAAGATTTTTTTTATGCATAGCACAAAGGGTAACAATTTTTGCTTATAATTATTATTATCCTTTGCGCTATACATAAAAAAAAATCTTGTCTTAAACATTAGTTTATTAATTAAAAATAATCAATATTTGACGAGTTAAATTATTTCACCAAAAAAAGTAGACATAATATGTCTCGACGCCATCAAGTGAGAGAGTTAGCACTTACATGCCGTTCTCATATAAAAAATAAAGTTGGCAGGTGAAAAAATGTGTTAAGTGGTAATTGTTGAATGAAACACTAGTATATATTGAATCATTTGGCGGGTAACAGATAAGGCGCCGTAGCTTAATGGTAGAGCTCTCGACCGGCAATCAAAGGGGTGCGGGTTCGAGTCTCGTCGGCGACATGTATCTTTTTCGGGAGGTTTTTTTTAATATGGATGATTGTTTCAGGCTAATAATTATTGATTATAATAATTGTTTCAATAGTATTGTACAGACGATACATTCGGGACAGTGAATTGAAGTATGCAATATTGTTATTAAATATTTCTGTACCTTAAAGGATAAACCACGGAAGTTTACTTTTTTAAGGTTTATTTAGTTGAATGTGCAGAAAAATTTTATGTATTTTATTATATTATTGGATGAAACAATGAAATCCATAAACAGTATATTAACTGAGTTATCTTATTACGAAACCACTGCCGTCCAATTTACTTTAGTAAATAAAATATATTTATAAATAGACATATTTGTCTTTACTATGGCCAATAACGAATGCATTTATGAAATATACCAATCACAGATCTTAATTATTGCAGTAAGTAAAAAAATTATAGACCTTCAAACATCAAGTTCACAAACACAAAAATCGCTTTCCTGAACAAAAGTCCAAAGTGAACTCCCATGGTTTATCCTTTACGGTACACATTTTAAGATGGAATACATTATTATGACTCCTTAACCACTCGAATGCTTGTTGCCACATTATGACACTATTTAAAAAACCTCGGATTGCTTTGTTGCCAAAATATGGCAAATTAAAAAAATAAAAATTATTTAAACGACTAGAAAATATAGCAAAATAAATATTCTCTAGATTCTTTAAAATATTTTAAGGTGATAATAGACAAAAGATAGGGGAATTCATTGGCTATACAGAACTATAATCAGTTTGTATGTCTCCATATTCAAATTCGGAGGTATGATTTTTTTTAATGTGCGCGGAAAAATTTCCTCTAGCAATCCGAGAAAAAAAAATTATTGCTCTGTCGCTCCCGTGGATAAATTACATCTATTAGGAACTTTAATTAATAAATAATTATTTACAATATCTCAGAGGCGATATTGTAAACTCAGCTATTTTGGAGCGCGTGGGTCTCTATGTTCCAGATGACTATCTTAGACAGCGTCATCATAGATTATTCTACCTTCGTGCCTGTAGAACTAATCTGCCAATGATTCTCCCGGTAGGGAGGAGTATATTGCTCCTGAACCTAATCTCCTCCGAGATTGATATATTTGGCGTCGGTAAGGAGAGATTCAAAAGAGAAATTCTTTTGATTCTTGAAAGAGTCTCTCCACATTGACGAAATCATCACCACTGCCTGGAATTTTTTTATTCTTTGAAATTGCTAGCTTCTTTGAAATTTCTTTTACATATAAACTATTTTTTGTAATATATTTATATGACATTATTTCTTACATGTAATAAATTTAAATTTGTAATTGTGTAAGAAATCAATAAAAATGATTATTATTATTATTATTATTTAATATGAATATTGCCCAGACAATGAGTAATTCTCATATTATTCGTACCTGTCCCAGGTTTGAAACTGTTACAAATAACAAATATGACATTTGAATAAATGACCGATATTAGTAAAATTTTCGGGAGGAATTAGTAGCAGACACAACCGCCAATTTCTCAGCTTCCCCCGGCCGGTGTAACGAGAGTTTGGGATAGGTCTCGGCCTTACATTATCCGAATCGGATTCTAGTAATGACCCAACTTTCCCCTTTAAGCCCTCGCTGGGGTGGCCTGACTGGCCTCGCAGTTCCGCTGTATATACCTTCTGCACCCCTATTCCAATATCCATAGCTTCAAGGGAAGGGATAAGGCTTTGGATAAGCTTTCGATATTTAATGCAAAGATTTAATTTTATTAAAAGATGGTGCATTATAATAAATTTCTGTTATCGTTTTTTTCTTTTGTGCCATTTTCAAAAGCTCTTCATTTGGGGTTATTATGGTTATAAATGGATTGTGTTTAAATTCTCTTTAAAGTTGTTTGTTTATTTTTTCGTTGATATGATTCCTAAGCATGTGACACGCTCGCAGCGCGTGCCACAATTTGAGCCGTTACGCCAGAACCAATAGGAGAAGAGATTACCATAAAAGGACTCGTTTCCCCCTCCTGCCGAGTAGGGCACAGGGAGATATTCTGAGGTTGAGGTGCTAAATATATTTTACTAAGTAAATTTGAGATTTAAAAACATGTATCCTATTCCGCGCGAAAGAAGATAGGAGCATACATCATGACCCAATACGAGGTTTTTTGTGATTTTAATTGTCATTTAATATAACTGCTAATATTTCAAATATTGCAAAATCACTTTGTGGCGTCATATTGAATTAAATTAAACAAATAACTTTGTATTAAACCACTATTATATAATCACAATTACCTACATGTTTCAAAACCGATTGTTTCTTCATCAGGGTAGTAATGACATTAAATAACAAAAGAAACAAACAAGTATATAAAAAGAACAGACTAAAAAGAACTATGGACAAAAATATTATAGAGAGAGGTGATTAATTAATTAAAAAATATCGTAAAAAACAATTATTTAAAATTAAATATAAATTTTTTTTAGAATATGAAAAATTACATTAAAACATAATAAAGATGTTTAAACAACAAAAATAAATTATTTTAAATATATGAATTAATAAGAATATAAATTTAAGAGATGGCTATTATTTGTTTAAGTATTTAATTTACTATTAACACTTTAACTGCTAATAACTTACTGAATAATTCTGCCGCCATGAGTGGAACCACATGTCTCCTCCTTGAGAGTCTAAAGGAGGTACAGTTTTTTTTAAATTATTTATTACAGAAGAATAAAACTTTTTCTAAATCATGTGAACACCTCAGCATAAATCAGTGATAAACACTACTACTAACCAAATACACACATTTTTGTACCCTTGGAATTATTCGCTACGTAAACAGTAATCATTTGTAAAATGTGTTAACAGAAATAGAAATAAATGAAAATAAATAAATAAACCACCATCTTCTAATCAAAAACTATTCGTTCATTACTGTTTTTGAGGTTTGTCTGTCAGTTGATACAAATTGTAAAATGTATAAAATCAAAAACGAACTATCGAAATTGTTTATGTATTTTAGGTTAAATTGATAAATTACATTAAACTACTATAAGACTTTTTCTTTTTAAATTTTGAAATCTGTAGATAAATCTTGCTATTTATTACTTCTCTTTTTGTTATTATTTGCAATATTTTATTATTTACTTACTTGATTTATATAATTGATTATTTTATAAGAAAAAACTCTCTATTATAAAAGGACGTAATGGCTGAATTGATAGAGCGTGCATCCCGGTAAGACGAGAGATCTGGGTTTAAATCCCAGTTGCGACCATTATCTTTTATTATTATTGTTACCTTCTTCTTCAATAATATAATTGAGCTAGAATTCCCTCGTCAAACACCAGAACCTTGTTTTTTTATGATAAGGAAAGGCTAATTTTATTTTCCTTTATAACACTTTATATTTATTGTATTAACTAACAAATTTATGAAAAACAATCAATTTTTCTCTATAAAAACATTAAAAATGTTTATTAAAAGGCACTAACTGAAGTCCCGGGCGTTTCCGGGCTAAACAAAAATCAGAAGTGAAATTTAAAAAAAAACATTTGTATTCTGTAAAGATCAAATCCTCGCCACCTCCCTCTGCCAGCCCTTCACAGACACCATTCTTTAAATAGATAAATAGAAGATTGATTTAGCGAAAATAAATTAGAAAATAATATAAATCTACATAACAAACTATTGATGTCAAGACAGTAGAGCACCATTTTAAGAACTTTTTCGAAATATGGCATAAATAATCAATTTCGTTAATACTACTAGGTTTGTGGTCCGTTAAATATTTCATGATTTATTAATTTACATAAATATTTAATTGAATTGTTTAATTCAATGTAACAACTCATAAACTTCAGAGAAAAGTTTAAACAAACGTTTAAACATTTACTAAGCATGCATTGTTACAGTTGATTTTCGAATAAACCGATCGCAAATCTAGCCTTTGCCAACCCTGTATTCTATAGCATGTTTACCTACAAGCAAATAATGATATTCATTTACAACTTCAGCCAACTCCTAGTGGAAGTGGGATGGCCGGGCAGGTCCGCAGCCCGCCCGTGCCACACACCTGACAATTTTATTGATACTCGTAATCGTTCTGTTTCGGAACAACTTTACCGTATTGCCTCTGCGGAAATCTGAGCAACGCTTATTAAATTTGAAATTTTAGCCAAATTAGTTCAACAGAATTTCATTTATACTTTATAATACGGAAAAGGTTTGTTTTCATTGGAGGTTAACGTTGTGATCGAGAAGTTTGAGCTGAAACCTGAAACAAATTGAATTAAATAATTTTGGAGTTTAAAACTGTGCGACACAAAAATAAACACAAATGTGGAATCACAAACAATTATTAACTCCACTTTAACATCTACAGTTTTGGATTTGGTATGGGTACCGCTGCTCAGAAAGCTTTTTGCACAGGAAACCAGGGCAACCATTATTATGGCAATTATATACTACTGCTCAGATAAGTTTGTTTATTTGAATTTTCCAAAACAAATTTAACCAAAAATAGTTAACTACTCAGAGAAATCAATAGATACGTAATTTAAAAACTATATATTTCCGACAACAAAAGCCAATTCCAAAACACAAAAGAAAAACGCTGAAAAAACGTATCTAATCTAACCTAACTAAACCTAACCCAACATTATCAACATACAGTGGGACTTCTCAAAACGAGTAACTCAGTATTATTTTAACTTCAACACCCTACCTTTTCCAATAAATGTTTATACCTTGATAAAATCTAAAATCAAACTGGCTGAATCAATATCTTGATGAACAGGTACTGATTTTTACAGTTTTCACTGTTCTAATAGTTTTTTTTTCTATTGTTTATTTTGTTTTTGTTTACATTACATACATACATCGACAAAATATCGACGAGTACCGAGGTATAATTTCTTTTTAAATATCTAATAAAAACTTAATTATTTCGTCATATATTTATTATACAGTGTAATTATCATACAAATAACTGTTTGATTTGATTCGGTTAGCCAATGCAACAAAAATCAATTGATTGTTCTTTTTCACTGAGAATAAACACGATACTTTGCGTAAATTGTTATCATGGTGTATCATGTATGACAAAACTCGAATATTCTTTCTTTTTCGTTCTATTTGTGTATTTTTGTTATCTGACGTTTACTATTGGGTACACACGTGGCGTCATCTTCAGGAACAGGGCTTCCATTTCTGAGCCCTAGAAGAATTTCAGGGATTGTTGTTTGCGTCGTGTTTTTGGAATAGATGGCGTTAATCTAATTTTTCGGGGAAATCCATTGCTGTCTAAAAATTTACAGTTTTGGGTAAAAACGATACAGTTATACTGACTGTATCGTTTTTACTTGTAGACTGTTGCAGGCATTATTATTACGAGAAATTTCGATTTTTTTTCTCGGATGATTTATTAACGGAGTATACAGTTTATTTTGGTTATTATGCAAATATGTGATAGTCCTTATTATCCCAACTGCTCACGATTGTTCAGAGCCATCGATACTAGTGTATCTCCATTTGGGGTAAGTTGTGAAGCTATAGGATGTTGCAAAGATAAGGAGATGGGTAAAAATAAATTGGAAAGAACCTGGCTTTTCGGATCTGGTCACCAAACATCGGCTAAAGAAATTTAAACCGAAGTTTTAACTCCTAATGGTGGTCTTTCACTTTCCTATACTGATGGCATGCTTTTTTTTACATTAGCTCTACTCAGGAGGAAAAATCCCTCAGGGCCTATGTCATCTTTGGGGATGCTGGGGTGGAGGGTCTTTTTTATTGAAAGGCGGGAAAGGAAGTTCCGGCAGGAATTTTTTTTTTTTAAATTTATTTTTTTATTTGGCTCGCTAACAGAATACATCACATAATTTTTACAGTAGTTTACATTTATACATGCTTATTATGATGTTTCTAATTATAGGTGAGCACTACATTTATCTCATTATTCTTTGTGTAATACTGGTTGGTTAGTTCCAATAATAATAAATTGAATTACAAGAATTTATATACTTACTACGTGAAAGGAGGATCAAAATCAATTATTAGGAAGAAAAATGCATTCATCCTTTCAGATATATTACACATATACATATACATACATCCACACATCTGCATACACATATAAATAAATATATATATATATATATATATATACACATATATATATATGTACACACATACATAGATACATACACATACATACATACACATACATACACACACAAATATACACACATAAGCATATATGCATAGATGTGCACTCTGTATGTTAGGTCTCCAGATGCGGTCCGCCATGCAACAGGTGTGCAAACGCATTGGCTGACAAGACCTAGACAAACCTCACCCCATGAATCCGGGCACTTTGCTAAATCACAAAACGTAGCGAACCACTTGAGGTGACCTATGGCAGGGGAGTTTGTTATCCAATAAATGGTTTCCGGGGTGGCGTTACCCGTAACCGCCCTATACCCAAATTTGGAAAACCACTATAAAGATTTTGCCTCAATACATTTTTAAAATTGTATTTATTAATGCTCTCCACAATGTGTCCCGTTCGTGTACGATCAAACTTCGGGAAACTGGAGCAAACTTCTCGAAAAAACACGACAAGTGGTGAACCATCGCTTTACAGCGCTCGAATTATCAACCACTTTATAAAAGTTGATAAATATTTATCACCATCACGTTGGCAATTTTTAATTTCCATTATATCGAACGCAGAGAGGGTATTTCGAAAATAAGGCCAACGAGGGACGTGATAGACCTTAAACTTTTTCACAACTTTCGCCATAACGATTTATAATTTTTTTAACAATTTGTAATATTTTGATTAAGTTTGAGAGCTTATATGAATAAGAAAAACATACTGCTCGAGCCTAAGATATTATTATGACAAGTTTATTTTTATCTTAATGAGTAACACCTTAAATTGTTGTTATGAAATAATGAGTCCAATCTCATTTATAATTGCTTTTCACAAGAACAGTAGATAGTACTTAAATAAAAGAAAAAATAATAGCTACTTTGCCTTATGTTAGTTGATTTTTTTTTTAATAAGGAGTTCAGCGATTATTTTCTGAGTTCGAAATGAAAATGCGTTAATTTTCATGAAGATAAAAAAAGCTGGGCACTTACTGTAGAGGTTTCTTTGGAGGCAGACGCCTCAACTAAGGTCAAACGTGACCCTTTTGATTTATAAAATGTAAACTCATTCGAACAAGTAAATCGGGGTATTTCAACTGACAATGTGTTGAAAATTACAAACTAGAAAAGTGCTTCTCTTACGAGTGGCTTTCGGGATTGGGGGATGAAGATGGTTTAAAACATATAAGTAACTATGTTGTTTATTTCTCTAAAATTATCCAATTGAACCGTTTCAGGGCACGGTTTACGTAAGTTTAAATAAGTTCCGAATTTCAATTATTTCGTTCCGCCTCAATAAATTTACGAAAAATATATTATTTTTTACAAAAATTTTAGACATTCTGGCTTAAGGAAAAAATTGAATTGTTTTAAACTTAGGTGTACACCTGCCATTACATTGGATTTGTCCCTAAAGTGCCATGAAGGCCCAAAACGCATTAACCCACAAATATCCCATAAATATCGATAGGAACGAAGCACGAGGCGAAATTCAGTCGTTCTTAGTAACCATTGCCTGATGATTGTCTCTGTAACGCTGCCAAAACGTTGGCTAAATAAAGAAGAAGCGCAACGTAGCGTTATAACTAAAAAAACGATAATACTTTTTGACTTGAAAAGAGAGGATAAAATACCAAAAATCACTAGGTGTCTCGACGAATGGACGCCAAACCTAAGCTCCTTTTTCTTAGTACATTTGTACAGCAAAGGTCAAACATTAATTCACCAAGCCAGAAGTAATGCAAACCAAGGGTATCTGTAATTAAGTTCACTGGAAGTATTTAATAAACAGCCCTTTAATATGTTGACTACCTTCTAGTATTAGCACGAAGGCTGTAGAATTCCAGGGGATAGGAGGTTGGGGGTGAATGTCGCAAGTCAAATAAGGTTACCCGTATCAGCACACAGTAGCTAAACCCGACACCTGATGTTCAGGTAATTCCCGGAACTATTTCCGATGCCAACGCTTAACGTATCCACAGAACAAACGGTACAAAGTACCGAATATATGCTTCGTTTCAAAGCTACAAGTCAAATCATATTCAAGGGATATGAAGGATACAGTGTTTGGCGTGTTAGGCGTTATCAAGAGATTTATAATACATGAAAGATATGAGCTAAAAACTTCACCATTGTTTTATTGTGGAAAATACATTTAGAATAAAATAATAACATAGTTTGCAAGTTTAATTTTACGTTGGAATTATTCTGATAGAAAGAACAATAACGATTTCAGTAGCATGGTGTACATATCCACGTGAATACGAAAGGTAAGAAAATTTTGATAGATTTTGCACAAATCACTTCAGACATGTGTTATGAGAGGTCATTTTGGGAGGCGGGAATAGGAAGCGCCTCCCGGGAACCATCTATTCAATAACCAACACCTTTGTTATAGATCACCCCAAATTTGTTGTATAACCAACAAAGTTCGTTCGTTTGGTGACTTAGCAGGGGTGCCCGGGGTGAGTATTCTCTAAGGCTTGGCCAAACTGAATTCCAGATTTCTACCCACCCTTCATACTTTGAGCCTTCTAAGAACTTCCTCTCCTTTGTTACCTTAAAAATACCCTCCTTACCCTTGTGTTAGAAAGCGAAAAGACCGCGCTATATACTCAAAACCAAAAGTTAAACAGAGCAAAATTGAAATGTGCACTTCTGTGAATCCAAAGTTTCCGACTGAATTTGAGAATAAATTATGAGACTTCTAAATTAACTTTTTATGGAAAGCTAAAAAAATTGGGTGATCGAACGTTAATTTTAATAATGCATTTGTCTGATAAAATAAGCGAGTTTTTTTTATTTTTTTTTATTTCAATGTCAGTAATTTTAGTAAGATAAACCGTTAGGTGAGCCATTTTTAAAACATTTTTATGTTTACATTAATAATTTAATATTTCCATTTTTTTAAATTATTTTATATACTTTCAAAATTAGTTTATACTTTTTGGATACATACATATATATTTCATTATTTGAATTTTATTGCAAGGCGAAACTTTTCTGACATTGTGACAGAAAATGCCCGAGGCCTGAGAGGTTAACGAATAAAACTAGCTTAGTTTCAAAGGTAGAATAAACTTAATTTACTCAGCAATCTCACTAAGATAACGTCCGTGATAAGTTCTTTAGTAAAAGAGCCGACGTAGTATACATTTCAGATTGATATTGACGTTCTGTTCTTTATCCTCAGCGAAGCATTTCATTATTCGGCTTTCTAGCGGAATGACAGCCATTTTTACAGCTTCTCCGGGATTTTGTTTTCCGTGGGATAAGGCTTTTTTCAGACAGAATAATACACCCCAAATTGGGGGTTCAGACCTCTCGTCATTTGCCTGACAGCTGTATTAGGCAGCCGCACCACGCACTCGTTCCTTAGCGGGATCCGCTTCATTTGCATACGTTTGTTATTCTATTATTTCAGCTGCAAAACCCATTTCCGTTTTGTTGCTGACATATCTTAACCCTTTTTCGGAGTGAAAGCTTAAAGCTTAGGGATTTAGAAAATGTTACTTAATAATTTTATTAGCACTCAATTTAAGCGAAGCGAGCAGTCCGCATTGGAGTGCTGTTATCTACCCTGAAGTATGGCAGTGAGGCATGGAAGTGGCAAAGGAGTTATGAAAGTAGACTGAATGCTGTAGAAATGAGATCCCGGAGTGGTAAAACGAGTATGGTAAAACGAGTATGGTTGTGTGAGAAATGTAAATCTTTTTAATAATCCGCAAAGAATTCAAGGCTGATAGCGTAATGGCAAACTGCTATAAAAAACATTAAACAATTTAATTAAACTAAAAAAATCCTCGTTATCTAATAGATGTGTCGAGTGTCAAGTGATTTAAAAACAATAGTACGTAGGTACCCATCCCATTAACTCTGCGTGACTGCCGCTGTATTTGACGATTTTACAAAGGTCAACAGTAAGTAAATTTTGATTAGATATTTCTTCTCTTCAATTTCCGAACTCCATGTTAAAAAGACCACGAACCGCCACTGCTTGTGACTCTTGTGCGATATTCACAAAAAAACAGGGGTTATTTTCATACTTAATAATTAATAATATTACAACTTTAGTGATTTAAGATTTTCGCAGCCAAAGGTATTTTTGTTATTTATTTTTGGGATGTTATGCCGTGTTCATCATGATGGAAACTTTGGCTAAAGAAGGAGGCGCAACACGGCATAACAACCCAAAAATAAATATTTACATAATCATCATGAACAAAAGCTTCACAGCTTTGTTACTTTAAAAAAAAGTCTTATTTTCGACATCATTATCGGCGAGCTTCCGTCAACTAGTATTTAATAAACAACTTTCTATTTCTTCACCCACAATTTGTTCTGTTTATTTTCGTAAAAATCGTAAACGGGCTTGTTGGCATGGCGATCACGTCGTAATAAGGGGGCTTTCTGTTTTTCCAGAGATTACAAGATTACACTAACAGCACCGCCAATTAAATGTCCTGCCCCAATTTGAGGATACTTTCAGACTCCTACTTTTGGTCGACTTTCAGTCGTTTCAGGCACAAAGACGTGACAAAAAGTTGGCAGTTCCAGACCCGGGCTAATGACAGTAACATTGATTGGAAAACTTCATTTCTAACTAACCGCAAGTCCTGGGGCTATTGGAAATAACGGCAAATTATCAGAACCAACCAACTATTAGAGGCTGAGTCTGACTAAAGGCTATTCGACTCAACTCGTGCTTAAGAAGCTGACCACGAATTGAATCGTGTTGGGTTATTTTACAAACCGGAACATTGCGGATGTATTAATAATTGAAATGGACCTAAAATATCTCAAATATTTCTTCAAACTTCGCAAAATCACTTTGTGGCGTTACTTTGTATTAAACCACTATTATATAATCACAATTACCTACATGTTTCGAAACAGATGGTTCCTTCGTCAGGATAGTAATTATGATATTATGTCATGACGAAGAAACCATCGGTTTCGAAACATGTAGGTAATTGTGATTATTTAATAGTGATTTAATACAAAGTTATTTGTTTTAATTTAATTTTTTATCTCAAATATCTTTACTTTATAGCCAGAAAACGGATGGTGTGCTTGTTTTTAAACAACAAAATTCCTCAAACATTCATATTTCACCGCTGAAAATGTCAGAAAAATTTCGCTGCATCAGTTTAAATAAAATGTTACAAAGTGTCTTTAAATATTTGTTGCAAATGACTCATAGTTCTAATGAGTTGTCTTACGCATGATAATATTTTCAATACATGATATGGTCTAATCAAATGTCTTCGAAATATGTATTCAAGAATGATCTGAGATTTTTACAGCCAAAATCAATCGGTGAGAAGTAGTTACGGTACAACACAACATAAATTGTTATGTTGTGTTGTTAATTGTATCTGTGTTTTCTTCTTAATAAAAAGTATTCTCGTGCTTTGTTTTTGGGTTTTTATGACGTGTTGCTTTACCTCCTTATTTAACCAACGTTTTAGTTTCAACATTTGTAATTCCCTGATGATGGATGATGATGGACACCATAAAACTACTGTCCAAAACATCGGCTATAGAAGGGACAACATGGCAAAATAAAATATCCCGAAATTACAATAATTTTCTGTCTGAAGAAGTCAATAAAACTATCTTCAGCTCGCGAAAAAATTTATTTCCTGGCTTCCTAGCACAGACGATCGATAAGGATTGCTAGGATAACTTTCGATAACTTCTCATCGTTCTCAAAGAATATATAACAGTTCACAATAACTAAGTGTTTTTAATATATTTGACATCAACTGTTGTTTCCACGTTAGCGTTCTGCAGTTGTTCTAGGGAGCTATGAGAAGTTATCCTATCAATCCTTATCGATCGACTGTCCTTGGAGGGTGATGATTTATTTGTTTCGTATTTTCAATACCTTAAAAAATACTTTGTCGAGACTCAGTAGCGACTACTCCTTATTTTAAATACACACTAGCTGATATGGAATCGTTCTATAGAAAAGCACGTTTTGACGCATTTTCAAAGACCTTTTTGTCCAGTTTTAAAACCCCAAAATAAGTATACATAATAATAGGATACAACGCTAAAGAAAAGAAAGGCCCGACGAAAGGCCGTGGCAGATTCAAAGCACACTTTTTAAAAGAACCTGAGAACCAAATTGATATAAAATAACTTGGTGGCTTGGCGAACTCTCAGCTTTATGGTCTCCGGCTTTTTTGTTGACTGTGTTATTACGTGACGTAAAAAGTTGGCCGGGATAGAAGCTAAGGGTTGTAAATTTTCCATGCAATGCCGATAGGAGGATTTCTTGTAAGTTTTCATACCCCGCAGACAAATTCCTCGCAGGTTCTTGGTGCAATGTTGGCCAGGTTATTATTCTGCCGTGTTACAACTTCTGGTATCACATGACAAAGTTGCAAAGAATTTTTTCAGAAATAAAACTCTAATGGTAGATTCAGACTGGGTCGACGTACGTATGCATCGCTACGCCTAACAATATCTGGGCTACTTATCAACCATAGATTTTCAATGAAAATTTATGTTTTAGAATCACATTGGCCACACGCATCGTGACGTGCGATGTCTGTGGCCATTTTCATAGAAAATGTATGGGTTGCTAAGCATTGTTTGGCGTAACGATGCGTACGTACGTCGTCCAGTCTGAATCTACCTTAATATTCTTTCAGTGCTTATTCGGAAAAAAAATTACGCTGGATTTACGAATTATTTATTCCAAAAATGTTATACTCGAGGCGTGTGAATTGATTTACAATGTACGTAATCCATAATCACAAAAATCTGATTATCAAAAAAAATAAGACAATCGGTAAATTTTTTTAAATAAAATACCACAAGATCAATAAGTTGCCTTTTAGATGATTCCGAAATAAATCTTATGTATTATTATTACTATTGTTGAAACTGACAATTCGTGGTGGAATTCAATTGTAATAACAATATATTAAAACAGTTTTAAACATTTTTCCACTTAATTTATTTCTGACCGTTACCAGTTTGTTTTTTTCCTGAATTTTTTTACAATGTTTGCATTTAATTAATATATATAATAAAATATCTACAACGCAGCCTGTGTGTGGTTAATATATTTTTTTTTAAATATCCAAAAAATAAAAAAAAACTGTTTTTTAATTAAATGAAACAATTTACTTTGTGGTTTACACAAAGTAATTTGTTTCATTTAATTAAAATGGTGCCACAAAGTAATTCTGCAAAGATTGAAGAAACAGTTTTTTACTAAAGTAAAAACAGTAAGCTTATAATTAAAATTTGTATACCAAGTTTGTACAAAAAGTGTATCTATACAATACTCATTGTGAAAAACGTAAAGTGATATTTTTTTCTTATTTGTTCTAGATCTCGGGGAGTGGTGTGGTCCCATGAGTAACATACATTTAATAAATGAGAAAAAAAATTAAAAAAAAATATTGCAAGATAGACAGTAAAAGAAAACAAATTTGAGGATGCATGCTAAAAACCAGCTGAATCTTCGAAAATTCACTTTATGGCGTCGTTTTAAATTAAATTAATATAAATAACTTTGTGTCCACCACTTACATAATTAAAGATTAAAGAAATATATATATATATATAAAGAAAATATATTTAAAGAAAATAAATTTTCCATTAAATTCAGTCGTGAAGCATGAGATAACAAAAATAATAACAGGGAAATTGTTTTCCTCAGATCCTCCTGGGATGTAAAAATGTAAATAAAATGTTTTTGGTAAAACGGCAATAAATTTTAAAACATGTTATATATATTTTATACATACCGCAGTTGAGTTATGGAATCCATAAATAGACACCTTTTCGGTTTGAAATCATATATTTTAATGCAAATATTTTCCACTAGCAAACGTTTTTATAATAAGCTGCAAATCTTGAAATATCCATGAAAATGTGCAAAAGTTAAGACTCCACGACCTTTCAAATGGTTCGGTAAGAAAAAAAGAAGTTGAAATTTATAAGGATAAAAAAATAAATTCTTGCGAACAAAAACTAGTTGTAAAATACAGTAATGTCGGTGCGAACAATGAACAGCCCTAGCGGTGTAAAATATTTAATATTAAACAAAAGCCTCCGAACAGAACCTTTATTACCTGGGAGTTGGGAAGAAAGTGGATATGGGATAAGGTCCTGGGTCCTGAATATATCGCGTCTGGTTCTTGTTCAGCCATGATGGTCACTTATAAAGTCTTAACAACTCATTGAACTAGCGGTATGACGAAAAGTTTCAGTGCCTTTGTGAAATATAGCCCGAGTTATTATTCAGGAGAAAGGGAGAGAATAAACCACGTCATCGTCAAGCAGGCTACTATAAATAAGTAATGAGCTTTGTGTCGGGGTTTTTAATTATTAGTGAATATATGCAATATATTAATGCTGATTTAAGTACATATGTTATCAGAAAAATGATTGGAATTTTGAAAACAGGGGTTATATTCTTCCTAAATATGGTTTACTCCCAGTCTGTTTCAAAGTAAAAGGTGCTACCACAAATTAATGAGAACTGAAAGTTTACTAAGAAAAGCTTATTTTGCAAGGATGTTCACAACAATCCTCTCCAAAAATCCTATTTTTCTTCTTTAAATATGAATTCCAATGTTTCGGTGGATAATGATCTTATTTAACTTCTGACGTAAACTATCATAAGAATATAATAATCATCAAACAAACTTCTTTCGGTTGTCTGTGTTTCCCGGAGAAATCAGGTTCAGTAAACTCGAATTTGCTTTGAAAAAGAGATTCATTTTCAAAATTGGGACCGATCGGGTGGATAGAAGGATTCTGACAAGCAATAAAATAGATACCTACCAATAAATCATTTTTTATGCTCCAAAAGCGATTATTTCTGCCTATTCGTTCGAACGCGTCAAAAAAACAGAGCGACTCAACTGCTTAACGATTCTGCATTGACCATCGACTTTTTCAAGGTCACTTACAGATATTTAATTTATTTTTTGTCGCACCATAGTAAAACTGCACTTTTTAATTTATAGTCTTATCCATGATATAGTGATGTAAAACCGTTTTACGGAGAACACAAAAAAAAAATTAATTAATAAATAACTTTGTATCAACCACTATATTTGTTTAATTTAATTCAAAATGACGCCACAGAGTGATTTTGCGAAGTTTGAAGAAATTAATTAATATACTATTTGAACAGCTTTTTTTGTTTTTAAACTGGCATCACAAAAACCCTTCGATTTTTCACGGTTCTGTGCTAGTACTACATTAATATAAGGTATAATATACTATATATTTATAAATAAATCGCTAAATCAAATACAACAATGATGGTTTTGTGATTCACGCAGAGTATTTTAAATATTTTGAAAATCACAAAGTGAAGCTTTGTCTTTTTCTGTGAAAATATAGTATTAAAATAATGTAGCTACAAGTTTGGGCGTACTAAATATATAAACACCATTGTTGGAGTAATTTTATGTAACAGAAGCACCCCGAAATAGATTTTCTTACCAAAAATCCAGTAGTATTACTAAATAAAAATCATTAAATTTACAAACGAGCGAATTTTGCGAGATTGCTAACAGGAATCGTTTAAAATTTGTACTTATTACATATATATATATATGATTACATATTTCATATGTAATTTATAGTTCTATCAAGAACTGTATTACAGAAATCCGTTAATAAGTACAAATTTTAAACGATTCCTAAATTAAATTATTTTTTTTATAAAACCTGCAAACTTAAGATTAATGATGTAATACGATAGTTAAATTTATTGGCTTTGAGGAATAGTCAATACTGTATCTATTTTTGCATCAACATTTGATGGAATATATTTTTTAATTATTGCGGACAAATCTAAAATCAAGCCCACAAAAAATGTCCAACTGTTTTGTTAATGTATTGGCGCTCCAATGGTTATCGATAACAGTTGGGTTGATTGCATACTAAAACTAATAATTTTCAATCCATATTGGCGCTCTGAACTTTATCCTTATCGTTGCACTAAATCCCACTGTATACAACTGTACAACTTTGAAACCTACAGAATACATATTCAGTTCACGAACAGCACATTCTCACTATCGTACCTTGTACACACATCATAACTGTCACTCCTTAAGATCCTGAAAGCCGATACGATGCATTGTGAAAGGGGACGTATTGGGACAATAGTAATTAAATGGTATAAGCCGCAGAATCACTGCAAGAGAAATCTAACGATGTTCAAAGGTTAAGGGGGAAATTTGGTTTGAGGTTAGGGTGGGTTGAATAGGGGAAGGGAGGGAGACAGGGTGGTTTTGGTAAACATTACAACAACCGTATTATCCGGCGTTTTCTCATTTCCCGCGAAAGCCTTTTTCGGAATATCATTAACACATTTAGGTCGTTTAAGATTATTTTTATAGCCGTATAACAAAATCAGCCGAATAACTTTGATTTTGCTGAGTTAAGCCAGCGTAAATTCGCTTTTTTATTCTTAATCAATACATTTTTTTATCAGTCAAAATATTTTGGGCAGCAGTCTAGGAAATATACTAAATATCATTAAGTCGCCAGTAACTGGATAATTTTCATAACATCTATTTGCATATAAATGTTATTGGAGTTTCGAAAAAGACCGCCATAGATATTACACATGATATTACACTAAATCGATAAGATGCTTAAAGATTTAACAGCCATCAACTGTATTGTATTCCAAAAACCCTAACTTTGAATGAACCAAAAATTTATTGGTGTTAAAAACTAGTTTTACTTATTGCAACTATATTTCATCGTGTCGTATTATCAACTAACAACTAACCAAAACTACGTTTATTAAATTCCAGGTTGCGACAGAAATAAGGCAACACGACAGAGAATTTAACAGGAATAACATTTAATATAGTGATGTGAGTCAAATTTACTTAGATATTTAACACTATTTGTTTCACAGTTCGTTTTTGTAACAAACCCATCATCATGAATCATATATGAAATGTAAAAACTCCAATATCTTATTTTAAAATATTTTTGTTACAGAGGGCTTTGGATTTTAAAAACTATATATACTTTTATTTCGATCAGGTGATATTGGCTTACTTAAGACTTATGTTCCAGAGTTATTGTGTTGGGTTTTCATTGTATGGAATTCACAAATCTTAACATAATAATCGGTAAAACAAAACATATAGATTTTAAACACGTTTTTTTCTTCTAACTTAAATATACATAAAAACATGTTGGTTACAACACGAAAAATTTTAGCGAATAAAAAAAAATTAATGCGAACCAAAAGTACATAACCATTGATTTAACATATACTATTTTAAATATAGATAAATATTAAAAAGTGCAAGTTAATTTCTACAAAACTGTAACCAGACAGCTTGCCTGTAGGTTCTACCAAATCAATATATCTTAATATAAAATACATTATTTAGAGTTTTCAGGTTACATTTACGTTATTTAAGGAAATAGGTGTATTTTGCTTATTTAAAGGTGCGAATTTAAAATAACGATTCTTAGTAAATTTAGAGTTTTAAGAATACATTTATCTTAATCAAAGAAATGTGTATATTTTGCTTAATTATAAATACAAGTATTTTACACAATATATTCAAAGATACGTGGATTGATCATTTATTAACCACAGCTTTGCCATTTTGGGGTAGAGTTTCTAAATGATTATTAAGTTTGTTAAAAATCACTGGTATCAAATATTCAAGAATTCGGCCGCCATACTACACCAGCGGCTTTATGTAAAAGCTTTCTCCCGTTGTCCATAATAGTAATTTACCAAACGAGACCTTTTATTAGAAGTAGACCCTCAGCATCAAAATTATGATGTAATAAAAATGATTAAACCTGAAAAAAAAACACACCTTTTGTTATATATTTCGGATGACAACCAACTTTAAACTTTCAAAAAGGGTATATTAAAATTAAAATGATCTCCCTGACATTATTGTGTGGTTGCGAGGGGATAAAGCTTCGTTTCATTATTTTAGGAGAATTTTCCAAACACACAAAACTTTGTCTATCGGAATCCAAAAGCCTTTTAAACAAGTATTTTTCCTTTGATGTCAGATTATTTTCCATAAATTTTCTCCGATAAACACGCGCCAATATTTGAGTTTCCCTAGCGCTACGTTTTGGGGTCGGGAAAACCTCTTCTGTTGATGTTGCATTGAGAGAAATAATGAAAACAATGAATAAAAATAACGAAGATAATTTGAAAGGGGGAGATGGTGGGCTTAGTTGATCGAGGGAGATAAAAAGATAGAGTGTTGAAATGGAGAAGCATTATCGAACTAGATACTTTTTTGTTTGTTTGTTTTGTGATGTCATTTTATGGATCATTTTTACGCGTATACATTTATTGATGCTCTTCGTGTACGTACAATAATGGTAGCTGTTGGTATAAAGGTGGGTTTATTGCCTGTTAACAATTTAATCCACCCAATGAATTTTGACGATGTCAGCAGCTGAGCTGCTAACTCATTCTATCCGTGATGTATTTATTCAGAGGCCAGAGAGATAATTTTTTTTTTTTTTTTTGGTCTCAATTTATAAAGCTCATTTTTTTTACATTAAAGCATCAACTTCGCTAGGACTAATTGCAATATTGGGGTTAACATTTACACACTTGATTGAAGTAGCATTATTTAAAAAACATTAAATATTTCAAGGAGTACGAAAAAAATATATTCCATGAGCGGCCTGTTGGGTTCTTTGTAAGTGAATTTGTAACAATATTTGAACCACGGATAAATCATTTTTCCCCCAAGAATCAAAGTTAATATAAAAATGCTTAAATCAATGCTGCCAAGTTTTAGGGAAATAAAGGTATTTTATATTTTTAGATCTTCACGTCAGTTTTGGCAAGTCCGATGTTTTCCGAAAAAGGCATTAGATTCACTGGCTCCGGGCTGAAATCTCTTATAAAAAAACATACCTAAATGTACGCATAGTGAGAACAAAATTTTGAAGGGTTTTTTATTAAAATCGCTCTATTTGGTGGCTAATGTGTGCCCGGGTTCATGGGGTGAGATTTGTCTCGGTCTTGGCGACGGATGATGACGGATGAGCCCACCTTCTGTGTGGCTTGCCGTATCGGGAGAGCCTGGTTGAGGGAGGCCTTTTGACCTCTCCAGCTGACTGACTCTCAACCCATCGCCTTGCAGGGAGGAATGGATTCATACATTCGTCACCCGTCTTGTGTGCAATTCTTAGATGCGACCGAATCTTTTTCTGTTTCAAATTTTCATTTAAGAGTTGCCAATGTTGTCTTCAATAATTAAAAATTCATTTATAATTCAAACAATACTGTATAAAAGTTAGGAATATTATTTGAATGTATTAGAAAAATGCTATTTACCCTACGTCAGACAGTCATTGATCTACCGAGGAACATATTTAGAAAGCGTGAGTTTTTTTTTAAACTCAATCTTCTTCGTCTTTAAAGGAAATCTGTAAAAAAAATCTTCAAGGCATGTCAAATAATTTCCCAAATGAGCTTCAGTAGAGATGTTGCGTAGAAAGAAATAAGCCCACGAAACGAAAATAAAGCCTCAAAAAGACGAGACATGGTTTGCGTTGAAAAGTTAGCATTCGTTAGAAATAGAAATAAGTGGGGTGTACATAATTTGAATTATATTCATATATGTTTTTAATAAATAATTCGAAACATTCCCTCTATTATGCGTTTTATTGAAAAATAGTTCTTTTTTACTTGTTTAACTAACATTTTTTTAAGATTTAACAAGGGTGGATTTTTCTCTAATATGTGAAATTTCAAAGTCAATCCGGAGGAAGAAGATGATATTCAAATTTTATTAAAAAAATTACTTGATTTTTCATCTTCATTTAACACCCTTTTATTACTATTAGACAAATCAAAACAAGAAAAAAAAATTCCCCATACATTCGTGACCCACCTTAGTGTACATACATGAAGGGCATTTGCTGCTTTACAGTTTTTTCACCCCTTGAGATTTTGGTAAATATCACAGAACAGATTGATTGATTTATTTTACGGTGATGATTGATTTGTTGTTGTCATATTAACTCAGTCTGAACTTCATATGAAGGTAAACTACATAATAAAAATCACTGAAATTCGTTAAAAATACAAAACCATATCCTACATGTTTTCTTGTCCGCAGGCAAAAACAAAATAATGTACGTTTATACGTCGCAGGGGTGGCGGAGAATCTATACAATAAAAAAATAAAAATATCTGTTGCATTAGTGTTATTGGCTTCTATATGAAAAAGCAAAGTGTGCTTGATACGCTTCATTGAATTTAAATTAATGACGGATAGCATTTCGGGACTCTCTATTTTACTATTTAGCAGATTATGTAGAAACAACAGATCGACAATGAGCTCCTTTTTTGTAATGCTAACCACTCGAACGCTGTTTGCCACAATATGGCACTATTTCCAAAACCACGTATTGCTTTGCTAACAAAATATGGCAATATTCACCAAATGTTTAAATTTTTTTTTAAGTTAACGATATTTTTATTTTTTTTAAAACCCTACGAATATGTGATAATAAACAAAAGGCAGGTGAATTCTTTGTCTACGTAGAACTGTAATCAGTATGTATGTCTCCATATTCTAATTCGGAGGTATGATTTTTTAAATGTGGGCGGAATAATTTCTTTAGCAATCCGAGAAAAACGTGGTTACCGTATTGTTATTTATAGTTTTGTAGTATTTCTTGAGTAAGTACGGTCCCTTGAAGGTCTCTGGAGATCTGGAGACGGTTGTAAATCAAGCTCCTTTTATGACTTCTTTCGTTTTCCAAAACAAAGGGGTTTATCGTACAATAATGTTGAGGTTATACTTGGAATGAAACACGTGTGTTAAGTGCATGTAAATAGTTCAGATAAACTTGCAATCAGGTTGAAATGATTTAAGATGCTAGCTGGAAGACTTTTAGAAATGAAATTATTGAATTTTGGCAAAGAATTGATGACAACAGGCCTCATGATTTGGCAACTTTGCTCTTCGTGAAAACATTGACAAAATGATACAAAGAAATTTTGTTATAAAAAAATTAAGACAAAATGTGATACAGATGTTAAATTGAAAGTAAAATAGACGGAAATGAATCAAAATTAATTTAAATATAAAATTTAAGTTAAATATTTTAAACGGAACGACACAACGATCAACGGAGTTGATACTTCGAAAATGTGTTGTTATACAATTTATTTTATAGTAGCAGCAGCAGATATATGGAGAAATAGACATTTATGTGGAGGAATAGATTTAGAGAGAAATATTATATCGGTGCTGTGTGACTGGTGCCTGGTGCCTGGTGACGTGAACCGGCGACGATTGTCTGATAAGTCCTTGCTGTAGCACTGAGCTGCCAACACTACGTTTCCCCAGCGAGACACTGGAAACACGGAATACCTACAACACAGCTCGTACACTGTTTGTATTCTATATACAGAGAACATCTGTACATGGGACATAATGGTACCACATATGTGGACTAACTCACGTGAACAAACCAGTTAGATAAAACGACACTCCGAGTGTAGACAGAATTTATTCAGGAGAGAGGATGAAGGTACAGTAAGTTCTGTTTGTATTTAATAATAATATGTCAATTGCGTTTGATATTTATACAATTTATCGGAAGAATGGAAGCATTTATTTTACTCAACATGTGAGCTATTTTTAATAAGTTATCCAGTATTTTTTTAAATTATTTCTACAGTTTTTAAATTTTTGAGGCTGGTGTAGGTACCAACACCTCTGCTGTATATTGCTCTGCGTTTAGCAGGGGTGCCCGGGTTCGTTGGGTGAGGTATGTCCAGGTCTTAGGAGCGGATGCGTTTGCCATTTTACGTGATGCACCGCAACGGGAAGGATGGATTCATACGTTCATCACTCATGGAGACACCTAGATTCCAACCCAAAAATTTCCTCGCACAGCTTCTTCAAACATGACATATACTTTGGGGGAAATTATTTTCCTCGGGGCCTCCTGCGTGCGGTTAATAAAAAAAAAACAGTCGAATAACGAAAGGGTTCCTGAGAAAAGATACATGAATTAGTATAATGCGTGCATAACAATGTTTTTAAGAATTTTTGAACATGATATTTATAAAAGTGTGTTTGAAGCTGAAAAGTTAAAGGCAAGGATCTCGACTCCCAATCCGAAGGTCGCGGGTTTAAACCCAGCGCGCCCATACAATAAATTTTATTTGATTAATCTGTGTTGTTTCACAATTAACTGAATAAAAATAATATATAGTATATTTGTGGAACTTTCAGAGTGGAATGTACTCTCAGTATCGCGCTGGTGTAAAACCACCATTCAGAATTTAAACGTTGCTTGAAATGGCTTTAACCGTATTTGGTGACCAGATCTGATTAGCCAGGTACTTCCCCACCTTCCTCTTCCCCAATACCTTCCCCTCCGTACTACCTTCAGCCTCACAACATACCCAAATTGGGGATGCCGTAGTCTTACTGGCTCCAGACGGGATCAGTTGGGACTCTTGTGCAGTAGGTATTCATTAGTAAAAAAAAAGTTAGTGTTGAAATTTTTTTTTGGTTAGGTACACAAAAATTTTTAGGGGGGAACAACATATAATAATAATACCTTTTTTTTTCTTAGGTCGCTTTTACGACTGTTTTATGGGACATAACTTGCATTGATGTGTTTCCGTCTTTATTGTCAACCGTGTACATAAGTGGGGCGCGGGCTTTGCTTGTTTTCGACTACGCACCGGTGCTGAAGGAATCAATTACGATATTATATAACGGATATATCAGAGCATATTCCATTGTAATACCAGCAAAACAAGAAATGCGTACCTACCTAAGAGTATGGATATTAGTACCTACCTATCGCCTGTGCTTTAAAGATTTCAGTGTAAGTTGCTTGAAGTACTATCAAATACTAAAACGGCAATCACACAAAGAGCCACACCGCGTGTCTCATACATCCAAGAATAAAGAATGGTTTATTTCTTCAATCTTTGTCAATACACTTTGTGGCATCATTTTATTTAAATGAAACAAATTAATTTTGTGTAAACCACTATAATCAATGTTATAATATCTACATATTTCAAAAAAGTGTTAATAGTAAATTAAATATTATTAAAAATCAAAATTTTTTTTTAAATAGCCACATCTAAATTTATTTGCATGTTAATACTTATATATATATAATCATTATTTTTGTTGTTTAAACAACCTGATTATCTTTTGTTAATTTTTTTATTTATTTTAATACCTAATAAATAAATAAATGTTAATATGCTACGTATTCCTAAATATTTTTTTATTTCATTTTATATAATGGTTTTTACATATTTTTAAGTAATTAATCTCCTCTCTCTCCGTATTATTTTTGTCTATTTTTCTTTATGTTATTATCCTGCCAAATAAACCAAAGAAACATGAAGATATTATAACTTTGATTATAGTGGTTTACACAAAAGTAATTTGTTTCATTTAAATCTTATTTTATTTATCATTATTATGTACTTAGTTTGGATTACCTTCAACCTACCATCATCCACCACTCGTGATTACTTTTAAAAAAATTAAAAACCAATAGAGCACACAAAAGAAAACCATGAAACTCAGTGACCATTTTAGTTTCCCCATATCCGTGTTATAAAAGGTAGATAGAACCTCCGTAGCAAGTAATTTCCGGTTGGCGAGCTACTTGCTACTGGCTCCTGGTACTCAACGTCTAACGTTTGAAAGGAACTTCGGCGATTGGACACGAAAGATTTATCCACTTATTTAACATCTGCAGCAATTTAGACAATGCACCACCTTTCAATTGAGTTGAACATTGTAATGAACATTAGGACATACACACGTTTATCTTATGTGATATGTGTTTAGCAATAATATGAGTAATAAATGATTAAATTGCTTTTTTGGATAATTTTTGGAAAAAAAACAACTCATTAGTGAGTGGTGAGATTAAATGTTTTTCGTTCACTTATAAATAAGCAATTAATTAGGGGTGCTCTTCATACTTAAAATTACTCCCACGGGGGGTGTTTATTATATTAGCCACCCATTCAGCAGTCGTAAAAAAATAAATAAAATATCACCAAATCACCAAAATTATTGTTACTAAAAAATAGGTATGTAATGGGTATAGAATTGTTTTTTTATGTATAAATTCACATGGTGAGCTTATTTTTTAATTAAATGAAAACAAATAACTTTGTGAACACCACTTATATAATCACAATTATCGACATGTTTCGAAACCGAAGGTTTCTTCGTCAGGATAATAAGAAGATTATTTTTTACTTCACATTTTTAACCTCACTAGGACTAAGCCTGTATCATATTTTTAATTATTTAAACCTTACGATAAAACAAGGTTCGGCAAGAATTTTTTAGATAATTTGTGACAAAACTATAACGGCCATTAGACAGAACACAAATTACTCTAAAAATAAATCAAGTCATGGAACACTATCCAAGACAGAACACATCAATGAATTTTAACCAGATTTTAAGCAAATAATTATGTTAATATATCATTGAATAAGAAGATAACAATAAGAACAAGACACAGAAAAATAATAAAAGATAATGGTTGCAACTGGGACTCGAACTCGGAACCGCACGTCTAACTGGGACATACGCATTAACCAATTTTCCCATTGCACCCTTTTATGAGACTGTCATATTTGTCAACTCTATATATTAAAATTTCAGAATTAACAATATTATCTTCGACTAATGTTTCTTTTTCAAAATTATTGGCAGCTACCTTTTCATTGGAAACAAATATTCAAGGAATGTATTTGTTATCTAGATAGTGTCTTGGATAAATATATCCGATTTTATTTTTATGGGACAGCTATTGACTTTTTGTAAAAAAGTCTAAATGAATATAATTTTTTTTGTTTAAAAAAATAATAATAATTATGCATTACCAACGGTACGATGTTGATTGAAAAAGTCAATTAATTAATATTGTAAACTGCGATTGTAATTTTTTAATGTAAACTAATTGTATTTACAAAATACACCTGAAACTGCGCTCCACAGGATTTCCTAGCGAGGCATGCACTGTGGTGTACCACAGTAGGTCAAACATAGATAAAAACTAAAAATAATAAAAGTATATAACATTATAAAACTTCAAATATTCATGTATTTATATAAATTCTCAAATATGTATGAATAAATGTAAAAAAATCTCGTCAAATATGTGAATTATTTGCAGCATCATATCATTAGAAGAATTTATTTCTTAAAACACAGTTACGAGTTTTACAGATTTTTTTCTAATACCACCTAGTTGACAAAATAAGAATATCTACTGACTATGAAAGTTAATGGAAGTTTATATAATATAATATTACTAGGCCAGCCAAACGAAAGGCCCAATCATATCTGGCTCTGTTCTACCGAGACAGTTCAACTAATCGATTAACAACATCAAGACCGCTGACCTCAAAGTTCTCTTAGGTCTTACCGGAGACATATTTCCGATATGTATGCTGGTGTCATTCCCTGCAGTTCTTTGAAAGTCATTATGAAAAGTGTTAAGTTCTCTTTTAGTCTAGCTAGGGCGGCAATTTCCACTTATTTCAACCTAGTCGGCAAGTTAAAAACTGTTTTCTGTAAATTTTTTCCTTCATCTTTTCGTACAATATATTACTTTCACTGAAATTTACCATTATACGTACCATTTATATTATGTTCATTTCTTTATTTTATCTTTTTTTAAATTTAATCATTGTGTTATACCTAACACTGTACACTAGGGTGTGTCTATTATTTCAACTTATGAATTCAGCAACACCTGGGGTTTCAAAAGTTGCGTCTTATAAAAAAATGAGAACTTCATATAATTTTTTTTTTTTAATGGTTATTAGCTCGCTAAAATGTATTGAAAATCAGAAAAAACATCTAAAACATATATTTTTAAATTATGATGATTAATATTTTTTCACAATAATTACTTTTGTTACACGCTATTATTAAATTTTGAGCATCCATTATTTTTATGCGTTGCTAGTTATTGTTTAGTATCTTGATTTTACCCAGAAAAAGTGTTATAATCCCATCTTATATTTTTAACAAACACATCAAATATGTTACAATTTTTTTTTTGGCTTGGACTACAGTTATGGAATAAAAATTAATTTGCTACAATATATAAAATATGAACCCTTCGATTCATTTTTTTCCCGAATAACGAAATCTAAATTTTTTCAAAATTTCCGGCCATTTTAGCGAGCTAATAGTGAACACCAATTTCATTTATTTTTACGTTTTCGAATAGCCATAGATCATACGCAACTTTTGAGAGTCCGGGCGTCGGAGAGCGACACACGCTATTGTAACTAATCAAGCCGAAATGTAAATAAAAAAGCCCACCATGTGGTTGAAAATTAATAAAATTAAAATAAACTGTCAATATTTTATGGTAATTTAAGTAAAATCGAAATAAAAATTTAAAGGA
Organism: Limnephilus auricula; assembly: GCA_951813805.1. NCBI lineage: Eukaryota > Metazoa > Arthropoda > Insecta > Trichoptera > Limnephilidae > Limnephilus > Limnephilus auricula. The sequence goes on along the minus strand of OX638389.1, from coordinate 43,187,058 downwards.
TAAATTCATTGAATGTTAAAGAAAGAACGTTTAATTTTGTTTGTGAACATGGTAGTGTGAGTAGCAAGCAATTAAATAGATACCTTCAAGTAAAAGTATATCGAAAAGTATTCGTATAGTGGTACCCGGGTTCATGGGGTGAGGTTTGTCTAGGTCTTAGCGGCGAATGCGTTTGCCCACCAACTACAAGGCACGCCAGATAGGAAGAGACTGGTTGATCTTTTGAACTTTTCAGCCGGACTCTTTCAACCAATCGCCTTGCACAGCAGTGGGAGGAATGGATTCTTATGTCCGTCACTCCTGGACACATTGACCCCCAGATTTCTAACCATCTCTCATACCTTTTTCTTTTCCAGAACTTCCTCTCCTTTCATTCCCTAAAAAGACCCTCCACACGGTAACTCCAATGATGTGGAGCTAACGAAAAACAATCCTGCCAAGGTTCTTACTTTACCAATGAGAAAGTAATACAGAAATAATCCTCTGAGGGATCATGTGTCCAAGAGATAAACTGTCAGAGGGATTAACTGTACGGAGGTCAACTGTACGGGTTATCAACTGTGGTGGATAAGGTGTCATGAAATCACATGAGTCGTCAAGAAACACATTTATAATTTTATAGGAAGTGTTAGGGGAAACATAAAAAAATAGTTAGTTTTTTCGGCCGATACCCCAACATTAGGGAATTATTAAATATCTTAATTTAATTTATGCTATTGTGAAAATATTCAGTAATTTCCGTTCTGTTTTAAAAAATACATATAAACTTTAGAATATCCTTCTATGTTATTAATCGACGAAGGGCTTAACATTAAAAAAAAATTACCTTCGTTTTATTCTGTGCAGTTTTTAACTAATCAAATACTAAAGTAAAAAAATGATACTTACGACGGAAACAAACTATTTACAAAATAATACCGCCGGAAGTAGTTTAATTGTAAAACCGATCGGAGAGAATTGTATTAAAGCAACGCTTTCAAAAGAGATTCATTCCAATAATAGAACGTCAGCCGGCTAACGGATGTCCATTGAAATTCAATACCACAGCATCCCCAAAGATAACACTCGATAAACAAAGCACCTCATACGTGGGCAACATATAAAACAAAATAAAATTGTCGTCGAAATAAAATATGATACTCAAAGATTCACAAGACGAGTATTTTTTGTAAGGTATTTGCATTTTTTATTACATACAGCACGAGCGTTCCAATTGCAGGGTAAGTGGAGAGGGGAAGGAAATGAGGAAAGGAAGATTGGGAAGTACATGGCTATTCAAAAAAAATCCATATAAACCAAACCTTTATTTAGCTGTAAATATATTTAAAATTGTAGTGTTAATATCTATGCACATCCTGATGGAAATTCCATTAATGAAATAATTGTTCACACTGCAGTGGTAGGAATGGATTAATTCCTCCGTCACTCCTGGACACACAGACCCCTAGATTCCCTCCCACCCCTCATTCATTTTTCCTTCCCATAACTTCCTCTCCTTCCTTTCCCTAAAAAATTGTCCACACACCATCTTATAAGATAACATAGGCACAAGGGAGATTACTCAGGGCCTCCTGTGTTGAGTTAATGTTAAAAAATGCTTCTAACAATTAATACATATTCAGATCTGGTGGCCAAACGCAGTTTACTGGCATTTAAAGTAACGATTCAACCAGTAATGGTAGTATTTCACTGAGAGGATACTGAACATTCTGGCGTAGAAGTAAATAATCTCACACGTAAAAAAATCAATGATGTACCGAAACTTTTTCACTTATGCAAAATAAGAGATCATATTTAATCCTTACAGAGCTAACAAAAAATCACGTACATACTCCTCATAAAGAATGCCTTATCCCTCCGACAAACTAGTACAACAAAACATATTAAAAAAATCAACTTACAACACCTGACTTAAACATTGAAATGATCGTACAAATTAAAACTAACCTTAAACACTTTAAGGGTAGTCCGTCCCTAAAGACTAGGTCACACAGATAACAATGCGGATTCCTTGTCGCGGCGAGTGATCGCCAGTAGTTGTAGCAGCTAGGAGACAGGGAACTATCGAATAAATCAAATGAAATTTTCAAACCAAAAAAACATTCAACATCTAGCGACCAGTGATTTGAATTTGAAATTCGACGTCCAACGAATCACTAAGGAATCGAATGCTGCAATCTCTGCACACGGCAAAAATGTCACGTAATGTGTTCGTAACTTGTAGCCCATTAAACTTGTTAATTGCAGATCTCTATTTTCGCATTTACATGATTTATGCTGAATGTCGTCATCTGTCAAATTGACTATTCAAAATTTGCCCGTTGACCCGTTTGCAGGCCCCAATAAAAATATATGACTAGGTGGTTTATTGGTGTACCGCAACCTTACAGCTCTCGGTTTTTGTCGATTCCTTACAGACCCATGGTAATGTGGGACGATGGCTTAAGATACCTTCTCACATGCAGCGATTTCGATGCTACTATTTAAAAATCAGCTTTTTTAAACGCTCTGTGTGACCAAGGCTTGTTGCAGGTAGGGATTTCAATGCTACTATTCAAAAATAAGCTTTTTTAATCTATCTATGCGTCCAAGGCATATAACACACAGCGATTTCAATTCTACTATTCAAAAAGCAACTTTTGTAATCTATCTATGCGTCCAAGGCATATCACACGCAGCGATTTCAATTCTACTATTCAAAAAGCAACTTTTGTAACCTATCTATGCGTCCAAGGCCTATCACACGCAGCGATTTCAATTCTACTATTCAAATAGCAGCTTTTGTAATTGCTCTGTGTGACCAAAGCTTTAAGCTTTAGCTAGGCGTGAGAAGGGTTGGTTGAAAGACGCCACGTGAAATAGCCCGGCTAACCGCGCGAAACAATCTACGATCGAGTTTATTGCCTGCGAACTAGTGGAGTATATGAACCCCGTGTTTTATAAGGGGAATCAGGAGAATTACTCTCCACCCCGACCTTTCCGGAAATAAAATACTATATAAAACAGCCCTGAGTGGAGGCTTCAGGGAGGTTTATAGGCACTCGTTCCTTCACGCCACTGCATAAGCTGCGAGCTGCAGAAACTTAAACGTAGGCTGAGATACTATAAGCCCGGATCTACGTTCTTCGCTGCACGACGTCAGAGAAAAAGATAGAAACATTTTATGCTTTAAAAGAACTTAAGATTAAATAAGTTAATGTTAAAATTTCTTGTTTTATATCAAACTCTTGACTCATTAAATTGGCATATTAAATCTTAATAATGGCCGCTAAGCTTAATTGAATTTATTACATTGAAAATAATTTGTGCAATTTTTAATTTTATTTTATTGAAGGAAGCAAATACATTATATATTAAATGAAAAAACCCACAATTTGTAAAACACCACTTTTATTTTGAATTAATATTTAACAGCTTGTTAATGTTTATTTTATTATTAGTAATAGCGATACGCCATAAATGTGAATACTCTTAGTTAGCCTATCGCCACGAATAAAAATAAAAGCAATAGGCACAAAAATCGCTTGGCAAACGGAGTTTAGAAACGCTAAAGTGGTTTTTATTTATTTTGTGAGTAGTTTTGTAAGAAAGAAAAAAATTAACTAAAAGAATCTGTTGCAGGTAATATTAGCATCCTATATATTTTTTAAAGATGTTTCTACATTCGTTTACGAGTATACATTTCTAATGAAAAAATATGTATTTTTAGTAGTTTCTGCTTATATTTTTTTAAAGTAATAATGAAAATTATTTTTATTCTATTCAAACGAAACGAAAGAAAAAACCTTATTTCTTCCAAAGCATATTTTTTAATAATCATAATGAGTACTTTTTCGTAGTAAAGATTAAACTAATTAGTGATTTCTCGTTCACATTAAAACTTCGTCTTAACGTTGGCTCAAAAAGGATGATTACATGCAAGGTTGGATAAAAGGAAGCGCCAAACCGATTAAATTTTGAGGTTAAGAAAAACTTTACCAAATATCTTACGATGATAACTTCGATATAACATCTATATAAGGAAGCCTTATTGAAGTCCTGAGTTAATGCCGCTCAAACTTTGTCAACCTTTCCAGAGAAGTCGACTGCAGTATGATAAACTTAGTGTTTTAAATAAAAGGCCGCGCTGCCATTATAACTTAAAATAGTAAATCCGTCCGAAAGTTTCTCTTTAATCCCGACATAACCTCGTCAGATCAACGGATGTGCAAATGAAACTTAATCCGGAGGTTTTTTACTGAATCCAATGCATGTTTGCAGATACCAAAAATAAACTCCGTTAACTGGTCGCATGGTCACCGCTGTCCAAGTGGCGAAAAATAGTCCAGTATTGCCAACACTGAGACATTTGGTGAAGAGAATTTACTGTCCAGGTAAATTAGAATTAAAACTTAGTTTATTAGGATATAATGGGTATTATATTTTGACAATATGTATTTTAGTTAGGAAAATAAATAATATTGTTAATTATTTTCGTATCATCATTTTTTCAATATAACAACTGTTTTAGAAGAAGTCAACCGAATGTGACCATAAACATAAGATCACGCGCTGCCGTAAGTACGTTATTGCACACGTATTACGTATTACACATACTCAGCCTTACTAAAAAAAACACTCCGCGGCTGTTAAACGGTGTTTCTGTAGCACGTTGTTTAAAGTCTGTACATTTCGTTTTTCAAATTCTTACTAAACAGAATATATGGTTTTGATCTGACAACGTCGTATTTTACCAGCCTTACTAATAAACTTTCTGAAAAATTTTTACAATGGTCAAAGAACCATGTATGAAAAATCATTTCTAATTAAGAACTGACAAAAAATTGTTCATGGAAAGATATGTACATTGCTTACACGGCCAAGGAAGGTAGTTTATCTGTTGTATATATTTGTTCCATTTGTAATTTTCAACGAATTTCGTTTTTTTTTAATGTCCTGTGTATTTATATTATTTTTTGAGATGTCGTAAAAACAAATACCATTTTAGAACCAAAATTTAACCATTTTCTGACAGTTCAATTTAGAACACACGATTTTGGTGTCACAATTTGACTTAAACTAACGAAAAACAATACAAATTAATAGTAAATATATTGAGTACATGAATATAAGTCCGAATTAGTCATAAGGATTGAAATCATTAACTACAACATCATTTTAATCACACACACATTCGCGACCGACTTTTTTTCGAAGAGTGCGCATTCGCGGCTATTTTTTTTTCAGCGGGAAAGCAATGCGCAGGCGCATCAATCACACCATTGAGCGGATTATTGTGAAAACTCCAATTTAAATAAGTAAAATACAGCGTTGCCAAATCTAAAGATTCACAAAAACACCGTTTAACGGCCGTGGAGTGTTTTTTTTTAGTAAGGCTGTAAATGTTTTGGTGTGGTTAGCAATCAATTGATACCACAGATAATTATTTAGGCTGAGAGGACATCCCGTTCCTTTTCTGACCCGTTAAAGTAACGCGAGGGAACCGCGCCAACCTCACACAAGGTGTGGCTATTTTTTGATGATTTAGTACCGTCCTACAACATTATTTCAGATGAGCCAACGAGAGGCGAGAAGACTTCCAGAAGGAGCAAGGCGAGCCAACGGGAAAGAGAGAAAAAGGCCATGAAGAGCCTAGAAGAGAAGAGAAGGTCCAAGAAGAGGCAAGACGATCTGAGAAGAGATGGGAAGACGATAGAAGAGACAAGACGTGCCAAGTGACAATGATCGTGTACAGCGAAGATTTTTCGCATGGCCCCTGTATAGTTTCCATGTGGGAATGGGGATGAAAAAATACATCAAATAAAAAGCTTATTAGAAATGTTTAATTAATCGATCAGAACAGAGTAAACAGTCTAACTTAATATCAGTCTTCCTGTTCCCCTCCTCCACTTCCTCCAGTCTCACAACAGTCTCAATAAAGGATCTATTTCCCAAAAAGTATTTTTGTGTTATATTCCCATTGAAAATATTTCTTCTACGAAAATCAAACCCGCATAGAAGGATTCAATAGAGAGGTTTTTTTAAAGAAAGTTGTACCCACAACCCTTTGATTTATTGTAACTTACTTATAAACTTTTTACTTAGCATAATATAAAGTTTTTAACTCTTTCCATCTAACTTCTATGCGTTTTATTCATAAGACTATCGATCACCAGTTATTACAAAAAATTTTAGAACATATATTTTTTTTAATGTGAAAGAAAAGCATTAGGTAGGTATTTGAAATTACATTACTAAGTAGGTGGGTACTTATTTTGGTGATTCTTTTTTTGTAATTAACTCCACACAGGAGACCTTGAGAAAAATAATTCTCCTCAGAACCTATATCATATTTGAAGATGCCGAAGGGTCTGGGAGAGAAAGTTCTGGGAATGAAAGGATGAAAATGTGGGTAACAGGTCCAGGTGTAACAAACGAATGAATCCGACCCTCCCATTGCGGTCGTGATGGAGAGATCACCCTCGACCAGTCTCTCCCGTACCCACCTGTCGCGCAGTTGGTGGGCAGACGCTTTCTGCCAAGACCGGGACAAACTTCATCCCATGAACCCAGGCACCCTTGGCAAGTCACTGAACGTTGAGAACCACTTTGTTTAGATGTTTGATTAATTATTTTGAAGTGATCTCACTTAACCTGTATACCTCGTCCCCTGTGCTTATGTGTTATTATCACAATAATTGTTAAAAAAACAGGTAAAATAGAAAAGTACTCTTGCCATAAATTGCACCAGTATTATTTATTAACAACAGTAATGGTGCAACGCTGAAAGCGTACATAAACAATAATATGGAGATAAAATCAATAATGAATACGTTTGTTAAAGTGTTTACGTTTTAATATTATCCTTTTCATAATATACGAGTGATTATTTTGAATTTAATATTATCAATTGGCAATCTACTTCTATGGGATGGGGTTGTTCAATAGGCAATCAAACCAAACCAATTGAAGTGAATCCAATATTCTACCTAATTATTATTTGAAATTCAGGTTTACTTTGTTGTCAAATATGACAAAGATAATAATTCCTACATTAGCACTTTGTGACCATTCTTGTAATTGTTTTCGCAGTTAAATTCCCAAATATCCTAAAGCGGTAATTCCGTTTGATAACTTCTCGAAAACCAAATTCTCTTAAGTTTTAATATTGAAAACTGAAAGATACAAAAACCAAAATACTGAACCACATAATACCCAAAAGTTCATATATTAAAGATGATATAGTTTTGTCAAATGAAATAAAAAATGTGATACGTGATATTCTGTAAAAATATCACTTATAATTTTGCTTGCTGAGAAGTCAATTTTTGGATAATCTTTTCTACATTATCTTTCCAAATACGTTGCTTACTGAATACATCTGTAATGTTCTCAATCCTAGTGATTAAGATGAAATGTGTGAGGAAAACTCAAATAAAGATTGAAGTTCTTCGAGATTAAAAGTTACTTTATTTACTCCATTGTATTTAGGTAACTAATGAATATTAAACCGGACGAACTGAAGTCAGAGAATCCGACACTTAAGGAGCCCAACCGTCTGTCGTGTATCATCGGCTGTTTCCGTAACCACACAATTCGAGTTGACAGGATAACTTTTACTTTCCACTATGACACTTGATTGTACTTAGGTATATGGTCAAAATTATTTGTAGGTATATAGGAATTAAATTAGGAAAGGTACAAGGATCAATGCTAGGTACCAAAAACGATAGTCGCCACTCTTCTAAGGTACTACTTAACTGACATCTATTGACATATCTCAAAACTGCATTTATTAATGACATCTCTTAAAGGATCTTCCTAATATATACAATCTTGTATACCCTTCGACCAAGTATAATTTGTATACCACAATAACATTAATAGCATTTATTAGACCACTAATTGCGACACTATAAATCAAACTTTCAAAACTGCACCTGATGAAAATACCGCCGCAAGCTATCGGCTTGCGACTGCCTCACTGCCTACAGCATCAAAACTTTACTTTCATATGATCACTTGACTGAGCCGTTTTAACTTTGCCATATTATTCAAAATGCATTCAGACCAGAATATATCATACCTCAGTAATGTACGAGGGTCAGACAAAAAGTAATGCCTCCTATTTTTTTTTTCTCATTTTAGTAAGGTGGAAAACTATACGATCGACGATTAACTTGTCACTTTTCAATTTTGTATTCGTCCATTTCTACAGTTTTGGTCCATCTTTTAACAAAGGCATAAAATTCCAGTGTGGTAAAAAGCGCAGTCCTGCTTCCTATATAAGCCATTGACGCACGGACGTTTTCACGGCCTTCGCATTTTCAAAGTGAATCTCGCGATGAGCTTCACATCACACTGCCTTTACTGATGGAGAAAATACATCACAATTCATATGTAGCTATCCGGCGTGGCGGTCACCACGAATGATGTCACCGACTCGTTGAATGTTGCGTGGAGTCACTGCCTATCGCTCTGCTTTTAGTCAGCTAACGGCGTTTGTCCTTCAGCTTCGTTACAGCGACGAACCCATCATCTAACAGAGTTGACCTCGACTGTTGCATCACCGTACACATTTTTTAGTTTATCATGGTTGCGAATGGGCGTTTCACCTTCTGCTTTCAAAAATTCAATCTCAGAAAGCTGTATTATACGAACACCGATGTCAGCTATTTTGCAAACGACTGCAGTGCTGACACTTGATGATGCAGATTGTAGAAAAAGGTTGGAGGTATAGCGCCAAATTCAAAAATTTCACTTAAGTAACTTTATTTAAGTAGAAAAAAAAATAGGAGACATTAATTTTTAACTGACCCTTATAGCTTGACCTGCATCATTTCTCATATGTTAGATCGCAGGTCAGGAGTCACGAGTCACGCTCGTAACTTCCCTTCCAGCTCTAATATGGTAAAGCTTAATGAATTAACTGGAGCCCGAGTTACCCAACTTCTCCAACATATAAAATTATTGAAAACACTCGGGCTGTAAACTAAACATGGCTAACTTTGATATTGAAGGTAGTTTACTGTAGTTCGGGCAGTTCTATTCATGGTAAATTTAGTTAGTTATACCGGTATCGAAGTTTTGGTGGTTTTATCAGGGTGTCTGGCGATTATGAAGATTAATATTGCACATGTGTAAAAACAGTTACATTGTGGCTTTCTAATTTTAGATGTTATGATACTCGCATTTACTTCAGTAGAACGCAGGAGTGATCAGACGTAAAAAAATGTAGGTATCTAATTATATTTATTTTTTATTAAAAATACAAATTTTAACAATTAAAAAGTTAATTGATTGTGTTATTTTCGCTAGTTAAAGGGATACCCGGCGGTGATTTTTCCATACAAACGTATTCCCTATTTATCTCTCTGGATTTTAACCCTAGAGAAAATATTGTTTTTATATAAAATAGATATCAACTACTAGCGTGTTGGTACTTTTTGTTTTTTTCTGATAAGTTGCTTTTTATAGAAGTTATGACCTTCCAACAATCAATAAAATTGCCTGGTTTAAATGTTTTGACAATGTTTTTTTTTTAAAAGCAAAACGTACAAATATATAATATTTTTGGGATATTATGCCGTGTTACGCTAACTCCTTCTTTAGCCGACGTTTCGGACAACATTACAGTGTCCATCATCAGGGCAGATGTGTTGTCATCTGACACATCTGCCCTGATGATGGACACTGTAATGTTGTAACACGGCATAATATCCCAAAAATAAACAACAAAAATACTTTTGGCCGTGAAAATCTTAAATCAAATATAAAATAGTTTGTTCTTATGTAGTTGACAAAAAAAATGAAAATCAGTCCACTTTTGGAGGAGAAAGGTGGGGAATACAAAACCTCGATTTTAGTTAGGTATTAGTAGCCCGAGGTGCATTGTCCCTTTCGCTCCATATCCGGTCGAGTAAGAGCAACAGTGACAGCAACAATTTAGTAAAATCTATTTTTCAAATTTCTCCACCACCGGGTATCATCTTAATCATTTAAAAATAATATATGGTCTACTAGCTGACCCCGCCACGCGTTTCTGTGACTAAAGCAACATAATGGCATCTACTGGATGGTTACCTTACCTTGGTAACCAAGTGTCAATAAATTAACTCACACCGCCATCTGTCAGAAACTTATGGAACTAACAAATAATTTCAAACAATTGTCCCTTAAAAAAAATTATTTCGCAATAATAAATACTGAGGTCAATGATCGAGATAAAAGCTATCCTATCATTTAAATTGGACCAAATTATTATTTATTTATTTTAGTAATTTGTACATTTAAGATGATAGACTTCGCTTTTCGGCCCATACAAAAAAGACGTCCGGGAAAAAACACTTTTCTACATTGAAAATTGCACAAAATTAATACATTTTTTTATTCTGCCTTCTAGAGGGTGAAAACTATGTCGGTATGTTTTCGAATTTTCGATGCGTTTTGTATTAACATAAACATTCACTGTCAAACATGTACGATTTATCAAAAAATATTATTTAAGGAAAAAGTGTTGCTAACTCAACTCTCATAAAGAATTATAAAATTATAAAAAGCTACCGACGTAGCTTCTTCTTTCTAAAAAATGTATATTTTTTAAAATTTCAATTTCGTGAAAGTTTCGGTGTAGAAAAGTGTATTCTCCATAAACCCCTTTTCGAGCGATTTCTGTAGGTAAATTTGAGCGTTGTCTCATTCGCACATTTCGCATTCGCATGTATTGTAAGTGTGCGTGAGCTTATTGTGAGCGGGACAGAATGACAGACGCGGGTGTTCCGCGTGTCGTTCAAAGTCTAGCCTCTTAAGTTTACAAATTGCTAAGTATTTACATGTTGTATTCTATATTAAATTATCTCCAGTTTCATGTAGCTCTTACAATACATCTAAAACTTTACAATTGGTGCGGACTTTATAGTTTCTGGTAGCGTGTTATAACTATTCTTTTTTTTTCACATAGTAATCCAAATTTCAACAAAATCGGTTAAGTAGTTTCGGAGTTTACCTTGGACGAAGATTGTGACGTGGGATTTTTATTTATAAAGTTAAGCGGCACGTTCCTGAGTGGTAGATTCTCTAGTATAAGACCACTATTAAGAATTGAAACTTGCTTGAAATTGTTTTAGTCGTGTTTGGTGACTAGATCTGAATAGCCAGGTACTTCCTCATCTTACTCTCTTTCCTAATCTCCTTCCCCTCCCACTACCGTATATACCTACTAATCTACGTACATATAGGGAGGTACTTGACTTCCTTTAACCTTCAGTTTCACAACATACCGCAATTGGGGATGCCATCGTCTCACTTGATCTAGATTATCTCTTTCTCCTAATCTACTTATACTACCGTATATGCCCACTTATCTAAGTACATAAATGGAGTACTTGACTTTATTTTACCTTCAGCTTCACAACATATCCCAATTGGGGATGCCATAATCTCTATGGATCTAAATTCTAATGTTATTACAAATTCTTCACATCAAAAAAATAAATTTTAACTATCTTTATACCAAGTCACGTGTATTAATAGTGTCAATCTGTATAGATAAATATACTATGTATGCTTTTACGGTCAGTGGCCGAGTTGCCATCGTGTCTGGGTCCCACCCAGGCGTTCCGTGTTCAATTCCTCAACTGGCTAAGTCCTCCATCACTACACAAGCAACATTTTCCGCTTACTTAATTATTTTTTAATCTAAAGGTACAGCTAACATCTAATGCGGATATGGGATACTATATAAATTTGTGCTTCAAATTATAAAACATAAGCCACTAAAGAATTCAAGGTTTTATATGATAATTTTTATGAGTTAAAAGTAATTTAAAAACAAATTCTTGCTCTTCCTAATATAGATATTGAAATTATTTATATATTTGAAATTAATTATTCAAATATTGAAAAATATAATGAAACATCGTTAGAAAAGCGATTTTTGGGTAGAAATTTTAAATTTATATCGTTACAGTTGTGTTCCAAAGTGATTTGGTCTTTTGTAATTTAAATTTGAGCTTATCAAGATTATTTATTAAAAAAATATATTCTAGTTTATTTTTCATAATGTTTAGGTAAAATATATGTTTTTTTAAATAATTTACATTAAGTCACATATTTTCCAAAGTTGCCTCTATTGAATCTATTGATTTACAAAATGGCCTATATTTTATAATTTTAAACACAAATAAATACTGTAGCATATATCCATACTAGAAATTTGCTACACCTTGATTAATATCCCATGATTTTTTTACGCAGCTGAATACCCTAAACATATCTGCAAACACAAAAAGAGGTATTAACGGATATGAAATATATTTCTTCAAATTTTGCAAATTCACGTTGTGGCACCATTTTATTAATGACAAATTAAAACACTTTGTTTTTACCACGATAATCTTTATTTTAACACTCTTCCCTGTTGATCTTCTAAGCATCTCCCCTCACCACCTCCCTCCCCCCACTACTTTCATTTCTACCCACGCATAGCTTTATACTTGATTATTTAGTTTTAGTACTTTTTATGTCCTGAGGATGAGAACATCGTTCTCGAAACATGTCGATGTATTAAAATAAAGATTATCGTGGTAACAACAAAGTGTTTTAATTTGTCATTAATAAAATATATTGATGAATAAAACACCACGCTAAAATATTACAAACAATATTCCTTTGTTTTCCTAAGTGATTCCTTCTCCTTGAAAAAGGTAGAGGTATTAATAATTGAACCTACATTTTTGTCAGCGCTTCTGAATAAATTTAAAGTTCTCTCATCATAGCAGGCTCTTTAAGGATAAACAAAGAAAAAGACAAACACCGAATTACTAAACTTTCCCTTGACAAAACCCAGTTAAAATTGATTCAAACGTGCCGGGCCCTAGAGGGTTTTTCTGAGTTGATATAAATAAACATATTTTTCCACTTGAGTTGAAGTTAAGCGTTGGAAAGGGATGTTTTTTTTTTATTTCACACTCCACTGAAAGCCGCCGAAAGTTTCCGAACTGTGGTTGGGAAAACAAAGTACGAACATCCTGAAACAACTCTCCGCTTGCTTAAACTACTTCCAAACAAATTCTAGATATATCTGAGGGGTAAATAATAAAGATGTATCGTTCTTACTCTTCGTAATTAAGTTTTGGTTTACACCGAATTAGGGGTTGGTGGTTTTATATTTGATTTACGGCCGCATTTATCAATAAAAACTGAGCGATTGCTAAGAAAAATCATGTACTTTTTACTTTTTTAATATATATATTATTATAAGCAATAATTATTAGCCTGAAACACTCAATCAATATTGAAAGAATCTTCCGAGAAAAGATACATATCGCCGACGGGACTCGAACCCGCACCCTTTTGATTGCCGGTCAAGTGCTCTACCATTAAGCTACGGCGGGTTACCTCCTACCCATAAAATGATTCAATATATACCTAGTGTTTTATTCAACAATTACTGCTTATTACATTTTTTCACCTGCAAACAACCAACTTTATTTTTATATGGGAAAGGCATGTAAGTGCTAACTTTCCCACTAGATGGCGTCGAGACATATTATGCCAACATTTGTTGGTGAAATAATTTAACTCGTCAAATATTAATTACGGGTTCGAGTCCCGTCGGCGATATGTATCTTTTCTCGGAAGATTCTTTCAATATTGATGAGTGTTTCAGGCTATTAATTATTGCTTATAATAATTGTTACCCTTTGTGCTATGCATAAAAAAATCATGTCTTAAACATTAGTTTATCAATTAAAAAATAATAATAAATATATATATATATATATATACTTACCTCCTGCTATCCCCTACCGCTACCATTTTTATTGGCTAATATACAAAATGCAGTTGGTTTAGGGAAACTATGGCATATCTACTAAGACAAAATATAACGAAGGGGTGTGAAGAGAGGATGTACCGCCGAATAAAAAGTATAAGACACGACATGGCCGGCGTAGTCCAGTGGTAGGGCGTTGGACTTCCATTCCGAAGGTCGCGGGTTCGAACCCGGCGTGCGCAAATAAAATTTATTTGATTAATTTGTGTTATTTCACAATTAATTAATAAAAATAATATGTTATATTTGCGACACGTTCCAGAGTGGAAGATACTCTTAGTATCGCTCTAATGTAAGACCAATGTTCAGAATTGAAACTTTGCTTGAAATGGCTTTAGCCGTGTTTAGTGACTTGATCTGAATAGCCAGGTACTTCCCCACCTTCTTCTTGTTCGTCTCCTTCCCTTCACCACTTACCTTCAGCCTCATAACATACCCCAATTGGGGATGCCATAGTCTCACTGGCTCCAGAAGGGAGCAATTGGGACTCTTGTGAGGTATTAAAATGCATGCAAATGCATGAAGAATAAAACAACTTGTCTATTTATACTGTGTATACCAGGATATAAGTACAAACTATCGACACTTTAAAAAAAATCATTTGATATTCGAACCAAATTATTAATAAATGTATTTAAGAAGTCGATTGCAGGTTAAAAATCAGTAAATAATGCACAAATAATTATAATTTTTTAATAATTGTAATTTCGAGGGGGACAACTATCAACTGTGACTTTTAAAAGCAGAAGATGGCAATTAAATATATTTTTTTAAAACGTTAAAAGTGATTAAAATTATTTTTTATCACGCTCTAGACATCATGTTGTTCAAGTCGGAAACATTATGATATTAAAAAATTAAAAAATTATAATTTTGTAAGTACTGTCCTATGTCCCAGATTCGGTAGAAGGCCAAGCGCGAATAATATTGAATCCGAAAATTTGTTTTAAACAAAATATTCCCTCGAAACTTCTGAGAATATTGACTGCGCAGCGAATTGTAGATAATGTTTGTGACTGTGTGAATATGCACGAGAATCTGTGTGTGTAATTTTTCCATGAAAAAAGCCTTTGTTAGATGCGAGCACCGTAAGCGCCAGTCAGCTTTCCACGTAAATTCGAGGCCATCGTTTCGCGTGCCACAAAACTGACGTAATAAAACCCTGTCCGGGACATCATTACTTCGCAGTCCGGGTTGTAATGTCCGCGCTGTGTTCAATAGATTCGAGTTAAGCGCTATTTGGGTTCGAAACCTCGATCCGGTTCCAGTCGCAGTTATAGTTCCAATGGCAGTTACCGCTCCGGCGCCGGAGTGGGATAATGCTTACGACAATCAGCGTACATTCGTTAGCGGAAACACACCGCATTAACGCGGGCCATCGAAGCTTACCTGGTACCTTAATACTGCAATTATTTCACAAAATAACGCTAAATCTAACCCTGTTGTTATACTCGTAAACCACATTCCCCTCTCTGACATTTTTTTCCGTACTCAAAGATAGATCTCGCAATGTTTGGGAAGAGTACTGATATATTGCTAGTCAAACCAAGGGAGCCTGCTAAGTCTCAATACATTAGGATTGTATGCAATACAAAGGACTATCCAATTAAAACCGTGGTTTAAACCAATCTAACCATATTGTTACCCTTGTAAACCACATTCCCCAATCTAACTATTTTCATCCTCAAAATCTTTCTCAAGATCTCGCAATGTTTGGGAAGAGTATTGGCATATTGGTAGTCAATCCAAGGGAGCCTGCTATGCCTCAATACAAAGGACTATCTCGCCAAAACCATGGTTTCAACATTTCTCAAAAATTTCTCGCTCTTTCAAATGAGAATTGGACATCGTTCCTTTCCTTCTAACCTTTTTAAAATTCAAACCCTAGTTTCGACAGATTTCACATTCTGTGGTCTAGAAGTGGAAACTTTAGATCACATATTTTTTGGTTGTCCCTCTCTAAATAAATATACTATCTTCTATCTAGCCTCATCTAAAATTCCATCCTCGCCATTCTACGTATCATCTCTTCTAAGAGTGAACTCGGCTCGATTCTTATATACTTCCTTAGAATTTTGAAATAATCCCATTTGAATAAAATTAAAATACACATCAATTCACCTTTTCTCTCTCCTACTAGAATACCCTTAGCTATATTCCGTGCACTTGAACTCATCTATTACCTCTGAGAAAGCATTTTAACTGTGTGCAATCTAGGTACAAGCGAGTATCTAAATGACTCAATCCTGATATAATATTATTGTTGTTGGAATTAAAAATAATTTCCTTCGAGTAGTTCTTATTGATATACAGAAGGTAATTAAGCATAATACATCAGGGCTGTCTATAATTATATTAACAATTTATTTAAATACAAGTCAGGTCTTAAATAAGTCATCCATGTGAGACTTTTAATTATTTTATTGAATAAGAAGATAACAATAATAATCCATTTTTTTTAAATATGAAAATAAACAAGACACAGAAAAATAATAAAATATAATGGCTGCAACTGGGACTCGAACCCAGAACCTCACGTCTAACCGGGACATAAATATGTCCCGGTTAGACGTGAGGTTCTGGGTTCGAGTCCCAGTTGCAGCCATTTATGTCCCGGTTAGAATGTCCCGGTTAGACGTGAGGTTCTGGGTTCAAGTCCCAGTTGCAGCCATTATATTTTATTATTTTTCTGTGTCTTGTTTATTTTCATATTTAATGGAAATAACCTTCAAAAGTTAAAAAGGGAGTTTTCCTGAAGAAAAAATTATTGAATTTATGCTGATTTTTTTCTATGGAATTGTAGGGTGAGTGGATTTTACTTCTTCTGTCAAATACTTCTTCGAGCTTAGACTTTGAACAAGTGAAAAATATAAGATTTTAAAGTTTAATTGTTGAAATATTTTGGAATTCTCTGCCATTACGGAGAATGAAGTATGAGATAGAAAATTAAATTTGGAATGAAAATAATGCCAAGACCATTAATGTCATCAACAGAGTTGAGGGGAATTGTTTTAAATTTGGTAACGATAGATGAAAGGTTGATTTAATCTGAAATATAATATTATAATCAATTATTTTAAAAAAAAAAGTATTCGAAAAAGTTGCACGCATAGATGTGATCATAAACCATTCCACAAAAAAGCTCTCATGAAGTTTTTGTGGGTCAACAGGATGCCGCTCATTTAAAACTGCCTGCACAGCATTAGTTAGGGGTATGTTGGGGACAAGTTAGGGGAAGTATGTTGGTTGGTTAGCAGCCTTAATGGACCTCAACCTGTAAGGCCACTAAGCTAAGGGGAAGGGTAGTTGGATTGGAAGCAGAGGAATGCAAAAACATTATCGTGAATTTTTAAACCCTTAAAATGTCCTGACCGGAGATTAAGATAAAAGCTAACTCGGTTTTCTTTCTTTCGCTGGAAGAGAAATCACACGAACGTTTTAGATTTCTTCTACGGGATAAATTGGTTTAAAGATTGCAGAATTCTTAATAAACTTTATCTATACGATCAGCCATTTTCTATCCAATACTGATTGAAAATATTTTTTAAAGGCTGTCAAGGATTATGCATTTTATATAATACTTATCAAAATATAACTGTGTTCATCGTATTTTTAATCTGTTACTTATTTTTCAGTCTGTCTGCAAGTTTCATTTGTTGTCTTTAAATGTAAAATATTATTTTTTTATATATTTCTTCATAACACAACTTAATTTCAAAGAAATATGAATTTTCTTGTTTTTATCTTTGTTTTTATTTTTGTTTGCAGTTATGTACTTAAGGAATAATATGAACTAAACCTGTCAATTTGTCTGTCCTGGAACGGGAAACTTTCCTAGTTGGACAGGCAAAGCTTCCTAATGTGTAACTTGTACTTTCTTTTGTATCTATTGTTACGGGGTTTCTCTGGTCGCCAATTGTCAGCTCCAGCTACCCCAAACAAGCCCCAAAGCCAGCTCAAACGGGAGCAACGGGCACCCTCTATCTCAGGCGTGGGCGCAAATGAATGCTTACAGATCTCCATCCTCCTCGATCACCTGGGAAATCAATACTCTACGAGACTCTCCTGCCGGAGCAGATTGACAACAAGATATGTTTAAATAGATTCATATATTGACAATTCAGAACACAGTATACAGGCTATTTCAGTACAGGGCTATACAAGAATGCATGTCACACAAACCTAGCTAAAGTGTTTATACCTCGTGATCTCTGCATCGAAACTCTCTGAGTTATGGTTTTTACGCGGGACCCTATCGTATTTTTACAGACACATTGAAAGAATGGGAAATCTGGTGTTCAGCTTACATGTGTGGGGGCGAAGTCCTCCGCTTCCAGCACGTTCGACAGTCTTCCTGGGGTCCGCGAACCATTATAACACCGATGTTTGACAAAACCGATTCTACATTCCAATGCGGACTAATAGTAACATCGTGGCTTAGAAATCAATTCGGCTCATTCTGCGGGGGCCCGAAACAGAGCGTGATTCTCGACCGTGTTTACGTGCGTCTCAGCCAGAGAGCAACTTTCAACTCGCGGTCGGGACGCCGCGGGGAGTAGGAGAGGGGAAGTAGGGGATGCAGGAAACGGTGGGGAACGGGAACGCTGTGGCGAGTCTCAACCGGCCGCGGCGATTGTTGTTATGTATATTCTACCAGCTATAGGGCGTTCCATAACACTTCCCCCCGCGCTTGGAAAAAAATGCGACGTGGCAATGGAGCTGTAGGGAAAAAAAAAATCCTCTTATGCTTCCATCGGGGATTTGAGAGGTTCGTTGCTTGAGAGTTGCCTAGCTAGAACATACAGTTTAGGTCACAATGTTTGTAGGGAAAGGGTAGGGGTACATACAATGTTTGGAAAAGACAACTTTGGGAAAAGTACATGGTGTAGAACAACATACAAGGATATGCAATTGAAAAACAACAATACATGGTTATGCAATTGAAAAAACAACAGTACATGGTTATGCAATTGAAAAACCACAATACATTTGTACAAGAGCAGAGAAAAAAATGTGACTCTAAGGTTTCATTGGTCTGGGAGCTAAGTTTGTGAAGCGTGGATTTGTTTGGTTTCGGAGAATTTCGAAGAAAAGGACGTGATTTCACAGATTCTAATGATTACATTATCACTGCAATCAGACCCATTTGAGATAACACTCAGGAGTACACTTAGGCCTTAGAAAACACTTGATTTTGTCGAAGACGTTGAAGTTCACGAAATGGAGACTGTGGTTGCTGTGTCGCGACTATGGTTACAGAGGTCATTGAAGAGAAGAGTCCAGTATCTGCAGGCATGCCAGTACGAATCCTAAGTGTTATTATGGTACACACGGATCGTATATAATAGTTATTGAAGCATAATGTAGCTCAAGGTAACTTGTATTGGTACGCATTCAGCGAATACTGGAGGGTCAAGGTAATAATGGTTTACACAAGACGATATTTGCGTCACTGCATGACAGGCAAGAGACGACAAAGTTGGCATTGATAGCAAGAGTAAGAACAAACCTAGGAGCTAGCGTGCCCAAAAGGTAGTTCAGAGTGTCATAATGTATAGTGGGACAACTCAGCTTGCTGTGGCATGACAAAACAACATACATATGGGCGGTATGGTTTGTGCTTTCAGAAACAAATGCGTAGAGAATGGCAGCAGGAGGGACCTTGTAACCACAGCGCGTGCTGTCAGGAAGTGAAGCTCAGCTTGGCTGTTGGTGATGACATCCGCCTGGGCTTCTTTTTAAATCCGGGAGAAATTATTATTAGAGCAAAATTCTTGAAGTTTACCTGCCTAGGGACCAATGAAGAAAAGGTTTGGAGAGAAACAAAATGTGTCCAAATAAAGAAATAAACGAGGTTTTAACCAACCGACCCAGAGGGTGACGAAGAGAGAGATTCCTAACTAAATTGTGATTACATGAACATTATCCTTTACCAGGATGGCTTGGCGCTTGCCGGGTGACAATATGTCTTGGTTAAAAAACAACCGGCCCTCTATGGCCTATGTTAACATGAGATGGTAACATTTTCGTAGAATTTCAAAGAACAAGACAAGGAATCGTGAACTAGTCACGGCAAAGGGAAACCAATTCATGAATAAAGGTTGTCAAAAGGAGACAGACGGTACGCCAAGTGCATATCGTACATATCCAACATTCATGAATGTGTTTCGTAGAATTGAGAAGAGAGAAAAACAAAAAAATGGTGAGACGTATGCAGAGATTGAGGGGGAAAACCTGTAGATAACCGGACAATTACCTATTCGAACTCCAAGTGAGGGCGAAATATGGTCAACGACAGATTTTTCACTTCATAACATAAGTCTGAGAACATGGGGGATGGGAGGGAGGAGTGGAGAAAGGAGACGAGTTACGAAATTTGCTAGAGACTGGACTAATTTCCAATTCAAACTCTATGTGAGGATGAAACATAATCAACCAGCAGATTTCCTGACTCTTTACATTTTAAAAAAGGGATGAGGAGAAATTTGAATACACCTTATATCAAAGAGGCTAATCTTTCGCGTGTATTGGGCAAAAGATTAGGAGTCATTTTAAAAACTTCTACATGATTGTGAGAAAAGACAGACCCTCGCTCCAATTTCACAAACCTGGGGGTTTTCTTATTCGTTCCCCAGACAACGAGTTAGGTGGTTTTGTGCTCAATCGATTAACTCCCACAGCACTATGCCCCATAGTTAGCAGTGAAGCTACTAACTAGTCCTTTTGGGATAGTAGATATTCCTGGGCTTCTTTCCTTTTTGCAAAGAAGTAAAAAACAGGAAGTCCACGGGCATTGGCGTTGAATAACAACAAAGGGTTGTGGACTACATCTCGTAGATCGCACACAAAGGGTTTGATATTATTTCGTTCGCACGACTCATGGTAAGTATTTTGACGTCTCCACGTATAGTGTACAAAATATGCAAATACATGCAAGATATAACTCAATTATAGACAGAAGTCAAAGAGTTTATACAATGCCTCTTAAAGAAGATGGCAAAGCCGATATTATGTCGTTCGCACGAATCGCGGTAAGTATTTTAACGTCTCCACGTCTCGTGTGCAAGGGTTGTACACAATTATACATAAAACGGTACTCATGGCAAGTAAATGACACACGACCAAAACAGATTATACAAAACGGTACTCATGACAAATATGTCACACGACCAACTCAATAACATTTAGCTATGAGCAAAAGTGATTATGACGAACTTCTCGTATCGCGGCAGGTATTTTAAGGATCCCTCCTATAATGTAACATGGTTACGTTTAAATACAACACAATAAACGTTAACAATGGTCGTTTTGACACAATTTATAAAGATTTGTTAGATTAACTAACTCTGTAGCTCAAGAGCGTACGATAGAATAACAAGGAGGTAAGCAATTTATGTTACTTCATATGTTATAAGGGCGGGGTGATGACAGGGTACATTCCTGTTTACACCATGTGACAACAACGAGAACGGACTTATAGTTTTACACACTCTTTGTTGTGGCAACCTACAGTGAGGAAGACCAAGGAAAGGGACCAAATATGGTTTTACATACCCTTTGTGCAGTTGCAAACCTACCAGGTTATGGCGGAACTGGAGATGAGTGCCGATGTTTGTAAAACGATGATCAAACAAAACATTGATGATTTACGTTAAACTGTAGTTATTTATGTACGGAAATCAAGGTTGCCGTTATTAACCTTTTCCGAAGGGGTTGAAGCATGTAATACAAGACATACATGTTATAATAGTAGAGAAAAGACAAATCGAGGACTTCTTATAACAACAAAAGACCGAGTATTTGGTTTTACGTACTTTAGTTGAAATGAGCCCATGAGGATTTGCATAAGGGTGGAAAGACCAATTTAAAGGTTTTTCCTTTATTTATATACATATGATTTCAAAATGGACGTGTCAAAATCCAATTTGTTAGCAAAGAGCTCGGGTAGGACGCCATCAATTTTTAAGAAAAATTGAAAACTACTATGCACAAGGAATGTGATTATGTGGGTAACCACTTATCTTTACCATGATAGGTAAAAATATGGAGCGTGTTAAAATGGTTAACTAGTCCTGGTTCGTGATTTAACACTTTGGAGTTTACCAAATCCGATTTTAGAACGACGCTCCAGTACTTGCAGAACATAATTTTCATGGAAAAAGAAAAAGTTGAAGAGGTTCCTTCCGATATGATGAAAAACAACAAACAAAAATGGTGAAAATTACAATATTGCATGACATAGCAAAGCGTGCCATGGCATGAACGTTGCGTAGTGTGAGGGATTGAGAGGCAATGATTGGGTTCATGACTTGCCAAACATTGTGACTCGAAGGGTGTCTCTGCTCTAAAGTGATCAATTTTAGAACAGGTGAGAAAAGAGAAAAAAAATAAATAAAAGGACGTGTGAAACAAAATTACGGTTGTTGCCAATTCAAGAACATGAACGGGAGCAAACTACACCGTGGAGTGTACATAAATTTACAAAAGTGATTTTTTAAACAATATTCGTTTTATCAACGAAAGGGTGGACATGTAATTGACACTTTACACGCCAGCTATTGCAAGACTTGATGTGCTTACAAAAGGTTGTGGTGATACACACTGGATTATTTTAAGTTTGCTGAGATGGTGGGGGCAGTTTTACTTGACTCCTCACTTCCAGACTTTACAATATCCTTAATATGGTAATTACCAATGTGTTTACCAGACGAGTCAGACAGGGAGTACACTAGATCTGATATTTTTCTTAGAACTTTGGCCTTCACGAAACGTGGTGCCAGCTTGGCAGAGAAATACATGGCTCCTTGGGAAAGTGTGTTGTTCTTTCTCCAAACTATGTCTCCTGTATTGAAGGTGACATGTTTCCTACGTAGGTTATATCTGTCCGCACTCTTTTGATGAGCCAGGAGCAGAGCATCAGTGACTTCACTGTAAATGGCCGACAGTTCTTCCAGACGGTGGGCATAGTCCGCGGTGGGGTTGTTTGTGGTGGCGATTGACGTTGGAAAGTTAGTGTCCCTATGTAGAGAGCCATGGACAACTGGTTCCATGCCGTGTTTTAAGAAGAAAGGTGTGTAGCCAGTGGCCAGATTGACAGTGTTGTTCATAGCAGCCTGAATTTTATCTAGGTTTTTACACCAAGTACGTTGATCTTTATCAACTAGAATAGCCAGAGCTGTGTTGATTGTCTGGTTATAACGTTCGACAGTGTTATTTTGGGGAGTGTACAAGGTATTATAATAAATGTCATTGATTCCGTATTTGGCAAGAAATTCTTTGAATTCCTGGGCAATAAACTGTTTTCCGTTATCAACAATTACGGTCCTGGGTGTTCCGTAAGGTATAAAGATGTGTTTTTCCAGAAGTTTGATGATGGCGGACGCGTTGGCTCTTTTTAAAGGGAAGATCCAACAGAATTTAGTGAAAACATCCACTACACTAAGTATGTGCATGTGTCCGGCATAACTTCGAGGAAAAGGTCCGACGAGGTCCATTGACAATGACTGTAAGGGTCTGTCGGCACGTTTGGGATTACCCATTAGGCCGGCAGGTGCTGCCGTGCTATGTTTATAAGCTTTGCAAATTTCACATTTAGAGATGTAATTGCGAACTTGCTTAAAGAGACCAGGCCAGTAATACTTCAAGGAAATCTTTTTATACGTCTTGAAATTTCCTGGGTGTATGGAGTCGGGAGCACTATGATTGTCAATAATTATTTGTTCTCTACCTTCGAGGGGAACGACAAGCTTCCACGAGTAATCTTCGAGGATGGATAGTGGTACCTTGCAATTACGGTATAGCTGTCCTTCTTTTATGATAAAATTAGGAAACTTTTGTTGATTATTTTTACAACCTTCAAAGATTTTCAAGTACCATTCATCTTATGTAGATGGGGGGGGGTAATTGTGTCAACATTTAATGAGGCCAGTTCAATTCTTGAAAGAGCGTCAGGGACAATATTGTCCGCGCCTTTACGGTGAACAACATCAAAATTGTACTGAGACAAACGGGAGGCCCAACGAGCGAGTCTACCGGAGGGATTGCTTAAAGAGATCAACCATTTCAAACTACTATGGTCTGTGACTACAGTAAATTTGCTACCGTCTATGTAACCGCGGAAATGGTGAACAGAATCCAATACAGCCAATAACTCTTTTTCGGTAATGCCGTAGTTTTTCTCGTTTTTATTTAATGTACGGGAAAAATACGCTACGGGGTGTTCGCCGTCAGGGAACTCTTGAGTAAGGACTCCACCGATTCCTACATTGGAGGCATCCGTGTGGAGGGTAAAAGAGAGTGCGAAATCCGGGCAATTCAGAACGGGAGCTTTTTGAAGAGCATTTTTTAAAGTTGTAAACGCTTCTTCCGCTTCAACAGACCAACGGAAATTGCTGACACCTTTACGGATGCTGGTAATTTTATTTAAGGGGGCTGCAATAGTGGAAAAGTCTTTGATGAATCTCCTGTAATAACCTGCAAGTCCAAGGAAACCTTTGACTTCCTTCGCGTTTTTGGGTCGGGGAAAGTTTGCCATGGCTTCCACCTTAGCCGGGTCTGTTCTTAGACCTTTTTCGTCGACAATGAATCCCAAATAACGTAGACGAGACTTACAGAATTCTGACTTCTTCAAGTTGATGGTTAAACCAGCGAACTTGAGTTGTTGAAAAACCTTCTCCAGCATTAATAGGTGTTTTTCAAAGGTATCGCTGACGATGATAAGGTCGTCAAGGTAACAAAACAGGCTGTTATCGACTTCAGGACCGAAAAGTTTGTCCATCAGTCTTTGCAACTCGGCGGGGCTGTTCTTTAGACCAAAGGGTAATCTTTTAAAATGGAACATTCCCCTACCGGGTACAACGAAAGCAGTTTTTTCGCATGATTCTGCGTCCAAGGGTATTTGCCAAAAAGCTTTGCTTAGATCAACAGAGGAGATGAACTTGGCATTACGCAGCTTGTCTAAGGTTGCGTGGACGTAAGGTAAGGGGTACGCGTCGGCTTCCGTGCAAGAGTTTAAACGTCTACTGTCGAGACAGAAACGTGCAGAGCCGTCTTTTTTAGAAACCAAAAGGGTTGGGTTGGTCCATGCACTTCTGCTGGGAACCACCACACCCATTTTTAACATTTCATCAAGTTCATTTTCTAGAAGTTTAAGTTTTTGGGGGGCTAAGTTGTAATAACGTTGCTTTATGGGTGGGCCATTGGTTTTAATATGGTGTTCAACCAAATTTGTCAAACCTAATCCACATTTTTCGAAAGATATTGATTCGAATTTGTTGACCATTTCCTTTAGTTGGAGAGCTTGGTCCGTGCTTAAATTTTCGTGAGGTATTATTGTGCGGATTTCACTAATTTGAGCAGCAGTGGAGGTTTCGCCAGAGGTATTAAATACTTGGGGAGCAACGTTAAAAGCCTTCCAGAAGTCAACGCCAAGGATGAAATTCTGGGATATGGAGGGCACTATTAGAAAATTGATTGTAACTATTTTATCGTTACACTTAATTGGTAGGGCAAGGGCACCGATGACTTGCTGGGAAACATTATCCGCAGTCGTCAGGTGTGTCGATTGGGGCGAAATTCTAAAATCACTGTTAACAAACGGCAGGTGAGCATTGTTGCCCAGGCAGCTGACAGATGCACCACTATCAAGTAAACCGGAAAAGGGTACATTGTTAACAGAGAAAAAAGCATAGGGTCTCCCATCTTTAGCTTGTTTGCAACAAACCGAAGAAACATTTAAGGTCTGGTTAAAATATTTAATGTGTGATAACCAATCAGTCCATTCTTTAGACCTTGGTTCAGAATGGGTGCCTGAGAGGTTATTATTTAGTTTTTTGGCCTCTTCATGTAGAAATTTGGTGGGGGCTTGGAGAAGTCCACCTGAGGTCTAACATCGCTTGGGTTTTGTAACCTTTCAGTGTTGTGCCTTGATTTTTTGAAAATGTTGCGCAGTTCGTCGCGCGGAGGAGAGCGGTCCCTAGAGTGATGCCTCTTGAAAGTTCGGGGTTCCTTGGATTCCAACAGCCTCGCCTGCTTGAAACAAGTAGTGGCCAGATGGCCCACTTTTTTGCAAAAAGAGCACACTTTTTTGTTGTCAAATTCTGGCTTCAAACCAGACGAGCGGCTTGGCACCACTATATTATTAGGCATATTCTTTATGTTTTTTCTGTCCTGGTACGATTCCAGAAGGAGACAGACTTCGTTTAATTGGGCCAGGGATGCAATTTTTTGTGAGGTAATGATGTTCTCGTATTTGCTTAAAAGGCCATCAGTTATGACTGGTAATAGTTCAGCTTCCGAAACAGGATGTGAAAGTTTGATGTTAATGGATTCAGCCCTTTCTATGAATGATGCCACGGGTTCATTTACTAGCTGTTTGATAGATAGTAAAGATAATTTGATCCGGTGCTGGGCCTCCGTCTTTCCGAAGCTGGAGATTAGGGCAGATCTGAGTTTATTCCAGTCCTTGCATTTAGTTTTTTGAATGCGGTGCCAGGGTATTAATTCTGGGGAGATGAGTTCTATAAAGTTTTTCCGTAGAATCTCGAATGGGATATTTTTAATTGTAGCCGTTTCTTCAATACGGTCTATGAAATCCAGCACATCGGAGACGCCATTATATTTGACTTTCCAGGGTGATAAATCGTAAGTTTTATCTTGTGTCAAGGTGGGTGTGACGTCCTGTTTTATCAATACTTGCGGCATAAGTTCTTTGTTAGGGGCAAGATTATCCAACATTTGCGTGGCTGAACACGAATTATTTTCGCTTGCGGGAGCGAGGTTTACTCTCCTAATGTACTTTTTGTTGAATAAAAGTGCATATGCTTTTAATGTAGATTTGGATTTGCTTGATGGCGAGAGTCCTCTATCCTTTAAAGCAGTTTGTAGGAGTGCCTTGGATAAGCTGTGCACGTTGGGAATTATGCCCAGGTTGGATGACGCAATAGCTTGGTTATTATCCATTGTGAGTTTCCCGGGTGGTGAAAAAAAATTTGGCCAGGGGTTTCCTTTAGAAAACGCGAAATTAATTTTTGTGAGGCACTTTTCACTTGGTAATCACTAGTTGGCACTTCCAAAATAGTTATAGAAAAACTGTGTTTCACACTACAATTTAGTATACATGATACCAAAATTCTTGTCCAAGGAAAGAGGAAGTGAAAAAAAAATTTTGCGTGGACAGACCTTAGTGGTGAAAGTTTTTTGTTTCACTGACCACTTTTGGGAAAATTGTGAAATTCACAAGTATTTATTTATTTTTTGAAAATTTGGCCAGGACTGACCCTTAGAAAATGGGTTTTTTATTTTCCACAAATCACTTTGAACTGAGAAAGGCACTAAAATTCACAAAAGGCACTTTTCTGGCAAATAGGGGATAACCTTCCGGAAGAGAATAACTGAATATGGAATTTGATACGTTAACCATATTAAAATTATTTTATTTATTCATGGGACCAATCATGGGTTTTATTATTATTTCATTTTTCACTTATGTAAGGGAAAAACACAATTCACTATTCACTTATGTAAGGAGAAAACACAATTCACTTATGCTGAAAAAAAAAATTTACGGTGCCTACAACATAGAATGGGGAAGAAAATTCATTATTTTGTCCATTTGGTGGGGTATAAACTGTATCAGTTTGACAGACAAGTGGGCCTATTGGTGTATTGTGCAGAAAAAACGTAGGTTTGAGATTTCTAATCAGAGGATTCACAAAATGATTGTAGTTCCAGAATCAAGTTTATAAAAATCATTTTCATTGCCAAATTTGATTTGGTTATGCGAAACGTTTTGGTTATAAAAAACGCATAGCAACCAGTAATTGTTTTGTTCGACGGGTTTTTTCCGTTGGGTTTTGGCGCGAAGTTGACCGTGGCTCGTTAAACAAGGGGTTACGCATGCGCAGTCAACCTCGCGGTCAAAACGGTTGGTGTTTTTTTTTTTAAGCGTTCAAAATGGCCGTTATTCCAACTGCGATGTATGTATCCGATTTACACATAGATTTCTGTGGTTTTTTTTTCACAGAATTACTGTTCACTGGGTGTTGAGCAACAAAAGCATAATTAATGTTTACAAAACAATTCCTATGCGGAGAGGACCTCGACAAGTTTTCATTCCGCATAGCGACCGTTATGTGCCAATTGTTACGGGGTTTCTCTGGTCGCCAATTGTCAGCTCCAGCTACCCCAAACAAGCCCCAAAGCCAGCTCAAACGGGAGCAACGGGCACCCTCTATCTCAGGCGTGGGTCGCAAATGAATGCTTACAGATCTCCATCCTCCTCGATCACCTGGGAAATCAATACTCTACGAGACTCTCCTGCCGGAGCAGATTGACAACAAGATATGTTTAAATAGATTCATATATTGACAATTCAGAACACAGTATACAGGCTATTTCAGTACAGGGCTATACAAGAATGCATGTCACACAAACCTAGCTAAAGTGTTTATACCCCGTGATCTCTGCATCGAAACTCTCTGAGTTATGGTTTTTACGCGGGACCCTATCGTATTTTTACAGACACATTGAAAGAATGGGAAATCTGGTGTTCAGCTTACATGTGTGGGGGCGAAGTCCTCCGCTTCCAGCACGTTCGACAGTCTTCCTGGGGTCCGCGAACCATTATAACACCGATGTTTGACAAAACCGATTCTACATTCCAATGCGGACTAATAGTAACATCGTGGCTTAGAAATCAATTCGGCTCATTCTGCGGGGGCCCGAAACAGAGCGTGATTCTCGACCGTGTTTACGTGCGTCTCAGCCAGAGAGCAACTTTCAACTCGCGGTCGGGACGCCGCGGGGAGTAGGAGAGGGGAAGTAGGGGATGCAGGAAACGGTGGGGAACGGGAACGCTGTGGCGAGTCTCAACCGGCCGCGGCGATTGTTGTTATGTATATTCTACCAGCTATAGGGCGTTCCATAACACTATCTATAAATAAATAAATAAATTAATAAATAAAATATAAATAAATAAATAAATATATTGTAATAGTTTTAAACTTTTTTTCCATTTAATTCATGGGTGAATCCGTAACCGCTTTCAACCTATTAAGGATATCTTCAGAATGGTGGAAATATTTCTTTAACTATTATTTATATACATAAAATTTGGGGAAGGGGGGTTAATAGGGGTGGTGACGGATTTCGTCAATACCTTATTGATATAGGCTTTTATCCTTTAATCGAAAAGGGTCGTGCAATAATTAGTCACCTCACCCAAATATAATCCTCTATGTCATTATTGCTACTTATATAATATTTTTGCTTTATTGAAAAATGTACTTTATTTATAATATTATTTATGAAATATTTGTAAACTAGTCTGTCTCAAAACAGGATTTCCTAATGAGACAGGCAAGGCCAAAAAAAAAATGTAAACTTTTTTAAATAGATGTACATAATAATAATAGATTTTTAAAATAATAAATAATTTAATAATAATTTTTATTGAGGGATCAATAGGATTTATCGGTCCAATTAGGAGTTCCACCGAGCAGAACCCTCTGATATAAAAATATCTGGAGTCGGTGAATTATTTTCCCATTTGGTAGTCTGGTAGGTTAACATGTTGTTCTTGTATTGTTTTGTATTAATTATACTTATATAATATGCTTACATAGCGTGGATTTACTAGATGATCATTTGTGGAAAAGTATGTGAAAGGGTTTATTTTTTCCTGTGGTGAAAATTTAACCCGGCTTTATGTCTGGTGAAAATAAAAATAAATGCCTTCTGCGTAGGAATCAAACGCGATGCCAACTCAATTACTGACCGGTCATAATCATTCAAAGATTCAAATATTTTGTTATTCATTTATATCTTTAGCCTAAGGTAGTGTAACTTTAGGAGGGTAAAAAATATATATATATTTTTATTTTTAACTTTTTAACTTAAAAAGTTAAACCTCAAATTATAATATTTTAATTAATGAAGATAATATTTGCGAAACTCAATCGAAAATCTGAAAAATAAAAATCAGAAAAAGATACGGATACATCTGGGACTCGAACCGAGGACCTTTAGCTTTCCGGGTTGGGTTCGAGTCCCAGATGTATCCGTATCTTTTTCTGATTTTTCTGTTTCAGATTTTCGATAGAGTTTCGCAAATATTATCTTTATTAATTAAAATATTATAATATGAGGGGTAAAAAAATAATTTCATCCCTGTCTATAGTTTTTTTTTAGTGTTCTGTTGGTTAGGATAATTATCTTATTAAAATAAATACACAGTTATAATTCCTTACATAATTTTCCGCCGGAAACGAATCATGGCAGCCGTGTTTCGGAGCTCGTCTAATTGTAAATTTATGAGAAAATAACATAGAAAAAGTTAATACGTTGCGCTTAAGTGTCCTAGATTTATGTGGAAGGCAAAATTAAAATTTTCTCGGAAACTTGAAGAAAATGTTTCAAGCGTTCTGTGCTCTAGAGAAAATTTAACCATAATTTTCACCAAAACATTTTTATTTTGAAGTGCTTGTTTGACGGCATTTGAGAAAAAAACATTTTCCGTTGCTTTATTCACGCAAAGGATTTTTCAAAATCTAAAAAGTTTCATAGTATTTTAGGTTAACGAAGCATGTACATTAATATTAAAGTTTCTTAAATAAAGCTTCTAGATAGTAGCGTCTAAAAGAATTTCACGTTCGTAGAATTTACCAATTAATAGCGACTCTCAAAGTGCTTCCTAGGGAAGTCAACTATTTTTATAATATTCTAATTAATGAAGATAATATTAGCGAAAGTCAATCGAAAATCCGAAACAGAAAAATCAGAAAAAGATTCGAATACATCTGGGACTCGAACCCAGGACCTCTGGCAATCCGGGCCAACGCGCTATCCACTGCGCCAACGTATCCCTATCCGATTCAAGTATTTTTGTTTTGAAGAAATTTATTTCACGTGTTTTTATTTATCTGCTACCGGTTTTAACACATTTTTGTCATTCACAAGAAATCTAAAAACTAACGTGAAAATTATACAAGTACAGAAATTATTTGATTGTATTAGGTGGGGGTAGTTGGAGTGGTGATTTGGGGGAAGGGGGGTAGAACGGTGGGAAGAGTTGACATAACATGGAAACATTTTCAATAAAGGTGACTCACATAGTGCTAGAGTTATTAAAACTAACTTAAAAATATGCAAGTACAGATATGATTAGTTTTTATTAGGGGAGGAAGTGGGAGTGGTAATTTGGGGAGAGGGGAGGGAAGAACATTGGGAGGAGTCAACATAACAAGAAAACATTTTCAATAAAGGTGACTTACAGGGTGCTATTATTTTGTTAATAGTAAATTAATATTTGATTTTTTTGGTTTCTAAATTGCAGAAATTAAAAAAATTATTAATATTTTAATTTTGTTTTTTTCTGTGTTGTAGCTATGGCCTATGTATCTCTATCTCTATTAAACAATTAGCAAACTCGGATTAGTTATTATTTTGTTAACAGAGTTAATGTTCCTTGATTCTAGTTTCCGAATTTCTAAAGCGTTCGGCTCAAAAGGCAACGAGATGGCTAGGAATTAATTTGGGAGGCGGGCATGGGTACCGCCTCCCAAGGAACTATTTTTTGGATAACCAACACCCCTACTGCTGGTCAAACCAAATATTTTACTACATTTGGTGACTTAGCAGGGGTACCCGGGTTTAAGGTATGAGGTTTGTGTAGGTCTCGATGGAGGATGCGTTTGCCCACCCACTGGGTCGAATCGAAGAGTCTGGTTGGGGGAAACCTTTTGAACTCTTAAATATGGTAGACTTATAATATTTATATTAACCGAGATAATTAATAATAATATTAAAATACCACCAGTATTGAATTAAAATACGCCAGTCTGACGATGGCTTTGACAAGCTGAAACCGGTTACGGTCAATAAATTAAAAGTAGAAAAAGTTTTAAATTTTTTTTTTATACTATTATATTGGAATTCCACCACGAATTATCAGTTTCAAGAATATAAATATTAATATTAAAATATTTCTTGTATTATTATTAAATTTTATGATCCCTGACTTCTAAAATTACGATGTATCTGTCAACGACACTCTCCTTGTAAATCGGCGTATTATCTAATGTTCTGTCATCTGAAAAAATAAGATATAAATCTCTTTTTACGCAACCATAACAAATTTCTTTTCTTTATTAGGCCTCGACGCTTTATAGAGCAATAAAACGGTGGCTAATAAAAAAACGAAATTTTTACAAACATTTCATGAAATCTTGTATTGAAGTCAGTTACAGTTATTACTTTATTATATTTTGAAACGCTTTACTTTGTCAATAAAGTAAGTAGGCACTATGTGTTCTTTAATGGGTAGGCACTTATCTAATAAAGGTTCTTAAATGTTGTTAAATAATTGTAATTTATTTTTTCCTTTATATAATAATTGTGATTCTTTGATTCACTCTTTTCGCTAAGTTGTGTGACTTAACATGACGTATGCCTAGGTTCATGGGGTGAGGTTGGTCTAGGTCTTAGCGGCACCAAGGGCCAGATCGGTAGAGACTGATTGAGGGTGACCATTTGATCCCTCCTGCAGGACTTTTTCGACCCATCGCCATCGCTTGCACCGCAGTGGGAGGGATGGACTCATACATACCCTTTCCCCCAGATTTGTATCGCATACATTTTTCCTTAACTTTCACCACTTCATTTTCTTGAAAAGATCCTACACATAGCATTCCCAAAAATGGCATAAGGCCTAATGAAATTATTTTCCTTCGAGCCTCGTGTTTGCAGCTAACGTAAAAAGAAAAAAGAAATATCGGACGCCAGAAGTTTCATTAAGAAGAGAAGAAGTGATGGTTGACTTGACTGAGGACCTAATTTTGATACATCAGGAAAGGTACCAGCACTCCATTGTGAACTGCTAGCTTCGCTTCTGTAGACAGCTTTTTGTTGGCTCCAACGGCGTTCAGTCCTCCAATAATGGAGTTGCTTGCATTTACCCTTCTTTCAATATCCCTATCAGCCTTCCCACCTCTCGTAAACATACTTCCCAAATACACATACTTACAAACTCATCCACCTGCTCTAAGTATTCATCATTCACAACTATATTGCACACTGTTTTCGTAGACCGAAGAATGTCAAAACCTAATGTGTCAAATGTCAAGCGTGCACCGGTGCCGAGGGGATCAATGAGGCCAGTTCCTCGGAGCATCTTCCATGGTTATACCGGTAGAAAAAGGACAGCATATCTTTCTGACGCCTGTGCTGATGATTGCAATCGCTTGTTATATGGGAATATATTAAACGAACCGCTCTTTTCTGCACAGAGTCAAAGGTTTTTCTGGTATTTTATGGCTACAGACCAGAAGTAGCTGCCAAATTCAACAATGGAGCGCATCTGACTACATGTAGCTATCCCAAAAGAACTACAGAAAACATATATTTTTTTTATAATTACATACCTAAATACATTATTGTTATTATTTGATAAGATGAAATAATAATAAATTTATGTAAGTTATTACGAAAATACGGTCAGCTGGTAAACGACGAGCGATTGGCATTTTACTCTTGTATTTCATAATAATGTCAACCACTGGAGCGACAGAGCAAACCATTCTCCTCGGATTGCTAAAGGAAATTTTTCAGCCCAAATTAAAAAAATCATACCTCCGAATTTGAATATGGAGACATACAAACTGAATGTAGTTCTATATACTTACTTTTACTTTTACTTTTTCTCGTACTTCATTACCTTAAATTATATAATCTGCATACTTCACCCGCCATAACACAGGGACATCCCTGGCATGGTGGGCGAAATAACACAATATCTACAGTATGTATAAAATTCTTTTAATAAATAAATAAATATATAGCCAATGAACTTATCTTTTAAATAAATGAAAAGACAATACTTTGTTTTAAGTCACCTTATTTTTATTTTTCGTCCACCGGTTTCGGTACCTCCGTACCATCATCAGGACTGTTACAAAATAATGTCTAAAAATACATAAGTACACATATATATACATAATGTTGTGAACGAAAGGGACAGTATACTAGAGTGGGACAGAGCATCAGTTGTTGGAGGGAGGAGGGGAATGGGGGATAAGTGAAGATACGGGGAACATAGTTAAAATTGAAAAATTTATCTTTTGTCTATTATCACATATTCGTAGGATTTATAAAAAAAATATTATAAAATTTTTAACTTAAAACATTTTAAAGAATCTAGAGAATATTTATTTCGTTATATTTTGAATGTACAATATATTATATAGTCGTTTTAAGAAAGAAAGAAAAAAATTGCCACATTTTTGCAACAGAGCAATCCGTGGTTATGAAAATAGTGTCATATTGTGGCAAAAAGCGCTGGAGTGGATAAAAATGGAATTCCAATTCAAATTGATGGATTCACAATAGAAATAACAACGATAGTGTTTGCTTTGTTGTTCATTAACCGGAAGGGATGCCAAAAGGAAGATTCATATCCACAATTTATCTCAAAGTGATTGACGATGAGCTTAATGATGATAGACATTGATTAGTTTATGATTTATGTAATTAGACTACGGAAGAAACCACTTATTTAACACTAATAATAACTTCCTGCTTGTTGTAGATTTATAATAAAAAATATTAATTAATTAATTAAGCCATATCCCACAGAGGGGAGTCGGAGAAAGAAAAGAAAAATATGCGTTTACTTCATAGAGGATAATTTATGGTCTATTACATCTTAGAGGATGCTTTGGAGAGGGTCCTTTTAAGGAAAGAAAGGAGATGAAGTTCTGGGAAGGTAAACGGTTTGAGGAGTGGTTAAGAATCTGGGGGTCAGTGTGTCCTGGAGGAACGAACGAATGAATCCATCATCATAGTGGGTCTTTTTACGGAAAGAAAGAAGGTTTGTTCTGGGAAGGAAAATATATGAGGGGTGGGTAGAATTTATATGTAATTTTTTTAAATATTATTTCCACACAGAAGGCCATGGGTAAAATAATTCCCTCGGGTCCTATGTCATCTTTAAAAGGGAGGAAAAAAGTTCTGGGAAGGAAAAAGGTATGAGGGTAGGGTAAGTAAGTAAGCTGGGAGTCAGTATGTTCAGGAGTAAACGACGTATGAATCCATTCCTCCCACTGCGGTGTACGGCGATGGGTCGAGAGGGTCTGACTGTAGAGGTTTAAAAAATCTCCCTCAACCAGTCTCTCCCGATCTGGCCCTCCACGCAGTAGGTGGGCAAGCGCATCCGCTGCCAAGACTTATGAAAACCTCTCCCCGTGAACCCGGGCAAGTCACTAAACTTGAGATGACCTATGGCAGGGGTGTTAGTTATCCAATATATGGTTCTTGGGGCGGCGGTACCCATTCCGCATTCCAATACTATTTAGATTTACTTAAAGTATTAACGGATTACGGAACACTTCTACGTAATAATTGCAATAGTAGATAGGTGTGATTGAAAAAATTAAGATTTAAAGATTTGCAAATGGCGGCCAAATTGTAAAAAAGTTCCAATTCTTCACAAGTGTCACTTCTAGTGAAGTCTAAAGATTTTTATTTATTTTTATATCATGTATATTATCGAGGCTTCTGACTCACACAATTTTGTCATTTTTTGCCTTTTTTATTTTTAAATTATAATATTAATATACATATTATCATTATAATCTCTACTGTTCTTAATGATTTCATCTAACATATTCGAACGTCTGCAATATATTTAAATAATTTTAAACCACTTACTCAAGTTTTCGAATCATTTTAATGCTCTAGTGCAGTGGTCATCAACATCTGGCCCGCGGGCCGAGTTTTTCCCCCGGCCCTCCAAAAAATTCATATTTCTATGTTTATGTAATGCATTTACGATTCATTCATTTTATTGATTTCTTTTTATTCGGTTGTGATTTCAATTCATCGGTCGGAATTTGATTAGGTACGGGTACAAAAAGTTGGATATTGGAGATAAACAGAGTTTTCG
Source organism: Limnephilus auricula (assembly GCA_951813805.1). Lineage (NCBI taxonomy): Eukaryota > Metazoa > Arthropoda > Insecta > Trichoptera > Limnephilidae > Limnephilus > Limnephilus auricula. Next base: position 43,151,308 of record OX638389.1, on the reverse strand, counting down.
GTGTTTTTGAAGATTTCGGTGTTCGTTACTCGAAAATTACACGGACATTTTTTTTTGAAATTCTAAGAACGTAGTGCAGGTAAGATTCAAAATGATAGTTCAGGCAAAACAGAGGCCGAATCTATATTTTATATGTGTGAACAAACATTTTCTAATTTAAAATACCTACATCAAATCAAAAATTCGATCACGCCTAACGGATTTCTATCTCGAATCTTACTTACAAATTATTAGCAGGACAAAATTAAAACCGAATTTAAAAGAAATAATTTACTTCCAAAAAGGCACAAACTTGGAAATAATAACAATTTACACGTAATAGCATCAAATTTATATATTTTAGTTTGGACAATGTCTATTCACTTCATACAATATATAAAATTAGAAAAAACATATGTTGAAATAAATTCAATTCCTTTATTATTACTTTCTTCCTTTTTAATTCGTAAGTACTTAGTTTAATCTGTATGTGTAGGTATAATTGAGTGTAATAAACCAATAGATAAAATAACATCCATAGAATATGTAAAACTACACAAAGAAATATATTTAATAATTGAAAGGCCTTTATTAGGTAGGTACTTCTTTATTCATTTTTTTTATTAACTGTAAATATAAATTAGATATTCTTACATTAAAATAAATATTTTTCTATTGTAAAATAAGCATATAAATAAACATTCTAAATAGATTCTAGTCGGAATACGAATTCATTTTTAATCCGGCCCCCAATGTTTTCAAAAAAATCAATTCGGCCCTTTTCTCAAAAAAGTTGATGACCACTGCTCTAGTGAATGTTGTACTTTAGCTTTCTTAGGATCACTCTGTAGTGCAGTCACTATTGCTAACAAGTAGAGATTGTATACTTAGTCATGCACTGAATCGAAATAAGATACAATGCACTTCCTTTCTGCATCGCCAGGAACAACGGGGAGCATGTTTACACGAATGTTAAAGATTTTTCTGCCCTCAATATCACCGGCATCTCGTCTGTCTCTAAAGATATGGCCCAGATATCATTTGACCTGTTTCTATACTGCGAGTACCTCTCCATTGATCTATATAGAGGGAATTCCTTCTTGTCCTATTCCATACAAGGGAGTTTTTCGCAATTTAATTTAATTTTCTATCTGTCGAGTACTACGAATGCGTTGCAATGCTATTCAAAGAAGAAAAAAATTGGTTTATAGAAAAGCTTTTGAATACACAATATTTTTTTCACCGTTTGGTGCGTAGGTACTCGAATAAATCAGATGGTTTTTTGAGGCTTCAGCAAGCCATACACATTGTCCGTATGAGAAGATTTTTTTTCAAAATTTACCCATGATGTCCCCTACCGCTAATATCTCTCTTTTGCAAATCCTCCCCCTGCCCCTCCCTCGTCTCCCACCTCTACCCTGCGTGTCTTTTCCCATGCGTCCCCCATTCCCCTTTTCCCGTTTTCATTCCCCGTTTCCCTTTGGTGCTAAGTTCTATGTAGCTTATCGGACGCTATTTTTCGCCGGGAATACTAACTAAGTAACTAACTAACCATCAGGTCGTTTCCCCGCAGGTGTAGGCAGAAAGGACGAACCGCCGAACAACTCGGTCTTGGCACACACTCCTTGCCTCATTCACATTCATACATCTTATATATGCTCTTCTATTATTCTGTTTCTTTACATGGCCCGACTCAAGTATCTGATTCACTTGATCGTGCCATATCTTCCTTGGGCCTCCTCGACTTCTTCTCCCATTCACATTTGCGTCACATATGCTCTTAAAGCTCCTAAATTCATTCGCTCTACATGTCCAAACCATCTAAGCGTACCTTTCTTAATCTTACTTATTACGCTCACATCAGCCTTGCATTCTTTTCGGATCTCCACATTCCTTACACAATCGTATATGGTTTTACCACACATACACCTTAGGGATCTCATTTCTACAGCATTCCGTCTACTTTCATCCTTTCTTTGCCAGTTCCATGCTTCACTACCATACATTAGGATAGGTACCAGCACTCCATTGTGGACTGCTAGCTTCACTTCTTTGGCCAGTTTTTTTGGCGCCGATGGCATTCAGTCCACCATTTATAGGGTTACCTACATTTACCCTTCTTTCAATATCCCTTTCAGCCTTCTCATCTCTCGTAAACATACTTCCCAAATACACAAACTCATCAACCTGCTCCAAGCATTCATCATTCACAACTATATTGCACACTGTTTTCGTACTCTCTCTTTCAAACACCATTACTTTAGACTTACTTACATTCATCATCAACTCATACTTCATATATACTTTGTTCATCCTAGATACGAGTGACTGCAGATCTTCAGTTCTGTTAGTAATCAGCGCCGCATCATCAACATACAACAGACAACATACTTTCAGATCATTCAATTTCGCGCCCAATCCCGCCTCTTTCAATTCCTGCATGCAATTGTCCATACTATAATATAAAATACGCGATAATATATACGTGAATACGCTACGCACACGTTTCTACTGTTGTCTGGAACGATACAATGGAACTGCACTCGTACCAGCCAAATAAGTATCTAAGCCATGTGGTGCGACAATCAATCAGCACACAAGAGTCACAACTGCTCGGAGTAAGCTGAAGTATGGGAAGGAGATGATCGTTAGTTTTTCAAATCTGAATGGTGTCCTTTTACCAGGATGATACTGAGTACGAAGGTACCTACCATTCTGAAATATTCCCAAACGTGTCACACGCATACTATATAGATTTTTGTTATTGAAAACATAATATTTAAAAAAAGGTGCCAGCGGAATATCGAACTGACTACCCCTTAATTCCGGATTTAACGGCTCAACCACGAAGTTTGTTTTATTTAGAGATCTTAGAGATTGTAAAGGCGAGCGTAAAATAGTACATCCAATAATTTCTTACCGCCCGACAGCAAAATAATTAATTTTACAAAACTGATTAAAAAATCTCGCAAATAATAATATTCAATCGTCGAGAACTAAATATAAAAATGTTTAACGCCGTTGGAAATAGGTACGAATGTTACTTTTTATTGAAATTATAGCAAGGCGCGATCGAGAAATTGTGTTCTATTCAGCTCTTACAAATTATACTTTTTTGTAGAAAATACGAAAAACCATAAATAAATTCCTCGTATTTTAACTTCGAGGCCTCTGATTAAAATTATCGTACTACAGTAAAACGCGTCATGAAATTCCACCAATATATCAATACAAAAAAATCTCAATAGACGTGATCGACGTAAAAGTTCTTTCTTTCTACGGATTGCAAATGAAAAAAATTTTTGCAAAAAAAATCTACGAAATCTTTAAAAGATTTTTAACGAGAAACTTTTTTGTGGATCTGTTTTAGAATAAAGTAATATACAAAATTAACACGGTGTCCAGAAAAGGCAAACTAAATCACACCAAGAAACCAAAGAAATATTTTTTTAGATCAAAGCAATTTGATGTTTTTTTTAATTTTTTCAATTTTTTCTGCAGCTTAAGGGTTAAAAAAAAAAATTTTGGGCCAAGTCTCTACGCTTTGACGCCAATTTTAAAGATTTTAATCGTATGATATTTAAACCACTAGTGATTGGTTTTTCTAAAATTTTACAACTTCGGATTTGATTTACTCGAAAAACTCGTGATGTTGATTCGCCAGATACAGGACACCATGTAAATACCAATCGACACACAAATAGTTTTTGTGATAGTACGTTTTCCCCACAAACATATATTAATGATAACAATTGTTAGATATTATCCTGAAAAAAGAAAGTGAAAAAGTACGTCATCTTGTAAATATGTTTATCCAACGAATTATTTTTCAACTCTTTAAATCAACGCATGAGTTTTCCGGCTTATTCGGGACTGAACAGGGACGTCACACACTTTGGGATCAAAATGTAAAAAATACATCATATAATATAACTAACTAACTAATCATCACGACGTTTCTCCGCAGGAGTGAGCCGAGAGGATGGATTGCCAAACAACTCGGTGTTGACTCGGTCAAGTTTCATTCACATTCATAAATCATCTCATGCATACTCTTCTATTATTTTGACTCTGGACACGGCCCGACTCAAATTTCTGATTTACTTGATCGTGTCAAGTATTATATCAAGCCGTTCCCGACTTCTTCTACCATTCGCATTTGCGCCATATATTTTCCTTACACTCCTTTCTTGGCTCATTTGATCTACATGCCCAAACCATCTGAGCGACATTTTTTTAATCTTATTCATTACGCTTGCTTCGGGCATTGCATTCTTTGCGGATCTTTACATTTCCACATATACTACTCAGGGATCTCATGTCTACATGCTGTACATGACGGTAGACATCAGCACTCCACTGTGGACTGCTAAATTCGCATCTCTATATAGTTCTTTGTTAGTGCCAACTATTATTTGGGATGCGGCTATAGGTACTATTTATTGGAAAATTAACACCTCTGCCATAGGTCACCCCAAGTGTTTCGCTATGTTTGTTGACTTAGCAGGTGTGCCCGGGTTCATGGGGTGAGTTTTGTCCGGGTCTTAGCGGCGAATGCTTGGGTACATAAGCTTGTTTTTACGACAATTTAACGTAGGTAGACATAGAAATGACGTATGCCCCGCACCTGAGTTATTCAAGATTGAAAATTTGATTCAAGTTATCACGCATTATCAGACTTCTTAATCTATATGTCAAAATCTTCTGGTTTTCCCCGTTAATTAGGAATTTGGTTGTCGGTTTGATCACGCAATCTATTGGAAATTCAGTTTGCATACGTCAGTTCTCTACCAGCCTTGTGCATCAATACATCAGGATTGGTATCATAACTGTTTGAGTCATGACTGCTAGTGTCGTTTCCTTTGTCTGCGTCTAGATATTAGTGTCTACCGCATTCAGTTCTCCATTAATTGTATTGCCTGTATACACCCTTCTGTCAACGTCAGCCTTCCTGTTCCCCCCATTACAACACCCTAAGTACCTACATACACTCGTCTACGTCATTCTCGAATTAACCATACACAACTTGTTAATTTACTTTACTGACAACTTTATAAACGTACCTTCACAGAGAAAAATGTTATTCTAAAATACGATCATTTTAATTGTAAAAACGGTTTAAAACGGGACTTAAGTTCTTACGAACAAATTAACAGTGTTTCAATGTTTATTGGCGGGAAAATCAAAGAATAATTGGTTGGTATACGTACGAAATTACGTTTACCAATAAGTTCCCGCCAATAATTATTGAAACCCTTTAACTTGTTCGTAAGAACTTCAGTCCAGTTTTTTTAAGCGTTTTTACGAATAAAATGATCGTATTTTAGAATAACATTTTTCTCCGTGTGGTACCACTTCTTCTGGGTAGTATTGAAAGAAAGTACGTTAGTATACTGTCCATATAAGCGTATAGGTGCTTCAAAATAAAGAATATTTTATTTAATGGTTCTTCATCAAATGGCCTAAAATAGCTAAAATGATTAACAGGGGGCCTTTGTTCACGAAGGAAGGTATGCCCAGGTGAAAGCAGCGGATGCGCATGTCTATACATATTCGGCCTTACTAAAAAAAAAACACTCCGCGGCCGTTAAACGGTGTTTTTGTGAATTTTAACATGTGGCAACGCTGGAAATTTTACTTGTAAATTGGAGTTTTCATAATAATCCGCTAGGTGGTGTGATTGATGCGCCTGCGCATTGCTTTACCGCTGAAAAAAATAGCCGCGAATGCAGAATAAAGTCGGTCGCGATTTTGTATGTGATTAATATGATGTTTTCGTCAATGGTTTCAATATTTATGACTAATTCGCACTAATATTCATGTAATCAATATATTTACTATTAATTTGTGTTGTTTTTCGTTAGTTTAAGTCAAATTGTGGCACTAAAATCGTGTGTTCTAAATTAAGCTGTCAGAAAATGGTTCATAGGTTATGTTCAGAAATAATTTGCATTTTAAGATCTTTATTTTATTATAAATTCTTGAAAGTGATGTTTTTTGGTGACTAAAATGTCTAATACATATTTTAGTAAACGTATCAAAGAAATTAATGCCTTAAGATGTGCAAGCAATGTATTCAAACGTGAGTTTTTTTATTGTAAATTTTTGGATATGAAAAGCGAATTTCAAGATTTTTTTATATTTTTTTATTGTTTGAAGGAGTAAAAAGTGAGGTGACAGATTTATTTTAAAATCATTAAATAAAAGGACTGTGTTTTTTGAATTTTTCCAAATATTTTAATGTTTTAATAGAAAGTGTTTGGGGTAAGTAAGTTTTTTTTTCAACTTGATGTTTGAAGCTTAAAATATTACAGTTTTTAAATACTATATTTTAGATATGAAAATCTTAAAGGTAATTAAATTTTGGTTCTAAAATGGTATTTGTTTTTACGACATCTCAAAAAATAATAAATATATAGGACATTAAAAAAAAAATTCGAAATTCGTTGAAAATTACAAATGGAACAAATATATACAACAGATAAACTACCCTCCTTGGCCGTGTAAGCAATTTACATATCTTTCCATGAACAATTTTTTGTCAGTTCTTAATTAGTTAGAATTCTTCATACATGGTTGTTTGACCATTGTACAAATTTTTCAGAAAGTTTATTAGTAAGGCTGGTAAAATGGCGACGTTGTCAGATCAAAACCATATATTTTGTTTAGTGAGAATTTGAAAAACGAAATGTACAGACTTTACACAACGTGCTACAGAAACACCGTTTAACGGCCGCGGAGTGTTTTTTTTTAGTAAGGCTGATTATGTCTACCAGCTGCGTGGCCGTAGACCAGTTGAGTGGAATCATTTGACCTCTCCAGTCGGACTCTCTCTGCGCATCGCCTAGCACTACAGTGGGAGAGATGGAATCATTCGTCCGACATACCTGGACACACTGACCCCTAGATTCCTACACACCTTAAATTTTTTTCCTCTCAGGACTGCCTCTCCTTCCTTTCCTAAAAGGACCCTCCACCCAGCATCCATAAAGGTGACATAGGACCTGAGGGGATTTTTTTCAGGATCTCCTGTGTGGAGCTAATGTAAAAAAAATAAGATTTAAAAATTGTAATATTTTTTTCGATTTGTGGATGTTTTTTAAAAAGTTGCATAAATCTCACCCCTAAATTTCATCATTCACGACGCTTGTTGTGATGTTGTTTTTCGCTCAAACTTTGAGTGGAAACCTATTTTGTTTGTGAACCCCTTTGTGTTTTCCATCTACCGAAAGAACCTCACGACCTAACATTATTCTGTACGGTAGATTTCAAAATAAACCCCGCGAAACGTTAAACATTTATTTTGTTTTAAAAATCGTTTAAAAAAAAAAAGTCTAGGGAAATCTTATAAGACACGAAATTTATGCAATGTGTGAGTATGCACTTCATCTCTTATCCCTACGATTTTCAAGTCTATTTAAAAAAAAAAAAATTTAACATTTGGTTATTTAAATATTTGGGAGGACGGCATGGGTACCGTCACCCCGGGACCCATTTATTGGATAACCAACACCTCTGCCATAGGTCACTCCAATTGGTCGTTTGGTGACTGTTAATCTTTAGAATGATTATAGTTATTTGTAATGATGGTACACGGTGATTTATAATGTTGGTTTATTGTAACAACGAGTATGTACAGTATATTGAGTCTAAACTGCTAGCTGGGAACAGAGGGCGTTAATGGTCAGTTACAAGGCTTATATAGACACTCTGTCTCTCTTCATCTTCCGTCTCTGTCAACTACTACGGAAGTCAAGGTAAATCCTATCTCACAGTGACTTAGCAGGGGTGCCCGGGTTCATCAGGCGAGGTGTGTTCAGGTAATTGGGGGACGCTCCTGCCCTGCTATAGAGGCTGTTTGGGGACCTTTTTTGAACTCTTTAACTGGTCTCACTTATTCTATCGTCTTGCACTGCATTGGGAGGAATGGACGCACTGATCTAGATTCCTATCCAACTCTTGTGCCTCTGCCCTTTTCGTAACTTCCTCTCCTTTTCAACAGCATCCCCAAAGTTGACATAAGCCCTGAGGGAAAATATTTTCTTTAGGTCCTGTGCGTCGTTAATGTCAATATACAAAATGTTAAATAACGACGCTTTTAATTAATATCATCTGTAGGGTGCTTTACGAAGCTATGAAAACTAACGGTTATCATAAAATTAATTATGTACCTTCAATTCTTGAGTGCTTTTATTGCCCACAATATTATAGGTAGGGTAAAAGCGCTATAAAATAAATAAATAATAATCGAACGTTGGTTTTTACGTCCTACTGAGAAAAAGGTTCTGATTTATGGGACAAAATGAAAGAATACACAAGATAAATGGAACCAAATTTGAAGATAAAATACAAAATATATATGATACATACACCTTATGTTAATGGAGACACGGTTACATTATGCCCTGATGTATGACGAAGAATCATAGAGCTGCCTGAAGAAGGGTGAAAGTATACTGAACGATGAGGAAATGAGATTCCTGAGGTGAATGTGTGGAAAATTTTTGTATGTACGAGAAATGTGGAGATTAGCAAATTACGCATTAGCAATGTTTTTATTTCTTCTTTTTTTCTGTACTTTATTTATTTGTTATAAAAATACATTTACTGTTTAATGACGCTTTGACTCCCCAACTAGGTAGGTCTTCCATTCTAGGATAGTCAAATTTACAGGTTTCGTACATATTAGGTAGGTAGGTACATGATGATTCATACGAGTATAGTATTAAGTAAAGTTACGATTCACAAATTCCATTTACATAATTATAATATATCATACAGTCGAGTGTAATCAATTAAGAATCGAATATATAAGAAAGAGAGTATTCGAAGTTACTTATTAATTAATTTATTGTACTATATATTGTTAGCGATATTGTCGCCAGAGGTACTGCTAGCGCCTCTGGCGGCCAACTGAGAAACTACTACGGCCCCTGCAGTCGGTAAAGAAGGAATTGACTGTAAGTACCGAGTACCAACACCAGTTGGCAACAGCGCCAAGAGCGCCAACTGCCAATCGCGGGATGTAATCTTGTGGAGTTCAGTATTGAATGTTATTATTTCATTATAAACATCTACTTAGCGTTTTTATTATTGCTAACAATACATACTTACTACACTTACCATTTTATTTTGCTTATTATTACTATTTCTGTCATTTAACTAGTAGCGCCTCCACCTTGTGACAAATAAACCTTTGATTTACGAACGCTGTGAACATTTTTATTTGGAGTGTTACTATTTATTCACATTCCAATAGAAAATTAATTAATGTAATAATTGTTGTCACTCTGTAAAGGTTTCAAACAATAAATAAGCAAGCAACATACCTATAACCGATTACAAGTGCACGGCAATTAATAATGTGTGCAGAAAACTATTTGCGCTCCCGCGTTATTACAGCGCTTCGACAATGTTCTTCGAAGTTCCTACCCAGGGCCGATCCATAAGTTTTTTACCTGTATTATTTTGGTTTGTTCTGGAAAATGCCAAAAGGCGATAAAAGTATGCTGAAAGTCAGTGAAAATGTTGACTGGTAAAAAGTGTTTGTTGACGTAAGTAAAATAATATTCTGTGAATAATTTCTTCGTCAAGAGCAGCAAGTACTCACTATTTCAAATTGCGAGATCAGTGTTAAATTATTACGTAATGTATTTATTATATTAACGACCTAAGGTTCGTTTTAGGTTATTTTCGTAGCAATGAAAGATTAAGAAATATTAGGTTGCGAAAAAGATGAAGCACCTTCCACATATTGACTGTGCTAATATTACTCTTTTGTTATAAGAACGCCTCTCCAAAGCTGTTGAATAAATTGCTCCGTCAAAAATGAGAAATCCATTTCGGTTACGAAAACATCTCTTGAAAAACCTCAATATGGTAGACTGAGTTCACGTGAGTTGCCAGTCTAGACATTAGCCTCCATAGAGTCTATAGATTGTAGACAATGCAATTTCTCTCTCTAATTCAGTGGAGTTTTTCTCCTTGTGTTATTCCACAAGAGACACGGAGAAAAACGGTTAAGCGGATAATTCGGGGTTCAGCGAAGCTCCATTCTGTTTGAAGGAATAATCACGTGATTACAGTTTAGCTAGATTGGAACAAGATAAGCCAATGCTTAAATGGGTTTTATCGTTTAGTTTTAAATTAATGGTAGAATCATTTCTTTTTATCACTTAATTTATATAAAATTAAATTTCCAACAATGGGTGCAAGAATATTGTGTTTCAGCGGTGTTATGTAAGAATTATGGTAGAATGCTGGTAGTTGCGATAAAATATGGAAGTTGGGACGCGATAAGAAGGAAAAGTAAAAAGTCGGGAAAGGCCCAGATAGATTTATAAAATTAAATTAAGCAAGGAACACAAGTAGCTATTCAGTACCACTATCTCTGTTCATCCCTGGATGCAAATGATAACGTCATTGTGAGTGAATTATTGTGAATGCAAAAAGGTTGTAGCAAAAAATCATGTACCTACATTTTCAGTAATTAAGTTTAGAATAAAATATTGACTTTATGAAGAAAATAAAATTGTTCATTACAATCAAAAGTATAATATTTTAATTAATGAAGATAATATTAGCGAAAGTCAATCGAAAATCTGAAACAGAAAAATCAGAAAAAGATACGGATACATCTGGGACTCGAACCCAGGTCCTCCGGCAATCCGGGCCGACGCGCTAACCAACTGCGCCAACGTATCCCTATCCGATTCGGTCATTTTTAACTGTATCATACTTCGACTGAGAACCACCAACATTATTTTCATTTTTCTTATCGCATATTTTTATTGGCTGCTACCTTTATGTGTGATTGCAAGATTCAACTCGAACTAAATGCCCTCTAGATAGTGTCAGGATAAATTTTATCACTTTTTATTAATATGCGACATCTATTGACTTTATCTGCAAGTCTAGGATGAAATATTTTTATTTTTATTTTTAACTTTTTAACTTAAAGAGTTAAACCTCAAATTATAATATTTTAATTAATGAAGATAATATAAGCGAAAGTCAATCGAAAATCTGAAACAGAAAAATCAGAAAAAGATACGGATACATCTGGGACTCGAACCCAGGTCCTCCGGCAATCCGGACCGAAAAATGAAAATAATGTTGGTGGTTCTCAGTCGAAGTATGATACAGTTAAAAATGACCGAATCGGATAGGGATACGTTGGCGCAGTTGGTTAGCGCGTCGGCCCGGATTGCCGGAGGACCTGGGTTCGAGTCCCAGATGTATCCGTATCTTTTTCTGATTTTTCTGTTTCAGATTTTCGATTGACTTTCGCTAATATTATCTTCATTAATTAAAATATTATAATTTGAGGTTTAACTCTTTAAGTTAAAAAGTTAAAAAAAAAAAAAAAAAAAAAAAAAAAAAAAAAAAAAAAAAAAAACAATCAAAAGTATTCATAGAAAAAAATAAATCGTCAGCTGAGCAAACATCGTTAGTCAAAATCCCCATACATAAGACTAAAGTCATTCGCACAGACCAAAAATCGAAGATTCGCAAGCCAGGAGTTTTTGAACGTCCCTTTTTACATTAGCTCTACTCAGGAGAGCATAAGGAAAAAAAAGCTCAGGGTCTATGACATCTGGGATGCCGTTTAGAGGGACATTTTAGGGAAATCAGGAGAGGAAAAAGGTGTCAGGGTAAGAATCTGGAGTCAGTGTGTCCAGGAGTGACGGACGTATGAATCCACTCGGATTCTCCCACTACAGTGCAAGGCGATGGGTCGAGAGAGTCCCGCTGGAGAGGTCTAGGTTAGGTCTACCCTCAACCAGTCTTTTTCGATACGGCCCGCCAGGCAATAGGTTGGGCAAATTCATTTGCCGCCAAGACCTAGACAAAACCAAGTGAGAATCGGGGCACTCCTGCTTAATCACCAAACGTAGCGAACCACTCGGGGTTACCTTATGGGGCGGCGGCGTTACAAGTACTTTTGTACTTGACGTTGTCTTGGCCACGCTTCGTGGCATGCTGACGAAATATGACTTCGGCTGCTATAATAATAATACAAAGATAGTTATGATTTACTTTTTAATCCTAGCCTTGTTAAACAGGAAGATCGTCTCAGCTGCCACAGCTCTCAATATTTCCAAATTAATATTAAATATGATTATCTTCTGAACGGAAGTAGCGCTTTCGATAAAGCATGACATCAAAGATAGTTTTCGCCACGTCCCGAAATCATATACAAATCACTCTGTTATTAAAACGCGCGGAAACGGATATTACAAATAATAATCATTACTTAGAAAATTAAACTTAACCAGTGGCGGTTTTCTCTAAGGAGCATAATATAACGAACTCCAAATTAGTAGGAAAGACTAAGAAGGTAAAAATATATAAAAATACGAAACTGCTTACCAATCACAGCTTCAGATGCATTTGAAAATGGACTAAAAAAAATGGTGCTTGCTGGAATAGGGTGATAATACATGTAGAAAAAACTAGGGATGCAAGGAAAAAGGATAACCAATTAACCAATCACTTACCACTTTACCTCTGTGAAGGAGCATACAACACAATAACGATATAGCTCCACCGTGAAACCTCAAGGTAATTATCGCCGTAACAAAATGAATAAGTTCAAAACCATATTGCTTACTTTGGAGGTAGATAAATACCTTATTTTTAGTTCAAAAATCAGATTATGTACATTGTGCATTTGCTATTTTTCTTGCCATTGTTTCAAATTTCTAATACTTTTCCAGTAAGATGATGTTTAGAGAGAGGTAGGTACTAAAACAAAACTAAAATATTACTACATTTTAAAACAGCGCGCCACTTAATCTTTACTCATAAATTCACGCCCGTGTGTAAATCCGTTTATAGGAGCGGAATCAAGAACGCACCCATGGACAAAAGGTTTCTGTGGAATATTTCAGGTGAAAAATTTCTAGGTTTAAAGTTTTAATATTATATTAAGTTTATGTGTACTTTTTTTTAATATCCATAACTGTAAGGCTGCAGATCTCGATACAAGAATGTGAGTGAGATGAAAGGCTTATGATTTTATTTTAATATACTATTTTTTAATTGATAAATTAGTAAAATTAAGTACGTACTAATTTATACACAGTAATTAAGTTTTAATTAATAAATATAATTAAATTAATTACTATCTACGAGTATATAAATAGTAATTAAGTACTTCCCACCTCTCTTATCTCCAGCTCCAAAAAGTATGCGTATTTTGTCGATACGATCGATTAGCATTATTTACCGTACACGTGATATCCGAAATTTTATATAATTTGCCAAATGTCACTTTCAATAATGTCATATTATGTGCACCTTGGATGATAGCGATACACATTAAAAAAGTACGAAATTATAATTGAATGCACAAAACATTAACATTTTTTACATTTTTCTGCACTATTTTTTTAACAATAAAATTTGTGGGGTTTTTTTTTATTTTTCTTAGATTTTAACAAATCTTTTTGATGCAATTGCATGTATGTAGTAAAAATTAAACAATTTTTTTTGTGATTGTCGATTTGAGTTAATTTATTTTCTTCCTCTATTAACATTGTTTTTTACATTAGCTCCATACAGGACGTCCTGGGGAAAATAATTCTCCTCAGGGCCTAAGTCATTCTTTGTGATGTTGTGTGGAGGGTCTGTTGAGGAAAGGAAAAAGAGGAATTTCTGGGAAAGAAAATAGATTTCTAAATAATAGAGGGGTGGGTAAGAATCTGGGGTCTCCATTAGTGATGGACCTACGAATCCATCCCCCCCACTTCCAGTGTCTCCCAATCCGGCCTGCCACGCAGATGATTCTCTGGTGCGTACACCGCTAAGACCTAAACAAGGCTCAACGGAAACCGGGCACCCCTACTAAGTCACTAAACCTAGCGAACCACTCGGTGTGACCGATGGCAGAGGTATTGGTTATCGAATAAAAGGTTCCCGGGGTGGCGGTATCCATACCCGCCTCCCAAATTTGTTGATTGAATTCCTATTGAGAATGAACACGAACCGACACTAAACGTAACCAATCGCACTCATTACCAATATACCCAGCATGTTAGATATTTAGAATTTCGACTAAGACATGGCCTGTCTAGAGTTGCATTATTAGAATTCAGTTCTGCCGTGATCCTGGCAGCTTCCAGTGCAGATGTCTGTTACTTCGGATCACTCCTAAATTAGCTGCACCAACTTCACTGGTGCGTAGCGTTCGGGATTATTACAAGTCAGGGTTGAATCTGCAACTAACGAACGTACATATAATTGTAATAATAAATTGATAATTTTTTGAAAATCAATCCATCTCGGAAAAAACTTTAGATTTGTTTAAAAATAAAATGCATGCCACCCGCCAGCCTCAGACACTCGTCTCTTAAGACGATAGACTTCGCTTTTCGGCCCATACAAAAAGGACGCCCGGGAAAAAACACTTTTCTACATCGAAAACTGCACAAAATGAATATGTTTTTTTTATCCTGCCTTCTAGAGGGTGAAAACTATGTCGGTATGTTTTCGAATTTTCGATGCGTTTCGTATTAACGTAAACATTCACTGTCAAACATGTACGATTTATCAAAAAATATTATTTATGGAACAAGTGCTGCCAACTCAACTCTCATAAAGAATTATAAAATTATAAAAAGCTACCGACGTAGCTTCTTCTTTCTAAAAAATATATATTTTTTTAAATTTCAATTTCGTGAAAGTTTCGGTGTAGAAAAGTGTATTCTCCATAAACCCCTTTTCGAGCGATTTCTGTAGGTAAATTTGAGCGTTGTCTCATTCGCACATTTCGCATTCGCATGTATTGTAAGTGGGCGTGAGCTAATTGTGAGCGGGACAGAATGACAGTCGCGGGTGTTCCGCGTGTCGTTCAAAGTCTAGCATCTTAAGCGTAGGCCGAAAAAAAAGAAAAAAAAAAATGTTTTAGATGAAATGCTCAAATTCTAACTTTATCTTTTTCCTAAAAAAAAAATTTAAAGCTGCACCCCCAGCTTGGAAGCTTTCGACGCCCCTATTAAAAAGATAGGGTCCTACGGGTATTACCAGAGAATACCGGAAATTAGTCATTTTTAAATCAAATTCTAGAGCTATTTACTCTTATTTACAAAAAAAAAACATAAATTGATTTTGAAATATTGTTATTTTATCTGGTACACGCAGTTTTAAAATTTTTAAAAACTTAATTTATTTTTAATATACTTAGGTTGGCAGATTTGTTCAATTTTCAAACGATAGATTCTATTAAACAAGACAAATTTCAAATCATATAATCATACAAAAAAATCAATACTTAATTCTAATAAACACAGTGTTCAGAATTTTAATTTTAGTTACATTAAAATCATTAAAAAATA
This sequence comes from Limnephilus auricula, assembly GCA_951813805.1. Classification (NCBI taxonomy): domain Eukaryota; kingdom Metazoa; phylum Arthropoda; class Insecta; order Trichoptera; family Limnephilidae; genus Limnephilus; species Limnephilus auricula. The sequence continues at coordinate 43,135,991 of OX638389.1, read as the reverse complement.
AATAGGAGAACGTGTTTTGTGACAAAAATATCTTACCTTTTCTATTTATTTAAGGTCTTCAAACTAAATATTGGTAGTTCTTAGTTGAAGTACGATATAGATATATATGACCGAAGGGGAAAGGGTCAAATTAGCCCAAATGGTCCTGGCTTCAATTCCTTTTTATGATGGTTCTGTTTCAAAATATTGTTGGATGGTCGCTAATATCATATTTGAATGTGTTTGGTAAATCCCTAAATTATTATTTATAATTTACGATAAAAACTAAACTTTCTTAATATTTGAAAATTTAAGAAAATAAATGGTGTTCTACGAAAGAGAATCAAAATAAATATTTTCTTAGGCCAAAAGATCTGCCGTCCCTGTATCGTGTGTCTTGTATGGTATCTTGATTACATCTTAAAAGCAGTACGTTCCAACAATAATTACGCTTGCGGGCGAATCTAGAATATCCCGACATGACCTCTCATGTAATTCAAATCCACAATCGCGTGAAGTTTTGTTGGCGAGGAAGCACGCTCAATTAATTTTCGCTTGATGAATTCCACAAAAGGATGAGACGAAATAATAATGTTCATATCTGACATACTCGCGAGTGTTTTACCGCATATCAATATCAAATACCGCATTTGAAGATTGACATGCTTATATGCAGTCGTAGCGCAGCTACCTATAAATTGTGATAAAAAATGTAAGAATAGAGAAGGAACTCGTTCATTTAAGAGGCTAGACTTTGAACCATACGCGGAACACCCGCGACTGTCATTCTGTCCCGCTCACAATAAGCTCACGCACACTTACAATACATGCGAATGCGAAATGTGCGAATGAGACAACGCTCAAATTTACCTACAGAAATCGCTCGAAAAGGAGTTTATGGAGAATACACTTTTCTACACCGAAACTTTCACGAAATTGAAATTTAAAAAAATAAATATATTTTTTAGAAAGAAGAAGCTACGTCAGTAGCTTTTTATAATTTTATAATTCTTTATGAGAGTTGAGTTAGCAGCACTTTTTTCTTAAATAATATTTTTTGATAAATCGTACATGTTTGACAGTGAATGTTTACGTTAATACGAAACGCATCGAAAATTCGAAAACATACCGACATAGTTTTCACCCTCTAGAAGGCAGTATAAAAAAATATATTAATTTTGTGCAATTTTCGATGTAGAAAAGTGTTTTTTCCCTGGCGTCCTTTTTGTATGGGCCAAAAAGCGAAGTCTATCATCTTAATTATTTTTATATTTAACCCCGCTGGCCTCGGTCATATTCTGCCAGAAAGTCTCTATTGTAATTGTAATTACAATAAAATGGGACAATCAAACCTCTTTTTCTCAATACGAATTATTGTGGATATAGTATAAACCAAACCTTTGCATACCAAATATATGAAACAAAACGGATTCCAAAAATTAAATGAACTTATTAATAACATGGCAACCGGCAATTTTTGCTCACGTTTTCTTCACATATTTGTATTTGACGCTCATACTTGTTTTGTTTTAAAACCACGAGTTTTTATTAATTTCTTTTACCGACCGGTTTCGCTTTGCTCAAGCATCATCAGGGTACAAATTAATACTAAACAATAAATACAAAATGAGTTTTTATATGTTAGAGGGAGACAACGATTAAAATTATAACAGACAGTGAGGATTCATTTACATTATTACAAATGAAATGAGAAGAAACCTTTAGATAATTTTTATTTTTATCAGTCTCCACTCTTATAATAGCCTTCCAGAATATGTAAAGTCATCTAATTCCTAAAAAAAATCTTAAATTGTTTTTGTTTGCCGAGGATTGCCTATTATTTTTTTCATCTTTGTCCTTCATAAATTAAAAGTATATTCTATTGTCTAAATCATTTTTTCATCTTTGTGCTGCTAAATTACTAGCACAATATATTATATATATACATTTATTATTTTATCTTAGTCCTTCAAAATTCAAATCAACTATGTTCACCTTACTTTGTTTACATTGTAATGTGCCAAGCGCCTTTAGTTTAGCCATTGTCTGTGTAACAATATTGTTCTTTGAAGTATCATTTTTATTTTATCTATATTATTTTGTGTTTTTTGTTTTGATATAATCAAAGGTTTTTTGAAGTATTATTTTTGATTTTCCTTTTGTGTTATTTTTGTTACTAAGTAAATAATTGTTAACCTCAATACAGGCTTGTCCTAGTGAGGTTAAAAATTGTATTGTAAACTGTTATATCTAAAATGTGAAGAAACAATAAATAAATAAAGAAATTTACAAGCTAATGGATAATCGAGAGAGACAAAGGGAAATTATAATACTTGGGCTACTAGATACCTCTAATTGATTAATAAGTACGGGCCAATTGGTTTTTACTGATTTTTAAATTTCTAGTGCTTCCGGGTTATTTAGACGGTTACCATGCCCACTTTTATAGATGATTTTAGCACCGGTGCTACGACAGAAAGTATGATCCTAATAATGGTTATGATTCAGATTTCATAGATATCATCCAAAATAATAAAAAAAAAACTTAAACAAATAGGCATTAATCAATTCTTATTCGCTAGTCCACGTAATAAAATCAATAATAATAATAGCTCTAGTAGCCTAATATTAGGTCTGTTTCCATAAAACTATTAAAATTTCCCTTTGTCATTTCGATTATCCATTAGCCTGTAAATTATCTGATGGTTTTTTTTTCCATTTCATTTTTATTAATTTAAATGTATCCCCACTGTCTATTATAATTTTATTTTCGTCTCCCTCTGTATTTATATATAAGCACACATTTTGTATGTATTGTTTAGTATTAATTTGATCCCTTTTGATGCCTGAGCAAACCGAAACCGGTCAGTAAAAGAAATTAATAAAAAAAAAATGGTTTTAAAACAAAAAAAATGTTTTATTTTCATTATATAAATGTCAAACCACAAAGTGATTACTTTCCAATGATAAAAAAAACCACAAAGTGATTACTTTCCAATGGTTTTTATTCCACATAAGGTCATTTTATCCCAACGGTTCATTGGGGCGATACTGCGAGAATGTCTTTATGGAAAACCAAATTGTTGTTGTTTTTTTTGAAAAAAAAAAAAACAACAACAATTTGGTTTTCCATAAAGACATTCTCGCAGTATCGCCCCAATGAACCGTTGGGATAAAATGACTTTATGTGGAATAAAAACCATTTCTGATCATCAAACGGCAACGGGAGAATAATAAAATCTACAAACAAGCATAAAAAAATGTCACTGACATTTCCCAGTTCCCTTTTTTCAGGATCTACATTAAGCCATACACTTTAACTCCGGCCCAATCCAATTCAGGCGTTTCTCGACTTGGGGCTACTCTCAAATTCTAGTTATAGAAGATTTTATTGTACCTATCACACTGAAGAAAATAAACAAATTTAAGATTATGTCAAATGTTTTGCATCCTTTTATTCAATAACATCTATGTTTTATAAAAAAATTATGATATAATGATATTGTAAAAACTGTCAAAACGTAAATGATTTTTTATTGCCAGGAAAATTAAGATTCCATTTTTAATATTAGATATCTCTCTATCTAATTTTTATTGTACTAATATTTTAGGTAGGTATATAAAGTTGTTATGGTATAAACCGAACTAAAGGCACAATAACAATTTAACTTAGATTTTTTTTACATAACCCCACACTATAATTTACCTCAAAGCCTTTGTTATCTTTGGGGAAGCTGTGTAGATGGTTTTTTTTTAATGAAAGGAAGGAGAAGAAGTTCTGGGAAGGAAAATGTATGCGGGGTGGATAGTATCTAGGGGTCATTGTATCCAGGAGTGATGCCCTTAAAAAGCACACATTGTTTGAATTCTCGACAATTCAGTTTCAATTTTCAAAATGGCATTTGTATAAGAGTCTGTTATTAATCTAACGTCTGAATTCTCCAAGCAAATTATCAACAATTTAAAAAATTAAGACAATTAAATTCGAAGCAAATCGATGAGTTCTTGAGTTCTGGAGCAGCAGACAGAGTCAAAATTAATATCGAATTTTTATTAAAAAAATAATCTTCTGTTAAAATATTATATTAATATGAAGGTAGGTACTTTATCGCTTGAATGAATTCTCTAAAAAGGCACTTTCAATTTGGAATTTGAAATTTTAATACAAAGCAAAAATGTAGAGTTAATTGAACTAGAAATGAAGTTAGTAATTTATTCACCTACTTTTGTTGTTTCAGAGTGTGATTTTAGTACCTACGTTGGAACTGCAAATTAGTTTGATGTTACTTGTAACCTAACCTAAGTGCAAATATCATTTATGTATTTTGGGTAAAACCTATCTTCAAACAATTATTAAATCGAATAATTTTGTTTGGTCCCAAGTTTGCGAGGACTCAAGCACCGCAATAAATGCCTTTCGAAACACAATAGTCAGAACAAGTTTTCTTATTATTTTGTTCCATAACACGGTGGCTTCGAGTACACCGCTTAAAATTCAGGAAACTCTCCGTCGTTAGGGCTCTGCCAGCCAACCAACGCCGACGGCTGGGAACGTGTTCAAATACTTTCCTGCTCCTGAACAGATGTTGGGGCACATGGAAGCCATTGTTGGTGTTCGTAGTTAGGTACCCCAACAGTCCCAACACCCACACCCAACCCTAACACGGCTGTTGTCGTGTTGTCTATAATGTCTAAACATTCAGCATTTAGTATTTGTGGAGTCATTTGCGTATACTGTGGAGATAAACCGACGATACTATGGCAACATTTCCTGAGGCCCTAGCGCGCTTGTTCTATATCGATCGGTAGGATAACTATCAGTAACTTCTCATCATTCCCTAGGACAACTGCACATCGCTAACGTACAAACAACAGTTGGTGTCGAATATGTTAAGGACACTTAGTCATTGTGAACTGTCACTTATTCGTTGGCTATCTGTAGTCATGCTAGGGAACGATGAGAAGTTACCGATAGTTATCCTACCGATCGTTATAGAGCGAGCGTGCTAGAGCCTCTGATGCATGGTTTTTACTATGTTTGCATGGTTTTTTAGGTCATTTATAATATTTACATCTCCAAGGTTTTTTTATAAAACCATATCTATGTGTTTTGATGATATCGAAGGTCTGTAAAACAATAACGTACTATTTGTATAGCGCACTAATGTCTTGTTTCAAGTGCGCTATATCTATGTATATGTTTTGTCATTTCGTTGAAATCGCACTAGCGGTAAATGATTTTTTTTTTAATTATCTCCACACATGAGACCCTGAAGAAAATAATTACCCTTAGAACCTGTGTCATCTTTGGGGATGCTGGGAGGAGTGCCTTTTTAGGAAATTAAGCAGAGGAAGTTCTGGAATGGAAAAAGCTTCGAGGAGTGGGTAGGAATGTGGGGGTCAGCGTGTCCAGGACTGACGGACAATAAACCCATCCCTCCCAATGCAATGCAAGGCGATGTTCTGAGAGAGCCTTGCTGGAGAAGTCTGAAGGTCACCCACAACTAGTCTATCCCTTTCCTGCCACGCAGTTGGTAGCCAGACGCTTTTACCGCCAAGACCCAGAAAAACCTGACCCTATGAACCCGGGCACCCCTGCTAAGTCACCAAACGTAGCGACTCACTTATGGCAGAGGTGTTGGTGGTTCAATGGTTCCCGGGGTGCTGGTACCCATACCCGCCTCCGTTGTAAATTGCAAGGTTAGTGCTATGGAGCATCTAGCTCAGAGCGGACATCCCTAGTGAGAAGGACTGTGAAACAATTACTTTAGTTTGTATTTTTAAGTAGTTATTAATGAGTAGACATCGAATTATATGCAGTAACAAAGTGCCAAAATATGCACTAAAAAAGGCCGAAATATGCACTAAAAACCCTAATATGCATAATACAAAATCAAAAAACCATTTCTATTTTTATATATTTTAATTAAAGACGGTACAAAAACAGTGAAATATTCTTAACATTATGCAAAGTTTTTGTGGGCAAATACAATTAAGTATTTTTCCAAATTTTCCGTCGCAAATTTGTGACGTTTGTCACCCAGTATTAATTTTGTACGCCGAAAACTACCTCTCTACGGCCAACTGTGGTAATTTGTCAAAATTGAAAATTTGGCATACTTCTGGAGATACTTGTTTAGGCAGGGTATGGGACCTGTGCCGTTGATGTAGGCATTAATGTTCTTCATGTCTTCAAGACACTTTTTACGAATCTTTTCTAATATTGAATTACCTAGGAAAGGCGTTGGTGAGTACGATCATTGTTTCCAGTATTTCGATTGATTTAAATAGAGGAAGATTTTTTGTTTATAATTTTTTTATGGCATCTGGTAACTTGTGGAAATGTGTTGAGATGAGGGCGATATTCTTCGGATGCGTAATTAAATGCCTTGCTTGACCGAATTGCAAAGGCCTCAGAACTGTCAAATTGACCAGCGAAATATGCACGATTGGGAAAAAAGGCTAAAATATGCATTAACACCGTAATTAGAGAGTTATTTGCGTATGCAAATATGCAAATGCATATAATCCGATGTCTATTAATGAGAAATAAAATTAAATTAAAAAAATATATTTTAAATAATAATATATCAGGACGACACATCTACAAAAAATCGATTCCATAACTTCTGTAATAGATTTGGGAATGCTGTCAACATAAAAGTATTAGAATTATTAGGTGATTAGAATTATTATGTATTTGAATTAGATTATTAGAATTCTGCATAAATACATTGCTAAAATATACGAATTTACCACTTCAAAATATGTAAGTTTTCTCCATATTTCTCTTTTTCCATATTAATTTAATTTTTACTGGATGCACATTTAATTTGATAAACTTATTTTTTAATTTGAAAAGTTTGTTGTCTGTGTAATTTCGCACCTTATACTTTGTAATCATGTTTATAAATAATTACCATGTACCTGATCTACCGATCTTACGGCAACAAATAGTAAACAAAATGACTGCATTATATTAATTCCATATAAAAACTCACTATTTGTATTTTATGCAAACTTCTCAAATTGTGCTCGTATTATACCAAAACTTAAGCAAATTGAAATATTTGAATCGTCATAAATAAATAATATCAACCTAATAATGTCAAAGAAAGAGTCAATTTTAAAATTAACCTCTTGAGCCTCAAATCATATTCTGCGAGAAATAAAAATTCCTCCCACCTTATTTGGGTGGGAAAAACGCCAAACCCAAGGCATTTTGGTGACGGCTGTCAACAAGGCTCCCAGCCCGAACTCGTCATAGACAATAGATCGGGAGAATTTTTTTTTATTGACGCTTCCATCATTATTTTTGTGCGCGCTACGATGATTTTTTGCTTATGACAGCATTATAACACTTTCTCTATGATTTGGGTGAAAGAAAGATTTATGATCTTAGAAATCGGTGAGTTGTTGAAGTTCATATTATGCGCATAGATATAATCGGCCCTTTGTATATCAAAGGTGCTAAGTCACTGGAGATGAATTGTTCAGGAGAGCAATTTTAATTTAAGCAGCTTTAATGGGTGTGGACATGGTGCATGTTGGTATAAAAAATATGGACTTGTGACAATTGTGCCTTAATAAAGGAAAGAAAAGCATCGATTTCCAACACAGACATTTATGAATTTTTGTGAACTTGGCTCTTTCTTTGGTTTTCGTAATGAGTAAAAAATGATTCGTTTTAAATTTTTGCGTTGAAGTCAATTATTCAAAATACAGCGAATATTTCTAATGCTGTGTGTTGGGTCTTCTTAGCCACTGGAGCGACAGAGCAATTAAAAACTCGGATTGCTTAAGATTTTTTAGTCATCATTTTGAAATGCAAAGTGCACATTAAAAAATCATACCTCCGAGTTTGAATATAGAGATATACAAACTGATTTAAGTTCTATGTAGCCAATAAATTTACCTGTATTTTTCCGTTATCACATATTTGTAGGATTTATAAAAAAATATTATAAAATCGTAAACTTTGAAACTTTTTAAAGAATCTGGGGAATAGTTGCTATATTTGGCAGCAAAGCATTCCGTGATTTTGGAAATAGTGCCATGTTGTGGCACTATACTAGTGGTATATAATGTGGTAATTATAAATTGTGGCAAAGTAAGTTCTGGGAAGGAAAAAGGTAAGAGGAGTGGTTACGAAACAGGGGGTCAGTATATCCAGGATAACTAACGTATGAATCCAAGCCTCCCACTGCTGTACAAAGCAATGTTCCGAGAAATAGGAAAATATCGTACTAAATAAAGCACGGCTAATTAAAAATTCAGAACGTAGTATATTTTGCCCATTAGGTAGGAAAAAAATTGCTTGTAACTAGTTTCAAAGTTCTGCTGTAGCTATTTTCCACTTTAAAGAACCTAGCCTGTAGACATTTTCAAACTATGGCAATCGTAAAATACTAAGACCCAGTTGTTTCAGTTCACCTTACAAAGTCAGTTCACTTATAAAGTCATCAAATGGCCATTCAGCGCCATTTTGCTTTTTCGACATTTAAAAGGTCCCCTTTTAGCGCTGATTATAGTTGCATTTCAGCTTTCTTCAAAATATAATGAATTGACAAGCTTAACAATATGATTGTTGTCCTCTTGCGCTGATCACCATTTTTCTGTCTTAAAATCGGCATTTAACCACTGGAGTGAAATCGGTCCAAATTTTGACCACTATTATTTTTCTGGGATTGATATCGGTCCAGAAATGGACCACATTTTCCTACCATTCGTAAAACATTGTTTGAAATTTTTTCAAATGTTCCCGCGTCCTGTAGATATCGTTGTTTTAGAACTGAAAGTCTACTTCTATTAATGATAAAAAAATGTCTCTGTTTTTTCTTTACTTTTGATGTACTAATCACTTCAATTAGTTGATAACAAAGTTTTTTTCAAACTGTTAACTGTCAAAATATTGTTCTTTTAAAATGTCGATTTTACGTGTTTTTTGTCGCTTTTTCTAATACATTTGTATAATAGTTTATATAATAAAATAAAATTTAAATCTTTTTCTACTTTTAATTTATTGACCGTAACCGGTTTCAGCTTGTGAAAGCCATCTTCAGACTTAACCTAGGGATTTTATACAAAACATATTTGGGAGGGGGGGGGAGAGGTGCTCTACAGGGATTTTGTTCAATTATGGATTTTATTACATTTGTTGTTAAGTGGTCTTGAATGTCCACCTACCTAATTTTTTTTTTTTTGGTTATTCCCAGTAGGCTAATTACATAGGGTTTACATTTGTATACCAGTGTAATAATGATTGAATTATTAATATTTTCAATCTGTTTACATGTCAAAATAAGACTAGTAACCTAACAAGATTTCAGATAAAAAAAAGTTGATTTATTTATCTAGACCTTAAAATAGAACAATGGAGGCCACGTAGTTATTTTTCAAATCATTCGAATTTGGTCGACTTTTTCGATGAGAAGCTTCGAGTGAAAATAATAGTAGATATTTGTTTGAACCGCATTTGTGACGCCAATCAGCTGTCATTAAAATCAATATTTCCGCTGAAAAACATTGTAGAAAATACTTTTCATACGAAACTGTATTATTATTTATAAAATCTTTTATCTAAAGAGATATAAAAAAAATAAGTAATAGGAGACTACTTGAAACGTAAGGTGATATAAGTTTTAGTTTGTCAAATGGTTGTAACTATTACTCGTATCATATTATGATATAGAAACATTTTTATTTGAGTGAATGTGAATTACGTAATAACGATTGAGAAAAACTTATCTTAATTAAATCCCCTGACATTCAAATATAAATCTAAAATTGCTTTAGTCACATAATACCATTCCGGCGAACCCCTTCTAAAATCCAGCTAAAAGATAATTTAAATATAAGGTGTCTCAGAGAGATTTGGATTTTCCTTTTTTTTCAGTTCAACCTCAGGTCGTAGAAGGCGCTGGTATCGTATTCCTTTTTCAATTTCACGGCGAGCGCCGCCGGAACAGGAAAGGGATTTTGACGAACGACGCCCCTTATCATTGAAAGCGTCGCGTCGGCGTCCATTTTTAAAAGATAATATTTAATTTAAATCTTTTCACTAAGAGTTTGATTTTCTGCACCAGTGTGATAGTCATATGTTTCGTTAGTTCTTTTTGAGCTTTATCAAAAAAATATTAAAAATGGGTAAAACTGTATTTGTCCTTGATACTAAGTTACTAGGTGACATTTTAAACATTTTGTTTTGAAGAGTTTTATTTTCCATTTACTATTGATACTTAAATTTTTATTTACCTGCTTCCAGTTTCGACACATCCATGCTATTCACTAGCAAACTTAAAACTAACTTTAAAATTATTCAACTACAGAAAACATTGCATTCTTCAAAATAAAATGTCTAGAAATTGATGATAGAAAGGAGCGTAAGGAGAATATATTATGCAAGTGTGAATGGTATAAGAAGTAGGGGACGTCCGAGAAAGACATGGCACGATCAAGTGAATCAGATACTTGAGTCGGGCCATGTCAAGAGTCAGAAAAATAGAAGAGTATGTATGAATGTGAACGAGGCAAAGAGTGTGTGCCAAGACCGAGGTGTTTGGCGGTTCGTCCTCTCTGCCTACCCCTGCGGGGAAACGGCTTGTTGGTTAGTTAGTTAGTTAGAAATTGATACGTAGTTTATGCCAAATAAAAAGACATTTTCAACTTCTATATTGTGGAGTTCTTCTAATACGAATGTTTGCTACACGTTTTTCAGTATAACGGACTAATACTATGATTACAAGACAGCTATTATCAAAAATAATGTTTTCTTAGTTAATTCCAAAATTAAACTCTAATATAGGAGCGCAAACATAAAATCACGCTATTCAAGTGGACGTAGCTACGAGTGGATTACTTCTCTAAACTTCTCTACGATGCTTCTCGGATATCATCCTCCCACTATAATACGGAAGACAGAAACCCTCAAGGAATATATTATACATATATAAAATCTGTAAATACATATAACACCTGGTCTGCCGTCTCACGTCTAGGTAGCCCCTTTGGTCTAAGACCACGCTAACATTATGTTGGCTGTTTCCACGGAAGTTGCAGGTATACCGATATTTGCAATGTTAATGCACATAATAATTATTTATTTATTTAACGCCTGCAGGGATTTTACTAATATAATATAATACTGAAATACAGTATATATATTAGCACATATAATTAATATCAGTGAGTAAAATAATGTATTTTCATGTGACTACATTATCGTAGAAATTTGCACAAAGAAGTTCAACGACTGTATATTTTTAATAATGTTTATCGAAGTGATCGAGTTGACGACATATTTTGACATATTTTAATTAGACATATTTTGTATTTTGGAAGGTACCGAACGTCATCTTAGGTCCATCTTAACATAAAAGAGAGAGAAAGACATTTTTTAAAAACATTTTATCAGCTATCAGCTACATAAATGAGTTCTTTTTGAAAACATGTAAAGAAAAAAATCTTCCCTTTAATTTTGAATTGTCCAGTGTCAGCTGGAATTAAAATGTCAATGTTCATTTATTTTATTATTGCATTATTTTCTTATAAATTTGTCAGTTGGTTTGTTAATGGTTTGTTAGGAGAAACCATAAAAAGAAAATAGAGAGGATATACGTACCTAAATGTCGTTTCTGAATTTAAAAAAGTTGCAAGTTTTCTTAAAAAGGAATCAAACCAACTTATTATAAACCTATTAAAGCCAGCTTATATTACAATATTGTTTAACTAAATATGGTAAATATTGGATATAGATGGAAACGGTATATGCACTTTTTTTGAAAAAATCTTTTGATTCACCTTAATTTTTTTTAATATTTAATATTTCATTGTAAATTTCAATTACGTAAAATTAAAATTAGTTCGTGAAATTTGACCATTTTATAATGGGGTGATACTATCTATTTACACCCCAATGGCAATTTCACTAATTAAATAATTGTTAACACACAATGAATGTTTTAAAGAATTATTCAATAAATAAATAAAGTAATTTTTTCTTTTTCAATTTTCGCCAATTTTTAATTAAATAAAAGCAAATAACAGTGTGTACACTAAGGTGGGTCACGAATGTATGAAGATTTTTTTTTTCTTGTTTTGATTTGTCTAATAGTGATTGAGTATGACATGGCAGTCGCAGAAGAGGCAATCTACCTTCTCCCCCTTGAGCTACAAATAATTGAAGATCTTCATCCGATATATTCTTCAGTATTGGGGGTTCGGTTACATTTTTCTTCCAAATAATATGATGCATCGAGGTTTGTGTTTGGAAGTTGGAACAGCCCTGTTTTACTTAGTTTCTTACTGCGTCCTTTTAGAACACGACGCGCAGCTAATTCTCGGATATGCTTGTGAGGGTCAGTCAACATTGCAAGCAATAAATTTTCGGGGTGTGCGAAGTAACCGTTTCTTTCTATAACTGAATCAATTATAGTTTTTAGTTCAGCTGATAAGTATCTAGGCGCTGAGATTAACTCCCACAGGTGACGTGCTCCATCTTTACAGGTGGGATGGGTTTTAATGCTGAACCAAGCCGGAGCATAAACTTTAACAACGTAGGTTTCTAAAATAAAAAGATTCTCTGAAGGAGCTTGCGTTGAAACCTAAAGACGAAGAATTCGGTGAGCACTGGTAAGCTATTTGGCATGAGATATTTTTCCAGGAGATTTGTGGCACAAATCTTTAGGTAATTCCCCCACCGTAACTGCAGATACTATTTTAAACAAATATAACTGATCTGTATCCACGTCTTTAGTAAATAATTCATGCAACTCTCCGTCAATTTTCTGAAAATGAACCATAGGCTTTTTTTCACAGATTTCCAAAGCTAGTCCTATTGTGCCTGAATATGTTTGAGATCCAGATGTCTTACCGTCAAGATGTGCTAACAAATGCTGAAATGGTATCTCGTTCATGTGAAGCAAGCAAATTATCCATTGCAATGGTTTATAACTTTCGACGTGCCAGAGTTTGGTGCAATAAAACCGAAATATATTGAGTCTGGCTCTTTTATCAATGAAATATGCTCTTCAATACGTCATTCTATGTTTTGCGTTCCCTCTCTTTCCTAAGAATTAATGTTTTATCTTTCCGGTCATCAAAATATATTGGGGATTTTTATAAAACTATGTGTTGTGCCCTTAATATTTCCTCTTGTTTTCTTTCCTTCTCTGCGAAGTTTACTCTTGTCAATAACTGGAATATTAGACTTGATGTCATACAGAACTGATGAGGCAATGGCTGCCACTGCCTTATCCAACACTCCATATCTCTCACAAGTTTTAGACAGTGTGGAATGATCAATATTGACCGCAGCCTGCTTCTGAAGCGTTTGAGGTATAACATTAGGTTTGAAAACATCTTTACAATCGGATATATTTGATGCAGAAGACGTGGAAATATCGAGTAGAGAAGTAGTTGGCTTACCTATGCTTTTCTTTTTAGACGGGCACAAGAATTTTTGCTTCAAAAGTTTCCCTTTCAACGAAGCGATATCCACTTTTCCTATTATCATTTTTCGTGTAGTACGTCGGTCAGTAATGAAACTCTATTTATTTACAGGTATATTTTGATCTCTAGGACAGTCACATTTACCGAAATCATTGCATTTGCAAGACGAAATATCAAACAGCACTTTACTTTTGCGGCGGAATTCCTCCATTTCTTCTCCGGTATTAGTGCAATCGGTGCTCCCCCCGCCCTCACCTCACGCCTCCAATAATCAAAACCGTGACTTTTTGTAAATGATTTCGTAAATATATACTACATTAGCTATGGAAAATTACAAAAAATATGATTAAAAAGATTCATAGTAACTTTTATACAAACTAGAAATAACCCCTAAAATTTAAATTTTTCAAAATTTTGAAGAGAATCCGGAGGAAAAAGATCGTATCAGAAAATTTAAAAAATTTAAACACGTCGTTTTGAACCCATTTGGTACCCTTTATCGCTCTTAGAATTTGAAATTAACACTTTTTTTTAAATGACCCACCTTAGTGTACACCATGTATATAATCACAGTTATCGACATGTTTCGAAACCGAAGGATAATAAGAACATGAATAAAAATAACAAAAGGACAAACAACTACAGACAAATAATTTGGTTGCGAAACATGCCGGCGTTGTCCAGCGGTAGAACGTTAGACTCCCATTCCGAAGGCCGCGGGTTCGAACCCGGCGTACGCAAATAAATTTTATTTAATTGATTTGTGTTATTTCACAATTAATTATTTAAAATAATATATAGTATATTTGCACGTTCCAGAGTGGAAGATATTCTTAGTATCGCCCTGGTGTAAGACCACCATTCAGAATTGAAACGTTGCTTGAAATGGCTTTAGCAATGTTTAGTGACTAGATCTGAATCTCGTCTCCTTCCCTTCCCCACTTACCTTTTGCCTCATAACATACCCAAATTGGGGATGCCATAGTCTCACTGGCTCCAGACGGGAGCAGTTGGGACTCTTGTGAGGTGATCACTATAAAAAAAAACGATTATATAAGTGATTAAATAGGTAGTTTTGTTATTTATTTATTTATTTATTTATTTGTTTATAAGATTTACACAGTACATTAAATATAAGTTGTAAGGTATTTTAAATAAATTACATGGTTTTGTACCTATTACGTAAATCTGTAAAATATCAATAGGTAATTTCGCCTGGGTTTTAAAACTATATTATGATGAAACTAATGAAAAGAATCAAACATTGGTTGACTAATAAAACATTAATGAAAGAGTATGGGTGGAGAAAATTTTACATTTTAAAATCAAAAATTATTTGCTCACTAAAGTTTAATAAAATGATAAGAAATTTAATAATTTTGTTTTGTATGTTCGCAATGAATCGTGAAAAATGTCTAATTGTAATAATTTTTCATAATGGGTATAGGTTGTGATTGCGCGAGTGATTGGTGAGTTATTTGCTGCATTGGTGTTGTGGGCTTCTATATGAAGAAGAGAAGTGTGCCTGGTACGCCTCATTGGAGCATTTAAACCAATGACGGATAGTAATTCGGGACTATCAATATTATTATTAAGTTATTATTTTCAAATGTTTTCTACCACACTTACATACACGTAGTTAATGTTACTTTCAATAGTGTGTATCTCTAGTGACATAACAAAGAAACGAATGTTTTTTCCTGGATTCGAAACAAATCAATTCCCTACAAAGGAATAAAATAAATAATATGTTCACTCCACGGGTGAAGTTTGTTCTTGGATCCTACATATTCTACTTCCTTAGAATATGTAGGAAGATTCATGACACTCAAACTTTGCTTTGCCTCTGATTTTTATATTAAATTCATGAAACTACTATTCACCTTCCTTTTGAAAGTGGGAACTTATTCACATCTCTCCAACTATTTATGTCAAATTCTCAATAACAAAGTTCTGAACGTTGAAATGTCTAACAGTCGTGCGGTAGTCGGCATTATTCTGAATGCGAAGTTTCCTGGAATAAATTATTATAGTTGATAGCACCAACATATGCGGAAGCCCCTTTGTGCATATTTCGCAGTTTTTCTAAAGCGCATGGTGCAAGTGCACGTCAAACTTTATTCTGTGAAGGGGCAATACACATCATATAAAACTTTTATTGGACTTAAAATAGTGCAGTCAGTACGCCAATATGATGATTGGCTGGTATTCAATTATTATTGAGAGCATCGAATAAAGCAGACGTTAGGTCTTGAACATATTTTTTCAGGGGTAAAATAATTCCGCTTCACAATGAAATATAAAAAAAGGAATATATCTGAACGTATCCGAAAAATAAAACCTGTTTTAGAAAGATAATATGAATTTTATAAATGAAAATAATCATATAATTTTTCAAATTTTATAATTCAAAATAATAATTTTTTTTTTAAATTTTATATATCAAAATCATCATATTTTCCAAATTTTATAATTCAAAATAATCATATAATTTTTCAAATTTTATAATTCAAAATAATCATATAATTTTTCAAAATTTTATAATTCAAAATAATAATTTTTTTGCATCTAAACATAAAGAATTTTAAAAATGGCTGACCTATACTCGATAGAGGAAAAACTCACATACATATTTTATTAGACAAAAATATAGGACCCAATGACCGAGATGGATGGATGACTGTGTCTCGTAAGTCAAGAGATCTTGGATTCGAGTCCCAGTTACCTTTTTATTTTTCTTTGTTTTGTTTTTTTTTTTTATATTTTCATTTACATTTATTGGTATTATTGTGTTCTTCATTG
This sequence comes from Limnephilus auricula, assembly GCA_951813805.1. Taxonomy (NCBI): domain Eukaryota; kingdom Metazoa; phylum Arthropoda; class Insecta; order Trichoptera; family Limnephilidae; genus Limnephilus; species Limnephilus auricula. Next base: position 43,119,761 of record OX638389.1, on the reverse strand, counting down.
AAATATTACATGCATTTATATAACCTTAAAAAAGTTATTAAAAAAATGAGTTACTCCAATAAAAATTATGGGTTTTCATTCGAATTCCTAATTATAACAAAGAGCTGTTTTTTGCAGTAAAATTGCAATATATTTTTTAAAGAAAAACTTAGCAATAATAAGTTTTAAAAACGACACTGAATGACCAACGTTTTACATAACTTGTTAGGTTAGCGTGGTTCATTTTGTGAAGTATGAGGACTCAAACATCTATAATATAAAAATTAATGTTTGTTTGTTTGTTTATTCGTACCTTATCCGCGGTCACACCGTTCGTCCGATTGCGATGAAACTTTGGGAATATAATGTGCGCATACCCGAGATGGTTATAGGAAATTATTTCCTGTACTATTCATACGATTGCGATTAAAATTTCATCCGATTGCTATTAAATTTTTTTGAATTGTTGTGGACATGCCCGTGAATACTTCTATATAAATATATATATATATACTGATGAGCTCTGGCATTATGAAATTTGCATAAAAAAATAAAATTGGTCTCGGGAGTTGATGGAAAATGGGTGTATTTTATAGAGTTAGGCGGCAGGGGAAAAAAGCGAGGTGGGGGGTTCACGAGAAAGGGGAAAGCGGAGAGGGGAGGGGGGACGCGGGAAGGTGAAAAGTGAACGCGGGAGGGGAAGAGGAAGGGGAACGGGGACGAATGGGATAGACACGAAGGGAGAAACAATTTATTTAATAATTATCATTTCAACACATGCCAGGTATCAGCTTATATCTAATAAAAAATAACTCATAGTGATATTTTCCAAAGGTATAGACACTGTTAGTTTTTTCAGGACTATGGTCAATAGCAGCGCTATTCAGGGTTGCATAATATAAATTAGAAGATTGGAAAGTGTAATTTTGTAGCTGTTGCAATCGATAAACTAATCTGGGGAATCGATTTTCTCTAACTTAGCCATCATGCCTTTCCGCAGGGGTAGGCAGAGACGGACCACCAAACAACTCTTTTTTTGCACATAAATTCCTTGCCTCATTCATATTAACACATCGCCTCATACATACTCTTCAATTATTCTGGCTCTTGACAAGACCCGACTAAAATATCTTATTCACTTGATAGTGCCATGTCTTCCTCAGGTGCCATCCCAACATACCACTACTAACATTTACATTTGCGTCATATATTCTTCTTACACTAATTTCTTAGTTCGTTCGCTTTACATGCCCAAACCATCCGAGTATCCCTTTCTTGTTAATTACTCTAATATTTTTTTCTCCAAACTAAAAAATTGCCAATATCTTAAAATCTAACGACTTTTTTTATTAAAAAAATATCAGCGTCATACCTCCAAAGGATTATGTTGAGTTTTGCGACATCCTGTATTTTTTACAAACAGGTCAAGTATTTTTCAATTGACGAGCTTGTGTTGTAGAGCTAGCATTAGCTCTTCTCTGACATCTTTTGAGATTTGAAAACTTTTTTCAAAAATTTCATGGGCATTAATTATGAAACATTTTCTAGACATTAAATTCTTTCTAATATTTATTTTTTTTAATATTTTTAAAAATTCCTGACAATTTCCAATTTTTTCTGTTTCACTGAAAGACATCTAAAATTCCTGACATGTCAGGAAAATTCCTGTCATCTGGTAACCCTAGGCACGTAACTCATTAGTCAAAACAATCGATACAAATTTCATAATGCCAGAGCTGACCGTTCGAGTGATTTCTGTGTGAAATATAAACAGTTTTCGTACATTACAGTTCAGATTTTCTGAACTTTTTGCTTTACCCAACATGAGCATTTATTTTATTTGGTCATATATTATTTTGTCAGAAGAACAAAATATTTCCGGTTGGCAATAAAATCCAAATAAATTGTATTTTTTTATAAATCTAAAACAAATAATTTTTTGAGATATAAATTTTTGTAATGCAAACATTAATGGTGGTGTACTCAAAGTTATTTGTTTCATTTAACCAAACATAATAATGTTTAAAAATGGCTAACCTTACATTTTTTTCTTACTTAACGAACTGATAAAAATAAAAACATACATATATTTTTTTTAGAAAAATGTATTATAAACGTTATCATCGCTTTGCTTTTTGTCGTTTTATGTGAAAATAAGTAATATAAAATTTACAAATTTCAAATTGCGGTCGGAAACTTTGTATTATTTATTATATGCTGTACTTTCAGATTTTAATATTAAGTGTTGTGATTTCTCTTTCTAATTCCGTTTAGATTATATTTATCACCATGACAGTAAGGAAGATACAGCGATTTCTATGAAACCTATAAGAGCTGTTCCCAAATGCGAAAAAATTAGTCTGAAGAATTAATTATTCCATGGTTTGACCCAGACTTACGTTACCGCACATAGATAGGGGATGAGTGCTGAGACGGCATAGTGGCAGAAATGGCATAGTGGTCATTTTTCCAAAACTAGCCACAATACGGCTCCACCAATACATCAGATTAGGTTAGTGCAAGCTAGTCAGTCTGCAACATTTTGCCGAGCATCACACATTGTTGTAAAATCGGTGTTTTGAAATCCCATTGTGTGAAGTTTTGAATCGACCTGGTGCCAAGCCCCTGTATGGAATGTTATGTAATGAATTTATTCATATGGTAACCCCGGAGAATTTATTTAAGTCAGGTACTTTTATGAAATTAATATTTTTCGTACTGGTCAACCTAAAGGTTGCGTTGAACGGATTTTACCGTTTTCTGGGGTGGGGGCTAGGGAGGAGAGCCGAGCTTATCCGGGAAGGAAGGGCGAGAGTTTCTTCAGTGTCCAGCTTTCAAAAAGGGCGGTTGTCTGCCATCTTTATTTAGAATTCGAGTATTGCTTTGCAAATAAGTTTGAACTTTTGAAAAGTAAATATAGTTAAAGTGATCTAGATATTACCAGATTTAGAATCAGTGGTCCTGCGCGTGTCTCTGGGTTTCATATTTAACTCATGTTAAAGAGGGCATATCTCGGGTACCTTTCAAATCCCATGGTGTTGGCACACGTGTTTAACAATAGAAGAAATCGACAGAGGGACAAATGCATCTGCTTTCCACGACAACAACCACGCAAGGTAACGTACTATAATATTCGTTAATTGTTTTATTCTGGCTTTGACTTAATAATCTAAAATCCGTCTTTCGTTCCCGCAGAGAGATTCAAGCTTTTTCCTAGTAGCGTAGAGTCATTTTGCTAAATATAATTTAACAAATATTTACATAGCAAAAGAGATCGTTTTATTTATTGAACCTTATTTATCTCGAATTTTCCCAATCGAACTAAAAACACGAGAACCCCGAGATAATGACTGAGCTAGCTGTTGGGGTTGACGTAAGTATATGTTTGTGATTATGTTGAGATTATAATATGTCTGTATTAAAAAATGTAAATTCTATTATGTTCTATCAAAACGGTTCGATCCGTTCTGCTATGTAACAGGAATAAGGTTAGTCTCCAGTAATTATAAATAGTTTGTGATTATATTAGAGTAAGTGGTTTGCGTTTTTTTGCAGTAGTTTAAAAAAAATCATCCATGTTATGGTACATGTTGCTAAGACGGCATACGCCCTGAGGCAGTGGTAAGCCATCTCGTCGTTCATGAGAAATATTTTGAGAGTTTTTTGTTGAATGTGAAAACGTCACCGTGTTAGGTTTGTGAATTAACATTATAACGAATAAAAAGGTAAAAGCTGAACATAAATTAATTTTACAACTTTTTTTCAGATATGGCTCCATATTTTCGAAAAATTACGGGGCAATCTTGGAATGAATCCCAAATGAAAGAAGCTCTCGATGCTTTTGAACCCAAGAAGATGAGTTGAATCCATTGGCCTTCCCAGTACAGCAAAGCATGTTATATGTGACCTTTGTTCCAACTCTTCTAAAATTTTGTTAGTATTTTTGAAAAATTTGTAATTTAGGTTTGGTGTATGCCATCTCATCGATTTGTATGGGTGAAATGGCATATTTGAGGAGTGTTATATTTTAATATATTTTTTAATGAAAACCAAGGATTTTTTTTATTTTTTATTAATATTTATGTTAGGTAATTGGTCATAGAAAAGGGTTTTTATTACAAATAACCTCATATTCACTGTACTTTTTTTTTAAATAAATATTTTTAGAAACGTATGTCGTCTTAGCCACTCTTCCCTTGGATAACGTAAATAATGAATGCTGTATTGAACACTCGCAAGTTTATCAATAACATAACACCATTTCTACTTGTTATCTTTAAATTCAAAGTAACTCTCACCCATAGTAGTATATCAATGTGCCTAGTAGTGCAGAAAGTAGCGAGTAAGTTCGGTATCTCAGTAGATAGTTGTGCCATCGCTAAACTCTGCCGGAACGTCCAACTTCTACCGACTGTAGCTTGCAACTTGTAAAGCCCGCCGCGAGCGCCTTGAAAACATTTCACCTTGTTTACGCTCGCAAAACGGCAACTTGACCAGCCAAACAGCCAACAACCACTTGGGAATATCTACTTCGTCAATGGTACCTCGATATGAATTCTTGATAACTCTGGCATTTGTGGCGACCGGCGTATTTTATAATAAGCGAATATTTTGAACAAATGAGCTTGAGAATTGTAGCTTACCTTGCGAAACTAAATCTAATAGACAATTTTTTTTTAATAAGTTGGGTCTTTCGGGTTAGTGCTAAACAGTGGCAGTAAGAGGCCTATCTCATTGGGAGTTTAACCGGAGATTAAAAATGGCGAAAAAAATCTCAGATATATGAAAAAATCCTACTGTGGTCTCTTTCATATACCACTATATCATTGAATCAGAGATAGGTGACCTATGTAGCAACAATGTACAATTCGGCGATTCATTAAAACGACTGTGACTAAAAATATTTTATCAGTGGTTACATAACACAGTTTTACGAAAATCACAATTCACGCAAGAAACTGTTCATTTATTAATAATGAAATAATAAATAAACTTTAGAAATCTACTTACTTTAGTTACAATAAACGTAATACTATTCCGTACAAATTTGATGGTAACAAATCTCAGAGGTGCTGCGCACTCAGGCAGCAAGTAAATTCCAAAGGTTTGCAGATCTACCGCTCTGGCGCCACTGGTATGTTTTGTATGACCGGAAGAAATATGACGGAAGGTTCATATAAGCTGATATTCATAACGTACCTAGGGGATTTTGAAATCATTTTGGATTCGCTCTTGGGCAATGTGGCAGTTTTTTAGCACGGAATTTAAATGGAGTGCTGTGTCGTGACATTATATTAAATGTTTACATTACATTTTTTTATTCTTATAGAAATTCACTGCACTTTTGATGTTAACATTATACCCACATGTTTTTCTTTCATTTTTTATCCCGTTCCCATTTTTGTTCCCGTTTGTTATCCTCAAGTTAAACTGATCACATATTTTCCGAAAAAGATTTTTCCTACCTGTAATCGGTTTCAATTTTTGTTTTCCAACCTCACTTTTTTGTTCATATTTATTGGAAATTTGGCCTTACCACTTCTTTCAATAACGGTTCTGACGCAATTTTTAAATTGGTTTCTGTTTTAATATTTCGGTAATCAAAAACTTAAATAGTTGAGTCGAGTTTCCTTTAATATCTAAACTGGTTTAGGCGTGTTGTTGGTACATTTAAAAAATATATTTTAATTAAAAGTTTATGTTTCAAATATTTTTCGTAACATTTTTTTATTTTTTATTTATTTAATATTTAAAGGTTTTTTTTACAATAAATACACAATTTTTACATTTTATACATTGGTAAAATAGCAGATAAGAATAGGTTTTCCTCACCATAAAAGACGAGGTTCTTGTGTTTGGTGAGGGAATTTTAGTTCAATTATATAATATCATATATGAAAGTAAATAATACAATATGGCAAAAAACTAGGGATAATTAAGGAAATGCAAGATATATCAATAAAGGATTTGAAAGAAATAATAATTACAGTGAGATATGGACTCTTATAGTAGTTTTAGGAATTTTTTAATTTTTGCTGAAATTCCTGAATATTTTCGATAACTTTCAGATATAATGGTAGTTTGTTATAATATGTTATACCTAGATAGAGATAAGTATTTTGTGTGTGCTTTGTACTAAATTTAGGGATTTTGATAGTATTCTGATATCTTGCTGATGAATGGAATGGTAAGTTATTTAACTGTACTTCTTTGTAAATTTGTAGTATTGAATATTTTTTATATATTTTGTCTATTGTAGGTATATTGAATATTGAAAAGAGAATTTCAGTAAAAAATTTGGATGATTTTTTCAAAATTACTTTAATTATCAATCTTTGAACAATTTTGAGTGGATTTAATATATTATTATAAGTTCCTCCCCAACCAATAATACAATATTGCAATACAGATTGAACAATTTTATAAATTAGAAATCTTTATCAAAATGCTTGGCACTTCCAATAGCAGGTAATTCTATTTTTATGCGTGAAAATTCTTTGAAGAATTTAAACCTGTATGTAGAAAATCTCTCATCCGTACCAATTTTGATAGTTCGACTCCCCTGGGTCTTCTAGTTTAAGTATACTGACTCTTAACTTAGGAAAACATCGCCATGAAATCCGTAATGTTATCGTCAAGAGACTTCAACTTATTAAATAATATACCCAAATATTTGAGCTATATTTTACAAGAAACTGTATAAAACTACCGGTACTTGCTAATATTTTTTTAACAATAACTTCACACAGGAGTGTACTAAATAATTTCCTTCACAGCCTTGAATATCGAATACCAAGCGCTCCCAAACGTCTGTAGCCAATGACATTATAGCATCCCAGGGGAAATAGTATTTATTATCGAAAGAGTCTCTTTTTATTAACGCGATCCGTTGCCTGATATTTTTGGTATTTAATTCCTTTGATTTAAGCAAAAATTATTATTTGTTATTTCTTGCACGAATTAAATTTTAAGTTTGCAATGTTCAAGAAAGTGAAAAAAAGATATTATATAGTGGTGTACACAAAGTTTTTTTTTTTACGCACCAGTCTTTTAGGTCCGGGTTTAGTTATTCCCATAGGAAAAACTAAACCCTTTCACATACTTTCCCACGAATGATCATCTAGTAAATCCACGCTATGCAAGTGTATTATATAAGTATAATTAATACAAAACAATACAAGAACAACATGTTAACCTACCAGACTATTAAATGGGAAAATAATTCACCGACTCCAGATATTTTTTACACAAAGTTATTTATTTCATTTAATTAAAAGCTAATATTATTATTTTCCTTAATTGAGGTATTTTGACGACCGTCCGTGGTCGAGTGGTAAGACACTTGACTCCCATTCGGAAGGTCGCGGGTTCGAACCCGGCGTGCGCAAATAAATTTTATTTGATAAATTTGTGTTATTTCACAATTAATTAATAAAAATAATATATGTTATATTTGCGACACGTTCCAGAGTGGAAGATACTCTCAGCATCGCCCTGGTGTAAGGCCAACATTCAGAATTGAAACGTTGCTTAATAATGGCTTTAGCCGTGTTTAGTGACTAGATCTGAATAGCCAGGTACTTTCCCACCTTCCTTTTCCCCATCTCCTTCCCTTCCCCACTTACCTTCAGCCTCACAACATACTCCACAATTGGGGATGCCATAGTCTCACTGGCTCCAGAAGGGAGCAGTTGGGACTCTTGTGAGGTTTCTCTATAAAAGAATAAAAAAAATTAGTTAGGCTTAAGGTAGTGGGTGGATAAAGAGATGGGGAAGAAGAAGGTAGGAATGTACCCTGCTATTCAGTTATTGTCATCAAACACGGATAAAGCCATTTTAAGCTAATTCTGATTCTCAATGGTGGTCTTTCACCAATGGCGATTCTGGAAATATCTACCACACTGGAACGTGCCGCAAATAAAGTATATAGTATTTTAAATATGAAATATTATTATTAATAATTGTGCCGGGATTTAAACACGCGACCTCGAGACAAATATCGTAACCATTAAACCACAGTGGTCTTCAGTTTAAGTGTACGATAATAATATACTTATGTTAATAAAATCAAATTCGTTGCATGTCTAGTAGACGCAACATTCATCATAACTCAAGTTACAACGTCTACAAGATGCACTCGAAACTGCAAGATCACTGGAAGTTGCCTTCCTTCCTACTTCCTGCTATCGCTATAGCGAACAGATCTTAGAATAGCTCCAACATGATTGTAGGTTATACGTAATATATACAATGTTTTCAGGGATACGGGGAAGCGAATCTGAAAGGGCTCGTGTTTCCATACAATCCAGCTTACGAAGGGTGTAACACTATAAAACACGTCATATTTATTCTTCAGGTTGAATTTGTCAAAACTTATGATTTGTTCTTAATAATAATAATAATATTTTGGATGATTTGTATATGGCCGTTTTTGTGAAAAATCACATCAAGGGCGTTGCATAAATAAATCATGTTTATTTTATTGTCCTGATGAAGATTGAGTCCAATCGAAACCGGTCGACAAATATAAATAAAAATAAAGTGGTTTAAAACTAAGTATTTGTTTCATTTGGTATAATGTCAAGCCGCAAAGTGTTTACTTTCTTCGATAATTTAATAAATCATGTATTTCTAAAATTATTCTCTTATTACTAACTAAAGACAGGTAAACTGGGCATGTTGAGCGAATGAATGAAGAAAGGAGTGTAAAGAGAATTTATGACGCGAATGTGAAACGTAGAAGAAGCCGAGGACGCCCAAGGAAGACGTGGCACGATCAAGTAAATCAGATACTTGAGTCTGGCTATGTCGAGGGTCAGAATAATAGAAGAGTATGTATGAGAAGACGTATGAATGTGAATGAGGCAAGGAGTGTGTGCCAATACCGAGTTGTTTGGCGGTCCGTCGTCTCTGCCTACCTCTGCGGGGAAACGGCGTGATGGTTAGTTAGTTAGTTAGACTTGGTAAACTATTATAACTACTGATTCGTCACCGGTTGGTCGAGCTATCCAGTTTCATTCCGGACTTCTTCGTCTCATTCCCCTCCCCGCTACCTTCAGCCTCACAACATCATCTCACTGGATCTCAGTTAGGCTATATTCACCTTAAAATAAAATAAAATATATATTCGGATTTGAGACCTTTTTAATTAATCGTCATAAAATGTGTTAAAAAAATTTAAATATTAGATAACAAGGTTGGCAACTGCATTCATTTTCCGTATCATACATAAACCTCTGCATGTTATGTACCTGTGCACATTGTTCCGGTGGACCATAACTCTTCTCGTATACAGTCGTAAAAATCTAGTTTTTAAGATAGTTAAGACATAATGAGAGTAAAGCGGTATTGTCTTGACGGCCGGCGTAGTCCAGCGGTAGGGTGTTGGACTGCCATTCCGAAGGTCGCGGGTTCGAACCCGGCGTGCGCAAATAAATTTTATTTAATTGATTTGTTTTATTTCACAATTAATTAGTTAAAATAATATATAGTATATTTGCGGCACGTTCCAGAGTGGAAGATACTCTCAGTATCGTCCTGGTGTAAGACCACCATTCAGAATTGAAACGTTGCTTGAAATGCTTTTAAAAAAAAAATTGCCGTGTTTAGTGACTAGATCTGAATATCCAGGTACTTCCCCACCTTCATCTTCCTCGTCTCCTTCCCTTTCCCACTTACCTTCAGCCTCATAACGTACCCCAATTGGGGATGCCATAGTCTTACTGGCTCCAGACGGGAGCAGTTGGAGGACTCTTGTGAGGTATTCACTATAATTTATTTTTTTTAAATTGTCTAAATACCCACTCGGTGATAAAATTAAGTATAGTTTTAAGTCATTAGTTATAAGTCTTAGTTGTAAGTCACAGTTACCAATCCTAGTTATAATTTATACGTTAATTATATAATCAAATACCTCTTCATCTTCTTCTTCCCCTTGTCCTATTAGGGTCGGGGACCCACTGCATCGACAAGGCTTCCCATACATCCCTGGTTTTTCCGCCTTTCTGTTCGGCCTCCGTCCATAGTAGACCCATCCTCTTCTCGCGCAGTTTCTGGAGTTGCCTCGCCCAAATGTGTCTGGGGCGGCCCTATTTTTTTTATTTTTTTTTATAAATTTTTAATGCAGTATTTAATGGGGAGATGCTATTTTTACCTCACTCGCTGGCGGTTGACACATGTGCATCTCTCCACAAATGTTCCGTAATAATTTAGTTCTATAAAGAAGGGGAGTTAAATAGTGTCATAGAACACGTCTGAGATTTTCATTGCTCATAGGGCATACGCCATAACTCATTATCAGTTCGGTGGTGGACTCCTGATTAAAAAGATTGGTATTTCCATAGCGTAACACCCCACCGTTCTTAACACACGAGTGCACAGCGCGCATATAGAATGCTTAGGATATCCCAATGGTTTCAATGCAAAGTCATAGCTGAGACTCAAAACTAGGCAATAGGCTGCCATCTATGTTTTATCCGGTGAAGCAGCAATATTACATTTACCTTGAAAATCTAAAAATATGAGTTACGAGACAAGTGACCTTATAATAATGTTACATAATAAATATTTTCCTGCATTAACTCCTCACGAGGCCTTGAGGAAAATATTTTCCTCCTTGCTTATGTCATCTTGAGGAAAGGAAAAAATGAACCTGGGTCTTCAGAGACACATAATTAATAGCGATGAAACAGAGACGCCTCGTCATAACACCATGAATTTAATTATTTATATGGAGTTACAAGCATTCAAAGTACCGACCAATATCAATGATTAATAATAATAATAAATTGTAGAGCGCCGTTTTTGTGAAAAATCACCTCACAATTTATTACAATTTATTATGAATTTATTTACACATAGATACCGAAAACATATTTACCTCGCAGGTCACTTCCAATAAACTTTAATCTGAAAGTTTATGTTTAGAGAAGATAAGACTTTGTACGCGGAGAACTGAAAGCACTAAACATTGCATGATTTTACATATTACATTTTTAAGAAGAATAGTGCCAAAAGTTTATATTTATTTTAAAAGACTGTAGAATTTAGGACTCTTTAGGACTGGAGGATTTATATGAAATTACATTTACAAAAGCTTACAACGATTAAAAAAAAATCCGTTTAAGTAATATAAGTGTAAATGATGTGGTTGATTATATGACTTCAATGCGAGAGCAGGAATATCTTAGCTCTGGTCTCAGGAGTCATCGGTTCAAATTATAAGCAAAATTTTGAGATTTGAAGACTCTAAAACTTTCGTTCTGACGTTAAAAATGTAGTTCAGCTTTTTGTATTTAGAATTTATTTGTAGATGGAACATTGATATACGCATTCAACTGTCAAAAATTTAGAAAAAAATGGATTTTTATGTGTGGTTAGTTTTTTTAATTGACAAGCAAGAAAAAAATTATAAAAAAATAGTTTTGAATTCAATGACTCGAATTGAATTGAAGTAGAGTTAGTAACACAAAAACTCAATTAAACCGTGACGTTACACTAAACCATGCTCTTTAATCTCCAACCCTTTATCTTCAACCCTCTTTGATTTTCCGGAACATCCTTTATTTTACATGCTCCATCCCACCACCCTTTCTTCATCCTTTCCTACCCTTGACAAAGCCCTAAAGCAGTTATAAGGCCGTTGTGGAACACCACGCATTATGGCCCCGCGCGAGGATATATTATGACGATCCAGAAATAAAGCCTTATTTGATATTCTTCATCATATCAAGCAATTCCAAAAGAAGACATTTGATTTTCAACGTCAGGACCAAAGTAAATTAATTGACATAATACGAGTATATTTGAATGGAATTAGACTGTATCCAGAAAATAAATCTGTCAGACACTAATAAAAACGGTGCGGCTTTTTAATATTTTTTTTAACGGTCCTGAAAATAAAGGAGCGAAAATCTGTTTAGAACACGGAGAAAAATGTTATTCTTAAATACGATCATTTATTCGTAAAAACGGTTAAAAATGGGACTGAAGTTCTTCCGAACAAATTAACAGCGTTTCAATGTCTATTGGCAGGAATATGTAAGAATAGTTTGTTGGTATACGTAATTTCATACGTATACCAACAAATCATTCTTACATTTTCCTTCACTGTTAATTTGTTCGTAAGAACTTCAGTCCCGGTTTTAACCGTTTTTACGAATAAAATGATCGTATTTTAGAATTACATTTTTCTCTGTGAAGGCTTACTATTCAGTAAACTTGATAGCCGAATAGCTGTTGCATAACTGAACATAAAAACAACTTTTAAAAATGACCCGATCTCACGTGGAAAATGTGAAGTAACTACGATTTTTTTTTGTTTTTTTTGGGGGTGTTGTTAATTATTTACGTCTGTCTCCGTACCCCGGTACCAAATAAATCTTCAGTTTTTCGGAACATATTTTTTTCAACTTAAGCTCCACACAGGATGCCTCGAAGAAAAGAATTTCCCTCGGGGCCTATGTCATCTTTTGAGAATGCTGTGTGGAGGGTATTTTTTATGAAAAGTATGGAATGGAAGTTCTGGGAATAAGGGGTGGGTAAGAATCTGGGGGTCAATGAATCCATCCCACCCATTGCGGTACAAGTCGATGGGTCGAAGAAGCCCGCTCGGAGAGATAAAAAGGTCTCCTTAACAAGTATCTTCCGATTCAGCCCGCCACGCAAAAGATGGGCAAACGCATGTGCCCCGAAGATCTAGAAAAACATGTTCCCATGAATCCGGGTACCCCTGCTAAATCACCAAACGTAGTAGCGAACCACTTGGAGTGACCTAAGGCAGAGGTGTTGGTTATCCAATAAATTATTAATATAGTGTATTCTATATAACAGATGTATTCATTTCCTACATTTATTTGTATCTTTACTTTTTGTCCGATATTTTTGTGATACTTTAAAAATATATTTTTTTAATTTTATTTTTGTAACTACACATACTATTTATAAGTATTGTGTTGTAACTTTATTATTTCCAATTACGTATTAGTATTTATAGTAGCTCCCCAGTTAAGATTATTAATTGATGATTAAGATTATTTCTCTACTCACTGGTTGTTTAAAATGGTTAATGAATGTTGTGTAACATTTATTAACCATTATAATACCTAGGCATTTACATTGACAACTATTTCAAATGGACAGAACAAATAAATAAAACAGCGGGTAAAGTCTGAAAACTTATAAAATATATCTTTTTAAGAACATTCCAAACATAATGCCAATGAAGACTTTAAACACTATATACTACGTGTTAGGCCAATCGGTTATCACCCACGGTATGATTGGTTGGGGTGGTGCTGCTAAGACTATCATGGACCCTCTCGTCAAAGCGCAAAAAGCCTTAATTAAAGTTAACACAAAAAAACCCTATAGATTCTCGACAATACAGTTATTTAAGGACTTCGCCGTACTGAACATACAGCAACTGTACATCAAAATTATATCTATATATTACCAAAAAGACAAGCTAAACCAACATACTGCATAACACAACTACGGTACAAGACATAGACATCAACACATGACTCCGAAGATAAATACCACCTATGGACAAAGACATTACCGTAATCTGGCTCCAAAACTTTCAAATTTAATTGAAAAAGACATTCACCTGATAAAAAGCGTAAATATAAAACACACAATACATACATGGATAGTAAACAAGGGCATTGTATACTGCGGACGTATTATAACTTCTACAATATAATAGCTACATACCTGTATAAAATTTTATTTCTATTGTTTTCAAATAATTTAATTTCTTTAATTAAATCTCTTTATATATTTTAATTTAATTTCTTTAATTTAATCTCTTCTCCATTTTTTCTTTTCTATTTTTCTTATTAATTTTCATTTTATGTTTATTTTTCCAAATTCTATTTATTAATTAATAATTAATTTTATTCTTTCTTTTAAGAAAATGATATAAAAAATATTAAATTCCTGACACCTCGGAACAGGCTCAGCCTAGTTAGGTGGCATATACTTAAAAAAAATGCACTTAAAATGTATTTTTGGTTAATAAATAATAAAAAATAAAAAATTCTCATTCTCGTTTTTCATTTACTTTTGCATATTTAGATAATTATTTTTTTGCTATTGTTATGATTTATATTACACACTGAAATTAAATCACTCATGTATGTACATTTTTGGGCGACATGCCTGTTTTATGTACTGAAATAAAAATAAATACAATAAAAAAATAAAAAATAAATAAAGCATTTCATCTATTCATCTGTATACCAACAATTGCACTCCGTAATGCCATGGGATTCTATATGTCGTATTTTATTGGAATCTATTGGCTATTCAACTCGACTGTGGGGAGCAATATTGCTGTTTGTGCAGGGTATACATTTGTGCACTACCACGTTGCCGAAGAGATCAACGAGGTTTACATAGTTCTTCCAAGTACCTTCCTTTGAAGTACCAGTAAAACAAATACAGCATTTCCACTTGTCATCTATATTCCCAAGACTGCAATCCGTTCAATTTAATATTTGTAAGAATATTATTATTCATGTCAAAGTGGGTTCGTCTTATGCATGTCGCACATCAAATATTAACTTGGGTTGACTAAGGTTGGCTTCAGTTACATCAAATATGTACGAGAATGCGGGTAGGCTTTGCCATTTTTGTTTTTAACCCGGCATCATTGGGTTGGAAATTAGTTACCAGGATGTGGGGGTTGGGTCATCATGACCCCCACAACACCAGGTATTTCATTTTTTTTGCTCATTAAGGAATTAAAACATGACATTACATCGACAAAAATTTGTTAATTTATTTTGTAACAAATACACAATTTTAGCTTCCTCTAGCTTAATCTCACTGAACAATTATTCTTTTTATCATTCTTTTAATTTAAATGACACTTTTAGGAACTTATAAAACTAATAATTTGAAAAAAATAACAGAAAGTTAATTTGAATCATCATTATAATTGCAGTCGGTGCAAAAGGGGTCGACGGGGAAGGGTCATATTCACCTTTTTCAGCTTTCGCTTTTCAGGTTTTCAGTAACTCGCGTGTCGATCGCTGTCCTCATTAAAACATTTAAAGAAAGTCAACGTCTCCAGCTACTGAGAAGAGCGGCAACATCGCACCCGTAGTAATAAAACCACAATTTTAACATTTAAACATTTAAAACATGGCGGGTCATTTTGACCCATACCCCATGACGCCGGGTTAAGATTTGAGATAATATTAGAGAGATTGTTTTATTCTTGATTCCAGCAACCTCTTAGTAGATTATATTCCTCGAAATGCCTGATTAATGAAAACTCTCCTGAGATAAATAGTTACTAAGATAAATTTGACTTGACTGAATATTTCACAGTCAGCTACTCCCAGATGAAATATCAAGAAACTATGGTAATTTCTTCCACTCGTTGAAACTCCTAAATCACTCAAATTAAACTTTTGAATATAATTTTAAGGACACGTGGGATGCAAATACAATTATTAAGCTAAAATGTTTTCATTATATTCAATAAAACTAGTTGCCTAACTACAGTAATTCATACTAACAGTGAAAAACCCGCTCCGCGGGTTTTTGCTGCTAGGCCCTGCGGGCGGCTTTTCGTTCTGCTCCGCCCAGTTAAAGTGTTGGTTACTGTTTATAAGGCATCACTCTTTTGCAAAACTAACTACTACAGAATACTTATATTTAATAGGTAGATATATAATAGTAGACGTTCTTACATTAAGACCGTGAATAATGAGAGGAACACTCTTCACCCCAACATAAATCTTCTTATTGTTGAATGAAATCGAAAAATGTTTCTTCTTCTTCATACTGTTTTCCTTAAATATAGTATTATAGATGGCGCCACTTTCGTTTGCAAATCGCATGTGAGCGAGTGATAAGTGTGCATATTACGGCAGCAGCTCCGTGGAAATGGGCACGTTCACGGACGGCTCAGAACGGTTTCCATACAGTGTGGCGTTGGAGATTTACTCGGAGTAGGGTTCCTTAATTTGAACCGTACGGGCATTACCGTAAAAATATTCTTCAATTCCGTTGAAAACAAGATTAAACATAACCTCTTGCAAAGAGCATTTTCTCTGGAACGAATTTATTCTTTAGTAAATATTATGCATATTTATGTCAATATTTTTTCTGCAATAATTATTGAACCACGCTAGTTTATGGATTCTTTGGTATTATGAAGAAAGGCTCAGTGTTTCCTTAATGATTTAAAATAAAAATCAACTTTTAAGCTCTAACTGAGCTGATCGGTTCTTCGCTGATATTCATCATAACTTTAAATTATCAAAAATGAAGAAAAAAATCGATTGTGTGGCTGTACTTAATTCTAATTCAATGAACTCTGAAACTCGAATTTGCTTTGAATTTGAGGGCCATTATCAAAATTGAAACAGATTGTGTAAAGAATTCAGAAAAAGCGATGAAGTAGCTTAATACAATATTTTATCTGAAAATTATCTTTTACAGTAAGGCGATCCGCCCACTGAGGCAACTGAAAACTCCCAACTGGCAACTGTCTTTGTATGACAATGTGATGGCCCGCACACTACACAATCACTCAAAAACCCGTTGTCAATGGTAAAGTAAGCAGCGACTCGCGACTTGCACTGCTGATTGCCGTGGCTGGCCGTTGCTAGTTGCCAGCTGTCAGCTGATTGTTCTTCGTCTATGGTTAAACAAGCTTTTTGACCAATCAAGACATAGAAACCAGCCAGTTTTAGTTTGGTTTCAGTTGCCTCGTCAGCGGAGCGCCTAATAGTTACATTTTTGAACTGTTTGTCAAAATTTCAGACTATCCGGCTATTTTTCCTGAGTCTGCCCTAGTAAAGTACTAAAATCCTAAAAAAGCTTAAATATCGTAACGAAGTTTATTTAATTGAAACTATTATTTTTATTGAAGGAGAAGACAGCAATATTAATCTAAATTAAAATATGAAAAGGAACAAGACACAGAAATATAATAAAAGATAATGGTCGCAACTGGGGCTCGAACCCAGATCTCTAGTTTTAAAGTATTATTTTCATGACTTTATGTCCGGGTTAAATCTTCCCCACAGGAAAAACTAAACCCTTCCACACACTTTTCCACAATTGATCATCTAGTCAATCTACGCTATGTAAGTGTACTATATAAGTATAATAAATACAAAACAATACAATAACAACATGTCAACCCACTAGAGACCAACTGGGAAAATAATTCACCGACTCCAGATATTTTCATATCAGAGGGTTCGGCTAGGTGGAACTCCTAATTGGACCGATAAATCCTACTGATCAGTCAACATAATGTTTAAAAAAATCTTTCGTAATCCTACATGTATTTAAATGGACTTATTTTTGCATTTTTATTTACAAATTTAAAATTTTTTGCATTTTTATTTAAAATGATTGATTTTTGCATT
Source organism: Limnephilus auricula (assembly GCA_951813805.1). Lineage (NCBI taxonomy): Eukaryota > Metazoa > Arthropoda > Insecta > Trichoptera > Limnephilidae > Limnephilus > Limnephilus auricula. Next base: position 43,102,386 of record OX638389.1, on the reverse strand, counting down.
TTTATAAATAAATTCTTTGGCAAATCTAATAAGTCTAAATTTTGAATGAGAGAGCTAAGTATAATGGCAGTAGCCGAAATAACAAATGGTAATACTTTTATAGTATTAGGATCTGTGTATTTTCTTATTTTTTCAGAAATAGAAATTTCAGTATTTTTTTTAATGGAAATAACCTTCAAAAGTTAAAACATGGTTTTTCTTACAAAAAAAACTATTATTTTCCACGAAAGGGAAACCTAACATTTCAACTCTTTTTTAAAACATGTTTATTATTACGATCAGTGCATTTGGCCACCTTCTGCGTGGCGGGCCGGATCGGGGGAGATTGTTTGAGGGACACATAACGCGGGGCTCTCTCGTCTATCGCCTTTCCCTGAATAGGGGGGATGGATTCTTATGTTACTCCTAGACATATTGACCCTCCGATTTTTACCTACCCCTGATACATTTTTCTTTCCCAGTACATCCTCTCCTTCATTTCCTTAAAAATACCCTCAACATAGCATTCCCAAATATGACATTGGCCTTGAGGGATTTTTTTTCCTCATGGCATTGGAGCTAATGTAAAAAAAATGCTTTTGAAAAAAAAATAGGAAAGAAAAAGTGAAACAATTAATTTACATGTCTTACACATATATTTCCTACTGTGCTTTGTTCCCACACCATTTATTTTATTTATTTATTTATTTATATATTACAAACAAAACAAAACAAACTGATCCTTTGTCTGTCCAACTGGGAAGGATTCTCGTTTCAGGACAGTCAAATTGTGTATTTAGTACATAATATTCTTACAATAAATATAATGTTCCATTTAAATATAATAATATGAATAATAACTCACATCTTAGCAGTTTTATTCACCATAAGTACTGACACAACCAACGCTATTTACCTCCGGTAATAATTAATCCGGCCAATCTGAAATTACACACTTGTTTCACTGCTATCTTGTAGAACCGAGATTCTTAGGCGGTACCTACACACCGTTAAAGGCGTTGGGGTTTTCGTTTATTACTTTGCTTAGGTTACAGGGCTGCGAAAACCGCAAATCAAATACTGAGTGAACATTGTAGCTGGTGTCGTATATTGTACATAATATTAAATAATTTGAAACGTGGTTAAGTTGGAGGTATTTTAGATATTACAAATGATGTCGATGGTGAGACATATTGTGAGATTATTTATTTATTGTTTGAAACATTTATAGAGTGTTAACAATTGTTACATCAATGAATTTTACACTGGTATGTACATAGATATTAAAATTAAAATATTTACAGTGTTTATCAAGGTATAGTTGTTACTAGGTTGAGGTATTACTAGTAAATAACAGAAATATTAATAAGCAAAATAAAACATAAACTATTGTTTATAGGTAATACCTACGTATTACGTAGTAGAAAAGAAATTTAAATAAAACATAATAAATCAACTTCATAATGTTTAGTTCAAATACAAGATACCTACTTTTTGCCATAATGGCGTATTACCTCGTAGCTAATAAAATTGCCACATTTTTTTAAATGCACGAGGTTTTTCGTAAACATGTCAATGTCGTCACATTCTGTGTCATTGTATAATACACATGGTCGAGATAAGATTGGATTGATATAGATAATATTGCTATTAAATAACCCTAGAACTAGATGAAATATTTCATGACTCAAATAACAACTATTGAACTTTAAAGTGAATATTACTTGGAAAATAAAATAAGCTTGTTGTGAACAATTTGTTGTGCATGTTGAGTCAGTAAATTGCCTTCCTTTTTCTAATGTAGGTACTGTTTTATATTTTTTCCAACTAGCTTCTTCTTAAAAAAATACATTTTTTTAAATAAAGCGGTCACCGAAACGATTTTCCCGTAAGCGCCTCCGCCCACTCAGGCAACTGAAAACTCTCAACTGCCAACTGTCTTTGTATGACAATGTGATGGCCCGCACATTACACAATCACACAAAACCCCGTTGTCAATGGTAACGCAAGCGGTGACTTGCGACCATCTTGCGACCATCTTGCGACTGTCACGGCTGATTACCCTGGGCGGCCGTTGCTAGGTTGCGAGCTGTCAGCTGATTGTTCTTCATCTATGGTTAAACAAGCTTTTTGACCAATCAAGACAGAGAAAACAGCCGGTTTTAGTTGGTTTTCAGTTGCCTCAGTGGGCGGAGCGCCTTAGCCTTTGGATTGAGGATAATATTTTTATTTAATTATTATTTCATAATTAACATTATTATGTTACATACAAAATTTAAATACAAAATAATGTAGTTTATTTTCTTGGTCCTCCTCTCTGTGCGATCCTGTACTGAAGGGAACGAGATTTTGAATATAAGGATTTCACCGACTTCTATGTTTCAACTTCATGGTTTGGGTAGGGATTTTCAGCAACTTCTATGACGATGTTTTTAAAATACTAGTCAGTTCTATTTCCGATAATCCCAAAACCAAGGTGTTTGTACTTAATGTAGTTATTTATTCAATATTGGGTGGGAGTTTGTTGTATAACTTTACAGCAAAAAAATTAGAGCTTCTATTTCCAAAGGAAATATTAAATTTAGGTTTGTACGGCTGGTCTATTTGCTTGGCTCTGGTTTTATGATAATGTGAGGTGTTTGCCTCTTTGTCGTTATTGAGATGATGAAACAGAATATATATTCCATAGTTACTGCATTAACTGTAAACCTCATTATCATAATTATTATATTATCAGTAAATGTACTTCATTACCCATATAATCTGCATACTTCACCCGCCATAACACAGGGACATCCCTAGCATGGCGGGCGAAATAACACAATATTTACACTATGTATAAAATTCTTTAATAAATAAATAAATAAATAAATAAAGTTTTTGCGTACTTTGATTAATAATGTTTTTTTTATCAATGCATCGTTCACCAGGAAAACGTTAATTATTGGAAAATATAATATTCTAACGATGTCATTACATTGATCAGTTAACAAAAATAGTTTAAAAGAGTGTGCGATTTAATTATTTTTATAGGTACTATTTTTATGTGAATACCTGACAAGATTTCCAACTCCTCTTAACATCCTGGGGCCAGAAAGACTATGACATCCCCATGTTGTGAGGCTGAAGATAGTGGGGGAGGGAAAGGATATGGGAAGAGGAAGGTGAGGAAGAATCTGGCTATTCAAACATGGCTAAAACCATTTCAAGCAACGTTTCAATTCTTAATGGTGGTCGTACACCAGGGCGATACTGATTGTATCTTCCATCATGTAACCGGCTGCAAATATACCTTAGATTTTTTTTTATATGATAAAATTGTGACTTAACACAAATCAGTCAAATAAAATCATCATTTTTACGGGCATTATGCAAGGCTAGGGTTCGAACAGTTTTCTCCTGCTCCATGCAACCGATCTGATTAAAATTTTGGATTCTTAGTAATATAAATGGTTTGAAGAGGAATCAATGACAAAATCTGTAAAAAGTTGCATTTGTGAAAAAATCATAATTTTTATGGTATTAACGCAAGGCTTGTGTTCGAGCAGTTTTCTCCGGCTCTAAGTAGTCGATCTGACCAAAATTTTGGATTCTTACTAAGAATATTGGTCTGGAGAGGCACACCGGGAATTGAACCCGCAACCTCGGGATCCTTACTCCTCGAAAATTGAAAATAAAACACACCGATTGAAAATAAAACACACCAAACGTTATAAAAGGTATGGTAGGAGATGGTTAAAATAATGGAAAAGCATTAATATTACATGTTCGTAATAAGCATTAACTTTGTGGCTCGCCATAATTTACAATAAAATATATAAATTTGTTTTAGACCACTTTAATTTTAATTACGCTCTACCGGTTTCGGAAGAACCCTTCCTTCGTCAGGAGAATATTAAAACTAACCTATGACACAAAATATTGATAGATAGGTGCTCCAGCACCTAAATGTTTGGTATATATCTATCAATATTTTGTATCATAGGTTAGTTTTAATATTCTCCTGACGAAGGAAGGGTTCTTCCGAAACCGGTAGAGTGTAATTAAAATTAAAGTGGTCTAAAACAAATTCATTAATATTACATTCAAAATTATATAAGAAATATCTGATGACAAAACCAAAAAAATACCAGTTTTTAATAATAACGAAACATTTGTATAGCGCAGTTTTGTAATGTTTCACTTCAAGTTACTTTGGTCGACTGATATAACACAGAAAACAACCAAAGGAAAACAACACAAAGTGTATTGAAACATGATTTGCGAAAAATCAAATTTCCAGCCCTAAAGCTTCATGCCCAGAGATGGCACTATCTTCGCAAACAAGGCTTTAGTGCTGATAACAGGTTTACGGCCCCGGTCCGGTAGTGGAAGGTAGGCTCTATTGTTTTCCGGAAATAATAACTAATTTTACGAGGACGATAAATGCCGCCATTTTCCTAAAAGCCTCAGAACCCTTATCGGCCGCGCTAATGTCCCGGTGGAGGGCCTCACAGAGTACCGAGCATGCTCAGGGATGATGATTTTAATGCGATCAAATTGGAACAAACAAAATATTGCCGGGAAATAATCGAATAGGTTCTCGTATTTTGGAGATGCATTGTCTGTGGGCTTATACAATAAATATAGATAGTATCTATGATTGGAATTAACAGAGGTAATTCAAACTCTGAACTTCCATTTTATAAATTTTACCTGAAAATTAAATATTACGTAGTTAACATCCATTATATACGAACACTCTAATATTATCTCTTACTCGAACTTCATAACACATAAATTTTGTTAAAATTAATGTGTTTTGGTTTTTTTTTTTTTTTTTGCCCTTGGGTATATGAATTGTACCTACGAGTTCTCTAAAGTCATCCAACTGTATTTAGCATTACATAATATATATTCTTATTGATTATATTGTGTTTGCTTTATTTATGTAATTTGTAATCTTTCTTATCTATGTTATGCAGTTGTTTTAAATGAAATTTGTAAAATGTAACGATATGTAAAAGCCCAATAGGGCGTCAATAAATAAATAAATAATATAATAAAAAAGCACACGGAAATTGTTTTATAAGTAGAAGTTTTACATTTCGAAGCGTTTCTTACGGACCTTATATTTTACGGGGGTTATATTATACGACTTAGCTATCAAAAAAATATTGATTATAGCAAAGGCCAAGTTATGTATTCTACTCGCAATATTTAAGTAAAGCATCTATAATATTTTTGAGTGATCAAATTTTTAAACCATAAACCCATAATTGCATCATTTTATATTGAATCGCTTTTAGGTGGGCAATAAGGGAACTAGAAACTTCAGAGTCCCGTGTTGCAGGAGGGATAAACCACATAAATCTGCAGGTCGTTTGAAAGCTCAGCTTATGGGAACGAGAACAAATTGAACAAACGAATGTTGGTCATACGTTTTGCGTGGCTTCTGTCAAAACGGTATTTTACTAATTCTTCAGAGCACTTCCATACTGGTAGGATAAACACAGCTATTTGTCCCAAGTGTCTGTTTCAAATTTCTGATTTCAGGACCCTCATATTTGACTTGAAGGCCGATTCCGGTTATACTTAATAAAAAAAAATTATATTTCCGATTAATATTTAGGATAAGGAATTTTCCTTAACCCTCAAGTTAACGACTTTTTCGTTGTCATTTCAGAGAACTAGAATCGCAGTTAAAGAAAAAGTAGTTAATTTCGGGGTTAAGGTCAATTCTGCTGTCATTCGAGAGAACTGGAATCGCAGTTAATGAAAAAGTTGCTAATTTTCAGGTGAGATCTTTTCTGCTATCATCCGAGAGAACTGATAACGAAAAAATTGTTAATTTTAAGGTTAATGTCAATTCTGCTGTCGTCCGAGAGGAATCGGAAATCAGAAAGCGGAAAAGTGATATGGAATCGCAGTTAAGATAAAAGTCCTTTATTATTTTAAGGTTAAGGACGATTTCTTATACTTAAGTAGGACCAAAATCTCCCCCTGGATCATTTGAGTACATCAAACTCAATCGTAAGTTTGTTGGAAACTTTCCACACTGTTAAAATAAATATCTAACTAAAATATGGGTATTTTTCAATGGGTAGATTATTTTTAAATTCTTGAATAATTATTATCTCAATTATCTTATGTTATCCACCGTATAATTACCTTAGTAAAATTCAAAGCCAACCTAGAACAACCAACAGGCTTGCAGAATTGGGTTAGAGCCACCTGTATAAATTGGTGAATTGTATTTAATTAAAGATAAAAATAATTTAATGAAGTTCAATGAGACTGATCCGTAAATAAGAAAAATTGGGACGACCGAATCTATTTTTCCGCTCATAAAATTTCTGCAGAGTTTAAGATTGAAAATCTGTTCCCCTTAAGAGGAATATAAACGCCAGAAATATTGGACTTCTTACCCCCTTAAAACTCCTTGTGCTTTTGGTATTATCTGTAGGAAAGCAGCGTCAAAGTTGTTTTTATTTTTTGTACTAATAATTTTACAGGAATTAAAAAATATAATCTTAGCCACAAAGGGGTATTTTTAAAAGATGTTTCTTATATAAATTCATATTTATGTAATGAAAAAAACAAATTATTTAGTACTATTTGCCGTTATTTTTTGTAATGTAATTATTAATTCTATTTTAATTCCAATAAATAGATAAGGGAGGAAAAGTTTCAATGTATCCATAACATATTTTTTGCATATTCATAATGTAAACCGATTCATAGTAAAGATAAATCTAAATAATTATTTGGCGTATAGCTTCATCTTAATAGCAAAAGCCTTTAATAGCCACGTTCAATTAAGAGAAACGGCTGCGCGGCCGGTTTTATACAAAACGTAGTTTTGGATTTAAGGCCAAAATATCCAAATAAACTGAAAAACTATTTTTTTAATAAAAAGGTATGACAAATATCTAGCTCGGACAGGAGCTACTTTTTTGCTTTTAAATGATGACGTAGGTATAGATAATTAAAGAAAACAGTTTTGATTCATTTTGGAAGCAACTTTGGAATTTTTTTGTTAGATATTAATAATTATTAAAAAAAATCTGCCAAATCCTTGGTTTGATGAAAAATAAAATAAAAAATATTAAAAATGCGTTTCTTTGGTTAGTAATTTTAATATATAAACGACAAGCTTTTTTCGAAGTAAATAGTTAATTTGTAATTTAAATTTACTCACTTACTAAAAAAATATTTTTAATTTTATATTTCATCATATTTCTAAAAAAATTATAGTATAATTCTTTTTTTTTATGTTTACATTTATTCGCAAATAATTGTCCAAGTTGCCTCTAAAATAATAAAATATTAAAATCTTTAATAGCTTTATTTTACAATTTAAAGCAAAAATAAATAAAGTGGCTCCTGTCAGAAATTTTACATACCTTTTGATTACAAAAATAATTATACAGTTTGGTTGGGTATTTTGGCTTAAATCCAAAACTACGTTTTGTATGAAGCCGTTCCTCCGCTCCGAATGTTGGTTTCTTATCAATTCTGTCCTGGACACTAAAATATTTCAAATAATCTAAAATCTATCCGTGAATGTAGCAAAATGAAGTGTTCTTTAAGAACACCTCTTTTTTTCTATTCACAGTGAATTTTGAAATCGCTGACCGAGCCTATTTAAAATCTTACCCCTCTTCCACAGGTTTTTTCAATTCTCCTCATATGTATGAAAAATACCAGCACCCCTGCATACGTCACCCAAAGTGGTTCGCTACTTTTGGTGACTTAGCAGGGGTGCCGGTTTCACGGAGTGGGGTTATCAATTTGGGAGGCGGGTATCAGTTTCGCCGCCCGGGAACCATTTATTGGATATCCAATACCCCTGCCATAAGTCACTCCAACAGGGTTTAGTGACTTAGTAGGAGTACCCAGATTTATGGAATGAGGTTCGTTCGTTCTAGATTGGCTGTGGATGCGTTTGCCCACCTACTGCTTAGCGGCTGGATCAGGAGAGACTGAATCAGGGAGACCTCTCCAGCAGGGCTCTCTCGATCCATCGCCTTGCTCTGCAGTGGGAGGGATGGATACATACGTCCGTAACTCCTGGACATGTTGATCCAAGATTTCTACCACTTTTTCTTCTCAGAACTTCCTCTCCTTTTTTTCCATAAAAAGATCCTCCACACAGCATCTCCAAAGTTGACAAAGCTCCTAGGGTAATTTTTTCCTTAGGGCCTCCTGGGTGGAGCTAATTCCTAAAAAATATCTCTCAGAGCTCGTACGCACTAGCGGCTGGCCGCACTTTTATTTTTAAATTCAACAAAAAAATGTAACAAAATTCAACCGCTTAATCGAACCGCCCAGGCGGCGAATCGCTAGTGCGTATGAGCTCTTAGGCGCTCCGCTGACGAGGCAACTGAAAACCAACTAAAACCGGCTGTCTCTGTCTTGATTGGTCAAAAATCTTGTTTAACCATAGACGAAGAACAATCAGCTGACAGCTGGCAACTAGCAACGGCCGGCCACGGCAATCAGCAGTGCAAGTCGCAAGTCACCGCTTGCGTTACCATTGACACGGGTGTTTGAGTGAGTGTGTAGTGTGCGGGCCATCACATTGTCATACAAAGACAGTTGCCAGTTGACAGTTTTCAGTTGCCTCAGTGGGCGGATCGCCTTACTGTGGTGGTAGTAGGAGATTTTCAAATATAGTGAAGTTATGCGTAACCTAGGAATGTTTGTTTTATCTGTATAAAAATAATCACTTAAATGAAATGTTGTGTGGTTTGAATTCACTGCAAAAAGAATTGTACCAGGAATCCAGTGCACTTGATGGAATTATTTTCCTTGTTGGTACACGTGATAATTACAAGCCGAGGAATTCCACAAAATGAAAGCGTCATTTTTCAACTACCTCCATAAACAATAGTTGCTTCAGTTGTAGGAATTAAAGGGTTGGTTTATTATTCACTTAGACGCAAGTTTTGCCGCCAAAGCGCTCTAGTTTATTAGTTCATTTGCGTACCTTTAAAGGGGTGTGTTCATTTAATTAGATAAATGGATTACTCGGCGAGCTTTTAACGACAATTTAAAATGATGAAAACACTTTTCAGAAATTGTTTATGTCCGCGATAATTCATTCTCACGGCTATTTGCCAACTGTAATTATGCGGGTTTAAATTACTTTCAGCACACAAAAATGCGATTAGGTAATTTTTAACCCTTTCAATCATTAACTATTTCCTAAGGTTAATAGAAAAAAAATGTTATGAAGTAATGGCACTTTTAAAACACATTATTTTTAAATTATAATCAAACGATCTTTCGAATACATTTTTTGATTTTCTTCTTAGGTACGGAGTAGGTTAGATAGGATAGATACATTCGACAAAACGAATTCATTAACGTATTTTTCTGTTCTATCTTCTTTCTTTTATCTTTTTTTTGTTCTCATCCAGTCTTTCCCTCTGGTTCATTTCCCTTCTTCCTTGCCTCTCATTTCCCTATTTCAATTTTGAATCTTATTGCTTATTCCTGTCAATCCTATCCCTCTTTAAATTTTTCCTTCCTTTTATATTTCATCCTTTTCTTAGCTTCTCTCATCTGCCTATCTTCTTTTTTCTAACGATTCACCGATTTCAGATACTTAACTATTTCGTTATTGGTGCATATGTCTGGGCTTAAATTCCTATTTTTTATCGTTTCACTAGCTTATCAAAACGATGGTAATGATCGAACTAAAAGATTGTTAAAACAAAAAAAAACATTGTCAAATTCTCACTAACGCAGATGAAAAATCATCAGGACAAATACGCTGAGAGCAAAAATTTATTCTACGGAAATTACTGCTTTCTAAACTAAGTAAATAATAATAAATCACTTAAAATTTGATCAAATCTAAGGATAAAGAAAACTATTTAAGCCATTCAGGCATATACAGGTAAGTTTAAACGTAATTTTTGCTTAGCATTTTATATAGGTAAAATGGCTAAAAATGTTAAAACAAGAGTGGTTGAACATTTGACGTGCCTAAATGAACCTAATAGAAAAGGTAAATCTTCGGGGATAGATATACTAAGTCTTAATAATCTAGAAGCTCTTAAAATAAATAAATAAATCATTAAAAATAAATAAAACCAATTTACTAAATAAACAGTTCATTTGTCAAACAGCCCCATTATTAACGTATTTCCCGAGCCTAATTTTACCCACTCCCTCTTAGGTACCTGCCCCTCGCACCCCATCGATGTTCTCTCTCTCTCTTCTACTTTTCCGTTAAATACTCTGTAACTCTGTATTTTGTTTAATATATTTTATTCACCTCTGATGAAGGTTGGTTAAAGATATATAATAGAGTGGAATTAAAACAAAGTTATTTTAGTGTCATTATTATAATAATTATCGAAGAAAGCAAACACTTTGTGTCTTGAAATTATACCAAATAAAACAAGTACTTAGTTTAAACCACTTTATTTTTATTTATATTTGTTGTGTGTTATTATAAACACAGTTTATATTTTATTCAGCAGACAAGCTACTTGCAGTAGCTTTGCAGGTATATTATTAACATGAAAAAAAAAATTGACCTGATGAAGATTGAGTGCAATCGAAACCGGTCGACAAATATAAATAAAAATAAAGTGTTTTAAAACTAATTGCTTGTTTCATTTGGTATTATTAGAATTGTTTCACTTGCATCCAAACATTTTGAAAACATTCTAAATAAATATATATTTTGAAATGGTTGAACATTTCAAGGACACAATTCAACATTTTTATAAAGTTCCCGGATGCAATTTTGTACTGTTTTTGTAGCAACAACAGGACGGTAATAATTTTTAGTGCGGAACCATTGTTTGTAAGAATGACTATGACTATTCCAGGGCTACGGGGTTTAACGATGGCTCATCCATTAGCCTGGGTATTTGCGAAGAGCGGAATAGTTAGGATTCCATACTTTGTAAAGAGAATTTAATAGTATGGTACGAGTTCTTCTAAATGTTTCGGATATAAATATTATTACTATTGTTCTACGGGAATCTCAGGGAGTTTATATCGATGCATTCGGTTTTGTTACTCTAACAAATCTAAACTAAATATGAAAAAGAAAATAAAATGAAAAATAAAAACCTAACGATCGCAAACATAATTCATTTGACATTTCACGAACATTTGGTTCCTTAGAACAGGCAATCGACCTAACAAAATGCAATAATACTTGTACACATTTAAATATATTATGTTATTATGCAATATTATTAGTGTTATTTTGATATAAATGTAAACAATGTAAAAAAATAAATGAAACTGTGACTCGAACCTAGGATCTCTCATCTTACCGGGACGACCGCTAATTGTGATCTCTTATTTTAAAGTTATTTTTATCAATCAGATATTTCAAATTCAAAATTAACAACATAATCTTCGGATACGATTTTAGATTTCACGGCCAAAGAATTCTTGTAATTTATTTTTGGGGGTTACATTCTTCTTTAGCCAACGTGTATCGTATATGCATCATGAGAGAGACACATCTGCCCTCATGATGTAGACTGTAATCCTGTCCGAAACGTCGGCTAAAGAAGGAGATAGCGCAGCAGGATATATCACCCCAAAATAAATAACGAAAATATTTTCGTCGATTATTTTTTTTTTTAATTTTTGGCAGCCACCGTTAAACGCAAACAAATATTCAAAGAACTGTTTTGTGTCTTAGCTAAACATATCCGATTTTATTTATACAGGATACCTATTGACCTTTTTCTAAAAGTCATATTATTTTTTTTATTAGAATAACTCTCTTTCATAAGAACTTTATGTAAGGTTATTCCTATCAATATATGTAAATTAAATAAGAAAAAGATATCTTATCTTATCTTATTAATATTATAAACGCGAAAGTTTGTATGGATGTATGTATGTTTGTTACTCTTTAAATCAAAATTTAATGAATGGATTTTAATGAAACTTTACAATAATATAGCTCATACATCAGAATAACATATAGGCTATAATTTATAAAGCTAGCTATTTATTTTCAATATATTGAAAATAATTATTATTATTTAATACAAAACGTTTATATTTGAGAATGACATTTTGCAAAACAATGATTGTTAAACCAAAATTCTATTTTGAAAAATATTTAAATTAGTGAATTTATTTGAAATCTCGCCTAATACTTTAAATCGAATGAAGAATTATACATATTTTAAATAAATAGGTTAAGAATTTTGGTATAAACGTTGATGGGACCTAGGAAAAGAAAATAGATGACTTTAAATATTAATCCTACCCAGACGAAGTCGCGGGCAGAAGCTTGTATAAAAATAAACTGGCAACTGGGGCTCGAACTCAGAATCTTTATACTTTATAATTTTTGTTACAATGTATTAACTCCAAATGTTTTTAATTTTTTATAATATGATATTTTATAATTAAATCCTTCATTTCCACGTAGGTATTCGTTTGTCACTTCGTAGACATTTGTAAACGGTATACCCGGCTTATGCATTTTATGATCTACGTATTTAACTTTTATCCGATTCGCTGTTCGGTGTTTGTTTGTCCATGTATCTTAATATCTTCACCTCAGAAGGTTTTCCCAATTTCTGAATTTAAAGTTGATTCTTGTGTAAAGTATTTTAATTGGACGTATTTTAAAGGAATAAATGTAAATATGACGTATAATTACCATTTTAGAACATTCTAATCGTGTAAAGAGAACCACAATATGCAACCAGCTAGGGCATAGTAATTCATTGCAGGTTCTAAATACATCTCCCTGATGCAATTCCAAGCTAGGGCAACGTCCTATTTAAATATTTTTCATTAAAATATGATAAACTAAAATATTTTACACGGAACTTAACCTCAAAATCAAAAATTATTAAATAGATTACGAAAATTCATCTATGCAAACTTTGAAAACTCGGAACATGGGTAAAGCTAAGTTAAATCCCTATCCAAACAAAGTGACGAACTATAATGCACCTCGCAACTGTCAAATGCAAACAAAATATATAGTGTTAGTGATGTTAAAAACCTTGTAAAATAAATGGAGCTTGATTTATTCATACAAGTATCTACGGAAATATCACACATTTGGTTCTTCGTTCGGGATTATTTTGGATATATGGAAATGAGCAGAAGAAATGGTTTTGCATTCAACGGTCATTTGTGCTATGATGACGATATGATAATGTTGTTTATAGTTTGTATGAACTTTTTAAAATGTATTGCAATAAAATACTAGAAATGTCATTTTTCACCGACCGCTATGTTAGGAACTGTTGCAAGTTTCATTGAAAAATGACATTTCGTGTTTTTAAATTAAAAAAATAACCATTAAAATGCACTTTTTTCGAAATTCCGGTAAATGAATTGATTAGTACTAGTTAATATCTAACTACTAAAACTTTTTTAATTAATTTTTTTCGTCCATATTGAGCGTGAAACGGTTTTGTAAATATTTTACCTTGTATTTCACACAATCAAGGACCGGGTGACGTCACGAACTCTCCGCACGGTATTATACTCTTGCCGGCGTTTTCGCGGGCTTAATAAAACTCAAACTTGTAGAATTAATGTAATTATGAAAACGAACTTTACAAAATAAAAAAATACTAGTATTTAAGTTTGCATGTGAACATTGATTAAAAAAATGACTAAACTTCCTTATTTAACTTTGTTGACGTAGTTCCAATTAATCATTCTAAGCTATCTAAATCTGTATCGTATCATTTAATTATGCCAAATGAGTACGTTAATAGGGGTATTGCCCAACTATTTATTGCAGTTACAAAAATTTTAGCAGATAGATTGCATTTTTAAATTTTTCTGATCCTAGTTTGAAATTTAATCCTAATATCATTTTTAATACTAGTATGATCGAATCTATTCAATTGCGGGTGTCCTAAATATTTATAATGCTTATCCCTTTCATACTTTTAATTTTGAAATTTCTAAATATACCCTCGCTTCCATCTACAAGTTTACCATTCTCTATATGGATCGTTCTACATTTATCTAAACCTAAACCAAAAGTCATTTTAATATCATCTGAAAATTTTTTAACTACCTTAATCATTTTCTCTAAATTTGATTCTCAATGTGTCTCCTTGAAAAATCCCTCTTTTTATTGAAATGCCCGGTAATGAGTACTATTTTATTAACTTTTTAATTGACAAGTAAATCGGTATTCCAAAAGGACATAATATTTTCCAAAAAGTTAATTATATTAGTATTACAATTCATTGTTAAATAAAGGCATGAAATAGTAGTCAATCCTCTAAATAAAATAGAAATGAAGGATGTACGTAAATACAATTTGAGCGTATTGAATATTACAAAATTACAATAGAATTAAAATGTGTGACACGATTAACTACAGACTATACAATGAATAACCTCAAGCGTGAATGAGCAACGAAGTTGAACATTAGTTAAATATGCAAAGGTCACATTGAATACAATTTTTTTCATGTTGGAAAATTTAGATTGCCATGCCATTTGAACATCACGGCGAAGTATTATGAATAAGCTAAATGGTAAACCAAGTATGAATTCTAAAATATTTAGTGGATTTGATGTTACGTATTACGATGTCTGATAATCATCGATTTGCTCCGCGAGCTGCAAGCACGCCCTGTGTCTGATTGAAACTAACTGAAATTCGTCAGGGAAGAAGTCTACTTGCAAATTAAAATGACAAGTAAGGATGTCCATCAACAAATCGCTAAACGGGGTATAAATTTAATCCGCTACAATTTTAAGTATGTGCAACAAAGCCTAAATGCAGTAATCCAGTCACAGGTAGTTTAGCAAAACATCTCTGGACAGCTGGTGGAGACTCAAATCGGTCCAATTACCAAAGCCTGTTTTAGTTAAGTGCGGAGACCTACCGCTGTGGGGTTCGTTAATTAGTGAATTTCCCCCTGGGCTAGAGGTCGCCCAGCGGCGCTCACAAGTGGGCTCAATTTGCAAAGCCTTTTCCTTTACGTACAATACATAATGTGAAATGTCGGGATTACAATACAAAGTTTATATTTCAGCAAATTTTTGTGGAAAATGCCATTCCTCGTTAATCTAATCGAGTTTAATTTATTAACGTCTTGAAGGCTTTTACAACTATACATTATTATAAGTAAGTTGATCAGGGGTGTGATAATAAGTCAATACCTTACACATAATATAATTAACAGAAATTGAAATATATAAGTAAGTACAGTACAAGTAGGTATGTAGTTTAATTATTACAATGGAGTTCAATGAGTGTAGGTATAGTAAGAGTAAAAAAATAATTCTTCAGATAGTACGAAAGTAGTTTTGCCATTGCTAAGTGTTTCTTTGAGATCATTGACTCAGGAGAGAGGTCAAGCTGAGAATTTCGTCGAATCGCCGAAGTATCGTGGTGAAAGTAGTATTTTTTGGATATATTGATTTCCTTTTAATGAATTTTTTTTGTGTTGGTGATTTTAAAATATCAAAGTATGAGTATGAGTAGTTACAAGATATATAGTCAAATTCAGAGAGTCTAAAAATGTTCAACATCGGCTGAATGTGATGAGATTTCTGATTCTGAAATTTAATAAAGTTTATTATTAAGTTCTGCAAGTGTTATAGTTTTTATTATTGTGACAGCTGTTTCGGCTTACAAGGCCATTTTCAAACTGAGGTGTTTCATAATTAGTAATCTTCTAAGTATTTTCACAAAACCTAAACAATATTCATAGCAGTGACGTCATTATTAAACAATTAAGAATACATTTACAAATTTCAAAATACCCATAGGGGAGAATCTATTACTTTCCCAAGAATTCGATTTAACCGAAAATAAATCGATTTACTCACTTTCAAATTGACATTTTAAACCGTATAAATATCGTGGTCTAATTATGAAACACCTCAGTTTGAAAATGGCCTTGTAAGCCGAAACAGCTGTCACAATAATAAAAACAATAAAACTTGCAGAACTTAATAATAAACATTATTAAATTTAATTTAAATTAAATTTCAAAAAAATTAAATGGAGTTCTACGAATTAAACACAAAAACAATAAAAAAATAAAAAATGATTCCACGATAGTTGTCCCCCTACAGTTGGTCCCCCGGCTTTATCGTATACATTAAGTAGTAGGTTAAAGAAAACTACGGTGTACCTACTTACACACAACGTGACTAAATGTCCCAGAAAGGGTGTACACTAAGGTGGGTCATTTAAAAAAAAGTGTTAATTTCAAATTCTAAGAGCGATAAAAGGGTGCCAAATGGGTTCAAAACGACGTGTTTAAAATTTTAAAATTTTCTGATACGATCTTCTTCCTCCGGATTCACTTCAAAGTTTTGAAAATTTTAAATTTTAGAGGTTATTTCTAGTGCGTATAAAAGTTACTATGAATCTTTTTAACCATATTTTTTTGTTATCTTCCATAGCAAATGTGGTATATATTTACGAAATAATTTACAAAAGGTTCCGGTTTTGATTATTGGAGGCGTGAGGTGAGGGCGGGGGGAGCACCGATTGCACTAATACCGGAGAAATAATGGAGGAATTCCGCCGCAAAAGTAAAGTGCTGTTTGATATTTCGTCTTGCAAATGCAATGATTTCAGTAAATGTGACTGTCCTAGATATCAAAAAATACCTGTAAATGAATAGATTTTCATTACTGACCAACGTACTACACGAAAAATGATAATAGGAAACGTGGATATCGCTTCAACAAAACAAATGAAAACTGCGTTGAAAGGGAAACTTTTGAAGCAAAAATACTTGTGCCCGTCTAAAAAGGAAAGCAAAGGTAAGCCAACTACCTCTCTACTCGATTTTTCCACGTCTTCTGCATCAAATGAATCCGATTGTAAAGATGTTTTCAAACCTAATGTTGTACCTCAAACGCTTCAGAAGCAGGCTGCGGTCAATATTGATCACTCCACACTGTCTAAAACTTTTGATAGATATGGAATGTCGGATAAGGCAGCGGCAGCTATTGCCTTAGCAGTTCTGTATGACATCAAGTCTAATATTCCAGTTATTGACAAGAGTAAACTTCGCATAGAACGAAAGAAAACAAGAGGAAACATTAAGGGCACCACACATAGTTTTATAAAACCCCCCAAATATATTTTGATGGCCGGAAAGATAAAACATTAATTATCAGGGAAGGGTAGGAGACGCAATTCAGAGAATGATGCATCGAAGAGCATATTTCATTGATAAAAAAGCAGACTCAATATATATTTAGGTTTTATTGCACCAAACTCCGGCACGTCGAAAGTTATAAACCATTGCAATGGTTAATTTGCTTGCTTCACAGAAACGTGTTACCATTTCGGCATTTGTTCGCACATCTTGACGGTAAGACGTCTGGACGTCAAACATGTTCTAGCTTTGGAAAATTGTGTAAAAAAGCCTATGGTTCATTTTCAGAAAATTGATGGAGAGTTGCATGAATTATTTACTAAAGAGGAGGATACAGATCAGTTATATTTGTATAAAAAAGTATCAGCAGTTACAGTGGGGGAATTACCCGAAGATTTATGCCACACATCTCCTGGGAAAATGTCTCATGCCAAATAGCTTACGCGTTCTAACTGAATTCTTCGTCTTTATGTTTCAACGGAAGCTCCTTCAGAGAATCTTATTATTTTAAAAACGTACGTTGTTAAAGAGTATGCTCCGGCTTGTTCAGCATTAAAACTCATACCCCCTGTAAAGATGGAGCACGTCATCTGTGGTAGTTAATCTCAGCGCCTAGATACTTATCAACTGAACTGAAAACTTAATTGATCCAGTTATAGAAAGAAACAGTTTCTTCGCACATCCCGAAAATTTATTGCTTGCAATTTTGACTGACCCTCACAAGCATATCCGAGAACTAGCTGCGGGTCGTGTTATAAAAGCAAGCAGTAATAAACTAAGTAAAACAGGGCTGTTCCAACTTCCAAACATAAACCTCGATGCATCATATTATTTGGAAGCAAAATGTAACCGAACCCTTAATACTGAAGAATATTTTGGATGAAGATCTTCAATTATTTGTAGCTCATGGGGGAGAAGGTTGATTGCCTCTTCTGCGTCTGCTATGTCATACTCAAGCAGTTGAAAGAAGTGTAACGATTGTTATTGAAGTCTTGACTACTTTATGTATAAAGTCTGCAAGAGTAGGTCTTATTAAGGTGAAGATTGAGTGTCTCAAAATAATGCCAAAATAAGAGTAAGAAGGATTTTTCTGGTATTTGAATACACACTACCTTGAGATAATTTGAATTATATTCATATATGTTTTTAGTAAATAATTCGAAACATTCCCTCTATTTTGCGTTTTATTGAAAAATAGTTCATTTTTACTTGTTTATCTAACAATTTTTAAAGATTTAACAAGGGTGGGTTTTTCTCTAATATGTGAAATTTCAAAGTCAATCCGGAGGAAGAAGATGATATCCAAATATTATTAAAAAAATTAGGCGATTTTTCATCGTCATTTAGCACCCTTTTTTCACTATTAGACAAATCAAAACAAGAAAAAAAAATTCCCCATACATTCGTGACCCACCTTAGTGTACACTGTGCACAGAGAGAATGTACCGCCGAACAACAAATGTATAAAACATATTTTTGATCAAATGCATCAAGATTAAAACAAGTGTCTGTAGTACTGAATATTTATACTAGTATTTACTGCTGTATGTTATACTAATACATCTATTACTGTATGTAATAAAAAATCGACCAAATAAATATATCCGTTTGATATCAATTCCAATTACTTACTAAAAGTATTTTAGAAGTCCATTTTAGGTTTGATATTGATAAATAATCCGCAAAAATTATCATTTTAAAGTAATTATAATTTATCAACTATCATAATATAAGGCCATCTATCAGGACATCAACTGTCAGGTCGCCGAGATTTTTATGATCACTGTAGTTATTTCCGATAGAAAGAAGAGACAGCCCAAAATGGCAAGAACAAGAAATAATCAATGTCAGTTGTTGAGAGCTGAAAAGAGTTGTGTTGATAGAGAAATTACACGTGCTTGAACAAAATGTTTCACACCAGAGCTTTCCGCTACTGTTGTGCTCAGATACCATAAAAAATACTTTTTTCTTAGGCAATTTTGAAACAATTACGAATATACGAAGAATAACAATTTTCTTTGAAGTAATTTTTTCTTGACTTTGAAGTGACAATCACTATAATAACCTTGGGTAAGAATTTGCAAATGATAAACTGATCTCACGAATAATGTCGAACAACTGGTAGGTTGGGCCAAGCGCTTTCTTTCCTATCTATTGGTCTAAAAGTGTACAGTGTCTACACGTACTTGCGGGTTTTAATATTTTTTATATCTAAACAGAAATGCATCAGGACCTGGCCCCCTAGCACACTCGGTCGATAAGGATTGACAGGATAACTTTCGGGAACTTCTCATGGTTCCCCAGTACAACTGCTACGGCGCCTTATCGTAGCTTAATGGTAGAGCTCTCGACCGGCAATCGAAGGGGTGCGGGTTCGAGTCCCGTCGGCGACATGTATCTTCTCTCGGGAGGTTTTTTCAATATGGATGAGTGTTTCAGGCTAATAATTATTGCTTATAATAACTGTTTCCCTTTGTGCTATGCATAAAAATTTTTGTTTGTAAGTTAGCGATTGCAGTTGTAGGGAACGATGAGAAGTTACCGCAAGTTTATATTTTATCATATTTATTTTATGTTTACATTTTAAAGTTTATATTATTTCCTATCAATCGTTATCGATTGAGTGTGCTAGGGAGTCTTGAGGGACTAAGACAATTTTTAAATGCATCATAGTTAATTAAAATTAATTAATAAATTAATAAAGTCCCACGGTTCATCATGCAAAAAAATTAACCCTGTAAAAGCTGGGTCCAGGAGTTAGGAACACAGGAGTCCAGCTGGAGAGATTAAAAGTCTCTCTCAACTAGCCTCTCTTGGTCTGGCCCGCCACGCAGTAGGTCTGGCCCGCCACAAACTTCACCCTATGAACCCGAAAACCTCTGCTAAAACATCAAACGTAGCGAACCACTTGGTACGACTCATGGTACGAGTGTTTTCCAATAAACTATTTGAGGGCCGGCGGTACCGGTATATTATATATATAAATAAAATTTACCAAACATAATAAAATTCCAGCTAAAGCCTCTGTCGTCCGATACACATATGAACATTTGATGTTGACAAAGTTCAAGAACAAATACTTTTCCATGATTGGTCAGAAGCGAAAAGGCTATGTTAGCATAATTCGTGATCCTATTTCCCTAGTCACCCTTAACCTCTTACCTTCTGTCTGCCACCCTTTCCCAGCCAGACCCTCAGTGACGATACGGCGCCGGAATAACGATGCAACCACGACCAGAGGACCCCACGGACTTTCTCGTTTCTCCTGTCACGACATTGAATCGATCGATTCCACTCTGCATAATTGTATTTTCTCAGTGTCCAATGCAATTATATTCTCGATGCGTGTCGTTTATAGTGTGAATAGTAGTTTCTTTGCCTGAGACAATGGGACTATGGCATACCTAACCCATTACTTAGGGGATAGTGGGAGGATTCCAAATGGTTGTCTAAAAGCGAACAATCGCATAATTGCCATACGCTATGTATTTACATACGCGTTCAAGGGAAGGTAGGAGCAGTATGCTATGCTCGCTTGTTTCCAAGTCATGCGAAAATACGGATTTTTTTCGAAAATCTAATATATTTTTAACTTTTAACACCTTGTGTATGATCAAAAATAAGCGAGCAATTATGGTTTTTTTTTTAATTCATCAGGGGTCCTAACCTAAGAGTATGTATATTAGAGAGACGGCATGTGAAGTGTGCCCGCGCGCTCCAAGTGTGCCTTTTCGAGAATTCTACCCACATGGCTGACATTGGCTGTCACCATGTAAAATGGCTGCTGTCGGAACGTATTAAACGTCCAAAAACCAGCAGCCAATGTAAGCTGTTTGGGTAAAATTCTCGAAAAGGCACACTTGGAGCGCGCGGGCACACTTCACATGCCGTCTCTCTAATATCCATACTCTTAGGTCCTAACACACTGAAATCGATAATTTTACAATATCGAATTGACAGGCGTAAACAATAATTAATAATCAGTTTTACAAGATTTAAAAATAGTATTATTGAATCTTATTTTTGAGGATGAACAGAAAAATATTTTTGGCATCTTTCTTAAATGGCACTTGTCTCCAAAGCGTTGTAACTGTGACGTGCTTCTTTGGCCAGAATTTTAACGGTTCCATGTCTAATCGGACTATGAGATCTCAGCGTCTGAATTCCCATAGTAAATTTATTCAGACACGATACTTCCTCACATGATAATTCATCACATCATAACTCACATTAACCTACCCTTCCATTTCCCCGCCATATACATTTTTAAAAATTTTGTTCTTCTTTCAGTGGCCAAGAAATTATGGCACAAAAATACAACACCCACTGCAGTAGAAGACTTTAATCAGTATCTAAGTAGATATTTCTAAGTTTATCATTACTCGGGTTTTCCCTACCCATTCGTACTTAGCCAACACTGCGAGATAACTACGATCTTCTACATTTTTTTTATATTAGGTTCTTACATATGAAATTGGCGTTTTGCCGTACTGGCAACTTTGATCTCAAATATCTTCTCATTGGTAAGGAATTCCAAATTCAAATTTATACAGCTATTTACTCATGTATTTGTGTTTCGAAAATTATAATTCATTTGTTTTTTAATTAATTTTTTGTTTTCTTTGCGTCACCAAACGCTCACAACTAACTTTTTTGGAGTCAATTTTCGCTTGGGGCATGGTTTGGCTTGTTCGGCAGGGTGTAGCCATTGCGATGAGCGCGATTATCGTACAGGATCTACTTTTCATCACAGGTAAATGATTTGATTTAAAATCCCTTCATTATTATGCCGGTTGAGTAATGCAACGCAGCAGTCAACGCGCGTTTGTTGATTTGCTTCACTCAATTCGTGAGATACCCACCTTTCAAGCTTTTTCACCTTCCTAATTTGCTTCAAGTGGATTAAAACCGTTTTATCACTAACACCGCAGCCTGCAGCTAACTCGGACGTGGTTTGCGATGGATCCGCTTCCACAATAGCCTTCAATTCTTCATTATCAACTTTGGTCTCCGGCCGTCCACGGGGCTTGTTCTGCAGGTTGAAATTTCCAGAACGAAAACGTTGGAACCAAAAACGCACTGTGTTTTCTTTTGCGGCACCGTCGCCATAAACATCATTAATCCTTTCAGCCGTTTCTGCAGCACTGGTGCCACGGTGGAACTCGTAATCTTAAATAACGCGATATTTCAAGTTTTCCATTTTGTAAACTAAGTGACGCAAAGAAAAAAAAACAATTAAGGAAAAAACAAATGAATTATAATTTTCGAAACACAAATACATGAGCAAATAGCTGTATAAATTGAATTTGGAATTCCTAACCAAAGAGAAGATATTTGAGATCAAAGTTGCCAGTACGGAAAAACGCCAATTTCATATGTAAGGACCTAATATTTCCTGTTAAACTATCTGTAAGAGCTATTGCAAATGCTTGGTTAATATTTAATAGCATGTTAGTCGAGCTCATTTCGTCACACCTAATTTTATGAAAATATTTATTTTGTTACGAAAAACCATTCATTGCTTAGGTATCGAAGTTCCCCCACTCACCCCTACACGTAGGAAGCCCTGATATTTCCCTCTAAGTAGTCTTCGGCGTGCTATCTAACAAACCTTTTCCAATAAAAAGTAGTTTATAGCAAATCACTATCCAGTGAGTCAACCCAATTATTTTTTAAAACATTACAATGCACTAGGTGTCCTCTTGAAGTTTGCAATACATTTTAAAATGTTTGGAGAACTGAACTTTTTCAGTTGTTTACATTTTTTTATGAAAGAGGAAATAAAAACCGAAGTGAAATTTCACATCCAAGCTCTACAACACAAACTATTCCACACTCAAAAACCAACTACACACAACATTCATTTTTCAGGAAAACGTGCAAAAACACAATAACATCTTTTTTAATTTTTTTTTAATAAACATTCCCATTTCTTGATAGTTTTGTACTACCACCACAATAAACAGAAAATGTTGGTTGTGTTGTGATGAAGGACTTAGCCAGCCAAGGTATTGAACTCACGACTAAAGATGCCTGGGTGGGACTCGGAAGCAATGCCAACTCAGCCACGGATCGGTCAGACGTTTACATTTATCCTCGGATCAATTTACTGTATGCATACCGGAAAAAAACCATGAGGTTAATTACGAACTCTTACGCCCGCTGTGGGTATAATATTTAAGTTAGTTTTCTCATTTTCATTGTGTTGTTTTCTTTTCTAACTTTTGGTTTATATTTTATAATATGCATATTTGCACTTGGTTTAATTTTATTTAATCTATTTTCATCTTAAATCTATTTTTTCCCCTCAATTCCAATGACAATTTTATGTTTTTCTATTGTTATTTATATTTTTTTGTAAAACTGTTTTCTATACGGAAACCTCGATAGTTTATGAACACCGAGAAAACATGTAATTTTATATAATGAAATTATGAGTAAATAACTGTGTTTATTTATAAATAAAAGTACTCGTAAAATAAAATAAAAACACGTAAGGGTACATTACTACAATTTCTACTGAGCACCTTCAAATAAGATACCGGTAGACCGAAAACAGCGTAACCACTAGTTGTCTTTGTTTGCAGTCCGCCCGCTAGATCTGTACTACGAAATGATGAGCCCCTTTTTAAGCAGGTTTTTTTAGGTAGATATCTTGATTTGGTAAGGTCTAGAAGTCTTAGATTACACCGAGTATGTCAACGGAAGGCATGTTCGTAAGATAGCATCCGTTGAAGAAGACTAGATTTTCTTATACCTTTTGATCGTTAGGGAATATTGCGGAAGGAAATAAAGGGGAAAGAAGGAGGTAGAAAGATGTGAAAAGTATCTGGCAAAACAAAACTATTTACTACATGTATGGAAGTAATATTTTAAAAGGAAGATTCGATTATAATGTATCTTTCTTACCAGATAGATATTGGAAGTTTAAGTAACGTGGAGTTTTAAGTAATGTGGTTCATTCGTGAAATTTAAAACACCTATTTTTCCTACTTATGGATTTGGAAATAGCGATTACTCTAGTTTTTGTTAAATCTCCATTTTCAACGATAATTAAGCCCTTAAATACGAATTATTTAAACTAGTGAGACCTTTACCTTTACGGGAATAGCTTCATCTTAATCGTCATAATGTTTAATTTAAATAATGAAAGAAAACCTTCTCCTCCTGTAAAATTTGCTAATAATCGTTTGCACAATTAAGCACTAGGGTGACGCACTGCTAAGAGCGATTGACCAGCGGCTGAGAATAAAAGTTTTAAAATGCTTGCAACTGAACAGGGAGGTTTCAAAGAGAAAGATCGATTATTCCCCGTATCTTTTAAAATAAAAAAATAATGTCGACTTATTTCATTCAAAACTTGCTTTAATATACATGTACCTACATTCAAATAAGCAATAAAAATGCTCAAAACGCACGATGATAAATTATTAAACATCGTGTACTTCTTGTAAGTATTTTTTGATCATAAGTATTTAAGATTTTTTAATAATGTCTAAACAAAATAAGTGTTTAAAAAAAGTTGAAATATTTTAGTTTGTAAGACCTTAAATAAATAGAAAAACTGAGGTATTTTTGTCACAAAACACGTTCTCGGATTTATTTTTTAATAATTTTAATTGAACTAAATTTAAAATAAATTTTTAAAACAGTGTTGACTAGATTATGTATTAAATAATTTTGTTGTATGATTATATGATTTGAAATTTGTGTTGTTTAATAGAATCTATCGTTTGAAAATTTAACAAATCTGCCAACGACCAACGGTATAACCTTAGTATATTAAAAATACACTTGGTTTTTCAAAATTTTAAAACTTTGTGTACCAGATAAAATAACAATCTTTCAAGATCAATTTATGTTTTTTTCTAAAAAAGAGTCAATACGTCTAAAATTTGATTTAAAGATGACTAATTTCCGGTATTCTCTGGTAATACACTCGAAACGAAATAAAATCTGAGCGATTTAATTATTTGTTGACCTGTTCTTGTGTTAAACAGTTTGGATGTGCAAGATGGGTCTCTTCAAGGCCCAGGTCCTTTCCTTTCTTTCCACAAAAAGACCCTCCGCACTGCATCCCCAAAGATGTAACAGGCCCCGATGGAAATTATTTTCCCCAGGGAATCAATTATTTTTCATATTTTAAAAGTCATAAAAAACCTAAACCCGAAGCAACCTTTTTTTGACCCTAAAAATATTTTATTTAGATTTACTCGAAAACGAAAGCTTAAATCAAAAAAGTTATAACACAAAACCGAGTGGAAATGCGGTACAGATTCACCAGTTTTCCGCTTGTTCTGCAAGATTCCGGACACCGTGTATTACAGAGATCACAATGTAGAACGTACAAGGTACAGGAAATTTAAAAAAATATGAAAATAAACTTGAACACGTAAATAACATTTGCTTGCTATCCATTTAATAAATAACATTTGCATGATATCCTTGTTCTACCGGTATTTCAATGGAAGATTAAAAAAGGTGACGAGACTGACATTTCAAACTATCGATTAATATGTATACAGTCTGTATTACCCAAAATCTTTGAATCTCTAATTCTTGATGAAATATATCCGTCATTAACAAAGGTAATAAATGACAAACAGCATGGCTTCGTTAGAGGTAGATCAACTACAACAAATTTATTACTTTTTCAAAATGATATATTTCAGGCATTTTCTAAAAATAAACAACTTGATTGTATATATACAGATTTCTCGAAGGCTTTTGATAAAGTGTCTCATAAAGTATTGATCCGTAAACTTCATGCTTTAGGTATCAGAGAAAATATGTTAAGATGGCTAAAAAGTTACATTTCTGGTAGAACTTTATTTGTTAAAATAAAATCTTATATATCGAAACCATTTTCCGCCACTAGTGGTGTACCGCAAGGTAGTCATCTTGGCTCAGTTTTATTTCTTGTTTTTATAAACGACATAGTCAACTTAAAGACGTCAATGGATTGTTATTCGCCGATGACATTAAATTATATAAAGAAATAACTCTCTTTAATCACTGTGAAGTTCTTCAATATAATATAGACATGCTAAATAACTGGTGTTCACAAAATAATTTATATTTAAATGTAGATAAATGCAAAACTTTGACCTTCTCCAGAAAAAAATCATCACTATTGTTCGACTATTCTATAAATGAAATAAATTTAGAACGAGTAACGGAAATGCGAGATCTTGGCGTAATAATGGATGAGAAACTAGATTTCATGGTCAACGTTCAACAAACTGTAAATAAAGGTATGAAAATATTAGGATTTATTTTAAGAACAATTAAAAACTTTGAATCTCTACAAATCGTAAAATTGTTGTTCATATTCCTAGTACGAAGCCTAATCGAACATAACTCAATAGTCTGGTCGCCCTTCTACAAAATTCATATCCATAATATTGAAAGAATTCAAAGAAAATTTCTAAGATTTGTAAATTTTTAACTTAACATAACTGACCTAACCTTTTTATTAAAATTATTAAACTCTAAATTTGATTGCTGTGAACTCTTGCATTTAATAAATCTACATGTACCTACACGAACTACTAGACAAACATTAACATTTTATATACACACATCTCATTCTATAAATTGTATTCCCCAATACAACGATTACATAGTCTTGGTAACCAATATTTAAACAATATTGATGTATTTGACATAATTTGAATTTGGCAAACTTTAAACGCCGTATGTGCGAACTATTTTTACTTAATTCATAAACTATTGTAAATACCAATTTTTATTAATACCTGTTATTATTGATTTGGAGGATATTGGCAGGCTATCTATTTTTACTTTATTTATATTCTGTATTACCTACATTTTGTCAACTCATATTTTATCTAACCTATATTATGTGTCGTTATATTTTCTGTTACTTACCTTTATGTTATTCACTTCTAACACTTCACTGTAATTAATCGAAACATGTATTGCTTTATGTATGTAAAAGCCCTATGGGCGTTTAAATATAAATAAATAAATAAATAAGATGCTCCGAGGAGCTAGCGTCATTGATCCCCTCGGCACCGGTGCATAGTCGGGAAACACGCCAAACGCGAGCCCAACATGTGTACACAGTTGACATTTGTTACATAAGAACGGGACGCTTCTACGACTCGTTCTTGTGTTCAACAGCTCGGCTGTGGAACGATTTGCCGGCCTCTGTGTTTCCTCCTTCCTGTAACATGGGTCTCTTCAAGACCCACGTTCACTCCTTCCTCTCCTCAAACAGACCCTCCTCACAGCATCTTCAAAGATGACATAGGCTCTGAGGGAAATTATTTTCCTAAGAGCCTCCTGTGTGGAGTTAATGTAAAAAAAATATATATATATATATATATTTCAAATGTAATAAAATGCATTGAGCACGATTTTGTAAAATTGTTAACTCGGATGAAAATTTTAGCAAACCTCTCTTTCATCAGGACTGAACTACACTGAAACTGGAATAACTTATAATTTTGACAAAATATATGAATCATGTATTTCATCAAAACCAAGTTCAGAAGTCGTAATAAGATGTATATTTTTATGCAATTTGTCAATGAATTATTCAGGTGTAGCTAATATTTGTAGCTAAGAACCTACCTACCATTCACTTCGTTGATTTCTACTGTTTTTCAGTTATTATTATGTGCTTTGTACTGTGTTATTATTTGATAATAGTCTTTAAACAAATTAATAAATAAATACCTAAATAGTTGATTATTTTTTATTGATAAACTAATGCTTTTTTAAGACTAGATTTTTTATGCATAGCACAAAGGGTAACAATTATTAAAAGCAATAATTATTATTAGCCTCAAACACTCATCCATATTGAAAAAACCTCCCGAGAAAAGATACATGTCGCCGATGGGACTCGAACCCGCACCCATCTAGTGGGAGAGTTAGCACTTACATGCCTTTCTCATATAAAAATGTAGTTGGTTTTTTGCGGGTGGAAAAAATGTAAGAAACAGATAAGGCGCCGTAGCTTAATGGTAGAGTTCTTGACCGGCAATCAAAGGGGTGCGGGTTCGAGTCCCGTCGGCGACATGTATCTTTTCTCGGGAGGGTTTCAATATGGACGAGTGTTTCAGGCTAATAATTATTGCTTATAATAATTGTTACCCTTTGTGCTATGCATAAAAAATCTTGTCTTAAAAAAAAACATTAGTTTATCAATAAAATATAATCAATATTTGACGAGTTAAATTATTTTACCAAAAAAGTAGACATAATATGTCTCGACGCCATCTAGTGGGAGAGTTAGCACTTACATGCCTTTCTCATATAAAAATAAAGTTGGTTGTTTGCAGGTGGAAAAAATGTAATAAGCGGTAATTGTTGAATGAAACAGTAGTATATATTGAATCATTTGGTGGGTAACAGATAAGGCGTCGTAGCTTAATGGTAGAGCTCTTGACCGGCAATCAAAGGGGTGCGGGTTCGAGTCCCGTCGGCGACATGTATCTTTTCTCGGGAGGTTTTTTCAATATGGATGAGTGTTTCAGGCTAATAATAATTGCTTATAATAAATAAATAATTAGTGATTTATCAAATAGTAGAACTGTGAACATAACATGTATATATTGACATAACAATACCAAAGAAAATAATGGGAAATAAACATTTTTAACATTTTTGTATTACGTTATGTTGGTGCTGCCGATGTACACATCTAGATCTTGTTTCGTTTATATTACGTTTATTTCAAATACAAATCCGTACGATGAACACATAACTTCAATTATGTTTGGGGGAGGTTAGGTTAGGGTTGGTTTTGTGGTTACGACATAAATGTGTAACGCAATCTTCATCCAAAAACAACGACTGTCAAAAGGAGAACTTTATAATGTTCCATTCATTTCACTCTCTGGGCTTTCCCGTGGGAATTTTCTGTCGAGTAAGAACAAAGGTTCGTTGGATTATTTTTTTAAATAATAAAACAACTTACGCACGTTGGTACGAAACCTGGAAAATTCCTTACTCAAAGGCCCAGATATATGGTATGAAAGGATGGCCTTCACTGTAACTAAAATAATCTGGTGATTACGATGAAATACAATTTATAAAAATAAATGATTGGCTAATTATTGATCTGGCATCTTCGATTCGATTGGAATATGCCCGAATATATATTTCGGATTGTGCGACCCCAACTTAACGTATGGTTGCATTGGCTAGGGAGCTTCAGGAAGAACAATTTTAGATCCGCTTGTGAAGGCCAAGAAATCCATAATTAGAGTCATTATGCATAAACCCTACAGTTGTCCAAATGAACATAATTTCTGACCATCTGAGACAATATTCCGAAATTTGATTTACAGAAGAGACGCCTCTAGTAAGAGACGACAGGATTTTTAAATTTTAAAAATAAAAAAATTAAATCCGTCCTAACCTACATTTATAGTTTCACTGACTTACGAAGTAAATAATGTGGAGCTTTGGTGGGATTTAAGTACATATATTAAATAAATGTACGATAAATGTACGATACCAAAAAAATCCCACATAGGCATCGCCCAGTTCGTAGGTAAACTTGTGTTTTTTTAAAGCAGTTTAGTTAAATTTAATTTAAATTTACCTGCAAGCATACATATAAATTATAAGTACAATTATGACTGCAATTTTGTAATGTTTGCAATGAATTAAATGATTTTTTCAAATTTATTTCTATTTTTCCAAGCTCATTTTTCATCCATGTAATTTGTATGTCAATGCCTTTACATTTAATGTATTACCTGCGCGACACGGGAGATGTTGTGTTGGTTTTTCTTTCCTTAAGTGATTCTCGATGATAACTGTCTTAGCTTCAAAGTTATAATTATTTTCAATATGCAATCGTTCTTTAATTGGGTTTTAATTGGGTACATAACTAATAATTTTAAAGGAGAATCAATATAATTGTAATCGTAGTATTTATTGCTGACTGAAGTACGGCTAGGTAGTTATTTATTAGGTACTGTGATATTAACAGCGTCTAATCAGGATGAAATCCTTTTAATAAAATTAAAGGCAACACACTTGGCGTGAAGGATCATCAAAACAACTCCATACCAATTTTTCATAAAAAAAATTAATTTTGGATTAGAGCCCAATATACTAAACTAAATTGAATAATTATTTTTTTAATCAAAATGTACCGAAAATATCTAGAACTGATATGTGCTCCTTTAATTATTACGACGTTTTAAATATTAAAATATAGGCAATTTTTTTTTTTAAAGAGAAACCTCACAAGAGTCCCAACTACTTCCTCTAGAGCCAGTGAGACTACGGCATTCCCAATTGGAGTATGTTGTGAGGCTGAAGGTATGTGGGGAAGGGAAGGAGATGGGGAAGAGGGAGGTGGGAAAGTACCTGGCTATTCAGATCTAGTCACTAAACACGGCTAAAGCCATTATTAAGCAACGTTTCAATTCTGAATGGTGGTCTTACACCAGGGCGATACTGAGAGTATCTTCCACTCTGGAACGTGCCGCAAATATACCATATATTATTTTTATTAATTCATTGTGAAATAACACAAATTAATCAAATAAAATGTATTTGCGCACGCCGGGCTCGAACCCGCAACCTTCCGATTGGGAGTCAAGTGTCTTACCACTCGACCACGGACGGTCGTCAAGCAATAGAAAAAATAAAATGTTCATGATTTTAGAGGCAGCTTTGGCAATTTTGCTTAAGTTATTCGTTAATTATACTTATAAAAATAAATAATATTGCACTATTTATTGTACAAATATAAATAATTCTGATTATTGAAAAAAAAAACAAATTTATAGTTATATTAATTGACTATTATCTATATATCAATATCTTTTTTATGGTTTCTTCTAACAAACCGACTAATATTTTACAATAAAATAATGCAATAATAAAACAAATGACAATTGATATTTACATTCTAACTGACACTACACAATTCAAAATTAAAGAGAATACATTTTCTTTACAATAATTATAATTAACACACAAAAAAATTCACTAAAACCATGCATAATTAAATTTTGCATCAAGCAATCTAATTAAGCATTTTTCACTATATATTATATTTTCGATTCAAAGCGAATCGAATTCATAACCTACCCACACAAACCCAAATACAGGGGCTTTTTTCACTAAATTACATCAAATTTTATTCCAAAATGTTTAAATTATATTATTATACTAGCTGACCCGCCCACGCTTTGCTGTGTCTAACGAAACACAACGCCATCTACTGGATGGTTACCTAATCTAAATAACCAAGTGTTGTATCAATAAATTAACTCACTCCGCCATCTGTCAGAAACTTATAGAACTTACAAATAATTGTCCCATAAAAAAGCATTTAATTCGCAATAATAAATATTGACGGCAATAATCGAGATAAAAACTTCGAAGTTGGACCAAATTACACACAAAAAGCCAAATTTCATCAAAATCGGTTAAGTGGTTCCGGAGTTTACCTCGGACGAACATGGTGACACGAGATTTTTATATATAAAGATTATATTCTTTTAATTATCAGTACACTTTTTTTAAATTAAGAAAGCTGCAAAACAATTATTTCTTACTCTTGAAAAATGCACGAACCCAACCCCGTCATCATTATTTTTCCGGGCTTTCAAGTAGGAATAATTACAACGCTCCTAGCCGCCGCAGCCCTCTCACTCACAAAGGAAAGCAACAAACTACAAAATTAATTTGTGAACCTTGACACAACGGAATCATAATAACTGCATGGCGCGCTTAATGGCGTGCATTTACATTCCGGAGCGCTGCAGCAGAAATGCACTCATGTTGCCCGCCAAAATATGCATTGAAAATATGCACTGCTCAGTCTCACTTCTCACTTCCCTTTGCCCCTTCTACCTAAAGAAATTCATATGGTTCACAATCTGCAACAGTCCATCGGGATTTGGCGGTTCACTCAGCTCGGCATCACAATTTCTAAGCTACGTATGTGCGCCTGAATACACTGGGTTGTTATGTGGTTGCATTTCCACGGTGTTTTATCTTGGTCATTTCTTTTAACGAGAAAGAAAAAATGACCCATGGTTTTAAAAGATGATTGGTGGAATACGTAGTGAAGGAAAATGTGTGACTGGTACTGGTGCATTTCTGATCTGTTGTTTCAAACTAAATGATCTGTAAGATTGGAGATTTCTCTGATGAATGTCAATCTCCGTTTGGAGGTGGAGCAGAAAATGGCATTTGGTGATTTAGTCGTCACCGTGAAACGTTGTTTTTGCCTAATAAATAATAACAATTATTGTTTTTACTATTGTATCATTTGTAGAGTGCCATTTTTCACCTCAAGGGTGCTTTACTATGATTTATTTTTTGTGAGTTCTTAGGCTCTATCTATTTTTATTATTATTTACAAACAGATTACTTACCTGGCCGATCACATCTGATAAACACACTTTTATTAGAAAGTTTTTGCTTGGAGGAAATATGACTGTGGTCAGAGGACACTATATTCAAAACACTGGACATTGCATGATTTTACATTTCTTACCCTCCATTACTGTTGATGTTACATTTATGAAAATGTTAGTAGGAAAAGTATAATTGATGTTTATTTTGAAAGACTGGAAAATCTTAAACTCTTTAGGACTTTGAAATTTTAGTTTTACATCCTCGCATTTAAATATATTTTTCTAAGTATGTATGTTTAAGAATAGCTTTATCTAGATTAACGGCCAATACGGGTCCCACTTACTTAATTATTCTAAGTAGTACTATAATAATTTTAACCCTCTCACTGGCTCCAGACGGGAGCAGTTGGGACTCTTGTGCGGAATTCATATAAAATAAAATAATAAAACTTTAGATGAGTCGGGTAACTCCCAAATACGTTTGAGGTTCGTGTGATTTCTAGTTGATTTTTCATTGGCAATGTATACAATGAATATTAAAATGGACAGTAGCCCCTTAGTAGCTTCAGTTGGCGGACGAAGGTGCTCGCTCAACTCTCCGATAACTGTTCGAAAGTAAGACACGAACGACAATATATAGTACTCTTCTGATATCATACTTAACTTTTTTTTATTATGAATACCGCACAAGAGTCCCAACTGCTTTCGTATGTAATCAGTGAGATTATGGCATCCCCAATGGGGGGCGTGTTTTAAGGCTGAAAGTATTGAGGAGGGGAAGGAGTTGGGTAAGGAGGAAGGTGGATAAGAACCTGGCTATTCAGGTCTGGTCACCAAACATGGCTAAAGCCATTTCAAATAAAGTTTCTATTCTGAATGGTAGTCTTACACCAGGACTATACTGACAGTATCTTTGACTCTGGAACATGACGCAAATATGCTATATTTTATTTTTAACTAATTAATTGTGAAATAACACAAATTAATTAAATAAAATTTATTTTGGATTGGGATCGGATTGGGAGTCGAGAGTCTTTGCCGTCGACCACGCAGCCCGTCTGCCATCTTTTAAAATGTAGCAAAACTTCGTATAACTAACTATACTAACGACATCTATTGAAGGATGCTAAAACTACATATTTAACCTTTAAACTACAGTCTATTAGGTTTATAAAAACGGTATCTTTTAAAATCAGATCCACCATCAACACTGATAGAGTTTAGAAGATATTAGGTGCGTATTAGGTACTGCGTATATATTAAAAGATAATAGTAGATTAAAATACAGGGTGACCATGCGAATAATAATGCAGTTATGTGTTTTCTCACCAGAGGTCGGGGGTCTGCTGGGCTAGCGCACAAATTGGCCTAAAATAAATGGCCTTGCGAGCCTCGCGTTTTTGAACGCCCAGTAAACCTTGCATTAAACTTTGGATACGGATTTAGCAACGCAAACAGAAATTGATACTGTTTTGCTAAATATGTTGTTTTCAGTAAGTTTAGGTTTATGTAATAGATTATCGTGTGAGCCATCGACAAAATTTATTCATGAAGTATTACACAAAAACAGCTGTATCAGGAATACATGATTTATTTAAAAAAATGTATGTTGGCTGTGCTGAGGAACATTGACAAATAATGTTAAATACTTGTCGATTTAAAAATTCCTTTAGTTTATAAGCGTACTGTACAGTTAGGATCTTTTTAATGCGTCAACACACTTATCTCTCGACCCATCACCTGCTACTGGTAGGAATAGCTTTATAATAATAATAATAATTATGTTTTATTCCAGGATGTGGGGAGGATAGTGCAATCCCACACGTCCCATATACTTATAAATACATTTAAATTATAAATAAAGTAGAACAATTATAAGTAGGTACAAAGTTATAAATAGGTAATCAATTTCTGCGTGGTCTTGAGTGAGCTCGGGTCCAGCGATCATTCAGGAGTGGCGCTTGGTGCTGGAAGGCTGCGTTCACCACCGTGTTGTAGGAGGCCATTAGCCGCATCCTGGCTGGCTCCAGTGACCCGGTGTCTCATCAGGCCGGCGAATCCATTAAGTCCTAGTTCCGTAAACATTACTGAAGCGCTGCTGTATCTCCTGTATCCAAGTATAATTCTGCAGGAGTGATTATATTGGATCCGGAGTCGTTCCATTGAACTGATTCGGTATTAACATCATGTTTCACATGTATATATATATATGTTCGTCACTCCTTTACCCACCGACCCCCAGATTCCTACCCACCGCTCTTGCTTTCCTAAAAAAAATCCTCCACACAGCATCTCGAAAGATTACACAGGCCTTGAAAGATATAAATTCCCTCAGGGCCTCATGGGTTTATTGTAAAATAATGGTATCTACTTTATGAATTTATTTACATGTGTTTTTAAAATTTTTCAAACTATGTCGAATTATGTGGGTTGTAGTTATTTTTTATATTATCTCCACACAGGCGGTACTAAAGAAAATATGTTCCATCAGGGCCTATATCATCTCTGGGGATACTGTGTTAGGGGTATTTTTGTGGAAAGGAAGGAGAGGAAACAGTAAGGCCGGCAAATTGTTTGCGAGCTGTAGAACACAACCACCCGTTCGCCGTGACATTTGAGAAATTATTTTCCTTAGAGTCGAACTTCCCGTGTGGAATTCTATTAGCTCTGTCCTGAAACGCGAGGAGAACAAAGCATGACCATGACAAGTGCTAGCAAGTATCAAGCAATCTTTGATATTAATACAGAGACCCGAAATGCTATTACAGTGACAGTTAACCTTCTGACTGGTCGGAAACTGTCTAAAACGCCTGGAACGCGGTGTGTGGAATAGACAGGGCTATTAACTTGAGTAAATCTGGTAACGGATATAACCAGTAGTTTCCTATAATACCAAACATCTTAAGTTAAAGTTAAAACGGCGGAGAAATTTACTTATTTAAATACCCATAAAGGATTTACAGCCGAGATGTCGAACAAAAAGGAATTTAGAGAATAATAAAAAGGCTAATAGAGATATTAAAGAGTACCTTTTCCTTATAGCAGTGCTTTTACATGGAATTATAGGAGTTCGCCGCTAAATATGCAAATTAATTCGAAATACTTATATTTATATAACCCAAAATAAAATAGATGGGTTAAAAAGGTTTATTATATTGGGTGTGCCAAGACTTTGAGATGCCACCGTATTAGGGAAGGCGAACTGATTTCTTCAATAACAATAACTCAGGTCCGGGGCAAACGTCATTCCTATGTCTACCTACGTTAAATTGTCGTGAAAACAAGCTTAAGTGCCCAAGCGGTCAAGGTAAGCTAAATATTATCTAAAAAGCAATACTAACTAACTCATTATTATATTGTTAGATGCAGATGAAAATATTATTTGAGTTTATATTAGTATCATTGTTGAAAACTCTTAGGACTGGTTGTTACATAGAATTTGAATAATTCTTCGAATTACAAAGTTAAAAATCAAGTTCTGTGAAAGTTCTATTGTTCTGTTATCTTTTCATAATGGATCAGCTTTGTTTATAACAAACTAGCTAACCCGACAAACTTCGTACCGCCTCAAAATCAATAAATGTTGTGTTTAATTTATTAGCTGTTCGAATTGATTCAAATTATGTCGACCAACGCACATTATTTGAAAAGCCGTTCCATACGAAATATATGAAAAAATTTATTTTCTTAATTATTATTTTTCCCGTGATTTTTCCCGATGTTTTAATAGTTATTCTGTTAATCGGGACGGAGACAAATCCAACAAATCAAAGATCATAAAAATCGGTCCAGCCGTTCTTGAGTTATAAATGGTGTAACTAACCCGACTTTGTTTTATATAGTAAGTTATAGGAGTATCAGAGGAAAAATAT
The DNA here is from genome assembly GCA_951813805.1 of Limnephilus auricula. NCBI lineage: Eukaryota > Metazoa > Arthropoda > Insecta > Trichoptera > Limnephilidae > Limnephilus > Limnephilus auricula. The sequence goes on along the minus strand of OX638389.1, from coordinate 43,066,086 downwards.
TCCATCCGGGGAATATTCCCTAAGATCTTTGGAGATTCGGTGTGGCGGTTCTTTTTAGGAAATGGAAGGAGATGACGTTCTGGGAATGAAAATGGAAAAAGGGGTGGGTAGGAACCTAGGGGTCAATTTGTCCAGGAGTGACGGACGAATGAATCCATCTCTCCCACTTCGGTGCAAGGCGATGTTCCGAAAGAGTCCTAGCGAAGAGGTCAAAAGATCTCCCTCTCAAATAATCTCTCCCGATCCGCAGTGGGCGGGCAAAAGGACAAAAAGAAGCACCTTAGGCAAACCTCACCCCATGAACCCGGGAACTCCTGATAAGTCACCAAACGTAGCGAATCTAATTGGGTGACCCGAGATGGAGGAGTCGGTTATCACGCCTCCCAATCGATGTTTATTTTTTATTTATTTATTGAATCTATATCATAAGGTTTACATTTTTTTTGGCCTTGCCTGTCTCACTAGGAACTCCTGTGTCGAGACAGACTAGTTTACAAATATTTTTTAATTGTTATATAAAGTACATTTTTCAATATATTTCATAAGCAAAAATATTTGACAAAATTTTCAGAAATATAATATAATTTTCAAAATATGTTATCGCTGATTTGCTAATAGTTTTAAAATCTTAATTATTATTACGAAATTCTTCTTTTCCTGTCCATCCTTTACACCCTCCTCGAAAAATAGATTGTAAAGCCGGGATGTTTTGACAATAAATCTGCAGAATTTATAGGCCCACTTCACAGTTGAATAAAGGGAATCTTAAAGGAGGCTCCGTGCCCAGACCCTAAACATAAACCTCGCTATATCTTCTCCAGATCCTCTCACAACCCTGCAGTATTATACAGTATTTTATTTTGTTTTTACATCCCTTGTACAGCGTGAAACGGGCCATTCTTTTCAAATAAGTATTAAAAAGGCATTTTTTATTTCAATTAGGTCGCGTAATTTGATATTTATCACGCGAAATGAAAGAATCGTGATAAAATAAATGTGTAAGGGTTTGTTTTATGTTATGTTTCTAAGCATAGATTTAAGCCTTTTTTATAATTAGACTTTATGTAACAACATTACTTTTATCACTATGCTCTGGAGAAAAAGATATTGTAGGTACCGATCGTGAACTGGGGTAATTAATATTGTTATTAGTGTATTTATTTTCCTGCCAAATTGTATCGTAATTAATGAACAAAAGAACTGTCCCATAACGCTGCGAAAAATGTTGAGTTGTGAAATCAAGAAATTTGTTAATCATTAAAATATGTTTTTTTTTATAAGAAGCAATTACTTTGTGGTTAGGCATTATATTATTAAAATAAAACAAACACATTTAACCACGAATATTTATTATCTTATATATCGACCGGTTTCGCTTCGACCAAGCTTCATCAGGTTATAATAATAACTCCAATCGTTAATTTGTTAATCGTTCCCTTGGGATAACGTGGTTCAATTGGCCACTTTTAAAACGCTGAGGTATTCAACGTATTCAACGAATTTAGCGTATTCAGCGTATTCAGAGTATTCAAAATGTATTCAACGAGTTCAACGTATTCAACGTATTCAACGTATTCAAAGTATTCAACATATTCAACGTATTCAACGTATCCAATTTTTTTTTTTTTTTATACAATATCTCTCTAATTGAGAAAATCTCGTGTTTAGAGAGGAAGCACTATCAGAGTTGACAGTACTATACATACTTAACAGTTGTTACAATTGGCATGCATGTAGAATATACATAATTTATACATAATATAAACATAATATACACATAATATAAACATAAACGTTGAGTTGAGTAGTAGAGAAAATATAAGTTGGCATTTGTTTTTGTACATAATAGAAATATAGATGGCACATCGTAACAGATACTTAATTCTAATTAATAGTAAAATGTTTTTTAAGTTTTTGCTTAAAAATTTCATAATTCCTCTCGGATTGGATTTCTTTAGGGAGTTCGTTAAAGCATTTTACGGCTGAGTATGTGTAATGATGTTGGGCTGTAATGTTTAGGGATTATTATTTGTCCTAAGGTTCTCGGCCTGGTGCTATAAGACTTTGTTGTTAGTTTATCTTTGTGGATTTGAAGTAATGCGTTTTTTTGATAAATTTTATTTAGTGATTTTACTTTGAATTCTTCGAATAATTTTTGGGTTGAAGAGTCTAATGGTTTCTTTAGAATAATTTTGATGAGTCTTCTATGTACCATTTCATGTGGGGTTAAGTTGTTTTTATACGCTCCTCCCCAGCCTATTATTCCGTATTGTAGAACAATGTGTATTCAAAGTATTCAACGTATTCAACGTATCCAACGCATCCAGCGTATTCAACGTATTCAACGCATTCAACTTATTTAACGTATTCAATGATTTCAACGTATTCAACGAATTCAGCGTATTCAGCGTATTCTACATATTCAAAGTATTCAACGTATTCAACGTATTCAACGTATCCAATATATTTAACGTATCAACGTATTCAACGTATTCAACGTATTCCGCGTATTTTGCGTACTAAAAGTATTCAACGTATTCTACTTATTCAACGCATTCAACGTATTTAACGTATTCAACGTATTCAACGTGTTCAACGTATTCAATGAATTCAGCGTATTCAGCGTATTCTACGTATTCAAATAATTCAACGTATTCAACGTATCCAATGTATTTAACGTATCCAACGTATTCAACGAATTCAGCGTATTCGGCGTATTCTATGTATTCGAAGTATTCAACTGATTCAGCGTATTCAACGTTTTCAACATATTCAACGTGTTCAACGTATTCAACGAATTCAACGTTTTCAACTAATTCAGCGTATTCAGCGTATGTACGTATTCAGCGTATTCAACGTATTCAATGCATTCAACGTATTCAACGATTTCAACCTTTTTTAACGTATTCAACGTATCCAACGTATTCAACATATTCAACGTATTCAACGTATTCAACGTATTCAACGTATTCAACGTATTCAACGTATTCAACGTATCCAATGTATCCAACGTATCCAACGCATTAACAACGTAGTAACAACGCAAAAATAAAGTTTACACATACAGATACACACATATACATAATGTTATGAAAGAAAGGGACAGTATACTAGAGTGGGACAGAGCTTCAGTTGTTGGAGAGAGGAGGGGAATGGGGGATAAGTGAAGACATGGGGAACATACTTTAAAATTGGACTGAAGGTTAAATTTTGTTGGTAATTAATGAGTAGAGAGGAGGGGAATGGGGGATAAGTGAAGACATGGGGAACATACTTTAAAATTGGACTGAAGGTTAAATTTTGTTGGTAATTAATGAGTTAACCTTCAGTCCAATTTTAAGTATGTTCCCCGTGTCTTCACTTATCCCCCATTCCCCTCCTCCCTCCAACAACTGACGCTCTGTCTCACTCTAGTATATTGTCCCTTTCTTTCATAACATTATGTATATGTGTATATCTGTATGTGTACACATTTTTTTGTAACAGTCCTGATGATGGTACGGAGGTACCGAAACCAGTAGACAAAAAAAAAATAAAGTGGCTTAAAACAAAGTATTTTCTTTTCATTTATTAATAAGTTAATATTATTTTTTAGCTTATAAGTAGCTAAAAAATTGCATCCACCGCTTCATCAATCATCAAAACAAAACTGTATGTACAATGCATTTGACCAATTAACGTGATGCTTGGTTAAAAACTGTTTTATTTATATTGTGTACAGGCAGAAAATATAGGTACAGGACCATTCTTACCTGGGAGGTCACTTGAGATTTAGGCGCTCCGCTGACGAGGCAACTGAAAACAAAATTAAAACCGGCTAATTTCTATGTCTTGATTAGTCAAAAAGCTTCTTTAACCATAGACGAAGAACAATAAGCTGACAGCTGGCAACTAGCAACGGCCGGCCACGGCAATCAGCAGTGCGAGTCGCGAGTCACCACTTGCGTTACCATTGACAACGGGTTTTTGAGTGATTGTGTAGTGTGCGGGCCATCACATTGTCATACAAAAACAGTTGCCAGTTGACAGTTTTCAGTTGCCTCAGTGAGCGGATCGCCTAACACTGTTTATCGTTTATTAGAGAATTTAAATATTGTTTGGAAACACGGGTTGACATAATTGAAAACACATGTTATTGTTATTAACAGTTAGTAAAACTAAGTAAATACTGTTTGGTTTATATAATATTAATAAAATAAAATAAATGAAATCATTTTACGACTTCATAATCGTTGTTTAAATCCTTCAAGTGCTTTTGTACCCGGTACCCTGCTGTCATATTATCTTCCCGTGTACTTTAGTCTTATCGCACGAACCAAAAATAAATTCTCAACTTCAAAACAACCCCGTCGCTCGGCCATTGTTCTTAAATCCTTATCAAATTGTTTTCGAGATTTGGAAAAGTTTAATGCTTAGCTCTGCGATTTCTTGAGACTTTCCCGCTTTGTGTTCTATAAAGATACCCAACAAGACAACCAGTACAAGTTGGTATTCTTGTACTGGGGATGTTGGAAATTATGCCCGCCGTTGCTTTGTATTATTATGGGGCAATACGGTAATTGCATTGCAATACGAAATACTTTTATTGCCTCTTTGGTTTCCGAACGATGTTCTAGCAGCTGATGCTCGTTTTAAAGCATATTTGTGTACAGACATTATTTCTCAATTTTATTTCAAAAACAATTATTATGTTAAATGATGTGTTATTATTACTTGGACAATTTGTATCCTTCCTTCAATAATGATAAACAATTAACACTTTATCGAATCAGTTCTAATTGTCACTTAATAAGCGCATACGTTGTGAAGTGTTTTTGAATGGCATGTAGTTTCAGTGGGTTTTGGATAGATGGCAGTAGGCTTAAAGCTTACGTCAGTTATGGACAGATGTCGAGGACTTAAATGAAGAGCAACTATGTAGGTAATATAGCCATTCAAGCAGGGCTCTTATATGAGTCAGTAAAATTGCGATACGTAATAAGTTCTGTGTGCCAGAAGAACCCTTTTTTTCTATACGGAAGAGAGAAATGAGTTATTAGTTTTTGACATACGGAGATGAGTTAAATTTTATACAAATTAAATAGTTTTGAAATAATACAAGTTTTCTCTGTTTACCAAAACATTTATTTTAAAATATTAAAGTTTGTTCAATCTGGGCTCTATGGCTACATGACTCCGCGTATAAAAGTTAATTTTTCGCAGTAATTTAAGGATAATGTATGTATGATAATGTATGTATCATGTATCGATGCTGATATCTTGTCGTGTACTTTAAGCTCTTTCAAATATATAGTTAATGGAGCTTTATAATAACCAATTCATTACTAAATACTCGTAGATTAATTCATTGTAACCAAACTAAAAAATTGATACCATACTTTTTTCATGTATTTTTTGTATTTGAAAATTTTTTTAAATGTAATACATATATGTCTATATGCGTACAATATATTTTACAATTTTCTTTTTTGTGAGTACTATCATTTAACTTTTATTTTACTAAGTGCTAAAAAAAAAATAGTTAATAAGTATTGACTTTTTTATTTATTATTTGGGCATGATGTGAACATTTGTTATTGGGTTGTAACCTAATTATTATAATCTATTGTTTTATTTTATACATGTAATGTCATTAATCTGTAAATATTCCTAATAAACTAAAATAAAATAAAAATAAAGTGTCTTTTGAATGTCAAAATATACTTTTTAATGGAAAGTGGGTATTAGAGACCTTCGATGAAAGAACAATCTCATTACTCATCACAACAAACTTAACCACGAACATTAAATACGGGTGACCAAAAATATTGGCAGTTTTATTTTTTTTTTGTGAATCCGCCAAAAAAAGTGGCGAATGCCCGTTTCTGGATTTCCTGGTTTTGAAAAAAGGGTCAAGCAGAGCGTGCCCTCTTCTAAAATATGAGGTGAAGTATTTAATCACTAAAATTTTAATTCTGAATGGTGGACTTACAGAGGTGGTCTTGAGTATCATCCCTGGATATACTCACATGGGATGTGTTTCCATTCAAATTATAATTATAGAGAGAGAGGAAAAAACAACCGACATGAATATTCACCTAACAAGAGATTCATGCAATCTCGTTAGAACTGCTGGGAAAAAGAAAGCGTTTTTAATCAAATTCATGACACATGAACATTTTTTAAATTTCGCTGAGCTATATAAGCTTGTGTTGTAGTAAAAAAAAATCTGATGACGATAGGAATTCATTTTTGTTCCAGGATATTTTTTAAATTTTTTTTTTTAAAGAGAGACAAACATTCCTGGGTTACGAATAACCCAACAACATTTGAAAATCTCCTACTACCACCATACTTAGCGGAAGATGTTGCTTGTGTTGTAATCTTATTAAATGTATTAAATGGTAGATGTTTAAAAACACAACACTAGGAACTGTACATTTTAAGATAACTTTGAATATTGAAGACCCATTTTAAACTATTTGCTTTCAACATAGGAGAAAAGCAACCCTCATTATAAGACCTAAAAATGATATTTTGCATGTTATTGAACATTAAATCATTAAAGGATTTTATTCCGGAAGATGCTCTGAAGAACTAGCATCATTGATCCCTTCGGAACTGGTGCATAGTCAAGATACACTCCAAACGCGCACCCAACATTGTTACACGGTTAACATTTATCTCATAAGAACAAGTCATTTCTAAGACTCGTTCTTGAGTTTAACTGCTCGACTATATATCTACGTTTCCTGCCTCCTAAAAAATGAGTCTCTTAAAATGAAACCCGGTGGTGGAGAAATTTGAAAAATAGATTTTACTAAATTGTTGCTCTTACTACACCGGATATTGAGCGAGAGGGACAATGCACCTCGGGCTACCACACAACAAAAATCGAGGTTTTGTATTCCCCACTTTTTTCGTCCAAAAGTGGACTGATTTTCAATTTTTTTTACCAACTACATTAAAAAAAAACCATTCTATATCTGTACGTTTTGCTTTTTTTAAAAAAACATTGTCTACTGTGTATACTGAACGTCTTTTGACGGCGTTTAAACTAGTCAATTTGATTGATTTTTGGAGGGTCATAACTTCTATAAAAAGTAACTTATCAAAAAAAATAACAAAAAGTACCAATACGCTAGTAGTTTATATATATTTTATATAAAAACAATATTTTCTCTAGGGTTAAAATCCAGAGAGATAAATAGGGAATACGTTCGTATGGAAAAATCTCCGCTGGGTATACCCTTAAAGCTTCATTTTCATTACTTCATCTCCTCAAAAAAACCATCCACACACACTCACAACGATGACGCATGTGGAATTAAATTTAAAAATAAAAACGGAAGAATACAGATAAAATAAGTTTACAAAATTTTATAAAGTATTTGGAAGCATCTTGAATGCAAAAAAACATTAATCCGTTCTTAATCTAAAATCCACGTGAAAGAGCAATCAATTCTCTCGCATTACATACATAAGAACAGTATGTGAATTTTAAGAATTTATTTTCCTTGCCTACTTCGATGTTATTGTAATTATTCTTCAGTAATTTGTATGGAAATTTTTGGAAATCATTTAAGGATATTTTTCTGTTTAAATTTTAATTAAATTTCCATCCCGAACTTCAGTTCTTCGCATTTAGCACAGACATCTGGTTACCCCGCACACAAATCGCTCACAATGCACAATTATCACGCTGCAATTTACATGAATGTAATCCTCTGCTATCAGTAACAAGTGATTTCCATAATCGCTAATATTACCAGTATAACAGCGGAGTTCAATTAACCTAACCGACCGCCTAACACCTGACGTCCCCTATGCAGTTTCAATATGCAGTGGCACACGGCAGAGATATTGGAATTACGTAACCTTCAATGGGCCCCTACTTGACCCTAAAGTGTAGCTGTTCAAATTCCAGGCTAAATTTTGATTACACTATTGTTGTATCTCTTCTAAGTAATGTTTCCAATATCAATACGATGATGAGTTGGGTGTATTTAAAAATATTGGAGTGATTCCTAATAATTGGTTTATTTAGCCATCGTAAATATTTACAATGAATAGAAAACTGTACAGATGTCCTTAATACTTCTGCTGCTCCCGCGGGCTGACTGGGAGTGCCCGCCTAACTTGCCGATGTCTTCGGCAATCATTGTAACCTTTCGTGCCTAGATGGTACTCTTTATATATCATACTCGACTAAGCCATATTTAAAAAGAAAAAGCTAAAACTACAATAATAATTAATAAATTATCTAAAACAGAATCAGAACCAAGTATTTCCAAAAAAACACAATTCATTATTTAGAGAAAATTTAATCAATATTCCACGTTTTTTGTTGTTCAAAGCTTTCTCTCTAATGGTAATTTCATTTTGAAAGACGGGTAGCAGCCCCTAAAACCAACCATTGGATAACATTGATGTCTGGTGACTTAGCAGGATTGATGGGTTCATCGTTTATCTTGGTCTTGGCTGCGGATGGGGGTGTCCACAAAATCTGATTGAGGGAGACTCTTTGACCTCTCCAGCCGGTCTCTCACGACCCATCGATTTGCAACGCAACGGGAGGGATTGAACCGTGGGAAGGGATGGAATCATTCTTCCGTCACTCCTAGACGCTTTGACCCCCAGATTCCTTCCCACCCTTTTTCCTTCCCAAAACTGCCTCTCCTTCCTTTCCTAAAAAAAACCCCCTGCACACAGCATCCCCAAAGATGACATAGGCTCTGAGGGAAATTATTTTCTTCAGGGCCTTCTGTGTGGAGCTATTGAAAAACAAAAAGTCGTTGATCTTGGTCACACTGACCCCCAGATTCCTAAGCTCAACTCACATCATTTTCCTTTTCAGAACTTCCTCTATTTCCTTTCCTTAAAATAACCCTCCACACAGCATCCCCTGACATATTTTCCAGAGTTTAGTTTTGTAGGTTTAATGTAAAAAATTGATTTTCAACCAATTTGAATCATCCATATTGCTATGCGTGATTTAAACCAGATAACGTCACAATAGTTATCAATCTCTCCCCAAAGGGGCTAAAATCAGGGTCGAATGACGTCAAAGGCGTTTTTAATTTGTTGTTTGCCTTTCAGAATCGATTTATTAATTGTACAAACAACCAAATACCACGAAATTTATATATTCCGAATCAATGATTGTTGGTTTATCTTTTTGTTCCAAACAATATAACGTAATCCAATATAATGATAATCTTGAAATAAAAAAAACATTCAAAATAAATAAAACCTGCTTACTTAATAAACTAATTAAATTAAACAAAATATTTTGTGTAAACCACTATATCATGTGATAATATAGTGGTTTACGCAAAATAATTTGTTTCATTTAATAAAATGATGCCACAAAGTAATTTTGCGAAGATTGAAGAAATACTAAACAGTTAGATTTGTCAAGCAGCCCCTTTTTTAACATATTACTATTACTTCCGTTTACTTTTACCCCTCTCTCATAGACACATCCTTCTTGCCCCCACCCAAGTTGATGTTCTCTCTCCTTCTTCTAATTTTCATTTAAATACTCTGTATCTCTGTATTTTGTACAATATATTTTATTCTCCCCTGATGAAGGTTCAGGTCAAACTGAAACCGGTTGGTTAAAGATATATAATAAAGTGGAATTAAACAAAGTTATTTTATTGTCTTTATTAAAATTGTGTATACCCACAAAGTATTTGCTACATGTGAATATTTAAAAGCTAATTGTTAGCTCGAATGGATTGAAATCACATTTAGATAGAACAACAGTAAGAAAATACCGATATAGGACAAAAGATTGAGATTGATTGAAGTTCGGAGTAATGTGTTTTGAAATTGGCAAAATAAGTGAAATCGGAGAATAATAAACAACAGAGAAAGATAATACCAAGAAATATATTATTAATCAAAATAGTCATTAACTTTGAATACCCAATAAGAACAGTAGATAACTTTTTAATGTAACAATTGTAATAACATGAAATTACAATTTCGGCTGCTTGAAATAACGTATTTTGCAAAAAGATTGAAGAATAATTTCTTCTACTTAGAATGCTCGATTTTACGTTGAATCTAATTGTTCTAGGTACGAAGATAAAATTAGAAATATTAATTGAGATTTTTCTAAGAGGTGCTGGGAAAAAAACATATTTTTTACATATTTTTGGAGAAGCACTTAGGCACAATACTACCTATCAATTATACAATTCTGTTTGATGTTGATGACTACTTTTTTCTCAATTTTCACGGCGATCCACTTCTCACAAGAATCCAAGATTGATTTTTGTTGTTTCTTTTTTTTTTTAAAGAAAGACCAACATTCTCAGTTTACGAATAACCCAACAACATTTGAAAATCTCCTACTACCACCACACTAAGCGTAAGATGTTGCTTGTTTTGTGATGGAGGACTTAGCCAGCCGAAGAATCGAACACGGAACGCCTGGGTGAGACCCAAACGCGATGCCCACTCAACCACTGACCAATTGGAATTTCATTTTTGTTTTCGTAAATGAACGAATGCAAATCTTAGAAGTGGAAATTAACCCAACTCCATTTATCTGAAACTCGGCAGATAGACTCGTAGCCATTGTCGATGACAATGCATTCTATCGACTTTTAGTAGCACTCACGCACACGCTCAGTGGGTTTCAAATTGGGTGACATTATATTTACAAATTTACTGCAATTAAAATACGAAAAAATGTCGGTACCAACCGATTAAGATTTGGCTTAAATGTTAGCGGTGTATTCTCATTTCAGTCAGTCCCTGTGAAAGAAGATTCTCTCCTGTCAAACCGAAAAAAAAATTAAAAGAAGTTTTCACAAAGTTTAAAGTTTCATAAAAGTTTACAGCATTTAAGAGTCTGTCTCTGGTGGGAAGGATCAATCCTCAGTCAAACCAAAGAGATGTATTATAGTTTTAAAAAAACATAGTTTTTCTTTTTTTATTTTTATTTTTAACTTTTTAACTGAAAGAGTTAAACCTCAAATTATATATTTTAATTAATGAAGATAATATTAGCGAAAGTCAATCGAAAATCTGAAACAGAAAAATCAGAAAAAGATACGGATACATCTGGGACTCGAACCCAGGTCCTCCGGCAATCCGGGCCGACGCGCTAACCAACTGCGCCAACGTATCCCTATCCGATTCGGTCATTTTTAACTGTATCATACTTCGACTGAGAACCACCAACATTATTTTTCATTTTTCTTATCGCATATTTTTATTGGCTGCTACCTTTATGTGTGATTGCAAGATTCAACTCGAACTAAATGCCCTCTAGATAGTGTCAGGATAAATTTTATCACTTTTTATTAATATGCGACATCTATTGACTTTATCTGCAAGTCTAGGATGAAATATTTTTATTTTTATTTTTAACTTTTTAACTGAAAGAGTTAAACCTCAAATTATATATTTTAATTAATGAAGATAATATTAGCGAAAGTCAATCGAAAATCTGAAACAGAAAAATCAGAAAAGCGCGTCGGCCCGGATTGCCGGAGGACCTGGGTTCGAGTCCCAGATGTATCCGTATCTTTTTCTGATTTTTCTGTTTCAGATTTTCGATTGACTTTCGCTAATATTATCTTCATTAATTAAAATATATAATTTGAGGTTTAACTCTTTCAGTTAAAAAGTTAAAAATAAAAATAAAAATATTTCATCCTAGACTTGCAGATAAAGTCAATAGATGTCGCATATTAATAAAAAGTGATAAAATTTATCCTGACACTATCTAGAGGGCATTTAGTTCGAGTTGAATCTTGCAATCACACATAAAGGTAGCAGCCAATAAAAATATGCGATAAGAAAAAATGAAAAATAATGTTGGTGGTTCTCAGTCGAAGTATGATACAGTTAAAAATGACCGAATCGGATAGGGATACGTTGGCGCAGTTGGTTAGCGCGTCGGCCCGGATTGCCGGAGGACCTGGGTTCGAGTCCCAGATGTATCCGTATCTTTTTCTGATTTTTCTGTTTCAGATTTTCGATTGACTTTCGCTAATATTATCTTCATTAATTAAAATACATAGTTTTTCACCGGTTGGTTTATTGGTTCTTCATTTTAAAAAGCATACCTACTTGTTAAATATCAACAAAAACTAAATAATTTTAATATATTCTCTGAGTTTTAATATTTTCTCCCATTGACCAAGTGATTATACTTGGTCGAAGATTTTCTCCTGTATTTAAAAAAAATGGTGACCGGACAACTTAATAACCTTTAAAAAGTCATAAAAAGATAAAATTGTTAATAGTAACGTTGTTTTACGATAGGTTAGGTTAAAAGCTATTTTTCAAAAAAAAAATTTAACTTTAAACGACTATTCCAAGGGGTGTTGAAATCTAAGAGTATGGATATTAGAGAGATGGCATGTGAAGTGTGCCCGCGCGCTCCAAGTGTGCCTTTTCGAGAATTTTACCCAAACGGCTTACATTGGCTGTCACCATGGAAGATGGCTGCTATCGTAAAAATGTCGGAACGTATTAAACGACCAAAAAACAGCAGCCAATGTCAGCCATTTAAGTAAAATTCTCGAAAAGGCACACTTGGAGCGCGCGGGCACACTTCACATGCCGTCACTCTAATATCCATACTCTTAGGTTGAAATGCTACTTTGTTGAGTTGTCGTGGAATCAAAAAAAAAGATACCTAATATTTTCAAAATTCACGTGCCCGACTAGGTTGGGAACCCTTGTAATATATAAATATAATACCATACTCTATTCACTTCCATTAATTACGGTGAGGTGAGTTTTCACCAAAACCACGCTCTACAAATTATCCTATTATTATTAGTAATTACAATTTTGATTAGTTTTATTCTGTATTATCTGAGATTAGTGAAATAATCCAATTGTTTTTTCAAGAGAGAAATTTAAAAAAAAAATGCTTTTTTAAAACGGGGGTCTAAGGGTTGGGGGTGAAAGGATCTTTGCTATTTTATAAAAATATTTTTAAAAAACCTTTATTTTGTGAAAGCTACTATACGCTTATTGGCGAAATGCGTACATCATTATGTAGACAGCCATTAAATTATAAAATTTAATTAAATAAAAGCTCAAATTTATTTAGTTTCCTACAAATATATTCGTTTTTGCACAAAGCCGTCTCGGGTCGGGATTCGTCGAGAATCAGCAGAAGAACATTGAAGAACTCGGCGAGAATCAGAAGAGATAATGCACTAGTTTGTTAAACCACAGCAAAGCGTGATATCACCGGGAATACTCTATATGTGTGTAATTATCTTTCGGTACAGGGGTCGGGAACCTCCGGTATCTTTTCGTAGTCTGTTTTTTTTATTTCTACAGACAGAAATCAGACGTAGAACTGGATAACAAAATTTAACATTACGTGTTGCTTTTTATTTTTTACTTCGTAGATCTCAATTGTTATTATTATAAACTTGCATTACCCGGTTTTACTCGGGCAATGCACTGAGTTTTTCAAATTCAGGTGAGGAAAGTAATGATCCTCTAATTTTAAACATCAAGAACGCAAAATTTCATTGAAAAGAATCAAAATCATGCTTTAAGGGCTGAGAAAAAGATATGGGGATTGTTTTTCGAAATCTCATGTAGACAGTGTTCTTTGGGTTGTTTTGAATGTCAAGTTTGCAAGGTTTCATCAACCTCTGAAAAAAACTGTAGATTTGCAAGCAATTCAAATCCACACCAGACAAATAACTTTATATATATAGAAGAAGAAGATAATAGTACGTGGAAACGTTTCACATCAAATACTTTGCGAAATATCTTCTCAGTAAGTAAGTACATAAATAAACTAAATGCTCCAGTTAAATTTTCTTTGTAATACTAAGGCAAAGCAAACTAATGATAACTATATTTTTATAAGAAAAACTCTCTTTTTAACTTTTGACGGTTATTCCCACCAATGTAATATATCCTTGAAGAAGAAGATAACAATAATAATCTAATTTTTTTAAATATGAAAATGAACAAGACACGAGAAATAAAAAAATATAACGGTCGCAACTGGGTCACGAACCCAGAACCTTACATCTTACCGGGACATACACCTCTACCAATTGGGCTACTGCGATCTTATATACTGTCGTAATTGTCAACTTCATATTTCAAATTTAACAATATTATCATTAACAATTTATTAATTATTAATTAACAATTGTAGCGCGCCGTTTACGCTTGTCACTACACCATCTCTTTCCCCCGTACAGCGCCATCCTGCTCACCCACCCCTAAGCAAACCCGGATGCGCCGACGCCTTCTGCGCATCTCCCACCTTCGAGCCGCTACATAAACCACACCCCGCAACAAGGAATGGGCTATATAACAGGCCGCGCGCCCTAAATTAGGCAGTTCGTCTGTAGCTCGCTCTTGGCTAGTACGCTCTCTTAGTTGCGCTTCGTCCCCTGGCACGACCCTCTAAGGAGTATTCTACTACCATAAGTAAAGCACCAACCAGACCCTCGACTGCTGCCTTAGTTGCGCTTCGTCCTATGGTACGACCCTCTAAGCAGAACCACAGTCAGTTTTTGTTGTTCCCAAAGCCTAACGGCAAGGTTCCCTCCGATCCCTTGCTCAGTTAATTAGTGAATTGATACATTGCGACTATTTTTACCATATTATGTGATCTGTGAACTTACTTACTTTAAATAAATAACCTTTTACCAACAATTGTGTTATACAATTTATTAATTATTATACAATTTATTAATTTATTAATTATCATTAACATTTAACAATATTATCAATATTATCATATTATCTTCGACTAATGTTTTCTTTTTCTTTTTTTTTCCATATTATTGGCAGCTACCTTTATTATTGGAAACAAGTATTCAAAGAATGTATTTGTTACCTAGATAGTATCTCGGATAAATATATCCGATTTTATTTATATGGAACACCTATTGACTTTTTTATAAAAGTCTAAATGAATATTCATATTTTTATAAGAAAAACTCTCTTTTTAACTTTTGAAGGTTATTCCCATCAATGTAATATATCATTGAAGAAGAAGATAACAGTAAATAATTATATAATATTAAATTTAATATTCTAATTTTTTTAAATATGAAAATGAACAAGACACAGAAAAATAATAAAAGATAACGGTCGCAACTGGAAAAAAAAACTTTAGTCGAAGATAATATTGTTAATTCTGAAATTTGAAATATGAAGTTGACAATTACGACAGTCTCATATAAGATCGCAGTAGCCCAATTGGTAGAGGTGTATGTCCCGGTAAGACGTAAGGTTCTGGGTCCCAGTTGCGACCGTTATCTTTTATTATTTTTCTGTGTCTTGTTCATTTTCATATTTAAAAAAATTAGATTATTATTGTTATCTTCTTCTTCAATGATATAATGATAACTAGTTCGTAGAATAATTTGTATTTTGACAGGTTCAGACTTGTGGGAAAACTGTAAAAAAAGATAGAGCAATAATATTATTATCTTATAGTTATAATAATGTCCCAATAAAAACGCCGGATTTTGTTTTTAAATAAAGCACATTATTTATTAAAAAAATGATAATATTTATATATTATTAGAACTCCTTACAAACTCTTGCTCTTTTTGTGAAATTTAAGATAACTTCATTGCACAATAATTGTGGTTCGATGGGAGTATTTTGACTTATTGGCATAAATATGAGATTTTACAAAACCCCAAGGAAAGAAGTCGCATGATGTCCAATCACAATATCTTGCTAGCCAATTCTGATTCACATTTCTTAAAATTATATTTTCGAAAGAAAATTCTGAAATTTTTCTGAAAATTTTCCGAAAAATCAACAGCAGAAAGACATTTCTCACAGAAAGTTCCACGAATATAATGGATTTAAATATTTCAAAATATTTTTTTGATTATTTGAATTTATTCGTAACTATTTATTGAATGTTTGACATAATTGTTATTATTTTACTCATCTCACATTCACTCTATGACCAAAAACAAAAAAAGGTAATACATGAATTCATGATATCAGGTAGAAAATCAAGCTGAATGTGTCATAGACTATCTGCATGTGGAAAATTTTTATTTTTAAGTAGAATGTTCTCTTAGGAACTATTCAATTAAACTTGTTTGAAATTTATCATAGCAAAAGCACCGTGGGGAATGTGGAAGAGAAGATATGCGACAAACTGAGGTCTGTTTTACTAATAAGCCCTTGCATAAAATTGTGCTCCATCCACCGAAAAGGTCACAATGCTTGACCTCAATATACAAAATTCAACCCCACCATAATAATTAATTATATTTATCGGGGTCAAAATTATCACTAGCAGGTTGGCGGCCACCTTCAGCGCCAGCATAAAATATCGAGATGAACTAAGGTGTTTTTCAACAGCATCCCTCCCTTTCTACCTCCTTCCGCTCTCGCCTCCTCGGCGGTAAAGTTTTAATTAGAAATATGTGCCCGTAAGTAATTCGCCTTTTAATTGGCTCACCCGATGTGAGCATGTTCACGTGTTCATCGCGCGTGTCGTCCTCACGTTTACATCAGACAATAATTTTCTAATTTGTACTAGTATAATAAACCTATTTACTTAGAATTTAAGGAAGACGGAGAAGCCAAGTTTGATCCCGCACCTGTTATTGCTGATTTCACCTTTATAAAGCCATGACATTTCATAAACTAGGAAAGGGTCTGGAGGTCTACTAGGTCCGTAAATTGGTTTTACAAAATAAACAGTTAGATTTGACAAGCAGCCCCATTTTTAACATTCTTCCATTAATCTCGCCTGCTTTTACCCCTCCCTCTAAGGCAACTCCCCCTCGCCTTCAAATAAGTTGACGTTCTCTCTCCCTCTTCTATTTTTCATTTAAATACTCTTATCCCTGGACATCTTGATACTACACTATGTCTTAGCAATATTGAAATAAATGTCCCCAATTTCCATTGTATAAGACGCCATAACACTTTTTACCTGAATACATTTAAAAAATAATATAGCCTACTTTAGTCCTCTGACCCAGATGTGTCGACTATATAACAAGATAGAGTGTGCCGAAGTAGATATTTTCGTTGATAATGTGTACGGATAATATGTGTTACTTGAGGAGCTTGTATAAAATTTTGTATTTTATTTTTATTTTTATTACTTTTTTTTATTTTTTATTTGTGATTTTTCTGTTTTTCTAATTGTATGTATCTGTATTTAAATGTATTTATCTGTATTTAATTGTATGTAATTGTAGATTTTTTGTAATTGTATGTCTCTATTTGTACAATAACTGAGTTTTTATAATTGGATGTTCTCACGTAAGTGCAAACATCTGTAAAAACCTAGTATAAATAAATAAAATAAATAAATAAATATCGCTGTATTTTGTTCAATATATTTTATTCACCCTTCATCAGGGTCGAACTGAAACCGGTTGGTTATAGATAGGTATATAATAAAGTGGAATCAAAACAATATTATTTTATTGTCATTATTATAAATTTGATTAACTTATAAATTAACAAATAAAATTGTTTTGTAAATTTTCGAAGGCTTAGTTAAGGTAACGCCTGTATACATTATTTATTCTGCGGCCTTAGCAAACTAGAGGTGAATAGGTGTGATCCAAGGGAATTTTGTTTGAGTTATCTAATTTATATGTAGGTTTAGCTGGTCGTAATGTATGCCCACGGGCCTTCTTTCTGTACCAACCCAGAGATCGTAACTTTCTACCTTTGCATTACGAGCGTCCTGTATATTTTCTACATGGTGTATACATAATACAGCTTTACACAAACTCTAGGAATGGCTTTATTTATTTATTGTTATTGTGTAATTAGATGAAATCCATTTTTAAAAATTCATAGTAAATAAAAATTAACTACTTTAGTAGTCCTAAAAATTATGTTTCTAATTTTCTTTTATTTAAATCAAATCAACAATTTTCTCTGAAATCATAAGGTTTGTAAGTAGTTACTTAAATACCTACCTACCTAGAAAAAATAATAATATTTATGTCATTTTTTTATTTCAAACAAATTTTTCCAAGAAACTTCAACATTTCAATGACAAATCTTTTTTCAAACTTTCTTCGGGATGGTACATACTAATATTTAATATCTATATTATTATTACGCTAACGTCGTATACACTCGATCCATGCACTGAATACAAAAGGAAGTGATGTCATCTAAAATATTCATATAGAACTATTGAAGATTTCATAGTATAGTTTTTCCGCTAGTTTTTACCTGCTACTTACAGATTATTCCGATGGAACCACGATCATTCGAACTCTGGCGGGATAAAAATATAGGATTCAACATGGCTACCAACTTGAACCGGAAAGTAACAAAAAAATTTACAGACAGATGAAATTGCAAATGGTCGAGTTAAAATAGGACTTAGCTTCGCTGCTAATTATTCAATCTTCCGCTTAGTGTGGTGGTAGTAGGAGATTTTCAAATGTTGTTGGGTTATTCGTAACCCGGGAATGTTTGTCTTTCTTTAAAAAAAGAAAAAAAAAAAGAAAAAAAATGTCATTATTTTTGAATTCTGCAACTGTTTTGGTATTTGTGTTTGTGACAGCTGTTTCGGCGTTCATTATCAATCTGTAGTTAGGCCACACGGAGAAAAATGTTATTCTAAAATACAATAACTTTATTCGTAAGAAAGGTTAAAAACGGGACTGAAGTTCTTACGAAAAATTAATAGTGTTTCAATGTTTATTGGCGGGAAAATGTAAGAATAATTTGTTGGTATACGTACGAAATTAAGTATACTAACAAATTATTCTTACATGTTCCCGCCAATAAACATTAAAACCATGTTAATTTGTTCGTCAGAACTTCAGTCCCGTTTTTAACCGTTTTTACGAATAAAATTATTGTATTTTAGAATAAAAATTTTCTCCGTGCACATTGAGACGACTTATTCTTGTTATTGATAATGTCCTTACCCTATTTTTATTTATAAGTTATTTAAAATGATTTTTCATATTTTCGGCAAAAACAGATTTACTTAGAAAATCAATAATGTGTAGCACTCATCGTTATATATATATATACATTTTTTTTTTGTTTTCTCACTTTCTTAACTTTTATTCACGTCATCATAAAACAAAGAACATATTATAAAAAAAATAAAAATACACAAATCATTTTAAACATTGGCAAAATGAAAATAGGGTAGGCGTGAATAAAATCGTATAGATAAGTCATCTGAATGTGACAACAGCAGTTTTATATTGGCCTCGAACGCCGAAACAGCTGTCACGATTGGCTTTAAAATAATAATTTATTCCGAAATGTATACAGGCGTAGTGCAATGCAAAATATTAATTATTATTTCTTATTTTTAAACCAGGCATATGGCTATCAAAAAAGAAGTACATATAAAACAGTAGGTTGATTTATCTAA
The DNA here is from genome assembly GCA_951813805.1 of Limnephilus auricula. NCBI lineage: Eukaryota > Metazoa > Arthropoda > Insecta > Trichoptera > Limnephilidae > Limnephilus > Limnephilus auricula. The sequence continues at coordinate 43,046,741 of OX638389.1, read as the reverse complement.
CTGTAATATGCTCTTAAATATGGTTTGAAAATTTGTTTTGGTGATTCTTAAAATAATCCATATTGTGCTCTTTCATAAATGGCGCCAAGTTAAATATTTCAGGAAAAAACAGTGACGGCCTCCGTGATCGAGGGTAAAAACTCTCGACTCGCAATCCGAAAGTCGCGGGTTCGCACCCGGCGCAAATAATTTTTATATGATTAATTTGTGCTATTTCACAAATTATTTTTTTTGTAATATGTTTATTCAGTTTTAATTTTACAATATTTTATTTTACAAATCTTACGAAACAATTCATTAAAAATAATACGTATACGCGGCACGTTCCAGAGTGGAAGATACTCTTAGTATCGCCCTTGTGTAAGACCAGTATTCAGAATGGAAAAGTGGCTTGAAATGGCTTTAGCCGTGTTTGGTGACCAGATCTGAATAGCCAGGTACTTCGTCACCTTCCTCTTCCCCATCTTCTTTGCCTCTCCAATACCTTCAGCCTTACAACATACCCCAATTGGGGATGCCATAGTCTCACTGGCTCCAGGCGGGAGCAGTTGGCATTCTGGTGCGGTATTTACATTAAAGAAAATGCTTTTAAGAATTGAGATGAAATAATTGTTTGCGCCCGTATACATTGTATACATGCTACATAAATATGAATAAGTGTAGTCCCTAAAAAATCTAAATTCTTTCAAGAAAGGCATCCAAATACAATATTAGATTGAATCACCGGTAAATTAAATTATATGTATGCCTTTTTTGAAAGAATTATCATTTTTATTTTTATTTTTAACTTTTTAACAATGAGTTAAACCTCATTTATTATTTATTTAAGGAAATATAATATTATCTTCATTAAGAGTGTTTTACCAGAGAATACCGGAAATTAGTCATTTTTAAATCAAATTCTAAACGTATTGACTCTTTTTTAAAAAAAAACATAAATTGGTTGTGAAAGATTGTTATTTTATCTGGTACACGCAGTTTTAAAATTTTTAAAAACTAAGTGTATTTATAATATATCGTTGGTCGTTGGCAGATTTGTTCAATTTTCAAACGATAGATTCTATTAAACAACACAAATTTCAAATCATATAATCATACAACAAAACAAATCAATATATTATAATCTAATCAACACAGTTTTCAAAATTTAAATTTTAGACAAATTAAAATCATTAAAAAATTAATCCGAAAACGTGTTTTGTGACAAAAATACCCCAGTTTTTTCTATTTATTTAAGGCTTACAAACTAAAATATTTCAGATTTATTTTACACACTTATTTTGTTTAGACATTATTGGAAAATTATAATTTATTTTGATCAAAAATTAATTTTAAGAAGTATATAATTTTCATTCATTTACCATCTCCCGTTTGATCATTTTTATGGCAGTTCGAGACATAAATTCTCCCGATTCATTAGCCGCCGAGACGCGGCCGTATGAGGTTGTCTGTTCGCGCTGCTCATTTTGACAACATTTCGCAATAAATTTAAAACTAATACCGTTTAGCTTCATGGTTGTAAAAACATCCGCGTGCAGCGCTGTTAACAAAAACGGAATAATGGATTGCTGGATATTATCTCTTAATTAAAATATTATTTAGAATTGACTTTGTTCACGGACAATACTATTTATTCAAATTCATATTGCGTATGTACGGGCTCAAACTCAAAATTAATTCATCTAAATATTCAAAAGCACAACTTGTAAAAAGTGTTTTATCGTAAATTAATTAAACTAACGCCATCGGCGTAAGAGTAGATTTTGAATTATTTTAAGTATCAGCTTAATAGTGTTAACTTAAAAATAATATTTCATTTTCGTGACATAATTGCTCCGTCTATTTCTACCATGGCCAGAATCCTAGGACTTTATTTAACTGTGACTAATTTCATTTGGCTCTGTGATATTTGACCTTTCAACTGCTTTTTCTAGACAACTCAAATAACATTACTTGGTATAATTTAACATTGAAATGATTTTGAGAAACGTACCGATACCAATTGGATCCTCCAGTATAACTATATCTGATTTTTGTGAACTATTGCATCAAGGGCGCAATACAGAGCTTAATTAATTTAAAATCAAACACTGCCACCGTTACAAATAAACTTGAAACATTGATCCCAAATAAAATAAATACAGGGAATACAACGCAACTCTGAAAAAAGAAACTAAAGAAGTATTTAAAAAAAATAACTGGTGACGGTATATCGATATCAGTTACACGGAGAAAAATGTTATTCTAAAATACGATCATTTTATTTGTAAAAACGGTTAAAAACGGGACTGAAATTCTTACGAACAAATTAACAGGGTTTCAATGTTTATTGGCGGGAACATGTAAGAATAATTTGTTAGTACCTATACGTAATTTCGTAGGTATACCAACAAATTATTCTTATATTTTCCCGCCAATAAACATTGAAACACTATTAATTTGTTCGTAAGAATTTCAGTCCAGTTTTTAACCGTTTTAACGAATAAAATGATCGTATTTTGGAATAACATTTTTCTCCGTGTACCTTTTCTGAGACATTGCAGCATAGTTCTCCGGTTTACTGGTACACTCGTTCACAGTTGATGTTGGCTTCAAGAGAACGGGTCGATTCTTCGACTCGTATTGTGTAAGTTGGTTCGTATGCGGAACGAGCTTCAGTCGTCTGTTTTTCCTTCTTCATGCAATCCGTGCATCTTCAAGATCCGCATTAATAAATCCCTTACTGCAGCCCCTCCCTTAAGACACCACACAACGCTGCCCAACCGAGTGGCGAAATAGTTCACATGGCTTTGCATCATAAAAACAGGTGCACTCTTGTGAGGTGTCACATAAAAAAAATCATCGATTATCATTTGTTTGAAATTGTTATGAATTAGCGCCTCCGCCCACTGAGGCAACTGAAAACTCTCAACTACCAACTGTCTTTGTATGACAATGTGATGGCCGGCACACAACACAATCACTCAAAAACCCGTTGTCAATGATAACGTAAGCTGTGACTCGCGACTTGCACTGCTGATTGCCATGGCCGGCCGTTGCTGGTTGCCAGCTGTCAGCTGATTGTTCTTCGTCTATGGTTAAACAAGCTTTTTGACCAATCAAGACATGGAAACCAGCTGGTATTAGTTGGTTTTCAGTTGCCTCGTCAGCGGAGCGCCTTACATACTTAAAATCGAAATGTTTCGAATGAGGTTTAATCGATCATTTTTAGAACCAATGATTGCTAATATTTTTTAAATCTATTCAATACTATATTTGAATTATATTTTCATATTGAATATTCGATTCCTCCCTTCACAAAGTTTTGTGTAAATTTTTCGACCTACCCCCACAACTACCGGCTTTACAGTAGCGAATGGTCAGGAGTTTCTAGAGGGTGGTTGGTAGATGGACTAGCGTGTGCTGCATTTGAATGCATTATTTAGAAAAAAGCGAATTGCGGCACGGTAATCAATCAAGTGGAACTTATTTAGATCAGGTGATTCTCTACATATCCAAACATCCTTTAAAATGGCATATTTTTTCGACATTCGATATATTCGGAAGAATGTAACGCGTTGCGGTAAATTGTGCGACAGTGTGTAAAACCGATAGTAAGTTGCATTATTTTTTATATTTGTCTCTAAAAATATTGCTTGAGCTTTTAACAAAACTAAACTGAATGGATCGCTGTTAATCTGTCTCTATTCTGTATCCAGGATTAGATCAACCTGCGACAGTACGAAATTTGGTTTTTACCGCACATACTAGCCCCCCCACTACGGTCCCTTCACCGCCGCACGGCTACTGCAAATCGCTACGCCCAAATTTTCAGTATGTCGCTGACCGTTGTCCTGTGGCCTGCGCTGCGAGAAAATAACCCATTCAGACCCAGTTATAAAACGGATATTCAGCCGATATGTCCAAATACATAATCACTAATTACAAAGAACTAAAGAGGACAACTCTTACAGGAGGTTATATGATAAGTATATATGGTAGGTGTCACTGCTAGTGAAGGTATTGGAGTAATTTAATTCGACATATTATTGGTATTGAGCAAAAAATTTGTAATGTCCATCATATTGTTGATGAACTCGAGGATAACAATGATTATTCATTGGTTTCAAGTGAATGATCTGAGATTTTTTTTAATGGGAATGGTGATGTTCATAACTTCGGATTAATTCCTCAGCAAATTTAATAAATTTCATGCCACATAAAATACAGTATGTATTTAGTAATACTGTCACCACCATTATTTAAGTGTATAAAGAAATTCCATTTTTTGTTTGTCGGTAGACAAAAAAATAAACTTTAATAAAATAATTAAATTTATTTAAATGGTGGGTTTGAATGTGTTGGCGTTCGTCCTAGTAGCGGTGGGGAGAAGGGGCGGAGACATGCGCGTCCACGGGTTGATCTAAAGTTGAACGGAGAATATTTTCCAGTAATGTTTAAATCTGGACACTAAACCAAAAGTTTTCCATAAGTATCAATAATCCTTTCGACAGTTATTACTAAGATAAACATATATGTCATATATGAGAAAATAATCTATAGCTACCTCCACAACATCAAAACACCCACGTTTTATTTATAAAAACTCGATTAAACTCGAACGATGATTGGATTAATAACAAAAACATTGCAGACAAGAGCATAATTTTTCGAGATAATTTAAATCTACCGATATAAGAACAGTGCTATGAACTTCCTCAAGTTTTTTGGCGAAGTAAAAATGAATAATGTAAAAATATCGTATTTATAAGCAAGTCATCTTGAACCACTTATACAAGTACGTTCAGTCAATTTGTAACTTTTGACGTTATCTTCGTACAAATTAAAATTCAGTTTTATTAAGTGTGATTTATAGCTTTTCTGTTGATTTTTTTAACAATTACCTCTTAATCTTGCTGAATATCTTAATGATTTATTTTATTAATGGCGTTAAAATAAACGATTTTACGTTTATTGCGGAATCATTAACGGAGTAGCTTACAGATGAAAGGACTGAAATTGTTTAGAAATATTCACTTTTAAGGACCTATCCTGATTTTTTTTTTAATGGGCTCTTTCCCTGTTTGTTAGGGTAGAGAGGGTTGAACGCATTAAAACGTTATCCTTTCTACATAAATACACCCTTTATAATGTGCCAACTTGAATTTGTTACATGTTGCAGAAATTTTCTAAACTTATTTAAAAAAAACACGGTTAAGTAGGTTACGTTAGGTACGTATAAGGGCTTTTTTAGTTCGTTAGTAAAAGGATTTTTTTTAATGCCTTCATTTTAATGACTTTTTAAATTGTCATTTTGTTAAGTTATCATGGAACCATAATGTTGACATTTTAGGAAGAATATATAATGTAATATTTTTCTGTACGGTTTTGAAACATGGACATTTAGAGCCAGCGAAAGAAAGCGGATCGACGCCCTTGAGATGTGATGCTGGAGAAAAAAACTAAAGAATTCTTGAAAAGCCAAACGCCCAAAGGTTTCAACTTATGCTTACAACGTATTCTAAGATACCTTGGACACTTTTCTCGCCAAACTGAGGACTCCAACTTGAAGAAACTCATAGTCATTGGCAAAGTGGAAGTTAGAAGAAGCAGAGGACGGTCACCAATGAGCTGGAATGACCAAGTATCACTGTACAACGGTATTCACAGCTCATCACGTTGCGGAGAACCGCGATGAGTGAGGGGCATCGTTCACTATGAAGATTGGGGTAGGGGTCACGGTCCTCGGCAATAAGGAACTGACGAAGAAGATATAAGATTTAAATATTAAAACAAGATAATATAAAATATGTTCCCAATTCTCTTCAAAAAGAGATCGTTTGCTGCGGCGGACCAAGTTTTGGATGGTTGGTTTTCTGCGACTTCTATGGTTCAACTTTGTAATAGACCCTTGAGTTCCCGGGGCACTTCTCTAAATTTTAATCTTTATCTATTTCAAATTTTCGGGTGAGAGTTGCTAATGTCTTCAATGATTTCTTAGTAATTTGTTTAAGATCAATTTCCTAATTAAATTAAATAACCCCATTATTCTTACCTGAAAAATATCCAATGAAGTACTGATTGACTTTAATTCCGACAAAGACAATTTATTTAGGCATGTTCCTTAAGTAAGTTACACAATGGTACCCTCAATGAATTGAAGCATTAGATTTATTGATTGCAAGTGATCTCAATTCATGTAAGAATAAATGGGTCTCCCGTTTTACCTCAGAGAGCGAGATATCTCTCAAATCGAATAGAACCTTTATTTTCATTTCCTATCTCACCCTTAAATAAAGTGAGGAACCCTCTCTATCCCTCTTAATACAATTCTGTTTCCTCTTCCCCCCATTGGAAGGAATTGTAGCAATTAATCTGGAATGCTTAAATGGAAAAATAGATGTAGGCACAAAATACAGTGGGTTTGTGAAGTAAATACTCGTACCAATCATTAAAAATATACAAATGAAAAAGTTATTTTAAAACTTTTTTTTTAAAAAACCACTTTATTTTATTTATACATATAGACCGGTTTCTCTTAACTTTCACCAGGACAATAAACTTATATCTTTATATGTTTATTGCCCCCATGAAGGTTGAGATCAACCGAAACCGTATTTTTTTTTTAAATTAGGTCCACACAGGAGGCCCTGAGGAAAATAATTTCCTTCAGGGCCTACGTCATCTTTGGGGATGCTGTGTGGAGGGTATTTTAAGGAAAGAAAGGAGAGGAAGTTCTGGGAAGGAAATGGGTATGAGGGTTGAGTAGGAATCTGGGGTTCAGTGTGTCTAGATCATCCACCGCCAAGTCCTAGACAAACCTTACCCCATGAACCCGAGCACCCCTGCTAAGTCTAAACGAAGCGAACCACTTGGGGTGACCTATGGCAGAGGTGTTGGTTATCCAATAAATGGTTCCCGGGGCGGCGGCATTTCCGCCCCCCAAAGGTTGACGTGAACAAAGCAAAATGGTTTTAAACAAAGTTTTTTTTTTCATTTGTATAATATTCAGCCACAAAGTGTTTTCTTTCTTTGATAATTTCATATGTATTATATATACGAATTAAATTGCATCATAAAAATCTTTTGTTTATGGATTTGGATTGGATTTCTGAAATTTTACATTTTTTTAAATTTTTTTAAAAGAAAGACACACATTCCCGGGTTACGAATAACCCAACAACATTTGAAAATCTCCTACTACCACCACACTAAGCGGAAGACGTTGCTTGTGTTGTGATGTCTATGTTAACTCTACAAAAGAGGTCCTAAGGTTTACTTTTAAGGTGTTCGAATGGTAGAATGTAGATAGTGAAGATTAGTGCAAAATATGTTTTTTTTTATTTATTTAAGGGGAAGATTTTATTTTTTATTAGACCTCCTTGTCTTCCTGTATGTGTAGGTATTCTCTCAGTTTCCGATCAACGGTTAGTTGAACAAATACAATTATTTGTCTCGTAGAATGACTGGAGAGAGCTCTTAGGGCAGGGAACATCAAGCGAATTGTTTTTTTTAGTGTGAATAGCACAAAATAATTTCACTGCCCTCAGCCAGTGGGACTATGGTGACCCCATGTGGAGTACGGAGGAGAAATACTTCGGAAACGTAGAATGTAAAGTTTGCATTATGACGTTTCCTACTGTAGTGTCAGTGTGTATACAAATTATAAAGAAGATTGTCCAGGTGTGTGTTTGTGGATACGTGGGTTTGTTTTGAGATGAAACTGCAATGAATAAAAATACCATAGACAATACCGTACACTACGTAGTAATATTTTTACTTTTGTCTTTAACTTTCCTTTTTTCATGTGCTTTTTCACTTCACATCTACAGATGAATGATACACAGCTGCACCAATGGCTGTTTAGGTTGTCCGCTTTTATTGAGAAATGCAATAGAAATTATGAATATTGATTTTTCGTCCAAGTTTCAGAAAAAAATAAAAATATTATGGCGAAGGCGAGAAACAAACACAGATGGCAGTAATTGTACCTTTTTGTAATACCTGCCTCAACACTTAAATTAGTTTTACTTCAACCGTGCGTAAAGATTAGATGCACTCATATTTTTTTAAATATTTAACTGATTTAGTAGAGACAATGTTCGAAGGCAAAATGTACGTAAGGTCGTGACTGCTATTGTAGTGCTGCGTACCGTGCATGGGCACGATTCTTTAACACAACACATATATGTAGGGGTCCTGCCCCCATGACTTAAACACAGCTACATTTGTATTCAGAGATTGATGAAATTTTGCACACTTGATCTTCATAATAGGAGGAAGGTCACTGTCTAAGTGAGACTTTTTCAATTCATCCACACCCCCTTTTGCTATTCTTCATAGCAGAATTTCGATCCTTCTTAATAAAATTTTGCACTCTTCAATTTTCCGTAAAACTATTCTAAAAATATTTGTATTTTATTTTATTTTTTTAGGAACATTTACAGATTAATAACATTACATGCATTAAAGAAAACAATAGATTATAATAATTAGGTTACAAACCAATAACAAATGTTCACATCATGCCCAAATAATAAATAAAAAAAGTCAGTAATTATTAACAATCTTTTTTTCTTTTTTTATATAATATTATAGAGATAGGAACTAAATAAACTGTTTAAGCATAATCTAGATATACTGTCTAAATCTGTGTAATATATAAAAGATACGGATAAGATAATATAAAAAACAAGAAAAGTAGAAAAAATAAATATATGTATATATAATACTAATGATGAAAACTGTGAAACACCAGACGTAGGGACGAAAAATGATGTATATATATTTAGAAAAAAAACTAATAAAAGTAAAATAAAAGTTAAATGATAGTAAAAAGCAAATTGTAAAATATATTGTACGCATATACGTATACGTTTTACATTATTTTTATATTTCAAATCCAAAAAATACATGAAAAAAGTATGGTATCAATTTTTATAAAGTATGTTACACTAATAATAATCTCGAGCAATACTGGAAACGTTGACTAATATTATATACACATATTAAAATACTTTTTTAAAATTTTATTATTATAGAAGAATTGGATGCACAGTTTTAAAAGCAGACAAAACATAATTTATCTTTATTTTCTACCTTGATTGCTGTGATTTATATACTAATAATTCCTTAAATTTCTCTTTTACAATAATTCTTTAACTTCTTCATCTTATTCCTGTAATCCTATCTAACTTTATGTAGCTCTTTTATTGTAGAAGAATTGTGTGCATAGTATTAATTAGTGAAAATTACCAACCAATACTAATGAATGTATATCCCCAAACTGTAAAATTCACCCGCCATAACACAGGGTCATCCCTAGCATGGAGGGTGAAATATCACAAAAAACTATATGTACTTTTGATAAATCATGTATTTAAATAAATAAATAAACATAAATATTTATTTACAACTGCCACTTATAAATCTGGTACCATCCCTTTCACAGCCATTGTAAATACTTTTATAATGCCTTCGAAATAATAATTATACAGCAGAACTAATATAAAAATGCACACTGTTTTTATAAAGTGAATAATGAGATTATTGAACATAAGAAACATTAAAAAAAAACATAAAAATAAGGGCTTAATGACCTCAAAATAGAATTAAAGTGGTGTCTAAGGTTTAGGTCCTCTGTCTATCGCGGTTCGGCTGGAAAACGGAGGCCCCGCTCGGCGACTCGCAAATGTAACGGCAAATTGAAAAGGTAATTTTACTGTTCTTAATAATTCCATTTGCGTTTCCCTTTGTGAAGTAACGCGCTAAGGTAACGCGGCCATACCGTACCGCACCACACCGTACTGCACCGAGCCGCACTGCGCGGCTCTGGGCGGAATTATCCCCGCGGTGTACCAGGAGCACAGAGGTACTAAGGAGGTACATTGGGTACAAAGATGCCTATGTCTGACTGCGTTGATTCAATCACCATCCGCCCGGCAAAGCCGCTGACACGTGGATTATAACAGCAGACTCCTAGACGCTATTATAGGCTATTAAAATAATTTTGAAAAAGGACCCACGGCATTTACGTGAATTGTGCCGATCGTGCATTTTTAAGTCTAGTGATTTTTAAATATTTTTTATATGAATACGGAACTAGAGTCCCAACAGCTCCCGCCTTGAGCCAGTGAGACTATGGCATATGGTTGATGTTGTGATGCTGAAGGTAGTGTGGAGGGGAAAGAGATGGGTAAGAGGAAGGTGGGGAAGTATCTGGTTATTAAAATCTGGTCACCAACCACGGATAAACTGTATCAAGCAACGTTTTAATTTTGAATGGTGGTCTTACACCAGGGCGATACTGAGAGTATCTTCCACTCTGGTACGTGCCACAAATTATTATTTTAAAGATTTAATTGTGAAATAACACAAATTAATCAAATAAAATTTATTTGCGCACGCCGGGTTCATACCCGCGACCTTCGTATTGGAAGTCCAGAGCCTTACCCCTAGACTACGCCGGCTGTCAATGCACATATTGAACATTATTTCAACGAAGTTCGTGTAATTTAAGTTCTAGCGATTTTACTGCTAGGTTCCTCGAGTTCGTTGAAAGGGAAACACATTTAGTTTTGCTTATACTAAAAGTGAGTTAGCTAATTTTCAGCCAATTTAAAAGTATACTAAGCCCTTGTTTAGCCACATATTTTTTTAAACATATGTTTATTCAGTTGTTTGTTGTATTCAAATGTTTACGTCCATTTTTCTTATTACATTAATATTACAATATCATCAACAAAATTCAATATGTTTTTAATGGTGAGGTTAGTATAGGTATATAGGTAAAAATAGAATCGATCTAAGTTCACTTCCTTGGGGGACGCCATAGTTTAATGGCAATACGTTTGGTGAGAGTGAGAAGGTTCCAAGTGGTGTTTTTGAGAAAATTGAGTTTTTGTTACAAATGAATTTATTTTCGATTAAAATATTCTGAAAAAAAATTCATCACCACATGATGTCTATAAACCGATTTTTAAAAATAATATGGTTTTAACTGCGCCTAAATTCAGGGTTTATAAGGGTTCAACCTTACAGCTGGAACCTTTATTTCACAAATTTCAAATTACCAAAAGTTTAGTTCGAAAAGGTTCCATCTTTTTTATATATTTTTTTATTATTTATTACCCAGATTCTTACCACCCCTCAACCCTTTTTCCTTTCCAGGACTTCCTCTCCTTCATTTCCCTTAAAAAACCCTCCACAAAGCATCTTCAAAGATGATATAGGCCCTGAGGGAAAAATTCCCTCAGGGCCTCCTACGTGGAGCTAATGTAAAAAAAAGGTTTATTGACGTTTAGGCCATTTCTATTTTTTTTAGCTTAGATAGTACATAATATTCCATGGTCCATTGTGTCAAAAGCTTTCTGGAAATTTACGAATAAAGCAAAACATTTTTCCCAGCATCTGTATTTTTTATGGCTATGCTTGTAAAATTTTCTATGGCATCAATGGTAATTAGTTTTCCAAAAAGATTAGAATGGTGATAATAGTTTGTTTTGTTCGAGAAATCTAAAATAAAAATCTTGCCCATAATCTTGTTTAGCTGGCAAAGGTTAGAACCAGACGCATTGGACAAATTAATCTCACAATCTACCATAACCTATTAATAACAATTTAAATTAGAAGTTTCACTTGAGTTTTTTTGAAGATGCTAATTATGTATTTATGTGGAGTGGAAATTAAAGAATTTCAACAAATTAAAAGTTGGCCAAACTTAAAAATCAAAATGTAAATTTATTGATTTTAACAGAAATTTTAAGAGTTACATGATATATTATAAACCATTACGTACATTTGTACATCAAACAAAAACCAATCTACGAATGTAATAAACAGGAAATCATTTTGACATATACGTGACATGGCAGATTTGCCAATATACCATTTGCACATTTGAGAAATAAAATCTTGTTTTAATGTGAGGAGCATTGTCGTATTCTACTGAACTGTGTGAGGATACATTATTATTTCATTTCTGATGTTAAAGGCTCCAGAACGGAATAAAACAACGTTCTGCAACTGTTTTGGGTGGGAGTTCGGAAGAGTGATCACTTTCATTAGCTGAGTGGCGATCGACATAAGAATGTGTTCGTTAATCGTTTTCCGGAAACCCATGAGATATTCTTAGTGTGGATGTCGTAATGTTGGGATAGTGAAATTACTACAGTCGTAAAATTAAGGAATTAACTAGTACCAGCGAGAGATTGTATGGGCGTCCTTCTAAGGACCTTTCCTTTTCCTTTTTATGTGTAATGAAGATACTAGAACTATGACGTCATCTATGGTCACTAGCTGGGATTAAAATATATCGTCGTAAGTTACAGTATCAAAATACACAATAAAGGATGAAATGTTCAAAGTTTACGTACAATACTGAAAGTTCCGCTTAGAACTCCGACAGAAGAAATATTAAAAAACTTTCATGTCTACAATGTACAGAAACTTTATTCAAAAAATATTTTATTTAAACTGAAAAAAAATATATCTGAATACTCCACTGCCCAACATAAATACTCAACCAGGGCAATAAGGGAAAATATCCTGGTTACTCCCAGTTTGAACACATCTTTTGGACAGAGAAATTGTTCAATGCTCTACCAAATCAAACCAAAAAATAAAGGAAATGGGTATATTTAAAACAAAAGTCAAAACATGGCTGAGAGATAAAAGTAATAATCAACTTACAAACATTATGAAGACGATGTAAAGACAGTTCAAAACTAAATACAAAAGTTTAAAAAAAACTACAGGCCGCCTCAGAACAGGAAACCCTAATACGGAGGACTGTGAAAAAAGACAAAAAAATTATAATTATATTATACTTTATACCTACATAATGTACAAACTTTGCTATTGAAACTAATAAAATAATAATAATAATAATTTCTAAATTCCTGTAATATTGAAAAAACTGTTTCTGAAATAATAAGAAAGTATACAGATTTAGGAAATGAAATTAAAAGAATTTGGCATTCTCAGACTATAAAAATATTACCATTTGTTATTTCGGCTACTGACATTATACCTAGCTCTCTCATTAAAAATTTAGGCATATTAGATTTGTCAAAGAATTTTTATATAAAAATGCAAAAACCTTTTAAATATTTATATTGAGGGATCTGTAGGATTTATCGGTCAAATTAGGAATTCCACCGAGCCGAACCCTCTGATATGAAAATATCTGGAGTCGGTGAATTATTTTCCCATTTAATAGTTTGGTAGATTAACATGTTGTAACGTGGATTTACTATATGATCATTTATATGGAAAAGTGTACGAAAGGACAGGACAGGAAACGGACCTGAAAATCTGGTGCGTAAAAAAAAAAAAAATCATTCTCAAGTCAATTCGAGTCATATCGTACGAGTTTCGTTATGAATGATGTTCTACGAGTTCATCTCGATGGTCACGAAGAATAATTGAATCGAGTTTTTTGCTTATTTTAATTTTTTTTATTGATTTAAAAGATGATGAAATGCAATAATATATTAATTTTTCACGTACGAGTACGCTACGTTTCTTGATCTCAAAAACAGTAAAAAGGAAACTTTAAACAGCTCTATTTTCTGCAAAATATAACATCGCCAATCCGACATTATTCTTCGAGACCGTCGATCTGGTTTTTTTTTTTTTTCTCACACAGTATTATTTAAATTCTTACTTCATACAGTATAATTTTTATAAATATCTTCCAAAAATTGGTGCATCGCCGACATTCCATTTCCTGTATGTTTATCTACAGAACTAACTTTCCTTCCTTCCTCTCTAAACTCCGCCTAAACTTTGTTCAACTTCTGATTTGTTTATTTTTCTCCTCAGTTCAAACAACTCCGAGTTGACAACACGAAACACAAACACAATACGAAGTAAAAAGATATGCGAAAATGGATTGTATTGGCCTATTGGCACGTGAAAATAAAATACAAAAATAAACGCTTGTCGAAAACAGATAAATGTATTGATTTTCAGTTCGAGATTTGTTTGCTTTTCATGATTTTAAATTTAAATATAATATTATTATAAAATATTGGTAATAAGTCGGGTAAATCAAATACGAATGATATGTTATAATATATGATAATATTTATATTGTGTATGTTTTAAGCTTATGTAACGGTTTTCAGAATTAACTGTCACAACACAGATTTTTATTGACTGCGCGTAATGAAGTCCCGATCGTTTTGCATTTCGTTTATTTGTTAATTTGGTATTACGTTTCAAGATGTTGGCAGTTTTAATGGTTAAGTAATGATTATTTTTTCAAACATAAAAACATCGAGTTTATTTGGACATTTCTTGTTTTCTTTGGACATTCCCACTATCCTGAAGAAAGTTTGAAAAAAGGATTGTCATTGAGATAGTGACGTTTCTTTGGACAAACTTTATGGTTTCTTATTTGAAATAAATACATAAAATACAGGAATATTTTATAATTTTGAAAGTAGGTATTTGAAAAGGTAACTTTTTACAAATTTTAAGATGTAGAACAAAATTTTGGTTCTCATTTATGGTAAGAAAAAATTAGTAACATTTTTTTTTGCTTTTTTTCTTCAGTGCATGAAAACAGATAATGTTGAATATTTTTTTAAACTATTATTATTATTTTACATTTGTACACATTATGGTTACAAAAGTTTCCGTAGGGTTACCAATTAGCAACGGTTTCACGTGGTTTACAAATTGAATAATATAAAATGTATATAATAATTTAAACATTTTCACAAATAATATTTTGACATGAAAGATTAGTTGTGGCAAGTTTTAAACATTGAATCTACCAGCACACGCGGGTTTTTTTCTTTGCTCAGAACGTGAAAACTTACGTACAATGAAAGAAACGTGCATGGCTCTTGTATCCTTGTTCATCTTATGTAAATACCGACATAGTCAATCATCATTTTTATACTCTTCGTTGATGTAAGCGCCCCATTCTATATTTATGTAAATTTTTTCATCGGTAAAAAAAATGCCACCATCCTCCTTAATATTTTTTTTATTTTATATATTTTTTACATATTCAATAATATCGTTATTTATTTTATAAAAACAGTTTATTAATAAACAATTTCTGCTATGTAATTATAATTACGCCTGGCGGCTGTTTCGCCTTCTAAAGGCATTGTCAAACTGTCAGTTGGCAGTTTGACTCAACACACAGTTTGACAGTCAACTGGCAGTTTGATAATGTCTTCAGAAGTCGAAACAGCTGTCACGTGTAGTTATAACTACATAGCAGAAATTATTTGTGAGATAGGATTCACCTTGACTTCCGTAGTATTTGACAGAGACGGAAGATGAAGAGAGACAGAGTGTCTATATAAGCCTTGAACTGATCATTAACGCCCTCTGTTCCCAGCTAGCAGTTTAGACTCAATATACTGTAAATACTCGTAGTTCCAATAAACCAACTTTATAATACACCATGTACCATCATTACAAATAACTATAATCATTCTAAAGATTAACATTATTTATAAAAAAAAAAGTTAATTATAAATTAAATATAATAATATATTTATAATAAATACTGGCATTATACCTAACTCTCTCATTAAAAGCTACTGGCATTATACCTAGCTCTCTCATTAAAAATTTTGGCATATTAGGTTTGTCAAAGAATTTGTATATAAAAATGCAAAAATCAGTCATTTTAAATACATGTAGGATTACAAAAGATTTTTTAAATATTTATATTGGGGGATCAGTACGATTTATCGGTCAAATTAGGAATTCCACCGAGCCGAACCCTCTGATATGAAAATATCTGTAGTCGGTGAATTATTTTCCCATTTAATAGTCTGGTAGGTTAACATGTTGTTCTTGTATTGTTTTGTATTAATTATACTTTTATAATATATGGATTTACTAGATGATTATTTTTATGGAAAAGTGTGTGAAAGGGTTTAGTTTTTCCTATGAGGAAAACTAAACCCGGACCTAAAAGTCTGGTGCGTAAAATAATATATAAAGAAATAAAATTTAGAACAAATTAAACTTGATAACAATAAATGGATCCTCCTGATAGCCTATCCACAGGGTAGCGAATATAAATAAAATAGCACATAAGTACTTGCAATATGTAAAAAACAAGGCTAACTTATTCTATACATACCCATTATTTATAGGTTCACGAATAGTAAACTCAGACTTTTTGAAATAAATAAATAATCATGTAGGTATAATAAATCGAAAATGTACGTGTACAGATAATCCAAGAAAAGGACGGTGAAATATCCTAATTCTAATATCAGCTGTATTCTATTTACGCCATTCAGACAATTTTGGTTTGAATGATTTAGAATTTTTCTTTATAATGTTAAAAATCTGCCTAGGAGAATAAATTTTCCTTGCAAAGTTGTATAAAGTCAGTTGGCAACTAGATATTACACTACACGCTTTTATTTTATAAATAGATGGTTTTATCGTTCCGAGGCAACAATTTTAATTCTTTTAATGCACTAAGGCCCTCATAAAAGTTAAATAACTGGGGGAAGTACCTGTACATAAAGCTAACATAACTATAGTTTTATGGCATTCTTACGCTTGAATGGGATTTGTCTCTTAAGACGATAGACTTCGCTTTTCGGCCCATACAAAAAGGACGCCCGGGAAAAACACTTTTCTACATCGAAAATTGCACTAAATGAATATTTTTTTTATGTTGCCTTCTAGAAAATGAAAGCTATGTTAGAATCTTTTTAAATTTTCGAGTTTCGTATTAATGTAAACATACACTGTCTAACATGTACATTTTATCGAGAAATATTATTTAAGGAAAAAGTGCTGCTAACTCAATTCTATAAAGAATTACAAAATTTTAAATACATACCGACATAGCATCTTCTTTCGAAAACATATTTTTGTATTTTAATTACAATTTCTTTAAGGTTTGGGTGTCAAAAAATGTTTTCTCCCGAAACCCTTTTTCGAGCGATTTCTGTAGGAAAATACGGGAGTTTATATCGTAAGTATATGTTAGCTTATTTAGAGCGGGACAGAATGACAGACAATGAAATACCTAAGCTTTCTGCGTGTGGTGCAAAGTCTAGCCTCTTAACCCCTCGAATCCCACCAACTGCGGCGTGCAGAACGAGATAGCATTTTTTTTAAATAGAGAATACCTTACAAGAATCCCAATTGCTCCCGTCTGGAGCCAGTGAGACTATTGTGAGGCTGAATGTATGTGGGGAAGGGAAGGTTATGGGGAAGAGGAAGGTGGGGGAGTACCTGGCTATTCAGACCTAGTCACTAAACACGGCTACAGCCATTTAAAGCAACGTTTCAATTCTGAATGGTGGTCTTAAACCAGGGCGATACTGAGAGTGTCTTCCACTCTGGAACGTGCCGCAAATATAGTATATATTATTTTAATTCATTAATTGTGAAATAACGCAAATTAATCAAATAAAATATATTTGCCCGCGACCTTCGGAATGGGAGTCCAAAGCCCTGTCCCTGGGCTACGCCAGCCGTCAATTTATTACCTTTCCGGATTCAAACAGTTTTCACGGATGTAAACCGTTTTAGTGCTACAGAAGGCGACACAATACCTAATATTAAGACACGGCATTCCAAATTTCTTCCAATTTATAACATAATAGGGAATACCCGGCATGCGTTGCAATGTCCTTTCCCATGCGTTGCAATGTCCTTTCCCATGCGTCCCCATTCCAACCCCCGTTCCCCTCCCGCATCCCTTTCGCCTCACACGGTCTCCTCTCACCTTCCAATTTATTTTTTATAATATAATTTGAAAACATATTTCATCACCTTTCAAAAACAGTTTTTAGTATTCGGCTATGCTCATTAGGACCAAAAATCTACACGAAGGCGATAGACCAGACTGTTTAAAGCTATTTCAAGCAACGTTTCAATACTGATTGGTGGTCTTACAACACGGCGATACTAAGAGTATCTTCCACTCTGGAACGTCCATTATATTAATAAAATATAACTAACTTAACTTAACCGTATATTATTATTAAATGTTTAAATTGTTAAATAGCACCAAGTGATTTGAGCCCGCGACTTCCGGATTGCCCAACTAGTCAAGAGCCCTCGACCACGGAGGCCACTATTTCCAGTATAATTTTATTATACTAGAAATTCATTTATCTATTTATTTATTTTATTACCAACGTTATTAACAACATTTTTTTTAAATATATGTAACAATATGTGTATGTATATATAATGTAATAAAGTATATATTTTATGTACCTGTTTAAATTTTTTTAAAGTTATTGTTAAAAGAATCCGTTGATAAACTGATAAAAATCAGTTTAACTGGACTTAATGTTGAAAAATGTAAAAAAAAGGGAAATAAAAAAAAAAAAAAAAAAAAAATTAAAAAAAATAATAATAATAATAAAAAATGCATGTTATTTTCTTTACTTCCACATTATGTGTAGGTACCAATGTGCTTCTTGATTTTTTTTCGGCTGGTAGGTATATATTTTTTATTCGTAAATATCAGTGGTTGTGTATTTTTTTGGTCAACGTAATTAGTGATTTTATGATTTATGTGTATTTAAGCAACTAGAAATTTCGTATAAAACCACACAATACCAACACAGTGATTAAAATGGAATTCAAGTGCTGAGGTTTCTGCGACCATTTCCAATAAACCTAAACAAAAACTCGACGTTTTTACGTTCCGCCACCGCAAAACCAATTGATGCGCTTTCAATGCGATCAGCAAGCGACCAAACTTTGACAATTGAAGAGGCAACATTTGCAAACATTTACGTCAACATGTTGGTTTACCGATGATGAAACCATTTTATAAAATTTGAATTGACGCAAATTCGTTTTTCGCTGCCATCAAATGTAATTGCTTAATAAAAGTTATATTTTATTATTTAATTAATGAAGAATGTTAGTGAAACTCAATCGAAAAACTGAAAGAGAAAAATATAGGTCACATCTAGGACTCGAATCCAGGACTTGCAGACCAAAAATTGATAAATTTATCCTAGCCACTATCGAGATAGCATTTAGTTTGGGTTCAATCTTGCAATAATACTTCGAGAAATGCATTAAGCAAATGAAGATAATTTTGATAGTTCTCAGTCGAAGTATGGATACAGTTAAATATGACCGAATCGGATAGGGACACATTAGCTTAGTTGGTAAGGCGTAGGTCCTGGGTTCAAATCCCATATGTGACCTATAGTTTTTTGATTTTTCTGTTTCAGATTTTCGATTAAGTTTCGCTAATATTGTCTTTAATAATGTAATATTATAAATTGGGGTTTAACTCGTTAAGTTAAAAATAAAATAAAATACATTTTATTACACCCAGAACGAATTGTGTTGTGAAAAGTTTGACGAAAAGTTAAATTAAAATATTCAAAAATAATGTAGTCTGATGTCTTTTAGAATTAGGGCTTGTAGTCCTGCAATTCTTCGTCCTGCAATCCTGAATCCCGCAATCCCACGGGATTTCTGCAATTCTGAATCCCACGGATACGCAAAATTTTCACGTGTAATTTCACGTGGAATTTGCGGGATTGAGGAATGTAAAAAAAAAAAGTTACACTAAGAACATTTTGTTTTGATTTGCGTATGGGTGACAGGACTATCCATAGCAATGTTTTTACAATGTAATTTATAACAGTTAAGTACCGACGTGTAGTCTTACAGACACTTGGACCGTTGAAAAAGTCTAGTTACCGATGTAGTAGAATTACCCCTCGCCTATACCCCTCGAGTAGTCGCCCGGCAGCGCTCGTGGAAAGTTGTAGTGTCGGCTTATGCAATTTCGGTAAGTTATGACAGTTATAAGAACACGAATGGTCAATCAGACCACTCGTCGGTACTAATATAACTTTTTTTTAGTGACTTATTATATGGTACATTTTCAGATAAATGTTACAATGAATTATCCAGGTTCTTCGAGTATAAAAATATTGGTCCACATATGCATCACCTTTTTTGAACATATAAATCTAATAAGAATTTTGCGCTCATCGATAAAAGAGCTCTTGGGCCAGATGCACCGGAAAATGTAAGTGAAGAAAATGAAATGGTGGGTAAACAACCTATAAAACACTGTCATATTTATCCCTCAGACTTAAAATGCAATACTGCTTATAAATGTGACACTTGCACGAAAATTGTGTGCCTTGAATGCAGCAAACCTGTGTGCAAAAGGCTGTTTGTAATATTTGATACTCCATACAGCTTAATGCCTGGTGGTTTTCATAAAACTGCTGAATATTTGTGTTTTCTTTGTTTTCATAGTTTGCCTAATTACATAACATTAAGAATAGTTTGTTTCTGAGAAGAAAAAAACGGTTTATCTAAATATATTGAGATTTAGGTAAAAGCCCAATTTTCGTCCAAAAAATCAACCTCCATGATTTTAATGCTTATAATTATTAATATATGTATAAATCTTTATATTTTATTTTACATAAACAATTATTGATATTTTAATAATATTTAAAAGCAATGGTTTTAGAAAAATTACAAAAATCACAGTATTTTTATATTAAAACTATGATGGTCTAGCAGACCTCACGTTGGTACTTTTGTAACTACAACGGCACGTCGGTACTTAAAAGTTAAAGTAGTTATATTAAGTTTCGCTTTCAATATATTTTTATAATATTACTAAAATTATTGATTTCAAAGATAATTGATCTCAAATGACTGAAGAGTCCAGTGACAGTTATGGTATTACATTTTTTTACAATATTTTTTATTATTCTCATTGAAACAGACCACACTTTCAGTAAAAACAAGGAAAGTTCTACTTACATCAATCTATTTAAATGTTTTCATAAAAAATTTATAACACCAGAGCTCATCAGTATTGATATATAGAATCCTTTGCGGACGTGCGCACAGCAACCATAGTTGCATCGCAATTGGATGAAAGGAATAGGAAATATTTTCATAACGATAGAGCTCAGCACTATATATATAAACCTTCACGGGCATGTGCTCAAAAAATTACCAATGTTTCATTGTGATCAGAAGAATGGTTTAGGTTGCGCATAAGACACAAACATAGATACATTCATTTTAATATATTAAGAATCACTAGCATCAAAGATAATTGATACCAAATAATGAAAAAAATGTTGGCATTATATCAATTTAATACCACTTAAAAATTCTGCTGGATCCTGCGGGATTCCTAAATTCTATCCGCAATGTCGCGGGATTTGAAAAAGGTGCGAGATTCGCAAACCTTAGTTAGGAAGTAGTTGGGGTCCTTATGCTTTGTCAAGTTTAAATTTTGCATAACCACAAAATTTGCTCACTAAGTGGGTTAAGAGTTAGGCCCAGGAAGATCTGCCAGAAAGTGCCAGAAAGCATCGGTTCCTTGGTATTATTTGAAGCCATGATAAGATTTTATGATCCCGAGATCGCCTGAAAAGTTTTCAACTCAAAATGTTTTCTTAAATTCAGAAGAGTAAAAAATTTTCACTCGCGTGGAGAATTAAGATCGTTTACCGTAATAATAATACGCAATCGTAAAAGTATCTATGTGTAGAAATATTTTTTCTAGAGCAACCATTATAAGATTTTTAATTGTTAAGGCAAAATAAATTACTTAATTTGGGAGGCGGGTAAGTTATTTGTTGGTTAACCAACACCTCTGCTGTATGTCACTCCAAGTGGTTCACCCCAAGAGGGTTCAAAGTTCATGGGGTGAGGTTTGTCCTAGTCTTGGCGGCGAATGCGTCTGCCCACCTTCTGAGAGAGACTAGTTGAGGGAGGCCTTTTGACCTCTCCCGCCGGGCTCTCTGGATCCATCTACTTGCATCGCAACTGTACACGGAGAAAAATGTTATTCTAAAATACGATCATTTTATTCGTAAAACGGTTAAAAACGGGACTGAAGTTCTTACGAACAACAGGGTTTCAATGTTTATTGGCGTGAAAATATAAGACTAATTTGTTGGTATAGGTACGAAATTTGTTCTAATAATTAATAATAATAATTTATTCTTACATTTTCCCGCCAATAAACATTGAAACTCTGTTAATTTGTTTTTCTTCCGAGAACTTCCTCTCCTTCCTTTCCCTAAAAAAACCCTCAATAATGAGCTAAAGTTGGTATTCTGAGGAGGAAAGGCAAGTATTTTCTTATCGTGATTAATGTTTAGGTTATAATGCCATGTTGGGCTTCCTCCTTCTTTATACAACATTTTGGACAGCGTTACAGTGTCCATCATCAGGACAGATAATATTATGTAGATTGTGATGGAATTTGCCTTTGTGTACGTGGTGATACGAGACCCGTTCTAACTAGGCGAGTAATTTAGTTGAGTAGCGAGTAACTCGCCACTTGACTGACCAAAATGCTACTATTTACTGTATGGTGTTCGGGCACGTCTAGTTACTAAAATACTCGCTACTCGACTAAAATACTAGCCTTTTCTGTACGGGCCATTAGAACGGCAAATTCAATAGTTCTTGGTATCCAGTATTTGACGACTACGACAAAAATAATATCGATTACCACATTAATCTAACTGATTCGTCAAATAACTTGTTTTAACTCTTTGTTGGATGCCAAAAACACAATTTACAATTAAATGCAAGCAATAGTCTAATTATGAGATTTTAGAGAGAAAAAAAACCATTTTAATTTATGAACGTCATGTATTGTAATAACAGAATAGCCAAGAAGAGCCAAAAATAGAAGAAAAGAACCAAGAAGAAGCCAGAGAGTGAAGAAGAGACCTGAGACTCGAATAGTGAAGAAGATACCTGTGACACGAATAGTAAAGAAGAGGCAAGAAGAGTCAAGAACACCCAGAAATAGACAAGAAGAGCCGGGAAGAGGCAAGAAGAAGGAAGATATGAGAAAAAAATTATAACGCTCAATCCATTCCTTTGTTCCTGCCCATCCTAAATTCCAATATTGGCTTATTAGGTTGCCATGTATACCGGTCGATTAAACTCCAACCTCCTTCCTATCCTCAGAGCACGTCCTCTAAGTCCTAAAAAATGAGTGCCCCCTGGTGTACCGGTCTCACCGGGACAGGATTGCTCCTGGCTGGGGTGGTACAATCGTATCGTATCGTATCGTATCGTCATGTATTGTCATAACACCATTAAACTAGTGACACACCCAGCGTTAAAAGTGCCGGCATTATTTTGCTTGGCCTATTTCAGTATATCGCTCGCCATACATTTTCAATGGGAATGTATGGTGAGGGATACACTGATATAGGCCAAGCAAAATATCGCTGGCGCTTTTGACGTGTTTTTGAGGTGTGTCACTAGTATTATGTCCATGATTGTTTATTTATTTATTGGTAAGAGACAGACAGCTTATACATAAAATATAAAGATATATATATATATATATATATATATATATATATATATATATATATATATACGTTGTTAAATGAAGTCAAGCCAAAAAAGTATCCAAAGTTAAAGTTGATTGAAGATGGATGGAGGATGGAGACATATTAAAATTAATTTTAGGTGAGGAGGGGAGGAAGAGAAATATAGGATGAGGATAGGAGATGCTCCGGAAACATTCCACACTTAATTAATTTTCGATCGTACGTGTTACTTCTAATCGATATTTGTGAAGTGTATAGTTAATTTTGAAATTCTGTGATATTATATTGTGCACATATTCGAGGAATTGGTAAGTTTTTTCTAAAGTTAGTTCTACGTGTAGGCAAATGAAAGATGTGGGATTGCCGTGTTGATCTTTTCGGAATAAATATAAATAATAAGATTTGGTAAAAATTAAACGTTGTGTATGAAGGGAGTGGAAGCTGTGGTAATTAATAGATTCTGTGTAATTTGAGAAGTATACGTTTTATATACTTCTCAAATATAATCAGATAAGTTTTGTTTATAATTTGTGTTTAAAATTATTTTTTTGGAATTCTTTCGATTATTTCTATGTAAGCTTGATAGAAAGGAGTTCAGGATCGGTGAGCAGTGTTCTAAGTGGGGACGGATGAACGGTGTGTAAACGGAATTTAGAGTCTTAAGGTGAATGTCAAAAGAATTCATATTCTACGCTTTTATAGATGGCGCTCGTATAGTATTTTTACTTATAAACGCTTTTTACAAGTTATGCTTTGAAATATTAAGAAAATTTTATTGTTCGCGAAAGTACACAAGGATTATGAATATTAAACAAATAGTTTTTTAATTAACAAAACTATTTGTTCACATTGCTCGTCTACTCTCGCGAACCATAAATTTTTCTTAATATTTCAAAGCATAACTTGTAAAAAGCGTTTATAAGTTTTTAAAAAAAAAACCATACGAGTGTCATCTACGAAAGCGTAGAATTGAATTCTTTTTCACCTGAAGGTTGCGGAAAGGTTTCGTTATACGAATCATAAATCCTACCATATTGTTGGCTATGTTGATGATTTCATTAGTGTGTTATACAAAGTTTTATTTAACATCCAGTATTACACCGAGGTCCCTGATAGATTCTACTTCTTTGATATGTGTCCCGTTGCATACTCAAAGAAAATTTTATTTTCGTTACGTGTAAATGATAATTTATTGCATTTTTAAGTTTTTACTACAAGTTTGTTTGATTCTCAGTAGTCAAAAAGACGATTGAGGTCCTCTCCAAGTACATATGCACTAAAGGACATCAATCATTTCACTGCCATATTACTGCCCTCTATTATTTGCGCAAAGAACTACCATCAAGCACATTGTACCTTTATCCGACAACTTTCATCCCTAAGTTATTAACCCTCCGAAAAGCTTTTCCGTGAAAAGGATAGATGGCATTGTCCGCATATTATTTTATTACCCCCCTTCTTCTAAATAGGCTTTTTTTATTATGTCGGGGAAAAGGCATATAAAGTGTTTAGGAATATTATACTGCAGTCAAGAGCAAAATGTCAGATAGGTATTTGCAAAAGTCATACATTATTTTGTACTTTTATTAAATAGGTGAAAGATCTCGTATATCAGAATATGTAAATTAAGTTGAATAATATATATTCAACTTAATTTCTAGTTGGCGATCTGGCTTATTTTTTTTTAGTTAGCTCCGCACAGGACATTATTACGGCAGTATACATTTTTTTCCTTACATTTTTCTTGTGTTTCAGCCGTCATGATGGGGATGTCAATGTTGTTTAGCGGGTGAAGTTTACAGATTGGAATAATACATAATATGCTTGATAATAATCAGAGATATGAAAAATTGGTACCCAAAAGCATTTGAAATGCAAAATGGATCTGGATCAATTTGATCAAAACTTTTCCATTTGAAAATGAAAAATCGAAATGGTTTTCAGAAAAGGATTTCAATTGTAAAATGTAAAATACCTATTTTCAAAATGCTTTTGCAAAATGCAAAATAGTTTCGCACACCAAATAATAAGAGTAAAAAAAAAAGTTAAAAACTGGATAAACTAACATAATATTCTATTCTAGCGTATATCGGTTTTGGTAAATATTCCATCATTGCCACACTTTTAATAGACATGATACAGATTTTGAAAATTACACTACGTTTCAACTTAATTACTTCAAGAAACCACCAATATGTAATTAATTATACAGGGTGTTAAGCATCGTACTAGAGTTACTTTAACCAGTGATTCCTGACATTATTTGGAGTAAAAAATGTAAATGAAATTTTGGTCTCCGGTGACTGTTTTGAAGAGACTTTTTTTTTAAATTTTTTCTTCAAAATCAAAGAAAAAAAAATTCTTCCACATGTTGTCACTGCTCTCTAAACCAAGTAACCAACCAACCCCTCACCCCTAACTTCCCAATACCTACTGATTTTTATGTTTTTGTAGAAAAAATAAAAAAAAAAACTTCAAAAATGTCACCGGAGACAATTTTTTTTTTTTTACTCCAGATAATGTAAGGAATCACTGGTTAAAGGATGTCAAGTACGATGCTTAACACTCAGTATACAATTATATGGTAAAAATTCCATTTTTATTCAATCAAAGTTCAAAATTTCCCATATAAAACCGAGGACCTTGGTATAAAATCCTTTACCGCCATTTTTTTGTTGTTGTTTGGATTTGATATTTGTGAAGTTTGGTTCCAATTTAAATACTAGAAATAAAAGACATAAACAGTTTGACAAAAACCGCCCAATTTTAGGCGGAACTAATGTCGAAAATTTAATATTTGAGCGTCTATGGCCCATTTTTTGTAATGGTATCACTTATTTTGTCAGGGCTTCTACCAGGGAGCAACTAAATGAAAAAAAAAGATATGTTGAGATAATAGAAAGAATGTTACAAAAATGCAAATGGATTGAAAAAAGCAATTAAAATTTAAATAAAAATAGGTGAAAAAAAAAAACATTTAAATGGATTTATTTGAACTTAAGTAAATCTCTGACGATTAATAATTATTAAATTGTAATAGTATATTCAGATAAAGTAATAATTTTTTATATCGTTATTAAATTAGGAAAATTGGATGGTGAACGTGGGAACTGTATATAGGAAGGGAGATCAGGGGTGCTAGCATGGTCGATCGATAAGGATCGGTAGTATAATTGTCGGTAACTTCTCATCGTTCCCTGGAACAACTGCAGATCGCTAACGTACAAACGACAGTTGATATCGAATATATTAAGGACACGTAGTCATTGTGAACTGTCAACGTTGAGAAGTTACCGACAATAATTATCCTACCGATCCTTATCGATCGACCATGCTAGCACCCCAGGTAGTTAGAGTGTAAATGGTATAGGTATTGTGATTAAAATGTATTGCAGATGTAAGGTACATATGTGTACATATTATTATTTGTGTTTTTAAAAGTAAGAACTAAGGATTTGGTTTTTAGGTTATCAGGGAGAAGGTTGAAAATTTTAGGAGGTAGGTAGATGAATTGATATAGTATAACATAATATAGCATAGTGTGAATAAGAAATAATTTATGTTTTTGGTATTTTTATTTATTTAAAACTTGAAAGCATTTTACACGACACATACACACAACACAAAACATACAACTCACTTATTCAATCATAATCAAGACGAGATATGCTAACAATATAATGTGGGCTGATATTTGGGTTGATCGGAGAAACAAAAATAACATATTTTATTTCATTTGGGACTGAAAGGCTAATAATTAAGTAAACAGAATATAAATGAAAATAAATGGTGAAAGAAAGAAAATTTTTATCTATTCTCACAATGATTAATTTCGGCAATTAGAGATTGAATTTTTATCTAAAAGAACATCAAACCAAATAATCAACTTACGTTTTAAATATCATAAAAATATTTTTGTTCATATATCTATCTTAAATCTAAAATAAAAGTAAATTTATTCTGAGTATTTACAATATTTTTACATTTGATTTTGTATTTTGTTTTGATTTTTTTTTTTCAATGACAATAATGTTTTTAACAAGACAAACAGAACTTAACAGGACAAAATAAAACAAAACGTAACAGGACAAAAACAAAACAGAACGGAACAAGAGAAAACAAAACAATAAACATAACAATCGAAACAACAATGTTAAGTACTTTAATTGATACATTAATAATAATGTTACAACATACTTAACACTGTTGCTTTACCAACATAACACTCAATAACAACACAACAAAACAATCTTATTATAATATTCTATTGTCATATTTTACATGAGCTGATTACCAAAATATTTGTTTTGTACGAAAACTTTACGAAATAGTAAACGTCTTTAGTTATATTGTAATTATAACTATTGAAATTTTTTTAGTTTAGATTTTCAAATTACGTGAATATTTAATGATCTATAACTAATATTATAACTACATATTAATATTATAGATATTTATTAATAACAGATCTGCCAGCTCATATAATATATAAAGGTATATTATAATATTACAATTAAACAATGACTTAAGGCTAACGTCCACTTCATCGTAACAGGTACTTTTATGTGTTATTATAATTAAGGCACTTTATAAACCAGTTTGAATATTACGGACAAGATATTTACTTCTAAGCAATAAAACGATAACAATTTAATTGCTTAGAAGACAATATCCTGGAATAAATTTGTTAAATATATGAATAAAAGTGGTTTGAGAATCAAAACCAATGTGATTAATAGTTATTAATTAGGTAGGAAAAGCGAACTTCATTTCAGTGAAGAATCAGAACATTAGATTAAGAGATTCAATCACGATTATTCGGATGAGATTCAATTTTGAAATAGAATTTTAGATTACTAAGAGTATTATATCAAAATAGCTATAGATAGTTTAAAAACATCTAAAGTTTGTACAGAGTGAATTCGCTTCAACATTATTCGGGTATCTGTGGAGTAGATGTTCATATAAACATATTCCGAATTGTAAAGAAAATTATTCAAAAACTTTTGAGTTTAAAATAGAATTAACAACATAACAGTAAGATATCAAAGATCGTATTAACAGAAAATGAACATGATTTTTTTAACAAGTGAAAGACAAAAAGTGAATAGTAACAGAAAACACGACAACAACGAAAAACAACAATAAGATCAAACTCAACGATGTTTAACATGAAATCAACGACAATTTATGGAAAATCAACGATGTTCAACAGTAAATCAACAACATTTAACAGTAAATCAACGATATTTAACAGAAAATCAACAATATTCAACGGTAAATCAACAACATACAACGGTAAATCAACGAAATTCAACAGAAAATCAACGGCTTCAACGTAAAATCAACGATATTTAACGAAAACTAAACAAAAAGGCACTGAAACTTAATGGAAAATCAACAATAATTATAGAAAACTCCGCCAAAGGTCAACGAAATATCAATTAACTTTAATGAAAAATCAGTATGATGCTAATAAAGATAACAAAAATTCAAGAAAATTTGTGAGTTCAGAAATGAAAATGGAAGGTACGGATTCTTGGTGACAATAAAAATGGAAAAATAACAAAAAATAACGATTTATACAAAACAGTAAATCAACAAAATAACTCAACAAAAATGTAGCATTACAAAAATTCAACGTATTAGCTACATTTAACATATCAAACTTCACGGTTTTAACCTAGGAATTTGAAATAACATCAGGTTTTAATTGTTTGAAAAAAACGTTAAATTGTTAAGGAAAACCGGTCTTTTAATTTTAAGAAAATTATTAGCGATTATTGAATAATTACAGTAACAGCAGATGAAATAACTAATTGATTTAATAACGAACCGATAATTTTAAATGAAAAACAAAACAAATAAGATAACTAGAAAAAAAACATAACAAAACAAACAAAAAACCAAACGACTATAACAAAAAAATAAACGGCAATTTAGAAGGAAAACTCAACAGATATGAAAATGAACCATTTGAAAACTGTAACAATATTGAGAAACAGAAAACATTTTTTAAGAAACTAAAAGATTAACAATATGTGTGCAAAATTTAACAAATTATTATCGACAATCAACAACGAACCAACGGTGTCATATTAACAACAACAGCAAAAATCACTAAGGATTGCAACAAATTTAAAGAAACTAACAAAATTTCAAACGGAAACTCAACAAAATTTTCAGAACAAAAAAAATAACAACATGTTTATGAAATGTAACTATTTGAAATTGAAAATAAACAATGAACC
The DNA here is from genome assembly GCA_951813805.1 of Limnephilus auricula. Classification (NCBI taxonomy): domain Eukaryota; kingdom Metazoa; phylum Arthropoda; class Insecta; order Trichoptera; family Limnephilidae; genus Limnephilus; species Limnephilus auricula. The sequence goes on along the minus strand of OX638389.1, from coordinate 43,017,187 downwards.
AACCAATTCATATTAAAAACGACAACAAGGAACCACGTAATATGGAAAAAAAATTAAACAAACCCAAAAAGACAACAATCTTCACCGATAACTCAACAAATTTTCAGAGCATTAAAATAAACGACGTGTTTATGAAGTTTCACTGAATATCAATAAGAACCAAGAAAATAATTTTAAAAATAACAATAAGAACAAGGCAAGAATTGTAACACCAAATTTAATAATAGCAGTTGAATTGTAACATCAATAGAGTTCTGAAATTTAAAGAATGGTGTAGATTGATTGATTGTTGGTGAAATTATTAAAAAACACAAATATAAAAATGGTCAAAGTTTTGAATTTCATAAAATAAAAATGACATAAAAAGAGCATGCAATTTTAATCAACAGAGGTTTGTTTTTGTAACGCTGTCTTTTTTCAATTATGTTTGTAAAATAAACAGATTAGTGCAAAAACAAACCAAAGAAATTATAAAGTACGGGGTGGACTGAGCATTCATTTTTGTACAATTATTATTATAAAGAACCATAAAAGCTGATGAATGTTATGAAAATGTCTGATGTCAGGTGAAACAAGAGAAATTATTTGAGTAGGTACCTATTTAAAAAATGTGATCATATTTTTTACGAATGTTTTATATTAAAACAAGGAGGATTATTATTGCTACGGAAAAATGTTTTCCAAATAATTGAAAAAATACTGAGTTGCGTACAAACATTTTCATAACATGTAAAAATAATATTTTTTATATGGAAAAAAATAGAAGTAAAAAAAGCCTTAAAATTAAATTGGTACGTTTATGTCCGGGAGTATTATTAATTAAAGTATGTAATATTACTTAGAAATTATAATAAAAGAGAAACGATAAACTAATGATGTTTTAAAATGTAAACTACAAGGCACATCGAATGCATCGTAAGGCACTAGTATAATTGAGCAAGAATCCGTAATTTAAAAATAATTCTAAAAATTGAAGAAAAAACTATGAAACATACTATTTGATAACGTTAATTTTACTATTATTGTCAATCGCGTTGGTAAGACTACTGTTTCCTAAAGCTAATAAAACGTTGAAAAAACCTAATTCTACGAAAAACTCTACGCTAAAATCGATAAAAAAATTATGAAAAAACACAAAAGCTAAACCCTATATTAAAATTTATTGAATATGAAAGAAATATTAAAACTATTCAAACCGAAAAGACACACAAATATTTTTAAATATATGTAAAACTCACACTTAATGAAAACGAAGACAAAACTTTACAAAGAAACTGATTTAAAGACATAGACTTAACAAAATCTAGATCGAATTGATTAAAAAATCTTTAACACTATGAATAACAGCCAGATTGAAAACTTAACAACAATAACAAACACGCATTATTAACAATTAACATTCTTCATAATGTAAAAGCTTACCAGGAGTGTAATGATTTTCTTTGTCCAGTAAATAATGTCAATGATGATGCTTGAGTTTTGATAAAAAGCTCAACTTGTTTTGATAAAAGTTCCAATTGAAAGCAGGAAATCCAAACGGTGTGTATCAAATATCCTCCAACAGATGAAAGGGGTAAATGAAGTGTTGTCCCATAAGACGAAAGTCCACGGGCGATGATTGTCGTACAAATTCTATTTCTTCTTTTCAGTGTACTACGATGTAAAATAAATTGCCTTAGTAATCCGTTCATGTGAATTTATTCCAGATATTCATTTTTAAGGGCGATGAGCTCTAGCAATTTGATTGAAATATTGTTTGTAGATGTAACTTTTTCGGGTTTTAAATTTAGTTTAGACAATACGTCACGATGTTTTTTACATTTTCTATTCACCGTCTTCAACAGTATATTTTGTAATCTTTGTGTCCATTTGTTGTACGTTGATTTGTTGAGGAACAATATTCATGTTATTTTTAGCTGTTTTTCGTGTTTTCCGTCAGAAATTTGACATTCTTACATATTCCAAGAGCAACCATTTGCCATTTTCTGTTGTTTTCTTTCTGAATTAACTCAGGATCTCTAGGACTTCTTTGACGATTTTTTCACATGGTCTGTTATTTAGTATCTCAATGTTGTAAACAGCCATAAATGTATTTTATCGAAATGTGTATTTCCGGGCAGAAATCTGAAAAAAGATAAAAGATTATTAGCCTTAACAAAAATCAAAAGATTTGATTATATATATATATATATGTGATACAAAACATGAAATCGTCATTAATTGGATAATTCAACTAGGCATTTTCTTTCATAAAAAAAGTTGTTAATTTTTGTAAATTATTTATAATCAATTTAATAATCTTTTCCATTTAAATTTCAGCATATATGCATATTATTTAGTCACGAATATTATTTAAAAAACAAGTAGACATTAGATATTATAAACACATCAGATGTACGAAATAATTTTTAAAAATTAAAAGTACACTTTATATATTCTTACCTTAGTGTTTCCAATTTTCCTTGCGAAGAATGTGAAGGCACTTTTAAATTAATATCACCACTTTTTAAATAAAGCTTAATCCTTATTACTGTTCGGGCATTCCACCAGAAAGGCAGAAGCCCGATAAAACTCTTTCGAAGCTCCCAACTCCAATCTCAGTTCACTTATGACTCCGAACTCCGTAATACAAGCTTTTATATATGCGATCCCTGCCCCCTCCCCTCGAGGTGAATTCGAAATCCGTTCCGGAACCCCCGTATTTAAATTACAGTTCCCATTGTGAAGCAACCGGTACCTTGGACCCTAATGCCGAAGCGAACAATACTCATAATAGTACCTTTGCGATTTCTTAGGCTTTAGACTTACTTGACAGGGGTTGAAGATTTCTAGTTCAAATGTAAATAAATTTAGGGGTGAGATTTGCCGTGAGAAAATTGCGCAGTATTTATGAATAGTTCTTAATCGTGTAGGCTTTATGGATATATGCACCCATTTTTAATGTATTAGTATGGTTTGGAGGTAGTTTTTTTAGGTAGGTAGTTGCTATAATTGTGAATGTGATATATGAATGTGGAAATGTGAAAGTTTATGTTTAAAGCGTGCCATGGTAAATCTTGATCAGATTTATTTTGATATCGAATTTAAAGTCCCCGCATGATAAAATCTATCCATATTTGCAATTAATGGAGGGTAGGAAATTAAGGGGCCCCTAGCGTTAAAAACAAAAATATGTTAATTCTTAATTAACACTAAGTCTTAATTAACAGTATGCACTTCAAAATTTTTTATTAATATTGAGTTAGATTCTTTGGATACTGTCCATAAAAAATTGTTCAAAACATCGAAGCTAGCAGGCTACAATGGACTATCTACCCTCATGTCTGACAGTGAGGCATGGGACTGGCAGAGGAAATATGAAAGTAGACTGAAACCATGTATGATCGTGTGAGAAATGTGGAAATCCGCAAATAAGTCTGAAGTAAACGTAATGAGTAAGATTAAGAAAGGAACCCTCAGATGGTTTAGGCTTCTGGAGCGAATGAACGAAGAAATTAGTTAAATGTAAAAGAAGTCGGAGACGTCCGAGGAAGACATGGCACGATCAAGTGATAGAAAATGAGACGTTGGATGAGGTGTATGAATGTGAACTAGGCAAAAAGTTAGTTAAAGTTACTTCACATCATCATGTGCGAATATTTATTAAAATAAAAAAACAATGTTAAAATAATTATCACTTGTGTGTTTCGTGTGCAATTATTAAAAATGCATTCCAGAAATAATCTCGGCGCGTAGTAACTAACTTCCTGAAAAGATAATTCGATAGGTGTAAAAGACGCGATACACAATACTCCTTGCGCAAGTTATAAAGAGGGTTGGTAGTATTAATCCGGAATATCGAACAAGGTGTGTACTCCTTGGTGGGTACCGTGGGATATCCAGTCTCCATCCTTCGCCCCCCTGAACCCTGCAAGCCAACACTATCCATGGGAATCCGCTGCGAGGAGGGTGCTGTAGGCTCACATCAGTGCCCAGGTGTCCTCATGAATATGCGATATGAGAACCTACTTTACCTGCAATCAAGTATTAGTGTATTTTATCATTTTATAACGGGGAGTGATTTTATATCTACTATATCTCTAATACTATTTATGTAAGGTTATGTGAATGCCTACAAATGGTAAGGTTTTAAATGTATTCATAGTCAAATGACGAAGTTTCATTTAAGATTGTTAATTTTATCGCCAAATCAGAAGCGTGCTAATAAAAACTCTCTCTCAGTTTTGATGGAGAGAGGAACTTTAGTTGGAACGAGATTTTTTTCTTTATTGTTTCCTAATAAGTTTACGACATAATAAAATAATATTTGGCTAATTTATACAGGGCCGTTTTCGTGAAAATCACCTCAATGGTGCTGTACAAATAAGCTAAGATTTATGGGGCCAACAGACCTAGCTATAAAAGCTCAAGCGTTATTTGGTTTGGCGTATTTCGGCATATCGGTTGCCGTACATTCCTAATGGGAATGTATGACGAGCGATATGATGAAGTAGGCCAAAACAAATAACGCTTGAGCTTTTATAGCTAGGTATGTTGGCCCCATTATAATTATAACTAGTGACTTACATCTAAGACTTTTAGCTAATGACTTACGACTGAGATTTATAACTATTACGACATAGTGCAAACATTAAAAAAATTACATACGTATAAATTATAAAACTAATGTAATTAATGGGAACGCACTAAAGACATTGCCTGATGTGTGTAAGTAGCCCAACAAAAATTTACTAATATTACAATTTTTTTTTCAAATATATTTTAATATAAAATAAAATACAACATCAAACAAGTTTTAATGTAAGTTTATGTAAATAAGTAAATATAAATAATATAATGTTAGTTTTGTTAAGTGAAAAGTAAAACAATAAAGTTTACAAATATTTTGTAGGAAAGTCGTTTCAAGATCTGAATAATTTTGCCATAATTCTTATTATATAATATAATTTTTTTAAATTATTTCTCATTTGAATTTATTTCTTTAGAAGATTGAATGCACAAAGACCAATAAAACTATGTGGTTGCATTAATTAAGTATTGGTTTGGAGGGCGTAAAATATGTCATTAGTTATTTTGCTAATTCTATTTATTTTTCGATTTTTTTTTTGTTTTTAATTCTTGTTTCATTGTTTGCAATATGAATAATATAACGAATCAACCGTTTACAAACAATGGACACATTTAAAACTGCTCATATCAGGGTATAGCAAAACGAGTATTCCTTGCGAATGATTCTTATCACTTATCTTATCACAGTCGAAGAACGTCAACAAGAGAAAACAAAAACTTAGGTAAAATTTATCTGACGCACCTAATTAGGGTAAATAGTAAATATTGTAAGTATTTATTACTTTCGAGAATGCGACGTACACTTCAGTTATTCGGGGGTAATTATTTATGTAGGTATTGTAGTCCCCAAGATAATAGTGTGATTATTATTATCTGTTAATAGTTTCGAATATCAACCATAATCCCATGAAAGTAACTGTGGCCCAAGTGTCCAATGGAGTGCTTAAAATCACAAGGAATACTTCTATATCATTCAGGAAAGATAGGTACTGTATTTTTATCTCAACGATCTATGAATCTATTCATTATTAGGCACGTGTTAGTAACCACGTGTTTTTATCAATGTTTTCATTCACAAAGCTGCATATCTAGACTTGGATAACAATAATAACCCTAAAATAATTCGTACATCCTTAAAATAAAAAAAAGTTAAGTAAAAAAAAATAAAAAAATGTTCAACTAAAAAATGTTTAAATATTTATTTATTAAATATTACAATAATTTTCATAACCAATTTTTAAAAATTGTATTAATGTACGACAACATAATAATATGTACGTTGAGCTCTCAGGTCAGAAATTTTTTTATCACAAAATATTGTTAGTTAAATTACATATAATCTAATAATCCAAGGACTTATTTAAACTATTTTTTCTATCTAGATACCAGAACTGAATACTCAAGTAATTGATTCCCAGAATTGTTATATTATGTATCTTTTCTTTTAAACTAACAACCTTCCAAAAAAGGGTGGCAAAAATAAATTTAAAATATTCTCACGCAAAGAACTGGCAAAAATTAATCAAACCTCTTTACAGAAGATTCGGAAACTGGATTCGCGTATCAATGGGTCCTCAAGTCACCAGAGATAAATCATTGTTAATAGGGGAGCGTTCTGTGATCATTCATAATAACTCGCAATAAGTCGCAAGGATGTAAATGGAAAATTTTGAACTTTTTGCTACACTTAAAACCAGTATGAACACAGCATAAGGGAGTAAAAGATTGGAACGTTTCTGAGAATTGATTTTTTGTTGGTTTGTTTTGAACTTATAAACTATTTAACCTGTGCTTGTTTTGTGAAATCGTATATATTACAAACTTAAAATTTATAATAAAACTTCTGTATTTATCTGTAGTGACCTACCAGGTATCTAATGTGTTTTCTGAATCTGTTCTTATATTCTTCAACATATAATTACTTCTACTTTTTCCAATTACCTTATCATAAATTTAATATCAATAGTAATGGAGGGTCAATGTAAAATCATGCCATGTCCAGTGTTGTACATAATAATTGTCCTCTGCTAAACGTGCAAAGTCGTATCTTCTTGAAAATTTCTAATAAAAGTGAATTTATCGGAAGTCATCCAACGGGTAGTTGTATGTTTTCTCTAACTGTTAGTAAATAATAAAATTAGATAGATCCTAAAAACTCTAGAATCCTAGAAGATAAATTGTGCTCCACAAATTATCCAATCATTGTTATTATTATTATAATCATTTGTTTTTCCAGCTCTTGACTACACTTTGGCAGGTAAAAGCTTAGTGGATTTAGGTGATTTAGGTAATTGTGACATAAAATGCGTATTTCAGTCGAAACTTACTAAGCGACCGCTTAGATTAATGTCGTGTAATTATTATTATCAGTATGTTTTAAAATAAAGGAAGCACTATCCATAAATATGTTTAAGAAATAGTTGTTATTCTACTATAAAGTACCTAAAAAATGTATCTCTTAAAATAAGTAAAAATATATAAGACTTATGATTTAAATATTTAAATTGTGTCAGTTATGCAAGAAGAGTACTTGGACCAACGATCAATGACTCCGTCGAATCAATTACTCGCGAAAGCGAATAATTTTCTAAAGAATACCGGTTTTGAAATAAAATACGCAATATATGTACCGATTCTTTCATCCGCCAGCAATGGAAAAATAACGGTTACTGTCTCAAAGAATGAGTCTAAAAACGCTAAATAAATAACTACATATGCAAACTTGCGAATGAATCTTTTATTTGAGTATCGTGTGGATGAAAGGGTGTACGGATGTTTAAGAATATGGGAGATTTTTAAGCACAATATTCTTTATTGGAAATGAACTTTCGAGAGAAAGGGAATTTAGCCAGTTTATGTAGGTACAATGTAAATACCAATCAACTGAGAAAGGATTGAATTTCATAAAAAAGAACTGTCTTTGTACACACTTGTCGCTTCATTCCCTTTCAAGATATCAAATAATATTTAAAATATTAGGAAAATTATTGCAACAAATAAGAAAAAAAAATCATCTATTACAAACTCTTACATTAGGTATACTGACTCGAGTATTTGTTAAGCTCATCGTATGTCTTCGAGTCTCTTCTTCCGTCTCACTTGTTCCATTTGCACGTCATATCTAAATTATAAAAACCGACTTCACTACGGACCTTGTCAGACAGAGTTGGATTTGCCATCAAGTCAGTGCCATCGAGCAGACGGCAGTTATCAAATGGCGGCGGTCATTGTTACTGCTGATTTGAGTATTGTTATACTGCTTTCATATTAAATTGACCCAATGACTATTTTAAACAGTGCAGTTTACTTAGATACAGCACTGACTTCGTAATTTGGCGGTGACGTTTTGAGGTTCTGACACTCCGCTTTTCGTTCGCTCTCCTTTTGCTACCCATACAATTGTCCCATTCTTTCTATTGTTTTATACATCTCACGGTAAACCATCTCCATTGTGGACTATTAGTTTCAATTCTTTTTCTAGCGACAGAATTTTAACAATTCAGTTTCACAGAAATGAAACATTTAAATTATATTTAACTTCTGTTGTTATTTTAGCTATTTGAAACAATAGGCCAATAATGACACAATAACTGAAATTGATAAAACTTTCACAGTACTTGAAAATTAACTTTGATATTTCATGAAGTGTTCAAATTTTGTGAAACCAATGATCCTTAATCATTGTTTTATTTTCACTTGAGCGACATTTTATTATGTCTTTCATGTCGTTGTTGTTCACTGTTATTGAACGTTTTTATTTATTTTTTATTTACGTTATTTATATCTTCTTCTTAAATGTTGATACTCTGTTCTTACCAGTCTTGCCGTCCAGAAATTAATATTTCATAAAAGTTTTGCATAATTTCAAAAATATAATTTTTCATAAACGGATCAAAAATTAATTTGTTAGTGCTATTTTCCCAAAAGCATTATCATCAAAACAAACCCTAGTTTCACACAATAATTCAGAATCAAAATAATTTATTTGAGGGAGGACGAAATCACTGCCGTGAATACCAAACGCCCGCATTATTTTATCAAACACTTTGAATTGATAATGGGATATTGTCATATTAATATCTCTACACAATCCCAAACAATATGCACCACCGAGTTCACTATGGGGGTCACGTGTATAGTTTAAAAAATTGGGCCGAAGAGTTACGGGTAGTCTATTTAGTAATTAAACTATTTAGCAATAATTTTTTTTTTCAAATTGACAAACACATTGCGAATTGACATTTTACATAAATGAAAAGAAAATACTTTGTTTTAAGTCACTTTATTTTTATTTTACATCTACCGGTTTCGGTACCTCCGTACCATCATCAGGACTGTTACAAAAATAATGTCTAAAAATACATAAGTACACATATATATACATAATGTTGTGAAAGAAAGGGACAGTATACTAGAGTGGGACAGATTTTCAATCAATCAACAATACAATAAACATGCATATTTGCACTAATTGTAAAGGTAAGTAGTCAAATTTACACTAGAAACATTTTAAGGATAAGAATTCGAATTTTTAATTGATAAACGGTAATTTTGGTATGAAACACTGGGTATATATTGAATCATTTTTCTCCGTGTAGAGCTCCTGACCGGCAATCAAAGGGGTGCGGGTTCGAGTCCCGTTGGCGACACGTATTTTTTCTCGGGAGGTTTTTTCAATATGGATGAGTGTTACAGGCTAATAATAATTGCTTATAATAATTGTTACCCTTTGTGCTATGCATAAAAAAATAAGAATTCTTTTTATCGTGTTACATTTATAAAAATCGTTAGTATGATATATATTATGCAAAGGCTGGCATTCCTTCTAATTAATAGAGGAATGTCATTGACGGCCTCCGTGGTCGAGGGGTAAGGCAAACGAGGTCGCGGGTTCCAATACTAGCTTGGGCAAATAAATTTTATTTCACAATTTGGAAAAAATAATGTAAAGTATATTTACGGCACCTTCCAGAAGATATTCTCAATATAGCCCTGGTGTAAGATCACCATTCAAGATTGAAACGTTGATTGGAATGGCTTCACCCGTGTTTGGTGACTAGATCTGAATAGCCTGATACTTCCCCACCTTCCTCTTTCCCATATTATTCCTATCCCCACTACTTTCAGCCTCACAACATATCCCAATTGGGGATGCCCGAGTCTCACTGTTTGCATTTAAAATTAATTTCATCTTTCCTCTGCCATACATCAGAGGAGGTACCAGCACTCCATTGTTTACTGCTATCTTCGCTTCTTTCAGTGTGCCATTATTAAGTAAGTACTATTTTTACTAATTTTCTGGTTCCCATAGATTTTGGTTCAATTTGTTTGAAATGTGAACGCGTGCCAGATTATGAATAAACATAATTCACAAAGTTTGATGCCAAATATTATGCTGGTACCTATGTATTTATATCGTGAGGGTAGGTCATGAGAACACCTAAGGGGGACGGATGCGCTACCCGTTTCATACAAATCTTAATTTGGGATTTTAAGGCCAAAATACCCAACCAAATTCAAAAAATATTTTTGTTATCAAAATGTATATCGCATCCAAAAAATCCTCTAAAATGAAGAAATATTAATATATTTAATGGCCCGAATTTTATCATTGAAACACATAAAAAAATAAAATAACACATATCCGTACTAGATATTTGACATAACTTTTTGAGCAGCATCGCGTTAATTTGTCAGATGTACATACAGTTCTGTATCACTGATCGAAGAACCGGTGGATGCAATGTTTTAACCATAGGTTTCTTATGTTTATCTGGTGAGTAGTAAGAAGTAAGAGTGTAGAAATGTTTTGAAATTTGTACAGTGTAATTTGTGTATTATAACTTTTGATAACATTGGAGCCAACAAAGCTGTTCACAGAAGCGAAGCTAGCAGTTCACAATGGAGTGCTTGTACCTACCCTGATGTATAGCAATGAAGCATGGAACTGGCAGAGAAAAGAAGAAAGTAGTGAGGCGTATGTGTGGTAAAACCATGTATGATCGTGTGAGGAATGTGGAGATCTGAAAATAATGCAAGGCTGATGTAATAAGTAAGATTAAGAAAGGGACGCTTAGATGTTTTGGGCATGTTGAGCGAAAGAATGAAGAAAGGAATGTAAAGAGAATTTATGACGCGAAGGTGAATGGTAGATGAAGTTGAGGACTCCCAAGGAAGACGTGGCACGATCAAGTGAATCAGATACTTGAGTCGGGCCATGTCAACAGTCAGAATAATAGAAGAGCATGCATGAGAAGATGTATGAATGTAATAATAATAAATAGTTCGTTATTGATTTAAAAAATATTTTTCATTTTGGTTGGGTATTTCGACTTCAAATCCAAAATTAATTGCCCATCCCCCGCCCCAACCCCGTCATTCTAATATAAAATTTAGTCTGTTTAGGAAAAATACGCTATACTTATTCAGCGAATGGAGTGTGCAGAGAGGATGTACCGCCGAATAACAAAAGAATGAAAGATAATTTCATTCGAAGGCGTACAAACTTATTATTAAAGGTATTTATCGAGTCGATTTTAGAAGAATAATTATACTTTCGGTGGATTAACTATCGGGTCAACCTTACTTTGTCATCTCATGACTCATGACATGACCCTCGCTAAAAATTAGGTTAATACACTTATTCAATGTCTTAATGTCATGAAATTAATAATTTGTGACAGTGTCCTTACAGTTAAAACAAGGATCTTATTTTATTTTGGACGAAAATAAGTCACATTAAATTAACTGGTGACAAACATTTTTATCTTCATGGCATTCATGGGCTAATAAATTAAAACAGAAAATCGAAAAAAAAAATTAATGTTTGATACAATAGAACAGGAAATATTTTCAAAGGCATTTTCAACAGCCGCATTGTAGACATTCCACCATGCTTTTATTATTGTCCACCATACATACCGATGACTAGTTCTGTCTTCAAATTCTCTCCGTATAAATCGATAATAGATTAGCAATATTTCAAACAGATACCATCTAATGGTCTCTCTAATTGACAATATGATGGTGGAGATTGAAAATCTGTCATTTCGAGGTACAATTTTGGGATTTATTGGTCTAGTGGCCCCGAATATCCCCCTGGATCTAAGGGGAGATAAGGCGAGGTATTTTTATGCCATTGAATAAGAAAATATGTAGGTAACTTTGATCTGATTTATTTTTAATTTCTGAACACAGTTTTGTACGTAGGCAAACAGAAGCCGATATTTAATTTGTAAAGCTCTAAATTTTTTTTAGTATTTCAAAGATGAGTTACAAAAATGATTTTTTTAAGGTGTGTGTTTTGCTAGGCGTGCTCTAATACAGTACCCTAACTAACGAACTAACTAAACATCACGCCGTTTTCTCCGCAGGGGTAGGCAGAGAGGACGGACCACCAAACACCTCGTTCTTGGCACACACTCTTTGCCTCATTCACATTCATACATCGTCTAATACATACTCTTCTATTTTTCTGACTCTTGACATGGCCCGACTCAAGTATCTGATTCACTTGATCGTGCCATGTCTTCCTCGGACGTCCCCTACTTCTTATATCATTCACACTTGCATCATATATTCTCCTTACGCTCCTTTCTTTGTTCATTCGCTCTATATGCCCAAACCATCTGAGGGTTCCTTTCTTAATTTTATCTATCTATCTGTCTATCTATCTAACCATCTACATATCTATCTATATATCTATCTATTTTATCTATTTATTTAAACGCCATTAAGGCTTTTACAATAAGGTAAACATGGGTTTTAAATTTGTTCATATATGATACAATTACTTCATGGTGTGAAATTAAAATTAAAAATAAAACAATAACTTTGTAAATACCACATTTATTTTTTATACTTTATGCCGACCAGGTTTTGTCTAGCACCTTCTCTTCTTCGTGTGTTTTAAAGTTTACAGTGATATACAAGGGGGAAACTGTATTATGTTAAGCACAAGTACTCTGAAGTAATATAGAAATATCTTTAAAAATAACATCAAGTACTTCGTGTAGTACTTTATCCCTAATACCACGTGGGAGAAGCCACGATTACGACGAAAAGCCTGTTATAAAATAATTGAACAAAGGGGATTAAAAAAATCATTTATGATTTGGTATACCAAAAATGGCCGTTTGAGTTCATGAATTTATTGTAATAATAATAATAATAATAGGAAGCATATAATCAAAGATCTAAATCAAATTGATGATTTATGTAGAAAATGTATGGCTTTTTCGGAAACTATAGAACACATTATATCAGGATGTTCTATATTAGCGCCGTCTGGGTATACATTTAGGCACAATCAGGTTTTAAAAATAATTCACCAAAGTTTGGTAATTAAACATAACTTGATTGACTGTCATAATATAGTACCATATTATGAATACGAACCAAATTCATTTTTAAAAAATAATTTATTTAAAATTTACTATGATGAAAATATACTAACAGACAGACCAATTGGTCATATAAGACCTGATATAGTTTTACATGACAAAATTTAAAAAAAAAACTTATATTATTGATGTAGCTATTCCAAATTCCTGGAATATTCAAAAATCTGTTTCTGAAAAAATAAGAAAGTATACAGATTTAGGAAATGAAATTAAAAGAATTTGGCATTCTCAGACTATAGAAATATTACCTTTTGTTATTTCGGCTACTGGCATTATACCTAGCTCTCTTATTAAAAATTTAGGCATATTAGATTTGTCAAAGAATTTGTATATAAAAATGCAAAAATCAGTCATTTTGAATACATGCAGAATTACGAAAGATTTTTAAAATATTTATATTGAGGGATCAGTAGGATTTATCGGTCAAATTAGGAATTCCACAGAGCCGAACCCTCTGATATGAAAATATCTGGAGACGGTGAATTAAATTCCCATTTAATAGTTTGGTAGATTAACGTGTTGTTTTGTATTAATTATACTTATATAATACACTTGCATAACGTGGATTTACTAGATGATCATTTATATGGAAAAGTGTATGAAAGGGTTTAGTTTTTCCTATGGGAAAAACTAAACCCGTTCCTGAAAATCTGGTGCGTAAAATAATATTTGGATGACTTGTATGAGAAAAATCACCTCAAGGGCGCTGTAAAAATTTCAATACATTTCTACAATCTTACTTCTAACTACACACTAGACAAATAATGTAGCTTGCGATCAGTTAAAAGTCGTCTTTTACAGATTTTTATTATTAGATTTTGTTATGTAAATATAATGCACCCATTCATTCAAACTATTGTTCCTGATATTCGTTTTGATTCGAACATTATTTCATTCGTATAAATCTATAAATTAATTCAATACTCAGCATAACCTATATATTATTATCCTTAATTTAAAACATCGCGTGTTCCGATATCACACAGTTATCATCTAATATGTGTATGAATGAACTTATCAATTCGCATTACATCGCTGCCTACTACGAATGCACACAACTCGCAACAGGAACAAATACTTCCATGAAATAAATGCTTCAACAGATTTATTCGTACAGTACAAACAACCGGATACAAGCGTGGGAACGCCAAATCACAGGTGGATGTACTTGGCTCACGGGGAGTTAATAAAGCCCGTAAAAACGTAATAAATTCACCCCTCGAGGATTGAAACCGCCCCTCTGGCTTCATTCAGTAAAGAGGGGATGTTCCCATTTTTGTAATTTACCAGTCGAGTGCTAGTTGTTCAGTTATTTTGAGTATCCATCGGAACGTTTCATTAAAATGATCTAATAAAATCACGTGTTACAATAATATTATCGTCCTATTGTATCTCCACCGTTTTGCATTTCGTCTGTCTGTAAATCAGTTTGTACGTTCCATTTCCGTTAGTTAGTGGGAGTTAAAGATTATATTTTTAAATGTGAAATCTTCGTGTTTTCTCAAGTGCTAGGTACCTACTTCAAATGTTATTCTCGTGACACTAAAAAAAAGACTACATTAATTAATGTAGTCTTTTTTTTAGTGTCACGATAATTGTAATAATAATTGTCACTAATTTCTCACCGCACTCAAAGCAGAATAAGGTGTAATAGTTAATATACATTAAAAAAAACCTTCCATTTAGATTTGAATGGAAACTAATGTCGCCACCAGTTTAATAATAATAATAATATTTGCACGATTTGCACACCTACTTTGTAAAGCGCAGTTTTTATGAAAAATCACCTCAAGGGCGCTGTACAAATTTAAGATATATACAAATCTTTGTTCTAACTACAGACTAGTCAAACTATTATAGATTGCATCCACTGTTTCGTCTATCACAATTACAAAACTGTAATACTTATGTACAATGCATTTTACCAAAGAAAGTGATGCTACGTTAAAATTTAGAAAATGTGCAGGACATACTTACCTGGGAGTTCAATTGAGATTAACAGTGTTTATCGTTTATCGTCATTATTGGGAACGTGTATTATTGGAAATTAACGCTATTATTTAATCCTTGCACACTCGATCGATAAGGATTGTATCGATAACTTTCGGTAACTTCTCATTGTTCCCTAGGGCTACTGCATTTCGCTAACGTACAAACAACAGTTGATATCGAATATATTAAAGACACGTAGTCATTGTGAACTGTCATTTATTCGTTGGCCATCTGCAATCATGCTAGGGAGCGATGAGAAGTTACCGAAAATCATCCGGTCAATCCTTATCGATCGAGTGTGCTGGAGTAAGTATTATCTTCCGTAATGAACGTGTTTTGGAAAATAGTACAAGAGTAACAATGATTTTTTTAAGTTATGGTGGTCGAATTTTATTATAATATTTTAAATAGATTACGTTAGGTTAGGTTATGGACTATTTTTTTTATAACTTTTTGATTTTTCGAAGGGGTGTTAAAATTGCATGATTCTGAGACGTCATGAACTCCTTATTCTATGGTTGTGTAGTAATAAGAAATTTTCTACGAAACGGACCAACGGTCGAATGTCAAAGAATTCCTAAGCCGTATTTTACATTTGATTATTTTCGTTTCAAAGCTCAGTGCTGTCTTTAGGTTGGCGTGTGGTCGTGAAACCGAAACCCTGAATAAACATGGTAATATTTATCTATTTTGACCATTTCCAACAAACTTTAGGGGCGTTTCTACCCTTGTGACTTTTGACCCACGGACCAAAGATACCACAATCGACTAACAACAGTTGAGTTATTTATCGCTACATTATGGGAAAGATAAAATAGGTTAGTTTATGATCGCTAGACATGTTCATGTTTCACACTCGAAAGTTAATAAATACGTTTTCAGTTTAAGGATTGTTATTTGAATGACGGGGGATTTTCAAACATCTGAATGTTTTAATATCTTCACAAATAAGGGTAAATTTATGGCACAGTGTGAAGTGTCTGACATTTATCTTATCAAAAACTAAACGAGTATCATCTTTGTGACAAAGGTTCAAATCTAAAACAGATGGAAAAAACTTGAAATGGAGTTATTTTTGTAAGATTTTTTCAGCTAATCGTGTATTAATTAATTAATTAATATTTGGATGATTTGTATAGCGCCATTTTTGTGAAAAATCACCTCAAGGGCGCTGTACAAATTTACAAAATATTTCTACAATCTTACTTCTAACTACAGACTAGCTGGACCATTATAACAACTTATGGCTAAAAAATTGCGTCCACCGGTTCATCGACCACTGTTAAAAAACTATATATATAAACAATGCAATAAACGCGATGCTGTGTAAAAATTTACGTACATATCGTTTTATTTATACTCTGTACAGGCAGAAAATATACAGGATCATACTTACCAGGGAGGTATTATTTTTTTTTAAGTTCCCGTGAATCTCTGGTATTGAAAGGGTTAAGTAAATAAAGTTTTAAAAAAGCTTGCTAGAATGCTCATAATTGGCAATCATGCTACTTTCTGATAGTTGAGTCTTAAAGCATGTGAATTGAATTGATTAAGGTTAACATATGTGTAAGTCTTTCGATCGTTACATACTAAAATAAACAATGATTTCAAAATATTTTTTTAATAAGTTACTAAATCCCATTTTAACAGTCATTTTGGGTCAGTTTGGTTTAATGGTAGTAAGACTGGGCGGGGGCGGCGTATGCCTGGTAGGCGGAGGCGGCATGAGCGCACACACCTCCAGGATGGGCTTGATAACCTTAACCTGGTGTACGTTGGGCTCATTGTGGACGACGGCGTTGAAGCCACTGTGGTCATCAGCGGTGTATTCTACGGTACGACGGCTTCCGTCAGCCTCGATCGGAGAGTAGGATCCCTGCACCTGGTCTCCGTGGCGGGTCTCCTTCTGGCTCTTGATATCTCCTGCGTGCTCATCGTGGACGGAGTATTCGAAGTTGTATTCGGCAGGAGCGTACTGCTCCTCCTGGGCGTAGTGGACCTTGTTGACCTGTATGTAGGTATTCAACTTTACTTAGATGGTGGGAAGAAAAAATAATAATATTTAAAGCGTTTAGAAATATTGATAACAAAATCTGTGGGCTATTCAAATCAAAGAGATTTATAAATTATGATGGAAAATATATTTCAACATATATATTTGTACAGCGCCCAGGAGGTGATTTTCACAATAACGGCGCTATACAAATCATCCAAGTATGATTATTGGCGAGACATTATCACTCGAGGATTTGCCCGAGGCTCACATTTTAATTTATTTCGGCGAAATAAAAAATAGTATTTGAATTATCATTTTTTTTTCAATGCCTCGTAAGGGATGCAAGTAATTTATATTTTAGATTCATAAAACCAGTACGTTACCATTAGAGAACGAAAATAGAATTCAGGTGATCTCCTAGAAAGACAACGAGATCAATAATAATAATTGGCTATTTTGTTTAGCGCTATTTTTGTCAAAAATCACCTAACGGACATTTAACAAATATCACTTACTAAGCTTTTTCTAATTATGATCAAACAAACGCAGAAAACATATTTACCTGGCAGAAAACTTCAGATTCACAACGTTTTAGAAAGAGCATTTAAAAAGCTTGGAAGCAACATTAAAAAAACATGGAAATTAATTAATTTTTTTTATAGAGAAACTTCACAAGAGTCCCAACTGCTGCTCCCTTCTGGAGCCAGTGAGACTATGGTATCCCCAATTGGAGTATGTTGTGAGGCTGAAGGTAAGTGGGGAAGGGAAGGAGACGGGGAAGAGGAAGGTGGGAAAGTACCTGGCTATTCAGATCTAGTCACTAAACACGGTTAAAGCCATTATTAAGCAACGTTTCAATTCTGAATGGTGGTATTACACCAGGGCGATGCTGAGAGTATCTTCCACTCTGGAACGTTCCGCAAATATAACATATATTATTTTAATATCATATAATATAATATAATATCATGTAGTATACAAATTACAAATTTATAAAGATAATATTCAAAATAAAGCTGCACCATTTAAAAATAACAGAAATCTTAGACAAACTTCAATACTTCCTGCTCCAGAATGTAAAAAAACAATAGGACAGTTAAATCATAAATATCTTGGAGTATTTTTTTATTAATTCATTACCAGAAAAAATTAGAAAGATGAATATTATTAACATAAAAGAATTTAAAACTCACCTTAAAAATTATACTGAAAACTTGAACTGAATCATGTCAAATAAAACCAATGTAATAACACACCCCTTCATACACACAAGTCCTGCTTATTTATAGAGGTATGTAGATCAAATACATATATTATGTAATTAATCACTGTAAAAAAATATATTTTTGTAATTTATGTATCCTTTTGTACCCAATATTTTTTTAAAAATATATATATATATATATATATATATATATCTATAGTAGCATTGGTAGCAGTTTGTTTTTGTGACGGGTTTGAGTCCCTGACACTCGCAAGGTGTGATCGGGGATTCGTAATCTAAAACTAACTAACTAACCATCACGCCGTTTCTCCGCAGGGGTAGGCAGAGAGAACCGCTAAACAACTCGGTCTTGGCATACAATCATTCCCCAATTCACATTCATACATACCTACTCTTCTATTATTCTGACTCTTGACATGGCCCGACTCAAGTATCTGATTCACCTGATCGTGCCACGTCTTCCTCGGGCATCCTCGAATTCTTCTACCATTCACATTCAAGTCATATATTCTTTTTGCACTCCTTTCTTCATTCATTCGCACTACCTAGTACGCTCCAGTCCTAGTGAGTCCTAAATTCACAAGTCTTTCGAAATAACTTATTAACTCCATTTTTGGCAGTACTCTTTTATAAATGTAATATGAAAAATGATGGTGCAGCAAATGTAAAGTTATGCAATGTCCAGTGTTTTAATATAGCGTCCTCCGCGTGCAAAGTCGTATCTCCTCCAAGCATAAACTTTCTAATTAAAGTGTGTTTATCGGAAGTGACCTGCCAGGTAAGTATGTTCTCTGTGTCCATTTGTAAATAATAGTTCTAGGTAGAGCCTAAGAAGTCATAATAAGATGTACAGCGCCCTTGGGGTGATTTCTCACAAAAACGGCGCTCTACAAATTATCCAATTATTATTATTGTTACATGCCCAAACCATCAGAGCGTCCCTTTCTTAATCTTGCTTATTAGGCTCACATCAGCCTTGCATTCTTTTCGGATCTCCACATTTCTCATACGATCATACATGATTTTACCATATGCACGCCCAGGGATCTCATTTACAGCGTTCGGTCTACTTTCATCCTTTCTTTGCCAATTCCATACTTCACTGCCATACGGGTAAGTACTAGCACTCCATTGTGGACTGCTAGCTTCGCTTCTTTGGACAGCTAATATAATAATACAGGACAAGTAAAGAGTTGGAATAACCGAAAGACATGTATATGTGTTGATGTACATATGTGAATAAAGCAAGAAGTAACTCTTTTATTCCTTCCACCTGAAGAAATAAAATGGGTTAAAAACGAGTTTCTCAGTCAGAGGAACATTGAAGAAAAAACACTCAAAATCTATTCTAACAAGTATATTTTTCAATGAATCTAAACACCTATACTTGAAAAGCACTCTTGGGTGATATTTTATAAAAATGGTTCTATAAAAAATGTTATTTTTCCGGCAATTTCTTGTCGCCATCGATAAATATAATAGGTAATTTGGTTTTACGTTAGGTTTATTAATGAGTAAAATTAAGAAAGGAACCCTCAGATGGTTTGGGCATGTAGAGCGAATGAACGAAGAAAGGAGCGTAAGGAGAATATATGATGCAAGTGTGAATGGTATAAGAAGTAGGGGACGTCCAAGGAAGACATTGCACGATCAAGTGAATCAGATACTTGAGACGGGCCATGTCAAGAGTGAGAAAATTAGAAGAGTATGTATGAGACGATGTATGAATGTGAATGAGGCAAAGAGTGTGTGCCAAGACTGAGGTGTTTAGCGGTTCGTCCTCTCTGCCTACCACTGCGGGGAAACGGCGTGATGGTTAGTTGGTTAGTTAGGTTTTTCTGATATTAGGGTTGGTGATTTATTATTCCTTTGAGGTTTTCTTCTTCAATCAAAAAGCTTGTTTTATTACCACGCTATTCATATACCTAGGAAAGTACCTCCATAAAATATTCCTTCACACTGCAATTTTCTGCATTCAAAACGAATTTATACGAGAACATGATTGCGGTTAAATACGATTTTAATAACATGCTTGTACGAACTAAAAATATACATACATCAGGCTGCCAATGCGGTAATAAAATCAAATCTAAAGATTTCGTTTCTCTTCGGATATTTCAATGCGAAAGCGCCTGGGTAACGAAAAGGGGTCCAAACAAAGGTCTCTGGACCCTTCGAAATATTTTTTTTTATATTCGAGACGTCAAGCAGTTAACACGTGTCCTTTTAAGGACCTTTGAGACCAGTTCCGATCCTTGGGGTTTCTGGTCCAAGTATTGTGAAGCTAGTCATAAAGAGTGCGATTTTTTTTTGTATTTTTACTGCGAAAAGATACTCTTTTTAGCACAGATGGTACGAAACGGTTTTAAGCCGCTTTAAATGCACACACAGATTTATCTGCCTGAAATTTCTAGGTAAACGAAACTGTTTTCAGTTTGCAATACTTTTGAATAAGAATTCAAATCTATTTAATCATTGAAGACATTATTAGCATATCTTTTTTTTGTTATTTTGTTTCAACTTTTCGTTTGAAAAGTTGAAACAAAACGAAAAGTTGAAACAAAAAAACTAAAAAAAGATACTTGAAAAGTTATTTGAAAAGTTGAAACAAAACGAAAAGTTGAAACAAAAAAACTAAAAAAAGATACGGTCGCATCTAGAAAATGAATCCAGGACCTTAGCCTTGCCCGGGCTCTGCACTCTAAACACTGAGCTAATGCAAACCTATCCCCTTCAGTCATATTCTGATTTAAGGGTTGGGAAAAGAGGATATGGGTGGTTTTTCGAAATATCATGTGGACTTTTATTTTGAAGGTCACTAATAATAATAATAATATCACTAATCTCGGAGTAAAACTGTTGATTTGTATACAAAATATAACTACGCCGCCCGCCACATGGTCCCAGACACTTTATTATATAAATAAATGTGTAAGTATTTCATCACCGTGCTAATAAAATAATAAAACTATTGTACTAAGTGGATTTCTCACCATCCTCTTAATAGCTTATCTTCACTAATAACGGATATTTGCGATTTACGGTTTATTTATTTATTAAGTTGGAGTTTATAATTCGGTACTCGTACCTATGAATAGTGGCTAAATATTGGATAAGTTGGCCGGGTTTTCTAACCACTGCGGGAATTTTATTTTTATTTTGAATAATATTCGTATTAGTATGAATAAGCTATTGGGAGGATGGTGAGAAACCCTTAACTTACATTTTTATTTCGATTCCGTACATTTATAAACGTGTGAATACAAATAAAATGTTGAGTATGTATTTTGTATGTTATGTATTAACCATTGATGTAGGTATTTAATGTTACGCCTTTAATCTCCTATTGTGTAGGCAATGATAATTATAGAAAAATGGTTGTTATCTTTTTTTTTTTTTTTTTTGATTTACTAGATTCTTATTTTGCATGAAGTGCGAATCATTTAAATTTACTGAATTTAAAGTTAATGTTCTTTATACAAATAGAACGGCGTCATATGCGCCTCGCAATTTTTACCTCATGTGGGTATTATTAAAAAGTTACCTTGCTATTATAGACTTAAAGGTCCTGTGTTTTATCGATAGGGAAAAATTGTTATCTAAAAACCCTATTAAAATTGCATGTCCGCCCAAGCGGGAACAATCATCATCAGCATAGCCAGCCACGGCAGCATATATACATACGTGTCTGTTTGTGTTGTGTTGGGAGAGGGAAGGAGATGGGTCGTGTCCTCTTATTTAGGAATTCCCTCGCATTTGCCTTTGGAAATAAGGAAATCCACGAAAAAACCTTATTCAAGGGAGGCGGCCGATTGTCAACATGGAACAGATTCGGCCTTCAGTGACATCAGATGTCCTGCGTTTTGTGTTGTGTGGGGTGTGTGTCTGTTTTTATGTTAA
This sequence comes from Limnephilus auricula, assembly GCA_951813805.1. Lineage (NCBI taxonomy): Eukaryota > Metazoa > Arthropoda > Insecta > Trichoptera > Limnephilidae > Limnephilus > Limnephilus auricula. The sequence goes on along the minus strand of OX638389.1, from coordinate 42,995,103 downwards.
TATATACTTTATGGGAGTTTAGAATAAACATACATATATAAATACAGATATGAAATATTATATAAATATATAAATAGATATATAAACATACGTTATGGGGAAGGAATCTGGAGATTTAGGAAATACCTACTGTTCGCTTAATCGTCTGGTTCTGAATCCGGCACATGCCAGATGTGGTCGAGGTCCATCAGTATGTGTTTAGGTAGTCGGTGGGTATATCTGAAAGTAAAGTCAGCAGGGGAATTGTATTGACCGATTTCTTGAATGAGTTTATTTTTACTATGTCTGAGAGATTTGTAAAATCGGTCTGTGAGTCTGTGAGTGTATTCAAATAAGGTCGGAATGTCTTCTCTGTCATGAAGTTTTTTCAAGTTGGTTCTCCACCTCGTATTGTAAGTGATTTTAATGCAGAGATTTTGTAAAGTCTGTAGTCTCGTATGGTCAGAATGTGAGATGCTACCCCACACGGGGATCGCATATGTCAGTACCGGTCGGATAAGCGAGTAGTAGACGAGGAGTTTGGTTCTGGGAAGTAGCGGGCTTCTTCGATTGAATATTGGTCTCATCGCGCCGACTGCCTTTCTGGCTTTGTTGTGTGCCTTGAATATGTGAGATTTCCAGTTGAGGCGTGAGTCCATGGTCAGGCCCAGGTAGACAACTTCATCCTTCCATTCTAAGACGTGTCCTCCCATTTCGATGTTGACGTCTGGTTTTGTCTTCTTGCGTTTCCTCGTGTACATTATGACCTCGGTTTTGGCCTCGTTCAGTTTGAGGCGCCAGTTTTTGTAGTATTCTACGAGAGCGTCGAGCGCCCTCTGTAGGTATATGGCCGCCATATCCGGGTGAAGCGAGGAAACGTAGAGTTTGACGTCATCTGCGTATATGGATGTCTTGCATCTCTCGTCCTGGGGGATGTCGTGCGTGAAGATGTTGAAGAGATGGGGTCCCAGCAAACTTCCTTGTGGCACGCCTTTTGGAATCTCACGTATTGTCGACAGCGCATCCTTGATGAAGACTCGGAAAGATCTGTTCTTCAGGTATTCTTGGATCACTCTGATGATGTAGATGGGCGTGTTCGTCTTGTGAAGCTTGTGCAGGAGCCCTCTGATCCAAACAGTGTCGAATGCCTTTTCCAAGTCGAGAAGCGCAGCGGCAGTGTAGCGATGTTCGTTGAATTTTCTTGCGATGAATTCCGCTACTCTGGTAAGTTGGTGGGTGGTGGAATGCCTCTTCCGGAATCCGAACTGCTCGTCCGGCAAAGTGTGGTTTTCTTCGTGGTGTGGAAGCAGCCTGTTGAGTATAATCTGTTCAAATACCTTGCTCAGAGTGGAGAGTAGACTGATGGGCCGATAGTTCGTCGGCTGCTTCTTGTCCTTGTTGGGCTTGGAGAAGGGCAGCACGGTGGCCATTTTCCAGATCTGCGGGAAATGTCCGGTCATGAGGCAGGCATTGAACAGTTTTGTAATGTAAATGATGGCTTTTTGAGGAAGATGTTTGAGTAAAATGTTGTGTATTTGATCGCTTCCCGGCGCCTTATTGGTCTTCAATCGCTTGATGATGACGGCAACTTCACTCGGCGTGCTGAAATGAATGTCGGCGACGTTCGTCTGCTCCGCTTGGTCCAGATCTCGAAGAGAGTCTTCTACAAGTCGATCCGTTTCCGGATCACTCAGGCCATCCGTGGCTGTATAGGCTCTCTCAAATCCGTCGGCGAGCGCGTTTGCCTTCTCTTCAAGTGACAGCGCGAGTCCAGAGCCGTCCAACTTCTCAAGCGGGGGAATCGTGTGGTCTTGATGTCTCAGGGCTTTCGCCATTTTCCATAGGCTGTTGTCCTTTGGCGTGAGTGACGTAACTTTCTTCGTCCAAAGTTCGCGCCTGAGATTGGTGATTTCTTGCTTGATTTCCCGCTGCAGGCAGTTGTAGGCAGTCTTGAAGTATTCATCCCGCGTGCTGTGATATATGCGGCGCAGGCGATTCTTTTCTTTGATGAGCGATAAGACGTACTCGGGAAGTTTGATCGTGTATGTGTGTACTTCTTTGAGAGGTATGTATGTGTCTTGTGCGTGTTGAATGATTTCCGTGAGAGTGCTAGCGGCTTCGTCAATTTCTTCTGATGAGCGCAGAGTTCCCGACGTTAGGTATATTCGTTCGTTAATTTCTTTCTTGAATCCTTCCCAGTCGGCGTCCTTGTAGTTTCGCTGTTTTCTGGGGCTCCTAGAAGTCGTTCCTCCGATGCTGAAGCTCACGGGCAGGTGATCCGACGAGAGTTCATCTAGCGTGCGTAGTGGCGAGATCGTCTTGACGTTTTTCTCGAGTACGATGTCCAGCGTGCTGGGGTACTTTGCGCGTGCTGAGTGGAACGTCGGTTTGTCCGGGGCCATTATCGTGTAGTTATGAGTCTGCATATGTGTGAAGAGCGTTTTCCCGTTCGCATTGCCTCTGTAGTTATTCCAATAGTTGTGCTTGGCGTTTAGGTCTCCTCCTAGAACAACAATTGGGCGCAAATTAAGTAATTTATCTAAATCTTCTCTCACCAGATTGTAGTTCAAATTGCAGTAGGCGGCGATGAAGGTATGCGCTCTATCCTCTATGATGACTTCGATAATTGTGGCTTCAGTATACTTCAACTTCGGAGTGGGGATCCTTGTAGACGTGATTGATTGACGAACGAATATAGCGGTACCACCGCCTTGTCCTTCCGCTCGGTCGTCTCGGTGAATTTCAAAGCCGGGCACTCTCAGCGGTATGTTGTGTTTTAAATGCGTTTCTGAAATTAAAATAATGTCAGTGTTTGTATTATTTGCTAGGGCGAGCAGTTCATCGGTCTTGAAACGGATGCTGTGGGCATTCCACAGGAGGACGTTGACCATCTCGGGATTAGACATCGAGAGTGGAGGTGATCAGCTCCATCAGGATGACGAGCTTCTCGGTCTTGTTTGTGCAGCGGGCCAGCTGCGATCGCACGCGCAGTAGACCCTGGAGCAGGGCCATTATGTCCACATCATCTTCGGCGGAGGCGGACTGTTGCTGTGGGCGGGGGTGCTGACGGGGCTCGTCTTCATGCTGCTGCTGCTGCTGGTGCGTGGCTGAGGAGCCACCGGCTACGTCAGCCCAGGAGCGTCCATCAGTCCTCGGCGCCGTCTGCGCCTGAGGGTGTGGCCTGCTTCCTTGGGCCTGGCGGTGTGGTGGTCTCTGGCGCTGCTGCAGCGAGGAGACGTAGGCTACCCTCTTCGGGCAGCCTCTGAAGTTGGCCGGATGGGGGCCGCCGCAGTTGCAGCATGCGGCTGGCTCGTCCCTCGTCGTCTTCGGGCACAGCGCCGAGGTGTGCTCCAGCAAGCACTTCACACACCTGGCGGTGTGCGAGCAGTTCCGGGACCCGTGCCCGAAATTCTGGCATCTGTAGCACTGCGTGCCGTGCTGCAGGTGGTTGCTACGGTGCTTCTGCAGGCGGATCCGGCAGTGGCACAGGTATTTGACAGCCGCTCTCAGCTGTCCCATGTTCACCTCTTTGGCGAACTGTGCTAAGTACATAGGATACTCAGCTGAGGCGGTTGTCATCCTCACAACCTTGATGGCAGGGTATCCTTGCTCTGCCAGATCCTCCATGATGTCAGCCGTGTCGACTGCTGGCAGGCCCTTGATGACGGCCTTCTTCATCTTCTCCGCCTCGGCCGTGAAGGTGTGGAAGCCCCTAGCTTCCCCCCGTAATCCATTGGTAAGTGCGCGGTGGTCTTCCATGCTCCGCACAAAGATGTTAGCAGTCCCGCCCCTGTTATACCGGAAGGTAAAATTGGGATGCCCCAGATGTCCTTGCACGGTCGCGGTAATCTGCGCGTGCGTCAGGTCCCCCAGGGTCATTACGACCGGGGGGACACGATCTTTCCTGGCCGCTGCACCTGTGGGAGAGGAAAAATTTTGATTATTATTTGAGCGCTTGGTACGCGGTGCGCCGCCGCCTTCACTGACCTCTTTAAGGTCACCAAACCGGTTGCCGATAACAACCGGTTGGGGTCCCTGCGGGGACAGTGGTCTCTTGATGGGGTTGGATGGCCTCGTCCATCCTTCCTCCGGGATCGTCTGGTCCATGGGCTGCTGTGGTCTCGCTGGGGGCCGGTAGGCAGAGGCTGGGCCTACCGTTATCACCCATAAACATTGCACAAAGCAAGATATGACATACCTTTACATATGGAATGCTTCATGAGGACGTACACACGAGCTCTACCTGGGACTACTACAACCAGGTTCAAACATTTTATTTACATTTTCCATTACGTACCCATCGATATATCGTTGTATCAACCACCAGAAGATATATTTTCATTGTTGCTAGTTAGAAAATAATATCTAGGTGTCTGATAAGGATAATCATGTTCGCCTGAGCACTGTTTCTGTTTACTTTGCCTGGCAAATATGAGACGGGGAGACCAACTGACTTTACTACGAGGGAATTTTACAACAAAGAAAAGTACTGTTCGGATCACAAAGACCCGTTCATTGTCACACACCCTTCTTACTAAGACCACTACTATTGCATTGGTATGAGAGAAGAGGTAAGATTCCGTAAGGCGGTATCAGCACGTGCCAAAGAAGTGTGTTTCTTATTGAGGTAGGATGGTAGGATGTGGAGAATTAAAAAATAAACAATATTTTTTACAAATTCTAAACAGATGCAACAGAAGGAGCCCGAGCAACGCTAATTTTTAATAAGAAGGAGTTGGGGGAAGATAATAATAATAATTAGATAATTAGTTTAGTGTTTGTACATATAACTACAGAGTTTGTCTGTTGGTTATTTTCTAATCTTATCACTAACAACCCTGGCTAATGTTATCACTAGCAACCCTGGCCAAAACCTAATCACGTATTTTTAAATGTGTGTTCCTAGGTTAGCTGTAAATCTCTGACTTCACAGTCACAGTTGAAAATATGTATATCTATACTATATAAGTCATAGGTAATTATAAGTCACTAGCTATAAGTCTTAGATGTAAGCCACTTGTTTTTATCACAAACCTTAGTTGTAAGCTAGATATATTAATCCTTTTATATATTGTACTAGCTGATACCCGGCATGCGTTACAATGCTACTTAAATAAATAAATTGTTTCTCCCTTCGCGTCATTTCCCATTCGCCCCGTTCCCCTTCCGACTCCTCTTCCTCTTCGTGTTCTCCCACCCCTCTCCGCTCTCCCCTCTCGTGACCCCCCCCCCCCCCCCTTCCCTCGGGCATTCCGCTTCCTTCGCCTTGCCCTCTTCCTCGTCCCTCCTCCCACAAAGCCCCCCTCCTTATCCAATCCAACCCAACCGACCCTCCCGCATACCCCCCCCCCCCCCCCAGCCTTTTTTCCCTGCCGCCACTCTCCACTCGCGTGACCTATTTAATTTTTTTAATCAAATTTCATAATGCCAGAGCTCACCAGTATAGATGTAAAAGTATTCACGGGCATGTTCACAACAATTCAAAAAAAATTAATAGCAATCGGATGTAATTTTAATCGCAATCGTATGAATAATAATTTCATAACGCCAGATCCCACCATCCTATAACCATCCCGGGTATGCGCACATCAGATTCCCAAAATTTCATCGCAATCGGATTAACGGTATGGCCGCGCATAAGGTGCGAACAAACAAACACTAATTTTTATATTATAGATTTATTTGTACAGCGCCCTTATAAATTTTTAACAAAAAACGGTGCTATATAAATCGGCCAAATATTATTATTATTATTTAGGTCCGTTTTTTGCGAAAACTCATCTCAAGGGCGCTATACAAATAATATTATAATAATATTATATTAATACTTCCTAGGCTCTAAATAATTATGCAACAGTTACAGAAAGCCTTCTTAGTTAGCAGGTCACTTCAGATAAACACAGCTTTATTATATAATTAAAGCCTGAATAGGATACGCGTTTGCACGCTGAAGATTTTTTTACATTAGCTCCACACAGGAGGCCCTAAGGAATACAATATCCCTCGGGGCCTAGGTCATCTTTGGGGCTGCTGTGTGGAGGGTCTTTTTATGACAAAAAGGAGGAAAAAGAAGTACTCTCCACACAGGAGGCCCTAAGGAAAACAATATCCCTCGGGGCCTAGGTCATCTTTGGGGCTGCTGTGTGGAGGGTCTTTTTATGACAAAAAGGAGGAAAAAGAAGTACTCTCCACACAGGAGGCCCTAAGGAAAACAATATCCCTCGGGGCCTATGTCATCTTTGGGGCTGCTGTGTGGAGGGTCTTTTATGACAAAAAGGAGGAAAAAGAAGTACTCTCCACACAGGAGGCCCTAAGGAAAACAATATCCCTCGGGGCCTAGGTCATCTTTGGGGCTGCTGTGTGGAGGGTCTTTTTATGACAAAAAGGAGGAAAAAGAAGTACTCTCCACACGGGAGGCCCTAAGGAAAACAATATCCCTCGGGGCCTATGTCATCTTTGGGGCTGCTGTGTGGAGGGTCTTTTTACGACAAAAAGGAGGAATAAGAAGTACTGGGAAGGAAAAAGGTATGAAATCTGGGGTTAAATGTGTCCAAGAGTGACGGACATATAAATCCATCCCTCCCACTGAGGTACAAGGGGATGGGTCGAGAGTCCGACTGTAGAGGTAAAATGTCTCCATCATCCATTCTCTCCTGATCCGGCCCGCCACGCAGTGGGTTTGCAAACGCACGTGCCGCCAAAATCTAGGCAGACCTCCCCATGAACTCCTCAGGATACTTACAATATTAAAAACAGTGAACGATGTCTGAGTTTACGGTTACTTTTTTATCCTCCTTTTACTGTTGTTATGTATTTATTTACTAGCGAGTACCAGAGCCCCTAGCACACTCGATAGATAAGGATTAATAGAATAACTTTCGTAACTTCTCATTGTTACCTAGCACGACTGAAGGTCGACAACGAATAAGTGACAGTTTACAATGACTAAGTGTCCTTAATATATTCGACATTATGTTGCTTGTAAGATCTAGGGAAAGATGAGAAGTTACCGAAAGTTATCGTGTTAATCCTTATCGATCGAGTGTGCTAGGGGGCCAGGCATGTGTTGAATAATAATAATAATAATAATTGGATAATTTATAGAGCGCCGTTTTTTGTGAGAAATCACCTCAAAGGCGCTGTACAATTTATAATATAATTCTTAGGCTATATCGAAGTTTATTATTTACAAATGTATAAAGAAACATACTTACCTGGTCGGTCACTTCCGATTAACACACTTTAATTAGAAAGTTTATGCTTGGAGGAGATACCAATTTGCACGCGGAGGACATTATATTGAAAACACTGGACATTGCATGATTTTACATTTACTGCCCCCCATCACTTTTGGTATTCACTTATAAGAAGATTAATGCCAACGGTGAGTTAATATATATTTGGAAAAGTTGAGAATTTAATGATTCTTTAGGACTGGAGAATTTTCATCAAGTGACCGTTATAAAAGCTTATAAATAAGAATTAGCTCATATTTTTCACAATTAGTTATTTACAATGTCGCGGGCTGTGAATGTGAAACGATTTTTACTTTATGGATAAGACAGTCTGAACAGATGAGTTTTAAGTTTAGCTCTAAATTCCGACGAGTCTGTGATCATTCTTAACTCATGTGGCAGTCTATTCCAAGCAATATCTCTATGATTCCAAGCTGGTTCCTTCAACCTTCCGATAGCTGATGATGCTACTGACCTGAGGGTTGATTGTCGAGAATTGGAATTTTCAGGAATATGCCAATCAAATGAAGAAATTACTTGGGTTTAATTCTGTTTATTGAAGTGCTTTTGAATACACAATATTTATTGTTCAGAACTTGTAATTAAAGGTTTAAGTATATATCTACCAAATTACATTCAGGAATCCTCATTTTGGCAACAATATATTAATTAAAATTATTTTATGTTTAAAGGGCAGTATGGTCGTAAAAATGGTGAAGGATAAATCTGATCTTAAACCACGAGAGAAAAAAAGCTTTTTATTTAAATCTACCTTCTACAAATCAACACAAATTGATTTATAAATTATTATTTTTAATTAATAAACTAATGCTTAAGACAAGATTTTTTATGCATAGCACAAAGGGAAACAATTATTATAAGCAATAATTATCAGCCTGAAACACTCACGTTGGCGGCATGTTTTCTCGGGAGATTTTTTCAACATGGATAAGGGTTTTAAAGAAATTCTAGGTTACAAATAGGCAGACCTAAACCAAGTTTCTAAAAAATAAGATAAGAAATACATAATTATTTATGAAAGATTTGGCTCCGACCGTTTTTGTATTGGTGATACTAAACGGCGGTATGGCAGCTGTCTACACACAGTCATGTGTGCATATAATTTATTTGTATATTTGTTTTTTTAAGAATACGACATTTGTTCCTTATCTTATTGATATTCGGTTCGGTAAAAAACACTTACCCTATCTATTCGTACTATTATTATAGAATTGACTCTAGTCTGAGCTTTATGGCATTTCAAACCAAATCTTCTTTTGGGTAAATAAATTATTTTTATCAGGCTCCATTTATATTTCATAGCCTTCCAAATTGGTTACCTTGCAGAGTGCCCCGATTCATGTGGTGAGGTTTGTCGAGCCCTTAGAGGCGGATGCGTTTCCCCACCTACTGCATGGCGGACTAGATCGGGAGAGACTGGTTAAGGGAGACCTTTTGATCTCTTCAGCTGGACTCTCCTCTATCCATAGCCTTGCACTGCAGTGGGAGGTATGGATTCACAGGTACGTCACTCCTTGACACACTGACCCCCAGTTCTTACCACCTATCACATCCTCATACCTTTTTTCCTCCCAGAACGTCCTCTCCTTCCTTTCCCTAAAAATACCCTCCACACAGCATCCCCAAAGATGGCAGAGGAAAATAATTTTTCTCGGGGCTTCATGTGTGGAGCTAATGTAAAAAAAAGTAGGACAAGAAGGAAACATGTTTGGTGCCCGACCGCAGATACTCGGAAAATATATTACGACTAGCTGACCCGCCACGCGTTGCTGTGGCTAACGAAAAACCACGCCATCTACTGGGTGGTTACCTAATCTATATAATCAAGTTTTGTATAAATAAATTAACTTACACCGCCGTCTGTCAGAAACTTATAGAACTTAATTAATTAATTACTTAATTTTCGTTGTTTGTTTTTGGGGTGTTATGCCGTGTTGCGCTACCTCCTTCTTTAGCCGACGTTTCGATCGGATCATCGGATATGCCGGATCTGCCCTGATGATGGACACTGCAACGCTGTCCGAAACGTCGGCTAAAGAAGGAGGTAGCGCAACACGGCATAACACCCCAAAACAAACAACATAAATGCTTTTGACCGTGAAAATCTAAAAACATATCTTACAATTAATTGTCCCATAAAAAAACATTTCATTCGCAATAATAAATATTAAGGTCAATAATCGAGATAAAAACTATTCTAGCTTTTAAGTTGGACCAAATTACACACAGTCATCCAAATTTAATCAAAATCGGTTAAGTAGTTTCGGAGTTTACCTCGGACGAACATTGTGACACGAGATTTTTATATATAAAGAAAGATGATCGTCCATCGACCTTTTTTTAAATAGGAACAAACCTACATATAAATCTCAAAAACTGTCAACAAATAAATCCAATTTGTTACCATCTTATTCAGTCAGAAAAGTGAGAGCAGATGTTAGTTTCAATTTAAAGAAGACTGAGCTTCTTAGCCTTTGCGTACTGTTGTATAACTGTAGGTATTTTACGTCATATTATAAAAGCAAGGCAAGTTGTGCCATCTGCTCGAGCCATAGATAATCTTCCGAAAGTCGTTAAACTTTTGTAGTACACCAGCGGACAATGGGTGTTATGATAAACGTCTGCAGAAAGCTTTAAGACGGGCCCTGACGATCTAGATCCGGACAACAATGGGAGATGGGGAGCAATTTTTGAATAGGATGTCGTGTATTGTATTATGTATGTTTTATCTTCGATATCCTGAGCGCCTCTAGGGGTAGTTCGGGGCATTCGGGTACGTATATTTTTTTGTGAGAAATTCGGTTATAAATTCTGTATTATTTTAAGATTTTAGTACATTATTTTTTAAAAATAAATAAATCGTTAAAAAACAGAAAATAAAAAAGTCAATCATAAAACTTGAGGAAGACGGCAGACGTTTATTTTATATAACTTAGTGTAACAATCAATGTTATTTATTCCTTGACTTTAACAAGTGATTCCTGACATTATTTGTAGAAAAGAATGTAAATGAAATTTTGGTCTGTGGTGGTACACGTAGATTCATATATTATTACAAATTAAAATATAAAAAAACAGTAGTTATTGGACAGTTAGGGTAAGGATTTAAGGTTTGGACAGTTAGGGTAGGGGTTGGTTACTCGGCTGAGTGACCAGTGTTGACATTTGGAAGATTTTTTTATTATTTGGGTTTTAGAAAAAAATAAAAAATTTAAAGACCGGAATAGTCACCGGCGCCGAAAATTACATAAAATATTTTTGATCCAAATAATATCAAAATCACTAATTAAAGCAAATCAGTTGTCCCGTAACATTCTGCATACATGTAGTAGTTACTTATTTTTAAGATTACAGATGATCTCACTTACGTGAGTACAATCCAGTTATAAAAACTCAGTTATTATACAAATAGATACATAAAATTACAAAAACATAAGCATGCTCAATATCCACATAAAAAAATCTCACTCATTTAATTAATAATACAAAGAGAAGCAAAAGACACAAAGCGAGACACAAGAGATTCATAATACAATTATTCCAAGAAATGATACGTTTTTGCGAGCAATGGCAGGAAACATTTACCTCTAAATGGCCGTTTGCCCTCCGGTGTCCACCGGTGAAAATAAAATAAAAAAAATTTGAAGCGATTTTTGCCCTTATGTATAAAGAAATTGTATGAAGAACAAGGTCCGAATCGCTTGGGCCATTCTCGTACTTGAAATACCGATATACTGGATAGCGTCACTCCGAAAAATTCCAATTAATTCACAATGACACGCCGAGTATCAAAGATTCGTATTCGAAGTCTATATTTTTTCATTGTTTTTTTTTTTTATTTATATAAATCAATTGTGGAAAGCATAGATTTGAGGATTATTAGAAAGTTCATTTTATCTACATTATTTTGATGTAATTTTTGTAATATATCACAAAAGAAACGTTATAAAAATTGAGTTCGTAAGAAATGTCAAATTTTTTACGTCGTTACGACATATATAATTTTTAGCATTATGTATAAGAGTTTCTATTAAAAAATAATATTATTATTAACAACAGTTGTATAAACTACCAAAATCTGAAAAAAAAATTCGGTACTGTAAACTTATAAAATGCGACACAAAAAAATTCAGAAGTGACGTTTTGACGTTTGATATTTTGAACGGGTACTCTCAGTATCACCCGGTGCTAATTTTATGCCACTTTTGATGACATATAATCATTTACCTGCCCTGAAGAAGACGCGGCAATATTACGCAAACCTAAACTTTTTACCTACCTAAGTGTAATTTTCAACTCCAAGACAAGTTTTTTTTTAAAATAATATTTCACGCAGCAGTGTTGATACATTCGTAAATAAATTAAAAAAATACTGCGGAGCGAAGATATATAGGAACTACACATGTAGGACCACGGATGAAATAACGAAATAGGGACCAATTTAGTAGTGCAAAGTATTAGCCCCTCTCTCCCCTAATTTTATTTCATCGACCGTTACGTTTGATTCAAACGGCTCCCCTGAATGAATATTCTAGAAAGTTGTATTGCGTAGTACCTACCTACCTAGTAATTTCCGGTAAGTAGATAAATGTATTGCAGCACTTTCACAGGTAAAATGTTTAAATAATATTCAAATTCCCAAGGCGAAAGTGAATTAGGTGGCAATGACTAACAACAAGGTTATCGGGATCTAGCAGTCTTCTCATTAGGGCATTTGCAGGTAGGTACTAACCTAATATCGATTTTGATAAAAGGCAAAGTGTTTCGACATTCAAGATGTTTCGATTAAGCGGCGTCTCCTCCTCCACACGAAAATTTTTACACACTTTGTGGATAGTTAAGTCGGGGTCACAATGCTTTTACTTTCCGTGGCCCATGGAAAACAACAAACGTTGTGGCTCTGCCCCATGTTTATAATAATGTTTGAGGTATTGTTTGTGAAATTGGTCGCAAGAGAACGGCCTTTACGTACACAATACTACCGCGGGTGCTGTTCCACTGGTTGCAGTTTTCAGGGTAAAAATTAGACCTTGGTGATGACCAACCTCCAATACGAAAATCATAGGGCACCATCAGAAGAAGAATTAAAGATCGTTTTCATATTTCTCTATGTATCCATCCATGTACAAAAACTTTTTTTTCGTGGAACAGTTTTAAATATTTTATGATACTCTTTACGCATATTCAAATAACTGTTTGGCATATTAAGAAAACCCTGTTTATTGGGAAAAGACATCATCATAAATTTCTTTTATTATTTTCATAAAAAATATCACACCTGAAATTATATTAAAAATATTTGCAAATGAAATTTTTAAACGCGTAAATAAAAAATGCAGTAAAGCCCTAGGCAAAAAATGTGATAGGGAATCACAAATAACGGTTTTTTTTCTATGACTATACTACTAAAATATATTGAAATAAGATAAATATGTATCCTTTGCATTATATACCTACCTAGTTATATCGCTTGTATGTAGATATTTCACTTGATGAATGTAATATTTTACTAATATTATAAACGCGAAAGTTTGTATGGATGTATGTATGTTTGTTACTCTTTAAATCGAAATTTAATGAATGGATTTTAATGAAACTTTACAATAATATAGCTCATACATCAGAATAACACATAGGCTATAATTTATAAAGCTAGCTATTTATTTTCAATATATTGAAAATAATAATTTGTGTTTAATAGAAAACGTCAAAATTTGAGAATGACATTTTGCAAAACAATGATTGTTAAATCAAAATTCTATTTTGGAAAATATTTAAATTAGTGAATTTATTTGAAGTACTTGCTTAATAATTTAAATCGAATCAAGAATTATACATATTATAAATAAATAGGTTAATAATTTTGGTATAAACGTAGATGGGACCTAGGAAAAGAAAATAGATTACTCGAAGTACTAATCCTACGCAGCGCAGACAAAATCGCGGGCAGAAGCTTTTATCAATATACATATACCTAATTGTGAAAACGCCGGTCAATTAGCATAGTTCATTTAATAAGAAGTAGTCGATATAGATAACTACATTCTTCGATGAAAAAAAAATAAGAATTTGACTGATGATTGATGATTTTATGAAATTCTTCATCAGAATGACTCTATCGAAAGTGGATAAACGGTTGGTTCCATGGGTAACACCTTCATATGAATGCATGAGTAAACTCACCCTTTGAACCGTACGAAGAAAACGGAGGGAGAGGGCTGCATAAGAAATGGAAATATATGTTATAGTACGTACACACTTACAATAAAAGATTTGTTTATTTATGCGGGGTCAGTGGGTGAGAGAGGTTAGTGTGTAGTATGCGACGAAAAAGTCACGTTTAAAAAAAATAGGTAGGTACTTACTTATAGGTGTTCATAATAAATTAAAGTGTTATTTCAAATAAAAGGGTGATGATGAAAAATAAGTGGTAATGAAAAAAAAAAAATGTGTTCCGAGTGTACCCATCGGACGGGCGAGTTTTTCGGCGCGAAACAACTTACGACACTGCAGGAATTTGCAGGAAAGAGCGCTGTATAAATGTGTAATATTTTTCTGCAATCTAACTACAGTATTGTCTTTGGTAGTGTCAGTTATTCTATGTTAAAAAAAAAATTGTGTTCCGAGTGTACCCATCGGACGGGCGAGTTTTTCGACGCGAAACAACTTACGACACTGCAGGAATTTGCAGGAAAGAGCGCTGTATAAATGTGTAATATTTTTCTGCAATCTAACTACAGTATTGTCTTTGGTAGTGTCAGTCATTCTATGTTTATTTTATTATTTTGATTCAAGTCTTCGAATTGAATTGAATCAAATAATATGAATCAGGTTGCTTTTATTTGGTGACAAGTTTCACAAACTATAGGTACGTATATCCGAACCTTTATCTCGACCTAAAACACCCTCTCCCCGTTTACTTTTAACTCTAGACACTCCCATTATTGAGGTTGCAATAGCTCTACTGTCTATGAGCAAATATGAACCTTTCGAGCGCTTTTTGCCACATTATGGCACTATTTCCAAAACCTCCGATTGCTTTGTTGCCAAAATGTGGCAAATTTTCAAAAAAAAGTTTTTATTAAAACTACTATACATATAATATATTGTACATTCAAAATATAACCAAATAAATATTCTCTAGCTTCTTTAAAATATTTTAAGGTTAAAGATTTAATTATATATATTTTTTAAATCCAACAAATATGTGATGATAGACAAATGATAGGGGAATTCATTGGCTATATAGAAATATAATCAGTTTGTATGTCTCCATATTCAAATTAGGAGGTATGATTTTTTTAATGTGGGCGGAAAATTTCCTTTAGCAATCCGAGAAAAAATATTTTAATTGCTCTGTCCCTCCAGTGGTTAAGTATGAAATCATTATTAATCGTCATTACAAAAAAATTGTGTACTTTTTAATATTTTTTAAATAGAAATTAATTAATTTATAATAATATTGGTTGCAGGATTTCGTTTTCTTTTTTCAGTAGTGTGACTCATTGGTCAGGTTTCACAAACAATTTAAATAGAATTTATTTAGTCTCCCTGTTTTAGTTTCTTAAATTTTGAAATATTGAAAAAAACATTATTATAGGTAAATTGGTAACCTGCGCATGGTTCTATATATTGTTTGGGGCATAAATAAAATCATATCTATTTTACCTATAAAAAAAACGCCAATCTAAAATTGTCGCGTAAGCGATTGATTAATTGATTGTCTATCAAGACTGATTTATTTTATTTTTTGATCCATTATCCCGAAAATATTTTCGAACTTTATAGAGAGCAATCTACGTAATATATGGTTAAAATATGGGGTATAGATAACGTGACCATTTTTTTCCCCAAACCGTTAGGTATGGATATATTATACAGGTTCAACAGTTGTGCACTATTAACGCATCGGCGGGCCCTGTACATTAGGCCCAGCTTCTGAGAGGCTAACGTGACTGACTTCGATGGAGCCCCCGTGCCTGAGCTGGTCATATAGAGTTACACCAAGCATTTAAATGGAAGGCATGTTGGTAAGATTGCTTCCATTGGAGGAGATCAGTTCGTCATTTCGACGTAATTAAACATGATTGGGTCTTTGAAACATTAAATTTGACGAGATTTTCCTTATCCCGAGAGAAAACCCCGAGGTGATCGTCCATTGTCTGTTCTAAGCCCTCCCACACGGAGAAAAATATTATTCTAAAATACGATCATTTTATTCGTAAAAACGGTTAAAACGGGGACTGAAGTTCTTACGAACAAATTAACAGGGTTTCAATGTTTATTGGCGGGAACATGTAAGAATAATTTGTTGGTATACGTAATTTCGTGCGCATGCCAACAAATTATTTTTACATTTTCCCACCAATAAACATTGAAACACTGTTAATTTGTTCGTAAAAACTTCAGTCCCGTTTTTACAAATAAAATTATCGTATTTTAGAATAACATTTTTCTCCGTGCAGCTGTTGGAGATTGTGTGCCATTAATACCTAACATAAAAATAATATAATGTAAATTGTTGTCGATGACTAAATAACGTGACCTATTTACCCGCATCCAAATATATTCATATGGCTTCCTTGACTAAACTACTTCTAACGCCGATAGGTCAAGGTGCACCTAACTATATACAACATTAGCATAATATCGAGTAATTCTAGCATCTACAAACCATTTTTTTTTAAATAATGATAGTACATAAATGTTCCTTCCTGGTTCCTGGTCCTTCTTATCTCTTCTTAGCTCTTTTTGTCTCTTATTGGTTCTTCTCGTCCCTTATTAGTTGTTCTTGTCTCTTTTTGGTTCATCCTGGTTCTTCTTATCTCTTTTAGTCTCTTATTGGCTTTTTTGTCTCTTCTTGGTTCTTTTTAGCTTTTCTTGCTTCTTTTTGGCTCTCATTGGCTTTTCCTAAACGTGTTTGCATATTTTTGCTTTCTTCTTACATCTTCATGCATCTTCATACATTTTATTGTATCTTGTTGCATCTTAACGCCCCATATTGGCTCATCTATGTTCTTCTGGACTCTTCTAATCTAACTAATTAATCCTCAGTTAGAGGTTGCGACTCGCCACACTAATTATTAAATCAAATTCTTAAAGAGTATGTTGACGTAATGCAATACAATTAATTTAAAGCAACCCGAACTAGCTGTGGTGACCAACGAAACAAGTTTGGTTGAGTGCCTAAACTGAAGATTACGAACCATCTAGGTGACCCATTTTCAGAGATTAAATTAAAATAAAAAAGTTTGGGCCACAGGGCCGAAACACGTCAAGATATTTAGGAATTAACCACCGCAAATCTAGGATCATCTAGCGACCCAGCGTGCCACTGCCTCGGGTGACTGTTATCTACAAAGCATCTACAAAGACATAAATATTTTACAAAATATGACTTATCTGTTTCTGTGAGTAGGTTGGTTGAAAAGGTCCCATAAATTCTGAACCATTGACATTAAGGCGCTCCGCCCACTGAGGCAACTGAAAACCAACTAAAACCGGCTGTTTCTATGTCTTGATTGGTCAAAAAGCTTGGTTAACCATAGAAGAAGAACAATCAGCTGACAGTTGGCAACTATCAATGGCCGCCCAGGGCAACCGGTAGAGCAAGTCGCAAGTCACCGCTTGCGTTACCATTGACAACGGGGTTTTGTGTGATTGTGTATGTGCGGGCCATCACATTGTCATACAAAGACAGTTGGCAGTTGAGAGTTTTCAGTTGCCTGAGTGGGCGGAGGCGCTTAGGCAACTGAAAAAAAAACAGTTTGCAACTAAACGCGCTATCCTGTGTATGTCAATGTTGTCGTTGTCAATGGCAACGCAAGCAACAAAGCAAAGACTCGCAACTCACCCTGCTAGTTGCCGTGGCCGGACGTTGCCAGTTTGTTCAGATGCCATGGTTGCGCCAGTTTTGTTGTCAGTTTTCTTTTTTTTTGTTTTTTCAATTTGACAGCGACAGATGACTGCGATGACAGCTGATTGTTCTTCGTCTATGGCTAAGAAAATTGAGATAATTACAGAAATCGTAAAATTGAGTAGCGCCGTGATCAAAGTTTGGTTGGAAACCATAGCAACCAGCCAGTTTTAGTTTGGTTTCGGTTGCCTCGTCAGCAGGAGTCACATGGTATAAACATTGCTCAATGACAGTTAGCGCCTCCGCCCACTCAGGCAACTGAAAACTCTCAACTGCCAACTGTCTTTGAATGACAATGTGATGGCCCGCACACTTCACAATCACACAAAACCCCGTTGTCAATGGTAACGCAAGCGGTGACTTGCGACCATCTTGCGACTGTCACGGCTGATTGCCCTGCTAGTTGCGAGCTGTCAGCTGATTGTTCTTCATCTATGGTTAAACAAGCTTTTTGACCAATCAAGACAGAGAAAACAGCCGGTTTTAGTTGGTTTTCAGTTGCCTCAGTGGGCGGAGCGCCTTAGTACTTGTAAAAAATCACAGAGAGGAAATTATTAATACTTTTAAAAATACATGTATTAATTTCTTCTTTTTCTTCACGAACTTATGTAATAACTTAAATAGGTAACGATGTTTATTATTCAAACTAGTGGTAACATTTTTTCTGACGTTCTCACGTCAGTCAGTTTTAAACTGGAAAGCATTGTTTTTTTTTTTATTATTTAACATTGTATTTCATATTAATTCTCTGATCTCTCGAAGCTTCCATTTGAATGGTGGCTTCACAATTAAAAGTTAATAAATTCCGTGTGTTTTACTAGAAAAAATGTATTTACTGTACAACACAATTTTCCAACATTTCGAATGGTTGTGTGGAATTCCGCGGAACATTTTTATTTTCTCATACAAACTGACTTTATTTTTACAATGCAAAGTTTTGGCTGCATTCAGAATGTTGGACATTAAAATTGTGACAGTTTTGACCGGTTTCCTAGTATATCTTTATTCAACACAGGTGGATTTTAGTAAAAATAAAGCCACGGTAGAAACTACCGTTTACAATCTGTCACATACAGATGTGTTTGATTTTGTGACAAACCCTGACAGTGTCGATAAGGTAGAGTAATTAGCTAATCATTAGTATAATTACTTTGGTTGTGATTTGAATAACATAATATTAACAATGACATATGTAGCTCAGTTTTGTAGTTCACCTCGAATGCAACGAGTAGGTTTTATAAATAAATTAAAATCGGCTAGAATTCCGCTTCAATACGATTGTAATTAGGTACATATTACAAGTGGTTGAAACACCTAGACTTCTCATCAAAATAATACATTCCTACGCAAAACGAATTAGTATAAATAGCTTTCTTCGTATACGACCTCAATTCTGTCAAGAAATGCATAAAAATTGGATTGAATCACCGATGAAATATTTTATTTGTTAGCCTTTCTTGAAAGATAAGAGTTTTTTAATTGACAAATATTCATACTGCTTGTGTACTTGCGCGAACTAACTTGTAAAAAGCGTTTATAAGTAAAAAAATAATACTGTACACGCGCCATCTACGAAAGCGTAGAATATGAATTCTTTTTACATTCACATCTTTTTTGAAAAGTTTAAAAATTTAATGTGATTTGACAGTTCGGATATGTTTTTTTCTTGTTAATAATTACTAGTTTTATCCCATTGTACTCTAATTAGATTCAACCAATATCTAAAGGAATACTTCTGGTACTTTGGTAGGAACGTTAACGTGTCATAAAAATGTATTTTTCACGAAAACTATTCATTAATCCTAATCTATGGAGTAAAAATAGTGAAATTAATATCTCAAAAAATTACTATAAAGGCCATTATTCTCCTTAAAACCGAAAGCAAAATTGATTGTTCTGGTTTCCTGTGTCTAATCTCTAATCCATTGTTTTTATATTTCAGTGGTTCCGTTGGATTTCTCAAGTAACTCATGGAGATCACAATCCAATAGGCAAAGGAAAAAGATATAACGTATTATTCATAACAACCCCAATAATATTTGAAACTAAAACCTTTACCGCCGAAAACGACGAATTTCAAATGTCATTTGACAGCAACACCATCTTGCGGCCGTCGTTTGAACTAAGAGTGTTTCAAACTTGCCGCTTTTTGGCCTATCCTAGAACCAAAGTGACGATTTCATTGAATTTCAGGCGATCTTCAATGCTGTTTAGAATAACTATTGGAAAAATCTTGCAAAATGTAGCTAGAGAAAGAATGAAGGAGGCTCTACAGAATTTAGATTATATTTTTAAACATTTTACTGACTATAGCTTACATAAAATGATATGAATTATCAAAATCCTGTAAATATTTATCAATAATCATTTCATTTGTTCTTATCAATAATATTTTTTAACTTTTTTGAACCTATTTTTTTATGTTTACATTGCATTAATGTTACTGATATTATCACCCACCCACAAACAAACAACCTGTACATCATCAGGAAATTTCTGAACGGGGTGCAATATCATCTATTTTCTAGATTGAATTCATTATTTGTGACATTACGATTTTATTTTGTAAAATTATAATAATAAATATAAATTTATGATGCGCTGGGTACTTTTACTTTTTTATTTTTATTTTCGACATTATCCTGTTGAGAATAATTGCCCATTATTATTGATATTGACATCTATTGATTTATTTTTAAACTAAAATGAAACTTATCACAAAAAATATACTTTTTGAAATTTTAATTTTGGACGTGAGGCATGTGGCGCTAGTGGCGCTTTTCTGTCATTTCTGTTCTCTTCTGTCAACGTGCTAGTCCCATGTGCGAGATTCTGCAGTTTGAGGTTAAAATATCAATAAAGAAAAACATGTAATAAACACAAATCAAGTGAGTATTCTTAAAATTTTTCACCAAAATTGAAGCCGCTTTTACCGTTTCTTAAGTGCTTAAATTATACATATTTGTTATTTCGGATAATGTCAGTTTTTCACCATCAAAACAAACTTCTTTTTCAGAAGGATATAAGGAATCTAATTCAAAATGACGGAAGAAGACTTGGTGGGTTTTGCGGCAACTGAAGATGGAGATAATGTGGAGAATGCTGAAGGTTCAAAGAAAAAAGCCAAAAAGGGGGGCGGCTTTCAGTCAATGGGATTTGACCAGTCCATTCTGAAAGGAATTACAAATAGAGGATACAAAATACCAACTCCCATCCAAAGAAAGGTACGGACTTGTTACATTGATTACCTTAAACGTATTGTTTATCTTTTAATATTTTTTGTATTTTGCACGAAGCTGTAAATTACTATTTACATACAATTTTTGTTTGCTATTTTCAGATTGTTTTGATTTGCAAGCGTAACCTTATAATGTCATACTAATTCTGAGCATTTTGGTTATTGCTAGATAAATTAGTAGTTATTTATCCAAAAAAAAATCACAACATATGCCCTCTGTAAAAATATTTTGATATACTCGTCATACTTTGCCCAACGGTAAATGCAGAATATTTCTTGTTAAAATAGTTAGATTTAGCTTTATTATTACGTAAAGTGAGTATCTATCTCGGTGGAGATGAAAAATTTTATGTTTCGATTTTGTTAAAATTAATTTACTTATGCAAAGTGTTCGACACCGTGATTGGCCAAGTGAAGCAGAGTAATATCACTTTATAAATATTTTTTTCAATATAATATAGTTTTCTCTTTATTTATTTATTATCTTGTATGATTTTGATTAGTTTATGTATAGTTAATTTCCTTAGATTTGTGTGAAACAACATTGAACGATAAATGATATGCAGGGTGTCCGGGGATAAAGTGCATTAACTTTGGGAGGTGATTCTACATGGTGGTAGGAGTAAAAAAGATAAATACCTTTTTCAGAATTCCAACTTAGTTTTTCCCATACAAAAAGACGTACCTATGAAAAATCCTTAGTGTGAGGTACACTTAAATTCAACGTGGCACATTTCTGATGGGCACTTATCCGTGGAAACAGCGTATAAACATTAACGGTTCGACAATCAGAATTATGTTACAATAAAATTCAAAAGTTAATCGCGCTAAATTACAAAATCAAGTTACACTTATAACAATAAAATTATTAAAGACTTTTAACCAACGTCATTACTTTTGACTAATTTAAGAAATTTTCAAAATGTCCAGCTTCTGCGTGTAGTCACAGTTAGTACAGGAAGATTGTTCATCAAGAAATGCAGGTAATGTGATCCTATTATTTGGTTGATGCCTTATGTAGCGTGGGTTTAACAAAATCGCACCAAAGAAACACAATTTTACCAGTAAGATTAGTTTACAACTAAATAGACAAGAACCAATGACGATGTATTGACAACAACAAAACTAAACGCACTGAACAAACATTTTATTTTAAGTACTCGTAAGTCTTAATAAATACACACTACTTCAAAATTACACCACACCACTACTAAAAAACACAAAATTAACAAGGTTCGATCATAATAATATGGTTTTTAAATTCAAATACTGCTGGGTACATTAAATTACTTACTTTGCGAACAAACAGTAGAATGACAATTGCACTCAAAATCAACACTGGCGTCCTGGCTGATGGAATTGAGGTACGGAGGCACTGAGTGGTAGATTTGGCAATAACGAAAAATAATTATGCCGGCCTTACACGTCTGGCTAATTTTACCTTTTTACTGAAAGTACCCTTAAAACTTGGAATTTCGAATAAAGTTATTTAACCTTTTTATTCCTACCATCATGTAGAAGCACCTCCCGAAGTTAATACACTTTACCCCCGGACACCCTGTATACTTAACGTTAAATCTAAGGGCACTCGCACAGAAGAGACTTTAATTGCGGAGACAATAATTGCATTACAACCGATGTGGGCATAAAAATCCATTATGTTATATGACCTTTAAATCCTAATAGGGTACTTTTTTGAATTTGGAATAGTTTTCCAACTGTCTCTGCAATTAAAGTTTCTCGTCTGTGAGCGTCCTTAGTAATTTATTTTCAAAATGATTCCAAATAATTTGTATGTACCGTTTTCTCGAATAGTTAATCATAAAAAGTAATTTTCACAAAAATGTTTAGTTAATCATTGTTTCTGATGTTTGCAGAGTATTCCCCTGGCACTCGAAGGCCGAGATGTGGTTGCCATGGCGAGGACTGGGTCCGGTAAGACGGCCTGCTTCGTTCTTCCGATGTTGGAGAAACTTCTGAGTTCTCCAGGAAAAACCTCTGCGGTCAGAACTGTTCGAGCACTGATTCTCACCCCAACAAGAGAATTGGCTTTGCAGGTACGTTACCACGGTGGATTCTCGATCGATCATTTCCCAAATAATCGTTTTCTTGCATTCATCTAATATTACACAAAAAAAAAATTGGATGGATCTTTTCTCCATGTATCGTTTTACTGCATTTATTGTTAATAAATTATTGAAATATTTTGAGGCTGCATGTAGTTATTTTTTTATATTTTATGTATGTGACACCTCACAAGAGCACCTCTGTCGGTACAGAATAAAGATAGGGAACTATGTCGCCGTCCATATCCTATATCCGTTAACAACGGATTGTTCATCAGACGGACCGCCCTTTGCACAGAATCAATTAGGTTTATCAAGTATTTTGGGGCTCTACCTCAGAGGTGGCTCCCAAAATCTCAGCACGAGAATGAGGAGGATCCATTTCACGACTCGCTAGAAACAGCCACCAGTATCATTTACAAATCGTTAATTAATTCAATTTGTTTTGCTCATATTCCAGACCCTGAAGTTTGTTCGAGATCTCAGCCGCTTCACGGGCATCAAGTCCAATGCGGTGCTCGGCGGAGACTCCATGGAACAGCAGTTCAGCACCATGCACCTCGGGAAGCCTGATGTTATAGTGGCCACTCCTGGACGATTCCTCCACTTGTGTGTTGAGATGGAGTTACAATTATCCAGCGTCGGTGAGGGAATTTACAAATTCATTTGAAACTATCACAGCCAAAAGTATTATCTTGATTTATTTTTGGGGTATTGACAGCGTTACAGTGTTCGAAAAGCTGGCTAAAGAAGAAGGAAGCGCAGCACGCCATAATATCTAATAATAAATAACGGCATAATCACGCTATGAATTTACAAATTTTTATATTTATTGTGAAATAATATAAGTCAGCTTTGCATCAATATATCAGAAGTGTAATTTTATGTCTTTTGCAATAGCATCTTGTCTTAAATTGGCCGTAAATGACACAGTTTGACAGTTTTCTATGTGGTATTCCGTATCGCGCTAACGAGCTAAATTATGCGCTTGTGTTAACTTGTTGAAAGCCAGCATAGGAAAAATATTTTTTTTTCAATACGACGTAAAACATTTGACAGTTCTCACCTTTCTTACAAACTCAATTTTTATAACATTTCTTTTGTGATTATATTACAAAAATAACATCAAAATAATGTAGATAAAACGAACTTCCTAATAATCACTCAAATCTATGCTTTCCACAATGGATTTATATAAAAAAAACAATGAAAAAATATACAAGCGGCAGCCATTTTGTCCGCCATCTTTGATGCCCTGCGCGACATTGTGAATTAATTTGAATTTTTCGGAGTGGCTAGACGCTATCCAGTATTTCGTTACGTCAAGAACGAGAATGGCCCAAGCGAGTCTGACCTTGTTCTTCATACAATTTATTTATACATAAGGAACAAAATCGCTTCGGGGGGACTGCGGCCTGCGACGGGTTGAGACACCAACTCTTAAATGTAAAAGTGCCTAAGGCCAGAGATGACGGCGTAGAATACAGATATGAATGTCATTCCATATGAAGAAAACTAAATTTTCATTTGACATAATTGAAATTTTAAATGCAGTGTCTCCTTAAATGCAAATAGTTAGCTTTTATAGTAATTTAGTTGATCAAAAGATTTTTTTTCTAAAATATAGCGTGTGCAGTCATCCTGAAAGTTTACCCTATTTTTAGTACCAACTGACTCTTGCTCCATAACTATGTTGTACTAGTCTATTTTGTCTTTGTTCCAGAAATTGTAATATTTGACGAGGGAGACCGACTGTTTGAGCTGGGATTTGGTGAGCAACTTCGTGAGATATTGGCTCGCCTGCCAACATCTCGCCAGACCCTCCTATTCTCCGCCACACTCCCTTCTGCCCTGGTGGAGTTCACAAGGGCTGGACTGTCAGATCCTATCCTACTACGGTAACTCTATTATTTATGTAATACATAAATATTATTCAGTTTCAGTGCTGGCAACCCAGGCGTTTATTATAATATATTTGTTACTTCAGATTGGGTTAGGTAAGTCCCGAATACATTTTCTTTATCATTTGAATGTATTCTATTTTCAAAGTGTTCTAAACAAAAGTTAATTTGGTTTTGACAGTACATATTGATATTGGCGGGAAAATTCAGTTCAGAAGGAAATAAGCGGGGTAGAGAAATAAATTGTAGGTTAGAAAAATTATTGAAATAATTAAATACATGTTATTTGAGTGTTATAAAGTAGAGACTCAGAGGATACATAATATGTATGTAAAAATTCATCATAAATTTTTTTGCATTTTAATGGTCATCGTTAAGCTAAAAATAAAAATGATTGGTTTATTTATTTGTTAGTCTGGATGTGGAATGGAAGCTCCCCGCTGAGCTGTGGCTGGGCCACGTGTGGTGTCGCACGGAGCAGCGTGAAGCCGCCCTGCTGCTTCTGCTCTCCCGACTCCTCACCAAGACTACTCCGCAGGCCATAGTCTTCACTGCCACCAGGCATCACTGTGAATACCTGCATCTTGTAAGTTCAACACAAATTATACATTCGTAATACTCTTTTTAAACAACAATATCGGATCTGCTAAAAATTTATTTTCTTTTGTTGATTTAAACTTCTGTTTTTCGGAATTTTGAATGAAATATAAAATATTAAAATAACACTATACGAAGTATGGATATTAAATAATGCGACTGACGCTTCTACAGAAGAACTACACATGCTGTTTAGCGTGAAGTCTTCTCTGTCGAATGCAGTACCTCTCGCTTCTGTAAACAAATTCATATAGCCGTAGCCTTTGTTCGCGTTAGAGTTGTTTTTTAAGTTTAATAATAGAGCAATGAGTTATGAAATTTCACGTGAACAGCTCTACTTCAAATCGCACATCCGACATTGTTCTTCGGGACTGTCGATATGCTCGAACCCTGCTTCTGATAAATAAAGTTGTCATGTGGTTGCCTCTGGAATGTCGAAATGATATGTAAATTTGACTTTATGATAGGTCTATTTATTCTGATGTATGTGGGGATTAGCACATGTAAACATTTAAAAATTGATTACTCTTTGATTTTAACTAACTGTAAATTATTCTCCAGATTCTCAACAAAGCAGGCATCGAATCAGCCTGCATCTATTCAGGTCTGGACAGTTCGGCCAGGAAGATAGCCGCGGCCAAGTTCACCTCCAAGAAGTGTCCTGTGCTGCTGGTGACAGATGTGGCCGCCAGGGGGCTGGATCTCCCCGCCCTCGATACGGTCATCAATTATCACTTCCCCGCCAAGCCTAAGCTCTTTGTGCATCGAGTCGGTGAGCCCCTTGTTTATATTTTACCTCGGATTGTTGTTACATCACAATGTTACCATAACCCTTCAAAAATTTGGCATATTTTGTCATGCGCTGACCAGACTAGTGGCGAGCCACGACAACCCTTGACAAGTCCCACGTGTGTGGTCAGACCGTTTGGCTTGTCGTGCCGACGCCTGCGTGAGCGTGCCATAGCTCGCCGTTGACCCGGGACCCGGTGGATATTTCGGCCACCAAGCGACAAGCTCGGAAAGCTTCAGTATAACTTATGAACTGGCCCGGTGCGGTCGCCGTTTTTGCTCCGTGCGGTTTATCGTAAATTGCGATAAAATGTAAAATATATTATTTTTATGTTACAGATTTTTAATGCACTAGTAAAATTTATTACGACTGGATCTACACAATAGCCCTAAATAATTTTTTTTTTTAAAGATTTATTATTTATTACAAGAATTTTTTTTAAATTATTGAATATCTCTTATTTATAATAAATAATAACTTTTTTAAGGTTATTCCCTATGTAAGTTTAAAGTAATTAATAAGACGAGTGATCCTGGGTTCGAGTCCCAGTCTTAATTTGGGAGGCGGGAATGGGTACCGCAGCCCCGGGAACCATTTATTGGATAACAAACACCTCTGCCATGGGTCACCCCAAGTAGTTTGCTAAGTTTGGTGACTTAGCAGGGGTGTACGGGTTCATGGGGTAAGGTTTGTCTAGGTCTTGGCGGTGGATGATATAGACACACTGAACCCCAGATTCGTACCCAACCGTCATTCCTTATTCCTTCCCAGAACTTATTTTCCATAAAAATACCCTCCACATAGCATCCCCAAAGATGACATAGGGAAATTATTTTCCTCAGGGCCTCCTGTGTGGACATAATGTAAAAAAAGGGTGCGCCGTTACCTTTTAATTTTTTTGTGTGTAGTTCTCTTTCATATTTTTGTTTAGATTTATTATAAAATAAAATAAAATTCTACGAAGAGATAACACACGAATGAACAAAATACTAGAATTTAAAATAAATTATCTGGTACGGTTTCTGTAAATTTGAATCATCCACCATCTCTTTCGGCGAACTCTTCGTTTTTTTTTTTAAATTTAGTACAAATAAGTTAGGGCAAATGTGACAGCCGATGTAGTTGCCTCGATGTCCGCCATGCTTGGGCGCTCCGAACGCAATGTCGAACTCGCAAGCTTATGCACGAGTGTGGTGACCAATATTTGTCGTGCGACGAGCGCGCTCGGCACGTATGAGGCCATACCATTAGAAGGTGAAAATATTTCCGCTTTGCAATAAAATTCAAATTAATGGAATGATTGTAAATGTACCCGAAAACTAAAAACTGTTTTCTAAAGGTGATGAAATATGCTTTCAAATTTTATTAAACACTATCATGTAAATTTTTAAATATGAAATGTTTAAATGTATATAAGGTTAAAAAAATTTATAAAATTTTATTATAAATTTTTTGTAAACTTTAAAAAGTTTTAAAAATGGCTCACCTCACGTTTTTTCTAACTAAAATTTCTGGTAATGAAAAAAAATAAAAACACGTACATATTTTATTAGATAAATGAATTATAAAGTTTTTGCCACCTCACTTTTTTGTCATTTCATGTAATAAAAATTCATTAAAAATTCACAAAGTTTCTTAACCACTGGAGCGATTTAGGTCCAAATTTGAACTGCTTTTATTTTTCTGCGATTGAAATCGGTCCGAAATTGGACCACATTTAACGAACCTACAAATATGGGATAAACGGTTAAATCTAGGTGGAGACGTTAGTTTTAAACCGCAGTAAACAGTTTATATGTTTCCGTATTAATATTCTGAGTAATGATATTAATTAAATGGAATGGCCAAATCAAAAACTGAACACCAATCGCTCGAGTGGATAATTTTCTTTCAAATTGCGGTCAGAAACTTTGGTCTCATGAAGGTGTACTTTTCAATTATTTTGTGGTTTACTTTTACATTTGAATATACATATAGCGTGTTGTATTCTCTCTTTACAATTCCGCACAAGAGTCCTAACTGCTCAGTTCCAACTGCAGTGAGGTTATGGCATCCCCAATTGGAGTATGTTGTGAGGCTGAAGGTAGTGGGGAGGGAAAGAGATGGGTAGAGGAAGGTGGGGAACTACCTGGCTATTCAGAACTCGAAATCGTTTCAATTCTGAATGATGGTCTTACACCAAGGCGATTAGGCGATAGGCGAGAGAGTATCTTTCAATCTGGAAAGTGCCGCAAATTAACCTTACATATATTAATTAATTGTGAAATAACACAAATTATTCAAATGAAATTTATTTGCGTACGCCGGGTTTGAATCCGCGACTTTCAGATTGGGAGTCGAATGTCTTACCCCTCTGGTTAAATCATATGTATTTCTAACCGTGATAGTAAGGGAGAAAAAACGATTTCTATGAGGCCTATGTAGCTGGGACAAATGTGGTCTCCTATGAATAAACGGGTTACAATTACGAATGAACACATGCACTCAACCTATTTTTATTTTGATTAGTTATTGTCATTTACTTCCCTTTTTTCAAAAGTTATTTTGAGGTTATGTTTCACAAAGTTGTCTCTGTAAATGTCAGCCATTTTTATAATCATTACCTACTTAATTTATGTGTTAAGGGACTTACTTCATTTACTTTAACCAGTGATTCCTGACATTCTCTCTCTCTGGTTTCTATCCTGGGATTGGTTTGCAGCAATTTCCTTTATTTTTTTCTTCCATTCTTCCCTATCTTGTGCGGCTCTTTTGAATTCTGCATACGATGAGCAGCGCATGTCCACCAGCAGGTCCTCCAGGTACTCTCGGCGTGGGCGTCCCCTAGAGTTTGTCCCCTCGGTCATACCCTCCATTATGGCATGCAAGAGGCCTTCTTGTCGTATTATATGGCCGATCCATCTTGCACGCCTTTCGGACAAGGTCCTGAGCAGGTGCCTTCCTCCTTCGATTCTTTGGAGAACCTCCTCATTTGTAATGTGGTCTCTCCAGGAAATTCCTAATAGTCTTCTATAGGACCACATCTCAAAAGCCTCTAGTCTCCGTTTATCTCTTTCGGATAGGCACCATGTTTCGCAGCCATACTTCAAGATACTCCATACATAGGTCTTGACGAGGAGTATTCTCAGTTTTAGGTCTATATTATTCAATTCTATTATTTTCAACATTTTATTGACTGCAAGCCTAGCCTGGTGTATACGGCTGTCTACCTCGCTCTTAAGGTTCGATTCCGTACCACGCGGCAGTCGGCAGACGGCAGCAGCAGACGTCGACTGCAGTGACGCCGACGGCAGACGGCACTAATTAATGCTGTCGCGTAGGTTCCAAAGTCGACGGCAGTGACGGCAGTCGGCACTACAGTTGCTTCTCTGCATTACTGCCGACGGTTGTGTCTTCCACACAAAATTATAAATAATAAAATGCTGCAAGTATTATTGCAAGAAGAAGAAGACGATGATGATTTATTATTGTATTATTACTCAAGTAGAAATCCTATACTGCCAATGTACTTAAATAGACTGGAAGAAGGCGCTTATGAAACGTTGATAAAAAGACACCTAAATGAGAGTGAACATCAGTTTAATTTGGTAATCTCTTTATCTATAGATTGGTTATCTTATTTTATCCTTTCTTTTCTCTTTCCAGTTTTTATTTACACAAAATATATACGGACGTATGTACATTATAATACAAATACCAATTCGCTTTTTTGTTTTAATCTAAATAACCTTTGTTTTTAAGTAGATATACCTTTATTTAAATTTGTGTTATTTCACAATTAATTAATAAAAATAATATATACTATATTTGCGGCACGTTCCAGAGTGGAAGATACTGTCAGTATCGCCCTGGTGTAAGACCACCATTCAGAGTTGAAACGTTGCTTAATAATGGCATTAGCCGTGTTTAGTGACTAGATCTGAATAGCCAGGTACATTCCTACCTTCCTCTTCCCCATCTCCTTCCCTTCCCTACTTTCCTTCAGCCTCACAACATACCCCAATTGGGGATGCCATAGTCTCACTGGCTCCAGACGGGAGCAGTTAGGACTCTTGTGAGGTATTCTCTATAAAAAAAAATAAAAACCTTTTATTTTATTATTATTATTAATTAAACAAACTTTGGTTATCTTTATGTTTTAAGTGGGTTTTTTTATTTTATTTTATTCTGTGTTCTCTTTTTTTCTTATTTTATTCAACATATGTATGTAGGACTATAATATGCAATACACACATTAGTCTGTTTTAATGTTTGTCTGTTATAATTTGTTGTCTGCTATTATTTTAATGTCTGTGCTAAACAAACAAAAGTTATTATGCTATAAACTTTTATTTTTTCTTATTCTTACTTTTTTGTTGTTATTATTCTTTCTTTTCTTTTTATTTCCTTCATTTATTTTTGTTTGTACAAAACATGCTCTGTTCAAGAGGTTTTGCTAATGTTGGAGGCTTAGCGATCCGAGACACACTAAAATATCATTTTTGTTCCAAAGTAGGTGAAGTATCTTGGCAAAGAAGGGTTGTAAATTGTACACAATAGCCAGTAAAAGTTTAAAATAAATAAATATAAAATAAAAACCTACTGGTTTTATTGAGATCTTGAGCGATTTCTTTCCAAACATTTTCTCTTATTCTTTGATATTTATAATTAATATTCTTGCAATTAAATAAGCACGGATTTTTGGACACTAAATTAATAAGACTTTCGCTTTCTCCGTCTTTCAATACGTCCATTATGTCTGAAGTCGACGGCAGTACTATGCTTGCACTCGAGTGCCGTCTGCCGCTACGCGTCAGTCGTTGACTGCAAGTGCCGCGCGGCATTTGCAGTCGTGTGTCGGAAACGGTCCAATACAAATTCATACAGTTAAGTAGTGCCGTCTGCCGTCGGCGGCAATGCAGTCGACGTCTGCCGCTGCCGTCTGCCGTCTGCCGCGTGGCACGGAATCGCACCTTTAGACCGACCGTCCCATGTTATTTTGCTCCCGAGGTAGATAAACTCCTTGGTGTTCTTTAATGGAACTCCTGACATCTCTACTCTCATCTGATGTTGCGTTCGGCCTACAGTCAGCAGTTTTGTTTTGTCTTTATTTATCTTCATGTTGTACAGTGAAACTCTCTTAAGAAGTTTTCCAAGGGACCGGGGAAAAAAAACTTCTTAAGTGGGAAAACTTCTTAAGTGGGATTCAATTTTAGCCATTTAATAACTCGAGTCCGAGGCATACGTCATTCCTATGTCTGCCTACTGTCGTGAAAACAAGCTTATATGCTCCAAGCGGTCAAAAAAAAATCGAAATTCATGGGACATCAAATTTCGAATTAACTAATTCCCGTGTAAATCAAAAATTTATGAAAAAAAACAATCATAAAAATTTGCCAAAAATCGAGTTCTTCGGCCGAAAATTAGGTATTTGAAGGTATATTTCTGCGGAAATCGAAATTTCGCAGTCGATTTCGGTCGCGGCCGTTTCTCCACATCTAGGTATTTGAAGTAAATTGGTAAAAATACGATATATTTCTGCGGAAATCGAAATTTCGAGGTCGATTTCTGTCGCGGCAGGTTCTTGACATTTAAGTATTTGAAGTAAATTGGTAAAAATACGATATATTTCTGCAGAAATCGAAATTACGCGGTTGATTTCAGTCGCGGCCGGTTCTCGACATTTAGGTATTTGAAGTAAATTGGTAAAAATACGATATATTTCTGCAGAAATCGAAATTACGCGGTTGATTTCAGTCGCGGCCGGTTCTCGACATTTAGGTATTTGAAGTAAATTGATAAAAATACGGTATATTTCTGCGGAAATCGAAATTTCGCAGTCGATTTCGGTCGCGGCCGGTTCTCGACATCTAGGTATTTGAAGTAAATTGGTAAAAATACGATATATTTCTGCGGAAATCGAAATTTCGCGGTCGATTTCTGTCGCGGCCGGTTTTTGACATTTAGGTATTTGAAGTAAATTGGTAAAAATACGGTATATTTCTGCAGAAATCGAAATTTCGCAGTCGATTTCAGTCGTGGCCGGTTTTCGACATCTAGGTATTTGAAGTAAATTGGTAAAAATACGATATATTTCTGCGGAAATCGAAATTTCGCAGTCGATTTCTGTCTCGGCCGGTTTTTGACATTTAGGTATTTGAAAGTAAATTGGTAAAAATACGCTATATTTCTGCGTAAATCGAAATTTCGCGGTCCTTCTGAAAATAAGACGCGCAGCCCAATATTATGTCCTACCCACCTACCAGACGTCGAATAGTTACGATTTCGCACGTAAATAAATGGCTTGATGTTCGAATCAGAAAGTTGTAGGTATCATATGAGCTGTTTGACGCTAGAATTATATCTGTTAACGCCATATATCAATGGTTAACGCATCCAAAGTTGGTAAAACTATCGAATTCAGTCTCGCGGTGAATACAAAACTACAAAAATCATTTGCGAAGTTTTGTTTCAATCTAAATTTTAAATTTATGCATATGTATTTCCGAACCTTCAAACTTAATTTATGACAAACGTCAGATGAAACATGATGCATGGCAATTTTTTAAGATTGAAAAAACGTAATTATAATGGATATTTTACCATCTCCTCTGGCATATTTAATCATGTTATGTAATAATAAAGGTAAATATATTTATTTGAAGGTGAAATATTCCGTATTAACCGCGATCCAATAGATGATCAAAAGTTTTTCGTGTTCAAATTCGATGGAATAAAATTTTTATACAATAATATTACGAAACATCTCTGTGTTCAGTACCAAAAGGAAGATTATTAGTATGCAAATGTAGATCTAGCCCACGTTGTCATTGAGGCCGAAAAAACATGAAAGGTTATATTAAACTCAACCTAGATGCTTGCATATTCGTTACCTACATAATTCCGCATTGCTTATTTGTTCCACAGGTCACATTGCTATTGTACCTAGTTAGGGGATTAGGGGACTGGGTATTGGTTTATTTATGGGTTGCGGCAGGTTACGGCTTACGGCCCGGCGGCCGACAAAGGGTTTTATGGTCTCAGGTACTAGTTATGGGTACTAGGATCGCGCGAAATCTGTGAAGCAAACATCTTTCAATTTATGACTTGGAAAAAGGTTCATTTTAGATATTTTGCGGCACAATATTTCGTTTGTGTTGATTTTACCGCCGGATTTCTAAAACCTCTTAAGTGGGAAGCAGTTTTAGCTCTAAAACTTCTTAAGTGGGAAAAATTCGTGTTTTTTGCAGTTTTTTGTATGGAATTTTCAAGGGACCGAAAATCAAAACTTCTTAAGCGTGAAAACTTCTTAAATGGGAACTTCTTAAGCGAGTTTTACTGTAGTTGTTTTGAAGAATGCTTTGCATGATTCTTAAGGCCTTTTGCAGTTCTTCTTCGCTTTCAGCAAGCATAGCAATATCGTCGGCAAACCTTATCACATCCACCTATTGTCCGTGTATCTTTACACCTTCTCTGTGACTCATTCTCTCTCTCAAGTCATCAATCGCACTCTGTATATAGGCGTTAAAAAGAACAGGTGACAGAGAGCATCCCTGTCTCACCCCTTGTTTTATACTGGCTTCCTTTGTACCATTGTCACATCTAATTATAGCGGCCTCATTCTTGTATAGCGCCTGGATTATTCGTCTATCTCTATATTTGATATCAATTCTCTTCAGAATCTCGAAGAGCCTTTTCCATTCTACTTTGTCAAAAGCCTTCTCCAGGTCTATGAATGCAATGAATGTGTTTTGGTTTCTTTTTATTCTCTTTTCTAGCAGTATGCGTAGCGACAATATTGCTTCTCTGGTTCCTACACCTCTTCTAAATCCATACTGGTCTCCGGAAAGGATGTTCTCTACTTTTGGTTCGATTCTTTTTAGAATGATATTAGTCAATATTTTATATTTTTGAAGCATGGGATATTTTTGTAAAATTTAAAAATGAAATTTTGGGCGTTTATGGGCATTGCATAATATAAAAATTAAATTTTGGTCTCCGGTGACTTTATAGTGTATTTTTGTTTTTCAACTTAAATCATAAAAAATCAGTTAAATCAAAATCAATAAAAAAAGGCAGTTGAGAGGTTAGGCAGTTAATCGACTGAGTGACCAGTGATGACATGTGGAAGAATTTTTTTTGTTTAGTTAGAAGTAAATATTTCCAGAAAAAAAAAATCGGAGACCAAAATTTCATTTCATTTTCGAAATAATGTCAGGTATCATGTATCACAGCAAACAAAATTTAACAAATATCTCTTATTCCAGGCAGAAGTGCCCGTGCCGGCCGCTCCGGTCGCGCTATCTCCATCGTGTCGCCTGACGACGTGGCCCATCTGCTGGACCTGTATCTGTTCCTGGGTGCCAACCCCATCTCGGCAGACGCCATCGACATGACACAGTTGGCTAACCCGGAGCGGGACTGCCCCTCGGGAGTCTGGGGCACGCTGCCTTCCGATTTACTCGACATGCGCCAGGCAGACGTGCTGCAGTGGCAAACGGACGCTTCCGACATTGTGAGTTTAATTTATTCTGCATTATATGCACTTGTTTATAGCTAGACTGAAAGAGAAAGAAGGCTCACACACGCGCATTTCTGCCTTTTGGAAAAAGGGCATGATTTATTAGTTCTTGACTTGTGTTCATTTGTGGCTTGCCACGCTGCATTCGCCCGCGCTTTATCCTAGATGATGCTAAGGAACAGTCTTTTGTTTTGGGTCGAACTATAGTCGGTGTCTTATCAAAATCATCACAGAGTGATGAAATTAGTTTTCCAAGAGACTGAAAATAAAACTAACTTTTGTGGGATAAATTGGGCCATTCAGTCTCCAAAGGAATGAAAAACCAAACTTTTTAAGCACGAAAACTTCGAGTCTCCTTAAACGTATTTCAGTATAACTCCTACAATAATCATGTCTCAAAATATTAATACGGAAATGTCACTTTAACCTCTTACTTTATCCCATATTTTTAGGTGTCATAAAAAATCTATATATATAAAAATCAATTGCTGTTCGTTTGTCTCGCTAAAACTCGATAACGGCTGGGCCAATTTAGCCGATTTTTATTTTGAAATGTTTTTCGTAGTCCAGGGAAGGTTTAAACGGTGAGAAAATATGGAAAAATTGCGAGGACGATAGTAAAAACAACAATTTCATTTTCCCATATAAACTGTTCTACCTACTTTCCTGTCAAACACTCGACGTTTAACAATTTCGACGAGAAACAATTTCTTTAATGGCATAGCAACGCATGCCGGGTACCAGCTGGTAATAAATAAATTTTATTTTATAATTATTTCCTACCTACAGCTATCCAAATATGGATAGCTATTGCTCAATGTGTTACCCAAATTGAAATAAAAACACATACATATTTTATTAGGCAAATTTATAAAGATTATCATTAACGTCGGTAACTAAGGTTTTATCTTCATAACATTGAATTATTTTGTGGTTAACTTTCAGATTTGAATATAGAGCGTGGTTCTAACACCGTTTAGATTATATTTCTAACTTTGAAAGTAAGGAAGACACAAGGATATCTATGAGACATGAGTGACTATCATTAGTGGTGCTAAACAAATTTGGATAGCTATTGATCTTGTGGTTAAAATTCTGAGACAGTATATTGACAATAATGTACTAACAGATCCTTGTTTTCCTTTCAGTGTGACATGAAGAGGGTTTGCAAGAACGCCTGGGGCCAGTATATGAGGTGCAGAGAAAATGCTTCCACTGAATCCAACAAGAGAGCGAAGATGCTACAAGCTCCACTCAAAGTACACCCTCTACTCATCGTCAAGAAGCCAAAGAACGATCTAGCCAATGCAGCCGAGGATCTTCTAGAAGCTATGAAACGCTACAGACCTAAAGGGGTTAATATGTTATTACATTTAGTCCTAATCTGTAATAATTGTCACATTTTCCATTCATTAACTGATATTTGTTGAAGGTATAACCGTGTGATATGCCAACTACTTGAAGAGTCATAGAAAAATTCATGAAACTGGATTTTTGTTTTCTTTTTTTAAATATATGAATACTGCACAAGACTCCCAACTCCCATCTGGAGCCAGTGAGACTATGGCATCCCCAATTGGGTTATGTTGTGAGACTGAAGGTTGTGGGGAGGGGAAGGAGATGGGGCAGAGGAAGGTGGGGAAGTATCTGGTTGAACATTGTGGAGGCCAAGACTATATCCTTGGGCACAGTTAACTGAAAGGAGACTTAGATTGAAGACGTTGTGATATTTTTTAGAAGTGATCAAGAGTCTCCCAAGGGTTTTTTAAATTTTTTTTATTTTTTATTTATTCACATTTAAACCTGCTAAACTACCTATGTAGTTTGTCAGCATGGACATAGAGACAACATTTTATACAATAACATGATACAATTTAAACGATATATTATGATACATAATTACATCAATAAATTGGTTAAATTACAGAGAAGTATAAATAGCAGCATAACCCTTATATAATAAGCAAGTACAAAATAAATGTATGAACAAATTAGTATAATCAATAAGTACATTAATAGTTTCATAGATAGGGTAGGTATGTAAGATTTTACAAAATAATTATTTTTCCATTTCTTAAGAATGTGAATTCCATTTTGGAATACGAGGGCTTCAGTGGAACATCAGTATAAATCCATTTTGATGATGAAGTTAATAAGTTTTTTTTTGCTATTTTTTTACAGACAATTCTGGAAATCGGAGCTAAGAATGATGCACCAAACTATGCCGCAATGAAAGCAAAGAGACTATGGCATCAAGATAAAATAAAGACTATTGTCAAAACCGAGCTTAGTTCTGCTGGACTTTCAGCACATTTGCAAGTAAGCCCATAATCTATCCATCATTATACATGTTTATCCCTTATTATTCCTATACCATTTATCCGATTGTGATGAATCTTTGGTGATTTGTTGTGCGCACGTCATAAAGCTTTCTATATATAATGGTGAGCTCTAGCATTTTGAAATTTGTTTTAAATTTTTACTTTAGGTGGCAAGCTAGTTTGGCAAATGTGTGTATTTCATATAATTTAGCGACAGTGTGGGAGAGTGGGAGGGGGATAGGAACGAAGGAGTTGAGAAGGTGGAGGGGGGGATGCAGGAAGGGCAGGAAGGTGGCAGCAGAACGCAGGAGAAGAAGAACAGGAGCGAGAACGCGGACACATAGGAAAAAAAAATTCCTTTCTTTGAGTGTTATTGCAATACATGCGGGGTATTTGGTGACCGGACAACTCAACAACATGCAACTTCATCACCTTTGAAAAGTCATTAAACGTGATGAAAAAAAAAGGTTAGGTTAAGGGCTAACTTTAAAAAATATTTCCATAACTTTTAATGATTTTTCAAAGGGGTTTTATATAAATTTCATCAAATTAACAGTTTTGCATGCACGTAATGTCTTCTATTGTTTATTTTATTATTTTTGTTGTTTTGTAGAAACCTGTTGAGCATGATGAATTAGAATTATCCAAGGCATTCCCAACAATAATCGGTGGCCATACCAAATTCGATGCAAATAAATTATACAGTAAGAAGAAAAGAAAAGTGAAGGAGGTGGTCCAAGATCCCAATTACATTCCTTATCATGCCAGCGATATGCACACAGAATTAGGGTGAGTTTCAATTATGTACATATTTTTCTAGGTACTACAAATTTGATATTTTATTGTATTAAATTTAGTTTGAGGTTTTTTCAAGTGTGAATAAAGTACTAATTTATTTTATTTTTTGTTATTCAGTTTGGCTGTCAACTTTGGAACAGAAGCCCAGAAAGCTCAATTAGAATTGGCTCCAGACACCCATGAAGATCTGAGAAAAGGACACCAAACTGTGAAGTGGGATAGGAAACGAAAGAAGATGGTCCATGTTGATCCGGTGAGTGACTTTCATTCTTAATCCAGCATGCCCTATCAGAACCTTGCTCCGGACTTACTTTTCCATTTCTCTTCTTCTGTATATTTGTATACATATTTATTAGGCTGCTTCAAAAAATAACGTTCATCTTTTTTATCGAGGCTCTAACTTTATATGTATGCTTTCAATAGACAAAAAAAAATATTTATTTTTTTCTAATCCTATCTAAGTGTTTTACACTGCCAGAATATGAGATTTTATAAGTTTTGGTCTGGTAAACATCCTCTGATAAGAATTATGGCTAACCCTATATCAACAACAAAAATGTGATTATGCTTTTTTTTACCACTAGTAAAAATGTTTTTTTATTTTATTTTATATATCATGGTATTCTTACCATGTAGAAGATAATTTTGAATTCGTAGCTTTATAAAATTATGTAATCATAACTTTCAATATTCTTCTCCCAGGATGGTGGTCGAGGCAAGATGATTCGCACAGAGTCAGGAGGTCGGATACCAGCTTCCTACCGCAGCGGTCGGTACGAGGCCTGGAAGGAGAGGAACCATCAGACCGAGGAGGCGGAAGTCGGAGACGATGATGATGATGGCCCGCAGCAACCCAAACTTAATAAACCTGGTAAGATAAATGATTCTTTTAACCCCTCAAGCCTCGACCATATTTTGTGTGAGGGTCAAAATATTTCCGCTTTGGGATAAAATCGAAATAAATGGAATATTTCTGAATGTATCTGAAAATTAAAAACTGTTTTTGAAAGCTTTTGAATTTTATAATTCGAAATAAACATAATTTTTGCATAGATAAGCTTTAACCTGTCCTCTGCCATAAACGCGCTGGCGCGCTTGGTACTAATTTAATTTTTTTTTTTTCAAATGCGATTTTAACCCTTATGTTAGAAACTGTATGACGAACAAGGTCAGAATTGCTTGCGCCAATACCTTTCTTGACGTAGCGGTTTTTCACAGAGATTCATAAGTTTTTCCAAATACCCCTGGCACGTGACAGGTTAAAAATGGCTCGCCTTTTTTTCTAAATAAAATCACTGATAACGAAAAAAAAGAAAATCACACATATATTATATCATTAGAAAATTTATTATGTATAAACGTTATTATCACCTTGCTATTTTGATGATTCATAAAAAAATTATTAATGGAAAATCACAGAGTTTCATAAATTTTCTCAAATGACATAGGCCCTGAGGGAAATATTTTCCTCAGGGCCACCGGTGTGGAGTACGATTTCTATGAGAACCATGTGATCTGTTCCCAAAAGTGAATAAATTACCTTGAGGGCTTAAGCTCTGCGAGGGTTGGCACGCTTCCATACCATATTTCCCTATGCTTATAAATTATCATGTTACTCAACTTTAACTGTGATATCTATAATATTGATGGAAGCGACCGACTGTCAAGGAGTCAACTAATATCTCCATCTTCTATTTTTCTTTTCTCAGTTTCTGAATTCCGTCCCCGCTGGATGAAATACAACGAGAAGATCGAGCAGAAGAAAGCGTACAAGGCCAGCGGGGAATTGAAGACCAACCAGCAGATCCTCAAAGAACGACTGAAGAAGCAAAAAGCCAAGGCCAAGAACTCAAAGTCCAAGGGAAAGGGCGGCAAAGGGGGAGGCAAAAAGGGGGGAGGCAAGAAGAGGGGAACTAAAAGATGATAAGGTTGGTCAGGGTGGATGATAAGGTTCATCAGGGTGGATGATAAGGTTCGCTGTGTTGGATCTCTTTTTGGAATGTGACAAATTTATTTATCAATAAGGTGATACATTGTATTAAGATTCTACATGAAAATGTACAATATCTGCGCTGTTAAAATAAATATATTTTATTGAAATTATTGGTGCTTGTTTCATTGTGTTGCTATCAGAAATTTAATTATGATATAATAACCTGTAACCTGTATCCCTAGAGCAGAAAATCCTTATAATATACTTTTGTGCCACCCAGTGATGCCATTCCTACCAAAATTTCAGTAGATTTACCGATTTCAGCTAAAATTTACCGATATTCATTGAAAGTTTGTAAATTGGTGAAAATGAACAGTTTTTTTTTTTAAATCTACCAAATTCACTTTGGACAGTTGTTTAGGAAAATTTCACGTTTGAATTTCCTTCAAATCGTCATTCACCAAAAAATTGGGTTATTTCAACCTCCGTCAGAAGAAATTTCAACAAAAATTTCATGGAAATGTTTCAAAAAATGAAAACATTTTTTTTTTCATTTCAAATTTGACATGCAATCACGTCTTCCTTCATTTCAAATACGAAATGGGCTGTTTCAACTCCAAAATAACGTTTGATAAATTTGAAAATTTCACTCAATGTTCCCCGCCGAATCACAATTTTGACGTCTGCGCATGCGCCTCCCATTGAACGCTAAACGTTCGAATTCGGCTGATCACATTTAAAAAATTTCACATCACATTTCTATGGTATTATATTTTTAACCCAATTTTTCGGTGAATGACGATTTGAAGGAAATTCAATTGAAATTTTCCAAAACAACTGGTCCTATGAAATTTTCGTTGAAATTTAATCTGACTGAGATTGAAACTACCCAATTCTTCGGTGAATGACCATTTGAAGGAAATTTTCTGAAACAACTGGCCCTTTGTAGCGGTTCGACTCAACCAGCCCCTATTTCAACCAATTCTTCAGTACCTACTTGTCGGAGCATACGTCACATCTTGTATCTATCTACCAGTATTCTAATCTATCAGTATTCACAGAAAATGTAACGAATTTTTTTATATTTCGAAGATGCCGGGGAATCCTTTCTCCAAAACCACAGGATACAAAATATTGTAGGGAATCGTAATTTCTGAAATTCTCTAGGGGTAAGGCTCTCGGCTAGCAATCCTGAGGTCAGGGGTTTAAATTCCAGCATGCGCAAGTAAATTTTATTTGATTAATTTGTGTCATTTCTCAACTTAGTAATTGAAAACAATTTATTCCTTTCCGACCGAGAAAAAATGTGCGAAATTTGATGGACCACACTAGTAAAGCTCATAATTTATGATCCCATAGGGCTAGGCGACTTACTGCTCGAAAAATGCGCGCTTAAAGGTACCCTACATAAGCAGCTCCCGCACGTTCGATCGACTCCGGTTCCGTTCCCAAAAACAGGTTTATTTCCTGTCAGGATTTTTTTCAAATCAAACTCACGATCGTATGAAGCCGGTCGGAAAGGGATAAATAGTATATTTGCGGCGCATTCCAGAGTGGAAGATACTGACAGTATTGCCCAGGTTAAAGACCACCATTCAGAATTGAGACGTTGCTTGAAATGGCTTAAGCCATAGTTGGTAACCAAATCTGAATAGCCTTCTCCTTTCCATTACCTTCAGCCTCATAACATACCCCAATTGGGGATGCCATAGTCTAACTAGTTCAAAACGGATGTAAAAAATTGAAGCTCGTATGTGGTATTCACTTTAAAAAAAATTGTATAAAAAAGTGTAAGAATGAAAAGAAAGAGGAAGGATAAGTATGGAAACATATACGATACGATTGTACCATCCCAGCCAGGAGCAATCCTGTCCCGGTAAGACCGGTACACCAGGGGGCACTGATTTGTTAGGACTAGGAACAAGTGCTCTGAGGATAGGAAGGAGGTTGGAGTTTAATCGACCGATATACAACCTAATAAGCCAATATTGGAATTTAGGATGGGCAGGAATAAAGGAATGGATTGAGCGTTTTGGATAAAATTATTATGGGATATGCAAGGCGCTTTTAAGAGTGGAAGAGGGTGCATGGATCATATACAGATTTTACATTTATTTTAGAATACAGATTTTCTCATTGCGTATATTATATACTCACTGGGAAGTTTCTAACAAAAAAACAGAAATTTCATTTTCGGTGTCTTTGCAGATCTACAAAAATCAAATGACCGAGTCGATAAGAAAAAAACTATGGAAGGTGATGTCCAAGTATGGAGTGAATATCTATCTAATTCAGGCAATTGCATCTCTGTATGAGAGAAGCATTTTTTTTAATTAACTCTACACGGAGGCTCTGAGGAAAAAAAACCCTAAGTCATCAACGTTGCGAACCCACTTGGGGTGACCTACTGGAAGTACTGTTGGTTATCCAATAAATTCTCGGGGCGGCGGTACCCATACCCGCCTCCCAAATTGATGCTTAGTTATTTAAAAGATGCATATGCATGATAACAAGATGATTGATATCTGAGATGGATTGTCACTGCGGTTCCAGTTAACTAATGGAGCCGGTTCCTAAAATTCGATAAAACGGTTCTTCAGAAAAATTTGTTCCAGTGACAGCAAAGGAACCGGTTTTTTGTAACCGGAGCAGAATTATTGACCATTTTTAAAAGACTTGGCAAAATAGCATAAAAAAAAGTATAATGATGATTCGACAAAAATACGTACGTATCCCTTCTATCATAATATTACGACAACAAAACAATAGCTGCGATTATACGTATCTACACTTCGGAGCGGCCGGTCCCGCGCGCCTCTAGGCCACCGCGCAGAAAAGTTATGTCCGAAAGTAAGGTAACGGTTTAATACCTACAGCGCCGTTCATTATGAGACCTTTCTGCGCGGAGGCCGAGAGCTGCGTGTGCTACCGTCGCGTCCTAAGAGTATGGATATTAGAGAGACGGCATGTGAAGTGTGCCCGCGCGCTCCAAGTGTGCCTTTTCGAGAATTCTACCCACACGGCTGACATTGGCTGTCATCATGTAAAATGGCTGCTGTCGGAACGTATTAAACGGCCAAAAACCAGCAGCCAATGTAAGCCGTTTGGCTAAAATTCTCGAAAAGGCACACTTGGAGCGCGCGGGCACACTTCACATGCCGTCTCTCTAATATCCATACTCTTAGGTCGCGTCGCTCCGAAGTGTGCGTGCAATTGCCGCTGTAGTATATCAAAAACTACCTACGTACTTAATCCTACTTTCATACAATATATACCTATTATATAAAAAAAACTCAATGCCTGGAAAAATCGTAATAAACAAAACACGCCGTAATTTTTTTGTCACCCTACTGGTCCTACATTCTGGTAAAGGTTAAGTTTTCTCGTTACCACCTGCATAAATATTTCTCATTTCTTAACTTTCCGCGTATAAAAGTTTCCCCTGGTGTTTCTCGAGTACAAACCAGAAGTTTATAGCACTTGTTTGAAAGCGAAAAGTACCTGGATGAAGTTACATAGTTGTTACGGACGGCAAACAATGTCTCAATACAGTTTTGAAGATAAATATCCCGCAATAAAAATTGAAATGACGAAGAATGCTATTACGATACAGTTCGAGTCTGGGGAATTGGTTTGTTTCCCCTATTAATGATTTATCAGACAGGTTATCATTGAAATAAAAGACACGAGGGTAACAAGTCGATGGCCCAGTATTAAAAAAGCCGGAAAAAACATAAAATACGACACGCCATTCAAAAGATTCGTCAAAACGGGCTCATCCCAGTTTTAAAAAACTACAAAATTAATAAAAATGTTGGATTCTTTAACCTCTTGTAGGTTGGGTGACATTTGGCCAAACATCAATTGAACATTCATTTCAAAGGATTCTGAGAAGCTACATTACTGAAAATTAAAACAACGTCTGGAATGATATTGGCGCAAGCGATTCTGACCTTGTCCTTGTACAGTTTATTTATACACACGGGTTAAAATCGCATAAAAAAAAATCCCGGACGCCGGCGTCCGAACCACAGTGAAGGGGTTAAGAGTCGAAAAAACTATGTTTAGAAAATATTCAAATATTCAGTTGTAAGTTTTACACAAATTATTTCAAATTGTTTCCGTTTAAAATTGACGAGATTGTTTTAAAAACTAGGGTGGGCATTTGAGGTAATTTATTTATTTATTTGTTTATAAGATTTACACAGTACATTAAATATAAGTTGTAAGGTATTTTAAATAAATTACATGGTTTTGTACCTATTACGTAAATCTGTAAAATGTCAATAGGTAATTTTGCCTGGGTTTTAAAACTAAATTATGATGAATGAAAAGAATCAAACATTGGTTGACTAATAAAACATAAATGAAAGAGTATGGGTGGAGAAAATTTTACATTTTAAAATCAAAAATTATTTGCTCACTAAAGTTTAATAAAATGATAAGAAATTTAATAATTTTGTTTTGTATGTTCGCAATGAATCGTGAAAAATGTCTAATTGTAATAATTTTTCATAATGGGTATAGGTTGTGATTGCGCAAGTGATTGGTGAGTTATTTGCTGCATTGGTGTTGTGGGCTTCTATATGAAGAAGAGAAGTGTGCCTGGTACGCCTCATTGGAGCATTTAAACCAATGACGGATAGTAATTCGGGACTATCAATATTATTATTAAGCAGGTTATACAGAAACAATAGATCCGACAATGTGCGTCTTTTTTGTAGTGTTAA
This sequence comes from Limnephilus auricula, assembly GCA_951813805.1. Classification (NCBI taxonomy): domain Eukaryota; kingdom Metazoa; phylum Arthropoda; class Insecta; order Trichoptera; family Limnephilidae; genus Limnephilus; species Limnephilus auricula. The sequence continues at coordinate 42,951,078 of OX638389.1, read as the reverse complement.
CATATTATTTGTAGTTTTGTTGTATTTTAAAAGTAAATGTTTCGAAAATTTATTTTGTATATTTTCTAATAAATCTATGTATACCTTATATTGAGGATTCCATATTGTGGACGCGTACTCCAGTGGAAAGTAATGTAGACATTTCAGTGAAAACAAATGAAATTTGACATTTTTATGCACAAAAACGAAATATTGATTTTCTAAACACAACAGATTTGAACTTGTTGCTGTTTGTAAGGTGTTTGCAACATAATAGTAACGGACGCTCAGTGGAAGGCGATCCACCTCCTCGACGGCGATGTGTAAAATTCAAAATCGGGCGAAATCATGCCCTCCACGTAGATGGCGATAAGGTTCAAATATTATAATGTTTTCCGGTCATAATCTAAAAAACTTAAATTTTCACAATTACAATAAAACAATTAGGAGATTTTGCACTTCAATGCGTTTTAAAAGCCCTATTATAAATCTTTGATGGACATTATATAATTAAAGTTATAAATATAGCAAAAGCCAAGATATGTTCTACTCGCATGGCCTAAATAATTAACATGTTTTAAATTTTACAAAACTGACAAACAATAATTATTAATATAAGTTAAACGGTTGTTTATCAGTTGTGTAAAATTTAAAACATGTTTATAAGGAAGGTTGTCAGTATGTATTTATATAAAGCATTTATAATATTTTTGAGCGATGCAACTTTCAAACCAAAAAGAAAATTGGTTTTTGGTTTGAAAATTCATTTAATGAATTTATGCTACTTCCGGCCGTTGTTCCCAATCCTATTGATCAACTATTGAACCGAAATTTTGTCTCAACACTCCTCAAATGCACAAATATGCTCTTCCCAATGCAACTCTCCGACCAACAGGCGAATCGTTTCTAAACAAATCACTTAGCTGATCGGAGGTTCAGATTGATCGATGGAAAAGTTGAGAACAACAACCGTTACAGGTTGCTTTTCGTATTCAATGTAAAATACATTAAACAAATAGTCCTGGGTTATTGTCGCTAATTACAGTTATATTTGTGTTCTTGATTGAGTACCTACGTATATATTACTAGCTTCTGCCCGCGACTTCGTCTGCGAAGGATTATTACTTCGAGTAATTTATTTTCTTTTCCTTGGTCCCATCTACGTTTGTACCAAAATTCTTAACCTATTTATTTAAAATATCTATAATTCTTGATACGATTTAAAGTATTAGGCCAGTACTTCAAATAAATTCACCAATTTAAATATTTTCTAAAATAGAATTTTGATTTAACAATCATTGTTTTGCAAAATGTCATTCTCAAATTTTGACATTTTCTATAAAAGAATATTTATTATTTTCAATAGATTGAAAATAAATAGCTAGCTTTATAAATTATAGCCTATATGTTATTCTGATGTATGAGCTATATTATTGTAAAGTTTCATTAATCCATTCAGTAGTTTTTGCGTGAAAGAGTAACAAACATACATACATCCATATAAACTTTCGCGTTTATAATATTAGTAAGATGACGAATCATTCCTATAAGTAAAAGGGTCACCCACCTAGTGTGTCCTGCACCAATATTGGTAGTTCTATTAGTTTTCAATGTAGAGGGAGCCGTCACGGCATCGACAGATAAAAAGCTCGTTAAAAGTTTTGCTTCCGCGGAAATTGCCGCCCTGCAACATGTAATGGCCGCAAACTTTCCCAATAAAATAAAGTATTAATGGTTCATAATTCCGCGGGGAAGGCAGATATTTCTGCACCACTTTTCCGTTCAGGGTTGACTTGAGAATAGGGGCTAGATTTCCTCGGTCGTTGAACGGGGTATACGCAGGGTAGGTCTGTGCAGGCGCATTTAGAGCAGTCCGCTCCGGGCTCCGACTAGCGAAGGCGCCAAGGAGCCAAGGCGCCAAAAAGCCAAGGCGCAAAGGAGCCGAGGCGTTGATAATATCCAACAACTAATATAGCTTCCTTGAGATTTTTTCTAACGCCAGGCGCCGATTGGCTCGAGTATGAGTATATGTGCCGAAGGCTAATTTAGTAACGATGCGACTATAATATAAGTAACAACTGACATTAAATCACGATAATATAAGTAACAATTGACATTAAATCACGATTATATAAGTAACAATTGGCATTAAATCACGATAATATAAGTTACAACTGGCATTAAATCACGATAATATAAGTAACAATTGACATTGAATCACGATTTATTTATTTATTTATTTATTTATTTATTAGGAAAAGTTGACAGCAAATCTGAGATTATACAATGATATATTAATAAGATAGTTAATTATGCCAATTATGAACTTTCCACTGATAATAATAAATGATAAAGTGTGACATTGTAGGGTTGTTTTCTTAATTAAATTATTTTCTAGTTACAATATGTGAAAAGGAGTTACTAGTTACAATATGAAAAAAAAGGGGGAGGAGGAAACATGGGATTGGGATGAAGAGGCAAAGGGCGGGGATATATAGGGAGTGAATTTCTACTTAGAGTCATGTTGCTTAGTGAATTTTTCGTTTTATGTCGCGTAAAGTCGAGCTAAAAATGTCAATGTGGTAATAATTTAAGTTAAATGAATGTGTGGATCTGTAGATAAATGAGTTTTGTTTGGAGTTGGTCTTGCAAAGAGGGAGATTAAAAGTAAGCGACTGTCTGCTGTTGCGATATGGAACATGGAATGATAGGCGTTGGAGAAGATCGGGGCTATCGATTAAGTTGTGTATGATTTTAAATAACATTACCCAATCTGCTATATTTCTTCGGCAAGTCAACGTCTGTATATTGAAGAACTTTGCAGAGTCTTCACTACTGACATGCGATCGGAAAGAGCGGAAGTTAAGGTACCTTAAAAATCTGTTTTGAACACTTTCAATTCTATTTTTATGTATTGTATAGCCTGGGTTCCACACTTGTGATGCATATTCAAGGATACTACGAACGTATGAGTAATATAGTATTTTGAAAGTAGCAAGATCTTTGAATTGTTTGCAGGAACGGATTACGAAACCCAGCATAGAGGATGCTTTAGTGACTATGTGGTCGATATGATTATTGAAATTTAGTTTACTATCAAGTATAACCCCAAGGTCCCTAATTTCTGATTTGGTGGATAAAGGTTGATGATTAATTGAGTATTCGTGGATAACTTTTTTTTTGTTTCTAGTAAAGCGTACGACAAAGCACTTGGATGTATTTAATTCCAGACCATGGGCGTTACAGTACGTGTTTAAACGTTCCAAATCCTCTTGTAGTTTCTGACAATCCTCGGTAGACTTTATGGGTGAGAAGATTTTCATGTCATCTGCATACAGGATGGTCTGGGAGTTTAAAAAGCAGTTACCAATATCATTGATATAGATATTAAATAATAATGGTCCTAACAGGCTGCCTTGAGGAACTCCCGATGTTACAGCCACGAGGCCTCGGACGATAATATAAGTAACAATTGACATTAAATCACGAAAATATAAGTAACAATTGACATTAAATCACGATAATATAAGTAACAATTGACATTAAATCATGATAATATAAGTAATTGTTGACATTAAATCACGATAAAATAAGTAACAAACTGATAGTGTACCTAGGAAAGTATGCTGACTGGTTACATACATTACATACAGAATTCAGCGATATTTGTGAATTTCCCGAACAGACAGACAGACGGTTGACAGCAACCCTATCTGCTTCCAACAGAACTTATCTTGTAAAGCTCCAATCCAAACCTGAAACCTGCAAATAGGTTACATTTCCGTTGCAATTGTGAAGTGCGTTTGGCAGGAGACATGCTAGGGGCTTCATCTTTTCCACAAAATATTATTTAAAATCCATGTTAAAATGTAGAGGGATGCTGGTTCCGGTCCATATATCGCATGGCAGATTAATAACCCATTTACAACCGTACAAGTTTTTTAATTTCAATATTCTTAACATTTGGAAAAATATATAAAAAAATGTTTTTTTATTTTTTATTATTTAATGTGAATATCTCACAAGAATCCCAACTGTTCCGGTCTGCAGCCAGTGAGACTACGGCATCCCCGACAGGGGTATGTTGTGAGGCTGAAGCTAGTGGGAAGGGAAAGGAGATGGGGAAGAGCAACGTGGGGAAGTACCTGGCTATTCAGATCTGGTCACCAAACTTTATTTATTCTCATTTCTTTATACATATAACATAATATAATAACAAATGGTATAAACAAGAAACGAAAACTTACAGGCACTGCTTGAGTGTGGGTAATTTAAAAACAAGTACTATATTTCCAAGTACCTAAAGTATAAAATAGACCAATAAAACATATTAAAAAAAAGTTAGTATTACATAAGTAGGATAAGAGAGAAAGTTTTTTTTGTTTTTAGTTATTATAAAAAGAAAATATAGTTTTTTTTTTTAGTTATTATAAAAAATTAAGATAAAACATATTGTAGATACTACTGTTTAGAAAGTTACAGAAAGTGAAATAAAAACAAAGGTTGACAGAAAACACTGTGAAAATGAAATGAAATCACTTTGAAATCACGTTGGGTTTTTCGCTTCCGGACCGCGACGGTCGTGTTATTTAAAAAAAAAAACCCCTAATGAAAGTAATTGGTGACCCCTGATCTACAGTCTTGGATATTCGATTAGAGATGTTATTTTTTCGGCATATACATAATTAATCGATAGTGCTTTTTTTTTGACAATTTTTTTTGATACATACATTTACAGATAGAAACATACATAATAAAGTAAATGAAGAGAGTAAAAAAATCCCACAAAGGCGAAGCCTTTATAATATGTGGGTATAAAAACAGTAGTGGTTTAAATGATTCTATGATTTATCGTTCTTTTTAATTCTGTCGGCTCTGTTTCCAGCTTACGATCATTTTATTTAGTTTTTTTTCTTGCGATTAAATTACATTTTTTTTTACATAATATGCTGACAGTTAAGGTAAGTACACACTGGGTCGACGTAGGTGATACATTTCGATATCTGGACTACTTACAATCCATACATTTTCTACGGAAATAGATGCTTCAGAATCACACACTGACCACACGCACAACAACGTTTTAAGATTCTGAGGCATCTGTTTCAATAGAAAATGTATGGATTGTATGTAGTACAGATATCGAAATGTGTCGCCTAAGTAGCGTACGTCGACCGAGAATGTACTTACCTTTAACCACAGAGATTCAAAATAAAAAATAAAAATCTTCAAATAATTCAGAATTTACGCTAAGCCTAATTACATTTTTAAATTAAACCCTGTACTTCTGAAGTCAAGTATGACTTGAGTGGCTTTGAAAAATTCACCGTCAGAAAAAGCCTTAAATTTTTCGAGAGCAAAATTCTAGGATAAGCTTTTGTATTTATAAAATTTTCAAGTTCTTAAACTTTTTCAGTTTGAATAAAAAGTATGGCCGGCTGGTAGATACCTACGTATTTTCTGGAGAATGCTTGGATTTTAAACAACCCCATCTTGACTAGTGATGTAGAGAACGAATTCAAACCATGGCATTTATGATTCCATCACAATTGATCCCCGACAGTTGTCCCTCCGGCATACTTATATACGATGTGCAATCGGTTTAGGGTAAGTACGGTGCAACTATGTACTTACACAAAATATAACTAAGTGTCCCCGAAAGGTGTGCAGAGAGGATCTACCACCGATAAACATACGTATAAAACTTATTTTATATAAAATATTCTAATGCATAAAGGATAAAACTGCTAGCCCATAACCACTCGAACGCTTTTAGTCACAATATGGCACTATTTCCAAAACCATGGATTGCTTTGCTGCCAAAATATGGAAAATATTCTCTAGATTCTTTAAATAGTTTTAAAGTTAACGGTTTTTTAATATTTTTTTTATAAATCCCACAAATATGTGATAATACACAAAAGATATGTGAATTAATTGGCTATAAAGAACTATAATCAGATTGAATTTCTCCATATTCAAATTCGGAAGTATGTTTTTTTTAATGTGGGCTGAAAAATATCCTTTAGCAATCCGAGAAAAAAGTTTTAAATTGCTCTGTCGCTCCAGTGGATATACTCTATATACCAGCGTGTTAGTACAAAAATCGATACTATAAATAAATTCGTTTAATATCCATACCAGTTTACTTTTAAGAGGAAACCATGTGCATAAAATCGTGTTTCCCAATTTCCTCTCTGGATTTTGAAATTATAGCAAATATGTTTCAATGTAATATAGATATCGACCACCAGCATGTTAGTGCGTTATGCTTTTTTTAAAGATACTTCTTATAGAAGACATAGAAGTTAAGTTAGTTATAACTATAAAAATACTGATTATTTTTAATTGAAAAACTAATGTTTAAGACAAGAATTTTTTTTTATGCATAGCACAAAGGGTAATAATTATTATAAGCAATAATTATTAGCCTGAAACACTAATCCATATTGAAAAAACCTCCCGAGAAAAGATACATGTCGCCGACGGGACTCGAACCCGCACCCCTGACGGGACAACCCTCCGACGGGAAGGGGTGCGGGTTCGAGTCCCGTCGACGACATGTATCTTTTCTTGGGAGGTTTTTTCAATATGGATGAGTGTTTCAGGCTAATAATTATTAAATCACCTTTTAATACTTAAAAAAACAAGACATAGAGTATTTTCTTCTAATGCAGTTAGTAAACAAATCATAAAAATCGGTCCAGTTTTGGAGAAGAAAAATTAGGAAAATTAGGAAAGATCGATTATTCCCCGTAACAAATTTTTTTAAATTAATAATTTTATATCGATTTATTTCATTCAAAACTTGCTTTAATATATACCTACATTCAAGTAAACAATAAAAATGCTCTAAACGCATAATGATAAATTATTAAATATCGTGTACTTCTTGTAAGTATGTTATTTATCACAAGTATTTATGATTTTTTAATAATTTCTAAACAAAATAAGTGTGTAAAAAAATATGTAATATTTTAGTTTGTAAGACCTTAAATAAATTGAAAAATTGAGGTATTTTCGTTACAAAACACGTTCTCGGATTTATTTTTTAATGATTCTAATTGAACTAAAATAAAAATTCTAAAAAGTATCTTAGGTATATTATAAGTATCTAAAAGTATACTAGGTAATGTATTGATTTATTTTGCTGTATAGATTATACGATTTGAAATTTGTGTTATATAATATTATATTTCGTTTGAAAATTGAACAAATCCAAAGACCAACGGTATAACCATTAAAAATAAACTTAGTTTTTCAAAATTAAAAAGTACGTTTACCAGGTAAAATAACAATCTTTCAAAATCAATTTGTGTTTTTTTTTTTGTAAAAAAGAGTGTATACGTCTAGAATTTTATTTAAAAAATGACAAATTTCCGGGATTGTCTGGTTATGCCCTTTTAAGTAAAATGGACCCGTGTGAAACATCAATTCTCCCCGTGAGCAGAGCATGGCAAATAGCTGCTAGCGGCCACTCAGCAACATTGCATCGTTTGGGAAACGTCAACTACATGTACTTGTCAGCTGCAGGAGATGTCTTCGGAAATAACTATTACCAATATGTCATCTGAGAATAATTGGATATTTATAAAATGCTCCATCCATCCATTGACGGAGTTCTGCAGTGAGTGAATTTAATATTTTTATTTTTATGCGAATACCACACAAGAGTGCCAACTTCTCCCGCCTGCAGCCAGTAGGACTATGGCATTCCCAATTGGGTTATGTTGTGAGGATAATGGTAGTGGGGAGAGGAAGAAGATGGGTGGGGACCTATCGTTTTATTGTTTGTTTACATGTTAGGTATTATAGTTAATAATACAATTTTTAACCTCACTAGGACAAACCTGTGTTGAGGTTAACAATTATTCAAAGTAAAAAAAATAACGCGAAATAATATAGGTAATCTATATATACATAATTAAAGAAAAGAGTGCTGATGAGAGGGTGTGATTTAGTTTTTATTAAATATAAATCTACAGTTTTATTCCGAAATTGATGAAATTTTGCACAGGTGACCTTAAAAACTTAAGGAAAGTTAGGAAAAATCCTATCTTCTTTTCCCACCCCAAAGCAGATTTTTGATTCATAGAAGCGAAATTTTGCTCACTTGACGTTCAAAATAAAAGAATCATTATCGTGATGCTGAGGTTAGCGGGGTGACGAAGGAGACGTGGTGAATTGGTGAGAATAATTTAGAGATATTAGAAATTAGAAAAAATGTAAATAATAAAGCAGACATAATAAATAAGCAGCAAATTTTTATAAACCCCCTTTTGAACCTTTTCCCACTTAACCAGTCTTTCCCTGCTAATGACTTTGAAATTCTTAATTAACTTCCCCCACCCTTACCCCTTCCCCTTCCTTCTAGCCTTTCCTCCCATATGTAATCTATGTTTAACTTTTAAGTTTAGCATACATTTGTTCCTGATGAGGTGAACATCATTCACGAAACATGTTGATTGTGTATAAATAAAAAGTGATGTAAACAAAGTTATTTTGTCTTTTAATTAAAATAAATAAATAAAAAATAAAATCCAACCCTCCCACTGCGGTGCAAGGTAACGTTTCGAGAGAGTTCTGCTGGAGAGATCGAAAGGTCTTCCTCAACCAGTATCTCCCGATCCTGGTACGCAGTTGCTGGGCAGACTCATCCGCCGTCAAGACTCGGACAAACCTCACCACTTGAGCCCGGGCAACCCTGTTAAATCATCAAACGTGGCGAATCACCTGAGGTGACCTGTGGCAGAGGTGTTGGTTATCCAATAAATGGTTCCCGGGGCGGTGGTACGTATACCCGCCTCCCAAATTGCGTCCACCGATTTCATGAAATAAATAACATTTCGTAACATATTTAACAAAATTATGTCAAAAAATTATTTAAACCATTTAATTTTTTACACTTGTTTATCGAGAAAAAATAAGTTGTCTCTTAGACATAATTTTTGATATTACGCAAAATCTGATATTATAATCAGAAATGTATTTATAGACTCTTGATACAAAATGAAACATCCGGAAAACATAAGTAACAGAAAACAGGCAGCCATTAAAACATTAACATCTCTTAAATCATTTTTACTCGGTTTGATTTTTTACTTATACATATAATTTATCTATCGTTTAGGAATGATGTAATATTTCAGATGTTTGAATAAACGATTTTAACAGCTTATCTTTAGAATTTTTGAAGTTACTTTAATTTATTGTAAGGTTTTCTGCGAGGACAATGAAATTTTGGATACTAGACCTTCAAATTAAAAGGAAGGTCACTTCTACACTAAATTTCAAAAAACCACCCTCATTCCCTTTTCACACACTTAAAAATGTATTTTGATACTTTTTGATGATAATTTGCACACCTGATGTTCAAAATAAGAGGAAAATTACTATCATATGATTTTGAAAAACTTTGCAGAAAGCCAGAGCAACACCGGGGACTTTAGCGATGTATTATCCATTAATATCTGCATTTATAATGAAGTGTTCCGGTATGCTTTATACAAATCTACGGTTTTATTTCTAGATCGTTAAAATTTTGCACACTTGACCTTCAAAACAAGAGGAACGTTACTGTCTAAGTTTTTGGAAAACATTGCATAATGCCCGAGCAACCCCGGGGATGTCAGTTAATACATTATAAATAATAGTGTACGGTTTGTTTTATGAAATTGGTGTGAGTTTTTTTTTTATGAAATTTGCAAACTAGGTTTTAAAAATAGGAAAAAGGTCATTGTAAACAAAATATTTCAAATAACTAACCCTTTGAAGTGGATTTTTGAACTTCTTGATGAAATTTTGCACACTTGAAGTTCAAAATTGAAGGAAAATTACTGTCCACACCTGAGGCCCTAGCACGCTTGCTCTATATCGATCGGTAGGATAACTATCGGTAACTTCTCATCGTTCCCTAGGACAACTGCACATCGCTAACGTACAAACAACAGTTGATGTCGAATATGTTAAGGACACTTAGGCATTGTGAACTGTCATTTATTCGTTGGCGATCTGTAGTCATGCTAGGGAACGATGAGAAGTTACCGATAGTTATCTTACCGATCGATATAGAGCAAGCGTGCTAGGGCCTCTGGTGTGCTAGCACGGTCGCTCGATATGAAGTTACCGACCGATTGTCGGTAACTTCTCATCGTTCCCTAGGACAACTGCAGATCTCAAACGTACAAACGACAGTTGATATCGAATATATTAAGGACACTTAGTCATTGTGAACTGTCACCTATTCGTTTGCGATCTGCAGTTGTCGTAGGGAACGATGAGAAGTTACCGATAGTTATCCTACCGATCGTTGTAGAGCAAGCGTGCTAGGGCCTCTGATCGCACCGCATGCTCCTTCAGGACTTCTAATTATTGTTAGTAAAAATGGTAATAGAGCCGATTTCCACTTAACATGCCGGCAGATACAAGTATTGGTTGGTTGTATATATGTATTTCGACATACTATCCTCTTTGCATACTTACTTGAATAAATAATCCACTAAAATAATATTTAAGGGATAAACCGTACGAGGGATCAATTGGTCGAGTATCCGCCGGATTAACTACTATGTAAAACTGAAAAGTATACTGTATTAAATAATTAGAAAAAAATGAGAGATTTCTTACAATCAAACTGATTGATCAGTTTCGTAAGATTTGTAAAATAAAATGTAATAAAATTAAACTGAATAAACATATTAATAAAAAATAAAAAAAACTGTCCGGGGATCGACTGTCTCGTATGACGATAATATTTTGAATGCCACGGAAAATTCCTCATATAGATTCCTACGTATTCATATAGAAATAAAAATAAAATCACAAAAATTTCTTTTCAATTCACACTAACGGAAAGAGCCGTTATCACTCAATACGTTCGACCACAAGATCATAATTCAAATAAAATTTCCACCCCTTCGATTTAAAACTTTCCTAGATCAATTTCCAGAAAGTTCTAGAATATTTCTCCCTGAAGGCACGTAGATACAAGGGATGATTCACAACAAGAATCTCACCCTGGTTAATGCAGGGATGAAATTATCCAATAGTATATATTTTTTAAATTATGTAAATTTAAAGTGGCAAGCCAAAAATTATTTTAAATAAATTAATTTTAAACCACATTTAGGATCGTTGTTTTTGGTCTTTGGGGGAGACATCCAGTTATTCATTTCAGTTAAAGCCGAGGAAACCAAATAAAATATTATAAGTTGTAAGGAGAGTACCTACGCTAGAAATAATAACTCGCAGACCTGACTAAGAAAATGTTATGATTTTTATTAACAATCAAAATATTGGATGGAAAATCATGATAGAAATATTTTATTAAGAGCTTGTCGAATTCCGTTTCATAATTAATATGGAATGTATTTTTTAAATTGTTGGATTTAGCTGCGTTATTACGAAAAAATACTGTTTTTGTCGGGGGAGAGGAAAAATTAACCATTTTATGTTTTAATTTGTTAAAATGTAATCACTTTCGCGATATATTAATCGTTCATCGCCATGGTTCATAAACATTTCTTACTTATTCTAAATTTCATAGGCAACCAATACTACCAATCATATGTTATTAAAATTTATTATTGCCATAATACATAAAACAATATTTTTGCACGATAGTATCTAAGGAAATGTAATTTTTATAAATTATTTAAACATAACATTAAATATAAAAAACCCAAACAACAATTAAATTTAATGTAAAATAGGTTTTTAAGTTTGGTTAGGTTATAGGCTAGATTGTGTTAGGTTAGGTTGGGTTATAGGCTAGGTTAGGTTAAAGGGTTTGTTACATATTGTTATAGTTAGGTTAGGTTATATTTATATATTTAATTTTATTAATTACAACAAAAAAAATACATTCATTGTTTGAATTAGTAATAAGGAAATGTAATATTTATAAATTATTTAAACATAACATTAAATATAAAAAACCCAAACAACAATTAAATTTAATGTAAAATAGGTTTTTAAGTAAGGTTAGGTTATAGGTTAGATTGTGTTAGGTTAGGTTGGGTTATAGGCTAGTTTAGGTTAAAGGTTTTGTTACAGAGTGTTATAAGTTAGGTTAGGTTATATTTATATATTTAATTTTATTAATTACAAAAAAAAAATACATTCATTGTTTGAATTAGTAAATAGATAAGTGTTAGTAAATTAGTAAATATCAAATTTGATTGTCTTTGAAATGAAATCTAGTATACATATGGACCATTGCGATGGTGTATTGCGATTAAATAAAAAATTAAATTAAATTAAATTTTTCGTTTTCCCCGACAAATAGTCACTTTTAGAAATAATGATTCTAAAGCATAGTATTTAGAAAACAAATATTCCATATTAACCGAACGATTTATTGTGTTTTTATTAATTAACTGTTTTTATTAATTAAATTAAGGTTCGAATCTCGCAATATGTAGTAAACCAGTATCTCGCACACAGGTTGGCAAATTGTTGATGAGAGTTAATTAGCTAGGGCCACCCTGCCGTCCCGAAAAATTTATCTCCTCTATATGCACATCTTTTAATTTCTTATAGCGTTTAAAGCAATGCATAATGTAATATTTTTCATCACTGCTTGACAACACCCCTGGCATATGGCGCAACATCCCCGCTCCGCCGTAAATGCCTAAATCCGGCTCTGTCTCTTGCACCTCGTATACGGGAAGGTATCATGATTAATTAACTATCATGCGGTGATATTATATTAACTTATCTATTTGGTAAACATTCATAAAACACGATGCGGCGCAGTCTCCAACTCCACAATAAAATACAAGGTGTACAATTGCATTGTTAATCACTGCTTACTCGAAAAGAACCACCCAAAGACACTGTTTAGTTGGTAGAAAGAATCTGCTGATTCTGACGTCACGAGACTCGGAACCAGTTTTCATGTCAATATTTTGTTGTGGTTTTGTTTGGATATTGAGTTAATGAAACCTAAGTTTTGTTCCTATTTAAAAGATTTCGTTGTTATTGTTTCACGTTGTTGACGGAATTGAACCATTATTTAGATTACATTCGAATAATTTTCCTATACCTAGCTAAAACGAGATGATTTTTTTATTTCAATTTAATACTGACTATGTAAGCGCAGAATTTTGTGAAATAAAAGTTTCTACGTAAGAAAATCTTCTTATTACCTGTGTAAAGTCACGTACAATAAAACATATTATTTTTATTTACCTACGTAAGTAAGTTTCAGACCATTTGACGTAGTGATCACGTCATATTTGACATTTTCTTTGCAATAATATCTAATACCAATTATGTTTTCGAATTGGTATCAGGACCGAGGGATTTTTATGTGCGTATTATTAGAATCGGTATCGTATGATCAGTGTATTATAAATAAGTTTAGTCGTAATGCTTTTTTTGGAAATAATACAGATTTTTTAACCCTCGACAAATTGTTTATCAGATGCATTCACGGGTGTATTTTTACACTTTGATAGAATGAAAAAATAATAGTTACGAGATGCTAACATTTTATCAAATGGTCAGTGGTTAAACATAAGAGGGTATTACCAGAGAATACTGGAAATTAGTCATTTTTAGTTAATTAGTCAAATTCTAGACATATAGACTCTTTTTTACAGAAAAACATAAATTGATTTTGAAATGTTGTTATTTTATCTGGTAAACGCACTTTTTAAAATTTGAAAAACTAAGTTCATTTTTAATATACTAAGGTTACACCGTTAATTGTTAGCAGATTTGTTTAATTTTCAAACGAAATATTGTATTATACAACACAAATTTCTAATCAATAATCATAGAGCAAAATAAATCAATACATAATCTAATAAAGACACTTTTCAGAATTTTAATTTTAGTTAAATTAAAATCATTAAGAAATAAATCCGAGAACTAAGTTTTTCTATTTATTTAAGGTCTTTAAAACTAAAATATTTTAGATTTTTTTTTACACACTTATTTTTTTTAGACATTATTGAAAATTCATAAATCCTTATGACCAAAAAATACTGACAAGAAGTAAACGATATTTAATAATTTATCACCATGCGTTTTGAGCATTTTTATTGCTTACTTGAATTTAGATATACATTAAAGCAAGTTTTGAATGAAATAAATCCACATTAAATTTTTAAATAAAAAAAATTGATACGGGGAATAATCGATCTTTCTCATCGGAACCTCCCTGTACAGTTGCAAGCATTTTTAAACTTTTCTTCTCAGCCGCTGGTCAATGGCTCTAAATAATAAAATACGTCTTAACTATCGACGCCCACAATAGTAGGCTTTTTTAGACCTGTGACGTCACACATACAACCACAGACTTGGTGCAATTTCGGGAGATTCGAAATATTAAAATTTTGAAAGTTTCTTTAGCTATTAAAACTAACCGTAACATTTGAAATATATATATAGGTACTTAATATACTGGTGTATAAGTCAGAAGGATTGATAAAAAAAGGGACTGGAGTTCCTTATTGTCAATGACTCCTGAATTATTAAAAAATTCCGCCTTGCGTACTAAAGTACTGCCCTGCTCTGCGGTTCCGGGTGCCGCATGCCGGGATAATAGGGAGTGGATATCCCGGCTGCCTCCCGGGATATAAAGGCGTTTATCCTAATCCCCTAGACTTGGCGCGTCACTCACAGAGAATGACGCCCGCGTCACTGCTCACCTGTGGGATGAAATATGTAATAACCTCATATTATAACGAAGGATATTATTTTCATTAGAGTGCCGGGAATGTTTAATAATGTTATATTTTCAGGTATCGCGTATAACTACAAATATATACACAATATAGAATGCTTTAACTTCTATTCATTAATTTGCTACCAGGTGAATATTTCAAAGTACAAAAGCTAATTGTTAGTTCTAAAATAGTATTAAAATTATATACGGTACAAAATACAGATATAAAACTATCCTAAATTAAGGCATTAGTAAGGCTTCGACAAAGTAGCACATACACTTTTAGTACATAAATTAAGAAGCCCTAATAGAATAACGGGAAATATTTTGAGATTTCATTGAAGAAGATAATAATAATAGTCTAAAAATATGAAAATGAACAAGATACAGGAAAATAATAAAAGATAACGGTCGCAACCGGGACTCAAACTCAGATCTCTCGTCTTACCGGGACGTGCGCTCTACCAATTTAGCAATTGCCACCTATTATAAAACCACCTTAATTGTCAAAGTCATATTTAAAATTTTAGAATTAAGAATATTATCTTCCACTAATGTTTTTTTCCATATTATCGGCAGCTACCTTTTTTATTGGAAACAAGTGTTCAAAGAACGTATTTGTTACCTAGATAGTATCTAGGATAAATATATCGGATTTTATTTATATTCTATTATTTATTTATTTGAGATGGTTTGAAAGTTGTCTGCACAAAAGAAAAATATCAATCAAACACAATTCGCAGTGTTCACACTAGTTTGAAATCTTCATCGGCGTTCCTCAGGGGTCACATTTGGGACCAGTGTTGTTTTTCTTGTTTATTAACGATATAACTAACTTTTTTGATGGATTTATAAAACCCTTAATGGCCAAGAACTTAAAATTTACAAAACGGTTACTAATCTCGATGACTGTTGAGGCTACACAATGACTTGTGAGGCTACAATGAGTTGTTCATCAATATTGAAAAATGTCAAACGATAACTTTTGTCCAAATAAAAAATCCCATTACGCATCAACAAAGCGTCAACAACATTTTCCTAAGAAGAGCGAATTAAGGACCTTGGTATTTTTTTGACAGTAAATTAACTTTGGTTCTTATAATGTAAGTGTAGGGTCGGGGTGAGGGGTTGAACGGTTACTCGGCTGGGTGATAAATGATGGTCTGTGGAAGAATTTTTGATGATTTTGTTTAAAAAATAAAACACAAAAGTCACCGGAGAATGAAATTTTATTTTAATTTTTTCAACAAATAACCTCGGGAGTCATTGGTTAAAGTGATGCAATTACTTCCCTTTATACATTTTTAAATATATTTATTCCCGGTTTACGAATAACCTAACAATATTTGAAAAGCTCCTACTACTATCACAGTAAACGGAAAAGTAAGATGAACTTAGCCAGTCGAGAAATTTAACTCCTGATGGAAACCAAGCGCGATGCCAATTCCGCCACTGACCGGTCAAGATGTTAAATAATATATATTCAATCTATTTTTTTGTAGTTCTACCTACTTAAAACATATTTCACCTCGTATACTTTACAACCTTCCGTTTTTTCCTTTGAGCCGGGTACCTATTCTTTGTGTTTTTTTTTTTTACTTTTCCATTCATTTGACAGTTTATTTCGCTCATCTGAACCTTTTCACAGCTTGACAGCCCGCGATATTTTTTGAAGTAAATACCTTCTTAGGCTTATATGATGCCTCATTTTATATATGTATAAGTCAGAAGCTTAGTCAAATTTTAATGTATTTTCAAGCTTTATAAGGCGTCCTTGAAGTATTTTTCACAAAGAATCTCTTATTGAAAACAGCCAACAGTTCTGTATTTATTTTTTTATACTAACATTATACAATACAATTCTAAAAGTAAGTACCCACATACTTCAGGTCGACGTACGCTAGGGGACATATTTCGATATATGGACAACTTACAATTCATACATTTTCTATGGAAATAGATGTTAACAATGGCTACTAAGATCAAAAATGGTAAATATACTGAAATCAAATACAGACTGTAACCGAAACCATTCAAATTGTACTAAATAAACCCCGTCATTTTACAAATATTTTAGCAAAAAACGCTACATAATGTATTTTATTTTTATTTATTTATTTATTAGATACATTTTTTTTTACATACACATAGTAAGGAAACATTGACTGTCCAACTATATAGGTATTCATATAATTACTTCGTACTATTCATGTAGTTAAGATTTAATATTTTAATATTTAATGTTGCACATATTTTTGTATTATTTCTATTTATCTATAATGTAAAAACTTGTTACTCTCTTTTGTTTTTCTGTTTTGTAACCTTTTTTCTTGTATTTACTCATCTGTAAATTTCTAATATTATTTTACACTATATATTATTATTTTTATGCCATTTGCAATTTAAAAACTGGTTTCAGTTTAATTTATTTTTACTTTTTCTCTTTTAGTATAATATAATATTTTTTACTTACTTTTATAGCCACCATTTTTATAATGTTCTTTGCGATAAGTTTATATTTCTTATTTAAACATTGTATTACATATATTATATCACTGTATTATGTAAAAGCCCATCAGGGCGTTGAAAATTAATAATAAATAAATAAATAAATATGAAAATAAAATTTCAGATAACGAATAAAAACATACATACATTTTAATAGACAAATGAAAAATAAACGTTATTGTCACCTCATTTTTTGCCACCTCGTTCCATGTAAAAATAATTCTTAAAAATTCACAAAGTTTCATAATTGTTTTTCAAATTGCGGTCGGAATCTTTGTTTTCATAAAGGTGTACATTATTTTGTGTTTATCTTTTAGATTTGAATATAAAGCGTGTTGTATTCTCTTTCCAGTACCGTTTTTATCATAATTCTCACTATGAAAACAAGGGCGACGCAACAATTTTTATGAGCATGGATAAATATGGTGTCCTGTGATTAAACGGGTTAAAACTTATTTCCAACCAACCATTATTTCCCTTTCCCAATCAATGACGCCCTCCGATGGTATAATAATACAATGGTTTTAAAAATTAATGTTGATATTAAGCAGTAAATCTAGTTTTTAATCTCAATATTTCTGGCCCAGTATGCTGAAGATCCGTGCGAGTGAAATCGTGAATAAATCAACAAGCAAAATGCTCCCGACCCGCTCTTGCCGCACGAGACTTGCATGGAAATGTGGGGAAGGAAAAAGAGAAGCAGGAAAACATCAGAATATATAGGCGATCCATCACAAAGCAGAAAGAAGCTCAATAATGGAAACGGAACGTGCAATTTCCCCCGTTTTTCTAAAGAACTCCGAACGAAGCTTCATCCCTTTAACATTTTTTCGGAGAAATATTTAAATTTTCAACGTGAATATTATAACACTTTTTGGATCCTGCCGTCGGTGGCTAAATATTTCTCTCGAAAAAAATTGAATCTCGACATAACATACAAATTTTCTGTGATAAAAGTTTATCCTCGCTTCGTGCCAATGAAGGACGCAAAAAATACCACAAATACTCTTTCGAATCACAGAATTTTTTTAAAAATCCAACTTACATAACAGCGGAGAAAATATTTCAGTTTTGAAAGAATTTGTCGTTATTTTGTCATAGCGTACAGCAGTTTCAGCCCCCTTAAGCCAGTGGAAATGCACAATTTTCTAAATTATTTGATAATAAATGCAAATTATTAGTGACAGCTCGTGCACTTCTAAATACGCACTACCTTCTGTATTGTAATCTCACTAACCGAAGAATATAATATAAAAATTGAATCATGCTAATCAGATGTCTAAACACAAAAAAAAAATTAAAATGTCTATAGATGTACAATTTATAATACAGTTTAATAAGAATAGCTTTATCTTGCAAGATTATCATCGAATTGAACGTGAGCGATTCCCGCCAGAAACTACGAAACTTTTATTACGTTCATTGGATTGTCTCCGCAGTATTTGAAATTCACATACAAGTGCGCATGCTCGTGTCTCGGATTACGTACGATCGCGAACGAAACTTAAATAATGCTTAAAGGGACAATACGAATTGTCCCCCAAGTGCGCAGTAGGTTCTGCGCACTAAAGTGCACTCTGGATGGTTCGTGCTCAGATCGGTTGTCCCCTGGTCGGCATAGTTGGTCGACGAGTGGCTTGTATTTTAGTTCTGCAAAATGTTAATTGCTTTTATGTTTAAAGAATTCATTAATTTTGGTTAAGACTGTTATTTCTTTTAGTAGGTTTCGAGTATAACTGGTAGGGACTGTCCCCATGTGAAGAAAATAAGTGGCTATTCACATCTCCTCACCAAAGGCTTTTATAATAACTCTTGTAATCTGAATGGTTGCCCAAACTTCTGATTTCTTTTTTTATTACTGGTACCTTAATCAATGCGCACTCCAAAGCTCTACTACTTAACACAAATCAGACGCATTGGTACATAATAAGTTTCACAACACATACATTTAAAAAAAATATAATATTTTTAATTTTACTTCAAATCATTCCCTAGAATGTGCATGTACTAGCACCGTCCGGAAAAATTTATATAATCATTCACCAGATATTTTCTTTTAATTAAAATAAATAATGACATCACAAAGTGAAAACCTTTCCGAAGAAGTTTTCTTCGAAAAATTAAAAAAAAAAAAAAAAAAAAAATTAGGTTTTTTTCTATTGACATTTGATCCTCGTTATAATTTCTAAAACCCTGTAATTTTTTACCACTACTGTTTCCAAAATAATTGTAACGGTTTTATCAAAACAAATTCTGTATTCTTGATGCTAACTCACCGACGAGCATTTCAATAATCACGTTTACCCAACCGTTCGAAATCATTATGAGTGACTACAAATAACAAAACAAAATAAATTTAAGTCATTGGTTAGTATATTATCTGGTCATTAAAACTATAGCGAAGGTAAAAACATAAAAAATAAGATTTTACAACAAAATTAACTCTTAGCCTTATTGTTGTTGAGATTGTTTGCATGCGTTTAAAACAATTTTGGGACCGTTTTGATTTAAGATTTTCACGGTCAAAAGTATTTTTGTTATTTATTTTTGAGATGTTATGTCGTTTAGCCAACATTTCGGACAACGTTACAGAGTGTTGATTGATTAGCCAACATTTCGGACAACGTTCAGTGATGTTGGACACTGTAACATTGTCCGAAACGAGGGCTAAAGAATGAGGTAGCGTAACACGGCATAACATCCCAAAAATAAATAACAAAAAACTTTGGGACTGCTCAGATTCATTGGTGAAAGCCACTTTTAAATGCCTTAAGATCGTCTGCAATTTTTAAAAGAACAAAACCTATTTATGGTAACCGAGGAGTTCATCGAAAATCAATTCATAGAAAGCAAATTCATCGATAACTAAAGGTTAGGTTAGGTTAGGTTAGGTTGAACTCGTTTTCGATGAAAAGTTGTTTTCGGTGAACTCGCCGTGAACCCCTATTTTTACCCAGTTAAACTGTTGTTAACGGTTTGACTTGAAATAAATTAATAACTTTACTAATTTTCGCTACATATATGTATAGTATCATTATATGTTTCTTTGGAAATTCTTGTACACATTTCTCTTACAGCTTACACAAAACCGCACAGATAACATTGCCTAACAAATCATTTTCGAGTTTCCTGTATTTTCAAAAAGCATGGAACATTGAACAACCGTGTATGAAATTTTCTACCGAAGGCGTTATTAGAAACAAGAGTCTTCTTTGTCTAGAGTTGACAATGTATTGTATTATTTCTTTTTGGCCAGGAAATATATTTTTCTTTTTCCCATTAGGCCGTCCTTGTTGTGTGATATAATGCCATTTTTATTCTCAGGCGATTGCAATGGACTTATTCCATTTCACGTCGGGTTACATAAATATGAGCTCACACGAAATAATAAGTTACGACCGGAAAAGTGAAAGAGGAAACAACTTAAATATTATAAAGTATGAAGTGGAACTAGATATGTTGTTAATAAAGCAATAAAGTGGATTATAAATATTACGCAACTATATGCACCTACTTCCTTCGCTCAATCTTTTAATCAAGTGCCTGTCCCTATCTGATAGTGTGTGTCCAATATACCTAAGTGTGTGACATTTATAACCATACATTATGGTACAATAAGTCTAATGAATAACACATATTGATCTCTCAGTGCAAAAATTATATTGACTCTGTTATGAAATCTGGGCAGTGAACACCTGTTTATTCTCTCATTGTAGATAATTTGAAATCTCTTATGTAAGATTGTGCAGTGATTACCACCAATATCCCTCAATTCCATAAGGACGAGACTTATGTATTTGTTTATTTATTGTGAAAAACAGTACATCCAACAATTAATAACATCATATGAGATGGAAGCTTATGTTAAAATATTGTCAACAAGAAGTGAGCGATTAGGGTATTTTATGAGGCTGAAGATAGTAGGGAGGAGAAGGAGAAGAGGGAGGTGGGGAAGTACCAGTGGCGGTCTGTGACTTTTTGTAGAAGGGATGCTGGACTATCGATAAGTATATAGGTATACTTAAATACTACTATTAAAAGTACCTACAAATCTATAGATTAGCATCATGAAAAATATGTGGTTCCTTAAAAAAATTGTATAATTAGCTCTAAAAATCCTTAGCGCTCCGAACATCAATTATTACAGAACCGAAATTTATAATAATGTGTCATTGAAATATAAGGAAAAAAATCCTCGACGTTCCTGGGCTTTCATTTACCAATTTCGACGCTCCTTTATAAAGTCATCAATTACATGGTTGAGAAATGTTGTCTCCTCGTGCCATTAGTAGTAATTTCTCAATAAAGATGATGAAATTATGAATTAAATATGTAATCGAAGGATTAAACAAGAATTTTTCAATGTTATTCAAATAACACTGTCAAAAATGAATCAAGAAAACACGTATAAAAAATCATCAACTCGTTTTGTATTAAAGTAAAAATATTATATGCTATTCTGTGCCTTATTCCCGTAGGTATTAAAGTCGTTTTTTGTTTACTGGATGCTCCCGTCAAACACGAGTCTATCTCCCATCAAACACGCATGCGCGAACTCCGAAATTTTGCAGTTATTTGGATACTGGGTGAAACATCGCATCCAAACAGCGTGTGCTAGCACGGTCGCTCGATATGAAGTTACCGACCGATTGTCGGTAACTTCTCATCGTTCCCTAGGACAACTGCAGATCTCAAACGTACAAACGACAGTTGATATCGAATATATTAAGGACACTTAGTCATTGTGAACTGTCACCTATTCGTTTGCGATCTGCAGTTGTCGTAGGGAACGATGAGAAGTTACCGATAGTTATCCTATCGATCGTTATAGAGCAAGCGTGCTAGGGCCTGGGAATGCGTGTCGCTTCGTTGTGTGTGTGTTGAACGCAGCGAGTCTCTGATGACGCTGTTGTTGGTATGTGTTTGTTTTACTAGCATTGTAAATGTGAATGTATTTCGACTCGCATAATGCGAGTCGAAATACATCTCTGTATGTGTTCTCATTAGACTACTTGCAGTGTTGCTGTTTATTGCTAGAAAAAAAAAGTCCTAAGCATTTCGACAAGAAATCAAAGGGATGCGGCGCTTCCACCACTTGTATGAACCACTTGTATGAACCACTTGCTTCCACTTGTATGAACCATCCGCGGCTGTACCTGGCTATTCAAATCTGGTCACCATTTTTTTTATTTTTTTTATAGAGAAACCTCACAAGAGTCCCAACTGCTCCCCTCTGGAGCCAGTGAGACTATGGCATCCCCAATTGGAGTATGTTGTGAGGCTGAAGGTAAGTGGGGAGGGAAGGAGATGGGGAAGAGGAAGCTGGGAAAGTACCTGGCTATTCAGATCTAGTCACTAAACACGGCTAAAGCCATTATTAAGCAACGTTTCAATTCTGAATGGTGGTCTTACACCAGGGCGATACTGAGAGTACCTTCCACTCTGGAACGTGCCGCAAATATAGTATATATTATTTTTATTAATTATTTGTGAAATAACACAAATTAATCAAATAAAATTTATATGCGCACGCCGGGTTCGAACCCGCGACCTTCCGAATGGGAGTCAAGTGTCTTACCACTCGACCACGGACCATACACGGATAAAGCCATTAAAAGCAACGTTTCAATTCTGAATGGTGGTTTTAGACTAGAGCGACACTGAGAATATCTTCCACTTTGGAACATTTAGGAAATATTATGTTGTATATTATTTTAAATGAATAAATTTTACGTAACACAAATCAATCAAATAAAATTTACTTGCGCACGCCGGGATTTGAACCCGCGACCTTCGGCCTTACTCCTCGGTCGTAGTGTTGAAATAATATTACGAAAAAAGAAATGTCGATAGGAAAAAGGAAGAGATTGATGGACAAAATAAGTTAAAACGGAATTTAATCCCAGGTCTATTTAACAACGAATGGGTAAAATATCATAACACATTATTTTTTGCCTTCTATGTTATCATTATCTTTTCCTGAAAGCGAGTATATATTGTATTAAAAACGTATTTTCTTTACGGTTACAGTCTGGATATTTCGTTTAGATCTGGCGCTTAATAAACTCTCATTAATTTATTTTCCTTTCATCGAAATATTGAATATTGTCGCCGATTTCATTCGGTTTTCCACAAAAAAATCTAATTTTGTCCTCGAGCATTATTACCTACACCAGAAATTTCGTTTTGATACACGGAAATTAAATGTTTAAAGGCTTCATTGTGCGAACGAAAACGAGTTATTTAGGTTTCCTAAAAATAAATTTACAAATATATTTATTTGATTGGAAAAGAAGGATTTTTTTTTCCTGGAAGGTTTGGTTTCAAATCATCTTCAGTGGTTTGGAACGTAACTCGTGTACTTAAGGGGATACCCGGGGGTGATTTTTCCATACAAACGTATTCCCTATTTATCTCTCTGGATTTTAACCCTAGAGAAAATATTATTTTTACATAAAATAGATATCAACTACTAGCGTGTCAGTAATTTTTGTTTTTTTGATAAGTTGCTTTTTATAGAAGTTATGACCTTCCAAAAATCAATAAAATTGACTGTTTTAAACGCCGTCAAAAGACGTTCAGTATACAAACTAGACAATGTTTTTTTAGAAAAAGCAAAACGTACAGACATAGAATAGTTTTTTCTTATGTAGTTGGTTTAAAAAATTGAAAAACAGTCTACTTTTTGAGGAGAAAAGTGGGGAATACAAAACCTCGATTTTAATTAGGTATTAGTAGCCCGAGGTGCATTGTCCCTTTCGCTCAATATCCGGTGGAGTAAGAGCAACAGTGACAGCAACAATTTAGTAAAATCTATTTTTCATATTTCTCCACCACCGGGTTTCATCTTAAATATTTTCTAAACAAAAATTTAATATACCTCACCCCTATTTTTAGGGTTAAATATTTGTGGTGGGAAATATTTTTTATATGTGATAATATTTATTGTACAAGAGTCGATGACTGTGATGATTGTGAGGGTGATGGTAGTGGAGAGGGGAAGGAGATAGGGTAGAATAAGGTGGGGAAGTACCTGGATATTCATATCTGGTCATCAAAGACGGTTAATGCCATTTCGAGTTCCATTTAAATTCTGGATTGTGGTCTTTCACGAAGGCGATACTGAGAGTATTTTCTACTTGGAACGTGCGCAAATACCTACATATTATGTATAGGTACTGAACAAGATAAAAATAAAAACACAAATTACTACAAAAAAATTTACTTGCGCACGCCGTGATTTAATCCGGATTCTCATTCAAGAAACTACGGAGACCATCAGAAAAAAATTGGTGGAGTGAAAAATCATGATACATTGACCCTTAGACTCCTATCACCCGTCATACCTTTTTTCTCTTCTTCTCCCTTTCTTCCTTAAAAAGACCATTTACACAGCATTCCCAAATATGACTTAGGCCCTCGAAACCTCCTGCCGAAGCTATTAAAAAAATATATATCCTGTGCAAGCATTGAAGCCACAAATGAGGTATGTAAAATCAAAGGCAGAAAACTCCATTTCGGCCCGATGTTTTGCTTTTGAAATGACCTAGAGATTGCTATCTTTGCTGTTACGTATAATATTACATACAAACATTGTATGTAATATACGTGTATACAATATTTGTATGTAATACTGTACGTAAAAGCAAAGATAACAATCTCCAGGTCATTTCAAAAGCAAACATAGTCGGTCTGGCCGAAATGGAGATTGCTGCCTTTGCTTTTACACACCTCATATACATTACTGAAATCAAAAGCATAAAATAAATATTTTAAGCACATTAGGATAAACAAATTCAACATATTTTTACAGACTTTTCAGAAAACTATTCATTTTGTAGGTATGATTATTGGACAAATCTCCCTCCTTAAGGAAATTAAAAAAATAATATCCTTCCCGATTAATGCTAGAGTATCCTTTGATGTCTTAATTCAGCGATGGATGCGGATCTAGAAGAGATCGGTATTGGCCAAAAAAGTGACACAGATTGATTGGTTCCCGTTACTTTAATTCCCCCATACTAATTCCATCTGCAAGCATTCCCCAAGAGATCATTCTTAACTCTGCCATAGTAGTTAAAAAACAGGGGTTAAAAAATCCACCGCGTTTTACCATTTAAGGCCCGGTAGTAAACTTTCAAGAAGAAGATGGCGAGATATATAAATACGAATGCGAGAGGGAGCGCGCTAATATTTAAAACGATTATAATTAAGCGAAAATAGTGAAGATATTTAATAAAACACGACCCCCCGTTTAAAAAAGAGCAAAAATCTATCGACAATACTTAAGTTGCATTTAAAGATACACTGAACAATAACAAAACAAAATGTGTTTTTAATAATTTTCGGAGCATACTTCGCAATTTTTTTCTGTCGAGTAAATTTCATATAATTACCGTTTCGGCTCGACAGTGTGCAGATATTATACTAAAAATAACATACATGATAAATATTATATATAATATAAAATGTAATGTTTGTTTGTTTGTTTGTGTATTCGTATGTTATGCGCGGCCATACCGTTCATCCGATTGCGATGAAACTTTGGGAATGTGATGTGCGCTTTCCCAGGTTAGTTATGAGATAGTGAGCTCTGGCGTTATGAAATTATTTCCTATACTATTCATTCGATTGCAATTAAAATTTCATCCGATTGCTATAATTTTTTTTTGAATTGTTGTAAACATGCCCGTGAATGTTTCTATATATATATATAGAAATATTCACGGGCATGTGAGCTCTGGCATTATGAAATTTGCATAAAAAATTAAATAGGTAGAGGGAGTTGTTGGAAAAATTGGTGTATTTTCTGGAGTTAAGCGGCAGGGAAAAAATACTAGGGGGAGGCGCATGCGGAAGGGTAGGATGGAGAATTAGGAGGGGGGTTCTTGGGAGGGGGGACAAGGGGGAGGGGAAGGCGGACAAGGTGGAAAGCAGAATGCATGAGGGTGGAGGGGGGTTCGCGAGAAAGAGGTATGCGGGAGAGGAGAGAGGGGTTGCGGGGAAGGTGTAAAGGGAACACGGGAGAGGAAGGGGATACGGGCGGGGAAAAAGAAGAATGGGAAATGACACGAAGGGAGAAACAATTTATTTATTTAATTAGCATTTCAACGCATGCCGGGTATCAGCTAGTCAAAAATGTTTCCCTCCACAAATATTGAATACTTTTAATAATGTACTAAATATATAGGTGAGGTACATGCAATTTTTGTTTAGAAAACATTTAAGAGGGTACCGAGAATACCGGAATTTGAAAATTGAGAATACCAGAGAATACCGGAAATTTGTCATTTTTAAATCAAATTCTAGACGTATTGACTCTTTTTTACAAAAAAACGTCACTTGATTTTGAAAGATTGTTATTTTATCTGGTACACGCATTTTGAAAATTTTGAAAAACTAAGTGTATTTTCAATATACTAAGGTTATACCGTTGGTCGTTGGCAGATTTTTTCAATTTTCAAACGACGGATATTTCAAATCATATAATCATACAACAAAATAAATCAATACCTAATCTAGTCAACACAGTTTTAAGAATTTTAATTTTAGGCGTAGTTTTTCTACTTATTTAAGGTAAATAAAATATTTCAGATATTTTTTTACACACTTATTTTGTTTAGACATTATTGAAAAATCATAAATACTTACGATAAAAAAATTACTTACAAGACACGATATTTAATAATTTAACATCGCGCGTTTTGAGCATTTTTATTGCTTACTTGAAAGTAGGTATATATTAAAGCAAGTTTTGAATGAAATAAATCGATATTAAATTTTTAATTTAAGAAATTTGAAACGGGGATTAGTCGATCTTTCTCATTGGAACCTTCCTGTACAGTTGCAAGCATTTTTAAATTTTTTATTCTCAGCCGCTGGTTAATCGCTCTTATGTTGATATTCATTTAAGTACGATACGATCATAAACAAGACTCGTGATCTCTAACCAACCAAAGTAATATTGAAAACTCCCGATCATCATAGTTGTATTGCTAATCTTATAGATAATTATTTTATCAACCACACTTAGGTTCGGTATTGCAGTTGCTTTTCAAGCTCGGCTTGAGAGATATTTGAGTTCGTAAAGTTGTTCTCCCTTAGGAACCCTGTGAATATAATCCAACTGATGACATTTCTCATTGTACTAAAAGACCTAAACTGTTTTGGTTTAAAAAAAAAAAAATTAACATCTTATATCTACAGATTCAACATTTTTTCATTAATTTTTTCATATATTTTTTCATATATATTAATATAAATATTTTTTTTCCGATAGCCAATTTTTCACCATATATTCAACATTATTCATAGAATTACATTGCTTTATAGTGTCAGGTAATAAATTAAATATTTTCGGTATGTTGTATTCTAACGTTCTCTGTCCGTACTTATTTTTAAATTTTGAAACTATTAACCCGTCGTTGCGCGTGAATTTTAGCGCTATATTTATGTTCTAATTTCTCTTTATGCTGCGGGGTAAATATATGCTGAATTATAATTTTGTGCCATAGTACAGCCTTAACAGGGTTTATTTTATTTTAAAACTATGTAATTAAAATAGAGCGAATTTGTTTTGTGGAAGGAAAACAAATCTTAATTGCTAAATTAGTCGTTTTGATTTTCAATAAAGTCCGTTCCGTTGTTTTAAAGCCTTCCATAAACCCCCATCTAAGACATAGTTCAGAATACCCTTCTTGAAACTGTTAAGGGAATTTATCCAGTTAAAGCCCAAGATCTTTTTATAAATCGTTTTTTCCATCGATCGCGACAAGTTTATCTGATTGGAACACGAAATCGTTAATTGAAATATTGATTTGCTGTCGGACGATGAGATTTTGTATGTAATTGATGATTCTGAAATATAATTACACAGAAATCCTAAAGCAGTTTTCTTTAAATAAAAAAGAAACACGACAATGTTTTTATAATCACATTAGAAAATGTTTTTGATCACTACAATATTTTTAACTTGTACTGCAAGGATTTGTGCCGAAACTTTTTTCTTCATGATATACTATTTTTATTTCTTCACTTAGGAAAAATTTAAGAATTTTGACGACTAAAATATAAAAATTGGTGTTGTTTTGATTAATTAAAGGGCACACGGAGAAAAATCTTATTTGAAAAAAAAAATCATTTTAATAAAAAAAACGAATATTTTAATAGAAAAAACGATCATTTTAATAGTAAAAACGGGACTGAAGTTCTTACGAACAAATTAACAGGGTTTCAATGTTAATTGGCGGGAACATTTAGAATAATTTGTTGGTATACTTAATTTCGTACGTATTTTACCGCCAATAAACATTGAATCACTGTTAATTTGTTCGTAAGAACTTCAGTCCCGTTTTTAACAGTTCATTTTTCTCCGTGTATTTTGATGAGATCTCATACGATCTTAGACTTTTTTTTTAAATATCGTCTTTGAGGATGCAATGTGTGGAGGATGTTTTTAGAGAAAAGAAGGAGACGAGGTTCTAGAAGGAAAAAATAGGAATCTGGAGGTCAATCAAAAGAGTGACACACGTAAAAATCCATCCCTCCCACTGCTGTACAATACAATGGGTCGGGAGAGTCCAACTGGAGATGTCAAAACGTCTTCTTCAAACAGTTTCTCGTGATCCAGTGAGCCATGCAGTAGGTGAGCAAACACATTCACCGACACGACCTAGATAAACTTCACCCAGAACCTAGGCACCTTAAGTCACCAAACGTAGCGAACCACTTGGTGTGACCTATGGCAGGGGTGTTTGTTAGTCGTTCAAAAAATGGGTTAGGATAGTTCATCCTAACGTATTTAATTATTTTTATAGTTTTCACGTGATATAATTTTATTTTTTCTATATTATCAGGCGGGCTAGAGCAGATAGAGAACGGCTCACATTGGTAAAAGTCAGGAAAATTTCATATCTGGGTCACAT
Source organism: Limnephilus auricula (assembly GCA_951813805.1). Classification (NCBI taxonomy): domain Eukaryota; kingdom Metazoa; phylum Arthropoda; class Insecta; order Trichoptera; family Limnephilidae; genus Limnephilus; species Limnephilus auricula. The sequence goes on along the minus strand of OX638389.1, from coordinate 42,921,993 downwards.
ACTTCGAGGGTCACATATCTGGGTAACATACTTTGACGGCAATTTTTTTTGATTAATTTGTGTTATTTCAAAATTAATTAATTAAAATTAATATATACTATATTTGCCGCACGTTCCAGAGTGGAAGATACTCTCAGTATTGCCCTGATGTAAGACCGGCATTCAGAATTAAAACGTTGCTTGAAATGGCTTTAGCCGGGTTTAGTGACTAGATCTGAATAGCCAGGTAACATCCCGCCTTTCTCTTCTCCATCTCCTTTCCTTCCCCGATTTCCTTCAGCTTCACAATATACCCCAATTCGGGATGCCGGCTCCAGACGGGAGCATATGGGACTCTTGTGAGGTGTTCACTATAAAAAAAGAGGGAAGTAATATCTCTTCCTCCAACTAATATAAGACGATGGACTTCGCTTTTTCCTTTTTCGAGGCCCATACAAAAAGGACGCCCGGGAAAAAGCACTTTTCTACATCGATAATTGCACGAAATTAATATGTTTTTGTTATGTTGCCTTCTAGAAGGTAAAATATGTCGGTATGTTTGTAAACTTTCGATGCGTTTCGTAGTAACGTAAACATTCACTGTCAAACATGTATAATTTATCGGAAAATATGACTTAATTCTCATAAAGAATTACAAAATTATAAAAACATACCGACATAGCTTCTTCTTTCGAAAACATATTTTTGTTTTTAAATTACAATTTCGTGAAATTTTGGATGTAAAAAAATGTTTTCTCCCGAAACCCTAGGGATTTCTGTAGGTAAAAATGAGCCTTGTCCCATTCGCACATTTCGCATTCACATGTATCGTAAGTGTGTGTGAGCTTGTTGTGAGCGGGACAGAACGACAGACGCGTGTGTTCCGCGTGTGGTGCAAAGTCTAGCCGCTTAAAAGGCAAAATAGAGGGTCGTCAAGGGCCTGGTAGGAGACAAATTTCTTGGCTGCGAAATGTACGAGAGTGGACCAGTATTAGAAGTGTGAAAGAGCTATTCCGGGCAGCGTAAGTTAGAGAAATATTCACCAGAGTGATTGCCAACGTCGGGGGACCCAATAATGCACGTGAAAAAAAAAGAAGATATTAGCTATGTTTTATTGTAATATCTCATCCTTTCTTCTAGTGTGGTTATTAATTCGGGCCTTTATCGTAATAATAATAATTTAAAGAGATATTCTGAAACAAATATTTAGCAAGGCATTTTCCACTCAATATTCACAAAATTTAATATACTATGAAGAGCGCCTTTATAATGCAACAATGTCTTAATAACTCAAGGAGACGTTGCTTGCTTAAAACGGGTTTTTCATTTCGGAAAGAATTCTGAGAATGTCCGTATTTTTACCCTTCAACTTACACTTATATTATAATAATGATAGGATTTTCAAGGGAAAAAGATGGTCGCTAAATAATAGTACAATATTAGTATCTTACTGAATAAATTACCGTGAATTCTTATGTAAATTTAGATTATTATATTTGTCGTTCGAACCGACCTAGGTAACATTAAGTATCAGAGTTCAATATCAGTGAATAATTCCAACAAAAAAAGGTAGCTGCCGATAATATGGAAAAAAAATAGTCGAAGATAAAATTTATTAATTCTGAAATTTGAAATATGAGATTGACAAATATGACGTTTAAATAAAAAGGCAGTAGCCGAATTGGTAAAGGCATTCGTCCCGGTATGACTCTCGTCTACCTCAGTTCTGGTTTCGAGTCTCAGTTGCGACTGTTATCTTTTATTTTTCTGTATCTTGTTCATTTTCATAGTTTCAATTGGTCCAAGATTCCTAACCACCCCTCATACCTTTTCCTTTCCAGAACTTCCTATCCATTCTTTCCCTAAAAAGACTCTCCGCATAGCATTCCCAAAGATGCGATAACGCCTGAGTGAATTTTATTTCCTCGGGGCCATTTGGACCTAATCTGGGGTAAGGCCCTAACACCTTCACGAATTTAATTTATTTTCATAAGTACCTATCTTCTTTCATATAATAGTTATATTGAAATGTTCATTTAAAAAAAGAAACATTTTAATATGCAAACAAAACAAATCAATTTGAAGTTTGGCAACAAACCATTGACATTTTTATAATTTGTGGTGTTTATTTTTTTGTAATTCGTTTACAAGTTAGTAATATAATATTAATAATATTGAATTATGTCTGAAAACAATGAGAGCGATGGCTCTATCGTTTCCAAAGGCCAGGAAATTGAAGGAGTTTTAGAATGGTTGGATCAATTGAATCTCTCCAGGCCAAAGAAACGGATTCACAGAGATTTTTCAGATGGAAGTATGGACTTAACTTTTTATAAATATCTACATGTAAATAATAACTTTAAAACTTTCCTACATATGCCAGTTCCATACCTCACTGCCATAAGCAGGGTAGGTATCTGCACTCCATTGTGGACTGCAAGCTTCGCTTCTTTGGGCAGTTTTTTTGTTATCACTAACCGCATTCAATCCTCCATTAATGGCGTTACCTCTATTTATCCTTCTTTCAACATATCGGTAAATATTGGATATAGAGGGCACTTTTTGTATCACAAACCATGTTACACAAACCTATCGCTCAACTACTTGAAAACCGGGATGTTTTTCTTGCCTTGACATGAGTAGGCACTATAAAGGGGGCATTTTCTTTTGTATCACAAACCATGTTACACAAACCTAGCGTTGCCGCAAAACTACTTGAAAACTGGGATGTTTTTCTTGCCTTGACGTGAGCAGGCGCTATAAAGGGGCATTTTCTTTTGTATCACAAACCATGTTATACAAACCTAGCGTAGCCGCTAAACTACTTGAAAACCGGGATGTTTTTCTTGCCTTGACACGAGCAGGCGCTATATCATCACAGAAATAATTCACTTAAAAAAATAAAACGCAATGCATGCGTATTAGGTACTAATTTGGCGGAATTTCATTTTTTTTAACATAAAAAAAAATCTAGCCGCTCGTTGTTTTTCGTATAGTATCAAGAATACCAACATAACAAAATGACATTTGACAATAAATGTTTGAAAATGGTCGGTTCGTTCTACAAAACGAAAGCTAATTTTAATTTTACGTAATTGAAATTTAAAATTAAATAATTTCCACTGCCCCCAATGCAAATAGTTGTCTTTTAATGTAATTAAGGTGAATCAAAAGATTTAAAAAAAAAAGTGCGTATTAACCGTTTCCATCTATATCCAATCATTACCAATATCTCCATTAGCCTCCCCATCTCTCGTAAACATACTTCCCAGAAACACAAACTCATCAACCTGCTCCAAGTATTTATCATTAACAACTATATTACCCACTGTTTTCGTACTCTCTTTTTGAAACACCGTGACTTGAGATTTACTTACATTCATCATTAACTCATTCTTCATAGACACTTCGTGCATCCTAGACACGGGATACTGTAGTTCTTCCATACTGTTAGAAATCAGCACAGCAGCACAAGCATACAACGGGCAACATATCAAATTGTCCAAAGGAAGTCAAATTCAATATAAATATTTTTTCCACTTTTCGCAGAACTGCTGGCCGAAATCATAAATCAATTCTACCCAAAACTGGTTGAGATGCACAATTACAGTACAAGATTCTCCTTTGCCACAAAAATGGAAAATTGGCACACGCTAAACAGGAAAGTTTTAAAGAAACTCAGAATACATTTGGATGAGAAAAGCATGGTAGATATTTGTAATTGCACGCCCGGGAAAATTGAAAAGGTACTGATCGATTTACGAGAGAAGATCAAGAAAGACGAGGAGAAGAAAAGACTGGAGTTGGAAGGAGACGACAAATTATCTAGTGATGGAAGTTGGTATGACGTGGGAGCTATTGATGATGACAGTAAGTAATAATTCTTGGATTATAATTTATTTATTTCTTTTTTTTTTGCCTTGCAATGCCACTCGAAGAAAAATGTCTTTTAATTCGGTTTATTGAAGTGCTTTTGTATACACCTTATTTTTTTTATTTCCGTCTGGAACATACACGAATAAATCAGAAGGTTTTACAACAAGTGATTATACCACACATACAGCTGTCCGTGTGAGAAGCATGGATTTTTCTAAATTTATTTATCTTGCTATCCCCTACCGCTACTACGTTCCTTTGCAATCCCTTCCTCTGCTCCTCCTTCGTCCCCTACCCCTCCGTCGCCACTCTTCTCCTTTCACATGTGACCCCGTACCCCTTCTGCGTCCCCTTTACCCTTCCCCGCCTTCCACCCATCCTTCGACAGCCCTCAAGCCTTTTCCACTTTTATCCCGTCTTCCCTCCCTGTCGCTACACCTTATGAAACACACGCAACAACTCGTGCGCTAACTATTTTAACTTTTTTACAAATTTCATAACGCCAGAGCCCACCATTATATATAGAAACCTTAACGAGCTTGCGCTAAACAAATTCACCAAAGTTTCATTGCAATCGGATGAATGATATAGAAACGCTTACGAGACAAACACCGGAGGGTCACACCATCACCAGCCGAATGACCAGTCAGTAGCCAATTTGGCATCGCGTTTGGGTTTCACACAAGCGTCGTGTGTTCGATTCATCCATTTCGACACAAGCAACATTTTTTGCTTTATTTGGTGGTAGTAGGAGATTTAAAAATATCGTCATATTATTTATACCCCGGGAATGTTTGTATTTCTTTAAAAAATATATAAAAAAGAAACATTATTTTTTATACAAAGTAAAGAAGATTGTAATTGTTTTGTAATATTTGATTTTGTATTCATTTTTATGATTCGCAGGTGATGTGATGATAATAAATGTGAGACGAAGGTGTGGAGGGGACAATATAGAGTTCTTCAAGAAGAAAGTCATTGCTTATGAGGTCTACGAATCGCTTAAAAATGACCTATCGGTGCAAAGTGAGGCAGTAGAGATTCTCAAGCAAAAGGTGTGTTGTCCATATTATTATTTCAATGGATAATTACATCATTTCAAGATATTCACCTCAGTAATAAGTAATATCCCAATATCGTGAAATCCAGTTGCGTGACGTGACATTCATTATTTGTATGTTTGTACATGTACATTGTACATATATATATATATATATTAATTAACCTTCTTTCGCAGGCTAGCCATCTCGAGAACTTGCTTAGAACTAGAGATGCCCACATTGAAGATCTGGTCAAGAACATGTCGAGGAAATCTCTCAGGTCGAAGAAAAATGAAATATCTCTGATGGACACGAAACCTGAAACTCTTGTATCAATTTTAGCCATCAACGAGTATACGTCCATTGTTGACGAAGAACTAAATAAAGAACATTTAAAAAATAACGGTTCCAACAACAGTTGTGATTCAATGGACGACTTGATAACTTTCATAGACTCGTGATTTGTGTGAATGTTGATGTTTTTAATTTCACGATTTGTACATGTACGGATTTGCTAGTAATTTATTTTTTAATGTTGTACTTTCGAAAAGTAATAAATGTTTGATTTTATCTAATCTTTTAACATTTTTTTTTTTTTACATTAACTTTACACAGGAGGCCCTGAGGAAAATAATTTCCCTCAGGGCCTATGTCATCTTTGAAGATGCTGTGAGGAGGGTTTTTTTGAGGAGAGGAAGGAGTGAACGTGGGTCTTGAAGAGACCCATGTTATAGGAGGGAGGAAACACAGAGGCCGGCAAATCGTTCCACAGCCGAGCTGTTGAACACAAGAACGAGTCGTAGAAGCGTCCCGTTCTCATGTGTACATATGTTGGGCGCGCGTTTGGCGTGTTTCCCGACTATGCACCGGTGCCGAGGGGATCAATGACGCTAGCTCCTCGGAGCATCTTCCATTGAAATACCGGTAGAACAAGGATAGCATTCCCACCGGACGCCTGTGCTCTAAAGATTGCAATCCGTTTGTTAAGACAGGAGAATCTATCAAGCGGACCGCCCGTTTCTGCACAGAGTCGAGGGTGTTTTTCAGGTACATCGGGGCTCCAGACCAGAGATGGCTGCCAAATTCAACAGTGGGGCGCACTTGCGATTTGTACAGGGTTAGCAGTTGTGTACAATTAAAGTATCTGCGGGCCCTGTACAGTACGCCCAGTTTCTGAGAGGCCAACTTAACTCTGGCCTCGATGGAGCCCCCGTACCTGAGCTGGTCACTTAGAGTTACACCGAGCATATCAATGGAGGACCTGTTTGGAAGAATGCTACCGTTGAACTACCGTCAACTACCGTTGACTACGGTTAACATGCTTAGAAGGGAGCCGGCGCTATACTGGTAAGATTTTATTTATTTTTAATGTAGGTACTTAAAATTTATCAATAAGGTTGCATTCTGCATATTCAGCTTAGTTCTAAAAAAAACAGTTTGCAACTCAACTCGCTATCCTGTTTATGTCAATATGATGGCTCGCACACTAAACAATTTCTCAAAATCCCGTTGTCAATGGCAACGCAAGCAGTGACTCCCAACTCGCCGTGCTTGTTGCCACGGACGGCGACGCGCCAGTTCCTGGTTGCCAAGGATACGCCAGTTTTGTTGTCAGTTTTCGAGGTGAAAGCTGAAATGTTTGTCGTCTATGGTGAAACAAACTGAGATAATGACTGAAATCGTAAAATTTGCATGTGCCGTGAGCCGTGACAGAAGTTTGGCTGGCAACGCGCAGTTGTAAAGCCCTCGGCTCATGGAGAAACTGGACGAGTTGCGAGTCACTGCTTGCGTTGCCATTGACAACGGATTTTCAACACGTGCGGACGATCACATTGACATACACAGGATAGCGAGTTTATTTGCCAACTGTTTTTTTCAGTTGCCCGTGAGCGGAAGCACTAACTGGTTTATTCATTGCAGTGTGTGGGTTTTGGGTCTTGCCGAATGTCGGCGGAGATACCCGAGGGTATAGATATAACCGAGCGGTTCCGAGTGCAGAGAGGCACTTCTACGGTTTGGCAGTCAGCCTTCAATACTAGTAATAGGTGAATCTGTGTGTTATTATTATACATGTCTAAAAGTGTACGAAGTACCTATGAGTCTTGTAATTAAGAACTTAAAGGATTCTACGAGATAAGATTGGCCTCCTTATCAAGGAGCAGAATGAGGGTTTATCGAGATCAGTAAGCGCCTCCGCCCACTGAGGCAACTGAAAACTCTCAACTGCCAACTGTCTTTGTATGACAATGTGATGGCCCGCACACTACACAATCACACAAAACCCCGTTGTCAATGGTAACGCAAGCGGTGACTTGCGTCTGTCACTGCTCATTGCCCTGGGCGGCCGTTGCTAGTTGCGAGCTGTCAGCTGATTGTTATTCGTCTATGGTTAAACAAGCTTTTTGACCAATCAAGACAGAGAAAACAGCTGGTTTTAGTTGGTTTTCAGTTGCCTCAGAGGGCGGAGGCGCTTATACCCGATAAATAACAGTACATTACATTTATGGTTTTAACCATAGCAACAACCAGTTTTAGTTTGGTTTCAGTTTATCCGGTGAGCGAAGCGCCTAAGGCTGAGAATCAAGCTGAGATAATGACTGAAATCGTAAAATAGAGTAGCGGCGTGATAGATGTTTGGTTGGAAACCATAGCAACCAGCCAGTATTAGTTTGGTTTCAGTTTCTCCGTTGAGCGGAGCGCCTAAACGTCAAAACTGACAGATAATCTATTTTATATATTATTTTTCTATTGTATCTTTCACGTCGTACGTGAAAGATAACATAGAAAAACAAAGATGGCGATACTGCGTCAAATTTTTACGTAATCAAAAGAATGTAGATTGTTGGAATAAATCATAAAAGGAAATTGATTTAATAAACTTAAATATGGTTTCTTTGTTTTTTTAAGCAATACAAGTGTTTTTTTAATCAATGAAGTTGAAATTTTATGAATAAATCGTGACCAGAAAATCTTTCCTTGAAAATTGTTTCTCCCAGTGGTGTAAAATTAAAACAAAAACATTAAAAAAATATTACTTTTGAAGGGTCCGGAAATTGCTCGGAAAAGCGACTATCAACTGCTGATTTTTTCAGTAAAATTCCACCGCAATATTCATTATTCACATTCAGCAGGAGTTTAATCGAATTCTGTTTTCTTTATATCAAAATGTAAATTGTTTTTTGTAAAGCGAAACCCCTTGGATTTTTAATCTCTCAACCCCTCGGCTGCCGTCATCCCTGCCGTATTTTAAAAGAATATACGTATTCCACAGCAGTCTGGAACAATTTCATCATTAAAAATACCTTTACATAACGTGGAAAATATTAAAATAGTCAAGCTTTATGAAAAATAAAAAGGAACACTAAAAAATTATGTTTATTTTATTTTCTGAGTTGTTGTGATGGAAATCATTTTAAGGAAATAAAAATATAATAGGAAAATTTATTTATGCACAAATCTAACAAGTACGTATTCTTACACATACTAATAATTTATTATCAATTTAACACAGAGTTCTTACTCTGAAAGTTATACAGCTTAGTTGTATTTAAAAATGGCTAATCATCATGAACAAAATAATAATAATAGTAAAAAAACATATTATTTAAATTTTTCGAAGTTATAAAAAAACATAGTTTTATCCATTTTTATTGTTTAAAAAATCTGTTTCGTAAGCAATCTTACTTCTTCAAGGTTTACTTAAAACTTTTGATTTATCCATACTACTTTCGGCTTACATTATAAATACCAAAAATATGCCTCGGATAAAAGGAAGCTTTTTCTAACGTTTTTAGGGAGTAGAATTTGTATTAATTACTTTATAGAAATATGAGTGAAAACCACAAAAAAAATAATGTATTTTTAACTAGAAAATTATGAAAATGTTTATTGATACACGACTTATTCAAGATATAGCAAAAAATTCTCCAAGAATGTCTGAAATAGCATTTAGAAACATTGTGATTTTTTTCATTTAGGCAACATGTTAAATAACAGAACCAGACGCTTAAATGATTTTTCGAAGCACGCTTTGTGATTTTTTTCTACCGAGCAATGCTCGGCAAATGTAAAGAGATTATATTCAAATACAAGATATATTTTAAGAGCTCATCTTAATGCTTAACTTGAAGTGTTCAAGAGAAATCTCAAAAATAAAATTCAACAATACTATTTTCAAATCTTAAAAAACTATTATTATAGTTATAAACGTTTATTAATTACAAACATTAAGATAATGATATTTATTTATTTATATAATACATGTTACATAATTGTGACATTTACATAAAGTTGATATATTAAATCACCATACTAGGCGGCTGCCTGTATCATGGTGACCAATATGGTATAGTTACATTGTATGAAATATGAAGTCTAGTGTAAACATGTAAATATAATATGATATGTTTATATAATCTCAATTTTAGCCAGTTAACAACATGTAAGACGGATTTGAACACCCTGTTATGTGATTATTATCATTATTACATTATCCTGATATACTCATGTGATTACAAAATAACTACTATTTTTACTAAACATAACAGTGTCTTTTATTTCTAATAAACAAGCAAAAATGCTATTTAAAAAAAAACATCAGGCCTCACAGGGAAAGGCATATTAGAAGATAAAGGTGGTTTTCCATTGCTCCTGTTCGACGCATATATAAACCAATCCGTTCGACGTTTGCGATTCCATAGATATTGCCGCTCCATAGAAAATCCATGAAATAAACAAATCTCGATCATCATGATTCCGACCTACCCTGAAAATATATTTGTATAGTTATCGTAAATAAACAAGTTGAAGCAGTTATACACTTTATTTCTGTTACCTAGATTCATCGTTAAATGTACATATATCTTTAAATAAAATACTTACCGATCATCAGTAACAAATTAACAGACTCATAATTCATAACGTGACTACACACAACTGGCCATAGATTTACTTAGTATAACATCTTTATATATGAAAATCTCGCGTCACAATGTTTGTCCAAGGTAAAAACTACCTACCATGAAATCCGTTATTGGTACCTTGCTATATTTTTCGTTTAGTTCTTCTGAACGGCATTGCTTTGCTGTACAGTTTTGACATGTATAATACGTTTAATAACATATCTGTTTGATGATGTTCCTTCGACACTGACCTAGTAATATAATATCGTCTGATGAAGCCGTATAAGCTTGATGTGAGTGAAACCGTCAAATATTTGAAGTTCATCAACTCTAGACTATGAGATCTCAACGTCTGAATTCCCATAGTAAATTTATTCAGACACGATACTTCCTCACATGATAATTCATCACATCATAACTCACATTAACCTAACCTAACCTAACCTAACCTTACCTAACCTAACCTAACCTAACCTAACCTAACCTAACCTAACCTAACCTAACCTAACCTAACCTAACCTAACCTAACCTAACCTAACCTAACCTAACCTAAGGTTAAAAACCCCAATTATCAGTTTTCGACGATTCGAGACATGATGAATTATCATGCGAGGAATTAACATCCGATGAAAAGTTTGTACTCAATATTCATACACTTAAAAAGTTTCCACTGAACATTCTGGTCACCAGACAGGCATGTCTGGTGACCTGTAGGTATGCTCGTCGTGTGCACATCGGGTGTACCAGCACCCCTCTTAAAATTTATTACACTCTCTCGCATCATGGCAATCAACGGAACACTCCTGTAATAAATAAGTATACACTAACACCAGTTACATTCACGCCATGCCAACTTTAATGCGAATAAATATTTAGGTTGTTTCAATGTCTCTCAACAGATATCGTTAGTATTTGTAATTGTGTGTAATTTTAATATGTCTCAACAGAGGCCATTAAACGGTATGAGAGTGACTGTCGCCCGTTCGGATTTAATATCCGAACGGTTACGAAGATAGACTATCATATCCGATCTACAGGTGGGCACCTTAGTGACCATTTTTCATGCTCCAGATTAACACAGCATCCTTCAAACGGACGATAAGTTAAGTTAAATAATTATTAAAAATAAAATACGACGATAAACACGACTCGTAATTTAAACGAACCGAAGTATTATTGAATCTCCCAATCACCAAAATTGTATTGTTTATCAGAGAAAACAATAGACCAACACATCGACTAAACTAATGTTAAAGAAAATAATAGAATCGTGCCACTTAATTGCACTTAAACTTGGGAGGCGGATATGGTTACCACCGACCGGGGAATCGCATATTCGATAACCAACACCTCTGCAATAAGTCACTAACATTCACGTATTATGTACGTACCTACATAAAAGAAAAACGTTATTTAGCAACATTTTTAAAAATAATTTCTTCTTCAATATTAGTAAATTCACTTTGTGGCTTCAGTTCAATCAAATGAAGACAAATTACATCACTTACTTAATTAAAATTATCATCATGTTTCAAAACCAATAGTTTATTCATCAGGATAAAATTAAAATTAACAAAAGACAAACAATTATATACAAATAAGTACCTATAGACAAACACATTATTAAAGAGTGGTGATTAATTACTAAAAGGTATCATCTTTTCTTTCTTTCCTGTGTTTCTTTGCTTTCGATTTTATTTTTATTTTTAGTTTTGACTCTGTTCCATCTTTACTCTTATTTATAAATACCTATGCTTTTAATATACTTGTACTTATACTATCTATGCAATGTGCGGGATTGCACTCAACTCCCCACATCCTGAAATAAAGACCATTAATTTTTTTTTTTTATGAAAAACAATTATAAAAAATTTAACATAAACAATGTTTTAGAATTTGTAATAATTGCATTTATATATGAAATACTATTATAAATAGGTTTTCATTTGGTTTTTGAATAGAAGCAAGTATATTTGTGAATGTTACTATCGCAGTCTATTTTGCTGAGGTACCGGTCAAAATACCCCCGTAATTAAAAAGTATGGAAATATAAAACACTCCACAGTTTAATTAAAAAGTAAGATCTTATTAAAAACCTCCAACGATACCCGAAAACGGTTTCGAGAGTAAGATTTTGAATTAATTTGATGAACGCTTTCAAGTACAGTTTGCTACTAGGTGCCAGAACACCAAATTCTATTTTAGGAATATATTTTTTTTAAATCTCAAATTGTAATACTTAATCAATGAAGACAATAGAAGCGAGACTCAATCCAAAATCTGAAACAAAAAATCAGAAAGAGATAGGGTCACATCTACGACCCAGAACCCAGGACCCATCTAGAACTTTTCCTTGCCAGGGCGGAGCTCTACCACTGAGCGAATGATATTCCTGGATGTGACGCCGTTCTTCCATGGAGCTAAGTTCAGGCGAAGCGATCGCCGCTCGTCTGTATTTTACATACTAGTGTTTGAAAACGCCGCTAGGCGCTGCACTAGCAACATAGTATGACAGGTAGCGGTAGCGTCGCTTGTAAGCAGCTACACGAACGATGCGCGTAACTGTATTTCATCACGATAGGCGACAAATACACGTTCCTCATACAGAACATGTGAAACGATTAATGTAGGACGAGGTAGAGGCACAATATTCTAAAAAATTATTCAATTGCACTACGAATTTTCATTACAATACACGGAGAAAAATGAACTGTTAAAAACTGGACTGAAGTTCTTACGAATAAATTAACAGTGATTCAATGTTTATTGGCGGTAAAATACGTACGAAATTACGTATACCAACAAATTATTCTTAATGTTCCCGCCAATAAACATCGAAACCCTGTTAATTTGTTTGTAAGAACTTCAGTCCCGTTTTTAACCGTTTTTACTATTAAAATGATCGTTTTTTCAAATAACATTTTTCTCCGTGCATCAACACCAAAGGTACTCACTATGTTTTTCACATTAAAATTTCTTCACAATGGTGTTTGACAGTTCGGTTTAAACAATCACGCGAAAACAACGTTACTTAAAATTTTTTTTAAATTTGTAAATTTGTATTGTTAACAAGATTTTTTTATTTTACATTATTTTTTTACATGACTGCAAGCCGCACGTATTGGCGCCACGGGCCACATGCGGTCCGCGGGCCTTCGGTTAGCCAGTTAATGTAATAAATGTGCACTTGGACCATTGTGCTTTTTAAAACTTTTCAATTAAATAATTAATCATTTCCCCATAAGCCATCTTGGTGTTACCATTTAAAACATTTTAAACAATCGCAGCGCTATCAAATTTTGCCTACTTTTAAATATCATACAAACTTTATACGCCGCATTTCACGACCTTTTCAGCTCTATTTTTTTTTCATACAGTCTGCCGGGCGAAGTTTATGACAGCCTTAATGTAAAAATGACTTTATGTGAATTTTCTGTGTCAGGGAGCGAATTTTTTGACAGTTCAATGGGTGTCTTCAATGGATAGCCCAAAATTTTATGAGTTGGCCAAAGTTAATGATGGAAATGGCATAAGAACTGAAAATCAATTTAACCCAAACATATTTACAAATTCAATAATGATACCTGAACATAAAAGGATATTTTACAGACATTGAATATAACATATTTTTTTTAAATAAAAGTACCTGTCACAAAATATATCACAGCTCAGCTGAAAAACCAGCTTTTCGCGTGTTTTTTAGAGTAAATGAACGTTGCCTACTTTAATAACATTGAAACAAAGAAAAAATGAAATTTAAAAAGCAGCTATGAATAATAACGGCGGGGTGGCTGTTAAGGGAGGGTTATTTGGGATGCACAACAGACAACATAATTTCATTCATATATTCAACTCGAATCTTTTTTAATAATGGAGTCTCGTATTATTTTTCAGCGCTCCACGTCAAAAAGTAAATTCAGTTTGTTAAGCTTTTGGGATTTCGGTTAGTTGCACATCTTTCCATGGAATTTTGATTAAACGTGTTAGCTTAAGACCCAGAATAATCAAGTCGAATTAGTTTTGCTTTTTAGACCTGTTTAACAATATTTTGCTTCTTGTTAAAAGTTTGTTTTTTGCTTTTCGCCACAAAAGTAGAGTGAGATTAATTTTCCTTTGGAAATGCTGGCTCTTCTTGATTTATTTATACAACTCCTGTCTAATTTATTTTACAAGAAAACAGTTTAGAAATACAGTTCATTATCGTTTTTTTTATTTTTTATTTTACACTCAAATTTATCAATTGACATAAACAAATAATTCTGCCATACCATTTATGGTTCAATTTTAAATCAATAAAAAAATCATTAGATTTTTAAAACAACCTGATTTCTGGACCAAGGCTCCTTTAATAAACAATATTAAATACTTTCATAGTCTATGGTGCATTTTAAGTCTTTGGATCCCATATGTCAAAATCAATTTATTCAAACACATTTTAGCTGTTCTGGTAGTATTTCTACGTACTTGGGTTCAAGACTAACTGTGATGGATATGTTTAAATAAGGATATGTATAGGAATGTGCTTAAAATGTACGTTACAATATAAATACATAGTGGCTTAGTTATAAATTGTGGCTTTTCCTACCGTTTTCGTTGAGTACCGAAAATTAAAATAAAATTTTTAATTATTTGTAAAAAATATAAGCGTAAACTAGTAAAAGATGTATTTTTTCATTAGAAATGAATGAATTTTTTAAAATATAGTTTTATGGCTAAAATTATCCGTGACCATTTCAATTGATTATAATAATAACTTTTTGACTTTGCGTATAATTAAAAAAAAATAATAATTTTTGCTTGAAATTGTGACCTCTAGACTCCGTTTGTCAAACGATTATTGAGGCCTTATCTATATTTGTGGCACGCTAAAAATAAATACATTTTTATCTTCTGCCTTCCTTTTAAGCGTCCGCATTCCGAATGTCTACCGATTTACAACGTATTTCTGTTGAACACTATTAATTTTTATTTATTATTTATAACACTATTTAAATACCTGAAATAGTTTATGTTCTTTTTTAAGATTATATCAATAAATTTGTAGAGCCGAAACGGCATTTGTATGAAGTTCCCTCGATAGAAAAAAATAGCAAACTATACTCCGAAAATTTTGTTATGTTATTTAATGTATTATAGGTACAAGAAAATTCACAGTGTGTCTTTAAATGCAACTTTAGCATTCGTCGAGAGATTTTGGCAAACTTAAAACTAAAATTAAAATTTAAAACTAGTACAGAAATGAATTAGATTTGACAATGTTCCCATGTGATATTGACCCCGCCCACTGTTTTCCCCCTCCCAAAAAATTACCTCTCCCACTACCCCCACCTAATAACATCTAATTCATTTCTGTACTTGTTTTAAATTTTAAGTTTAGTTTTAAGTTTGCTAGTGAATGGCACGGATGTGTCGAAACCGGTAGCAGCAAAATTAAAATTTAAGTAACGATAGTACATTGAAAATTAAAACTCTTCAAAACAAAATGTCTAGAAATTGTTACATAGTTAATACCCAAGAAATACAAAAAATTGAGTCGCTTTGTACTAAATATTTTCACCATTTTTGTTTAATTATATTATCGTTTTTTAGTATTAGTGCGCTCTTTTTAACATTTGTTTTTTCATCTCCCTTCTTATACTTTTTGAATGCTTACTGCAGAGCCTTAAGTTATGTTACCTGCTAATTTTATCACTATTAGTTAGCTATACGAATTTTATAACACACTGTTCAAGTGTGTACAATGCAATATCTCTCCCACGAATTTCCCAAGCCTTTGGTAAACACTGATTAAATCAAGGAACGTCAATACTTATCTGCAGCGGCTCTTGCTGTGGTGTTTAAATCCGGTCCATTTACCCTCCGACTCACTCCACACCCCGCTGCATCCCTTCTCCAGAGCCTTATCCCCATCCCCGGAGAGGACGTGTCCGGATAATGGCCTGAAGTATTGGATTTAAGTCGCTGCAGAAATCACAAGATTAGAAGCCTTGAAAGCGTTAGAGTATTTTTTATTTTAATTCCAATAAAATATTTTTTCTTTTCGAATTTTATAAACTAATTACTGTTTGTATTATCGTTATTTCTAAAAACAATACTAAATAATGATATTTTTTTATGAGTACCTACCGCTCAAAACTCCCAACTGCTCTCAATCACATGGAGACTATGGCATCCCTAGTTGGGATATGTTATGAGCAGCTTGAAAGTATTGGGAAGGGGAAGAAGGTGGAAAAGAGTTTGGAGGGTTTACGTTGCCTATTTAAATCGGTTCACCAGACACAGGAAAAGTCATTTTAAGATACGTTTCGATTCTGCATTCCGTCTTTCACCAGGGCGGTACTGAAAGTACCTACAACTCTGAAACGTGTGACAAGTATCTTCCATCATATCGGTAGCGGAAATTTGAGTTGCTGTTAAGGATAATAAGTCCAAAAATGAGATAAATATTTCATATTTCTCCGCTTTTCTCTTTTTCATTCCGCGTCGTTGAAATATTTCTAGGAAAATAAGTGTGTCCTTTACAACATGCATTTTAACGAGATTTTTTGTTCAAAAATTAAAAATAAATTATATATATATAATAAAACAATAACTTATTTAAACAACACTTTTATAAAAACTTGTTTACTATAAAAGTGGTGTTTGCTATAAAGGTGGTGTTTACAAAGTTATAGTTTTATTTTTAGAAGCTTTTTTTTATTTTTAGAAGCGAAGTTAGCAGTCCACAATGGAGTGCTTGTACCTACCCTGATGTATGGTAGTGAGGCATGGAACTGGCAGAGGAAGGATGAAAGTAGACTGAATGCTGTTGAAATGAGATCCCTGAGGCGTATGTGTGCTAAAACCATGTATGATCGTGTGAGAAATGTGGAGATTCGAAAGGAATGCAAGGCTGATGTAAGCGTAATGAGTAAAATTAAGAAAGGAACCCTCAGATGGTTTGGGCATGTAGAGCGATTGAACAAAGAAAGGAGCGTAAGGAGAATATACGATGCAAGTGTGAATGGTATAAGAAGTAGGGGACATCCGAGAAAGATATGGCACGATCAAGTGAATCAGATACTTGGGTCGGGCCATGTCAAGAGTCAGAAAAATAGAAGAGAATGTATGCGACGATGTATGAATGTGAATGAGGTAAAGAGTGTGTGCCAAGACCGATGTGTTTGGCTGTCCGTCCTCTCTGCCTACCCCTGCGGAGAAACGGCGTGATGGTTAGTTAGTTAGTTAGTTAGTTAGTTTTATTTTTAATTAAAATGTAACATCACATAGTATCTGCTGCATATGTACAAAAAATAAATAAAAATATATTTTTAAGTATTACCTTTTATACAAATATTAATTACATTTAATAAAACAATATCTGAACAAATTCACGTGTATTACATTTATATTATTGCATTTACATAATTATACATAAAAATTTCGACTACCATAATACGGACGTGTGTCTATTGTAGTAGTCGAAAAGCATGTAAAAAAAACTGTATAAAAATATGTTACAAATAAAAAAAAGAAAAAAAAAGAAAAAAAATTAACCAAAAAAATATTACTAAAGATCTATTCAAAGTTAATTTTATCATAAAAAAATAAAATTACAGGTCAACAAAAACCGGATACAAAGACTAAAAAAACTGTATTTTCGCTCTCCTGAACAATTAACATTTTGTACTTCACATAATTTAAAATTACCGTTATCAATATAATACATGTATCATTTATACCACGTGTCCCGGTGTGGATTTGTTTTATAAACATTTATTATATTCCGAGAATGATGAAATTTTCACACTTGATCTTCAAAACATTTGGAAGGTCATCAAAATCAGCAGAATTTTGATATTTGGTGAAACGGGTTGTGTAAAAAAATCAAATATTTGAAGTTAATTTTCACGTTCTGTGTAAGTTCTATTCCGATTCTGTTATTATATATATATATAGGACAGTTGCTTCATAAAACTGAAATAATCACATAACTTTAATAGAACTTTCACAGAACGTGAAAATTATGTTAAAATATTTTATGTCTTGTTAAAATTTTTTGGAACAACACGCTCTTAACGTACAAATAAGAGCTGCAAAAAAATCTGCACAAATCCCGGTCACCGCCGGGGACTTCAGCTAGAAATATATATTATTTGAAATTATTGAAACCACTTAACCACGAAGGTCGTCTTAATGTAAGTTGATACTATTAATGTTTTATAAGTATTATTAATGTTAGTTAAGCAAAGCCGTAGCAATTTAAAGCAACGTTCCTAATCAAAATTGGCTTCTCTTATTGAGGAAATTTTAAGCAAACCATTAATTTTAAAATAATGTAGGCATAAAACGAAACTCTTAATCTTTATTTAATTGACTTAATTTCTTACTAAATTAATTGTATTAGAAATTTGTCACGAAGGTCATCATGTCGACCTTATTCGATAAAAGCTGCTCAGTCAAATTTAAATCGACGTTTCTATAAAGGCTAATGCAATGCAAATAATAGAAAATAATGAAATATCATCACAGAACTTTATTATTTATTCAATGAAGAAGAATATCAAAACCCTATGGAAGTTCTTCGATCACTACGTATTCATGGAAACATGACGCACATCTAAAAATATTTGGTTTAAATAAACTATGAAGCTTTTACATGCGTAACATATTATTATTTGTTTATGTTTGTTTTCACTAACGCTAACATTCTGTATTCAGCGATAAAGTCAAAAGTGAAAACAGTCTCGAGAGATTTACGTTTTGACTTTTCAAACAAATGTTATTTTTTTTATTATTTTTCTGTTCTGATGAAATGGAATTCCGTGCCTGTTTGTTTGTACCTTGTTTATTACATAATCATTTCTTAGTTTGCATAAACGTAAGTATTAAAAGTCTTGTTCTTTATTTTTTTTTCCCCATAAAAATATTGAAGAACACCAAACTTTGATTATAAAATTTTCTTCGGCTAAACAATGACTATAGTAATCCCAGGTAAATCTCGTATTTACGCCATCATGAAGCATTCCAATGATACATATTATGTCGTATTTTGCTCTGTATAATATTGATAGGTGACAGTACCATTTTTCATAATAGGATATCGGAATAAAATATACACTATGTAGGTAACAAATATATTCTTTGAATACTTGTTTCCAATCAAAACAGGTAGCTGCCAATAATATAGAAAAATAATAACATTAGTCGAAGATAATATTGTTAATTCTGAAATTTGAAATATGATGTTGTCTCATAATAGATCGCAATGGCTGAATTGGTAGAGCGCCGTTCCGGTAAGACGTGAGATCTGAATTCGAGTCCCAGTTGAGACCATTATGTTTTACTATTTTTCTGTGTCTTGTTCATTTTTATATATCAATTTAGATTATTATTGTTGTCTTTGTCTTCAATGATAAGTGTATGTACTTAACGACGTATGATATATTAAAAATAAATTAAATTCTCTTCTTAAAAAGTGTTCTGAAAGATATATTCAATTTTATTTAATAATAAAAATGCTTTTCTGTGGGTGTACATACAAAAGATATATATTTTTTTAAAATTAAAATTTCACTCATATTTGTGATAGGTGAATCATTGGCGTAAGTAAACGAATTTGTGCACTTAGGAAATATGTTCGCGGGAGAAGGGAAAGCTGTTAAGGACTTTGATGGAAGAAGGGTGAAGGGTGAAGGGTGAAGGCAGGAAGTGCATTAATGGAACGCTGAATGCACTCGAAGACAAAGTGAAAGGGAGCGGGGCTAGTGATCCATATTGTAGTTGTGCTACCAACCCTGATTATTAGCAGTGAGGCATAGAACAGGCACATAAGGAAGAAAGTTGATCGAAATCAGTGGAAATTAGATTAAAGAGGATTTAGTGGCAAAACCGCGATTGACCCTTACGATGCAAAATCGACGCTTTGGCGATTTTTGTGGATAATGGAAACAGTCTGATGAAAAAGGAATTCGGGACGTTACAGAAAGTTGTGCCACAGCCAAGTGATTCTTAGTGAAAGGTGGTGGTCTTTTTATTTTTACATTAGCTCCACACAGAGCCCTGAGGAAAATAATACCACATAAGAAAGTATAACTACTTGATCGACTCAGAGCCGACTGACGAAAGAAACGAACGAATAGCGTGCGGGCTGGCGACCCCGCAAGGGGAGGGGCTCCCCGTGCCCCCCTATGTATCCGCCACTGCTTTGGGGATCATGTGCGGAGGGACTTTTGAGGGAAGGAAGGAGAGGAAATTATGGGAAAGAAAAAGGTATGATTATGAGTGGATAGGAATCTTGGGGTCAGTGTGTCCAGGAATGATGGACCAATGAATCATCCCACTGCGGTGCATGGTAAAGTTCCGAGAGAGCCCTTCTAGAGAGGTCAAAAGGTCTCTACCAGTCTCTCCCGATCAGTTGCATTTTCCGCCAACAGCCGAAAAGGACCTCACCCCATGAACCTGGTCACCCCTGCTAAGTGATCAAACGTAACGAACCACATGGGATGACCTGTGGAAGAGATGTTCGTTAGCCAATAATTGTTATTTATTTATTTATTTAATTTCAACGGTATAAACATACCATAAACAATATTTACATTTCACATTAAAAACCAAAAGCATATATTAGGAATAATTAAAAACAAAAAAGAGAATGACAATTGATTGTGGCATTTGATTGTGAAATGACATACGAGATATGAGCAAGAGATACAAGTACAAACAAATTTTATAGTACAAATAAGGTAAACTTAGATTAAATTAATATTGGTTGAAAATATATGATAGCATAGCCCTCTTGTACCTACTTTCCGTGCAGTTAAATATATCCGCCACATCTGCGTATCTATTACTAACTGCATGCAACCTAGGTACAAGTGAGTTTTTGGAATACAAGGAATAACAATATGATTGTGAACGAATCAAATGATAAGAATTTAGTTGTATTCCATCCTCTTTGCCCACTGTTGCACAGAGATGGGTAAATTACAATTTAGAACCTTTTTCACAATATGGATTTAAAAAAAAAAATTAGACAACAAATACCACGGTAAGTAAGTAACACGGCCTCCGTGGTTAAGGGAACGACTCTCGACTGGCAATCTAGAGGATGCGGGTTCAAATCCCAGCGCGCACAAGTAAATTTTATTTGATCCAATTGTGTTATTTCACAATTTAATCATCTAAGATAATAAACGGTATATATCCGGCACGTTCCAGAGTGGATGATACTCTCAGTATCGCCCAGGTTTAAGACCACCATTCATAATCGAAACGTTGCTTACAATGACTTTCGCCGTGTTTGGTGACCATATGTGAATAGCCAGGTATCTCACCACCTTCTCCAATCCTTCCCACTACCTTCAGCTTCACAACATACCCCAATTGGGGATGCCATAGTCTCACTGGCTCCAGGCGGTTGGGATTCTTGTGCGGTACTAACATAAAAAAATAAACAAAAAACCATAAATAAATAACATAATTTAAAAAAATGTTTTTTATTTTGCCTTCGCCAGTGTGCTTGCTATAATTAGATATTTTTATGCGGTTTTAAAAGTTCCGGTGGAATGAAATATTTGAAAACCGAATTCCGAATATTCAATATCAGTATTTCACCCAACGACTAAATAAATTTACACCGCATCGATTCGTGTTTACGAGTATTTATTTTAGGTGAAAATATTATTGTGTATCGACTGTACGTAAATATTTGATTGAAGGCCAGCTGATACTTAAATGTATACATAAATAATTTATCACAAAACATTAAGATGTATTTTCAAACATTTCATCAGGAGTGTAAATAAAAACTCAATTTTATTTTATGTCAGCAATGAAAACCCAAAAAAATGTAATCAGAAAATTGAAGTGTTGGGGTCATTCGCTTAAATTTTAATCAAGTTCGTTGGTAGATGGTATCCATACATTATCTGTGTAAGCAAAATATTTGATTTGGAAAAACATCCCGTTTTGAGGTTCTAGAAAAATTGTTAGGGAGGGTTTGCAATAGGGTTTATTTTTATGTTTTTTCGATGAGTTTTTCAGAGTTGGTTTTTACAAAATAATCGAAACCATTTCATTGGAATGAATTAGTGGTCGAAAGAAAATTACCATCTACGTCGGCAAATGATGTTATACTGGAATGAATTTTATTTTGTAGAATTCCGGGATAATGTACAAATTTTATTTTATGTGAATTTCGCACAAGAGTCCCAACGGTTGTCTTCCGGAACCAGTGAGACTATGGCATCCCCAATTGTGGTATGTTGTGTGGCTGAAAGTAGCGGGGAGGGGAAGAAGATGTGAATAGGAAGATGGGGAAGTACCTGGCTATTCAGATTTGGCCTAAAGCCATTTCAAGAAATGATGGACTAGGGCGATACTGTGATTATCTTCCACTCTGGAACCTTCCGTAAATATAATACATATTATTTTTCATTAATTAATGGTGAAATAACACAAATTAATAAAAAATATATTTTCTCACGCCGGTATTTGAACCAGCGACATTTGGATTGCTAGTCGAGAGCCTTACCCCTCGACCAATTTATACGACCGTCTTGCTTGTTATATTTAATAATTATGCTAAATATTTCTATTATGCTGGAGTACGATGGGATAATAATTTAAAATCAGTAAGTTTAATTTGATTTGAGTAGCCTTATGGTAGATTCAGACCGGGTCGACGTACGTATGCATCGCTACGCCTAACAATATCTGGGCTATTTAGCAACCATAGATTTTCAATGAAAATTTATGTTTTAGAATCAAATTGGCCACACGCATCGCGATGTGCGATGTCTGTGGCCATTTTCATAGAAAATGTATGGGTTACTAAGCATTGTTTGGCGTAGCGATGCGTACATACGTCGTCCAGTCTGAATCTACCTTAAAACACATTTCCTATGTAATTAACAAAACTCATTTGTGGTTAATTTATTAGATAGCCCCAATTAAGTCTGTTTATTGATTTAATATTAGTGAAATATATTGTTTATTCTAATGACGTATTTTGTTAATGACAAGATTGAACAAAAGTCAATTACTAGACCTCATAATTTGTTCACTTAACCTACTGGTTTGTTTAAAAGAGGGAGGTATTTAATCAAGTAAAAAATTAATCAATCTTTTTGTTTGAACAGTTAATTTGAACCATAATTTTATTGATAAAATATTTGGAAAAATGGAGTTTACGTTATCAAAAATCAAAACGATTTATTTACATTAACTCACTTCACGAATCCGTCAGATACCAATCTAGGCATCTCTAATTTTATTGGAAGGGAGCAACCACTATTTTGGGCAACCGTAATATTTTTACATTGAGAGTAAGTGTTTTTCAACATCAGCTATCAGATAAATCAACAGGATTGAAAAAAAAACGTGATAATAATAGGAACTCCAGAGAATTTTTTTTTGGCTGTTAAGAAAAGCAAATGTTCATTATTCATCTAGAATCTAATCAGCACACGCCGCTTCTGAAAGTAAAAGTTTTATAATTATTAGAATAGAATATATTGAGAATTCGCGAGTAGTTCATTATGTTTTTCATATTTTTATAAGAAAAACTCTCTTTTTAACTTTTGAAGGTTATTCTCATCAATGTAATATATTTCTTCAAACTTCGCAAAATCACTTTGTGGCGTCATTTTGAATTAAATTAAAACAAATAACTTTGTTTAAACCACTAATATAATCACAATTACCTACATGTTTCAAAACCGATGGTTTCTTCGTCAGGGTAGTAATGACATTAATAACAAAATAAACAAACAAGTATAGACTAAAAAGAACTATGGACAAAAATATTTTAGAGAGAGGTGATTAATTAATTAAAAATATCGTAAAAAACAATTATTTAAAATTAAATATAAAAATTATTAAAAAAATATGAAAAAATTACATTATATAAATTATCAAAACATAATAAAGATGTTTAAACAACAAAAATAAATTATTTTAAATATAATTATTAATAAGAAAATAAATTTAAGAGATGGCTATTTTAAAAAAATATTTGGTTATTAATAATATTTAATTTACTATTAACACTTTTTCTAATTTCTAAAATTTCTAAGTTTGCTAATTGTAAATCTGTTGAGTTTGTGTGTAAAATTTTTAACCCTTTATTTATATCAAAAGAATGATTTGTTTCTAAAATGTGATTGGCAAATTCAGAATAATTATTATTATTCAAACACCTTAGATGTTCTTTAACTCTAATATTAAAATTTCTAGAAGTCTTTCCAATATAAAAAAAGTTACAATCATTACACATTAATTTATAAACTCCAGATTTGTTCAAATAATCTCCCTTATCCTTGTTATTTAAAATATAATTTTTTAATTTGTTATTTGTGTAAAAGGCTGGGTTAATATTATCTGGCATGTTTTTAATTAATAAATTTGAAGTGTTATTATTTAAAAATAATATTTTTCTCCAATTATTATTATTGTCAATCACATGTGGATAAACATAAGAGTTAATAAACTTTTTCTTATATTTTTTGTTTAACATATTGTCTATTAATTTAGGATTATAACCGTTATTGATTGCAATTTGTTTTATAATATTTAATTCTGTGTTAAAATTATCAAAAGATAATGGAACATTAATTAATCTGCTAAGTAAGGTATGAAAAGCTGCTAATTTTTGTGAAATTGGATTTACAATTAGCAAACTTAGAAATTTTAGAAATTAGAAAAAGTGTTAATAGTAAATTAAATATTATTAATAACCAAATATTTTTTAAAAATAGCCATCTCTTAAATTTATTTTCTTATTAATAATTATATTTAAAATAATTTATTTTTGTTGTTTAAACATCTTTATTATGTTTTGATAATTTATATAATGTAATTTTTTCATATTTTTTTAATAATTTTTATATTTAATTTTAAATAATTGTTTTTTACGATATTTTTAATTAATTAATCACCTCTCTCTAAAATATTTTTGTCCATAGTTCTTTTTAGTCTATACTTGTTTGTTTATTTTGTTATTAATGTCATTACTACCCTGACGAAGAAACCATCGGTTTTGAAACATGTAGGTAATTGTGATTATATTAGTGGTTTAAACAAAGTTATTTGTTTTAATTTAATGTAATATATCATTGAAGAAGAAGATAACAATAATAATCACATTTTTTTAATATGAAAATGAACAAGACACAGAAAAACAATAAAAGATAACGGTCGCAACTGGGACTCGAACCCAGAACCTTACGTCTTACCGGGACATACACCTCTACCTATTGGGCTACTGCGATCTATTATGAGACTGTCGTAATTGTCAACTTCATATTTCAAATTTCAGAATTAACAATATTATCTTCGACTAATGTTTTTTTATTCCATATTATTGGCAGCTACCTTTATTATTGGAAACAAGTAGGTATTCAAAGAATGTATTTGTTACCTAGATAGTGTTCCGGATAAATATATCCGATTTTATTTTTATGGAACACCTATTGACTTTTTATAAAAGTCTAAATGAATATTCATATTTTTATAAGAAAAACTCTCTTTTTAACTTTTGAAGGTTATTCCCATCAATGTAATATATCATTGAAGAAAAAGATAACAATAATAATCTATTTTTTTATAATCATAATAGATCGCAGTAGCCCAATTGGTAGAGGTGTATGTCCCGGTACCGTTATCTTTTATTATTTTTCTGTGTCTTGTTCATTTACATATTTAAAAAAATTAGTTTATTATTGTTATCTTCTTCTTCAATGATACATTATGTTTTTGTCCAATTTTTTCTGGGTCTATTTTATTATGTTTTGATATTTATTTTACAAATATGTGTACAAAATGATTTTGTGGAATAGTAATCCTAAATTAAAATATGCCATTTAAGTGATACTGATCTCCTGTAGAAGAATAATGTTATGCAAACATAATAATAATAATTAAAATATATTATTATAGCCATCTTGTAACTATATTCCGTGCAGTTGAACACATCTACTAAAGTATTACCAACTGCAAGCAATAAGTACAAGCGAGTATCTAAATGACTCAGTCCTGATATTATTACATTAATTATTTAACCACTGAAGCGACAGCGCAATTAAAAACTTTTTTCTCGGATTGCTCGATATATTTTGGTAATCATTTTGAAAACTACCGTCCAAATTAAAAAAAATCATACTTTAGAATTGTAAGTTAACAATCTACATGTTCTTTTTTTTTTTTTTTTTTATAGAGAAACCTCACAAGTGTCCCAACTGCTCCCTTCTGGAGCCAGTGAGACTATGGCATCCCCAATTGGAGTATGTTGTGAGGCCGAAGGTAAGTGGGGAAGGGAAGGAGATGGGGAAGAGGAAGGTGGGAAAGTACCTGGCTATTCAGATCTAGTCACTAAACACGGCTAGAGCCATTATTAAGCAACGTTTCAATTCTGAATGGTGGTCTTACACCAGGGCGATACTGAGAGTATCTTCCACTCTGGAACGTGCCGCAATTATAATATATATTATTTTTATTAATTAATTGTGAAATAACACAAATTAATCAAATAAAATTTATTTGCGCACGCCGGGTTCGAACCCGCAACCTTCCGATTTGGAGTCAAGTGTCTTACCACTCGACCACGGACGGTCGTCGTGTTCTGGTGTAAATCTGCTGAAAACCCACGTTTCCATACGCCACGATAATAAATTCTATGGCCAAAACGTCTAGAAGTCAGTTTAGCCCGCGTTACAGGCCCAAAGGAAATACGGCCTTAATGCCAGCAGCCAATGTTTAAACTTCGTAAATATTCCATCCAATTACCCTTCACATCCCAATTCTCGAGAAAAAACTAAATAAAAGATCGGGAAGTTCCTTTTAGAATTTCCCCCAAAGATAAGGAGAACAGCGTGACTTGAATTGGTAAATTGGATCCTCTCAAATCCTATCTATTTGTACTTTATCTCGGTTGATATGACTTCAAGGGTTACTGCGCAATGGGCGAAACTGTAGTGATCGTAGGATTTTTGCTTTCAAAGTCATATTAATATACTAAGATCTTTAGAGATTACGTACATAAACATAGATCTGTTTAACCGTTTTACCTTACTTTAACTCAGGTCTGAAACTAGCCCTCGACTCTATGTAGATCCTCTTATCTGAACAAATGGATTACAATCTTTAGAGCACAAGCGTCGGGTGGGAATGCTATCCTTGTTTTACCGGTATTTCTGTGAAAGATGCAACGAAGTACTAGCAATATTGACTCATTTAACATTTGTACTTATTAATATTTCTATTTTTGAAACTGATAATTCGTGGTGGAATTCCATTATAATAGTATAATAAAATAAATTTAAAACTTTTTCCACTTTTAATTTATTGACCGTAACCGGTTTCAGCTTGTCAAAGCCATCTTCAGACTGGTGAAAAATATTCTTTTTGCAAAATCTCCACTATTGTATCCATTGTAAATTTCTGTCATATATGTTATAAGTAAGATATGTACTTTGTTTGTATTAGGTCCATTATAAGAATAATCCTACTCCAACGTATCCCCCATTTATAAAATCAATTGTTAATCAAAAAAAAAAAATCCATAACATCATAAATATAATAAAGATTGTAATTAATAATAGACTTGACAATAATAAAATTAGGTGCTAATAATTCACATTACTTGTAAGGTATTTCCCAAACAATACTAAAGTATGTAAGCTACCAACCTTATGTAATTAGCCTACTGGGAATAACCAAAAAAAATAATTAGATAGTTGGACACTCAAGACCACTTAACAACAAATGTAATAAAATCCATAATTGAATAAAATCCCTGTAGACCACCCCTTCCCCCCCCATCCTTCCCCCCTCCCTAATATGTTTTGTATAAAATCCCTAGGTTAAGAATATTTTTCACCAGTCTGAAGATGGCTTTGACAAGCTGAAACCGGTTACGGTCAATAAATTAAAAGTAGAAAAAGTTTTAAATTTGTTTTATTATACTATTTGTACTTAGTTGAAAATTATCACGTTCCACAGCTCGACTGTGGAATGATTTGCCGGCTTCTGTGTCAGCTTCATTCCTTCAACAACACAGGTTTCTTCGACCAAGGTTAACTCCTTCCTTTCCACAAAAAACCCTCCACACAGGATCCCCAAAGATCCTGAGTGGAGGCTTCTATCCTCCACAAAGGCCCCGAGGGAAATTATTTTCCTCAGGGCTTCCTGTGTGAATTTAACGGTTATAACCCACATGCTTAGACATTGCATAAGAATTTTAAAAACATGTGTAAATAATATTTCTATTTTTGAAACTGAGAACTCGTGGTGGAATTCCATTATAATAGTATAATAAAACAAATTTAAAACTTTTTCCACTTTTAATTTATTGATCGTAACCGGTTTCAGCTTGGCAAAGCCATCTTCAGACTGGTAAAAAATATTCTTCACCTAGGGATTTTATAAAAAACATATAAGGGAACGGGGGAGGAGGGGGGGGGGGGGGGGTGCTCTACAGGGATTTTATTCAATTATGGATTTTATTACATTTGTTGTTAAGTGGTCTTGAGTGTCCAACTATCAATTTTTTTTTGGTTATTCCCAGTAGGCTAATTACTAGGATTGGTAGTATGTGTAAATAAATTCATAAAGTACAGTTTTTTTTAAATTTGTTTTTTTTTTAAATTAACCAACACATTAAACATCTTTTCTCTCAGGGCCTATGTGTTATATTGGTTGCTGTGTTGATATTCTTTTTGAGGAAAAGGTGGAGAGGAAGTTCTGGGAAGGAAAAAGATATGACCTTTAGCTAGGAGTTTAGAGGTCAGTGTATCCAGGAGTGACGGACGTATGAATCCATCCCTCCCGCTGCGGAACAAGACGATGAGTCCAGAGGGAAAGGATCTCCCCAAACTGGCCTCTCCCTATCTGGCCCGCCACGTAGCTTGTGGGCAGGCGCATCCGCCGCTAAGACCAGTACACACCTCACATGATGAACCTCTTTAGGTGACCTGTTCACCACTAATTTAATTATTTTCCGAAATAATAATTTTTTTCGTTAAATCAATTTTATACAAATATGTGTTTCATATTTTTACATTAAGCTTTTGAAGCATTGTCTTCATTTTAAATATAAAAATCAAGTTCCTACGTTGGAATTGAAAACAGAATTCATCATCTCGATTAATCATGATACCATTTTCATACATTGTAAATCCGTATCTGATAATAAATTCATCATCATGTCAAAATATAACCCAAATTCCTTATTATCTTCCGGTTGGGGGGAAATTGAAAAAGTCTAAACCATCAGCGGAAGTTGAAAAGTTCTTAGCCCCCGGGATGTATAAAACGTTCATTCCACTTATCCCGAAAAATCAACTCAATCCAGAAAAATCAATAAAATAATATTATGAGTGATGAATGTTTTCAAAGGATGAATTATACTTTTTATTGAAGTCAATGTCGGAAACTTTTCCCAGTATTTCATTATTGCTTAGGTACCTACCGAATAAAAGTATTACGTTCCATTATTCCGATTTTTGGATCCCATTATTCAAAATATTGCAATATGACTTTGGTGTACCTAGATACATCTACTAACTTCTGCCCGCGACTTCGTCTGCGCAGGATTAGTACTTGGAGTAGCCTATTTTCTTTTCCTAGGTCCCATCTATGTTTATACCTAAATTCTTATTCTATTTATTTATAATTCTTGATTCCATTCAAGGTAGGTATTAGGCGAGGACTTCAAATAAATTCACCAATTTAAATATTTCCAAAACAAGAATTTTGATTTAACAATCATTGTTTTGCAAAATGTCATTCTGAAATTTTGACATTTTCTATTAAAAATTGTTATTATTCATAATACATTGAAAATATCTAGTTTTATAAATTATAGTCCATATGTTATTCTGATGTTTGAGCTGTACTATTGTAAAGTTTCATTAATATCAATTGAGTAGTTTTTGCGTGAAAGAGTAACAAACACACATACATCCATACAAACTTTCGCGTTTATAATATTAGTAAGATTGCTTAGGTAACTACCAAATGAAAGTATTACGTTCTATCATTCCGATTTTTGGATCCCATTATTCAAAATATTGCAATATGACTTTGGTGTAGCTGTTTTATACATCCATATTAATAAAGTTAACTCATCGTTAAGACGTAAATATAATATCCAAATTCCATTATTTTCTACTCAACAAATGCAAAATAATTATGTATACAAAGGGATAACTTACTTCAATAGCCTTCCCGAAGAAGTAAAAAAAATAAGAGATTTAGCATTATTCCAGAAAAAGATCAAACTATTCTTAAAAAACTGTATGCAATAAAACCATGTAACCATAATCCTGTAAATCAAACCATCAAATATTGTATAATGTATTCCTTAATCTAGTCCTTAAGATATTATATTAATTATGGACTAAAAATTGTATATTCTTACATAACTCCTACACCAAGCTCAAGAGCCAGTTCTCTTAATTGGTGTAGACACCAAAAAAATGATGTTTTCACCTTTTTGTTATACCTTTTTATTATATTTTTGTTTTTATTTAGTTATTCTATTGTTAAACAATGATTAAAATGTAAAATTGTTGTGTGTAAGAGGTGAAATAAATTGAAATAAATAAATTTAAAAAAATATATATATTAGAGACCTGGTGAAAATTCTAGCGAAGACTTTATTCATTGAAGGATGTGAAATATAATTATTTTTAGTTAAATTATAACGTTTAAAAAATGTATAATAAAATAGCCAATTTAATATTTAAATATGTAATCATATTTATAGAGGCTGTTGGTGTGTAAGTCCTATTTTTAACAATTCTGGAGGTAAATTATTAGTATAGCCTGTTAGAGGGATTTCATGGTTTAAACTTTTATGCTAAAACCTTTTGTCGAATTCCATATATAAAGAAAAAATAGATCATAAATAGAACCCACAATTTAGTCAAATTGAAGGTATGTCCAAATAAATAACGAAACCTTTCCGCAACCTTAAGACCATATTCTCTTTACACAGCGTTCATCCATCCCTACTTAGAACACTGCACACCGATCTGGACTCCTTTCTACCAAGCTCACATTGAAAGATTCGAAAGGATCCAAAAAAAAAAATTTAAACACATAAATTATAAACAAAACTTATACTTCTCAAATTTCACCGAATACCACAACTTCTACTCCCTTCATTCACGACTTTTAATTTTTAACCAAATCTTATTATTTAAAATTCTTAATAATGGTCTGGACTTACCAGAATTAACCAACTTAATAAATATTCATATTCCGACAAGATCAACACGGCAATCCCATTTGTTTCAATGGCCTACATACAGAACTAACTTAAGAAAAACATCACCAATTCCCCACAATATAACATAATGTAGCACAATACAACACAAAATTTCAAAATTTAGACATTTTTAGCAATACACTTCACAAATATCGATTAGAAGTAACACGTACCATCGAAAATTAATACAAGAGTGTGGATTGAATCCGGAACATCTCCTATCCTCATCCTATATTCCTCTTCCTCCCCTCCTCACCTAAATATTATGTGTAATATGTATTAATAAAATATATATATATATGTAATAAAACTCCATCTCCAATAAACTGTAGCACCGGAGAGTTTTTATTGGCTTGACGTCATTTAACGATGTTTATATTTATCTTTGTATTTTATGTATAAGCTGTTTGTCTCTTACCAATAAATACGGGCAACGGGAATTCACTTATCGGGGGTATTCTAGTATAGAGGCACAAATTTCGGGCGTTTGTTAGAGCTATGTAAAAATAAAACGAAGAATATTTTAAGTATTGTTTTGTTTATGATTAGTTTATTTATATTTTAAGAATACATAAAAAATTACACAAAAAAAATATTCATAACTCGAAAAGTGATCGGCTGGTAAAGTGGGGAATCCAAAAAAAGGAATCTCTGGAACCTCGGAAAAAGCATTAATTTTTTAAACTTTCTTTTAACAGTTTATTTTTTTATTTTAAATAGTTTTTTTTTTCTTTTAATCTGTTTGGCGACATAAAGGGATGTGTAGAAAATGTAGGTTCATACCAAATTTAAAATAAATTGGTTTAGTAGAACTCTAGATATCATGCACGCCAGCTTGAAATTAGTTGTAGTAGGTAGTCGGGCAACGTCTACCATCTAATTCCTTAAATCCTTTTAAAGACTCATTTTTAAACTAAACTTTGAAAATATGTCAAAAAAAAATTTTTTTTCGAAATTCTAGACTAGAATACTCCCTTATATAACATATCTTAAACCTACTATTTTTAATAAGATAATACCAATGCATATAAAAAGCGAATCAATTGCAGGACCGAACTAAAAATGCAAGCAATCTTATGTATAAATAAATATGACTATAAGTGTGTAAGTATATTGTGTATCTTTATTTATTTATTTTATTTTTTATATGCGTCTACATCAAGGTTTACATTTTTTTTATCCTTGCCTGTCTCACTAGCAAATCCTGTGTCGAGACAGACTAGTTTACAAATATTTTTTAAATATTAAATAAAGTACATTTTTCAATAAAGCAAAAATATTTGACAAAATTTTCAGGTTGGTAGGTAGTGGTAACGATAATGAGATATACGATTATATTTGGGTGAGGTGACTAATTATTGCAAGACCTTTTTCGATGATCCATTGTTTGATTAGGATTTTGTATTTGGTAATATTATTCGATTGTCTTGTTTTGTCAGGTAGGTTATTGTATATTTTAGACGCAATGTATTTGAAATTTCTTTGACCAAATATTGTGTTTTTTTTAGGTATTTGTATGAGTTCTTTGGTTTTGTGCCGCGTGTTTACAATATTTTGGGTATATTTATAAAATGTATGTGTTTTATTTTTAAACAGATGAGTTAAGATTGTTTTTTGTGTAAATTTGTCGAATATCTAATACATGGAATTTGTTGAAAATATCTACAGTAGGATGTTACTTTGAATGCATGTAGGCCTATGTTACTATTTTATCTGTGTTATATATGTCTGTCTATGTAATGTATTTTATGCCTTTTGTATTGTAATTACTTAAAATGTTTATCTTCTATATCTATTATTTGCATTATGGTTTCTCGTTATGTGTGTGCTTTAGTGTTAAATTATTATTATTAAATTAACTTGCAAATACTATTCAACGCCTTTGGCATTATTCAACGAGTTTCTCCGAAGAGACCTCTCAAATAGTGACATTTGTTATGTAAGCAGTTCAATCGCTTCTTCACATATTTTTAAAATTTGTATTTTTTTACAATAAATTATTTTGATATGTGACACAGGTATTAGAGACAAGGCTCTTGTGTTTGATGGGGGAATTAAGGCCTAAATAATAAATCAACTAATTCAGTGATGAAAAATATTGTATCAACATATAAAAAATAAAAATAAAACTGCTTTTGAAGGTATGAGTATTGAGTACTGAGTACTGAGTACTGAGTACTGACTCCTAGAGAGTTTTTTCCTTCACATAAGTGTTTCAATTGGTTTGTTTCTGAAATGTGATTCAACTAAATTCAGGACACTGTTAAACAGGTGATAAATGAAATTACATAGAAATTGTTAATATTATTAGCGTGTGTCAGCCGGCGGACGTGGATGTGGGTTAGGTTAGGTTTGGTAATTAGTCGTCATCTGCGGTGAATTACATTTTAGGTACATTAAGGCGACCAACCACTACATGCTCTGCGGTTAGGCCTAAATTTAATTATTTTGTTCTGTAAATAGCGAATTTAAATTTAATTTAATATTTGGATTTCTAAATAGTATCTATCATCATAACCACAAATTTCGGTTCTGAGTGATTTTAACTCTGGTTCAATGGACTCGGATTTGTTTTGATTTTATGTGCCATTTTTTAAATTAGAACTTGCGTCAAGTATTCAGACTTGCAATATAGTAGGCACACACCAACAACATAAGGTTTTTACAGATTTTTTTTATTTATTTGTCATTTTAAAGAATTCCAGCGCTCGAGGAAAAAGCAATACTTTTCTTTTGATTTAAGTTTCAGCTATTGTAAGACCACTTTTAATATTCATTAGAATAAATTATTTAATCAAGTTAATTGCTTACTGTGTTTGTACAAGTCAAACCATAAATTTATAATCTCAGTTAATCCGTAAAAAGATAACGCAAATTAAAAACAACCAAAAACCTCCGTTGAGCCACCTTTATTTAGACCTCAGTCAATTATTAATGCCAAGGTATGTTCATTATCAATTCATTCCAAAACAAACCGTCTTAATCCGAACTGCGCATGCGCTAGAAACAGCTGACAGCTTACCAATTCAGACACCCCTTATCAAAACAGCCTTTTTCAACCCCTATTTCATAAGACATGCATTCACTGTCAGAGAAATCAATGAAAATAATACGTCTGGCAATGAAAACAATCGGTCCTTCTGTTTATTTAGGTAACTTCCATCTTTAAAAGCTCCAGGAAAATTGTTCTGATAACTGGGTGCTTTGCGATTTTCTCTACGCTTGCGCAGTGTACTTGCCCCCACATGAAAATGTATACTTCCAAGCGCTAAAATTTATCTGCCATTCGGAAAAGTATCGCCGCGGAGGACGCTCGTGTTTTCAGCAAAAAATAAATAAACCGAAACGGCGTGTTTTTGTTTTCATAAAATATGTTCCCGGTGCGGGATGATTTGTGATTGTAAAGTCACTTGAATAGTGTCCTCTTGTGTTTAAACCTACGCCAAAAGTCAAGGTTAAAGTAAAGTGCTGTTTAATTGACGTTTTGATCCGACACAATCTGTTAATATGGGTCAGGCATTTGGTTTTTAAATTTTGCTGAAAACGTATGTTGCAGACGAATCTCTGAAAGACATAAAATAAATTTGTTTAAATTTATCGAACGTTTTGATTTATTCGTTCGTAACTAATAACATCTATTTACGTTTTGATAAAATTTTTGCGTTTTACAAAACATGTTATTGTTAGAGAATGCCGAAGTAATTTTTATGCCAAAAACATACTGTCGTCAATATAGTGGTAGTTCAGTAAATTTCAATATGTTTCCTTTGAAGTTCAATCTACTCTTTTCAATTTGGCTTGTTTACATGTTGGTTAGACTTAAATGTATTTACATTAAATTCAAGTTGATCAAATGTATGATGTTAATTCATATTGCTCTATATGAGTTTATTATAGACCTGCTTGAATCACAAATATACATTATTGTATACAAAATAAAACCAATCACTTTGCACACATCAAAAATTCGTCAAGTCATTAATTTTGTTGTCTACCGGTTTCCCATGTAGGTAGGTACCTAAGCTTTAACACAGCAGTAAATATTCAACTTTGGCCTACTGTCTCCCTATATCCTTTCTCAATCTTTAATGCATTATATTTCATCACCATTTAACAAATATTAAATACCTGAAGGTTGTTATAAATGACCTTACACTTGCACTAAAAAGTCTTCACGAAAACACACAAATATTGTGTGAGTTGATTAACTAAAGGGGTGATGAATTTTGCTTGTATTGTACACTGTTAGGACAATAAAAATATCTAAAAATAAAATTAGTACGTGACGTTAATGATTACATGTTACAAGGTTACAATAAATTTCTCATTGCATGTACATTAAAATCTATACTAATTCCAAAGCAAAAGCGTAGAGCGGTTTGGTTTACAATTTCTCTTATTTTTTTAAAAAAGTTTTTGCTGTAAACAGACGGTAGCTTGTATATTTTGTATTATTTAATTAACAATTAAGGGCTTTTGTCGTCATTTAAAAGTCAAAATGGAATGTTTTCTCCAAAACTGCAATTTTTTAAATGTATTTTTGTGGCATTTTTTTTAGTACAGCTAAGTAATTAAAGTGATAAATGTAAAGTAATGATACAGAGTGCCCCAAAACCTTCCCATAGGAGTGGAGCCGCGGCGTAGTATGGCCCTCTTTCCATTTGAATAAGGTAAGTGACATTTTTATACAAATCTTGACATTTATGGCTTAAAAATGCAAATTCCTTCCCAACGACTGGTTCCCGCGTGACTCCTCGTAATCCCCCCGAAGTAATGTTTTGGGAATGATATGGGTTATATTATTATTCTAATTTATGGTCATGCTTCTTCACAAACAGTATGCTTTTTACATTTTATATAACCACTTGATGACAGAACCGGAATTTTTTGAAAATTAAGGTTAACAAATATTATTAGCAGTAAACTAGGTATGTTAACCCGTTTACTAACAGGAGACCATATTTGTCCCAGCTCACAGAAATCGTTGTGTCTCCCTTACTATCATAGTGAGAAGTATCATCTAAACCTTATTAGAATTATTAGAAAGAAAATACAATACGCTATATATTCAAATCTAAAAGTTAACTACAAAAATATTAAAATGGACACCTTTATGAAACCAAAGTTTAAGTTCGCAATTTGAAAATAAATTATGAAACTTTTTCAATTTTAAAGTGAGGTTACAGTAATGTTTATAATTCATTTTTTCTAATGAAATATGTCTGTGTTTTTTTTCATTATCATTAATTTTAGTTAGAAAAAACGTAAAGCGAGCCTTTTATAAACTTTTTCAAAGTTTTCCACCAAAATTTTATATTAAAAAAATTATAAGATTATTTTTAATCATAAAATTTATTATTATTTGTGAGTTATTAAAAATAAATAGAAAAAGCTTTTGATTGGTATTAATTAAAGTTACAAATGACTGATTTTCTTTGGAACACAAATTTGTCCTAAATAAAATAAAATTTCTACAATTTTATAATTTATATTTTATAATAAGTCTACTAATTTCATGCTAAACTATGTATAAAATTTATTATAATATAATACTCTACCAAATCAAACAAAAATGGACGGATTTAAATTACCTAAAAATACCATTTACACAGCACCCACAAAGATGTCATGGGGCCCTAGGAAATTGGGCCTCTTATGTGAAGTTAATCTAAAAATATATATCCCAAATAAACTTCATCCTTCTTGATCAAAAAGGCTACAGTATTTTCCTGCAAGTTTATAATGCATACTATAAAACATGGCATGTCTTATAGTATGCATGTTTTATAGTATGCATTATATGCATCCTATGCTTATATCTACCATTGTTTGGTAGATATAAGTTTATAATGCATTATATGCATCCTATGCTTATTAATAATGTAGATGGCATTTATTCAGTCAAGTAATCTAAGATTTTAAGTCGAAAACTTATTGAATTACATTTCGGAGTGTTTTATTGAAACAACTTTTGAACAATCTTTCCCGATAAGATAAATATGGTTGGCTGAATAATTTATTCAATAAAATGCGAAATCTAATTACAAGGGTCGAAATCTTTGGAAAGGTCTGATTGGATTGCCAAAATTTTTACTTAATTATATTAGAAAATCCAAATGGCCCAAATTTGGTCATTGATTGCGAAGCGAAAATGAAAGCTAATTGGGTTTTGGATTTCAACCCGAAATAAGAGAAAATTACTTTTTTGAATCCTTAAAAATACGTACCATAATGACCGGCGAATCCGAAGGTCGCTGGTTCGTGTCCGGCGTATGCAAATAAATATGTGATATTTTACAATAAATTAATTAAAAATAATATATAGTATATTTGCGGCACGTTCCAGAGTGGAAGATACTCTCAGTATCGCCCTGTGTAAGACCACAATTCAAAATTAAAACGTTGCTTGAAATGGTTTTGGCCATGTGTTCGACCAGATCTCAATAGCCAGGTACTTCCCCTCCTTCCTCTTTTCCCATCTCATTCCCCTCCCCACTACCTTCAACCTCTCAACATATACCCCAATTGGGAATGTCATAGTCTCACTGGATTCAGAGAGTTGGGAGTTGAGTTACAGGAGCAGTTTGGACTTTTGTGCAGTATTCACATAATTTATTTTTTGTAAAATATTACCCTCATTAAAAACTCCATTCTCTGCATATGAATTCAAATGCCTACATAACGTTTTGCGGTAGAATTTTTTTTTTTGTGCTTATGTTATGATTAATATCGTGAAATTTACCTGTCGACAAACTGGTTTGGCAGTTTAGCGTGCATTCGTTAAATACGTAGAAACACAAATATAACAGCTGTAACATACTCACAGTCATTATAAATAAGATATAAACATTATAAACAACATCAATCATAAGATTACAAACAATAAAAAATCTTGATCTGTTAACCATTTTTTTGAGTTCGATGGTAGAGTTTGATTGGCTTTTTAAATGCATTGGCAACTTATTTATACAGTAGTGACAAAATAAGTGAATGTCCATTGCCCGTATTTTTTTGTAATTTTCGGATGGATATACCTTTATTTTGACTTAATCTTGTCTAATATATACGATCTGCTTTTTCTTTATCCGACAATTTTAATACAATTTTTAATCAATCCGTCAAGAGTGGAAGATACTCTCAGTATCGCCCTGGTGTAAGACCACCATTCAGAATTGAAACGTTGCTTAATAATGGCTTTAGCCGTGTTTGGTGACTAGATCTGAAT
Organism: Limnephilus auricula; assembly: GCA_951813805.1. Taxonomy (NCBI): domain Eukaryota; kingdom Metazoa; phylum Arthropoda; class Insecta; order Trichoptera; family Limnephilidae; genus Limnephilus; species Limnephilus auricula. The sequence continues at coordinate 42,883,722 of OX638389.1, read as the reverse complement.
AGCCAGGTACATCCCCACCTTCCTCTTCCCCATCTCCTTCCCTTCCCCACTTACCTTCATCCTCATAACATACCCCGATTGGGGATGCCATAGTCTCACTGGCTCCAGACGGGAGCAGTTGGGACTCTTGTGAGGTAATCTCTATAAAAAAAAAAATAATAATTATAATAAAAAAATAAAAAAAAAAATACATAATAAATTTACTGACTCGTATAATAATTTTATACCTTTTATTTGTGCATAAATACTTTTTCTTGCATAGTCATATTGTTTCGGATTGGTTAAACGTAACCTATATTGTCTTTCCTTTAACTTTAAAACATTATTCCGCTATTGATAGTATATTCCATTAGTGACAAATGGATTATTTTTAACGTACTTGCAGGGATGACATATATAATTTTGTATATTCGACCCGCAATAGCTCGTAGGCGATTGTATATATTACTTATGTGAGTACCCCATATCATCTGCATTATCCCCAACTATACTTATGTTTGTACCAGTTCAATATTTCCACATTTACAGGATGTTTGAAGAATTGTGTATACACTTACAGAAACTATTTAAAGTGTGCTTAACTCTACTGAGTTATTAGTTTCTTCCGCATTCGCATTTGGTGGTAGGTATTCCCAGTTGGATGGTTTGTTGAGCTGATCGATTATGACCTAATTGCTAAAAGCCCGATAGCGTACTGACGTACCCAGACGTGTGGAGAGTAAAGTTGCTCTCACCATAATGAGAAAACTTTTATACAGTTCCATTTACCAAATTAGGTTGCATGTTGCCAATGTTGCCGATGTATGGGCGCCCTTTCAAACTTTACTGATCACGATACAAATGGTTTGCGAAATTGATAAAGAATATTGTCGATACTTATTTATTTTTGACCCTCTTTACCCTTTTATTTTTATACTTAACGTGAAATCGTAGCAGCCGCGATGTAATTTATATGCTTCTTTTATATTTGAAAATAAATACGTAAATGAAAGTAGTAGCGAACGAGAGACGATTTACGAAGCTGTTGTTTCTTCGGTAGTTTAGAACAGAATGGTTCTGTTACAATAGCAACAGACGGCCGGCGTAGTCCAGCGGTAGGGCGTTTGACTCCCATTCCGAAGGTCGCGGGTTCGAACCCGGCGTGCGCACATAAATTTTATTTAATTAATTAGTGTCACAATTAATTATTTAAAATAATACATAGTATACTTGCGGCACGTTCCAGAGTGGAAGATACTCTTAGCATCGCCCTGGTGTAAGACCGCCATTCAGAATTGAAACGTTGCTTGAAATGGCTTTAGCCGTATTTAGTGACTAGATCTGAATAGCGAGGTACTTCCCCAGCTTCCTCTTCCTCATCTCCTTCCCTTCCCCACTTACCTTAAGTCTCACTGGCTCCAGACGGGAGCAGTTGGGACTCTTGTGAGGTATTTCACTATAAAAAAAAAACAGTTGACGGTGACTTGTTCAAATGTTGAGTGGTCGCTATTGGCAATAGGAAATCGCAGATCGTTCGCTTTGCCACAGATGCATAAAAAATTATTTGTTTCCTGTGATTCAATAATTGTATCAGCGGTATTTAGTATGTAAGAAATAGCAGCAGCATTATTGTGATAAGGAACGTAAGTTTATTGCCATTCTGTGTTGTCGATTTACGTAAAGTTTTTGAAATCTGATATCGATAGCAATTTTCCTCTTATTTTGGACGTCACGTTTGCGAAATTTCATCAATAATTTCAAAATTCTGCTTTAAGGGATGGAAAAAGGAGGTGGGAGTGGTTCTTTAAAGTATCATATTATAGACTGTCACTTTCCTCTTATTTTGAAACTTAAGTGTGAATTTTTTTACAATCTCTGAATAAAGCTGTTTATTTTCTATAAAAAACATACTTACTTCTGAGAGGCTAACTTAATTCTGGCTTCAATGAAGCTCACTTACCTGAGCAGGTTACTTAGCATTAGCACTTAGCGACGCTGAAGATAATCAACTTTCGATTGTAGAGGGAACCAAAATTATAAGAAAACAGGAGTTGACGTTAGAATTTGAATGAATTACGTGGCGTTCCACCATATATGCGGTGAAGTTACATGAAGCTTCGTTGTTCATAAATTTAAAAATGACTATTTGGAAAAAAAAAATCCTATAACTTTTCATACCAAAACGCGATACCAATATTCTAATCTCGAAAAAAGAAAGTAAAGTCACTGAATTAATTTTTTTAATACTTTATTTTATTTAGGTATAATTTTTTTACATCTTATGTCTAGTGTGCATCTAATCTAAAACTACTTTAATTGTAGGTATTATATTACCTACGTACTAAAATTTTAACTTCACAACATTAAAACATAACCCCCGAAAAACTGCAAAACTTTCAGCTTCCTTAAAATTTACAGGGAGTTCATCGAAAGCTTTAAAATATATGTTGTTTTGCCCGATAAATTTATTTTAGGAAGCCTAAAATGTTGCAGTTTCTATTAGGATATAATAGATATGAACTGTAGTATTGATACAAACATTCAGATAACAATTTATTTTTTTAATTTATAAATAAATACTTAAGTATTACAGACTATTCGTTGCCACACACTTAAGAAATTGAGTTGGCGTTGCATGGTTTTTATCCTTGTATATCTGCTACAGCACAATACAGATCTCGTGCCTATGTTCTGAATTGTTTAAATTATTTTGATATTTATTTATTTTATGTTGTGGTGCTACAGTGGCGTTGTAGACCAATTACCTTGTTTTAAGGTCATATTTTCCCTTCATCCTACTTAAGAAGTTAACCTTTTTAAAAATCTTTTAGTTAACATTTCAAAGTTAGTCCATGCCTTACAAATAATGCATTTACAAAACATTCAAGCAACATTGTAAAGCTCATTGTCGGTTTAGTTTTCAACCGATACAAACTTAACCATGCATTAAACGTAACACATATTCTTCCACAATCCTTACTCTATGTCCCTCAGTTTAATGATTTATTTTATTATCTTCGGCAAAGCTAAGCGCAGCGGAGACGGAAATAGGTTAATAGCATTGACATTTTAAAAGTGTAAATTGCAAATTACTTCCTTTACAAAGTATTGTCATTTTTCTTTCTTTGTTATTTAATTATAATTTATAGAGCTTAAATGTCAGCAAAATGTTAATGTTGCTTTCACGCGGGAACTATATAATACAAAGTCAATAATTTATTGATCATTAGTTGAAAATGATTTTTTATCTTATTTTCATCATTTGATTTTCGCTATATTTATAACTAGCTTATGCCCGCGACTTCTTCCACGCAGGATTAGTACTTCGAGTAGCCTATTTTCTTTTCCTAGTTCCTTTCTATGTATATACCAAAATTCTTAACCTATTTATTTAAAACTAGCTTCTGCCCGCGACTTCGTCTGCGTAGGATTAGTACTTCGAGTAATCTATTTTCTTTTCCTAGGTCCCATCTACGTTTGTACCAAAATTCTTAACCTATTTATTTAAAATATCTATAACTCTTGATTCTATTTAAAGTATTAGGCAAGTACTTCAAATAAATTCACTAATTTAAATATTTTCCTAAAATAGAATTTTGATTTAACAATCATTGTTTTGCAAAATGTCATTCTCAAATTTTGACATTTTCTATTAAACAATAATTATTATTTTCAATATATTGAAAATAAATAGCTAGCTTTATAAATTATAGCCTATATGTTATTCTGATGTATGAGCTATATTATTGTAAAGTTTCATTAAAATCCATTCAGCAGTTCTTGAGTGAAAGAGTAACAAACATACATTCATCCATACAAATTTTCGCGTTTATAATATAAGTAAGATTATAATCAGCGAATCCAGCGACATGCGTTGCTGTTAAAGCCTTGGTATATTTGTTAACAAGACCTGAATGAATTTTTTCTAAACTTTCCTTGTCATGTCCTATCTCCCATGGCAATTCATTGGCAATTAAATTTCCCAATTACATACAAATGAATATTTTTTATTCGTGTATTTGTGGTTTTCGCCCAGCTACATTCTATGTGAGACGTATTACAAGGTGAATATAATAGGGATCTTGAAACTCTATGACAAAGCTTTTGAAGCAAAAGTATTTATGCACAAAGAAGAGGTAAAAAGTTAATATATATAGGGTGTTAAGCATCGTACTTGAGTTACTTTAACCAGTGATTCCTGACATTATTTGGAGTAAAAAATGTAAATAAAATTTTGGTCTCCGGTGATTTTTTTGATAAGATTTTTATGTTTTTGTAGAAAAATTTTTTTTTTCAAAAATGTCACCGGAGATAAAAGTTTTACTTACAATAATGTCAGGAATCACTGGTTAAAGTAAGTCAAGTACGATGCTTAACACCCTGTATATGAGTCAGTTAATATATTACCTGTTCGAGGGATATGATGGTTTAAAAATGTGTGCCAAAACCTATTGTCAGTTTCCATACATAAAGAAAAGTAGATTACACACTCACCACAATATTTAGTCAAAGTGAATGTAGTTCCGTCGCAAAAATTACAAAAAATACTGCCAAAGGGAATTCACTTATATTGTACCTACTATATTTAATAATATGCCAATGCTTATAAAAACCTAATCAAATTGCACCAACGAACTCAAAAAAACTGAAAAAATGGTTGATAGATATTTTATTTTGATATTGTTTCTAAGCATCTATATATTAGTATCAAGTGATTGTATGAATGTAATCTTATGCATTAAAATGCCTATTAGTATGTTTAATTATATTGTGTGCTTTTGAGTGTGTGTATGTCTGTGAGTATATTAGTATATTGCCTGTGTTATATCTCTCTGTCTATGTATTATATATGCCTTTATATTGTAGTTACTTGAGATATTATTCTTCTAAATTTATTTCTATAATGTGATTTCTCGTTATATGTGTCCTTTAGTGATATATAAATATTGATAAACTAACCTGCTGACAAACTGCTTTGGCAATTTAGCTGATGTTTTTAATGAAGAATAATAAATAATAATAAAAATGAATTAGTTATATCCGTAAGTAAACGTCAAATTTTATAGAGCTGCGATCGTTCAAGATGCGTTCTTTCTGCACAGTAAAACAAACAATGAATTATGTAAGTACTTAAAATGAAATGATCTTGTTGGCAACACAGCCAACTGGTGTACGAGTATTTACATATTGTAATAAATATTGTCTATAATAAACCTTTTCTTGATTACCAATTTTCTAATAGTAACTTGACTGCACGTTTTCAAAACCAAGGTTTTTTCAGTTTGCCACGTTATTTCCGTCATTAGAAAATTACATAATTACCAATTACCATAATACATCATTGAAGACGATATTAGCGACTCTCAAACGATAAATTGAAACCGAAAATTCAGAAAAAGATTTGGTCGCATCTTGAAATTAAACCCAGGATTTTAGTCTTGCAGGGGCTCTTCCTAACCACTAGGCAAATTCGACCCTATCATCTTTGGTCATGTATGTTTGATTACCATATACCAAAGCCAAATTTTGATTCAAGAAAAATTATACTCTGAAAATAGTTTTTTTCTCTTGTTATGTCTTGCTATATAGTATTGAGGACTATATATATACTTGCTATATAGTATAGACGTGTTGAGGTCAAATAATATTATGGATGCGGTGAATCAATCTTATTATTATCTGATCATTCACCGATCTCAAAGAATGGAAAAATGTGTATTTTCTCCTGTCTTCTGGAAACCCAAGCGCGGTTACAAAGATATAAATTAAATAAGTTGTATGAAATGTTTGGTTTTATAATGGGGAAAATACAATAAAACATTTTGTATTTAGATTTTCGTAGTTGATTAAATAATGGATTTCAAAAAAGACGCCATTGAAATGCTTGGAGTAAGCATACTAGAGTTCAAGTATCGGGGGTCGATATAGAAGCCCCAGTAAATCTGGCATCCAAGAAACTGGGCGTCTTTTAGGGGATAGGACTAGCAATTTTTTTTAAAGTGACCAGCTGCTAATCCTATACATATCTCAAGTACACCCAACAATTGAATATGAGAGCCACCTCTGGACTGGAGACCCACAATACTATAAAAACCAACATGATTCTATGCAAAGGAAAGCAGTCCGTCTGATTGACAAATCGTTGTTAATGAACCGATTGCCATTTCTAATATTCAGATGCAATGTTGGCCTGCTAAATCTGTTCTACTGATTTTTTAATGGAGCCTGCTTTAAGGAGCCAGCAGCATTGGAATTATATTAAAAAAATCTATAGCTTATTTTTTTGTAAGCATTCAAATTTTATGATTCATAACACCTAAGAGGAAGGCACAATCCAATAATGTTTATATGTATTTTCTAGTGAGCCTTACATCGCAACGAATGTAGGTAATGTAATTATTTTAAGATAAATAAGTAATAAAAAATAAGAGGTCAATTCGACTTCAATTGCAATAGAGGTTTTTATTTATTTTGTAAATAATTTTACAAGAAAGACAAAAATTAATCAATGGAAACAGTCACAGATATTTATTGCACTTTTAAAAATTTGTTTCTAGAATTCTAGATTTTTTTTTGTAGTTTATGTTTATATTTTTAATAAACTAATTAACAATTGTACGTTAATTCTACTTAATCGAAAATGTAGCAAAACTTCAAATTATTTACAGCATATTATTTTTTATTTATAATGTAAAGCGACTCGTAGTAAAGATTAATCTAAAATAGTGATTTATTATTAAGCTCTGTCTTAAGTCGTCCTCGCACCCTTTTCGAATTTCCTCACGCATAAACTTACACACGTACGCCTCAGGGATCTAATGTAGAAATGCGGTCTCTTAATAATATTAACACGACGCGTTAACCCTTTGGCCACATCAGATAGGCTAACCAACAATGGTTACATATTATTATGAAGGTTTCCCTCGTGGGATGAGGGGGTGATTCCGCCAAGCAGGGGTCAGTCGGACGGTCTCTCGGACCCCACTTCCCCAGGACCTTGTCGCCCAGACCCACGGATCTCTCGTCCCCCTGTCCCCGAGGACCGCTACAACTAATGACCCAAAGGGTTTGTTAGGATAATGACCCTGCGTTGTTTTAGTGGGCCTGGTTTAATCGATTCGAACCGCTGCTGACTTAATCAAAGAAATATAAAAATAAATACACTCGACGTCCTGGAATTATTTTACTCAATTATTGCTCGTCATGTACTGGCACTGTTTTCTCAGTTCATCCACTCTTCTTATCCTTGTTCACTTTTAAAAAATTTCTACTAGAGATTGATCGATTATTGTCAGTACAAGATTTTTTATTTAACAATATTAACAAAAAAATATTTTTATAATGGATTGCAATCCAATTGTTAAGATAGAATCTATCAAACGGACCTTGCCTTGTTTGTAACACATGTATAACATACTTCTTCAATCTTTGCAAAATATATTTACTGTTTTAGAGTATTATTTCAGTAGCAGTATAAGCACCATTCGTCTTGTAATGCTATTTGTTTATTTCTATGCTTGTACATACAATTTACAGATGTCCGTTTACATAATTGATAAGTAATAAAAAAAACTGTTCTAAAGGGTTAGGAACGGTATTAATAGATAAAAATTTACAAATTGGATAAAAAAATTAGATTGACTATTTGATTATAAGTTAAATATATAAAAATCTCGCGTCACAATGTTCGTCCAAGGTAAACTCCGAAACGACTTAACCGATTTTGATGAAGTTTGGCTTACTGTGTGTGATTTGGTCCAACTTAAAAGATATGATTTTTTACTTAAGAGATTTTATCTCGATTATTGACCCCAATATTTATTATTGCGAATTGAATGTTTTTTATGAGACAATTATTTGAAATTATTTGTAAGGTCCGTAAGTTTCTGACAGATGTGAGTTAATTTATTGACACAACAATACGTGAACGGGTCAGTAGTAAGTTAATAAATATAATGTTGTTTAAGAAGGGACTTATTTATTATTATTTTATTCGTAAAACGGTCTTATATGTTTTTATCGCTGAGATCTAATTTAAACTACATCCAGTATTTTCGTTGTTTGTTTTTGGGGTGTTATGCCGTGTTGTGCTACCTCCTTCTTTAGCCGACGTTTCGGACAGCGTTGCAGTGTCGAAATGTCCAACGAAAGTAGCGTCATCTTGTGGCGAATTCTAGAATTAGAAAAACCAAGCTGAAGCGAATGTAGCCAATATCAAGGTATAAACAAAATGGTTTTATACTTTTATATTGTATTATTATATGGTATTAAAGTATACTTAGACATGGTTTTTTGCGGTAAGCTTTGGTGTAGAAGTCAATTACCGGATACCAAGAGCTGTTGAGCTTAGCTCCGTCGTTTGGATTTTTGTAGATTTCAATTGCCTCCGTAATCAGGCGTGATCCAGTACAATACATCCAGTATACTTTCTTAGTTTTCCCTCAATTCTTATCCCACTGCCGTAGGTCAGGTTTGATATCAAAACTAAATTTCACAAGAAATCCTCTAAAAATAATTGCAATATGCAATATTCCAAAATAGACAGAGATAATAGTTACGTACTGTGTGACCCAACTTGAAAAGCGCAAAATTGAAAAACCGTTTAAATTCATCATAAATCAGGGAAAGAATGCACATACATTTCCAATGACACAATCACAGGCACAGATCGCTATGAACGCTGTAGATTCCTGGCGAAATTTGATTTCCTGTTTGGCCTGCCGTTTTGTGCAATGCGGTATTTTCCGAGGGTGCTTTTCAAAAGAAAAATAAATAAAAAAAACTTTGCAGCGCCGACGGATTCCATTAGATATACACTTTGGTAACAGATTGTTCGGGACTCACGTGAAAATATTGGTTATTTCTTATAAGAGAGGATGCATTCGCGTTAGAGATAACAATACAGAGTCACTTGAGCGCTACGAATGTTGATTTTTTATGAGGTTACTCCCAGAGAAGCGATCTCAGGCGATTAAGAATTATTGGCAGCAGTGGTTCTTTGAAATAATAACTATTAAATGCGGAGTTAATCTTTTTATCGGATAAGAATATTGTTATTTCTGATGTTCTATTTTAATTTAGACAATAATATTTACTTTGAAATAATTGGGTATTTAGTCTGTGCGCTTTCTGTGAAGTATAATGGTAGATTCAGACTGGGTCGACGTACGTATGCATCGCTACGCCTAACAATATCTGGGCTACTTAGCAACCATAGATTTTCAATGAAAATGTATGTTTTAGAATCACATTGGCCACACGCATCGCGACGTGCGATATCTGTGGCCATTTTCATAGAAAATGTATGGGTTGCTAAGCACTGTTTGGCGTAGCGATGCGTACATACGTCGTCCAGTCTGAATCTACCTTAAAGAAGGACACATCCATCAGGTAGCTTTCAGTGATATTTTAACCTGTGTACAAATGTTGTTTACTAAAAAGTGTACTTACGATGAAGTTGTACGCCAAATCACTATTTAGATTTATCTTTACTACGAATCGGTTTACATTGTGATTAAGAAAAAATATGTTTTATACACATTGAAGCTTTTCTTACCTTTTCATTTTAATGGAATTAAAATAAAATAATTAATTACGTCACAAAACATATTATCGTAAAGTACTAAATAATTTGTTTTTCATTTTTATTTTTTTATTTTTAACTTAAAGAGTTTAACCTCAAATTATAATATTTTAATTAATGAAGATAATATTAGCGATAGTCAATCGAAAATCCGAAACAGAAAAATCAGAAAAAGATATGGATACATCTGGGACTCGAACCCAGGACCTCTGGCAATCCGGGCCAACGCGCTATGCACTGCGCCAACGTATCCCTATCCGATTCGGTCATTTTTAACTGTATCATACTTCGACCGAGAACCACCAACATTATTTTTCATTTTTCTTAACGCATATTTTATTGGCTGCAATCTTTATGAATGATTGCAAGATTCAACTCGAACTAAATGCCCATTAGATAGTGTCAGGATATTTTTTTTCACTTTTATTAATATGCGACATCTATTGACTTTGTCTGCAAGTCTAGGATGAAATATTTTTATTTTTAACTTATTAACTTAAAGAGTTAAGAGACTAGACTTTGAACCACACGCGGAACACCAGCGTCTGTCATTCTGTCCCGCTCACAATAAGCTCACGCACACTTACAATACATGCGAATGCGAAAAGTGCGAATGAGACAACGCTCAAATTTACCTACAGAAATCGCTCGAAAAGGATATATATATATTTTTTTTTTTTTTTAGAAAGAAGAAGCTACGTCGGTAGCTTTTTATATTTTTATAATTCTTTATGAGAGTAGAGTTAGCAGCACTTTTTCCTTAAATAATATTTTAATACATGTTTGACAGTGAATGTTTACGTTAATACGAAAAGCATCGAAAATTCGAAAACATACCGACATAGTTTTCACCCTTTAAAAGGCAGTATTAAAAAAATATATTCATTTTGTGCAATTTTCGATGTAGAAAAGTGTTTTTTCCCGGGCGTCCTTTTTGTATGGGCCGAAAAGCGAAGTCTATCATCTTAAACCCCAAACTCATAATTATTAAATTAATTATGATGAAACTGATGATAAGAATCAAACATTGGATGATTTTTCCAACGTTTTCAAACATAAATCTGTCGTTTCCAATTCGAACATAAGCCAATAAATTTTTTTTTGAATAAATTTTATATTTTTAATTTAAAATTCATTATGTTTATGTACTAGGTACGGAAAAGTGAGTTGAAAATAATTATCATACACTCAAGTAATTTAATAGGTGCCATGATTTTATTAGAATCTCGTTGGTGTATTAATGCTATGTCATAAACGTCTTTCATTAGCAAATAACGTAAATTTCACTGTATTTTTTAAAGCAATACTTTTGTTAATATAATTGTGAATGCTTAATTTCTTCCGTTTGAATAAGAAAGAAAACATCAGACCAATTGATGAAATGCTTACTTCATTGCTTTATTATTACGCCAAAAGTTGAGGGGGTTCGCTCAAATGTAACAAAACAGTTTCCTTATAAATTTGCCTACAAAGAAAGCGTTGGGGTAGAAGCTTTTTTGGAAAGAATATAATACCAATATCTATCTACCTTCTATGATACGTTCCAAGCCAAATGGTAGCCCATAAATTTATTAAATATGTGAAAAAATTTTGTAACATAATATATGTATACATAGATCTAATATAATAATAATAATACAATACTGAAATTTCAATCGTCTTTCTTATAACAATAATAATAATTGGCTGATTTATATAGCGTCGTTTTTGTGAAAATTCCCCTCAAGGGCGCTGTACAAATACATATAATAAAACTAACTAGCTGACCATCACGCCTTTTCACTGCAGGAGTAGGTAGAGAGGACGGACCGCCAAACAACACGGTCTTGGCATACACTCCTTGTTTCAATCACATTCACACATTTTTTTATTATTTTTATTTTATTATTAATAACATTACATGCATTAAAGAAAACAATAAATTATAATAATTAGGTTCCAACCGAATAACAAATGTTCACATAATGCCCAAATAATAAATAAAAAAGTCAATAATAATTTATTTATTTTTTTAGCACTTTGTAAAATAAAAGTTAAATGATTGTACTCACAAATAAAAGAAAATTGTAAAATATATCGTACGCATATAGATAATACGTATTACATTCTTTTTAAATTTCAAATACAAAAAATTACATGAAAGCAGTATGGAATCAATTTTTTAGTTTGGTTACAATGAATTAATCTACGAGTATTTAGTAATGAATTGGTTATTATAAAGTTTACACACAAAATTTCTATATCCACTCGAGTGATTAATGTTCAGTTTAAAAAAAAAAATATTATTTATTTTGAATTATAAAATTTGAAAGCGTGTATTTCATCATCTTTCCAAAACAGTTTTTAGTTTTCGGATACATTCAGAAATATTCCATTTATTTGGATTTTATTTGAAAACAGAAATTTTTTACTCTCTGAAAAAAAAATGTCGAGGTTAAATGGATTAAAAATACAATAAACCACGATTAGACACACAGAAAAAATGACCAAATTCAAACATGAAATAAATAAATCGATTGAAAATATATTGTGTCACTCTATTGTAATATCTGTAAAATAAATTGCACTTGGACAAGAATAGCAATTTACATGTTATGACCTAATCCAAATGAAATCAAATAAAATAATAGAATCATGTCTAATCTAACTCACATAACAATAATCTTAATATCAAATTTACATCATATTTTCCTATATTTGTAAGATCACACTCTTTATAGGATTAACCCACACTTCCAATTAGCATTCTTTTTGATTGTAAAGAAATTAAAATTTATTTAACCTCAATATTCGTGTAACTATATTTGTATACATTTATGTACATCTACGTCTGTCTCAACTTAGGTATATATCTTAGTGAGACAGGCATTAAAAAAATCGCATGTAATTAAACTTTATATAGGTAAATATAATAAAATAAATCTACAATGCATAATTCACGCATTTATGATAATAAACCATTTGTCTGTTAAAAAAAGTTCTCTCATGGCCCACTATCTTTGTTTCATTCATATTTATGCATCACACATTCATATTCATGCATCACACTCTTCTGTTTTACTGAATCTGAACATCATGCATATCAAGTAATTTATTCACTTGATCTTGCCACATAATATATCTTCTTGAAACGTTCCCGACTTCTTCTAATTCATACTCGATATTTATATTTCCTACACACTCCATCCGAGCGTGCGATTTTATGTATTTTATAATATTTTATTTTTAAATTGTTAATGGATTCATTGAAAGTCCTGATTTATTAAGCCGTATTACTTTCCATGTACCAACAAGAACTAGTCGATCTATAGAAGTAGTAGATATATGAAGGTTATAATAACATAACTCAATAATTATAATTCTTGCTTGGGTTCTATATTTTCACAGTGAATGATGCTCTCTGTATCACCCTGGTGTAAGACCACCATTCACATGACTTTAGCTGCGTTTGGTAACTAGTTCCGAACAGTCAGGCACTTACCCACTTTTCCCTATACATCTCCTCCCCCTCCTCTCCCTCCTCACTACCCTCAGCCTGACAACTCACAACATACCTTAATTGGAGATGCCGTAGTCTCACTGGCTTCAGACGAGAGCAGTTGGGAATCTTGTGCGATATTCACATAAAAAACACACACCTCAATAATAATCATCAATGTTTGCATAATACTATTCTTCTGCAGAGGTTCTATATAATTTAAATTGTATATTTTATTTTACTTCTGCAGAGGTTCTATATAATTTAAATTGTGTATTTTATTTTAATTAAAAGGCAAAATAACTTTGTTTACATCACTTTTTATTGATGTCTTTTTATTGATCACTTTTTAGTGATGTAAACAAAGTTATTTTGTATTTTAATTAAAATAAATAATGACATCACAAAGTGAAAACCTTTCCGAAGAAATTTTCTTCGAAAAATTAATGCATATTTTACTTTATGATTACTGTTCCACGAAATTATTATGTATATACAAGCCTTAGGTATTATAAATACATAATATTCAAATTAAAAATATTTTTGCATGTTCATTCATACCCCTACATTATAATTTATAATACTATCTCTGCATTCTTAAGTACACCAGTTTTTCCCCGTTGAAAAAACACTGGATGTTTGATAAATTTAATAGACGAGAACCTTATCCGTTCATCTGTAGGTAGGAACGACTTCTTTCATCCAACACGAGAACATTCTGCTTTTGATGGGTTAATCTTATTTATCATACCCATAACGCCTCTTGGCTTTGCATTCATTCCTTATAATATCCACTCTTCCATTAGATAATACGCTTTCCTCGGGCGCGTTCCCGTGATTCTGCCTTTTCACTGCATTTAATATACTTTTTTTTCTTATTCCAGAGTTTGTATGGTATTTTTGTAAGGCTGTGGTAACGAATTAAATGTGTTTTTATATTTATATTTACTACTCAGAGTCAGTGGAACTAAGAGATCGATGTGGGGGGGGGGGGGGAGAAAATATGAAAGAGTGTTATTTTTTTATTTAATTAATTGTTTGTATTTATTTACAAATACATTATTTACACTACAAATTTTTTACATGTTTAACACAGTTTAGTATTACGTGACCACAATAGCTATCCCTCATCATAAATGAACATTGTTATATATTATATATATTGAATTTGTACTCAAATACTGAAATTATAAAAATATATTTAAAAAATTACGTTTTAAAAGTTTATTTTTTGCAGTACAGAACAGTAATTATAGAAATCGTAAAATTAATTTTTTATAAGAAAAACTCTCTTTTTAACTTTGAAGTTTATTCCCATCAATGTAATATATCATTGAAGAAGAATAAATTTAAAAAAAATAATTGTATACATTTTTAATTATTTTTCTGTGTCTTGATCATTTTCATTTTTTAATTTAGATTATTATTGTTGTCTTTTTCTTTAATGATAAATCGTAAAATTTTTGGAAAAAAGAAAAAAAAAGATTTTTTATTAACAATAACAATAAAATACTTTTTTAGTACTTTGAGATAATTAATGAGTTTTAGCTGAAATTCATTAGCATTTTAGATTTAGAGGAAGGTTGTTAAAGCTTGTATAATTCTTTAAGAAGCTGTGCGGATGGTATTTTTATGAAAAAAAGGAGAATGAGAAGTTCTGGGAAAGAAAAAAAGTATGAGGTATGTGGGTATGAGGGAATCTGCGGTCAGTATGTCCTGGAGTGACGGACGTGTGAATCCATCACAATTATATTTTTAAATTTATAAAATTGACTGGTGGCCTTCAGGATGAGGAGGACAAAGATCTTACGGCCCACCATGAAGGATGTAAATGCCAAAAGTAAACCCTTAAAAAATATTCCAATTTCGAAAACGATATTCGAATATTAGAATTTTTTTGAACGCCTTAAGACTTTTATATGGGATGAAAATACTCAACAAAATTGTCTGCCCGACAGCAAATCACACGATCTAAAAATCATATAAAATCCCGTAGTATTTGGGTCATACGAGCGTTTCAGGATCATCGGCAATTCAAAAAAGCTCCCATTGAGGGAGTGGTACAATAAAACACCCTCGTCATGTTTTGAAAAGCTTCCCTGGCGACAAAGCCTCAACGGCTGAAGGCTTTGGAGTGATCACACATCATCCTGAGAGAGCTTTGACGGTATATTTGTCAGCTAAAAGCTCGTTTAAGGTTGTTCTCCACGAAATTACACGAGAATCGATATTCCAGTTATGCCAATAATATACTTTTTTTAAGGTGTCGATATATTACAGTGTATATATTACTCCATTTACTACTTGTTTAAAACAGGAAACTTGCAAATATTTTTATGATTATATGTCCTGAAACCCTCAAGGTTATGCTGAAGATAGACAGCCTTATTAATGAGTAAACATTTCCTAGCGAAAATAATTATGTTTATAGTTACACATTGAATAAAATCTGGAAAAGCTCAGATTCGATTCGGTAGTAACACTGTCTAACAAGTCTTTAACTGGGCTCCGAAAGAGCTGGCAACATTGCATTTCAGAAGGGTGACACGTGAAATTCCCGTCCTGGAAAAGAGAGGTTATTTCTGAGGTGGCTTCTAATATCATTAGTACGGGTATTTTATGCAAGATTAGGTAAATACAATTTCTATAAATCAACGTTTATTTTGCGCTCACAATGAATCCATATCAAGCTCGTCACCAGTCACAGAAAAAATCGCTGCGGGTAGATATGTAAATAAAAAAAAGTGTTCTGTGACAAAAGCTTTCCTTTGAACAATTTTATTAGCCCTTTTAGATAATTTTTTCCTGGAAACATTTTTTATCAGATATCCCTTTTAAGATAAAAGTTTTCCTGTACATATTTTTTATTAGCCTTTTTTAGACAAAAGTTTTCCTGTAAATATTTTTTATTAACCTTTTTTAGACAAAAGTTTTCCTTTAAACATTCTTTATTAACCCTTTTTAGATCAAAGTTTTCCTGCGAACATTTTATATTAGCCCATTTTTAGACAAAAGTTTTCCTGTAAACATTTTTAACAAAGCTATAAACCTTTTTTACCTCCATCAATAACAGTTTTTCTTATATTTCTGTTTAAATCAAAGCGTTCTCTGATCGAACACGTTCGAATTCGAAACTTTACTTTCCATCTCCATTGTACATGGAACATTTTCCATTCAAAATGGCGATTCCCGCGTTTATATCCTCGTTCCGATGCTCCCTCCTTCATTAAATCTGCTTCAGATTTCGAAAAAACCCGACAAACGCTCCGCGCAAACATTTACTTAACGGCATTACAATCGAAAAATTTCGCAAACGGTTTGAGCAGGAAAAACGTAGAATAGCAGTGAAAGAATGGTCGTAAAAGTAATGAACCAGTCCTGATCCCCGATTGTCAAGATGATTGACTTTGAATAATTTATTTCTAGCCACTGTGCAAAAGTGTCAATTCGTTTGTTCCCTTACAAAGGTATGGCTTTGTTTTTGTTAAATGCCCGCCTGCATGACTGAGTTCTTTGTTCGCACCGGAGCATTTTGAGATAACGAAGCGACAAATGTTTTTTTTGCTCTCTCGCTCATCCGCGAGGGATTTGAGAGGACAATAGAAACATGTATATCTCGTGAACGTATTTGAACAAAACATTTGGCTGCTTTTTAGAAATAAACTTCTGGATTTTATGGGCAGCCTTTTCTTGGAGTTTATTTGGATTTTTCATCGGGTGCAATTTGATATACTACCAGGAAAACGAAACGTTTTAACGTTCATGAAGTTTTTTTTTATATCGTGAAAAACATGATTTATATAGCTAGAAGAATTCCAATAGCCAGGAAATAAAAATTTAGTCCAACACCAAAGACACTTCGTTACATCTATTTGTTTTATTATGTTGTATACCTGCATGACGAAGAAGTGTTGCGCAAGAATCCCAACTGCTCCCAACCGGCTGGGCCGGTGAGTTTGTGGCTTAATATTAAACATATACATGATAAACTCGAATTGAAATCGTTACTAAAAACAATACTTTAAAACCAATCACATTTAAAGTCACTACATCCTGAAAGAATACTTTACATGACGTAATTACCCCTGATTCTATTTGTATATTTCTACTCTGTAAGACTACATGTTTTGTACTTCACGTTAATTCCGCTAGCTGTAGAAATAGGATGTACGATAGCCTTACCTTGTGTACTTTATTTTTATTTTTTAACTCGCTTTTTGACGTTTATCCCCTTTTTAAAAACTTATATGAAAAGTTCACACTGGTTTAAAAAAAAAAGTAATTTTCGAATTGAATATGGAATTATAGCATGGGGATCTGCTACTAATAGGTACATACACAACCTGAATACAATTCAAAAAGGAATATACTTGCAACTTTTTATAACCCTTCATATATTCTTGGCATATACTTGCAACTTTTTATAACCCTTAACTACTGACGTGTGGTCCGACAGGCACCTCGAAGACAACAGACTTTTACTTTTGGAAAAGTCTATATTAGCGTAGAAGTATTACTCCAAGGTTATCTCTCCCTCTCGAGTAGTCACTCGGCAGCGCTCGTGGAAAGTGGTACTGTCGGCGTGTGCGATTTGGATTTGCGAAGTTATGTTACAAGTGAGTCTGTTATAAGATCGCAAGTGGTCTGTCAGACCACTCGTCGGTACTTATATAACTTTTTTTGGTTATGACTCTTTTCAGATTATATGGTTTTCATAATTTATTTCCGGTCAAATATTACGGTGAATCAGCCAGGCTCTTCGGGCATGAAACGGGTAACTTCAATTGAAAATATTTGTATTTTTCGAACAGATATCTATCAAGGGAATTGCGTCGACATAAAGAGTTCTTGGACCAGATGTACCGGAAAATGTAAGAGAAGAAAATGAAATAGAGGGTAAACAACCTAGAAAAGTCTACATTAAGATTAAGGTAAGGGTCCAGTTTTTTTTCGAAGAAATCGACGTCTTTGATTATAACGCTTATATTTATTAATAAGTGTGTAAATCTGTAAATTTTATTTGACTTAAACAATTATAAATATATAAAAAACATTAAGAAGCAATGGTTTTAGAAAAATACAGTAAATTTTTATATTAAAACTATGGTGGTCTAGCAGATCTGATGTCAGCACTGATGTAACTAAAACGGCACGTCGCGGCGGTACTTAAAGGTTAACACTAAATCCACACAAGAGGCCCTGAGAAAAATAATTTACCTCATGGTCTAAGTTATATTTGGGGATTCTATATGAAGAGTCTTTTTAGAAAAGGAAGGATAGAAAGTTCTGGAAAGGAAATAGGTATATTGTATAATTTAATATAAATAAAATTTATGTTCAGATTAAATAGTTACGAGGACTCACACCTCTCCAAATAGATTTTGTATGTTTTTGTGAGAACTAGAAGAATTAGTTGGAAGAATTAGCCATAGATGTCAGTAAGGGCAAATTCCCCCCCAGAGCAAAGAGAACATTTTATAAATAGCCTGTTTTTTAGGTTTTATTTCTCTCTCAACAATAGCTTCTCGATAAGTAAACAAATAAACTCCTTGGTCTGTCTTGGGTAGTTTGGGCTTACTGATATTCACAATGTAATTGGGAATAGAGCATATAAATACACGAGTCCTTTTAAGTTTCCTGAAGATGCGTTATTATTTTACAAGTTCCTTCATCCAAAACATCTACAATGAGGTTTGAGTATGAATCTAGGGGCAGTGGGTCCAGGAATGACGAACGTATGAGAAAGTCGATGTTCCGAGAGAGTCCTGCTGGAGAATCAAAAAGTCTCCCTCCACCAGTATCTTTAGATCCGGAATGCAGTCGGTGTGCATATGTATTCACCGCCACGACCCGGACCAACCTCACCAGTCACCAAACGCAGCGAATCTGTGGCAGAAGTGTTGGTTATCCAATAAATGGTTCCCGGTGCGACGTTACCCAAATTATCTATCGATATATCAGATGAAATCGAACGGCCGATCAACCCGTTTCAATCTTCTGCAACGATGAAGCCGCCAATCACAATGCTAAAAGCCAATACGTCCTATCAAAGCCCGCACCATATTATCCTCCCCTGAAAGAGTTTTATCAGCCTGTCACAAAGGCTTTTAAAAACCTTTCTAGTGTATTAAATGCAACGTTAATCCGGCGTTCTGTGCACTTTTTCAAAACAAAATACCAAGCATAGGCTAGGACGGACATCAAAGGTTATATGTTATATCGCAAGCATTATAATGGTACTGA
Source organism: Limnephilus auricula (assembly GCA_951813805.1). NCBI lineage: Eukaryota > Metazoa > Arthropoda > Insecta > Trichoptera > Limnephilidae > Limnephilus > Limnephilus auricula. Next base: position 42,864,439 of record OX638389.1, on the reverse strand, counting down.
AAAAGCACTCTTTTTAAAATGTAATATTCATGTTAAGCATTTTTGCATGCATCACTAGATTTACTAGTGTGTGTATGTAAAAAAATATTGTATAACTTTTTAATATTAGAATATGTTTGTATGGTACCGCGCCAGCATTCCAAACACATACGCACATGGAAATATGTTTTCCGCCGTTTTTTTTGTATAGTTCTTCAAAAATATTATCCAGTTAGTTATACTAAGCAGTTTGTCAACACCTTTTTTGTGGTGTATAGGAGTACGTGCGTAGTTTCAATTTCCTTCAACAGATGGCGTTTGTATAGGTAGTTATATGTAGTTTAGAGCTGTCTCAACAGATGTCAGTAAATTATTACTATCGGAGAGAATGTGTCAAATTTCGAATAAGATAGCTGATGTTATCCGATCGTCAGTTGGGCACCTTCAGTTCCGAGTTCCCTTGTTTCAGAATTACACAAAGCATCCATTAGAACGGCCGTTTGTCACTGGGACCGAAGAATATTACACTTTTCAATAGCAATATACAATGTTACGGATTATTACACTAAACCAATAACAGATTATATATTTTTCTGTAATAATTATCAACTGATGTAATTGTTATCAATAGATGGACTTAAGTGATTGAGGACCAGTTGTTTCGAATTGAATTGTATTGATTCGGATACTTGAATTTCTGGGTCCAAGACGGAAGGAACTAGCTCTGATAGATCTAATGGCACTTCTAGATAATAAATTATGATAAATTTCATGTAAAAGTCCACCAGGGGTAAATAAAAAAGAAAGAAATAAAGAAAAATGAAACAAAAAAAATAAAAAAAAAGAAAAAAAGAAAAAAAGAAAAAATGAAAAAAGAAATATGACATAATATTTATTAATAATAAAAAAAATCAATAAAACTGTATATTTTAACAAAAACGTCACGGCAGTTTTTCCACTCTCGCGTAAATGGAAATATACACATTTAACAAAGGTATTTACGGCCAGGCTATGAATTTTTGTTGCATCAAAACCACGCAAAAGGGCACATATTTCAATGGCTATTACTGCTTCATAAATATATAGCAGAGTGGACAATGCGAATACTGGAATATAGAAATCGATATTTATTAATTAGGTAAATGGGTTTGTACGTTAAAAGTGATATAATGTTGCATTCACAAAAGGTATTGGTAAAACACAATTATTTTAATACTGAATACAGATTATCATTTTTACATTTTTTACTTCATATTTTTACACTAACGCCGTTCTTCCACGTAGCTATTCACAAACGACGCTACCGCTACCTGTCAAACAAATTTGCTAGTGTAGCACCTAGCGGCGTTTTCAAACACTAATAATAGTATGAAAAAAACAGACGAGCGGCGATCGCGTCGCTTGAAGGTAGCTCCATGGAAGAACGGCGTAACTCCACAAAGGAGGCCCTGAGAAAATATTTTATCTCAGGGCCTGTCATCTGTCATCTTTGGGGAAGCTGCGCGGAGGGACTTTTTAATAAAAGAAAAATGGTGGTGAGTCTTGTTGCAGAGGAGTATCGTGAACGATTAATTTTATTCGAGGTTGTTCTATTTTTATCCAAGGTTGACTAGAGTACATGCCTGGACGCGCGATCGCCAATTTATGTGTGAGGCTCGGGTATGGTATGAAGCTGAAGGTAGTGGGGAAGGGAAGGGATGGAATTATCTGGCTTTTTCAATTCCGAATGATGGTCTTTCACCAGGGCGATACCAAGATTCCATTTTGGAACGTTCCCCAAATACATTTTATGTGTAAAACACAAATAAATTGAATAAAATTTACATGCGCTTTTGCAGGGTTGCAGTTACAGATTCTTAGTCAAGATTCAAGTCAACATGGAGGCCGTCAAAAATTAAAATTGCTCGGAATGATTTCAGCCATACATTAAAGATGAAAATATCAACTAGATTTGGTGACTAGATCCGAATAGATACAAACCAAACCGATTCATAACATTCTTAGTCCCTCTTTCATCCTCTATCTCAGCTCTTAACCTTTAAACTCCCCTTAATAAAATTGTGGTTACCAAAATAGAGTCGTACACAAAAAAACACCACACTTGAATTTACGGTAGGTCGACAGGTTTCAGGACTTTTTTGGATGCCAGGGGCTTCTCAAAAGGATTTTACCAAGGTTCCATGCTTCCAACTGACTGATATGTTTGACCAGGTCTGAGTTTGCTGAAGTCCTTACTAAAGGTGTAAACACTTGTTTTCAGGTCAAGCGTTCCGGTCTAAGTGGCTTGAAATCCAGGTGTAGACATAGATAATGTGTGCGACTAAAGGCTCATGGGGCACAATTCTCAAATAGCGATCAAGAGTTATGCGTTAGGCGCCTCCTGCAAATGGAAAATCATCAGTCGTCTCGAAAAACGTATTTATATACGTATTTTTGAAGTTGAAGAGATGATTATATTGGCACCCTGTGAAAATTGTGGATGTTTCAGGAGCTTTTGGCGTTTCTACGGAATATATTTAGAATTGCGATCTGATTTTCTTCGAAATGGCTGCACGATGCATTTAAGAAAACAAAAACAGCTGATAACTATACGCGTAATATAAATGGAAAAGTGCTTATAATATTATTTATATTTGCAAACGAAATTGCAAAAGATTAATTACGAAGTTAATTTTCTCGTGATAACTATTCACATTTACGTAAGTCATTTTTGTACTCACCTTAGTTTCGAGATCTAGAGCTGAAGAACGGGATGAGGGTGATATGAACGGAGACCAGCTGACGTACTAAGGCTTTGTAGCGCAAAATTCCTTCCAGCAGTCTTCGTCTGTCACATTTGCGAAAGAATCTGCCTTCTGCCAAAACGTTCTTATTGGTCTAAAAGCAACTTCTTCAGCTTGCTATATATTATATATTGCAGCTGACATTGCCGGCAAAACATAAAAAACCATTACATAAAACCTTAGAACAGTTTTATAAAAACTACACAATGCCTCGATGCTTATCATCCGAAGAGCGCGCGACAAATGATCTTGGGTTAGGATACAATGCACTAGATTTTGACAGATTTGTCAGTTTGACCCACTCCTTGTTCGAATGGAATGTATTTTGATATTTGGCGTCCAAGTATGTATGTACCTTCGACGAAAATCTAGAATAACAAATTCGACCAATGTATGCACGAGTACCATCGACGGCGATTGCGTGCGTCCTGAATTGGAGAATGGGGTCCTTGCAGCTCTGACAGTCTAACACTGTTTACCTTTCATTAGGATCCTCCACGCCCTGATAACTAGCCTGTAGGGGAGATTTACATAACTTCCATGCGATATGCGAGTAATCCAGGCGCGTGAAAGTTGTCGCGTTTTTAATACGTAATTAAGAAACTAGCATTGAAAACTAAATATCGTAACAAGGGCAAGCAATTTTCAACATGAAAAGGATTTTATATTTGAAAAGTACTTATTTCTTTTCAGAACGTGGCGAAGCTATAATGCATTATTTTAAGTACAATTTACGGTAACATTTGGAAATTCTACCAAACCAGCTCACTTACTAACCATGACGCTGTTTCTCCGTAAGAGTAGGCAGAAGGGATGGACCTACAAACAACTCGTTATTGGCACTAACATACAATGTTTTTTTTTTTATTTTGACAAACACTTTTGTGAAAATAAATATATACTTTTTTATTTTTAAAACACTTTTGTTATTCTTTTTTATTCTGACGTCTAGCGGATTCTCTATATCTCTCCCTCTCACGAGTACCGAAGAAGGAGAAGAATTCTGACGTTTGACATTACCCAAGTAGATATTCGATTCACTTGATTATACCATGTCTTCCTCTGGCGTCCCCGATTTCTTCTACCATTCACATTCGCGACATATTTTCTCCTTTCTTCGTTTATTTGCTCTACATGCCCTAATGACCTATGCGTCTCATTCTTAATCTTTACTTTATATCGATAAACATTTGTCTTTTAAACACCACATACAAAAAGTAAAAGAAAAAAATATGCCACTAATTGGTGTATTTGGTAGAATAGCCCATCTTCTACCAATACAAGTAAAGAGGGGATTATACTTTAGTTTAATTCGTTCCCATCAAAATTACCTCATAGAAATATGGGGAAACACAAATATCACACTCCTAAATGAAATTCAAATAATTCAGAATAAAGTTATAAAAAAACTTTTTAACTATCGACCAGATACCCCCACCAAAAGTGTATACCAAGAAACTAACTTAATGAAAATCAGAAAACTGTACGAATACAACATATTTTTTTTTTTTTTTTTATAGAGAATACCTCACAAGAGTCCCAACTGCTCCCGTCTGGAGCCAGTGAGACTATGGCATCCCCAATTGGGGTATGTTGTGAGGCTGAAGGAAAGTGGGGAAGGGAAGGAGATGGGGAAGAGGAAGGTAGGAAAGTACCTGGCTATTCAGATCTAGTCACTAAACACGGCTAAAGCCATTATTAAGCAACGTCTCAATTCTGAATGGTGGTCTTACACCAGGGCGATACTGACAGTATCTTCCACTCTCTACAAATCTACAAAATTCAAAATGGCTTTATACACACAAATACTACATTTATGAAAACATCACAAGTACATGAACACCACACAAGACAACGTAATAAATTATACACAAATTCAACAAAGACAGAGTGTGGCAAAAGAAACATAGGCTATGAGGGTATAAACATATATAATCTCCTTCCTGATAGCCTAACAACTGAAAATAAAATAAGTATATTTAAAAAAAACCGTTTGCTCTCAAAATCAATGAGCAAAACCAAAATGTTCTCACTTAAAAAAATGTGTTACTTGGTGTTAGGTAGTAAACCATCATTATTAATATTATTTGTATCAATGTATTAAGTTAACAAAGCGAAATATGTATATTTCTTTTAACTTAAAAAAAATAAAAATAAATAAATCTTACTCTTACGCTTACATCAGCCATCAAATCTACATTTCTTATAAGATCATAGCGGTTTTACCACGCATCCGTCTAAGGGGCTCCCATTTATACAGCATTCAGTCTACTTTCTCTGAATTTAAATTAATTATTACATAGGAATCCACGTAATTTAATGTAAATAATTTCTTTATCCCATATAATATAACTTCTTTTCACAGCATGACGGTCTAATTCATTTATCTATACAGAGTATGTCATAGGAGGTTCTTGAATTGCTTTAACTAGTGATTCCTGACATTATTTGGACTAAAAATGAGAAATATTTTGGTTCTCAATAAAAGTAAATTATTGTGGTATATTTAAAAAAAAAAATCTTCAAAACCAAAACATAAATAAATTCTTTCACATGTCATCTCTGGTCATTAAGCCGAGTATCTGCGAGTTTTTTTATATTAACTCCACACAGGAGGCCCTGAGGAAAATAATTTCCCTCAGGGCCTATGTCATCGTTAAAGATGCTGCGTGGAGGGTCTTTTTGAGGAGAGGAAGGAGTGAACATGGGTTTTGAAGAGACCCATGTTGTAGGAAGGAGGAAACACAGAGGCCGGCAAATCGTTCCACAGTCGAGCTGTTGAACTCAAGAACGAGTCTTTTAATCCGTGACATTATGTGACGAATTTCAACCGTGTACATATGTTGGGCGCGTTTTTTTGCGTGTTTGGCGTGTTTCCGACTATGCACCGGTGCCGAGGGGATCAATGACGCTAGATCCTCGGAGCATCTGTCATTGAAATACCGATAGAACAAGGATAGCATTCCCACCCGATGCCTGTGCTCTAAAGATTGCGATCCGTTTGTTAAGACGGGAGAATCTATCAAACGGCCCGGCCCGCCTGATCTGATATATAATATCTGACATAATTTTTTTAAACTCTGAATAAAGTGAGAAATCACTGGTTAAATTTAGTCAAGTACGTCCCTTAACACCTGTACATGCAAGTGTCAGCTGTCGTTTATTTTTAAAAACTTTGTTGTAATTTTTTTTTTTTTTTTTTTTTTTTTTTTTTTTTTTTTTTTTTTTTTTTTTTTTTATATTTATATTTATTGGTAAGAGACAAACAGCTTATACATACAATATAAAGATAAATATATACATTGTTAAATGAAGTCAAGCCAAAAAAGTATAATAAACTACCTAGGATCAATATTTTTCATTTTCTGTTTATTTATTAAACTGTAAATCATTTTGCGTTTCGTTCATCAAACGTAATAAAATACCTTGAAAAAATCAGTTAAATATTCAATATACTATTTATATTACACTCTGAACGCCAATCAACAACAGTATTTATTTGAGGCAGGCCATCACTTTAGAACAAAAGAGCTTCCATAATTTTTTTAAAGTTCGGTTACATTACGTATCACTGTTTTTTACCATACGTCAATCACTGTTCAATTATCCTCATATGGTAATAAAACATCACAATCAGGCTAAGCAATGGAAAAATCACTTTCTCTTCGGTTTAAATTATAAATACAAACAAATATGCTTTGGATAAATTGAAGCGTTTTCTACCATTTCCATTGAATAAAATTGTTAATTACTTTATAAAAAATATAAGGGTGAACTATCAAAAAGTATATTTTTTCATTGAAAATGCATAAACACATATAAGAAACAACCATTTTAAAATATAATCTATTTGCGACAGTTTATATAGGCTAAAAGTATCTGCGACAGTTTGCTTCGATCAACTTTTACCTTTCTTATAATACTTGAAGATCTCCGTGGTTGAGGGTTAAGGTTTCCGGAGATCGCTGGCTCAAATCAATCATGTACAAATATTAGATGATAATATTTGTACATGATTACATGATTACGTAAAAATGTGGCTTGTTCCAGAGTGGAAGTTACTCCGAGTATAGTCCTGGTGTAAGACTAGTCATTTTTTGTGAACTGAATAGCCAGATACTATTAAAAATTCCTCTTTTCTATCTTCTTCCCCTCCCTAATACCTCCAGCCTCACAACATACCCCAATTAAGGATGCCATAGTCTCACTGGTTTCAGGCGGTTGGGAGCAGTTGGGACAAAATAAAATAATCCACTTTTAACTTTTGAAATCGTGACTTCTAGACTTATAACTGCATATTTATCTAATACGCAAAACAATAATCACTAGCAGTGGCTTTTCGTTCTGCTTCGCTCAGTTTAAGTTTTGATGACTATTTATAAAGCATCGCCCTTTTGCAAAACTAACTACTATTATTAACATTAAACTACAGAATACTTATATTTAATAGGTAGATATATAATAGTAGACATTTTTACAGTAATACCGTGAATAATGAGATGAACATAAATCTTCTTTATATTGAATAAAAGCGAAAAAATTTTCCTCTTCTTCATACTTTTTTCCTTAAATATAGTATTATAGATGGCGCCACTTCCGTTTGCAAAACGCGTATGGGCGAGATCTAAGTGTGTATATTACGGCAGCAGCTCCGTGGAAAAATGCACGTTCACGGACGGCTCAGAACGGTGTCCATACAGTGTGGCGTGGAGATTTACTCGGAGTCGGGTTCCTTAATTTGAACCGTACGGGCATTATCGTATTATACTCCGATTCTTCTAACACAAAGCTAAATAAAATAATTACAGTTCTAAACATCAATTACATTAATCCGATGTAAGCTTGACTAAGCACCGACTAACTATTCTGAAACAGGACTCTAAACCAAACTGCAACATTGTAAACATTTGCAATAGGATACATTAGTAAAACGAATTACCGAATGTTCTGTGGTCATGCTGGGTTAGGTGCCTAAACACACAATGGCAGAAATGGACTAACGTATTATTAGCAGTCACCATACAATAGTTTCAAATTTAAATTCAACGGAAACAGTGATTTTAGATATTTACTTTAATGAATTTATGTGTGCAATATAGTTCTGCGTCTTTTTCCTTGCACTGTCCCAACACATTGCCTAATAGGCTGTTGGGGTTGGCTCTTCTCGTTCTCGGGTTATATCTTTTTCGGTTCTTGTTGTCGCTTTCATCCAGGCCATTTCTCTGTAGTATTTTGGAGCATTGAGTCACCCAAGAGTTATTTGGTCTTCCTCTGGATGACTGTTGATGAAGCTCCACAGACAGTGCATGCTTCACTATGTGCAATAAAGTTGTGAACAATGAATACTTGGAGCAAGGGGATGAGTTTGCGTATTTGGCTATAGTATGAGAGATGGGAAGGGTGATAGAGATGTTGAAAGAAGGGTAAATGCAGGTAACTCAAATAATGGTGGACTGAATGCCGTTGGTGCTAACAAAAAATGGGGTGCTTGTATCTACCCTGATGTATGGCAGTGTGGCGTGGAACTGTGGGAAGGATGAAAGTAGACTGAATGCTGTTAAAATGAGATCTCTGAGGCGTGTTATTTGTGGTAAAACCATGTAAAATCGTGTGAGAAATGTGGAGAACCGAAAAGAAAGCAAGGCTGATATAGGCGTAATTAGTCATATTAAAAAAAGATACTCTCAGATGGTTTGGGCATATAGAGCGAATGAATGAAGAAAGAAGTGCAAGGAGAATACATATTGTGAATGATAAAAGAAGTCAGGGATGGCACCATCAAGTGAATCAGATGCTTGAGTCGGGCCATGTCAAGAGTCAGAATAGTAGAAGAGTATGTATGAGAAGATATATGAATGTGAATGAAGAAAAGAGTGTGTGCCAAGATCGAGTTTTTTGGTGGTCCGTGCTTTTGCCTACCCCTGCGGCATGATAGTTAGTTAGCTAGTTAACATTCAAACGAGTCCAAGATCCTGAGATCCACGAATTAAAATTTATTGAAAGATATGGAAACTGCACACTGTGCAAACCAAAGGAAACGTAATTAGATTTTCTGTTGACATCGTAATATTATTTCAAGGAAAAAACTGGACGAAAACATTTTATGTGGCTGAACAAGGTCTTAGTGCACTACAAAATTGGCTTAAAATTAACTTAAATGAAACGAACATTGTATAAACCACCATAATGAAATATTATAATATCTACATGTTTCAAAACCGATTGTTTCTTCGACAGGATAACAACGTAATTTGTTTCAGTTAATTAATATGATGCCACAAAGTAATTTTCCAAAAATTGAAGAAATAAAATTAACTTGCTTACGATAAGCGAAAAACATTTTTAATGAACTCAAGGAACCAACCAGTAAAATCACTGGAACAAAATTACACGTACGCTGTAGAAATACGTTTTTAGATTTTCACGGCCAAAAGCATTTTCGTTGTTTGTTTTTGGGGTGTTATGCCGTGTTGTGCTACCTCCTTCTTTAGCCGACGTTTCGGACAGCATTGCAGTGTCCATCATCAGGGCAGATCCAGCTGTAGAAATAATTTTAAATGTCACTGTCTAGTTTTAGATAAAAAAATAACATCAGCTCCACACACCAGGCCCTGAGCAAAATTATTTTCCTCAACGACAACGTCATCTTTGGGGATGCTGTGTGGAGGGCCTTTTTAAGGAAAGAAAGGAGAGAAAGTTTTGGGAATGAAATACGTGAAGGGTTGGTAGACCAGTGTGTCCAGAAATGAATTGTATCCATCTTTTACATTGCGGCGCAAGACGATGGGTTTAGAGTCCGACTGGAGAGGTTAATAGATCTCCCTCAAGCACAGTCTTCCGACCCGGCCCGCCATGTGGATAATACCTAGACAAACCCTCACCCCGTGAACACGGGCACCCCTGCTAAATCATCAAACGTAACGAACATGGGCTGCGTGAGCCACATGGGCTGACCTATGGCAGAGGTAATGATATTTTCTTAAAGCTTTTATCTATCCACAAACATTGTTGAAAATGTGCCAAAATCATATAAAACATCTTTAACTCTTCGCCATCTTATGTCACATTTTACGACTTAGCTCTAACTTAGCTTTAATAATGAGAAAGACTGCTTTAAGTATCGATAAGTTTAACCATTATTATTTTATGAGCATTGTCGTGAAGAAATACATCAAATTTTAGGAGGGAACAATCATTATTACATATTGCAACCGCATACGAAATGGTAGGCTTATTATAATAATAGGCCTCATGTATATAAACTATTGATTTTTCGATACGTGAATTTCCTACATTTGAACGTCTCCGAAAGCTCTCTCTCTATTAGGGATACTTTAATAATACAAGATGATGGAGATAGTTGTTATATATCGCTGTAGATAGTGTAGATGGTTTGTACTAACACAATTTCTTACCTTAATAACCTTATAACGTTGCCAAGTAGTGCCACAACAGAGTTTAGTAAGATGATACCGTAGTGTAAAAGCAACACCGGAATAGTTGGTGTGTACATGAATATATTAATATTCCCAAGTTCCCTCTCGGTGAAATATTAACATAAGTCCAAGAATTTTAAGTTAAACTAGTAAATTTATGATACGAATCACCTTGACAGCTTCCATTGTACCTGATAGTGAATAATGCGACTTATAGTTGGGAGATTACCAGTTCCATTGCCAGGTGAATTACAAAATATTAGCGACTCAATTGAAAATCTGAATTAGAAAAATAAGAAAAAGATACGGTCACAGCTCAGAATTGAACCCAGGACCTTAGGCTTGCCGTGCGGTGCTCCACCACCACTGAGCTAATGAGACCTGATCCCTTTCGGTCATATTGTACTATACGTCGACTTAGAACTACCAACATTATCTTCACTTTCTTAACGGATATTTTTATTGGCTGCTATCTTTGTGTATGATTGCAAAATTCATCTCGAACTAAATGCTACCTAGATAGTCTCTTGGTTAAATGTATCCATTTTTATTTAATATGCGACATCTATAGAGTTTTCTGCAAATCTAGATTATTTTAAAATATTTTAACCTGATGAGTAAAACCTCAATAATAATGTTTAATTAATGAAGACATTAGCGGCCCTACATCTAAAATTTTAAATGGATTAATCAGAAAAAGATACGGTGACATTTAGGAATCGAACCCAGAGCCTTAGCCTTGACGGGGCAGCGCTCTACCACTGAGATAACGTGACCATATACCCAAAAATATGATACACGTAAATATAATTGAAGGGGATAGGTCCCATTGGTTCAATTTATATTCGATTTATATAATATGTGACCGTTTTTTTTCTGATTTACCTGTATCAAATTTTCGACGAAGAGTCTCTAATGTTGTCAAATCCGATAACGATTGCTATCAACAAATCTGATAAATGAGTTTTACCTGCTGTAAAAAGACCAAAAAGCATAGTTTTGAAACCAGCAGTTAGCAAGAGCAATGCACACATGTGCTTTATGTTAAGTGGAGGGGGTATTCAAATTATTACACGACTTGCAAAGCGTCGATTGCTGTTCCTTGTCAAACGTACGCCATTCATTTAACTAGGAGGTCGTATGCATTATGCGGAAGATTTGTGTTTCTCGTCCTGGGAAATGTTCCTGAGTATGCAAAGTGCTGTGCAGTATGCTAAAGTGTGTACACTGCTATAGTACCCATAGTGTGCATATGCAGTATGCGACTTATGAATATTTCATATGTTGATCCGACTCCTTGTAATGCGGCGCGAGATGTACTGGGAGCAAAGAGTTCCGCTGTGTTTTGTGGTCGCTTCCTTCCACTGGGAATTGCTGTTTGTTTGCTGTTTTCTGAATGCTGTTTGCTGTTTGCCATGCGGGAATGAATCTACATAAATATTCAGGTTTTTTGTAGTCATTTAAGAGTCAGTCAAAGTACTTTATAATATCAGGTGTCGAGAGAATGTGGAGAGAAATTATGAAAAAAGTACAGGATCTTTTCCATGAAACTTGCATTAGTTCGTAACACGGCGGTCGGTAAAAATGACATTTCGTGTTTTTAAATTTAAAAAATAACCATTAAAATGCATTTTTTTTCAAATTCCGGTTACTGAATTGATTTTTACTAGTAAATATCTAACTACTACAACTTTATTTGTTTACTTTTTAGTCCATATTAAGCGTGTCCCGGTTTTGTAATATTTACCGTTATTTTTTATACAAACAAGGGTACAAATGACGTCACACACACTACCGCCTCTTACCGGCCGTTTTGGCGGGCTTAATAAAATTCAAACTTGTAGAATTAATTTAATTATGAAAACGAACTTAAAAAAAACATACTAGTATTTAATTTTGCTTTGTGAGCATTATTAATTTTTTTTTTAAATGGACTCAATTTCCTTATTGTGCAATAGCCATCAAAAGTTATTAAAAAATAAAATAAAAATATCGTCGTATCGGTGAAAACACTGTTTCCAGGTTAGGGCATGCGTTCTGGTGTAAGTGGCCTGATCTCCAGGTGTAGGCATAGATAGTGTATGCTAATATAGGATACTGGGGCTCAATTCTCCAACAGCGATCAAGAGTTATGCGTTAGGCGCCATCTACGAATGAAAAATCATCATCTTGACGAACTTTGGCGATTGCTTAATTTGTACGCATTCTTGAATGACGAGAATGTTTATTTTGGCAGCCATGTGAATATTGATTAGGTTTCTGATGTTTTAACGTTTCCATGGTGTGAATTCGATATGTCAAAAACAACGTGCGTCGCCGCGTCATTTACTACCGCTCGTTCTTAGAAATTGCTGGCGGGTATATTACTCAAAACAAAAAAACAGCTAGTAACAACTCGTGGAAAAGAAATGTAATGCCCTGAAAGACATGTAAGAAAAGAAATGTAATGCCCTGACTCCCAAATGTTAAATCCAATGGATTCCTGCGTTTCTATGCTTTGATTTTATATATTTTTTTTAATATTTTTATTTTCATATTTATCATTATTTATAAAATACTTATATTGTCAATATAATATGTACATATACACTCTACGGAATGTGTGGAATTGCACTCACCTCCACACATCCTGGAATAAAGAACTTTATTATTAGTATTAATGCTGCTAACACTTGCAAAATGAATTTTTTTAATTTTTTGTATTTTTTTAAGCCTAAATTCTGGAATTTTTTTAAGCCTAAATTCTGGATGAAGTCTTTGCCTGTCAAATTAGCAAAAGAATCTACCCTCTGGCAAAATATTCTTATCGGTCTCAAAGCAGTTCAGCTTGGTCTACATTATGTATTGCAGCCAACATCGCCATCCTTCAAAGAGTGCGCGGAAAACATCTTAGGTTAGGATATAATAATATACTGTATTTTGACAGTTTTGTTGAGGACAAGTCTTGTAACGTTTGTCATCAAATATATACTTCAACGAAACTCGAGAACAACAAATTCGATAAATGTATGTATTTTCTAAGGCGACTGCGAGCGGCCTGGATTGAAGAATTTGACCCATGGTGCTATATTCACATTTTTGTGCGTAAGTGTAGATATATCTTTAATCTTCCCACAATTAAGCAATTGATACACCCTGTAATATCCGCCGCAGATTATCTATTATTTCATTTGTTATTTTTAGTATCTTTATTGTGTTATTTGGAAGATAGTTGTAAATGTTTATTTGTTTTTAAGTGGAATCAGTATTTTGTTGCCAACATCATCCCTTATTTTCACTCCGCAATTGAGCGAACTCAATTATTTCTTATCGTAGTATTGGCGTGAGATAATTTAAAATACCAACGCCATCAGCCTACATTCCTAGTTACAATATAAATGGGTTTTCACTCACCTGTGTAATGAACAGACAAACCTCCATATTATTTTCGCTCAGTAAATATTAAAAAGTTGCGAAGTTAATTTAAAACCCGATGCTAAGACGATGCCGAACACAACTTCCCGAGATTACTCCGCATAACTGAGGCCATAAAGCTTGCCACTCGGGTGTTTTATTTTGCTTTTCCGATTCTTCTTTCTTTGGTATCAACGTTTTTTCTCCGGAATAATTTAAGTGTTAGGAGGATCGTAAAGATAATGTTAATAAAAGTGTAATTTGAGAAACATTCCGTTTTATGCCATGGCTTTCCGCACCTTTATTGTGGAAGTTGACTGCGACTTTTTTATGATAGCGATTTTATTAAAATATTCGCTGAGATGCAGAATAATTTAAGTTGTTCCTAATTTGCAATATTTAATTTCGTCAGGTTCTATATAAGGTTCAGGTAATATTCTCAAAATATAAACTTATATAATATCTAATATTTACATATAGGGAGTTAAGATAAGTACTTGACTAACTTTAACCAGTAATTTCTGACATTATTTGGAGTGAATAATGTGAATGAAATTTTGGTCCGAGGTACCTTTTTTGTAGTCTTTTTTCATTATTTTTCAAAGTATAAAAAAATTATCCTTTCACATTAAACCCTCACGTTAATTTCCTACTGATTTTTTATGTTTTTAGTTGAGAAAAAACATGAAAAATGTCACCGGAGACCAAAATTCCATTTGTATTTTTTACTTCCATAATGTCAGGAATCACTGGTTAAAGTAAGTAAAGTGTGCGTCTTGACAACCTGTATATATAAATATCTTTTAGAGAGAGTTAAACTTTCCCGATTTAGGATATTTGAAAATCTACTACTACTATCACAGTAAGCGAAAAATGTTGATTGTATCATGACGAACTCACGACGACTGGATAGGAACCAGACACGATGCTAACTAACGCTAATAAAATGAAAAAGTTCAACTACATCATTTTTGCTAACAAACTGAATTAAATTATGTCTACTAGAATTCAGCAAATGTGAATTTGAAGAAGCTGCGTGTAATGAGAGCATTAACAAAAAAGCATGTACAAATTGTTGTAAAAAAAAAGGCGGAAATTCGAATGAAAAGTCGGAAAAGCCGAGTAATTCGAAGTTGGATATTCGCTACAACCTTCCTAAATAAAGCAGAAATAGAAATCTAACTTATCCCATCTCGTAGAGCTTTTACCTGGATGTTTAGATGTATTTATCGAAGCTGCGAAAACTCCTTGTAACTCTATTGAAAGAAAAACCCATCACCGAATAGCTCACAAGAAATAATATAACAGCATGTGAGTACCTCATGCCAAAGAAATTCTTTTGGCAATAATATATTTGCATGTGAGTGAAAACAATTTTCATTCGTATGAGTGCCCAGAGCACAATTTCATTTGCATTTTTAGAGAATCTTTACAGTATATTTTAGTAAACCCGTAAGAAAGCAAATTTCCGTATTTTTAAAAATAAAACATTTTAATAATTTATTTTGTGAAGCAAATGTAGGTGCAAATCAGAAGTTCTCTTATCCAAAGTAATTATTATGTACTATAATGATAGAATGATAAAATCCATAAAAAAATATTTTTGAAAGAAAGACAAACATTCTAGTGTTACGAGTAACTTGACAAATCTCCTACTACCACCACAGTAAGCGAAAAATGTTGCTTGTTTCGTGATTGACGATATAGCCAGCCGATGAATTGAACTCACGGCGACTGAGTGGAAACCAGAAGCAATACCAATTCAGCAACTGACTGGTCATATAGATCGTATAATTGTTTTTTTTTAAATCTATTTTATTTATTACTAGCTGACCCGGTAAACTTCGTACCGCCTCAGAATCAATAAATGTTGTGTTTAATTTATTAGCTAAAATAAATTAAGTTTTTATTAAGTTAAAATAAATACTCTAAGTTCAAAAAATGAAATTGAGCTGTTGACTAAGCACGAAATATTCGGCACACTACACCATTGACAGTTCGAATTGATTCAAATTATGTCGACCAACGCACATTATTTGAAAAGCCGTTCCATACAAAATATATGAAAAAATTAATTTTCTTCATTATTATTTTTCCCGTGATTTTTTCCGATGTTTTAATAATTATTATGTTAATCGGGACGGAGACTAATCCAACAAACCAAATATCATAAAAATCGGTTCAACCGTTCTTGAGTTATAAATGGTGTAACTAACCCGACTTTGTTTTATATATTAAGATAAGATACGATAAGATTATGCAAACCTTCTAAATTAATTACGTAGTTTGTAAGCAGGTGCATAATGATAAAATTGCATGCAGTAACATGGTATATTTTCAAATGGTATGAATGTAAAATGATGATAAAAAATTAACAATTAGATCAATTGGTTAACGTAACAGAATAGTACAAATATAAATGGCAGTATAAGGAGAATATATGATGCAAGTGTGAATGGTGTAAGAAATAGGGGACGTCCGAGGAAGACATGGCACGATCAAGTGAATCAGATACTTGAGTCCGGCCATGTCAGTCAGTCAGAAAAATGAGTATGTATGAGACGATGTATGAATGTGAATGAGGCAAAGAGCGTGTGCCAAGACCGAGGTGTTTGGCGGTCCGTCCTCTCTGCCTACCCCTGCGGGGAAACGGCGTGATGGTTAGTTAGTTAGTAAGTTATAATAATCAAGTATGAATGAATATCCACATCACATGTTTCATATATATACAGGATGTTAAGCATCGTACTTGACTTACTTTAACCAGTGATTCCTGACATTATTTGGAGTAAAAAATGTGAATGAAATTTTGGTCTCCGGTGACTATTTAGATGTCTGTTTTTCAAAAACTTTTTCTCCAAACTCAAAGAAAAAAAATTCTTCCACATGTCGTCACTGGTCTCTAAGCCAAGTAACCAACCAACCCTTCACCCAACCCTTAACTTCCCAATACCTACTGATTTTAATGTTTTTGTAGAAAAAAAAACATCAAAAAGGTCACTGGAGAACAAAATTTTATTTAAATTTTTTACTTAAAACAATGTCAGAAATCACTGGTTAAGGTAACTCAAGTACGATGCTTAACCCCCCGTTATAATGATTTATGAATGTAGTTACATATTAAACAAGTTTTTAATGAAATAAATCGATATTCAATTTTTAATTTAAAAAATATTGATAGGGGAATAATTGATCTTTCTCATCGGAACCTCTATACAGTTGGAAGCATTTTTAAACTTTTGTTCTCAGCCGCTGGACAATGGCTCTTAATCTAATCGTAAATTATTTATCGTAATTTTAAGCATTACACGTGACAGTATTTGGATCAGTATACTGACTTAACCGAAAAAAATTCAGAATATCCTAATAGTAAACCCATTCAATAAATAGTTCAGAAAATACATTTAAAAGTTAAATACGATTAGCCTTTTATCGATTTGTAGCCAACCAACCTTAAAATAACAGCGAATAATTTTAATGTTGTTCCCATTAAAAGTTAGTCTCTCATTCACGTACCACCCCTTCCCAAACCACCCTACAACCCCACTTCCCCTCACCACTCCATACGACTCACGTGAGCTATGAAGCAGCTTATTGGGATAAAAAAAACTTTCCCTCTTCCACCTGAAAGCTTAACCGACGAAATATTACGGACTTTATGTTTCAGAATTTAATTCGAAGAGTTTGAAAACCCACTCACCGAGCGGAGCTTTTTATTATAAAAAAATAGGTAATAAATTTCTTCAGACAAAATGCATTCATCAAAAATATTTTTTTCGAACGTTCTGAAAATACATAAAATTATAGTGTGTTGTTATGCCTATCTACATATTATTCACTTTTTATAAGTAAGTTGTAACTTTATTTACATAAGAAAGAAACGACACTTTTATATTTTTTTATGTGAGTAACTGCTCCCGTCTGGAGCCAGAGGGTCTACAACAGTATCCCTAATTGGAAGGGGAAGGAGATGGGAGCGTACCTGACTAGGGTAATGCCTAAGGAAATGCTTTATATATATATATATATTTATTTTATTTTTTATTTTTTTATTATATTAATCAGTAAACATTAAATAACTTACAAAAAAATGCCAAAGTTGCCTTTAAAATCATGAAAAAATGACTTCTTTATTCTAAAAAAACAATTTTTCAGTTTGGTTGGGTATTTTGACCTAAAATCCAAAATAAAGTTTTGTTTGAAAGGGGCTGCGCTGCGTTTCCCTTGACTGTGATATTTATTTATTTACTAAAAGAATTTTATACATAGTGTACATATTGTGTTATTTCGCCCGCCATGCTAGGGATGTCCCTGTGTTATGGCGGGTGAAGTATGCAGATTATATAATTTAAGGTAATGAAGTACGTTTACTGATAATATAATAATTATGATAATTAGGTTTAAAGTTAATGCAGAAATTAATTTATGATAATGAAATTTACATATAATATAGTAATTGATGATAATGATGTTTACAGGTAATAAATATAACAAGGAATTTATGACAATGAAATTTACAGATAAAATAATAATTGATAGATGAAATTTACAGATAATATTAATGTTGTTTATGCAATCATTTTTTATGGTATCTATATACCGTGCATAATAAATAAATAAATTATCTGTTAAAATGCTCCATACTGCGACGTGTTGCATTATAGTAACTCTATCTTTGACAAACTTACGTTAGTACTATCATCAACGCTTATCGTCGAACTTCTGTAATTTACAAGCTTTTCTTTAGAACTGGAATCTCGCCGTAAGTATATTAGCTATAAATACACAAACTTTGTTGCGATAAAACTTCACCCTTTTCTGCGGGGGATATTTTTTGTTTCGGATTTGTTTTATCGTGAGATGAGAGAGTTGGAAAATGTCGATTGTAGTAAAGGCCGAGAGTTAAACTGTGCAAGAAGGAAAAAAAACACGTAGGAAAGTTTAAGAATGATTTCGACTGCAGTTTTGTAAAATACTTCAAGTCACAAAATGGAAACTTACAGGAGATGACAAAAACTAAAATTTACACATAGTGAGATTAATTAAGACCCTAGAAGTTTATATGGAAATCTTTTATTATGAAAGTTTTGAGGGTTGAGTAATTTCATCAACGATGTTTTCGAAATAACCTAAAATTTCTTTGGGCATATGTTTTGTTTTTACTATCAAAAATGCCTAAATCAGCAAAAAATATTTTATCTTGACTGTTTGAAGATTATTCTACATAAAACCACTGAAAAGTAACAATCCCAAAAAGTGTTTTTTGATAGGGTTTTATGCATGCAATGATGCAAGGAGTGTGTGGTGAGAGAATCGCGTGGCGGTCGTTCCTCTTTGTCCACCCTTATATATAAGATAGGTCTTAATGCTTAGTTAGTTTCGGTTGAGAGCAGTTGGGACTCCCAAGAGTTATTCAGATAAAAAAAGTTGTTTACTTAGATAATAGCCTCCGTGGTCGAGTGATAATGCTCTCGGACAGCATTCCGGAGATCTCGGTTTCGATTTCCGACGTGCACAAGTTAATTTTATTTAAATAATTTGTGTTGTATCAAAATAGATTCCACAATGTATAATGAATTTGTGGCACGCTCCAGAGAGAAAGACACTCTCAGAATCGCCGTTTGTATGACCACCATTTAGAATTGAAACGTTGCGATAAATGGCTTTAGCCGTGTTTTTTGACCAGATCTGAGTAGCCAGAGATTCCTCACCTTCCTCTTCTCCATTTACTCCTCCCCATACTCACATAGGGTAAATATTTATAAAATTGTACATGGTTTGAAATGCATAATTTTCCTAAGAAATTAACAGAGATAGTTGTCTCACACAGTAAAGCAGTCTTCTTTTTGCCCATAAAGTGAAATTACGTTATTTATTTATTTAAACACCATAAAATGCCCTTTACATTAAAGTGATAATGAGATTATAAGTATACAGTGGTGCACAGGAGTCTATCAGTATTATATTAAGAACAAAATAAGAATGTATGAGTACCCAAAAATAGTATTGATGAAATGATACAGCTGTTGTTAGAAGTGCATTGAGAAAATATTGAATTTTAAATATTGAATTGAAATATTGAATTAGGTACTCGTGCATACTAGTTTTATACAAGACCTGACTCAAAACAAAGTATGATGTATGTATGATAAACACTAGTACCTGTTTAGGTACAGGATACTATAATTTAATGTGTGTCACATCCAAAAAAAAGAAAGTGAAGTACTCTTAAGGTGTAGAATGTCATAATATATTATAATAACAAATAAAAATTTATTTAACCTTTAAGTACCGAGGTACCGCTTTTATTACATAAGTACCGACGTGAGGTCTGCCAGACCACCATAGTTTTAATATTAAAAAAATACTGTATTTTTATAAAAACATTGCTTCAAAATATTGTTTATACATCTATTATTATTTTAAATAAAATAAAATACAAGGATTTACACACTTATTAATAATTATAAGCATTAACATCACAGACGTCGATTTAAAAAAAAAAAAATTGGACTTCTACCTTAATCCTGATTTATTTAAATTAAACGTTTTTTTTTTCAAAAACAAAATATTCTTAAAGTTAAATAACTAGGTAAAATATGAAAATAAATAAAACATAAAAACCACAAGGCATCAAAAATAAATATCAAATATTACAAACAGTCTTTTCACACAGGCTTGCTGTATTGAAGGCACGCATGTTTCATGAAAGTGTCGCATTTGAAAGTAGTCTTGGGTTTAAATTTTGAGAGACAGATGAAAACATAACTGAGTTTTCTAGGTTGCTTACACTCTATTTCAATTTCTTCCCTTACTTTTTTCAATACATCTGGCCCAAGAACTCTTTTTTATCGACGAGCGCAATTCCTTTGGTAGATATCTATTCAGAAAACACTAATATTTTCAATAATTGAAGTTACCCGTTTCATGTTCGAAGAGCCTGCCTAATTCACTGTAATATTTTACTGAAAATAAAATACGAAAACCACATAATCTGTAAAAAGCCATAACCAAAAAAAGTTACATAAGTACCGACGCGATGTGTGGTCTGACAGACCACTCGCGATCTTATAACAGCCATAACTTACCTAAATCGCACCGCCAATACTACCACTTCCCACGAGCGCTGCCGAGCGACTACTCGAAGGATGTAGAGAAGCACAGGGTAATTCTATAATAATAACCGTAGGACTTTTCCAACGGTCCAGGTGTCTTAAGGGTTAAACATAATAAAAACATGTAAAAAGGGTGACTTGTTAGCAAGTAGAATCGAGCAAAATAGTCAACATTTGTATTCATACTTCGCACTTTTATTTGAAAATCGTTGAATTCTAGTAATAGGCTTATAAATAGAGTAATTTAGTATTGAAATTAATGTTAAAACTTATCTTTGCTTGAAATGTCTATGAAGGTATTGCAAGTTAGCTCTGTTAATTAAGGGCTCTCAGTTAGAGATTTATTAATACATAATTTTGAATAAAAATTAATAATTTTAACTAACTAACTAACAAACACGCCGTGTCATTGCACGGGTAGGCAGAGAGGACGGACCGCCAGACAACTCGGTCCAAGCACACACTCTTTTCCTCATTCATATTCATATATATCGTCTCACACATACTCTTCTATTTTTTTTATAAATAATGATTTTGAATAAGAAAATAAATTTATTAGCTAACAATCTTATGATGTAGTACAGAGCTTTTGTTTCATAGAAAAAGGAAGTCTAACTTCTTTTCCGTATAATAATTCGGTTATGTATGTAACTCTTGCGCGGTTTAGCCAGGTATTATCTTTGTGAGATATCCTTATTCCGGACTCCGACCGGTGCCGGTGTCGCATATGAGAAAACTTTACCAATTCCAAAGGTGGAAGACGCCATGGTCCACATATCCTTTAAAACTAAATATCTTTTCCAGAATAGTCTCACCTGGTTCTGATTTACGATTGATACGATTCAGGGAATAATGCGGTACCATTTCCTCATATTATTCATAAAACTTAGTTAATAACTTCAAATTCCCAGTGCTGAAAATGGAAAAAAATATATGTAAAACAAATACTAATTTACGTTTAAAAGAACTAAAATAAATTTAACACTTCACAAAATTCTCGCAAATATCTCTCACATAGAACAAGATTAGCACACCAACTAAAAAAAACAAAAACAAACACATCCTTTGGACAAAAACACTACAGATACCAGGCTATAAAACTATACAATTCACTTCCAACACAGTGTTAAAACATCTAATCTTACAGAATACAAAAAACACATGGAACTGGCTACAATCTTTATAACTCTGAACTTATAATTCTGTTGCCACACTCATAACTAACAAGACACGTCTATTTTGTTGAAACTATGTAGAAATCGATTTTATATTTTAGATTTTTTATTTTATTTTTTCTCTTTTTATATAGTGTAACTTAGCCCGCTGTTTGTTTTACTATGTACGAATTATAATTTACAATTGAAAAATGTCCACCACTGAAACACAGGTGAACTCCTAGCTATACATCTATTTTGTTATTATTATTTTCCCTTGTAATATAAGTATATTAAGAATAAATAAATAAATTGAATTGATTATAATATTATTTTTGGAAAATAGTTTTAAAGAAATTCATCTCAACGGATAACTGCATTAATTATTTTATTATTAAACTGTTCTCTGTATATTATCGTGTTGCTAATCTTCCCCCTCACATTGATTATGAATAGTAGATATCGTTAGTATCACCCTGGTGAAGACCATTGTTCAGAATGAAAAGACGTTTGTGACATAATTTGAAGATAAGAAATTCGCCCAATTTTCATTAATAATTTTTACTTTCAAGCAACATTAATTGCACTGAGTAGAAAATTTAAAAAATTCACACCAACCACGCGAATATTTAATTTTTAATTTGTGTCTGTAAAAAATTTAACACTATATTCTTGTTAAAATTACCAAATGACGAATTGACACAACGAAACAAGTGCTTACCTACCTAAAATGAATTTTGGGTAGGTAGGCACTAAAAACTTTAAAACCTAATTACGTCATATTACATAAGTCAAGCAAAAATTTAATGTTAAGAGCGATTGACCAGCGGCTGAAAATAAAAGTTTAAAATTGCTTGCAACTGTACAGGGAGGTTCCAATGAGAAAGACGGATTATTCCTCGCATCAAATTTTTTAAATTAAACATTAAATATCGATTTTTTTCATTCAAAACTTGCTTTAGAATTTGATTTAAAAATGACTAATTTCCAGTA
This sequence comes from Limnephilus auricula, assembly GCA_951813805.1. Lineage (NCBI taxonomy): Eukaryota > Metazoa > Arthropoda > Insecta > Trichoptera > Limnephilidae > Limnephilus > Limnephilus auricula. The sequence continues at coordinate 42,841,586 of OX638389.1, read as the reverse complement.
TTCTCTGGTTATACCCTCTTAAGTATTATAAATAAAACCTTCTGATATACTTAGGGAGTAAATCGTAAATAAATAAATTCATAAAAACGAGAGATTTCTTAAAATCAAATTAAGACTCACGTAAAATTCAATTATTTAAAAGAAAAAGAAAATAGTTTGTTATACACAACATTAATTGACTTACTTAAAATATGTATTTTTATGATAAAAAATTGTGTCTTGTTCGTTTTCATATTTTAGTTTTGATTTATTAGTTTTATATTCTACTTCAATGAAGTACTTTACTAATTATTTATTTATTCATTAATTTTCAAAGCTGCGCATATTACATACATGTTGTCAGAAAAATATGTTATCCCCGCAGAATAAACAACGCCCGCATATCCTGAAGTCCGACATTTCAGGATTTCAGTTTATTTGGTTTCGTTTCAGTATTCAGCCGTCAAAGCGTCCTCTCGTGGCCGCGTTACAAAACACAAACATTTGGTGCTTTTATAGCCACTTTATCAAGCAAGAGTGGTTTGAGCTTTTTAATAAATTTGTTCTTTGTTTGGCTTCAATCCTTTTTAATTTAAAAAATGTAAAAAAACGTCAGCGTTGAGTGCACGTCGCTAAAATTGGATTTAGTTATTTATTTCTACATTTCTAATTAAAAATGTAAATTGAAATTTATACTTTTTCTATAGCACAAAAAAAAACCATTGTGCTTGGTGTTGAACTTTGTCATTGAATTCGAAATTTGATTAATTTCTTATGCGAATGCAATCATTTAACTTTTGTTATTTCTTTCAAAGGATGCTATCACGCAAATAGGATCATGAATCCTGTATACATTATATAATAACGTCTAGATTATGTGATATATTATACACATTAATAACGTAAATATACGGTTTACACCTACATGTATACAAATTGATAACCTGGCAAAGTTTATCGTTTATTCCAGAATGCATGCAGGGGTAGTGCAGAGCAAAACATTCCATGTTTCGAAATAATAAACAAATGGACAAAATTACAACGTATATACATACATATGTCCGTATTTTGGTTCGCTACGTTCGGTGACTTACCGGGTTCATGAGTGTGATTTGTCAAGACCAGATTTTCTCAAAGTGGGCGATCTGTGGGTTCTGGAGGATTTCAGGGTAACAATAGAAGTCTCAAATAAAATTAGGGAGCGTTAAGTAAATCTAGAGGGGCGACGGCAGACAAATTCTATCTATAAAAATCCGACATAATCTAGACACAACACTTGAGATGCAATTTACTACTCGAATGCTTGGAGTCCTTTAAGACTTTAAGAGGTTAAATTAGAGTCGCTTAAGCGTGTATTTATTTTATGGACGTAGTCCATGCTTTAGTTAATTTATTTTTTCCATATTAAAATTTTGCACTACAAACTACACTCTCTGACAGCCAGACGTAAACTTTCCGATTTATTGCTTCTACATAAAATTATACATGTATCAGTTGATACGCCGAACATCTTATCCCAAATTAACATAAAGACACCATCAATAAATTCAACCAGGAGGATGCAAGACATTTTCTATATTAAAGCCTACCGCACAAATACAGGTTATTTCTCTCCTGTACCGCGAACATTTAGACATTATAACACTGTTCTAATAATAAAATCGATATTATTTACGACCCATTTGAACACTTTAAAAAATAAAATCTACCAATCATATAGAGATGATAGTGTGATGATGCCCTTTATTTATTAACGGGCATTAGTGTAAACCTAAGAGTATGGATATTAGAGAGACGGCATGTGAAGTGTGCCCGCGCGCTCCAAGTGTGCCTTTTCGAGAATTTTACCCACACGGCTTACATTGCCTGCTGGTTTTTGGCCGTTTAATACGTTCTGACAGCAGCCATTTTACATGGTGACAGCCAATGTCAGCCATGTGGGTAGAATTCTCGAAAAGGCACACTTGGAGCGCGCGTACACACTTCACATGCCGTCTCTCTAATATCCATACTCTTAGGTGTAAACACTAAATCAACGTCCCATCAGTACCAGCAGGTGTACAGAATAAATGTTTGTAAAATTTTTCTATTCTACCTTTAGTATGTAAATTTTTTAGACAAATTGCCTTTTTGATGTACTTATAAAAATAAATAAATAAATCAAATTAATTTAATCTTAGTAGTCACGTATGACGTGTGTTTCTACCTTCCTCTTCTGTTTGCCGTCATTCATATAATTTTTATAATTTTCGAATTTACAACACTCCACTTCTTTGAGCAGAAAGATAAAAATAACAGAAAAAAACCTTAACGAAATACCTCACGGTTTGTAATATTTTTTCATAATGAAAATTTAAATTTAAAAGTTACTTAATAAATAGATATCAAAGCACTGACTTTGACATTTTGAGCGTATTCTTTCCAATTTTAATACCCTTATCCCACGCCAGCTTAGTGGGAGGTAAGGTGACGTTTTAATATGCTTACTTAGCAAATGAACAATTAAAATTGTAATCATGTAATCATGCCGTTATTTTATGGAAAGCGGGAAATAATATGCCCTGTAAGCTAAAGACTTAAAAAGAATCATCTGATAATCTCAACTGACTCCCGCAGTAGGGGATACTGCTTTTGGGATGTTGTGTTGAGGGTACACGGAGAAAATGGTATTCTAAAATACTATCATTTTATTCGGAAAACGGTTAAAAATAGGACTGAAGTTCTTACAAACAAATTAACAGGGTTTCAATGTTTATTGGCGGGAACATGTAAGAATGTAAGGTGTACGTAATATCTTACGTATACCAACAAATTATTATTTTATTTTCCCGCCAATAAACATTGAAACACTGTTAATTTGTTCGTAAGAACTTCAGTCTCGTTTGTAATCGTTTTTACGAATAAAATTATCGTATTTTAGAATAACATTTTTCTCCGTCTATTTATATGTAAATGATGAAAAAGAATTTCTGGGTTGGAAAAATGTATAGGAAATTGGTAAAAATCTGTGGGTCAGTATATCCAGGGTTGACAGACGTATACAAGGTACAAGGCGAAAAGTTTGGAGAGTCCGGCTGTATAGGTGAAAGGGTCTCCCTCAACCGTTCTCTTCTAATTTGGCCAGCTTCTACATGTTGAAGTTTGGCAAGCAATTGGCATCTTAAAATACACTGTAGTCTGCAGTTGATTGCATATAGTGGATGCCTTGCTCTTCCAGTATGAATAGATATTATAATATATGAATTTATTTTAGTAATGTGCCCTTACGTTAATACCCAATCTTTTCATACTCATTTTATGCACATTGAAAAAAACACATTACTCAATCCTTTCTTTTTTGCCCTTATTTTTCAAGTCTTGTTAATTGCAAAATTTAAACAGTATTTTACTCAGAAATGAATCCATCCGTTGAAGCCAAATTTCGTAAAGTTTAAACAAAAAAAAAAATTATTTTCCTAAAATATTTCTCAAAATATCTTTATTTCTACAACACTGTCCATAATTTCAATTCAGTTAATGACCAATCAAATCTCGTCACCGAAAATAGTCATAGCAGTGCTTGTAGCCCGTTATTTAAGAGGCTAGACTTTAAACGACACGCGGAACACCCGCGTCTGTCATTCTGTCCCGCTCACAATAAGCTCACGAACACTTACAATACATGCGAATGCGAAATGTGCGAATGAGACAACGCTCAAATTTACCTACAGAAATCGCTCGAAAAGGGGTTTATGAAGAATACACTTTTCTACACCGAAACTTTCACGAAATTGAAATTTTAAAAAATATATATTTTTTGGAAAGAAGAAGCTACGTCGGAAGCTTTTTATAATTTTATAATTCTTTATGAGAGTTGCGTCAGCAGCACTTTTTCCTTAAATAATATTTTTTGATAAATCGTACATGTTTGACAGTGAATGTTTACGTTAATACGAAACGCATCAAAAATTCGAAAACATACCGACATTGTTTTTACCCTCTAGAAGGCAGTATAAAAAAAATATATTCATTTTGTGCAATTTTCGATGTAGAAAAGTGTTTTTTCCCGGGCGTCCTTTTTGTATGGGCCGAAAAGCGAAGTCTATCGTCTTAAGTCAAACCGCGTCACAGAGGAAATTCATAGCGAAGTATATTGTCCGTAGTTTCTTCCAATAAAGCTGTCGCATAGAGCCTTCTGACGAAACGGGAAGAGAATCAAATTAGCTATGTAAATTACAGTTGGCGCTTCGGCCGCGACGTCCGCAGATGGCGCTGGCCGCCGCCGCCGTTCTATTATTCGAATTTGGAATTCCGTAAGCCGAATCGGAAAATTGCCATATTCCGGAATACTGTACCAAATTAGGGTTAATCTCAATTTGCGCTTGTCTGTCGTGATCAAATAAATATTCCTTTACTATTTATACATAAGTAAAATATGATACTTTAAATATAATATCTTAAGAGGAACGGCTGCGCGGCCCCTTTCACACAAAACTTAAGTTTTTTTTAATCATAAGCAAATATCTATTACGAATATGTGCTATTTAATTTATTTATGTTTAAATTATAAATGATATGCTAATAAAGATTTTTTTTAATTTTATAAAATATATGTACGGGATGTTAAGGTACGTACTTGAGTTACTTTAACCAGTGATTCCTGACATTATTTGGAGTAAAAAATGCTAATGAAATTTTGGTCTCCGGTGACTTTTTTATGATTTTTTTTTTTCAAAATGTTTTTTCTTCAAAATCAAACAACAAAAAAAATCTTTCACATGACCTTATTGGTCACTCAGCCTAGCTACCGCCCCACCACTCTCCCTGCCCCACCACTTTCCCCGCCCCGACTACTTAACACCTACTATTTTTTTATGTTTTTGCAGGAAAAAAAAAAAAAACATCAAAAATGTCACCGGAGACCTTGTATATTTTTTAAATCTTTTCGGGTAGAAATATTTAATTTTTAATGAATGCGCATATATGTCCGACAAATTTGGGTTCAAAGGTGATTTTTTAACTATATTTTAATTTAAATCAATGCTTTTGTAAAAAAAGGCGGAGCAGCGTATGTAAACAATAATTTTATCGTAGCACTAGGAGATTCTGTGCTGAGGGGACTATGTTTTTGATAAGTTTTCAGCGACTTCTATGGTACCTTCAACTTCATGGTTTGGATAAGGTTTTTCAGAAACTTCTATGATGATGTTTTTAATATAATAGTGTGTTATTTTTCTGGTACACTAATATATAACTTACCTTAATGTATTACGATAAGGATAATGTAGTAATTTGTTTGATACTGTATAAGAGTTTTTTATAAACCTTTTCTGCTAAAATCTCAGATCTTCTTTGTCCCAAGGTAGAATTACACTCGGTCTTTGGAATATGAATTTACGACCATCAAAATGCTTCATTTTTTAATTTTGCTATTTTATATTATATTTTATCATATTTGTATAGTAAACCGAGTATTTAAAAAAAAAAATTAACTCACAAACAATTGCCAAAGTTTCCTCTAAAATCATGAAAAATTTAATTCGTTAATGGTCTATATTTTATAAGTTACAAGACAAATGAAAAAGTAGCAATTTTCATACTAGATATTTGGTTTACCCTTTGATTGAAAAAATATATTTTCAATTTGGTTACGTATTTTGTCAATAAATCCAAAATTAATTTTTGTATGAAAAACGTCACACAGCCATTCCTCCTAATAGTTAAACCGAAAATCTGCTTGAATTCCACTAAATTTTGGAGGTTTAAACTGAGGCGAAATCGGTTACTTTCAAAAGTTTACTAAAAAAAGAAACAAATCTTTTTTCCTTTCTTATAATAATAAAGCACACACACACACTCACACATACAAACACAAAGTCATGGGCGCCTACTAATGTAGGTAATCGTTTTTTCCTACGCACTATTACAGTTGCAAACATTAAAAGAAACTTTGTTTTAGACTTTAAAATACGACACTTTTTTGTTTTCTTCTTGTAAAACGTTTTAAGGAAGTTTTTCTGATAAATATTTCGTGTTCCCAGGAAAGTTTTCAAAGAAGCTTAAATGTTTTCCTTCGACTTTCCTGCTCCCGATTGGTGAGACTTTTCTAGTTTAAAAATACTTGGGGACATATTCTAACTGCTTCTTCTGAGAGGGTATGTTTAAAAAAAATGTCTTTAGGTCACGAAAATAAATCAAAGGCAAGTATTACTAACTGTTTAAAAAACGTTATGAATTCCATAATCGGGATTTATTTTGTCGGTCATAAAAGTATTTAAGTATTTTGGATCGCTGCTTTTGGTGACTTAGCAGGGGTGCCGGGTTAATGTGGTGAAGTTTTTCTAGGTCTTGGCGACTGTTACAACTGTATGGCAGGTCAGATCTGTAGAGACTGGTTAAGATAGACCTTTTGACCTCAACTCCGACACAACATTTGACGTCACTCCTGGACAAATCTTCCAGACTCACCCCTCATATCTTTTTCTTTCCCAGAACATCATTTGTTTCCATTCCTAAAAAAAATTTCTAACTCTCATGATAAAACTTTAATGCGCCTGACAAGGTAGGATTCTGTCGTAATAAAATATTTTAGGTACTCACTTGCGATTTATTAAACACAAAAAAATTATTTAAATAACAATAAAGACAAAAAAGTATTAAACACAAACAATTCTCTAAATAACAGATAGTAAAATTCAATTACAGTAGCACAAATTCAATTACAATACAGCAGTACACGTAAATATTTAATATTTTTTTGCAACCACAAAATAACGTTCAAGAATCGTGTTCATACTTTTTTACCTGATGGGAACATGGGAAAAAAATAAATAAATTAATTATTCTCAAACTTTATAATTCAACTTGTGTAATTACATGTTCTGGCCTTTGGATGGTAAAATTAACACAGTTCAATGTGAAACACTTTCAAGTAATACAGGTAATTTTAACTGATCGTCCGTTAATATTAATTTATCTGTACATAAATACATTACGTTGCTTTCCGTAACGGTTATTAAAGATAAATTATTATTATTTATGACTTTGATCAAGTCCCCGTACCTTTTCCCGTCTCATTCCCTTAAAGGGCAGTTCTGCCATTGACAGTTTTCGCACGTTGCAAGATTATTAATTACTTACCGTCGCTTTGGTCTCCGACTTATCGGAAATTCGCAGCAAAATAAGGGCTTATGCCATTAAAGATTCTAATGACGTAGTTTAATTAAAATTCAATTTAATATAAAATTGTTAACAAAGGAATTTTATGCACTTTATAGAAGCATTTCAAAGAATAGGTACACAAAATGAAAATTCACGTTTTCGTCAATGTCCGAGTGAAAATTTCATAACATCGTTCGAATATTCTGGTGTTCATAATCGAATGTTTCAAAAATGCAAATCGCTAGCCCATTCCGACAATGGATAAAACGTTCACTAGTTTGAGCATGTAATGGCATAATTATAAACGCGAAAGTTTGTATGGATATATGTATGTTTGTTACTCTTTAAATCGAAATTTAATGAAACTTTACAACAATATAGCTCATACATCAGAATAACATATAGGCTATAATTTATAAAGCTAGCTATTTATTTTTAATATATTTAAAATAATAATTATTGTTTAATAGAAAACGTCAAAATTTGAGAATGACTTTTGGCAAAACAATGATTGTTAAATCAAAATTCTATTTTGGAAAATATTTAAATTAGGGAATTTATTTGAAGTACCTACTCGCCTAATACTTTAAATCGAATCAAGAATTATACATGGAACGATACGACGAAGTCGCGGGCAAAAGCTTGTATACTAATCTCCAAAAAGCTAGTTTTGAGATAAATCACTTTAATTAATAATAAACTTTTTTAGGCATTTTGTTACCTTTCTCGAAAACTAAGAGTAGTAAAAATTTGAAATTTTGCTGAAAGTTTAGATTGTATTTCAAATGTAAATTATTAATGTATTACAAAATTATTTATTTCAAACATATAAAATAAATTCTCACTAAATTAAAAATTAATACTTACGTTAGTTTGCATGGAAAATATATATTTAAAAAAAAATAAGTCATTCATCTCAAAATTAACTTTGTAGAGTTACTACATATTGACACACATCACGACGCGCACGCGGCGTGGATAGGTGCCGATACGTGAGGCCAATACCATGGAACTATCTAACATCCATACTCTTTGGCCAATACGCTCTAACTCAAAAATCCTGTTGGCAATGTAATGTACAGCGTATGTGTGGGGTTATGCTGGCAGAATGCTGTATTTTAAGTTGCAGTCCTGCCGTTACAGAAGTGTACTTTTTGCTGTTATTTTTTTTTTTCATTGTTTTTATTTCTTGCTAGAGCAATCCAGATGAGTTACAAAACTCATTTTAGGACAGGAGGAACTTACAATTCATAGGTAAGAGGTAGTAGTTACAATTTTACAAAGGTATATTGATATCATAATATAAGTTTTACATTCAGTACAGCATAAAAATAAAAATAAAGACAGGTTAAGTAGAACAAACAACAAGAGAAAACAAGTAAAGAGAGGGAAAAACTGATACGAGTATATAAGATATAACAAAAAATGACAAGACGATTACATATTTTCATTTTTAAATGTAGTTAAAAAATATTCTTTTAAAGCATTGCTTTGCAATTTGTTATTATGCTGGATGTTTTTGTACATATCTGGAAGCGAATTATATAGTGTATAGGCAATATAGTTCAGAGATTTTATCCCATATTTTGTAGTGTGTGTTTGAGGAATGCGGATTTTATTGTTATTTCGAGTATTGTGGTTGTGGATGTCTTGATTGTAAATTGGCTTGGTGTTAGTATGAGTTGATTGTTGGGTAATTTGTAGGATGGTGCTTGCTTGTCAATAAACAAATATCAATTTCATATGATATAACTCGACGAACGGAATTAATTATTAATTACAAAATCTAATAAAAATCCTGCTCCCTCATTCAGGCAACCAGTATGCATCTTTCTCGCTCTGCCTCTGGGTAGCTTCCATTGGAGCACTGACTTGCTCTTAATTTTCGGCGTTCTATCATCTAGGATTATTTCTACATATCCAGTAGGTCTGGCTTAGATAAATCGATAACTTCACAATATCGGATCGATGGGCGTAACTTCCAGAGCACGGTATGAATGTGAATGAGGCAAATAGTGTGTGCCAAGACCGAGTTGTTTGGCGGTCCCTCCTCTCTGTCTACACCTGAGGGGAAACGGCGTGATGGTTAGTTAGTAAGATTCTTTGCTTTAAATTCCGTAAAATCCATTTTAGCAAGCTTCCTACGATATTTAGATGCATCTTATTACTACTGACTTCCGTATTAACTAGAAACAGCATTATCAGCAAGTTTTTTTTTCGTGAATAAACGCCTGTGGCATTCGGATTCACCGGTTAATATGCTCGCCCTATGGTCAAAGTACGGCATCTGCGAATCTGTTCATTTCTAGGAGCCAACTGTGTTAATTAACGAGTGAGTACAATAATTACCGCTCTCATGGTTCTGGGTAAACAATGAGCGTGTTTTGTGTAAAATTCAGTTGAAATGAATGGAAGGAATGAAACAATTTTATTGTAATAATTTTAGCTAATCTATTTTTCATTTAGCTAAAAACGATCGCAAAGAAAAAAAAAGCTTTTTTACCATTATTCTAGCACAAAGTTATTCAGGGATGGCGAGTTAAAAAGGTTACACGTGTTGGCAAAACCTAACCATTTATTTTGATAGAGAAACACGTTTTATTAGAAAAAAATTATGTTGTTGGTTAGATAACGATCGTCCATTTGATTAGCCAGACATCACCAAATGCTATGTTTTGAGATACTGAGGAAAGCGATATTGGAATGCTCACAAATCAATTGTTATTTACTCGCGCCTGTTTTTAACATATTTAATTTGGTATAAAATATCACCGGAAGGCATAGCGGTCCGGTTCGTTAGTATCACATTTACATATATCCTACAAACTGGGCTCGTGACTGTTATATGTGCTAGAGTGCTAATATTAAGAATGATGGCATTATTGATGTTGTTGTAGCCGAAAAATATATTTTTTATTTTTTTCGAAAATCGGTTTTTGTATGAATATTTTCAGGAAATTTCAGTTTTGTCCTGCGATTTCCTGAAAATCATTTTTTTTTTGTTTGATGATTATCAAAAATTTGGCTACAATGACATTAATAATGCCATTTTTGTTAATATTAGCACTCTAGCACACCAAAACTCACGAGCCGCCACTGCCTACAACTGACTTAATGCTAATCTCTTCCTAATCGATAATTCCTCATCCTTTATTTACACATGTTTTACTTCCAAATATAGAGAATTTATTCTTTCTTCTTTTTGATTAATTATTCTTGCAACTTGTATTTTCTGACTATTTTCCTGTTTTTATCTTTTTTAATGTTCTAATTATTACCTTTTTCTGTTTATTTTCTGTTTATTTTCTGACTATTTTCCTGTACACCTTTATTTTTTTTAATGTTCTAATTATTACCCGTCTCAGAACAGACAACGTCTAGTGAGGCGGGTAACTTACTTGTTATAAAATACTGTATTACCTCAATAAACGCCCGGGTTGCCGGCAATGAAATTGAATTGAATTGAATTGACTTAGAAATCATTCACATTTTATTTAATTCACCACAAGTTTTTCTGCATTATAATTGATTTGGTGGTGTTAATGAGTAACTTGAATATTATACCAGAAAAATAGTACATTTTTACATATACTAACTATATGCTTATTCAACTTAAATTTCGATTTTTCGAAAATGTCTGACTAATCAAAATAAATATAACTTCTATCCACTCGTAAAGCTTATTAGCTTTCAAATTTCCCAAGACCAAGCCTTTTTTATAAAGTAATATCTTGTAAATTTCTTGGGAGCGTCGATTTGCTGAGTGGATATTATTATTTGAGAGGGAGATTTCTTTTTCAGATTTGTTCAATTGTGAAAACAATAACTAGTTTGTTCAACAAAATGTCAGCAGACCATAAACGTCAGTTGAGACCCAAGATCGATTTTTATACTTATCGTTCTGTTGCTATATCTATATGTAATTAATTCTCTTGTACCCAGGTGGATTATTCCATCACTAATTTACTTCAATCTTACAACATTTAGTAACAGAAATGCTATTATAAATCCATACATTTGTGACAAAATATCAAACTTGTTGACATCTTCATAATGTATTGTATAATATAAAATACTGTATATTTATTTTTATAGTTAGTTTTAATAGTTAACATAATTCTCCTAAAGTTTTATTGTTTTTCAATATGTGTTGTCATTTTATATAGAAAAATCCAAGGAGGAATAATTTATAGGTGTCAAAAGTCGAGGCGTTTTATATTAAAGATTAACTGCTTTTTATATAGAAAAAACATTTGGTAAAATGACATCGCTCATTACTGCTGTTATTGTGTACAAACATTATAATTATTGTTATTCATTGCAAATACAAATGATATCGTTTTATTTTTTTACAGCTAACTACTAAACAAGTAATAAGACTAACTATCTAAACTAACTAACTAACCATCACGCCGTTTCCCCGCAGGGGTAGGCAGAGAGGACGGACCGCCAAACACCTCGGTCTTGGCACACACTCATTCACGTTCATACATCGTCTCATACATTCTCTTCTATTTTTCTGACTCTTGACATAATAAGAAGTAATAAGACGATTTAACTTAGTAGCTTTTATTATCATTTATATTTATTCCGTGAAATTCGGCACTTACATATTGGTCTGTGTATATGGTCCGTATTATATTTAAAAAACATGACGTTTTGGTATCAACCATTGGCAAATTATCAGATTGTCCGTAAATATAGCCACTTTCCGTCATCATTTAAGTTGTTGAGGGCATAAATAATGTTTCAATTAACACAACAACTATTATATATGTCAAAATCTAGTACGCAAATAAACCAATAACGAAATGTCGACCATTTCGTATAACTTCAGTGGTGAATGGAGAGCACTGACGTCACCACTAGCAAATCAGTAATACCAACTTGACAGTGTGTTTTAATGAAAAGATTTTTTTTAAATCTACGATTAATATTATTCACTAAAACTTATATATTCAGTATCAGCGTTTATTAGTCTACATAAAAGTATTTTTTTAAAACCATAATATTATTCACTGGAGTTCGTTATTGAGCGAGTAATATCTGAATTCGCCAGTTGGGAAAATAACTCAGTAGTACCAGAATACTCGCGTCGCCAATTGAATGAAAACTGATTTCAGACGATGAAGTAATTTAAAAATACGAGAGAGAAACACCCTTGTACCTAGGAGTTCACGTTCACCTGATTGAGTTTACTGGGTATGTCTAATGGCCTCCCATGTCCAGAGGGTTATCAATAGTAAGTTCACATAGCAGCCTAGCAGCCGTGCCAGTGATAATGCATGAGATGTATGGAGATATAGGCTATGTAGGCGGGGAGACCTCGCTGATCAAATTAACTAGTTAGGGGATGAAGGTTGTATCAGTCCTCCCCGGGGCGTGGGAGGCTGTAGCGTGCAGGGATGCTGACGGACTTCCCCATCCAAACTAACTGGTACAATAGTCATGAAATTATTCAAGCCTTCAGAAAGGATGGTTTGTTTTATTTCTGCGATTAATAACTGATGTTAGGGTTTGGTTATTAATGAAATTTAGATGTTTTAAAATGAAGGTTGTAAAATGAGTGACAGAATTATATATTTTTTTGTGTTTTAGCAATTGAATTATTATTCCTAATGACCAAAGATTCAAATTAAAAGCATAATTACTATTAATGAACGGATCGAACTAACGAATCTCTTAGAACTGAAAAAATAATCGACCTATAAACTTAAATAATGTACCTAAGACGCTATCTGTTTTTTTCATTCGATCTTTGAGAAACGAGAGTGTTTCAAATATGACTAAAGACGTAATTAATCAATTAATTACTTAAATGTTTGGCGTTAGACGTTTCGGAATGTGAAATCATAGAAAACACCTCCAGTGTTGCCAGCATATATCGATGCCTTATTTATTCCCCATCAATATTGGTTCAGCTATCGATAGTGAAATCGTGCTCAGTTTATCGCTATAAAATCTTCGGAAGTAACGCCTATCAATATATTGTAAAGTTGCCGATTTCTCTTTGCTTGACCCCAAGTATGTTAAATAATTGTTCACTAGTTCCTCTTTCGCAAAACCATACTGCAAATTTTAATACGATTAACGATAACGATTGTATTTTGTCTTACGGGTACATTTAATTGGTATTTTGAGCAAATAAACCTTTGCTCTTCGTAGGTTCAAATAATTTCAAAAGTTATATCTGCTAATTCTTTTTTGACAAAGTTTCTACCGAAAAATCAGCAATAATTATTGGTTTCAAAAATCTAATAGAACCCAAAATATCATCAGTCCCTACCTCCCTGTGTAAATTGGGAGCACCTCTAACTGTACAGCAGCATGTGGTTCATATCACCTAACATAATAACAAACTCCAGCCGTTCAATCCGAGCCCCCGAAGTACACTTGTCCCAAATTCGGGTAAATGGATTAGACTAGCCACCAGGTAACTACCATAATATAATTCGACTTACAATAAAAGGATCCGAGTGTTCATAAGGTTTCCAATTACTCTGGTACCTACCTATTTAACCTTTCTATAGATTTATTAATGAGATTGCGTAATATTCCGATATAAAAATCTTTTTTATGACCAGTGGAGCGACACAGAGAATTATAAAAATAGCCTTGAAAATTAATTTTGAAAATTTCCCGCCCCATTAAAAAAATTATTTTTCCACATTTGTGTACGTAAACATATAAAAAATATAGTGCTATACAGCCAATGAATTCACCTACATTTTTCTAACCATCCTATATTTTTAAAATTGAGAGGAAAATTATTAAAAAAATTTAACTTTATAAATAACGGTAGGGCGTTAGACTCCCATTCCGAAGGCCGCGGGTTCGAACCCGGCGTGCGCAAATAAATTTTATTTAATTGATTTGTGTTATTTCACAATTAATTATAGTATATTTGCGGCACGTTCCAGAGTGGAAGATACTCTCCCTGGTGTAAGACCACCATTCAGAATTAAAACGTTGCTTGAAATGGCTTTAGCCGTGTTTAGTGACTAGATCTGAATAGCCAGGTACTTCCCCACCTTCCTCTTCCTCGTCTCCTTCCCTTCCCCACGTACCTTCAGCCTCATAATATACCCCAATTGGGGATGCCATAATCTCACTGGCTCCAGACGGGAGCAGTTGGGACTCTTGTGAGGTATTCACTATTAAAAAAAACCTTTATGAGAATAAACAACTTTTTTGGGTTAAGGTGGGATCTATTCTGTGATCAATTTCATAGAATTTGTGAAATAGATCGGTTATAACGGGCTTCCTACGCAACAGAAACCCAAAGTTGAATGGACTTGAATTTCTGTTACATGAAATATACACTAGAATAGGTAAGGTGGGAACCTTGAATAAGTTACCAATTTCAGGAAGAAGATCTCTTTTGAATGGCACTAAAATACGTTATTGTAAAATAATATGCCCCAAAGGACACAAACAATTTACGCGAAAATTAGATATTATTTGTATTGTAAACAGGAGCTCAGAAACACCAAGGGAAACTGTGACAATATCATTCGCACAATATTCACTGATATTCCATCCAATTTCCCGGAAAAGCGAGGTGAGATGTCTTGAATACAATGAAAATGAACAGAATACGTTTATTGTGTTACTTTCATTTTCTTTTTTTTCGGAAATTTTTACATCAAATTTCACGTAAACGTATTTTCTAACATGACTCTATTTTCACTATATTCAAAAAGAAGTAGGTATTCCATGATGAAAAAACAAACATAGGAATTCATTCAGAAGAAAAAAAGCGAAATTTTTTGTTGCTGAACTGAATATGGTAGTAGGATTGATGGTGGCAAAATGTTCATAAAATTCGACTTCAACTACCTAATATTGCAGAGAATGCCTATTTTTCATGAACTCTATACAGGAGGCCTTGAGAGAACTAATTCTTGTAAAATCTTTGGGGATGCTATCTCTTCAAAACCAATGTTGGGCGCGCGTTTGGCGTGTTTTCCAACTGTGCACCGATGCCGAAAGAATGGTTAGTTCCTCTGAATAAATAACGATAAATTGTTGTAAAGTTTACCGAAAATATTCACAAATCATCATTTTTTAACCAAATTCTTAAAAAAGTCCCTAGATTTTTGGCTTCCTTAACGACTGAAAACACTATGGAACATTCAACAAATAATTTAATTGCATTTGTTAAATACTTGATAGGATACGACAAATGTTAAGCAAATGAACCCAATAGATGTTAGTTATACGTACAGTAAAAAACTACAGATGTATCTGCAGCCTTTAGTTCCAAAAACGATGTAGCATTACTGCTGATGGCTTATAAGCTTCTGAAAGGATTAATATCAATAACAGACAATCCGGCTAAATAGGATTCTATTTCCCGGATAATTCCACGCAAGGCCAGCAATACAGGCTTTTGATTCTTCCGAGGTGCAGAACTAACTTACCAATAGTGATGCCCCTGGGAAGACTCACTAGGTTAATTAACTGCCTTGCAGGAAATGTTGATATTTTGTATACGTCCTAAAAGGTAATATATTATTTATGCTGATAAGCTTAAATGTAAATGCATTTATTAAGCAAAAAGTTTTTCTTTGTAATTTTATTAACCGCTTTCACAGTGTATTATTTTTTTACAGTTTTATCAAATAAATAACAATCACCTTTTAAGCGGGGCAATCTAATATCACTTTAACCAATCTCATCCCTCTGAAATATTTTTTCCATTATCAAAGAGAGGATTTGTCTAAAGTTGGCATAATATTACGCAATACAAAGGAGCCCACTTAGCCTCAATTCAAATAGTTATCCTACTAAAGAACATTTCTCCCAATTCCAAATACTGAAAACTTAAGAGTAATAATAAAAATGTCATCTTTGATATCTATTGAATTTGGCTTTGCTCAGTTCCTTCTAAACTTACAAAAATATATCTTACTGTTACTAATTTATGCTTGTTAAAAAGTAATAAATTAATTTGACTGAATAAGCATTTTCCTTTGGCGAAGGATTACTCAATATAATTAGCTCATCAAAATATTTTTACTCGATTGAAGCGATCACTCCATGAAAATAGTATACAATACAAAATGTGCTAGAGTATTGTATGTAGATAAATTAAATATATTACATATTGTAACTGTAATTATTGTAATATTTAATCATTAAAGACAATATTAGCTACTATCAAGTGAAAATTTGGAACAGGAATATCATAAAAAGATTCGGTCGTATCTAGGAATTGAACCCAGGGCCTTCTGGGTCATCTGTCATTTTAAAATTGTATCACATTTTGACTAAGTACTACCAATTTTCTTAGCGCGTATTTTTATTGGTTGTTATCGTTATGTATGATTGCAAGATTCTTCCCGAACTAAATACAGTATGGATAGTGTCTTGTTAGTCATTTTCATTTTTAATGTGCGACGTCTATTGACTTTTTGAAGTAAATACTTCTTTACGCACGCTTGACTTGAGGGGCAAACTGGCGAATGTGTAACGAAAAGTGAAATGCGTTGCGAGGCGATCAGGCTCACTGTAGAAGCAAGAGAGAGCAGTGCGCGCACACATTTTCTTTCTCTCTTCCTCTCATGGCCAGTGCATGA
Source organism: Limnephilus auricula (assembly GCA_951813805.1). NCBI lineage: Eukaryota > Metazoa > Arthropoda > Insecta > Trichoptera > Limnephilidae > Limnephilus > Limnephilus auricula. The sequence goes on along the minus strand of OX638389.1, from coordinate 42,824,886 downwards.
AATATTTCAGTCAGTATTTTGAAATACCAGTGACGCGCCAAACGTGGGGGTGAGCGGACGTCGATGCGCACGGCTTGATCGGGCGAGGCAAATAATAATAAATTTAAATAAATATTTGTAGAAAATTAATATATGTATATATTTTATACATATAAACATATATATGAACATACATATAGATGGAGCTAAAGAAGTATTTACTTCAATCGTGTGGTCTAAAGCACACTCGTTTTTTGAGAAGTCTAGGATGAATATTATTGTTTATATTTTGGAATAACTAAAACTTCAAATCGTAATCAGTGAAGAGAAGATTAACCACTCTCAAATGAAAATTTAAAACCACCAACTTAACCTTTGACGGGGCTCTGGTCATACCACTGAGCTAATTAAACCCTCTCCCCCTTAGGCCATATTTAACGGAATCAACAATAGTTATGTTGGAGAATATGTGTGTTAAACAGCAAAATACATATAAACTAACATTTTTACTTTTCACTTTATCAATCCCTGTCAGTGTCGATTTCGATACCCACAAAAAGTTCGATAACGTTACTTTAAAATGCTAAAGGTTACCTTTGTTGCTTATTATTAGAAGCTTTTCAAATTTCTAAAGCTTATGAATTATTAAGGCTAAATCCTATTCTATTTTTATAAAGCAAACTTAGCCAGTAGTTTTATTGAAGAGGGTGGTGACGAAATGTTCTTTAAAATATTTTGTAATGCCACAATTATTTAATCACCCGTCTCGATGTTCTCTTTTCATGAAATTGATTGATATTTTCTTTCTAAAATGTGCCTTAATTTCTCACCCTTGAAAACTTTATTTCCTATTCTAAAGTTACACAATTTTGCAAAGTCAGTGATTATTGTCATGTTGTGATATTTTTAATTTTATTTATTTATTCCATTAGGCATATTCTCAAATATCTTCATTCATTTATTTGTTCTGAAAGGAAAAATTGTAACAAAGATGATAGCATTAATATATATAAATAATGTTTTGAAAAAACTTGACTTATTATCACTGCGTGTGTATGGTTAAAATAAAATGAAAGTACAATAGGTGAAGGTAGACATATCAAATGAAACTCCATATTGAAATTGAATTTGTGACGTGAAAGTTTGAAATATTTGTAGAACAATTTGAGGATAGAAATTTAGTAAACGTCCGGAAACAATGTCCGATGATTTGAAAAACTTTACATTCCAAGCTTTATGGCGCTACGGGCCAGAGACATTAGTTGCAGAGATAGTTGCGTTGAAACTTTTTTGTATATAAAAGTGCGCACACGAGAGACTTTTTAGTTGGGAGACTTTTTTTAATTTGTTTGTATTTTGGAATACTTTTTCAACTGTTGCTGTGAGTAATGAGTAATTCTGCGGGTAGCCTAAAACGTGATTAAATTTCCTACTTTAAAGTAAGCTAAAATGGGTTGAAGTTTTCTAAGCAATTAAAAGCAAATATCGTTAAAATCGTTCTCATTTGTAAACCATGCGAGTTGATAGAGTAATCTTTATAGTTATAATATTATATTAGTAGAAATACATAGATAACCATTGAATGAATCATCAAAAGTGCTTACTATTACAGTAGGAGTGGCATGAATTGAAAAAAATCGTATTATTTTGAATGATTTAATTCAATATCTACATTGTTTTATAGAGAGGTCGACGCTATACTTTCCTCCAATATGTTAAAATCTTAAACAAAATTCTGGAGTGGTAAATATAAAAAATTAAATCAGTTACCGAAATTACACAAATTCTCAATTTTACACATATTTTTTGGTTATCAATTTGCGCACTCCTCTTTTTTTAAATTAACCCTTCACTAGCTTCAATTAGCCCTGAATAAATTAATTACCCTGAGGGCCCATGTCATCTTTGAAGATGTTGTGTGGATGATATTTTTAAGAAGGAAAAGGAAGGAGACGAAGTTCTCGAAAAAAGGTAAAAGGAATGCATAGGAATCTAGAGGTCAGTGAATCCGTGAGTGACGGATGTATGAATTTATCTCTCCCGCTGCGGTGCAAGACGATGGGTCAAGAGAGACCATCTGTAGAGGTCAAAGGGTCTCAGACAAGCAGGCGGATCTGCCACCAAGACCCTAACAGCAACCCTCAGACACTAAAACAAATTTAAATATTCATATTTACGTAAAAACCTAATCAATATCAAATTTTACCAAACATCAAGATGCCCAGTACTCATCTTCTTAAGCATTAGCTTCTATGAAAGAGAAAATTAAATAAAAAATTGAGCAAACAAATAAATGTTAGTTTGTATAATTTACACAGTCCCAAACTTCTCTTCAGCCATAAAAACTCCAATTATTATAGGTCATATCATCGATAAATTGCAATCGATACAGTAGTTTTAAAAAATCGGACACAGAAAACCGATAAATTTCGGGCGTCACAGTTTTACTGCCAGTTGTAAAAGGTGTTTCATCTATAAATTTCACTTCACTATAAAAAATACGCCGTAGCGCCGTAAATATCCTTGATAATGACCGCAAATATCCAATAAAATATAACGCGTTTATACGTTATGCACAGGAGGAGGTGAGGGTTACAATTCGGTCATAAAAGTTGACTGCTGCATACGGTATATACTGTAATGGGTCCATTTTGAAAAAAAAAAAATAGATAAAAAAACATCGACCATTTTTTTTCAACGAAAACAAAACTATTTATGTTTTTAACTTTTTTTATTAAATTATCCATAAGGCTATTTACGCATAAAAACATTGTTTGAACAGCGGAGGAATGTAACCAAATAATTATTACGCTTCCGTGTTTGTGATCCTCGGTGACGAATCCGAAGGTCGGGGATTCAAATCCTGAAAATGAAGAAACACACTTTGTGATACAATACTTATATTGAATTAATAAATGACGGCCAACCAGATTTCGTTTATCTCAATGCATAAAAAAATATATGCGCCGGTCGGTCGGGCCAAGACGGGTAGCGTGAATTTGATTTTTATACGAATCTACAGTTTATCGAAATTGATAAAATTTTGCATACTTGACCTTCAAAACAAGAGAAAGTTCACTCTCTATTTCATATTTCAGAAACTAAGCGAAAAGCTCGGGCAACGCCGGGGACTTCAACGAATATTTTATAAATTTGTAAAATAACGGCTTACCACGGAAATCAAAATATTTTTGTAATAAATTGGTACAGTTATTGCATCAAATAAAAATTCATACGTTCGTCACTCTTAGACATACTGACCCCCCAGATTAATACCCACAAACTCAATTTATTTTCCCAGAACTTCCTCTCATTCCTTTTCTAAAAATACCCTTCACACAGCATCCCCAAAGATGACATAGGACCTGACAGGATATATTTTCCTCACGGCCTCCTTTTTTGAGGTAACGTAAAAAAATTTTAATTAAAAATCTTTTTATACTCCTATATCTATCCATCAACACCATTTTTTTTTTAAATTTTCAAACTCAGAAAATCCCATTTTCGTTATTTAAAGGAACTTGAGTAGAACTTACACAAAACGTAAAAATAATTAAAAAAAATTTGATGAAATTTTAAAAATTTTTGATACAACTCGTCCTTTAACTTGTTCATTCAAAAGTTGAACTAGCCTAATAGTATTTTCAGTTCAAGTACAGAAAATAATTTACCTATCTTCGCAGTATCTCACAAAGAGCAAGAGCTAAAGTGAAGGCATTAGCAGTATAAACTAGGCTTCTTGTTCCCGAAAAGGTTAAAATATTTAAGTCACCCGTCCCGCCTCCATCTCGCGTCACCGAGTCATTATTCCTTCATTGTTAAATAATGATGTCGCCGTCTCCGGTTCTTCTGGAGCACATAAAGTCTCTTTATGGTTATGTGCCTCCCCCTCATCCACATAACTGCCGCCCTGGGAGGAGTGAGAGAGAAGGGGATGAAAACACAATCACCTGAGTGATAATGTTCAGTGAGGAGCTAATCTAGCCCGCCGAACATTACGAACATTACATTATAGTTTTTTTTAAGCAATATTTTTAGCTAACGGCCATAATGATTTATTAAGCTCGATATTATTTGTTAAAAGAAGATAAAAATTATAAAACTCTTTTAAAATTGGTGGCCACTAGTGTGCACTGGAGATTTTTTTCGATGATAAAGGTTTTAAAGAAAACATTAATTTGGCATAGTCCAGCGGTAAGGCGTTTGACTCCCATTCCGAAGGTCGTGGGTTCGAACCAGGCGTGCGAAAATAAATTTTATTTAATTGATTTGTGTTATTTCACAATTAATTATTAAAAAATAATATATAGTATATCTGCGGCACGTTCCAGAGTGGAAGAGACTTTTAGTATCGCCCTGGTGTAAGACCACCATTCAGAATTGAAACGTTGCTTGAAATGGCTTTAGCCGTGTTTAGTGACTAATCTGAATAGCCAGGTACTTCCTTACCTTCCTCTTTCTTGTCTCCTTCCCTTCCCCACTTATCTTCAGCCTCATAACATACCCCAATTGGGGATGCCATAGTCCCACTGCCTCCAGAGGTGAGAAGTTGGGACTCTTGTGAGGTATTCACTATAAAAAAAATATGTTAAAGGTGTACTTTGTAATTCCATTCTTAATTTTATTAAATTTCTATTATATTACAATAAATTTTCATTAGAATTAACGTAATTATTTATGTTGTTATGGAACGCCCTATAGCTGGTGGAATCACACCTAAACCGCCGCACTATGGACGGAATGGAGAAAAAACCCGAATTAAGTGGTTTTTGCAAACGTTATAATTTTAAATAGATTTATTTTTTTTAGTATAGAAAAATAGTTTCTGCATTTTATGTGTTTATTTAAATATGTCAATAGCGCTTGATAAAAGTTTGGTAACGCCGCAAAGTGTGTCGTAAATTGGATGTTTGGCATAGCTTTTTTCAGTTCGCTCCTACGCATGAGCAGAGACGGTTGTGTATTGAGTGACGTTTGGATATATTTACAAAAGTTTGTTACGACTAACGTTTCTCAATGTGTTCTTTATTTAATTTACTAAACTATAAAGCAAGGGTGGCCAACCCGCGGCCCGCGGGCCGCATGCGGCCCGCTGGGCCTCTACTTGTGGCCCGCGGAGCATATGATGTCTTTTAGTATATATAAAGCCACCAAAAGAACATTCCATAGTGCGTAGTTCGTATCATATAAATATCATATATGGGGAAGTATCTCAGTACATAAATTGAATTATTTTTTCGTGGAATTTAAAACAAAGTAATTATGCTTGATATGCAATAATTCTGTTTCTGACTTGAAAGAGTATAACATTAAACGACATTACGAGGCTAAACATGCAAATAAATTTGAAAGTACAAACGGCAATTTTGACAAGACCAAGTAAATGATTAAAAAGAAAACGTTCTGCACAACGTCGGATATTTACTAGAGCGGCTCAAGAGTCAGCATGCTTTGTAAAAGCTAGTTATGAAGTAGCCATGATAAAAGTAAAAAATCGAAGCCATATTTATATTGTGAATGGTTTAATAATGTTTGGAGAGTGTCGTTGAAATTCTGTGCCCAGAAAAAAAACGGATTTCTCAAAAGTAAAGTCTCGTCAAAATATTACTAGGCGTGTCGACGACTTGGAAACCATATTGAAGATAATTTGAAAAATCGAGCATCCAAGTTCATATTTTATGCTCTAGCATTGGATGAAAGCACATAACCAACAGATACCGCCCAAGTGGCAATTTTTAAAAGGTGTGTTGATGTCTATCTTAACAAAATAGAAAAATTAGTGGCACTGTATCCACATAAAGATACTACTTGCTCACGAGATTTGTTAGGAGCTGTTACAAAGACATTGAATCGCCTTTCGTTACAACTCAACAACCTATCTTAACAACAGATGGTGCTTCAGCATTGGTTGGGAATCACGAAGGTTTGGTAAAATTTTCGTTGTTTGTTTTTGGGGTGTTATGCCGTGTTGTGCTACCTCCTTCTTTAGCCGACGTTTCGGACAGCGTTGCAGTGTCCATCATCAGGGCAGATCCGGCAGATCCGTCGACATCGACGGATCTGCCGGATCTGCCCTGATGATGGACACTGCAACGCTGTCCGAAACGTCGGCTAAAGAAGGAGGCAGCACAACACGGCATAACACCCCAAAAACAAACAACGAAAATGCTTTTGGCCGTGAAAATCTAAAAACGTGTTTGGTAAAATTGATTGAAAATGAGGCCTGCAAAGTTGGTAATAAGTTGAAAGTATTGAATCAGCGTCAGTTCCAAGAGTTTCTCAAGTCTTTGGATTCACAGTATAGTGACTTACATAATTTTATGTAGAAATAAGGCTGACCCGTGCCAAAATGTTGAAAAGAGTGTTTGATTTGAAGGAAGAAATGCATTATTTTTTTGAAAGCAAGTCAAAAAGTATCCCAGAATTTGAAGACAAGGAGTGGGTTAGTGACTTTGCATTTCTTGTCAATAAGGATACATATGTTGTTAATACTAGTCTACAAGGGAAAGATCAACTAATTAATAACATGTATGATCTTATTTCTGCATTCCAAATGAAACTTGGGCTTCGGGAACAACAGTTAAGGACAAAAATCTTCACTCACTTTCCTACATTGTTATTGCAGCCAGACGACACATAAATGGCGGCGGATAAAAACGCTTCGTTTATATCCGACTTGAACGAGGAATTTGAAAACTGACTTCAAGATTTTAAAATACAAGTGCATCGTGTGATTTTTGCTGCAATTTTACAAATGGAACATTGTGAAATGTGTTGTGATGCACGGTTAAAGGAGAAATTCAATCACGTTGGTTTGGAAGAGTTTTAAAAAACATATTTTGACAAGGAGAAATATCCCGCATTTCGCTATTTGTAAACAACACGTGTGAACAGCTTTGTAGTGGAATGAAACACATTAAATCTCAAATGAGAACACAAATCACTAATGAGCACTTGGAAAACTGTTTGCGTGTAGCAACAACATCAATCGTTATCAAAATTGATGCACTTAGTTCTGACAAACAAAATCAGACATCTCACTAAAATTTATTATATTTTGTTAATTTTTTATTATTATTTTTGGTATTGCCAAACACTAATAAATATGTTTGATTCTCATTTTTATTATATCTTCTTAATAACTCAGTTCCGGGGCACACGTTATTCCGATGTCTACCTACGTTAAATTGTCGTGAAAACAAGCTTATGTGCCCAAGCGGTTAAACAAACAATATATTTCTTGTTTGCTTGGAATAATTAAAGAAATTTTTTTGTACGGCCCGGTAGGAAATCTCATTTTTTAAATTTGGCCCGGCTGCTGAAAAGGTTGGCCACCCATGCTATAAAGCAATATCACATGTATGTGAGATTTGAACTAACATCTAATTTTCTGCTATTTTTGTATTTTTTTGCTGTTAAAATGCTTATTTCATTTAGCGTTTAGAAACAAAACACCATTTGTTCCCATTTGTGAGTATATACGTATTGTAGACTAAAGTCTCACCTTTTATGTCATATATAAATTGTGTTCCTTTTTTGTCCTTCCTTGAACAATTTTGTTATTTTCAGGAAGGTCTATATGCATTCCCCGGGGAGAATTATTCGAGGCATTAAAAGAACGGGGTATATTAAATGCCACTTCCGTGGAATCAAATGAGTTTTTAATTAATTATATAATACAAAAATACCACATAGTGGTAGGTTCGAACATTTTGAAGGTTTGCAACTCACTGACAAACAATAACTGGACACAAATGTGCTATTTATCTAAAGCCAGGCCCAAATACATGAATGATCTCAGTAAAGTTGTAAATCTAAAGTGCGGGGTTAGCACGTTTCATTTGGTCTGTCAACGTTGCATGCACAAATTAGATTTTTTGAATGTCTATTGCATATTTCATATCGTCTCGAAATTAAATCATGGCAAGTCCGTGGACAAGAAAATTCACTAAAAGTTGGATCAAGAAAGAGAAACATTATTAATGAGTTCAGAGTTCAGAGAAAAAAATATCGTAATGGTAAATATGCCAAAGCAGGGCTTCGGTAGTACCAATGATGTCAATACTGCCCATCGATTTTTTGACAATCATATTCTGTCTTCGGAAATAACAGGTATCGATGCGAATTTTATAGTAATGTCCAGTGGATATAAGTGGATATGTCATCGACGAAAATAGTTTCGAAAAATATGCTTTAGACACTGCCTGGCTTTATGTACGTCTATATAATTGGTACCCCATGCCGACAAGTGTTCATAAAATCCTAACACATGGTGCAACAGTAATGAAATTATTTTACTCCCAATTGGAGATTTACAAGAATCGAGGCATAAAGAGATAAGGTACTACCGAGAACACCATAGCCGAAAAGTTTCCAGAACCAGCACCAATCAAGATATATTCAATAATTTGTTAATCTCATCAGACCCTGTAATTTCCTCTATTCGACCACTTAATAAAAAAAAAGGTTCTGTGTTACCTACGGAAGTTTTAAGTCTACTAAGAATTCCGTCCAATGATTCTGGAAATTTGAGTGATGATTTAGACTCTGATGACAACGGAGACACCTTAAGCACTTAGATTTTCTACCATTTTTCTATTTTTGTGTTCATAGATCTGAATTATAATATGTAAAGTTTAAAATTAATATGTTTTTTTTCCTAGATATTTTTTATATCTTAAAAATGTATTATTTTGTTGTTGTAAATTTTTACGTAAGAGTAAATTATTAATTTTGACTTCAAAATAGTTATAATTCATTAATAAGATCAACAACAAAAAAATTGCATCAATATTTAGCCAGCAAACAATTAATTCGTGTTTTTTCTGCATTCCGTCCACCGTGCGCCGCGTCCGGTTGATACTTGTCACAACGGTTCCGTTCCCCACCGTTTCCTGCATCCCCTACTTCCCCTCTCCTACTCCGCCGCGGCGTACCGGCCGGCGGCCAGTCGCAAGCTGCTCTCTGCATCGGACGCACGCTCACGAGTTGAAAGTTGCGCTCTGCCTCGGACGCGCGTAGACACAGTCGAGAACCACGCTTTGTTTCGGGCTCCGCGTCCGCATTGGAATGTAGAATCGGTTTTGCCAAATATCGGTGTTATAATGGTTCGCGGACCCCGGAAGATTACCGAACGTGCCGGAAGCGGAGACCTTCGCCCCCACACATGTAAGCTGAACACCAGATTTCCCATTCTTTCAATGTGTCTGTAAAAATACGATAGGGTCCGCGTAAAACCATAACTCAGAGAGTTTCGATGCAGAGATCACGAGGTATAAACACTTTAGCTAGGTTTGTGTGACATGCATTCTTGTATAGCCCTGTACTGAAATAGCCTGTATACTGTGTTCTGAATTGTCAATACATGAATCTATTTAAACATATCTTGTTGTCAATCTGCTCCGGCAGGAGAGTCTCGTAGAGTATTGATTTCCCAGGTGATCGAGGAGGATGGAGTTCTGTAAGCATTCATTTGCGACCCACGCCTGAGATAGAGGGTGCCCGTTGCTCCCGTTTGAGCTGGCTTTGGGGCTTGTTTGGGGTAGCTGGAGCTGACAATTGGCGACCAGAGAAACCCCGTAACAATTGGCACATAACGTGGGGCTCCAATTTTTTTTTCTATCCCGGTCGCTATGCGGAATGAAAACTTGTCGAGGTCCTCCCCGCATAGGAATTGTTTTGTAAACATTAATTATGCTTTTGTTGCTCAACACCCAGTGAACAGTAATTCTGTGAAAAAAAAAAAACCACAGAAATCTATGTGTAAATCGGATACATACATCGCAGTTGGAATAACGGCCATTTTGAACGCCCAAAAAACACCAACCGTTTTGACCGCGAGGTTGACTGCGCATGCGTAACCCCTTGTTTGCCGAGCCACGGTCAACTTCGCGCCAAAACCCAACGGAAAAAACCGGTCGAACAAAACAATTACTGGTTGCTATGCGTTTTTTATAACCAAAACGTTTCGCATAACCAAATCAAATTTGGCAATGAAAATGATTTTTATAAACTTGATTCTGGAACTACAATCATTTTGTGAATCCTCTGATTAGAAATCTCAAACCTACGTTTTTTCTGCACAATACACCAATAGGCCCACTTGTCTGTCAAACTGATACAGTTTATATCCCACCAAATGGACAAAATAATGATTTTTCTTCCCCATTCTATGTTGTAGGCACCGTAAATTTTTTTCAGCATAAGTGAATTGTGTTTTTTCCTTACATAAGTGAATAGTGAATTGTGTTTTTCCCTTACATAAGTGAAAAATGAAATAATAATAAAACCCATGATTGGTCCCATGAATAAATAAAATAATTTTAATATGGTTAACGTATCAAATTCCATATTCAGTTACTCTCTTCCGGAAGGTTATCCCCTATTTGCCAGAAAAGTGCCTTTTATGAATTTTAGTGCCTTTTGTGAATTTTGTTGCCTTTCTCAGTTCAAAGTGATTTGTGGAAAAAAAAAAACCCATTTTCTAAGGGTCAGTCCTGGCCAAATTTTCAAAAAATAAATAAATACTTGTGAATTTCACAATTTTCCCAAAAGTGGTCAGTGAAACAAAAAAACCTTCACCACTAAGGTCTGTCCACGCAAAATTTTTTTTTCACTTCCTCTTTCCTTGGACAAGAATTTTGGTATCATGTATACTAAATTGTAGTGTGAAACACAGTTTTTCTATAACTATTTTGGAAGTGCCAACTAGTGATTACCAAGTGAAAAGTGCCTCACAAAAATTAATTTTGCGTTTTCTAAAGGAAACCCCTGGCCAAATTTTTTTCACCACCCGGGAAACTCACAATGGATAATAACCAAGCTATTGCGTCATCCAACCTGGGCATAATTCCCAACGTGCACAGCTTATCCAAGGCACTCCTGCAAACTGCCTTAAAGGATAGAGGACTCTCGCCATCAAGCAAATCCAAATCTACATTAAAAGCATATGCACTTTTATTCAACAAAAAGTACATTAGGAGAGTAAACCTCGCTCCCGCAAGCGAAAATAATTCGTGTTCAGCCACGCAAATGTTGGATAATCTTGCCCCTAACAAAGAACCTATGCCGCAAGTATTGATAAAACAGGACGTCACACCCACCTTGACACAAGATAAAACTTACGATTTATCACCCTGGAAAGTCAAATATAATGGCGTCTCCGATGTGCTGGATTTCATAGACCGTATTGAAGAAACGGCTACAATTAAAAATATCCCATTCGAGATTCTACGGAAAAACTTTATAGAACTCATCTCCCCAGAATTAATACCCTGGCACCGCATTCAAAAAACTAAATGCAAGGACTGGAATAAACTCAGATCTGCCCTAATCTCCAGCTTCGGAAAGACGGAGGCCCAGCACCGGATCAAATTATCTTTACTATCTATCAAACAGCTAGTAAATGAACCCGTGGCATCATTCATAGAAAGGGCTGAATCCATTAACATCAAACTTTCACATCCTGTTTCGGAAGCTGAACTATTACCAGTCATAACTGATGGCCTTTTAAGCAAATACGAGAACATCATTACCTCACAAAAAATTGCATACCTGGCCCAATTAAACGAAGTCTGTCTCCTTCTGGAATCGTACCAGGACAGAAAAAACATAAAGAATATGCCTAATAATATAGTGGTGCCAAGCCGCTCGTCTGGTTTGAAGCCAGAATTTGACAACAAAAAAGTGTGCTCTTTTTGCAAAAAAGTGGGCCATCTGGCCACTACTTGTTTCAAGCAGGCGAGGCTGTTGGAATCCAAGGAACCCCGAACTTTCAAGAGGCATCACTCTAGGGACCGCTCTCCTCCGCGCGACGAACTGCGCAACATTTTCAAAAAATCAAGGCACAACACTGAAAGGTTACAAAACCCAAGCGATGTTAGACCTCAGGTGGACTTCTCCAAGCCCCCACCAAATTTCTACATGAAGAGGCCAAAAAACTAAATAATAACCTCTCAGGCACCCATTCTGAACCAAGGTCTAAAGAATGGACTGATTGGTTATCACACATTAAATATTTTAACCAGACCTTAAATGTTTCTTCGGTTTGTTGCAAACAAGCTAAAGATGGGAGACCCTATGCTTTTTTCTCTGTTAACAATGTACCCTTTTCCGGTTTACTTGATAGTGGTGCATCTGTCAGCTGCCTGGGCAACAATGCTCACCTGCCGTTTGTTAACAGTGATTTTAGAATTTCGCCCCAATCGACACACCTGACGACTGCGGATAATGTTTCCCAGCAAGTCATCGGTGCCCTTGCCCTACCAATTAATTGTAACGATAAAATAGTTACAATCAATTTTCTAATAGTGCCCTCCATATCCCAGAATTTCATCCTTGGCGTTGACTTCTGGAAGGCTTTTAACGTTGCTCCCCAAGTATTTAATACCTCTGGCGAAACCTCCACTGCTGCTCAAATTAGTGAAATCCGCACAACAATACCTCACGAAAATTTAAGCACGGACCAAGCTCTCCAACTAAAGGAAATGGTCAACAAATTCGAATCAATATCTTTCGAAAAATGTGGATTAGGTTTGACAAATTTGGTGGAACACCATATTAAAACCAATGGCCCACCCATAAAGCAACGTTATTACAACTTAGCCCCCCAAAAACTTAAACTTCTAGAAAATGAACTTGATGAAATGTTAAAAATGGGTGTGGTGGTTCCCAGCAGAAGTGCATGGACCAACCCAACCCTTTTGGTTTCTAAAAAAGACGGCTCTGCACGTTTCTGTCTCGACAGTAGACGTTTAAACTCTTGCACGGAAGCCGACGCGTACCCCTTACCTTACGTCCACGCAACCTTAGACAAGCTGCGTAATGCCAAGTTCATCTCCTCTGTTGATCTAAGCAAAGCTTTTTGGCAAATACCCTTGGACGCAGAATCGTGCGAAAAAACTGCTTTCGTTGTACCCGGTAGGGGAATGTTCCATTTTAAAAGATTACCCTTTGGTCTAAAGAACAGCCCCGCCGAGTTGCAAAGACTGATGGACAAACTTTTCGGTCCTGAAGTCGATAACAGCCTGTTTTGTTACCTTGACGACCTTATCATCGTCAGCGATACCTTTGAAAAACACCTATTAATGCTGGAGAAGGTTTTTCAACAACTCAAGTTCGCTGGTTTAACCATCAACTTGAAGAAGTCAGAATTCTGTAAGTCTCGTCTACGTTATTTGGGATTCATTGTCGACGAAAAAGGTCTAAGAACAGACCCGGCTAAGGTGGAAGCCATGGCAAACTTTCCCCGACCCAAAAACGCGAAGGAAGTCAAAGGTTTCCTTGGACTTGCAGGTTATTACAGGAGATTCATCAAAGACTTTTCCACTATTGCAGCCCCCTTAAATAAAATTACCAGCATCCGTAAAGGTGTCAGCAATTTCCGTTGGTCTGTTGAAGCGGAAGAAGCGTTTACAACTTTAAAAAATGCTCTTCAAAAAGCTCCCGTTCTGAATTGCCCGGATTTCGCACTCTCTTTTACCCTCCACACGGATGCCTCCAATGTAGGAATCGGTGGAGTCCTTACTCAAGAGTTCCCTGACGGCGAACACCCCGTAGCGTATTTTTCCCGTACATTAAATAAAAACGAGAAAAACTACGGCATTACCGAAAAAGAGTTATTGGCTGTATTGGATTCTGTTCACCATTTCCGCGGTTACATAGACGGTAGCAAATTTACTGTAGTCACAGACCATAGTAGTTTGAAATGGTTGATCTCTTTAAGCAATCCCTCCGGTAGACTCGCTCGTTGGGCCTCCCGTTTGTCTCAGTACAATTTTGATGTTGTTCACCGTAAAGGCGCGGACAATATTGTCCCTGACGCTCTTTCAAGAATTGAACTGGCCTCATTAAATGTTGACACAATTGCCCCTCCCCCATCTACAAAAGATGAATGGTACTTGAAAATCTTTGAAGGTTGTAAAAATAATCAACAAAAGTTTCCTAATTTTATCATAAAAGAAGGACAGCTATACCGTAATTGCAAGGTACCACTATCCATCCTCGAAGATTACTCGTGGAAGCTTGTCGTTCCCCTCGAAGGTAGAGAACAAATAATTATTGACAATCATAGTGCTCCCGACTCCATACACCCAGGAAATTTCAAGACGTATAAAAAGATTTCCTTGAAGTATTACTGGCCTGGTCTCTTTAAGCAAGTTCGCAATTACATCTCTAAATGTGAAATTTGCAAAGCTTATAAACATAGCACGGCAGCACCTGCCGGCCTAATGGGTAATCCCAAACGTGCCGACAGACCCTTACAGTCATTGTCAATGGACCTCGTCGGACCTTTTCCTCGAAGTTATGCCGGACACATGCACATACTTAGTGTAGTGGATGTTTTCACTAAATTCTGTTGGATCTTCCCTTTAAAAAGAGCCAACGCGTCCGCCATCATCAAACTTCTGGAAAAACACATCTTTATACCTTACGGAACACCCAGGACCGTAATTGTCGATAACGGAAAACAGTTTATTGCCCAGGAATTCAAAGAATTTCTTGCCAAATACGGAATCAAGGACATTTATTATAATACCTTGTACACTCCCCAAAATAACACTGTCGAACGTTATAACCAGACAATCAACACAGCTCTGGCTATTCTAGTTGATAAAGATCAACGTACTTGGTGTAAAAACCTAGATAAAATTCAGGCTGCTATGAACAACACTGTCAATCTGGCCACTGGCTACACACCTTTCTTCTTAAAACACGGCATGGAACAAGTTGTCCATGGCTCTCTACATAGGGACACTAACTTTCCGACGTCAATTGCCACCACAAGCAACCCCACCGCGGACTATGCCCACCGTCTGGAAGAACTGTCGGCCATTTACAGTGAAGTCACTGATGCTCTGCTCCTGGCTCATCAAAAGAGTGCGGACAGATATAACCTACGTAGGAAACATGTCACCTTCAATACAGGAGACATAGTTTGGAGAAAGAACAACACACTTTCCCAAGGAGCCATGTATTTCTCTGCCAAGCTGGCACCACGTTTCGTGAAGGCCAAAGTTCTAAGAAAAATATCAGATCTAGTGTACTCCCTGTCTGACTCGTCTGGTAAACACATTGGTAATTACCATATTAAGGACATTGTAAAGTCTGGAAGTGAGGAGTCAAGTAAAACTGCCCCACCATCTCAGCAAACTTAAAATAATCCAGTGTGTATCACCACAACCTTTTGTAAGCACATCAAGTCTTGCAATGGCTGGCGTGTAAAGTGTCAATTACATGTCCACCCTTTCGTTGATAAAACGAATATTGTTTAAAAAATCACTTTTGTAAATTTATGTACACTCCACGGTGTAGTTTGCGCCCGTTCATGTTCCTGAATTGGCAACCACCGTAATTTTGTTTCACACGTCCTTTTATATTTTTTTTCTCTTTTCTCACCTGTTCTAAAATTGATCACTTTAGAGCAGAGACACCCTTCGAGTCACAATGTTTGGGAAGTCATGAACCCAATCATTGCCTCTCAACCCCTCACACTACGCAACGTTCATGCCATGGCACGCTTTGCTATGTCATGCAATATTGTAATTTTCACCATTTTTGTTTGTTGTTTTTCATCATATCGGAAGGAATCTCTTCAATTTTTTCTTTTTCCATGAAAATTATGTTCTGCAAGTACTGGAGCGTCGTTCTAAAATCGGATTTGGTAAACTCCAAAGTGTTAAATCACGAACCAGGACTAGTTAACCATTTTAACACGCTCCATATTTTTACCTATCATGGTAAAGATAAGTGGTTACTCACATAATCACATTCCTTGTGCATAGTAGTTTTCAATTTTTCTTAAAAATTGATGGCGTCCTACCCGAGCTCTTTGCTAACAAATTGGATTTTGACACGTCCATTTTGAAATCATATGTATATAAATAAAGGAAAAACCTTTAAATTGGTCTTTCCACCCTCATGCAAATCCTCATGGGCTCATTTCAACTAAAGTACGTAAAACCAAATACTCGGTCTTTTGTTGTTATAAGAAGTCCTCGATTTGTCTTTTCTCTACTATTATAACATGTATGTCTTGTATTACATGCTTCAACCCCTTCGGAAAAGGTTAATAACGGCAACCTTGATTTCCGTACATAAATAACTACAGTTTAACGTAAATCATCAATGTTTTGTTTGATCATCGTTTTACAAACATTGGCACTCATCTCCAGTTCCGCCATAACCTGGTAGGTTTGCAACTGCACAAAGGGTATGTAAAACCATATTTGGTCCCTTTCCTTGGTCTTCCTCACTGTAGGTTGCCACAACAAAGAGTGTGTAAAACTATAAGTCCGTTCTCGTTGTTGTCACATGGTGTAAACAGGAATGTACCCTGTCATCACCCCGCCCTTATAACATATGAAGTAACATAAATTGCTTACCTCCTTGTTATTCTATCGTACGCTCTTGAGCTACGGAGTTAGTTAATCTAACAAATCTTTATAAATTGCGTCAAAAACGACCATTGTTAACGTTTATTGTGTTGTATTTAAACGTAACCATGTTACATTATAGGAGAGATCCTTAGAACATCCACCATTATAGGAGGGATCCTTAAAATACCTGCCGCGATACGAGAAGTTCGTCATAATCACTTTTGCTCATAGCTAAATGTTATTGAGTTGGTCGTGTGACATATTTGTCATGAGTACCGTTTTGTATAATCTGTTTTGGTCGTGTGACATATTTGTCATGAGTACCGTTTTGTATAATCTGTTTTGGTCGTGTGTCATTTATTTGTCATGAGTACCGTTTTTATGTATAATTGTGTACAACCCTTGCACACGAGACGTGGAGACGTTAAAATACTTACCGCGATTCGTGCGAACGACATAATATCGGCTTTGCCATCTTCTTTAAGAGGCATTGTATAAACTCTTTGACTTCTGTCTATAATTGAGTTATATCTTGCATGTATTTGCATATTTTGTACACTATACGTGGAGACGTCAAAATACTTACCATGAGTCGTGCGAACGAAATAATATCAAACCCTTTGTGTGCGATCTACGAGATGTAGTCCACAACCCTTTGTTGTTATTCAACGCCAATGCCCGTGGACTTCCTGTTTTTTACTTCTTTGCAAAAAGGAAAGAAGCCCAGGAATATCTACTATCCCAAAAGGACTAGTTAGTAGCTTCACCGCTAACTATGGGGCATAGTGCTGTGGGAGTTAATCGATTGAGCACAAAACCACCTAACTCGTTGTCTGGGGAACGAATAAGAAAACCCTAAGGTTTGTGAAATTAGAACGAGGGTCTGTCTTTTCTCACAATCATGTAGAAGTTTTTAAAATGACTGCTAATCTTTTGCCCAATACACGCGAAAGATTAGCCTCTTTGATATAAGGTGTATTCAAATTTCTCCTCATCCTTTTTTAAAAAAAATGTAAAGAGTCAGGAAATCTGCTGGTTGATTATGTTTCATCCTCACATAGAGTTTGAATTGGAAATTAGTCCAGTCTCTAGCAAAATTTCGTAACTCGTCTCCTTTCTCCACTCCTCCCTCCCATCCCCCATGTTCTCAGACTTATGTTATGAAGTGAAAAATCTGTCGTTGACCATATTTCGCCCTCACTTGGAGTTCGAATAGGTAATTGTCCGGTTATCTACAGGTTTTCCCCCTCAATCTCTGCATACGTCTCACCATTTTTGTTTTTCTCTCTTCTCAATTCTACGAAACACATTCATGAATGTTGGATATGTACGATATGCACTTGGCGTACCGTCTGTCTCCTGTTGACAACCTTTATTCATGAATTGGTTTCCCTTTGCCGTGACTAGTTCACGATTCCTTGTCTTGTTCTTTGAAATTCTACGAAAATGTTACCATCTCATGTTAACATAGGCCATAGAGGGCCGGTTGTTTTTTAACCAAGACATATTGTCACTCGGCAAGCGCCAAGCCATCCTGGTAAAGGATAATGTTCATGTAATCACAATTTAGTTAGGAATCTCTCTCTTCGTTACTCTCTGGGTCGGTTGGTTAAAACCTCGTTTATTTCTTTATTTGGACACATTTTGTTTCTCTCCAAACCTTTTCTTCATTGGTCCCTAGGCAGGTAAACTTCAAGAATTTTGCTCTAATAATAATTTCTCCCGGATTTAAAAAGAAGCCCAGGCGGATGTCATCACCAACAGCCAAGCTGAGCTTCACTTTCTGACAGCACGCGCTGTGGTTACAAGGTCCCTCCTGCATCTCTACGCATTTTTTTCTGAAAGCACAAACCATACCGCCCATATGTATGTTGTTTTGTCATGCCACAGCAAGCTGAGTTGTCCCACTATACATTATGACACTCTGAACTACCTTTTGGGCACGCTGGCTCCTAGGTTTGTTCTTACTCTGGCTATCAATGCCAACTTTGTCGTCTCTTGCCTGTCATGCAGTGACGCAAATATCGTCTTGTGTAAACCATTATTACCTTGACCCTCCAGTATTCGCTGAATGCGTACCAATACAAGTTACCTTGAGCTACATTATGCTTCAATAACTATTATATACGATCCGGGTGTACCATAATAACACTTATGATTCGTACTGGCATGCCTGCAGATACTGGACTCTTCTCTCCAATGACCTCTGTAACCATAATCGCGACACAGCAACCACAGTCTCCATTTCGTGAACTTCAACGTCTTCGACAAAATCAAGTGTTTTCTAAGGCCTAAGTGTACTCCTGAGTGTTATCTCAAATGGGTCTAATTGCAGTGATAATGTAATCCTTAGAATCTGTGAAATCACGTCCTTTCCTTCGAAATTCTCCGAAACCAAACAAATCCACGCTTCGCAAACTTAGCTCCCAGACCAATGAAACCTTAGAGTCACATTTTTTTTCTCTGCTCTTGTACAAATGTATTGTTTCTTTTCAATTGCATAACCATGTACTGTTGTTTTTTTTTCAATTGCATAACCATGTACTGTTGTTTTTTTTTTCAATTGCATAACCATGTATTGTTGTTTTTCAATTGCATATCCTTGTATGTTGTTCTACACCATGTACTTTTCCCAAAGTTGTTTTTTCCAAACATTGTACGTACCCCTACCCTTTCCCTACAAACATCGTGACCTAAACTGTATGTTCTAGCTAGGCAACTCTCAAGCAACGAACCTCTCAAATCCCCGATGGAAGCTTAAGAGGATTTTTTTTCCCTACAGCTCCATTGCCACGTCGCTTTTTTTCCAAGCGCGGGGGGAAGTGTTATGGAACGCCCTATAGCTGGTGGAATCACACCTAAACCGCCGCGTCCAGTTGATACTTGTCACAACGGTTCCGTTCCCCACCGTTTCCTGCATCCCCTACTTCCCCTCTCCTACTCCGCCGCGGCGTACCGGCCGGCGGCCAGTCGCAAGCTGCTCTCTGCATCGGACGCACGCTCACGAGTTGAAAGTTGCGCTCTGCCTCGGACGCGCGTAGACACAGTCGAGAACCACGCTTTGTTTCGGGCTCCGCGTCCGCATTGGAATGTAGAATCGGTTTTGCCAAATATCGGTGTTATAATGGTTCGCGGACCCCGGAAGATTACCGAACGTGCCGGAAGCGGAGACCTTCGCCCCCACACATGTAAGCTGAACACCAGATTTCCCATTCTTTCAATGTGTCTGTAAAAATACGATAGGGTCCCGCGTAAAACCATAACTCAGAGAGTTTCGATGCAGAGATCACGAGGTATAAACACTTTAGCTAGGTTTGTGTGACATGCATTCTTGTATAGCCCTGTACTGAAATAGCCTGTATACTGTGTTCTGAATTGTCAATACATGAATCTATTTAAACATATCTTGTTGTCAATCTGCTCCGGCAGGAGAGTCTCGTAGAGTATTGATTTCCCAGGTGATCGAGGAGGATGGAGTTCTGTAAGCATTCATTTGCGACCCACGCCTGAGATAGAGGGTGCCCGTTGCTCCCGTTTGAGCTGGCTTTGGGGCTTGTTTGGGGTAGCTGGAGCTGACAATTGGCGACCAGAGAAACCCCGTAACAATGTACAGTAAGTATTTACTAAACAAATTTTACATTTTAGTAAAATGACCATGCTACAGATCATGATTGAAAATATTTTCTTTGAAAGCAGAAAATAGTTGGGAATTGAAGATAGATATTAAAAATTACAGACAGAAAAAGCTTTACAAATTTCACTAAGCCAAAAAGACGGTTGGGATAGTCCAGAAAATTCACGTAAATATCCTTTGACGTAAAAGAATTCTGATCCAGATTAATGAAAAGTTATCGAAAAGACAAGCACCTGAACGTTTTAAAATTAATTTTAATATTTTCAATTCCACCAGCACCAATTATTAAGGCTATCATTATATGGAATTATGCTATATCAGTTCTATATTTCTAAGAAATGATAACGGAAAAATAAGTCTGGTCAAAAAATGTTCCAGATGTTGTGTCTCTTAATTTTAATTATAAATACAACTTGAGATGTGTTTGGTGTCTTCCGAATAAATTTTACGTTCATGTGATTACTAGTTGATTGATTAAGTTATCGTAAATACGATTATGTATTACAAAGTCATTTTTGTATTTATTTCATCAAAAAAATAACATGAGTATATAATACAATACCGTATCGCTACATAGTCGTGAATTGGTTTCATTTTGAGTAAATATATATATATTTGTATATATTTTTTTCTTTTACACAGTGATGTCAATAACATTTTTAATTAAAAAACATTGAATTAAAAGTCAACAACATTAATTAATAAGGTAATAAATAATTCATTAGTAAGTTATTAACTATAAGTTAGTATGTAATAAGAGAAAGGGTAAATATGTATGTAAGAACAGACATAATAATAGAAATAGCATAATTTGATATATTTTAAGTTGTGCATAGCCTGCCTCACTAGGCGAATCTAGGTTAGGCTCTATGTAGTTCTGCCACTCCTGATGGCGGACTGGAGGTGCCTGTATAACTAATTCAGCAATCATTGTAATCGTTCGTGTGCAAAACACGAACGGCGATACATGGTACTCTTCAGGAATCATACTGCCATCTGTTGGGATATTGCAAAACTTCGTATTACTAACTACGCTATCCACATATATTGAAAGAGGCTGAAAAAAACATGATTAAGCAATTCACTTTTTGTATGTCTTTGTGAGTCCCAACAGCTCCCATCTGGAGCCAGTGAGACTGTTGCATCCCCATTTGGGTTATGTTGTGAGGCTAATGGTAGTGAGGATGGGAAGGAGATGAGGAAGAGGAAGGTGGGAAACTTGCTTTTTCAGATCTGGTCACCAAATACGGCTAAAGCCATTTCAAGCAACGTTTTAATTCTGAATGGTGGTTTACACCAGGGCGATGCTGGGAGTATCTTCTACTGTGGAACGTGCCGCAAATATACTATACGTTATTTTTTAATTAATTAATTAAGATATGACACAAAGTAATCAAATAAAATTTATTTGCGCAAGCCGGGTTCGAACCGCGACCTTCGGATTGGGAGTCGAGAGATTTACCCCTCGACCTAACTATCTACTTTATTATTACCTTTCGATTTCACTCCAGTAGCAAACATAAATATATCGTTTCTAATTTCTACTGGGTACCTATACTTACTAGTGAACCCAATTTGAAAAGGGTCACTGAAATTAAAGGTTTTTGAGACACTTTTAAAGCCCCCCTTCCCTAGATTACATAAATTATCAAAAATTCGTTATTCTAATTTTGAATCCTGATTCATTGCGATTTCAAAATAATCGGTAAATTTCAGACGAGTGATTCGTCCCGTTTCTGGCAATCTCGAGAATCCTTGACGCTCAATCTGCTAACGCTGTCCGATCAATCATACTTATAATTGATTAACGGGACATAATCATTCGTCGTTACCCTTCAGGATTGGGCAGGGGTATGCAATCTTTTGTTCAAATACATTTTTTTTCTCTTGTTTTTTTCAAATATTCCTGGCTTTTAACCCTTCAGGGAGGTTTTAAGTCTTCATTTCAAATTGAAACGAACGAAAGGTAAATTTATATATCAATTTTATTTAAATGGGCAAATTTCAAGATCATACACGGAGAAAAATGTTAGTCGAAAAAACGATAATTTTAATAGTAAAAACGGTTAAAAACGGGACTGAAGTTCTTACGAACAAATTAACAGGGTTTCAATGTATATTGGCGGGAACATGTAAGAATAATTTGTTGGTATACGTAATTTCGTACGTATACCAGCAAATTATTCTTACAATTTCCCGCCAATAAACATTGAAACATATATTAACCATTTTTACTATTAACATGATCGTTTTTTCGAATAACATTTTCTCCGTGTATGGTAGATTGGGGTTGATTTCTGACTTAGAAGAGACGAGATGTTGAATGGAGGGGAGGCAATTTTAGATAAGGCTTGATAGTTAAGAGAATATTTGTTTGGATAGGGACAACTACAAAATATTCCATCTAATGTTCTCACTTCTAGACCACATAGTGTACAATATGGGCAGTCATAGACGTAAATTTTCGAACATGTGTGGAAATTTCTTTATTGGAAAAATGGGGGAATTGTTGAAACTACAGTTTTTTGTATTGAGACATGCAGGCTCCCCTGGATTAACTAGTAAAGTGCAATTACTCTGCCCAAACAATGCGATACATAAGAACAATTCGTATTTGGTAAAACCATAAGCCGCGCAGTTTGCTCCAATACCTCCTTGTTTTAAATTTATCATCATATAAATTGTGTACAACTGTTTAATCACCTGCTGCCTTCCACGTTCAAAAAAGTGGCGTTTTTTTAAATGCAAGGTACCATTCATTGAAATTCACATAACAATGGCATGGAATTTTAAGCTTTGTCTGTGTTCCAGGAACAGCATTTCGTCAAATATAAACAGAGAATCTATTACACATTATATGTATGTTCTCACTTCACTCAGTGAGGATAAACAACTAACTATGTAATAAAGTAAATGCGACCCAGTTCGACATTCTGGGAATAATAGAATTACAGAAAAAACATTTTTTTAGGCTTTGAGTCACCGCTTTATTTAAGAGGATATTACCAGAGAATACCAGATATTAGTCCTTTTTAAATCAAATTCCAGACGTAATGAATCTTTTTTACAAAAAAAACACAAATTGATTTTGAAAGATTGTTATTTTATCTGGTACGCGCGGTTTTAAAATTTTGAAAAACTAAGTGCACTTTTAATATACTAAGGTTTTCCGTTGGTCGTTTGCAGATTTGTTCAATTTTCAAACGATAGATTCTATTTAACAACACAAATTTCAAATCATATAATCATACAATAAAATAAATCATTACATAATCTAGTCAACACAGTTTTCTAAATTTAAATTTTAGTTCAATTAAAATCATTAAAAAATAAATCCGAATACGTATTTTGTGACAAAAATACCTCCGTTTTTCTATTTATTTAAGATCTTACAAACTAAAATGTTTCATTTTTTTTTGTACACTTATTTTGTTTAGACATTATTGAAAAATCATAAATACTTATGATCACAAAATACTTACAAGAAATACACATATTTAATAATTTATGATCGTGCGTTTTGAGCATTTTTATTGCTTACTTGAATGTAGGTATATATTAAAGCAAGTTTTGAATGAAATAAATCGATATAAAATTTTTTAATTTAAAAAATTGATACGGGGAATAATCGGCCTTTCTCATTGAAACCTCTTTGTACAGTTGCAAGTATTTTTGAACTTTTATTCTCAGCTGCTGGTCAATCGCTCTTAACACATATTATATTCTGTACCTATATATATATCTGAACCAGGTTAGAAACTTAGGAGTAATATTCGAATCTATATTACCTACTATTTAAAGATCGAATTGAATTGAATTCTTAGAAAACACCTACAGAAGAATGAGTTTTCTTCTACCCATCACAAAACCATTCCTAAATCTTTTTCTCTTGAATACTATATATGTCATTTGAAATCCTCAATACCAAACTTATATTGCGACTTGAAAATATTCTAACAAAATTATTGAAACACCGTTCCTACTGTAAAGAAAATCATCAGGGTAATCCTATTATTCTTTACATACGAAGAAAAAACTATTTAAGATTATGAACCGCCTTATTGACTCACCAACCCTTTTGGACAGAATTTCATTTTGTTGCCCTGAATGCAATACTAATCGACCTGCGGACAAAACGCTTTGCTTGAAGTATCTGCAAATCTTATAATGCCCTGAGATATTTATATTTTCCACTGTAGCATTCAAAATTTCCCAATAAAATAAACCTTGCTATGTACATAAAACAAAACCTTAAGACCCATTGACCAGCAGCTGAAGTTCCAAAATGCTTGCAACTGTACAGGGAGGTTCCGATGAGAAAAATCGATTATTCCCTGTATCAATTTTTTTAAACTAAAAATTTATATCAATTTATTTCATTCAAAACTTGCTTCAAAGTAAGCAACCTACATTCAAGTAAGCAATAAAAATGCTCAAAACGCATGATGATAAATTATTAAATATCGCATAGGTACTTCTTATAAGTATTTTTTACCATAAATATTAACGATTTTTCAATAATGTCTAAACAAAATAATTTTGCAAAAAAAATCTGAAATATTTTAGTTTGTAAGATCTTAAATAAATAGAAAAATTAGGTATTTTCGTCACAAAACATGTTCTCGGATATATTTTTTAATGATTTTAATTGAAATAAAATTAAAATTCTGAAAAGTTTCTTTACTAGATTATGTATTGATTTATTTTACTTTATGATTATATAATTTGAAATTTGTGTTGTGT
This sequence comes from Limnephilus auricula, assembly GCA_951813805.1. Lineage (NCBI taxonomy): Eukaryota > Metazoa > Arthropoda > Insecta > Trichoptera > Limnephilidae > Limnephilus > Limnephilus auricula. The sequence continues at coordinate 42,800,154 of OX638389.1, read as the reverse complement.
AATACAATATTTTGTTTGAAAATTTAACAAATCTGCCAACAACCAACGGTATAACCTTAGTATTTTAAAAATAAACTTAGTTTTTCAAAATGTAAAAAGTGCGTTTACCAGATAAAATAACAATCTTTCAAACTCAATTTATGTTTTTGTAAAAAAGAGTCAAAACGTCTAGAATTTGATTAAAGAGAAAAATCTGGTATTTTCTGGTTATATATACCCTCTTAAGTTCTTTATTATTTATTTATGATTTTTTTACTTATACTATGTAACATTATAAATTTTAATATCTTCTTGCTTCGTAATCTGTAACAATTACGAAAATTATTACATTTATAGAACTTATCTTATTATTGTATTACTTGAAGTCTGAATTGTTAAAATGGCTAGCGCTCTTAAGTAATTGCCAGGCTCAACCAGCAATTTGTATCAAATTCACTTTACTTAGTTGCATTTTTGCTTTAGTGCCATTTTATGTTAAATGTACCAACTCCTATGGCAGATGCGATTAGTTATCCACGGTGCAGTGGCTCACATGCCTGTGTTTGCCGGCCCCTGAGCTTGGTCGTTACCAGCTCTCGTTACGCGACGGTAACGGAACGGCGATCGTTGGTGGAAGAAGATTGGGGCAGTTATGCAAATCACCCTGCATGGTTAGCAGTTCGCAGAGGGTCCCAAATAAATTATTATAACGACAGACCCCGGCCGTTATCGTTATCGAGGTTTTAAAAAATCCCGTCATCCGTTGTCGCAGTATTTCATTGCTTTCAATCGGTAGGGCCACTTTTGGAAACAATTTATTGTGGGTTTTCGTCGATTTCCGTCAATTTAATGACACACCTTGTGAAAGCCATTGGAAGAGAAGTTTATCTAAGTAACACATCGAACCTGGTTTATTTCAGTGTTTATGGAATTATTTCCTTACATTTTTTTAATATATATTATCAGGTTTAACGAATAATTGAAATTTGTAGATCGGAAAAAACTGGGGATTCTGTCTGATTCTTATGCAGTTACAATACAATAATTTTTTAAATTATTTTTTTATAGTGAATACCTCACAAGAGTCCCAACTGCTCCCGTCTGGAGCCTGCGAGACTATGGCATCCCCAATTGGGGTATGTTATGAGGCTGAAGGTATGTGGGGAAGGGAAGGAGACGAGGAAGAGGAAGGTGGGGAAGTACCTAACTATTCAGATCTAGTCACTAAACACGGCTAAAGCCATTTCAAGCAACGTTTTAATTCTGAATGGTGGTCTTACATCAGGGCGATACTAAGAGTATCTTCCACTCTGGAATGTGCCGCAAATATACTATATATTATTTTAAAATAATTAATTTGGAAATAACACAAATCAATTAAATAAAATTTATTTGCGCACGCCGGGTTTGAACCCGCGGCCTTCGGAATGGGAGTCCAACGCCCTACCGCTGGACTACGCCGGCCGTCAAAACATTGGATTGTAGGCGACAATAAGTAATGTCGTGTCAGTTTAAATGATATTTTTATGGTAGATTCTCCGAGGCAGAACCCCATCGAGTCCGATAAGAATTGCATCTCATATTTGTAGGTAGATAAGTATCGTAATATGGGGCGACCTTTGAAACGTCGTAGATCATCGCAGATATCTGTGTAATTCTTGCTGCCACTTAGAAAATAGTTACTTTTTACGTTATTTTATTAGTTAGTTACATTCATACATATTGATTATTAAACTGTGAAAAGATTTTTGGACAGAGAAAAATCTTAATAAATTTCAGAATCATTCGGTTTTGGTCTGATGAGGGTCTGATATTTAGCGCTTTTACAATTCCCACGAGGCACAGCCATGCAGAAAAAACGCACGTCCCTTGTCACAATAATGCTGCAACTCTTTCTTACACACTAGAGGATAGTGAGACAAACAATTTACCTTAGTCTGCTTCCTTTAAAGAACAAAAGGATAATTTTCTTTCGCTTCGTCACTCGTATTAAAAAAATGAGATGCCGCGTGCCATTGCCATCGCCGCACCGGCGCCGTGCCGTTGTCGTGGATTTATAAAGGCAGCCATTCAACTACCAACCGTTCCGTAGTTTGATTGATTTTTTGAAAAGCCAGATTTCTTACTTTTTTCTCTAAACGTTTCTCAATCCAATTTTGTCTAAATGTAATGGTACCATAATATAACAAAATTACTAATATAATGTTGTTTTTTTATTCCAGATCGAACATTATTTGCTGCATGTCAAAGTTGCTGGAATCGCCGGAAGCGACATCTCGGTAAATACACATATATTTAATCAAATTATTTTTTTAAATATTTAAAGCGACTTAAGATTATTAATTTATTTTTGGGTGAGCGCATTTCTAAAGAATTTATCTTTGTCTCTACCCGGATAAGAAAGGAATTTTTGCATTACGTTGAACCTTTTTGTAATTACAGATAAGAGAAGTGAAAGCCAGGACTTTATCATTAAAATAAGTTAATTTAATAAACTTGCAAAAAAATATTTGCTCCTTTGAATTTTTAAAGGCTTGCAAGAGAATGCTAAATTCTTTCTGAAAATTGAAACATTTTTTTAATGGGTTCATTATATAATTAAGATGTAATCCTAACAAAAAGGGCCCTTAATTTTTGCTAAGTCCCGGATTCCATTTTTAGAATGGAATTTAACAAAGTAATAGGAGCTTTGCAGAACTTCCACAACATTATGTAAGTTTCTCTCTAACCCTTGAGGGCATTAATTAATTGCAAAAAAGTGGAGGGCGCCCTTTCCCTACTTTCGTTGGACTTTTTTCGTAGCCCGAAGCTTTCGGGAGATTTACGGAAGCTGCTTTGAAAAAAAAAATTTTTTCACGAACAGAGAAAATCCTTAAATGGAATTGTTCAATTCTAATTATCATCATTAAACAATGGCATTCTAATAAGAGTTGTATTACAAAAGCTTACACAAATAACACAGGCCTAGGGGGAGAGCTTTTCTATACTGTACAACTGTAGTACTGTGGATTAAATAGAAAAGAGGCTTATTTATTTTGTAGTATTTTTGTGTTGTTTAAATGTGTTTTTGAAATCAAAAGAAAGAAGGAATGAAAGGTAATGGAATGTTATAAAAGGTATCCGTGTAGTGTGCGGGCAACACAGTTGACAATAGGCCGAGAATATTAAAAAAAAATAATAATAATCGAAGTGCTCATAAAACATACAGTATACAAAAAAAACCCAAACTATAGATTGCTTTAGTCACAATAAATACACAATCATTATATTATATATAAATAAAATATTTTTTTATACATTGAAAAACTAGGTCGGGAATAATATCCGCTGAAATACTCACACAGAAAAAAAACTTCACTATTATCATAACTTATTTGAATACTGTTTTCACGTTTTTTGTGTTCTAAACATTTTTATACATACTTGTACGTACAGTGTTTGTAAATATGTATATGTATGCAGGTATAATTTAAGTAGATGTAATTCTTTCCATGTATAATTTCACGTAGGCCAAATTTCGTTCATGTATAATTCTGGATTGGTAAGTGAAATCCGTGTCAATGTAATTTTATTATTATTATTTTTTTAACTCCACAATATTATGAATTTATTCCTTCATTCACTTTGATCTTCTCTTATCAAATTAACTTTGTAGCGTCATTTTAAATCAAATGAAAACAAATTATTTTGCGTACATCACTTATTTAACCAAAATTATAAATAATTTTTGATTAAATAATTATTGTGTACAAAGAGGTTTGATTTCATTTAATTATGAATTTAGTTCCTTATAAAGTAATTAATAACGATAATATGCAAGCCATTAAAATCATTTTAATTGATTAACGATTTAAATTGATTCAAATTTGTGATTTTGTCATGGGCGTTAATGAATAAATAAAATAAAATTTTGTGCACAGTTGCAGAATAAATTCGCAATTGCACTAAGTGGCTTGACGTATGGCCAGAATTTCTCTGTGTATTTCTTTAATTAAAGTTCAGTAAGTATTACAGCAAAAAAACAGCAATGAACGACACCTAAAATGTAAAGAAGAAAATAAACATTTTCGGCGTTTCTAATTCCATTAAACAGCAATGACCGTTCCTTGTCTGCCAACGCGTTCCGTTCCCTTCAGTTAAACTATTGCAAAAGCATTCATTACAAAAATGTGGCTCATGTCCAAGTTTTGGCTTGTCTACTTCTAGAGGGCTGGTCCCAATGTATCCGAAAATGATGAAATAATAGTCGAAAATTGTAGAAACCAACAAATCACACACCATTTCAACACATTCGTGTGCAAAAGGGGATGCGACCCTGCATGTCTTTATCATGTTTATAAATTTTCAGAAATAAAATAAACTGCCGTTCAATTTGTAGATTTTTGTAATCTATTAAAAAACATCGTAGGCACTTTATTTCTGAAAAACTCCTTAGCGGAGTATCTGGAACATTTTTCTTGTCAAATTCATTATGATTACTAACTTCAGTTGTGTGTCAGTCTTGCGTAATTTTCAATTTATTAAATAACTAACACCTCCGCCATTAGTTACCCTATGTGGTTCGCTAGGTTTAGTGACTTATCAGGGATACCCCGGTTTAAGGAGTGAAGTTTGTCTAGGTCTTGGCGACAGATGCCTCTGGATGTTGAGGGAGTCCATTTGCCTACTCTAGCAGGACTCTCTCAGCCCTTGGCCATGTGTCGCAGTGGGACGGATGGATTCGTACGTCCGTTATTCCTGGACCAACTGACCCCAAGATACCTAACCATCCCTAATACATTATCCTTCCCTGAACTTTTTCTCCTTCTTTTCTTTTAAAAGACTCTTCACACAGCATCCCTAAAGACGAAATTGAAGGAAAATATGTTCCTCAGGACCTGCTATGCGGAGCTATCGTAAAAAAACTCAAAGAACTCTTTGTTTTGAAGAGTTTTACTTTTCAAGTACATTTGTTACAATTTTTTTAATTTTAAATTAAAAAATAAATAACAAATGTTCATGGAAAGTCAAACTCTTCAAAACAAAATGTTTAGTAATTGTTACATAGTTAATGCCCAAAAATACAAAAAATTCAAAGAACTCGGTTTGCTTTGAACTTAAAGTGTCATTTTCAAAATAAGAACTGATTTTCCAGTGTCTGCTCTGATTTAAAACAGAATTCACATTAATGTAAAAAAAAAATGATTCGGCAACATATTAACAATGACAACTTTAATTCAGAATTTATTTTTCTTCTCAAGATTATCCTCAATAAGTAAGTAGGAACCTTCCAGCATGCCCAACATAGGGTTGACAAGATCGTACTAACTCCACACAGTGATCCAAGTGTTAATGTATCATAAAAAAAGTTAAAATGTACAATCAAATTAAAACTGTTACCTTTTCAGTTCTAAAATCCGCAGTATTTCTGCCTGCCACAAAGAAGCAACCCTATCCCAAAAGGGAACTTTTCTTTGACAATAAATTGCACGTAGCCCGTTATGTCGAGATTTCAATTGGAGTTTTTCTATCAAAAACTTTTCCAGTATTGAAGGGCTTTAAACGCAGCAATAACAAGGCACGCTTTTTTGTTACGGCCTTCATACAATATTTCCATTTGTTGGAATATTCGCAAACTGGAAATGTGTTTGTGATTTATATGGTTCGTATTCTATTTATGTTTTATATCTATATTTGTGTTGGTGAAACTTTTATTTCTTTTGAAATAGAGTTTTTTGGTTTTTATGCGTGTACTAACAACATTGTTGGTAGTATAGTATAAATAAATTGATAATTAATAATTATGTATTAAGAAAACAATTAAAACAATATATATTTTTATTTTTAACTTTTTAACTTAAAGAGTTAAACCTCAAATTATAATATTTTAATTAAAAAATTTTCAGATGATATTAAAATGACTTTTGGTCTAGATAAATGTAGAACGATCCATATAGAGAAAGGCAAAATTATAGATGGAGATGAGGGTATATTTAGAAATTTCAAAATTAAAAGTATGAAAGGGGATGAGGTTTATAAATACTTAGGATACCCGCAATCGAATAGATTAGATCATACTAGTATTAAAAATGATATTAGGATTAAATTTCAAACTAGGATAAGAAAAATTTTAAAATGCAATCTATCTGCTAAAAATTTAGTAAAGGCAATAAATAGTTGGGCAATACCTCTATTAACGTACTCATTTGGTATAATTAAATGGTCTAATACAGATTTAGATAGCTTAGAACGATTAATTAGAACTACGTTAACAAAGTTTAATTGTCATCATCCAAATTCAGCTATAGAACGAATTAATTTACCTAGAAATTTAGGAGGTAGAGGTATAGTCAAAATAACTTCTTTAAAACAAAATCAGGTAGAAATGTTAAGAAATTTTTTTCATAGAAAAGCTAATAGCTCAGAGCTGCATAAAATAATTTGCAAGGCAGACAGAAATATTTCACCTTTAAATTTATACGACGAGAATGCCAACATTTTTATAAATACCAACCAGGAATTATTAGATTCCTGGTCAAATAAAATTATTCACGCAAAACACTTCAATTATCTCAACCAAACGTATGTTGACAAACTTTCGTCAAACAAATGGTTGAGTATTGGAGAGTTGAGCGCAGAAATAGAAGGTTTTATGCTTGCTATTCAAGATAGAGTAATTAATACCAAAAATTATAGGAAGCATATAATCAAAGATCCAAATCAAATAGATGATTTATGTAGAAAATGTATGGCTTTTCCGGAAACTATAGAACACATTATATCAGGATGTTCTATATTAGCGCCGTCTGAGTATACATTTAGGCACAATCAGGTTTTAAAAATAATTCACCAAAGTTTGGTAATTAAACATAACTTGATTGACTGTCATAATATAGTACCATATTATGAATACGAACCAAATTCATTTTTAGAAAATAATTTCTTTAAAATTTACTATGATAAAACTATACTAACAGACAGACCAATTGGTCATAATAGACCAGATATAGTTTTACATGACAAAATTAAAAAAATAACTTATATTATTGATGTAGCTATTCCAAATTCCTGTAATATTCAAAAATCTGTTTCTGAAAAAATAAGAAAGTATACAGATTTAGGAAATGAAATTAAAAGAATTTGGCATTCTCAGACTATAAAAATATTACCTTTTGTTATTTCGGCTACTGGCATTATACCTAGCTCTCTTATTAAAAATTTAGGCATATTAGATTTGTCAAAGAATTTGTATATAAAAATGCAAAAATCAGTCATTTTAAATACATGTAGAATTACGAAAGATTTTTTAAATATTTATATTGAGGGATCAGTAGGATTTATCGGTCAAATTAGGAATTCCACAGAGCCGAACCCTCTGATATGAAAATATCTGGAGACGGTGAATTATATTCCCATTTAATAGTTTGGTAGATTAACGTGTTGTTCTTGTATTGTTTTGTATTAATTATACTTATATAATACACTTGCATAACGTGGATTTACTAGATGATCATTTATATGGAAAAGTGTATGAAAGGGTTTAGTTTTTCCTATGGGAAAAACTAAACCCGTTCCTGTAAATCTGGTGAATAAAAAAAAAAATGAAGATAATATAAGCGAAAGTCAATCGAAAATCCCAAACAGAAAAATCAGAAAAATATACGGATACCAGATGTATCCGTATCTTTTTCTGATTTTTCTGTTTGGGATTTTCGATTGTCTTTCGCTAATATTATCTTCATTAATTAAAATATTATAATAAAAAAATTCTTTGAGCTAAAGGTAAAATTATTTCGGAGACAACCTTGACCACTTCGGGATGTATGAACAAAGTTTTAAAAATCAGAAATGATTGACAATAAAAAAAACGAGTGTGCTTTAAACCACATGATTGAAGTAAAACTTCTAGATAGAAAGAAAATGTGCGCACGCACTGCTCTCTCTTGCTCCTACAGTATTTATAAAATTGTTCAAGAACGAAATGAAATTACGAATAATCTTCATGCATGTGGAAGAGAGAAATCTTTCTTGCTTTTAGAGTGTGATACCTCGTTCGCCTCGGCAGTAACGCATTACACTTTTCGTAACGCAATCGCCAGCCAAACTAAAAAACAAACGCCAACCAAAGTAAAGCGCTCGTAAAGAAGTTTAACTTCAAAAACTCCAGACCTTTTAAATAATTAAAAAGAAAAATCAATTATGACCTTCTAACTTAAAAACCAGTATATATTTTATAGGTAAAGTTGGGTTTAATTTTTCGAGTCTCCCCAACCAATTCTGTGGTATGTCTATGTGACGTCACCAGATTATGTAGTTTGTGAGGTGGCATAGAGAGTTGGTGCTTAGTTGTGGGTCAGAAAAGTAAAAAAAAACCGTTTTGTGGAAAAATGTTGTAGGTATGTGAAATTTTCATATACAACTTTTTTCACGAATTCAGCACAAATTATTGTAATTAATTCTAATTTAGTAGCCGTTTTTCACGACTTTCCCTTTAAAAGTCTTAATAATTGTAAGCTTATTGTATTTTAAACATAAAATGTTAAGGTACGAATTTTTATTACGTTTTTTCTAGGAGAAGACAAAGATATCTCATATAATGTGTTGCACCTTACAAAGATAAATTAAAAAAAAAAAATTTCATGTCACGCATTTGTAGATAACAAATATATCGATAAACAAAAATAAAATATTGATATGATAACACATGTTTAATATGCTTTCGAAAGTGTAGAAATATCCTTCGTAAATACAAATAAAACAAGCAGATATTTAAAACTATGCTCTTTCTAGAGTAATTTCTGTTTCCAACTATGGATTTTTTCTTTGTTATAAATCTTGCGCAAAAGTCCTTCTACTGGCCGACATCTCATTGGCAAAGTAGCGGTTCACTTGCGAAAAAATGACCACATTAGAAGAAGTGTTGTTTGGAAGTAGTTCAGCTAATTGCCCAAGTTTCAGATTTGCTAAAAGGCTGCAGATAATTAGTCGGGGGTACCGAAAAAGCTTTGCCCATGAAATATGTGACTCGCAAACCTGAATATATAACCAAATGGACTACTTTTAATAAGCAACTTTCAAAATTAGGGTTCTAACGCGAAAATTATCTAATTTTTTACAAGCGTTGTTGAACCACTGTTTTCACCAAACAATCCTTACATTTTTTCCACAACATCGATTCTTTACCATAAAATCCTACATTTAACGTTTGATTTGACGTGTATAAAACTTATATTCTAGCTTGCAGGGAGATTTTCAAGTAACATGCTGCTGCAGAAGACAGTACGGCGAAATTTAGTTCTTTATATGGAATAATTCCACTGTGTTACCCACAATGGAGTCTCCATTACGGGAACATTTGTGAAGGCTTATTAAGCCATTTGTCAAAGGAAACCTGTCCATAAAAACCTGCGAACACAATGGCAAACTTTTTCTTCCGAGCAACTTTCGGGCTTATCGCCTCTGCCTAACTACCGTACACCAGCTACTTGCTTTCATACGTCACTAAGTAGATCCTGCCATTCTGCTTTGCTTCCATAAGATTACGAAACTGAAATGAGCACGATTTTAATATTCACTTATTTTATACAGGAGCATACGAAGAAAAAAATTTCGTCATGCATAAAGGAAGAAGAGACAGGTTTAGGAATGAAAAAAGGTGTGAGGGTAAGTTTGGAATCTGGGGGTCATTGTGTCCAGGTGTGATGGACGTATATCCATACCTTCCATTGCGTTGCAAGACGATGGGTCGGGATAGTTCGGCTGGAGAGGCTAGGTTAGGTTTCCTATAACCAGTCTCTCACTATCTGGGGTGTTAGCATGGTCGATCGATAAGGATCGGTAGGTTAATTGTCGGTAACTTCTCATCGTTCCCTAGGACAACTGCTGATCGCTAACGCACACACGACAGTTGATATCGAATATATTAAGGACGCTTAGTCATTGTGAACTGTCACATATTCATTTGCGTTCTGCAGTTGTCATAGGAAACGATTAGAAGTTACCGACAATTATCCTACCGATCCTTATCGATCGACCCCTGGTCCGTTACGCAGTAGATGGGATAACGCATCCACCATCAAAGCATAGAAAAACCTCGTACCATGACCCTGGGTACCCCTGATAAATCACCAAACATAGAGAACCACTGTGGCAGGGGTGTTGATTATGAAGTTTTAAAATTTAATCGGTTTGCTGTAAGAATTAAAGTAATGCCCTTTTCTTAATAAAAAAAAACTATGTTGAAATCGGGGTGATTTTAATTAATGAAATCAACAAATCAAATTAATTAATAATTAATCAAAATCACCCCGGTTTCAACATAGCTTAAATTCTTATAGCAAAAAGCTTAATTTTTAAACTTAATAATCAACACCTCTGCCATTTCAAAAAATTTTAATTCAATAAATAAAGTGAGCACTATTAATATGCAAATTTTAATTTAAAAAACACTTTGTATCAGTTAGATAACAATGAGAAGCTAATACTTCAATAACCATTTCGCAAAAATAAAATAGATTGTTCACTTGGCCATTGTCATTGATTTCAAATTTTAAGGTGGTTTTTTTCTCTTATACAACCCAAACTGTTTAACACAGGTCTCACTTAGGTTTTTAGTTCAGATTTAATAATAGCCAGGTACCTCCCTACCTTCCTCTTCCCCATCACCTTCCCCTTCCCACTTACCTTCAGCCTCACAACATACCTCAATTAGGGATGTCATAGTCTCATTGGTTCAATTCGGGAGCAGTTGGGATACTGGTAAGGTAGTTACATTAAATAGAAATACAAATTAGCTTAAAATAACTTTATTTTAATAAACACACTTATTTTGTCCTTTTCTCTGCGAACATTTTCAATTGATTACATATTTGCTCCTATATTTCGATTCCTTTTACCCACCGAGAGAGAGTACAAATAAACCCTAATAAATTGCGGCCACGCTTCCTTACTAATGTCTGTGCTTTATTCACAATACATTCCGGAAGATTCCCTCATCAATCCTTCCATCCTCTATCTGAAATGAACCATCTCTTCAAGTACCCCGGATTGCAGAACCTTAAACAAGAACCTGAAATATAGTACAGGTGTTCTTTGTATTTCAAAATTAAACTCACTGCCATTTCCTTGCCAGCTCATGAGAAATTACTTTTTTAAAATCTCTTCCGAATTATGTAGATAGGTACTTCATCCATGTTTAAAGACTGTACTTGTTCTTGATGGGGATTTAAAAAAATAATAAAGCGCTGGAATGATTGTGGGGTAATTCTTAGGCACCTTTGAGTTGATATCTTTATTGACGATCATTAAGCGTAATGTATCAAGCAGTTTTGTCACAAAAGAAGCCTATTAAAGTACCTATTAAACCTCTCAAGATTGGGTAGAACACTTACTTTCAAAACATTGTAATTTACTTAAATTGTTCATTGAGGATAAGTTACTTTCAAAAATAAATGTGGTGAACCAAAAATTTAATTCGTATTGTATTGTCTCAAATTTTCACAATTGGCTATTGGAATGTACGTATTAATTAAATAAATAAATTAAAGGTATTTTTTTTCTAGGACGATTGCAAGGGGATATAAAAAAGTATGTTTTAATTATTACAATAAAACCACAATATGGGCGCCAAATACGATTGTAGATAAGTGGTATTGTACAAATAAATTATCCATTAAACATATTGTATAAAGCTAATTTCTCTCATGTTACATGTATAATCGGTATCTATAAAAATTGAAAAATATGAACGCAGTGTTACTGTTTAAAGTACTGCAATGTATTTAATTGTGATTTATTATTGTATTTTTAATCATGTTAGAGTGGAAGATACTCTCAGTATCGCCCTGGTGTAAGACCACCATTCAGAATTGAAACGTCGCTTAATAATGGCTTTAGCCGTGTTTAGTGACTAGATCTGAATAGCCAGGTACTTTCCTATCTTCCTCTTCCCCATCTCCTTCCCTTCCACACTTATCTTCAGCCTCACAACATACTCCAATTGGGGATGCCATCGACAGAAGGGAGCAGTTGGGACTCTTGTGAGGTTTCTCTATAAAAAAAATCATTTGATTAACACGATTAAAAATACAATAACATGCATGTTATGTTACTAAAATGTCAGCGAGTTTTTTTATATTAGTTAGTTCACCGAGGAAAATAACTTCTCTCAGAAACGATTTCATCTTCGTATAATATCTGGGATTTGCAATCAATAAGAAAACGGTTGACTTATTATGACGTTTATTGACACTCCGATACATTACAGGTTATTCTCCAAGTGCCGCTTGTGGGCTACCAACATAACGATATTATTGACAAGAGAATACCAACATATCAATACATAACATCCTTTCCTCCTTTCATTTTTTTTTTAAACTTAATCATAATGACACAACTTAAACAGAATACTATGGCTAAACCTGACAGGGGGTTTCACCACTCTGCCAGACCTTGTAATAACATCATTTTTTGTGCTGGGTACAGGTTCACCATCATGTTTATTTTCTTGGCTTCCCAAGTCGAACCATTTTTCGGGATTTTCATAATTAGATTTAAACTTTAAACAACTTTTTTTTATCTGGTTAACATGAACCTTTTTTATTTCTCCTCCCATTAATTTAATTAAATATACCCATGGACTTAATTTTAGTACAATTATTCCCTGCACCCATTTCATCGGACTTTTTAGATGTCTTAAGTAGACTAAAACACTATCATTTTCCTTATACTCTTTTATGACATTTTTCCTCGATTGTGTGACCTTTTGTGATTCCTTACTTTTATTTACATGATTTTCTTCTGACAAAATGTGTAGTGGTGTACGTGGCTCATACGAAAATATTTTAGCCATAGGAGACACACCCGTGACAGAAGTAGGGGTGGAACGATAAGTATACAAACAATCTATTAAACGTTGAGCTGGTGACAAATATTTAGAATTTTTTGAAAACATAAATTTAATTAAAATCTTTTTGAATGTTTGAACAGATAGTTCAGCTAATCCATTTGACTCAGGATTATGGTGGAGAAAATAATAATTTAATAGATTTTTCTTTACAAAAAATAGAAAATTCTTTACATGAAAACGGAGGACCGTTATCACAAACAATGGTTTTCGGAAACGCAAATCTGGAAAAAACTTCACCTAATTTTGATAACAAATCCGAATATTTAGTATTTTTCATATAAAAGCATTCTACCCACTTTGAATATGAATCGCAAACTAATAGGTATTTGGAACCTTTTAAATAAAAAAAATCCAAATGCACTCTTTCCCGTGGACTTTCAGCAATAGGCCAATTATGACGTACATTTTTATTAGCATTTTGTACAGACTGACACATTTCACATCTAGAAATTATATCTTCAATATCTTGATTCATACCTAACCACCAAACATAAGAACGAGCTAGAATTTTTGATCTGACTATACCAGGATGACCATAATTTATTAGATTAAGGACTTTAGACTTTAGAGACTCTGGTATTACAATTCTGTCACCAAATAAAAGACATTTTCCTTTGACCGACAGTAAATTTCTGAACTTGAAATATTTCTTTATTTCTGGACTTGACAAGGTTTCAATCCAACCGATTGAAACATACTTAATGACTTTACATAATATTTCATCTTTTATAGAATGACTTTCAACTTCTGAAAATGGAATTAAGGGTGTTGACATGTATACAAAATTGCATTCCTCTATATTACATTGTTGTTCACTTGGCAACCGTGACATAACATCAGCTTGAGGAATTTTCAGTCCTTTTTTAAAAACTAATTTATAATTGTACGCGGACAATATTATAGACCATCTTATGAGACGTGATGCTGCTAAAACCGGGACTTTTTTATTTTCGGCAAATAAAGACAACAATGGTGCATGATCAGTATATATCGTAAAAGGACGACCAATTAAATATTTATGAAATTTCTTGATTCCAAAGATAATCGCAAGGGCTTCTTTGTGCAATTGGCTATAATTTCTTTGAGCCGAATTTAACGTCGCAGACTCAAAAGCTATAGGAAATTCCTGATTCTTAACAACATGACTTAAGACACATCCGACACCATATGCACTGGAATCGACTGTAAGACACAATGGTTTTGACGGATCAAATAAAACTAACAAAGTTTTATCAGACAAGAGAGACTTACTATTTATAAATGTTTTTTCGCATTCGTCAGACCAACACCATTTAACATTTTTTCTTAATAAATTATGGAGTGGTTCTAGCACAGTAGGACACATTGGAATAAAATTCCTATAAAAATTCAACATTGATAGATATGATTTTAGTTGAGTGACATTTTCTGGACACCCAGTAGACTTAATTTTCTCAACTTTCGACAAAGACGGACTTTTGCCTTGACCTGAGAAGGTAAAACCTAAAAATTCAAAAGAAGATACAAAAAATTCACTTTTTGACACATTAATTTTTATATTAAAGTCATTCAACTTTGACAAAACCTCATCCAAAATATTAGAACACTCTGTTTCATCTTTACCACCTACACAAATATCATCAATGTATGCAGCACAGTTTTTTATGCCCCTCAAGACTGTATCAATGACCATTTGAAATGTGGCCGGAGCCGATGACAACCCAAATGGTAAACGATTGTAAACATATAAACCATTACATGTATTAATTGTAAGTAATTCTTTACTAGAATCTGACACGGACAACTGTAAATATGCATTTGTTAAGTCTAATTTACAAAATACTTGACAACCTGAAAATTTATTAAAAATATCCTCTGGACATGGTATAGGATACTGATCAATTCTTAATTGTGGATTCACTGTAGATTTTAAATCTGCACATAAACGTATTCTTCCATTTTGTTTTGGTACACAGACTATCGGAGAAGACCAACTACTGTATTTAACTTTAGAAATTATGCCTTCGCTTTCCAAACGATCTAGTTCTTCGCATACTTCTGCGCGAAGTGCATAAGGGACCTCATATGCTTTATGAAAAACAGGAGTTGAATTATTTTTTAAACTTAAATTTACAGAAAACTCCTTAATTGGTAACTCATTATTTGTTTTTGAAAAAGAATTTAAATATTTTTGTGACAATTTTTCGACAATATTTGATTTATTTTTCCCACTAACAGACAATGAATTTACAGTATTATCATTATCAATATTTGACATGAAAGAATTTATAATAGTATTTTCCCAAGACGGATTCAACACACTTAACCAATTTCTACCAAGAATAGCATCAGACGATAGATTTTTAACAACCAACACTGGTAAATCCATGACAAAATTAGAATCAACATTAATACTTACTTTTGTCATAAAAAATCCAAAACAAAATAAATTTTGACTATTTGCTGTAAACAAATTACCATAGAACTGACTTAATTTACAAGTTTTGAAAAATTTTATATACATTTTGTGACTTATTAAGGTCGATGAACTTCCTGTGTCAATCATAAAAGATATTTTTATACCATTTAAAAACAAATCAATGTTCGCTGTTTCAGACACGGACATATTTAAAACATTTATATTATTTACGCATTTTACATGATTAATAACCGATTTTTTACTAGAACAAAATTTTGACGTATGCCCGTACGTATTACACTTGTAACATTTCCACTTTCTTGACGGACATTACTCTGGTTGATGACTTAAAAAACACCTCTCGCATCTTTTTCTGGAACTTGAATGTGATGGAGATGACGGACGACTCGATGACCTTGAATTCCTTGGTCCGTATTGACTTTTCCGAGTTGGACTTAAACTTCCTTGACGTGACGTTTTCACTTTCAAAACTGAATGATCCTCTTTGTGCATTATTTCAGCTGAACTATTACTTACTGTCTCCATATTCTTGATATTTTTTTTTGCTTTTTCAAAAGTCAATGACTCATCTTCAGATAGTAATCTTATAGTCATGGCTTCATTTTTTATACCGCACACCAATTTATCTCTCAAGGCTTCATCCAAAAATGCTCCGAAATTACACGATATAGACAGACTTTTTATTTCTGAAATGTATTCATCAATTCCTTCGGTAGACTGTTGTTGACGATTATAAAATTTGTATCTTTGGGCGATTGCACATGTGTTTTCTTCATATTTATTTTGTAGTGTTGTTACAACCTCGTTATAGGTTAACTCTTCAATGTTTTTCGGATGAACTGTATCTTTTAAAATTTTATACTTCTCCGCACCGATAATCATACAAAGATATCCAATTTTTTCTTTGTCCGTGATATTAATAATTTTTAAATAAATATGAACTCGTTCCAAAAACATTGCGAAAGTTTCATAGTTCGCTTCGAATTGCGGCACGGGCAAGCTATTGTTAGACATTTTGAAACTGGTTGTTTTTTCAAAGACGAAATCACTGTTTTACACTGGACACATTTCACTCGTTTTTTATTTAACTTATCCGATTTATCTCGTCGCCAATTATAATATCTGGGATTTGCAATCAATAAGAAAACGGTTGACTTATTATGACGTTTATTGACACTCCGATACATTACAGGTTATTCTCCAAGTGCCGCTTGTGGGCTACCAACATAACGATATTATTGACAAGAGAATACCAACATATCAATACATAACACTTTGGAGATGCTGTGTGGAGGATTTTTTTAATGAAAGGAAGGACATGGGAAGGAAAAAAATATAAGGGGTGGCTAGGAATCTGAGAGTCAGTGGTCCACGAATGAAAGACACATGAATACCTGTCCACATGAATCCCATCCCTGCCGCTGTGGAGAAAGGCGAAGGGCCTGGTGGAGAGGTCAAATGGTCTTCCTCAAACAGTGTCTCCCGATCTGACCTGCCACGCAGTAATCCGCCTTAACCAAGGAATGTTTTCCAGCACTGGTACCTGATATATGTATGAAATCTTCTATTTACATAAATAAGAGTATAAAGCCTTCTATTTACATAAGTAGGAGTGTCTGAAAGCGGTTTTGATTTTTATACAAATCTACATAGATTAATCAAAAAATTAAATGAAAAACCAAAATAATTAGAAATTCGACCGTCAAAAACTACTTAATAACAATTAATAATTTAGAAAACCTAAATAATTGAATAAAATCCTTGCAGACAACCCCTCTTCCCCTTCCCTTATTGGTTATGTATATAAACCGTAGATTAAGAATAATTTGTACCAGTCTGAAGATAGCTTAAACAAGCTTAAACAAGGTTACGGTCAAATAAATTGAAGTGGAAATAAGTTTTATTATATTACTATAGAGATTATTTTAATTTATTATTTTGTATTATTTATTTGTTTTATATACACCAGATTTTGAGGTCCGGGTTTAGTTTTTCCCATATGAAAAACTAAACCCATTCATACACTTTTCCATATAAATGATCATCTAGTAAATCCACGTTATGCAAGTGTATTATATAAGTATAATTAATACAAAACAACACAAGAACAACATGTTAATCTACTAAACTACTAAATAGGAATATAATTCACCGTCTCCAGATATTTTCATATCAGAGGGCTCGGCTCGGTGGAATTCCTAATTTGACCGATAAATCCTACTGATCCCTCAATATAAATATTTAAAAAGTCTTTCGTAATCCTACATTTATTTAAAATTTTTGTTATTATTATTTATTATTTTGTTATTATTATTTATTATTTTGTTATTATTATTTATAAAATAAAATAAATTTTGCGAATTAATCCTCACAAAATAATAGGAAGATCATCAGTTTATATTTGATTTTTTAAAATGCTGAAGGCTTCAGCTAGTCTATTATAAATCGCACAAAAATTCCATGCCTTAAAAGAAATCCTCAAACGAGCACGTAGATACAAGGACGGACTAGCGACTAGCTCTCTAGAACTTGGTCGACCGAGCACCGGGCTATCGAGCCTGAAAGAGGCTGCATTCCTACGCGCTCCGCCCACAGATTTACATAGCTCTCCTCTCCTGCTCTCGGGGAAAAAGGATTTCGTTCCTCTCACGGCGAATAAATCCCCAAACGTTTCTGGGAGTTTTCCGGCTGACCGATCCCGCTGAAGCTTTTCCTCTACTCTTCCCAATTACAAAGGTGTTTTCTTTGCCCATGTGTGATAATATTCACAAATAAATTTCTCCTAGTACGTGGAAGACTTTTTTATGTGTTTTTTTAAGGGGTCATTGTTGTTTTGGATTTAAAATGAATTATTAATGAGCATATCAGTGAGCCTTGAGAAAAATATTTAACCTTAAATAATCTTTGGGATGCTGTGCGGAAGATTATTTAAAGCGAAAAAATATAGGACGTTCTGAGAAGGTATAAGTTATGCTGTAATCTAATGTATAAAAATTAATGTTGGTTTTTTTGTTTTGTTTTTTTGTTTGTTTGTGTGGTCGTACCTTAAGCGCGGCCATACCGTTCATCCGATTGCGATGAAACTTTGGGATTATGATGTGCGCATACCCGGGATGGTTGTAGGATCTGGCGTTATGAAATTATTTCCAATTTTAATCATATGATTGCGATTAAAATTTCAGCCGATTGCTATTATTTTTTTTTATTGTTGTGAACATACTCGTAAATATTTCTATATTTATATGTATATCGTGGTGAGCTCCGGCATCATCAAATGCGCATTAAAAAATTAATTAGATCACGCGTGTTGTTGGAAAAATGTGTGTATTTTATGGAGTTAAGCGGCAGGGAAAAAAGGCTACGATAGTATACAATAATAATTGTATGTCTATACCTACTAACTAGCTTTTATACATAACACTATGTTTTTTTTTTCAGATCTTATTATTGATTATATGTATATGTATATATTTATTAAATTGTATTAGTTTTTTTATAGTTACAACACCAGTTATTTTTTTAAATTAATTTTTGATAAAATGTTTACCTTACTGTGTACAAGAGTGACGTATGAGTCCATCCCCCACACCCGCCATGCAGCTGGTAGGCAGTCGCATCCGCCACAACCTGGTCGAACCTCACACTGTGAAGCCGGAAACCATAAGCACCCGATGCACTACTAAGTCACCAAACGTGGCGAATCTTCAGCGGCCAAAAATGGCAGAGGTATTGGTTATCCCGGGAAAGTGGTAACCATACCCGCCTAATTATAATTATAAATGGTGAACCTCTCGGATTGGAGGTTAGAAAACATTGTGACTTTTTTAACATCAAAAGGGCCAATTTTTAAAAGATTCTTAAGATTTAAAAGTAGGTAACTATTTAGTTTTCTTTCATTTCATTCAGCGCTGAAAAACCAATTACAAAATGTATTTAAAAATGTTAATCATTTCCTGTGAAATGCTTGAGAAAAACTAATCCAAATCCAGTAATTAAAATCGTTTGCATTTTACATTACCCATTTTACTAAAATATTTTTACAATGAGTCAAAAGTACTTTTCATTTAATATTCTTTAAAAGAAGTAAAATTCCACAAAGAGTTTTAACTTTTTGTTTTGAGAAAAATTTGTTTTATTGTTCCATACAGTCGTTAAAATTAGGAATAGCAGATTGAGGTCTTTTTTATTTTGAAAAAATCTTGATTTTGCAAAGTAATCTTGTCAACTAAATAGTGTAAGTATTTCAAATTTTGTACCTACCTTATAATTCAAAAACAATCAACTCTTAATGGTCATAAACTTATTTGAATGGCAAAAAATAAATTTCTTTTTACATTAGCTCCACACTGTAGGCCGTGAGGAAAATAATTATCCTCAGGGCCTACGTCATCTAAGTTGATGCTGTGTGAAGGATGTTTCTTGGAAATGAATGAGTGAAAGTTCTGGGAAGGAAAAAGGTATGAGGGGTGTCCAGGAGTGACGGACATAATATGAATACATCCCACCCACTGTGAGACAAGACGATATTCCGAAAGACTCCTGATGGAGAGGTCAAAAGGTCTTCATCAACCAGTCTCTCCCGCTCCGGCCTGCCATGCAAATGGTGGGCAGGTGCATCCGCCGTCAAGATCCGGACATATCCTTTCAGTGGCCTACGGCAGTAGGCCACCAAAAGGATACCAGTAGGTGGAAAGGAAAAGATAAAGAAATTCATAAAAATATATAAATTAACGTATTTATTTATTTACACACTTGAAACACCATAATAATTATGTAGATAAAAATCTAAAATTACACTTTACAGCATAAAAGCAAACTTACCCTAATACGTATATTTTTATTATCCGCGTGGTCCCATTAGGTCGTAAGGTTCACAATCGCTTACTCAGATAAAGCGCTTGCTTTGGCAGGGTTCTAACAACATTTTTTTTTTCAATATTATTTATACGCGGTCTGGTTTTCGGAATAATATGTTGATGATTTATGTTCCCAAAAAAATTTTCCGATATTTTTGTTAATCCTTCCATTACGGTTCTAAAATAGCCCTCTTGTTACGGTGATATGTACTCATCAAGAGAAGTCTTAAAAAAAATTTTAAGAAATTGTTACATAGTTAATGCCCAAGAAATAATAAAAATAAATATATGGATTCTTTACAGTTAAAAAATGATAGAGCTTCGAGTAGAACAATCATTTGCCTTTGAAATAGTAGATTATTTTTTCGATGAGTCGTTTTTATAGGACCGGAAAAAAATAAAGTATCAGACCTGCAAAAGCTGCTTTAAAGTACAAAATCTCTAATATAAGAACTGTTGCACACCGTTTTTACGCTTGCCACTACACCATCTCTTTCCCCCGTACAGCGCCATCCTGCTCACCCAAACCTAGGCTAATCAGGCTGCGCAGACGCCTTCTGCGCATTTCCTACCCTCGAGTCGCCCCATAAACCACGCCCCGCCACAAGAAATGGCCTATATAAAGAGCTGCGCGCCCTAATTCAGCCAGTTCGTCTGCAGCTCGCCCTTGGCTAGTACACTCTCTTAGTTGCGCCTCATCCTTTGGCACGACCCTCTAAGGAGTATTCTACTTCCATAAGCAAAGCATCAACCAGACCCCGACTGCTGCCTTAGTTGCGCTTCGTCCTATGGTACGACCCTCTAAGCAGAACGCAGTCGCCGCCGCCCGTTACAATAACGGCACGAGTTAATTTTTTTGTTCCCAAAGACTTATCAGCAAGGTTCCCTCCGATCCCTTGCTCAGTTAATTATTATTGTGATTCGATACATTGTGACTATTTTTACTATATTTGATCTGTGAACTTACCTTCAATAAATAACATTTTACCAACAAATGTGTTACAGAACCCCTTTTCGATTATGCTTGTATCGTATAAGGCTGAAAATTAAATTCTTTAGAAATTTATACTGAAACATTTAAAAATCTGCACCAGAACTTCACACAATAAAACAAAGCACGCTTTTTGGCGATGTTTTTTCTTTAATATATCAAAAGAGGCGGCTGGTGATGAACGGGAATTCAAACCTTATCCAACCTTAACCACCATCTACAAAATAAATGTTATCGTAAGCGGCCTTATATCGAATTTTAATCGCATGGTCTCAAACAGTTTTCGTCATAATGCGTGACTTGATTACTTCAGCCTCACAACCTAAGAGTATGGATATCAGAGAGACGGCATGTGAAGTGTGCCCGCACGCTCCAAGTGTGCCTTTTCGAGAATTCTACCCACACGGCTGACATTGCCTGTCACCATGTAAAATGTCTGCTGTCGGAACGTATTAAACGGCCAAAAACCAGCAGCCAATGTAAGCCGTTTGGGTAAAATTCTCAAAAAGGCACACTTGGAGCGCGCGGGCACACTTCACATGCCGTCTTTCTAATATCCACAATCTTAGCTCACAACGCACCCAAAATTGGGGATGTAACTGTTTGAGGGCAGTTGGGCCTAAGAATATGGATATCAGAAAGACAGCATGTGAAGTGTGCCCGCGCGCTCCAAGTGTGCCTTTTCGAGAATTCTACCCACACAGCTGACATTGGCTGTCACCAAGTAAAATGGCTGTTGTCGGAACGTATTAAACGGCCAAAAACCAGCAGCCAATGTAAGCCGTTTGGGTAAAATTCTCAAAAAGGCACACTTTGAGCGCACGGGCACACTTCACATGCCGTCTCTCTAATATCCATACTCTTAGCTCACAACGCACCCAAAATTGGGGATGTAACTGTTTGAGGGCAGTTGGGCCTAAGAATATGGATATCAGAAAGACAGCATGTGAAGTGTGCCCGCGCGCTCCAAGTGTGCCTTTTCGAGAATTCTACCCACACAGCTGACATTGGCTGTCACCAAGTAAAATGGCTGTTGTCGGAACGTATTAAACGGCCAAAAACCAGCAGCCAATGTAAGCCGTTTGGGTAAAATTCTCAAAAAGGCACACTTGGAGCGCGCGGGCACACTTCACATGCCGTCTTTCTAATATCCACACTCTTAGCTCACAACACACCCAAAATTGGGGATGTAACTGTTTGAGGGCAGTTGGGCCTAAGAATATGGATATCAGAAAGACAGCATGTGAAGTGTGCCCGCGCGCTCCAAGTGTGCCATTTCGAGAATTCTACCCACACGGCTGACATTGCCTGTCACCATGTAAAATGGCTGCTGAACGTATTAAACGGCCAAAAACCAGCAGCCAATGTAAGCCGTTTGGGTAAAATTCTCAAAAAGGCACACTTGGAGCGCGCGGGCACACTTCACATGCCGTCTTTCTAATATCCACACTCTTAGCTCACAACGCACCCAAAATTGGGGATGTAACTGTTTGAGGGCAGTTGGGCCTTTGTGTAGTTATCACAAAATACTTTATTTTTAATATCGCAAACGAATAAAAGTTATTTTTAATTCTAGTGGTTTGAACCCTGCTGTTCTAAGATTTCGTTTTGGCACCGTCGACAAATGAGTGTAACGATTTCCCTTGTCCGCGACATTCACTTTAATCCGGTAAATCAAACTTGCTCCAAAGATAAAGCAGTGGGCATTAAAAGCAACGCCGTTTTAACGAGGATAAAAATAAAAATTAGACTTTGTTATTTTCAAAAGGAAGTCGTGTTGAAAGGCCATTAAAGCCACCGTAAATTTATCACGGGAATATAACCTTTACTGCCGTAATACCGACCAGTTTTCAGTTTCTACTGCGTTTGTTGAAATTCCCCGTAATTTCTTGCAGATATCATAAAGCTGTTGTAAT
This sequence comes from Limnephilus auricula, assembly GCA_951813805.1. Lineage (NCBI taxonomy): Eukaryota > Metazoa > Arthropoda > Insecta > Trichoptera > Limnephilidae > Limnephilus > Limnephilus auricula. Next base: position 42,777,107 of record OX638389.1, on the reverse strand, counting down.
ATTTTGTGGGAGAATTTTGAACTTACTAATAAACGTAACAATATTTTAACTCTCTAAAATTATTTATATTTATTAATAGTGTTGAACAATTTTATTTTTCACGTTGATGAATCTAATAGAAACTACTTTTAACGCATTTTAATACTAGTTAAAATGAGAACTAAAACATCTGAAAAGTCCTAAATTTCTAAGCTCATAACTAATTATTTTTGTGCATTTTTTAATTTTTTTTATTTATATTTATTTAGAAAACAATAAATATATGTACATCAAAAGTATAAACAACAAACATTCTTAAGTTGTAGACCAATTAAATTCAATTTTGATTAAATCTTGATTGGGTATTTGGACTTATACGATATATTAAATGACAATAGAATAAAATAAACTTTATAAAGAAATATTTAATATTGTAAACAATTAAAGAAACATAGATATTATTCAAAACTATAAATTTCACTACGGATATGACAGTATAATTTTCACAGATATAAAAATATTTTACGTTATCAATTTGGTGAGCTGCATTTTATACGATTTCAAGTTACAGTTGAAAATGTCTACATCTCGTAAATCATTGAGATTTGCACAGATACAGCATATTAAGAGAATACCCGGCGGTGATTTTTCCATACAAACGTATTCCCTATTTATCTCTCTGGATTTTAACCCTAGAGAAAATATTGTTTTTGCATAAAAAAGATATCAACTACTAGCGTGGCGGTACTTTTTGTTTTTTTTGATAAGTTACTTTTTATAGAAGTTATGACTTTCCAAAAATAAATAAAATTGACTGGTTTAAACGCCGTCAAAAGATGTTCAGTATACAAACCAGACAATGTTTTTTTTAAAAAAAGCAAAACGTACAGACATAGAATAGTTTTTTCTTATGTAGTTGGTAAAAAAAATTGAAATTCAGTCCTTTTTTGGAGGAGAAAAGTGGGGAATACAAAACCTCCATTTTAGTTAGGTGTCAGTGCATTGTCCCTTTCGCTCAATATCCGGTGGAGTAAGAGCAACAGTGACAGCAATATTTTAGTAAAATCTATTTCTGCACCACCGGGTATCATCTTAAAGAGTTTTGCGCGAATTTCGATTTAGAGTGTGATTTAATATCGATTTATTTCATTAAAAACTTGCTTTAATATATACCTACAATTAATGCTCAAAACGCACAATGATAAATTATTAAATATCATGTACTTATTGTAAGTATTTTTTGATCATAAGTATTTATGATTTTTTTAATAATGTCTAAACAAAATAAGAGTGTAAAAAAAACTGAAATATTTTAGTTTGTAAGACCTTAAATAAATAGAAAAACTGAGGTATGTTTGTCACAAAAGTCGTTCTCGGATTTATTTTGTTGATGATTTTAATTTAACTCAAATTTTAATTCTGAAAACTGTGTTGACTAGATTATGTATTGATGTATTTTGTTGTATGATTATATGATTTGAAATTTGTGTTGTTTAATAGAATCTATCATTTAAAAATGAACAAATCTGCCAACGACCAATGGTATAACCTTAGTATATTAAAAATATACTTAGTTTTTCAAAATTTTAAAACTGCGTGTATCACATAAAATAACAATCTTTCAAAATCAATTTTTGTTTTATTTGTAAAAAGGAGTCAAAATGTCTAGAATTTGATTTAAAAAGGACTAATTACCGGTATTCTCTGGTAAAACCCTCTTAAAGAATATCACAGAGTACATATTTTGCAGTACATTACATAACTTTACTATTAACAAATTATGTTTACTATTTACTAATTTAGATATATTTAAATTGAATAACTATTCCGTTTTCCCCAAACGTTAGAAATCTGATAAGTTTGATATTGATGGAATATGGTATCACAACGCTTTATTCAAAGAATTCATCAATTTCGCAAAATGGACTGTTAATAAGGAATTTATGTTATTTTTTCTTTATTTTAGTTTTGGAATTCAAGTTTAGAACAGAAAAGATATCTTAAATTTGCATATTTTAGTTACTAATTTTTATTCGGATAATTTCTGACCAAAAAACAGATTTACTTAAAATAATTATAGCATATATATTATGTAGTTGTATTATATTGAAGAAACACTCGCATCAAATTTTGATGACAGAATAGGACTTAACAAATGAATACCAGAATTGTGATTGTTAATGCTCATCATAATAGATTGTTCGATAGTCTCTCTACAACACAATACAGTTACATCAGCGCAGTGTGCCCGTGTAGAATGTAGATGTATTGATGGTCTAACTGTGGCATTGTTTGGAGAACAATAGATCTACTGGGGGCTGCTCGATTCTCAGTACCTCACTAGTAACAACTTGTATTGCTAAATTCCATGGAATACTTTGTCTATGATGTTCAATACTGCAGTGGGAACCGATGGTAAAAGCAGTTGGGTAGACCGGGGACGGTTGAAACTATTTTGCTTTATCTGGGTGTGGTGGAGAATCTTCTGTATTTACAGATAAAGTATTTATACTAGATCAATTATAATCTATCTAGTTCCTAAATACAATTTATTTGAAGGCAACAACTCGCACAGGTAAGCTACAATAACCACGTACAGAAGATGGGAAGTGTGGATCAATTGAAACAGAATTTGGGGACAATTAAAATGCTCAAAATTTATTTTGAATTATTGGAGTAAATTTAATCAGTTTTAAACATGTTCGTTACTAAAACAGTGCCCATGAGATGGCGAAGAGTTATTAAAGATAACATAAATGTATTCTAAACTAAAAAACATATATGACTTGAGACAAAACAACTTTGAATAATTTTTCTTATTGTTTGATCTTAGTTTCATTTACCGTGAGAATTGGGTATAATCGACATAGTTTTATTTCGATACTCTGAATCAGAATAGAACGGTAATAAAAGCAAGTTTTTAAGCCTTATACAAAAGCGCTTGTTTCAATCATAACACTGTTTAATCGTAACAATATTGAATTTAACCCACACCTGTGAGCGCTCCTCTCTGAAAAAATCAACAATAAAGAAATAAAAATATTATAAAATATACAACGATAGTAGTAGAAAATGGTGTAAAATTAAAGTCATATAACATGAGCGTTACTGACGACTTGATGACAGTTTCCAAACTATTAGACGGAGTGTTGTGTGTTGACTCACACTCGTAGGTATCGAGAAAATTAAGATGTTTCAATCACCACGTGTTTCAACCGGCCCCAGTCTACCCTAGTTTTTTTTAAACATATTCTTTACTTTTTTTTAAAGGAGTATCAAGTTCACATGGAAACAAATAGGTTTGAGTTAATGGGGTATCAAAATCTGTGGATACCGAGAATAATGTGTGGAAAATGTATGACAAATGTGTAAAAAGTTTATTTATCCGACATAGAAAACGCCCCCGGTTGGTAATAGAGAACATCAAAATAATATAACTTTAGGCGATTTTAATGTATTTAATATATTGTCAAGATAGTGCGAAACCCCATTTAGCGCCAAAAACGTCAAATTACATCCTTAAAGTATTTTGGCATTTGGTTTTTCATAATTTTATTCACAAAAATTAACACATTAAACAGCAGTCTCTTTTTTATTGGAAGCAATTCTGTTATTTATAATTTCTAGCTTGCTCAAGTTTCCTTCGTTGGCCAAATACAACATCGTAGAGCAGTCATCTAAATGTGGGCAACTATGGTTTTATAAATGAGCTCTGTGGTGTTTCCATTTAGTTTATTTCTTAATAATAATAACTAGCAGTTAAAAACCCGCTCCGCGGGTTTTTGCTGCTAGGCCCTGCGGGCGGCTTTTATTCGGGCTTCGCCCAATTTCGCCAAGTGTTGGTGACCATCTATAAGGCTCCGCCCTTATGCAAAAATAACAACTGTGAATATAAAACTACAAAACACTTACATTTAATATGTGGATATATAACAGTAGACATTCTGTATTATAAGACCGCGGACAGTGAGTAGAATTTCGGAAAAGAATCAACTCAGCATACCTAAATCTCGTTCATCCACGTCAATGACAAAAAAAGAAAATTGATAATAATAAAAATATTTATTCATCAATAGATTTATTACAACATTACACATTTTGTTGTTAATCATTGATTCTATTAGCGTAAAGGTCACTGTTCAGCTACAATTCAGGATTTCTCCTGGAATGCAGTTGGTTTTCAGCAGTGCCTCCAGTATAAAACAGAAAATAAAATAAAATAAATTAATCAAAATAAAATAAATACAATTAAATTAAATTACATAAAAATAATTAAATCAAATCTCTAATTCAATACACACAATACAATATATAAAAAAACCATAAATTAATAATGTAAATCGGCATTCAAATTAAAGGCAATAATCTTAATATTAAAACTCAAAAAAATAATAAAATCAATTCGAATAAAATATTCTCAATTAAAACTCAAAATAAAATCGACAAAGTATAAAATATAGTCAAAATAAATAATGTAATAATCAAATCAAAAACAAAAACACGAATAATAAATTGTATCTTCTTAGTAATGAATGAAAGAGACAAATGTTTCTTCCCAATACCGTTTATTGGATAATCAACACCCTTGCCATAGGTAACTCTAAGTGGTTCGCTACGTTTAGTGACTTAGCAGGGGTGCCCAGGTTCATAGGGTAAAGTTTGTCTATATTTTGGCGGCACATGCGTTTGCCCTCTACTGCGTGGCGGTTCGGATTGGTAGAGACTGGTTGATGGAGACATTTTACCTCTTCAACAGGACTCTCTCGACCCATCGCCTTGTAGCGCAGTGGGAGAGATGCATTCATACGTCCGTCACTCCTGGACACATCGACCCCCAGATTCCTACTCACCCTTCATATTTTTTCCTTCCCAGAACTTCCTCTCCTTATTTTCTCTAAAAAGAACATCCACACAGCATCCCCAACGATAACATAGGCCCCGAGGGGAAATTGTTGTCCTCAGGGTCTCCTGTGTGGAGCTAATGTTAAAAAAATACCTCTGAAATGATTTCTTTTTATCGAAATAAATTTGTAAAATTTATATAAACGTTCACGGAAATTAAAATATATATATATATATAATAATAACATAATAATTTTACATGAAATCTAGCTAAACTTACTCTTACCAAAATATTATCAAAGTAAATGCATTTTTTTAAATATATAAAAAATCTACATAGAACTTCCTCTCCTTATTTTCTCTAAAAAGAACATCCACACAGCATCCCCAACGATAACATAGGCCCCGAGGGAAAATTGTTTTCCTCAGGGTCTCCTGTGTGGAGCTAATGTTAAAAAAAATACCTCTGAAATGATTTCTTTTTATCGAAATAAATTTGTAAAATTTAACGTTCACGGAAATTTAAATATATATATATATATATATATATACTAATAATAACATAATAATTTTACATGAAATCTAGCTAAACTTACTCTTACCAAAATATTATCAAAGTAAATGCATTTTTTTAAATATATAAAAAATCTACATAGAACTTCCTCTCCTTATTTTCTCTAAAAAGAACATCCACACAGCATCCCCAACGATAACATTTGCCCTGAGGGAAAATTGTTTTCCTCAAGGTCTCCTGTGTGGAGCTAATGTTAAAAAAAATACCTCTGAAATGATTTCTTTTTACCGAAATAAATTTGAAAAATTTATATAAACGTTCACGGAAATTAAAATATATATATATATATATATATATAATAATAATAACATAATAATTTTACATGAAATCTAGCTAAACTTACTCTTACCAAAATATTATCAAAGTAAATGCATTTTTTTAAATATATAAAAAATCTACATTTAGCGGATTGTCGGAGATGGTCGATCATATTTATGTGTATATATATATATATATATATATATATATATATATAATAATAATAATAACATAATAATTTTACATGAAATCTAGCTAAACTTACTCTTACCAAAATATTATCAAAGTAAATGCATTTTTTTAAATATATAAAAAATCTACATTTAGCAGATTGTCGGAGATGGTCGATCATATTTATGTGGTCTATATTCCGGTCACGGTTACTTCGATTTATTATAAAAGTTAAATACATTGTAGGAATTTAGGTTGAATAATAGAAATTAGGTATAATAAGTTGAATACATTGTAGGTATTTAGGAGAATAGATTTGCTTTTATAGTTTTTTGGATTTTACCAAAAAACTATAAAATCAAATCTATTCTCCTACAATGTATTCAACTTTTATAATAAATCGAAGTAACCGTGACAGGAATATAGACCACATAAATATGATCGACCATCTCCGACAATCCGCTGACAGCGACTGCTCACTGCAGGACTCCAGCATAAATAAACCAACACTACTGCAGCGCCCACACGCGGCGTTACGCGGAACCAAGCATGCTAGCGAGTGGCCACAAATCACAAAAGCAGCTTAGTCCCAAACACTCACGCACAGCGATGGAAGAGAGGGTTCAGATATGCCGCGGCGTCAGAAATGTAATTAGAGTGGGGTTCTTAAATTCAACCGAATAGGCGTTATGATAAATCACAGCAGTAGTTTATCCCAAACTTTTGCGTACAGAGATGGAATAGAGGGTTTTGGTAACCCGTGACGTCAGAGATGTCATCGAAGTGGGATTCTCAAATTTTGCCTACGGGCTTTAGGACAATAATACTATCAGATAATAATAAGTGGATAATTTGTTGAGCACCGTTTTTGTGAGAAATCACCTTAAGGACGCTGTACATTTCTAAGAAAATTTACTTATTTCTTCTTTAGCACATTTACAAAATTTGCTGTGAAAGTTAGCGTATGTGTGGTAAAACCATGTATGATCGTGTGAGGAATGTGGAGATCCGAAAAGAATGCAAGGCCGATGTGAGCGTCATAATTACGATTAAAAAAGGGACGCTTAGATGGTTTGGACATATAGAGCGAATGAATGAAGAAAGGAGTGTCAAGAGAATATATGATGCTAATGTGAATGGTAGAAGAAGTCGAGGACGCCCGAGGAAGACATAGCACGATCAAGTGAATCAGATACTTGAGTCGGGCCATGTCAAGAGTCAGAATAATAGAAGAGCATGTATGATTAGATGTATGAATGTGAATGAGGCGAGGAGTGTATGCCAAGACCGAGTTGTTTGGCGGTCCGTCCTCTCTGCCTACCCCTGCGGGGAAACGGCGTGATGGTTAGTTAGTTAGTTAATTAGTTTAAGTTAGTTTTGAATCCAGTAACACACCTAATTATATTGTGGTCTGCCCCATGTTTTATGTTGTCAGTCATGCACCTATATTGTAATATTATGAACTAAAATTGTAAATACGACTATCCTAAAACTGTATTTTTTATTTATTATTATTATTTAATCTATATATTATAATTACATATGCTTTTTTTCAATGCCTGTCTCATTAGGGTAAACCTGTGTCGAGGCAGACGTTGAGGTATATAAATTATATACAAACATGGTTACTTGAATATAAAGGTTAATTACATTTTAACTTCAAAAAAATAAAAGGAAGGTAATTGGAATTAGGTAGTTAGACAGTCAAAGTTTATGCATATATATAGAGTGTCTGGGGGTAAAGTGCATTTACTTCAGGAGGTGATTCTACATGATAGTGTAAGTAAAAAAGATTAATAACTTTTTTTGAAATTCCAATTTTTAGGAGTACTTTTTGGTAAAAAGATAAAATTAGTATGGCGTACGCGGCTAACACTATTAGGTATTTTCCGCTGTTACGATAAGGACCAATCAAAACCAACGTCGCCACAACCGCGCCTGGCTGACTCACAGCCAATTTATCGAGTTAGTTTGAACCTTACACTAAGTATTTTGAATAGGTACGTCTTTTTGTATGGAATTAAAAATGTTGGAATTTCTAAAAAAGGTGTCAATCTTTTTTAATCCTACCATCTTGTAAAATCACCACCGTAGTTAATTCGGATGTGTATTGTGAAATAATTTCTTACTTCGTAAAATAAATAAATCCAAAATATTTTTTTTTCTAAATACGAAAATTATTTTAATTTTTAAACAGTTTAATAAAATATTGATAAATAATATTGAATACGTATTATAATTTACAATAAAAATATTTACATTTTTTTAGACCAAATAAATTAAAGTGGTTTAAAACAAATTTATACATTTTTATTATAAATTATGGCGAGCCACAAAATTAATGCTTTTTACAATGACGTAAATATTATGTTTGGTGAAAATATTGAGATTTATTTTAGGTGGATACCTACTAGTGAAAATAAAATAAAAGGAAAATATCACAAGTCGATATACTGCACAGTTTTTATACATTACAGTCTTAGAGTCTAAGAGAAACACCTGAGCCCTGGGAAATTGCATCCCGGAATAGGGATATAGTCATCTCGCCAATCCACTCTAGGTGATTCTTGAGCCATGAGATTCTCCTTTAGCCAGCACTTTTTTTAAACTAAAGTGAATTGTCCCCTTTTTTTCTCGTCGTATGTCTAAAAAGCCTTTTCCAGCACTTTCGAAAGAGAAATATTTTAAAGAATTTAAAAAAAAACATGGCCTGGACACACTCGACTAATAGAGACAGTAATATTGGAGACGTTTAATACTACGGTTCATTAATATCAATGTCATCCCAAACTTTGAAACGAAGCCGTTCGAGTTCTGAATAAAATAACACTGTTAAATTATTTCCAATTTAAATTGTTACTTTGAAGAAAGGGCAAAGTTTCCCGATAAATCTTTAAATCGTAATGATTCCAAACCAAAATGGGTATTTTTCTAATGCCTCAGGCGTCGTGCAGAGGTGCTAGCCCTTAGATTTCCACCCTTAGGGAAGAGAAAGAGAAGGAAAGCACTCTTTTTTAAGTAGAGATAAGGGGATCGAAGGAGAACCGATCGGTGTTAGAGAAACGGAGATGTATTCGGGCAATTCCACCGGAAGGGGAGCATTTATTCTTCGAGTCGGGAAGGAGGTAGGTTCTTACTTCCCGCTTCCTGTCTCGTGCCTCCCTACCCATAGATAGCAGGAATCCCGTATTGAGGCAAATCAACAGCGGGGCGCGACCCTTGTAGGAATATCTGTTATTTGTTTAACAAGATGCACGTCCGTACGTGGTCGAGGTGTAAAACTCTCGACGCCCAAAGATCCCGGGTTCCAACCCGGCGTACGCAATTAAATTTTATTTGATCAATTAGTCTTATTTCACAATTAGTTAATTTAAAATAATATATATATTTATATATTATCGGCATGTTCCAGCGCGGAAGAATCTCTCATTATCGTTCTAGTGTAAGACCATCGATTTAGAATTGAAACGTTAATTGAAATGATATTAGCCCTGTTTGGTGAACAAATCTGAATATACAGGTACTTTCCCCCCTTCCTCTGCCCCATCTTATTCCCCTCACCACTACCTTTAGCCTCACAACACACCCCAATTGGGATGCCATAGTCTCACTAGCTCCAGGCGGGAGCAGTCGATACTTTTATGTGGTATTCATATAGCATGAATTCCGCATACCCATTCTGGTTTGATACCCACAGCGACATTTGAACTGGCTTTCAGTTCTGAACGAAGAAAGAAAATTAGTACATTTAAGGTCGGTATATCCATCTTCTTACTGTCTACCTTGCTATATATAGGAATAAAAAAGAATTTCTGGGTTTTTTGTTTTTAAAAAAAACCACGGCTTTATTCAAATATGTATTTTAGGTATTGATGAAATTTTGCACACTTGGCGTTCAAAACTGGAGAAATGTTAATATCAACATGAGAATTCTATAAAACCACCCCCACCCATATTCCTAGCCCATAAAGCAGAATTTTGATATATCTTGATTAAATATTTTACACTTAGCGTTAATAAAAAAAAAAATTATTACTGTCTACGTCTGACTTCGAAAAACTCTGTGTAAAGCCCGGTCAACGCCGGGGACTTCAGCTCAAATTTTTTATTTATTTAATACAAGTTAAGTAGTCGCTTTTATCAATATATCTGCTTTTACTTCCTACCACGATATAAAAATAATTATTTTCTAATTTTCTACTCATTCCAAACACACGAGTCCCAACTTACCTGCCTACCTCTTCGGAGAATTGGCGTGATGCTTAATTATACATCTTGTGATCGTTTATCATTGTCATGGAAAGATTCGTGGAACAAGCAATTATATAAATGGGATAAAAAATCTATTCAATTTTTTCATCTCTTATCTACCGATCGCGTGATAAAAAGTGTTTAATTTAGTGTTAAGTAATTTCCAAGAATTCTATTGAATTTTGCTTCCCGTTTTCCCCAAACTACGGATTCGTCAGGAAGAAAAAAAACCGTACACGTAATAATTATTAAAGAAGAGAAATTTATTTTATATTAATTTAACGTTTCTTTCGTAATGTATTTACACTGGATTGGTTGTATGTCGTATATTCATCTGAGAGGCTTTAGGTTTGGCGAGGTTAGGTTAAGTTATGTTATTACCAGAAAGGAAAATTCTTATGAAGGGTTTCTTAATGGCTTTTGGCAATGCCATTAGCTATAAGCCTCAGAATAAGGGTGATTAGAGCCTGCGGGTGGGCTGGACAACATGTGATTTTGCTTTTCTCGATATAAGGTCTTTTGAGGGAACGAAAAAAACATAACAGCGCTAAAAAAAGTCTCCGAAGAGTGTTCGGCGAACACAATATTACAAACCAGAAACTTATTAGGATACAAAAATTAATAAACATGTTTTTTGCTTGGAAAATTTATTCTTTTGTAGTTTTTGTCCTTCCCGCTAAAAACCCAAGATTGGCATTCTATGGAAGAACGTTTGTTTTAATTTTTCTTTGAGGACTCAACAAAGATACCTATGTTGTTATCGTTTTATTTTATAGCTGAAGCTATTGATAAAATTTCATCCCTAACAAGGTAGATTATTTATTTATAAACCGTTTTAAGTAATACAACTACTGTAGAGTGAATATATTTTCACTGCATATCATTATTTAAGGGTTCACACGAGGTGAGATTTCTCTCGGTGTTGGCAGTGGATGCCTCTTCCCACCTGCTGCGTGGCGGGCCAGATCCAGAGAGACTGATTGAGAAATGCCTTTTGACCTCTCCAGCAGGACTCTCTCGACGCATCGCCTTGCACTGCAGATCGATAGATGGATTCATACGTCCGTCCCTCCTGGGCACATTGTCCCCAGATTCCTAGCCCCCTCTTAACGTTTTTCTTCACAGAACTTCACAGAACACTCTCCTACAATTCTTAAACAGAATCTCCGCATAGCACCCCCGGAGTCACAGGCACTGATGAAAATCATTTACCTCAGGGCCTTTCGTGTGAGGTAGTGTAAAAAAAAAATTTTTTTGTTCAAAAAAAATTACAACATCTCCTTCTGGGAAGTGTTGCGAGATGGAACGAAGGGGTGGTGGAGAAGGGAAAGAGAAAGTGGGGAGGAACAAATAGAGCCAAGCTTTGGCACTGTTTATAAACTTTATATCCATTAATTAGTTGAAGTTTTGATTGACAAGCCTTAATCTAACGATGCAGGTGTAACCAAGCCTGAAATATTTCCATTCGATGAACTCTAATCGAGCCCCTATTGTAATAATAAATTACAGCCGATGAAACACCAATTAAGATTGATGAAACCCAATCTATATGAAGCACCTACATTCCTACATACACACATAGAGATTGGTCCAATATCCGGTGAATCTTCGTAACTCACTGGGTCGATACGGCTTCGTGTGTTAGGAGGTAATTTGTTCTTTTAGGGGGTTCCCTAAATCACCCTTGAGAGAGGTTTTAGTTGGGGCAGTTAAAGGAAACGCCTTTTCCTGGAAATCCTCTATTTTTCTGAGGTTTAACCGAATATATCTTGTTAACGACACTTAATGTGACATAATTATGAGCATTAAAAATTGAATCCTGGAATAGGTAGGAAGTTAATTAGATAATATTATTATTGTACTCGTAACCTTAAAAGAAAGATAAAAAGAAAAATTATTTGCTTATGAAAAAATATAATTTAAAAGTAAATAATGCAGGAAAATTCGTATAAAAAAAGAATATTTAAAATTAATTATTGTTCTGAATTGATTATTATCATTATTGTTAATTTATTATTTTTTCTAATTAACTATATTTTCTCATTAATTATCAGATGTAATTAATTAATTATAAAAATAATTTATTACATATTAATATTATGTTTTTTTTTAAATTACCATTGTTATAATATAGCAAAAATGAGTCTACTGTCCTAGGAAAGATAAATGATTTATTCAAAAAATATGTGTATTTTTTTTAAATACATCATTTACCTATACATCTGCCATAGGTCACCCCAAGAAGTTCGCTTCGTTTAATTACTTAGCAGGGGTTCATGGGGTGAGGTTTTTCTATGTCTTGTAGGCGGATGCCCTGCCATCTTACTGCCTATCGGACCGGATCGATTTTGCCTTTCCAGCAGGACCCACTCGACCCATCGCCCTGCATCTATTTATTCCCAGAACTTCATATGCTTACATTATTTTAAAAGTCCATCCACACTGCATCCCCAAAGATGATATTGGCCCTGAGGGAAATTATCTTCTTCTAGGCTTCCTGTGTTAGCAATTGTAGAAAAATCGTTTTTTTCTAGGAATTTAATCAAAATGCGATGGTAAGGTAAGGTACTCTTAACCATTATTTATGTTCAATCCAATTCAACCCATAAAAAAGAAAAATAGCTTTCGTAAATAAAAAGCCTTACTTGTGGTTCCAATCTCCTGAAATAATTTCCAGGCGAGAAGTTTGATTGATTTGAATACCTTGAAATGTTCTCAAAGCCCCGGAATTTCTAGGTATAGCTTCTGGTGGTAGATAACTTCAGAATTCTAAAATATTATAATATTTGGAAGTGAGATTCTAGTTATAAATCTATTTTGCGTTTGGCCATAAAGCCACAAAATCATTGTCGATATTGTTTTAATATGTACATAAATAATTTTATATTAACGATTTTGGAGGATCGATTAGAATGTCCTTAGAATTTGATAATTTGAGTGGTCGTTTGAAGTTCAGTACGTACTTAATAATTTTAATGATTCATTCAAGTTTATACAAAGTAAATACTAAATTATCGATGAATCAAATTTAACCACTCAGGCCTCGGGAAAATTCTGTCAGAAGGTTCGAGTATTTTGCAATAAAATCCAAATAAATGGAATATTTATATATGTACGCGAACTAGTTCAATAAATAATAGACTATGGTCAGTCAAACACATCATCACTTTGTTAGATGTGGCGTTATTACCTGAGATACATAATATTGACATTCATGTCTCGTACTCGATCCAAAAATCCCTCTGGATGCTGTGTGGAGAGTCTTATTAGATATAGGAAAAAGAGGAAGTTCTGGGAAGAAGGTACGAGGAGTGGGTAGGAATCTGAAGATCAACGTGTCCAGCAGTGACGGATGTATGAATGCATCCCTTTCACTGCGGTGTAAGGCGAGGGATCGAGAGAGTCTGTCTGTAGAGGCCAAAAGGTCTTTCTCTACCAATAGGTGGACAAACCTTGCCCCACCTATCGCCGGAGTTTCAATTATCCAATTCGGTCTTAAAAATTTAATTATCTAAATTTATAAATATAATATATTAAATCACTCTGCGCTGTTGTAACGTATTGCTCATAATTTTTAAATGATACTCAATTACCACATAAAATAAGCTTATTAAAAATGACTTCCCCTAGAAAAATAATCCATAGAACGAATTATAAATACTTTTTTTTTCGTATGAAGCAGTTACTTTGTGATGTGACATTATAATTAATTTCATAAATTATTGTTACTTGAAATTTCTTCACGAGCATAGTGCTGATGTCTTGTCTAGTCTGAGGATATTTTGCGCTGTCAATACCTTTCATGAAGTCGTAGCAATACCTCAAACTAAGTTCCTAGCATATATCCCTCTGATGAAAATCTATAACGCCCCAACACAAATCTCCATTAGTTTTATCTCCGGCCCCTTAAGATAGGATAAAAATCTACTCTGTTCAGATTTATTGCACGCTCTGTTAGTTGGTCAATTTTATGGACCAAAGGAATTTCTCTATCCTGTCAAAGGGAAAGATTTTACCATAATAATAACATGAAAAGAAACTAAGAAATTAACTCTACAAATTACTGGCTTCCGATTAACACACATTTTGTCTTCTACTCTGCTGTTTACATAATAGCATCATAATTACAGTGGTAAACTGAAATATGGGCAGAATTATTAATTTTAGATTCTTAATTATACAGTTTTAGTTATTTATCAATTTTAAGGCAGTTTCATTAGTTGCAATCAATCTATTCCTTCGATATTCTATTAAAGATATATGGGGGTATTAATTTGGTCCGAAATGTTGCCTTCTGGATTTCTGTTAATATCTCTGACGGTTCCATGTCTAATTGGACTATGAGATCTCAGCCTTTGAATTCCCATAGTAAATTTATTCAGACGCGATACTTCCTCACATGATAATTCATCACATCATAACTCAGATTAACCTAACCCACCCTAACCTACCATAACCTTACCTAACCTAACCTAACCTAACCTAAGGTTAGAAACCCCAATTATCAGTTTTCGATGCTTGGAGAAGTGATGAATTATCATGTGAGGAATTAACATCCGATGAAAAGTTTGTACTCAATATTCACACACTTAAAAAGTTTCCACTGAACATTCTGGTCACCATCTCCGACGGCATTACTATGTAATAGCTGCTCGGTGGAGAACCAATTAATATTGTATCATATTACCTCTCTGTATCGTGTTACTTAAATATTTTAACGTCCCCTGATTTTAGATTTTAAAAACCGTTTTTAAAAATCCCTTGTGTTGTTAAAATGTACTCGTTATAAATGAATTTTGATACTATTGATTGTGGTAAAATTGTATCGTTATTGTTGATTATTAATTATTGAATCCACGTACAGCAAACATATATTTAAAAAAAACCTACTTAAAACTTAAAATATGAAGTATTTTAATTTGCACAGAATTCATATTTGGAGATGTTGTGTGGGGGGTGTTTTTTTTAAAGGAATGAGTGAACCTGGGTCTTAAAGAGACCCGTTTTTTAGGAAGGATGAAACACAGAGACTGGCAAATCATTCCACAGCCGAGCTGTTGATCTAAAGAACGAGTCGTAGAAATAAAAACGAACGAATGTCAACTGTGTAGAAATGTTTATTGTTTTCCCGACTGGGTACTGGTGCCAAAGGAATCGATGAAGCTAGTTCCTTGGAGCATCTTCCATTGAAATATCGGTAGAGTAAGGATATCATTCCCACCTGACGCCTGTGCTCTAAAGATTGCAATCCGGTTGTTAGGACAAAAATTTATGTTTGTGTACCTAGATAATCTGTCTTATTGATTTCAAAAACTAATTAGTGTTTATACAGATAAGTTATAATATTGAACAAAAAACTAAAACTCGCAAAGAATTAAAAAAATAAAAAATCAAAAATAAAAAAGCACAAGTACAATACATTTTTATATCAAGCATATTTTTTTATGTCGTCCCTCTTCTTATATTTTCTATTTATTCGTTGTGCTATTTTATTTTGAAAATGGTTACAACAGGTACATATATTTATTATGTAATGCGTATTATAATATTCGCCTTGAGGTTTGTAGTTAAAACTCATTGCCGATCTAATACCTCAACTGAAGAAAAAAAATCTCTTCAATTTTCGAACATATCAAGACAGACACTAAATTTTACGAAAATAGCACAGTAAATTTTTAAAAATTATTTCTCAGCGTATCGATTCGGATGAGCCTTAAAAAAATAACATAAATAATAGTAATTGTAAATCCTTTCGAAATCAAATAATTTTTCTTGGTTAGTCGTAATCCTATTTACTAAACCTAAGAAAGGAATTTGTTTAGCTTATCTCCAGGAGTATTAATTCTTACTAGAAACAGCAAGATGAATAGACACCTTAAGGAACACGCTCAAAACAATGAGAGAGCTTTGTCATTAATTAATCGGATTATTAAGACAAATGGATTCAGCCTCCATACTTGTTCTTTACAGACCTCCTGCCACAGAACTGAGCCCCTAAACATACTCAACCGTGGAAAACTCCTCGCTAAAGAAAACATAAATAATATCGAGGAGTTTCAACGGTTGCTAGAGTAAAAGCAACTGTAAAAGAAATCGCTACTGTTAAATATCACAAACATGCGTTTTTCAATCACTTTAACCGCCTGTTCCACGTCACTTATAACTTTTGTTTTTATTTTCCGAAAACTGACGGTTACTCCACGATTTTGATATTATATTTGGCAGTTCTGAACACGCTCATTAATTGGATTATTAAGACACGTGGATTCAGCCTCCATACTTGTTCTTCACAGACCTCCCTGTGTACCGAGTACCGAGCCCCTGTACAAACAGAATCGTGGAAAACTCCTAGCTAAAGAAATAATAAATAATGTTGCTATAGTAAAAGAAAGAGTAAAAGAAATAACTGTTAAAAATCACAAAAACGCGTTTATCAATCATGTTAATCACCTGTTTCACGTTATAACAATATAATAGTACAAATATGAAACTTAGTTCCACTTTAATTTATTTTACCATACTTAACTGGTTTCATCCTGATAAAGCCATCTCCAGACTAGAACAAATTATTCTTAATCTTCGGTTTATATACATACCATATGAGGGAGGGGGGAGAGGGTGGTCGATAAAAGTATTTTATTCAATTATATGGGTTTTCTTACATTTGTTACTAAATCATCTATGACTGTCGAATTAATAATTATTTTTAATGTTTCCTTAAGGCTAATTAATTACCTCGGGTTTGTAGCTTACTTTAAAATTGTTAGGGGAAAACCTTACAAGTAATATGAATTATTAACAACCTAATTTTATTGTTGTCATGTCTATTCTTAATTAAAATCGTTAATATAATTATGTTCATATGGATTTTTTAATTGATAGATTGATTTTTAAAGGGACACATGTTTTAAGTTGGAGGAGGAATAATCTTTTAATGGATCTGATTTATACGAAATATCTATTTTGCTTAGAAGGTATGATAAAAACGACAATGAATATGGAAGCGGAGATTTCGCAAATGATTCTAATTTCTTATTCTTTGCAAAGTTAGGCTTTATTTTTTTAGTTAGTAGGATGATTTCTAATGATTCTAGCCTATTTGATTTATGACCTCTATGTTTTATGTGACATTTAACTTTTGCTTTTACTTTCCGAAGTTACTCTACAGTTACTCCGCCATTTTGACATATTTTAAATGTTGGAGGTACGGTACGAAAATACGAGCTTTGCCATTGATTATTTAATTTCATCATTAATATTATAGAAGATCCAATATGTTTTGCAGTGAAAACTAAAAATATTTCGACCCCGTGTTGATAATATGGTTATTTGGGACGATCCTGCATTTTTGGCGCGGTATCGCAGTTGAGAGATCTCGTAAAAATTGTGACACATCAAATTCAAGTAGATATTTTAACTACTGGAAAAAAAAAATTCAATATGCAATATCGTATATGTAAATATTATAATTAGCTGTCATTTATTTTAAATTATTCATACAAATATTTTTAAAGGAACAATATTCTCAGAACCCATAAAGACGCAAAAAAATTCAGCCGTAAAATTTGTCAAGTTTTCCGGTTTTCAAATGTAATTTATGACTTTGCCGCACCAAAAAATAATGCAGGGCGTTTTTTCACATAATTTCGAGGAATATTCTGCTTTTTAGACTGGCCACACTAACAATTATTACTATAACAAAAGTACACATGAAATAGCGCGCGGTCCTATTTAACAACCTTGTTAGTTCTCAATGCTAGTATCCGACATGGCCATTTTCCCACCATTCTAAAACAAGGTCTTATTATCCCTATCTTTAAAACAGGCTCCAAACTTAACATTAACAATTATCGCCCTATAACGTTGCTTAATTCCCTTTCCAAAGTATTTGAAAAGATCGTTAATAAGAGTCCGATGGAATACCTGGAAACCAACAACCTACTATCGCCTTGTCAATTTGGCTTCAGAAAACACAAAAGCACCAACGATGCCATAGCCACGGTCTCTGATCACATTTCTGGCCACCTAGATAAAGGTTCAAAATGTCTATCTGTATTTCTTGACCTCTGCAAAGCTTTTGACACAATCTCACATATCAAATTAAAACACAAAATGTTCAACATGGGTATTAGGAATAAGGAAATAGACCTTCTCTCCAGCTTCTTATCTGGCAGATCCCAATGTGTTAAACTCAGATCAACAAAGAGTCATAATTTACCAATTAGTTATGGGGTTCCGCAAGGCAGTGTGTTAGGCCCAACGCTCTTCCTAATATATATTAATGAATTGTGTAAGCTAGATATCGACGCCACTATTGTCAGTTTCGCCGATGACACAGTCCTACTATTCCAAGCGAAAGACTGGCCTACCGTATACGCCAAAGCGGAGATAGAAATTCAAAAGGTGAAACACTGGCTTGACTCTAACTCATTAACTCTAAATATATCGAAAACCTAATATTTACTGTTTAGTCTCACTAATATTCTAAAGTCAAACCTAAACCTAACACTAAAAATACACGAATGTAAAAATTCATCTCCGAACTGTAATTGCGACTGCCCATGCCTTGAACAAGTTAACAATATCAAATATTTAGGATTAACCTTTGACACACACCTTAATTGGAAACAACATATCCATAACATTACAAATAAAATTCGTAGATCTATATACTTCTTCAAACAAACACGCAATTTCCTAAACCTAAATCTTTTAAAATCTGTTTACTACGCACTATGTCAATCACACATAGAATACGGAATTTTAGCTTGGGGAAATGCTGTTTCTAGTGCCCTTGACCCCATTATTAAAGCACAAAAATTAATCATTAAAATAATTCTTAAACTCCCTCTCACTACCAGCACTGATACGATCTTCAATACTTTCAACGTTATGGACATAAAACAGCTCTTTGCAAAATCCATCTTGATTAATTTACACAAAAACGACAAAACGCTATACCAAACAACACAAGCGGTACACAATACCCGAACCAAAAACAAAGAAATTCTCCAAACTCCTTTTACTAAAACCACCTTTGGACAAAGACATTTTAAATACATAGCTTGCAAACTATACAATACACTACCAGCTACGATTAGACAAACAGAAACAATGACCAAATTCAAAAGCGAAATAAAAAAATGGCTTGCAAGTAAAGGACGTTTCACTATAGCAAACATATGTAAAACCAATTGCACTTAGACAAAAATACCCAATTACGTACGACCTAATAAAAAATAAATAAAATAAAAAACAATAGAATCCCGTCAAATAAACTAACATAATTATCATTTTAATATATATTTCTATCCATTTATTCCATTTCCAATTCATTTTACTATAATATCATTTTAATATATATATGTAATATCATGTATATTTCTATCAATTTATTCCATTTCCAATTCATTTTACTGTAATATCATTTTAATATATGTATGTAATATATGTTTAATAACCTTTCCTGTGATTTGTAAGATCAAACTCTTTAGAGAATTAATTCACACTTCCAATCAACTGCCTTTTATTGTATTGAACCTAAAATGTAATTAAACTTCATATTCAAATAACCATGTTTGTATACAATTTATGTAACTCTACGTCTGTCTCGACACAGGTTTACCCTAGTGAGACAGGCATTGAAAAAAATAACATGTAATTATAATATATGTATAGATTAAATAATAAAAAAATAATAAAAAAAAAAAAAGTTTCACTCACGGTTAAAATTTAAATTTAGTTCACGATTTAGCTTTCTGTGGAAACAGACGGCCTTAGAGAAACGAAATTCGGCACGGAGACACTTCCCCACTGGGATGAACTGCGAAGCATGAAATGTGAACAACAAAAATACCATGAAATTGCCGGTTTTTACGGCTGGTGTTTTTGATGCAAAGTATACAAAAGGAATAAAATATTTTGTGACGCTCATAATTTCACGGCACATACTACTAGCTTGCGCAACATTGCAGAATACACATAAAATTTTACGCATATTTTTTTCGAAGAGTTATCTCAATTTTGTCAAATGTTCTATATATATATATTATCAGAAACTGTACTTTTTTAGCCTGAAAGAGGATACGTTTGCTTAATGGTAGAAAACTATGTTAAATATTATTTTTAAAAAAACTATAATAATTGTCTTCCAAAGTAGTCTTCACTTTTTAAAATCCAAATAAAACAATTTAAACTTAATAAACAACTTAACATCGCGGAAAAATAGGCAACTGTACATGTTTTCAAGAAAAATGCATAACATTGTCGGACCCTGGTAAGTATTTTTTATTTGTTTATTTTAGGCCCAGGAGGCTTTTTCATGTAGGTTGTTTTTGTTGCTTTTATTGTTGTTGTTGTTTTTGCTTTTTCATGTCGTGTTGACTCTATTGATCAGTCAGTGGCTGAGTTGGCATTGCTTCTGGCTCCCACCCAGACATCGTGAGTTTAATTTTTAGGCTGGCTAAATCCTCCACCAAGACACAAGCAACAATCTCCGCGTTCTGTGGTGCTAGTAGGAGATTTTCAAATAATTGTCACATTATTCGAAACCCGAGAATGTTTTTCTTTAAAAAAATTTTAAGGAGAGAAATAATGTATAATAAATAATTAGTCAACTGCATTAATCACCCCAATAATTAATATTGCATTTATCACACTGGTAAGCTCTCATAAAGTTATCTTTTAAGAATTCTAAAGTGTATGAGACGAATTATTACTGTAGGAGGAGACTAATAATTTGCTTGTCACTAATGAATTACTGCATTTTCAGAAATTGTGTTATAATTGACTACTTTCTGCAAAATTTTATTGCGAAAAGATATATGGTATTCCAAAGTTAGTTACGCGGGTGCTTAATTATATTTTAAATGTGTTCAATAATTAAATGTGTGGTTTTCTGATTATGGTAACTTTTTGGTTATTATTGAACGCAATAAAATGTTAGTATCAGATAAAACAACATGTGTTCGAACTTTCCTCGTAAATTGCCTCGATTTATTGCTTCGATAAATTAAAATAATGCTATCGCGATTCGAAAACATGCGCGCACTTTTCAATCGAAATTAGCACGGGGGGGAAATTCTGATAAAAAAGTATTAAATTAATTTCAGTTTGGAAACCAGGTTTCCAATCTAGAGGCTATGGTGCAATAAAAGGCTGTGATTCAATTATGATTTTTTTAGTTAATTGTGCTCTTGGACATTTTATTATTTGCAAATTTGTCCAATTGGACAAGTCAAATGAGCAGAATTTCTTAAAAATTTAACCATTTCGACAATAAGGAAGTTCGTGGAAAATATTTTGACTTAAAAAATAATGTTCGTGTAGATGACATGCAAACTTAAATACCAGTATTTTTTTTTTAAACTACGTTCATAATTAAATTAATTCTCCAAGTTTGAATTTTATTAAAGCCCGCTATAACGCCCGGTAAGACGCGAGAGACCGTAAGACGTCGTCTCACGTCATCTGGTCACTCAATTCAGTTGCCGGAATTTCGAAAAAAAAGTGCATTTTAATGGTTATTTTTTCAATTTAAAAACATGAAATGTCATTTTGCACCGACCGCTCTGTTAGGAACTGTTGCAAGTTTCAGTGAAAAATGATATTTCGTGTTTTTAAATAGAAAAAATAATATATGCACTTTTTTCGAAATTCCGGTAACTGAATTTATTAGTACTAGTTAATATCTAACTATTACAACTTTTCAAATTAATTTTTTTCGTCCATATTAAGCGTGTCCCGGTTTTGTAAATATTTTCCCTTATATATCACACAATCAAGGGACCAGATGACGTCACACACTCTCCTGTTCCGTGCCGGGTTTTTTCGCGGGCTTAATAAAATTCAAACTTGTAGAATTAATATAATTATGAAAACGAACTTTGTCCCTCTGTCAGATTGTGATGTGAAATATTGATATCTTGCTTTCTTTTCCCATTTTGTTATGCATTGATCTGGCTTGGTAAACCGCGTTTTTCGCCAAACTGATTCAGAGCGTTGTCGGCTGCTTTGGCTTTAAGCCCACGGGAGTTTTTTTTAACATATTGTATGAAGCCATCCATTGCGGAAGTGATGACTTCACCAATTTCCTAGGCACATCTGAAGGATCCAAAGTTTGACAACTGACCTAGGGAAATAATTTGATTTGTCCGCAGACCGAACCAATCTGCTTACCTATAGTGCCACACTTTTCTCTTCAGCCTCTCGTTTGACGGTTTGAAGTTCACAGGGAATGATGATTGATTGAAGACCGTGTGTCGGACGATCTCAGAGGCGCTGTGACCTCAATCTTGTAATCGTGTGGCACAGAGGTTAAAAATGATGAGTCTGGACAGCTGAGTCTATTGATCCTGAGAATTTCAACCATGGTTCGTTATTCTTCGAATGGGTAGCGGGTCATCGATAGTCTCGCTCAAATGTTTGAATAGCTAGGATGTGCCTGATTCGCTGATATTCGGTGTGAGGAAAAGACACGCGTAGAATCTTACCTTACTGGAAAGACTGATGCGCACCCACACTACGTCTAATCTGGAGTTTTCCAGATTCAACAGTCTCATACAGTTGACGTCAGCTCGATTACACAAGGGCGAAGCCCGGGCAGTCCAGGTAGGAGGCGTCCAGAGGCTCGGCTATCTGTTTTGCGGAAAGAAAAATGAGGGTGGGATGTTGTGATGTATTGAATTTATATTTGGGGGATATTGGCGAAATTCATTAAAAGTTTTGGCCTGCTGTACAGATGGCCCTGTTGGTTGTTGTATATTCATGTTGTTATTCCTGATATTGACATGATGTTACAATAATTATTAAGCACAAATACATTGTCCAGCACTGCCATTATTGTAATATACTATCAAATATTTGGATGATTTGTTTTATTTCCTGTAAAATTTAACTTTTCCACGTAGATTTATGTTCCTATACCGTGGTGAAACAAGAAATGGAACAGTGAAATGGAATACATCACCTGAATCTCTAATTAGTCCTGCCTCGAGGACTCATCCGTTCTCAGAAAAAAACATAATGTATTTACAAAAGCAGACGCTCCCGCTCCTTTCAGAATAAATACGAGTAGATGGCTGAACATTTAATCCCTCGTTAACACGGTATTTGCACGTGTCAGGGAATCTGCAATGTAGCAGTAATGTACACAAGACACAAGTACTCATGTTTTACAGTTTGCTTTTAGTTGAAGTTGTAGCGAACGAACGGATTCGCTTTTATCCTTAAAGCGTATTTAGGTCCCTAGTTAGTTTTCGCGAATTCGAAATATTTTACTAATTTATAAGCAACACATGACAGCATTATAAAAAATGGTAGTGTTGTAGTTTTTAAAGATTTTTTAATTGGATATTTTAAACCATGGTTCAATTTTTTTATTTTGAGACCCTCTTGTAGCTTTCATACTACTTTTTACAGCGTCGTTTTCTAATAAACATCAACTTCGCCTTATGATTTTTAATACTATGATTGGATAAACGAAATGGAAAACATAATTTTCACTGTCGCTTAACTCCATAAAATACATCCATTTTCCAACAACTCGCGTGACCTTTTTCATTTTTACGCAAATTTCATAATGCCAGAGCACACAAATAGAAATATTCAATATATGTCCACAACAATTCAACAAAGGGTAAATATTGGATACAGATGGAAACGGTTAATACGCACTTTTTTTATTTGTTTTTCCCAAATATGGTTTCCAAAATTCAAATGCGATGGAGATCTACAATTTCAACCAAGTATAAGTGAGGCAGAGCGTTGGGCTAATGGGCTAAAGGAAACATTTTTTATTTGAATTTCTTTATTCTATGGGTTGTACCCTGTCCTACCCTGTTCTACCCTGTTCTACCCTGTTCTACCCTGTTCTACCCTGTTCTAACCTGTTCTACCCTGCTTTGTTATTTTATTATCTAAGCAATTCGGCAGTAACGTAAGAAAATTACGTGAGTTAAAGCATTCCAAACTGTATGAATACTTAAAAAATAACTTCTAAGAATTGATCCAAAAAAAAAATTGAATTCAGTACAGTTCAAAGCTCATTGAACGCAAGTTGAAATATTTAGATGTGGGTATGGCTTCACTTGAATAAAACATGGCAATTCGTCGCTTCTAGGATCAAACGCTCCCGCTTTATGTGGATATACGTCTGCTGCAAGAGAAGATAACTCTGCCGTTGGATGGTGGTGGTAGATTTGCGTAGTGTGGTACTTGCTACTCGCGCTATTCTGCGGGTTCGTAAACAATCGACTACGCTATCTATTATATTACCTATTCCCTATTCAGTTTTGTTTTATAAGAACACTTCACCTCACCGATGTGATGTGTTGTTCTACGAAAAGCGGCACTATACTACTAGGAAACTGACAGTTAAAAAAAATAAATCATTATTTGTTATTCTAAACAGTTTCGCAGGTGCTTGGGATTATCATATCGTGTATCAGTATCCCAGACCGCCTTTCAAACTTTGGCTCTTGTTTTAATTTCACTGAAGTACTAAGAAATAAGAGCGAGGTCGACAGCCGTATACACCAGGCTAGGCTTGCTTTCAATAAAAGGTCGAAAATAATAGAATCGAATAATATAGACCTAAAACTGAGAATACTCCTCATCAAGACCTATCTATGGAGTATCTTGATGTACGGCTGCGAAACATGGTGCCTATCCGAAAGAGATAAACGGGGACTATAGGCTTTTGAGATGTGGTCCTATAGAAGACTATTAGGAATTTCCTGGAGAGACCACATTACAAATGAGGAGGTTCTCCAAAGAATCGAAGGAGGAAGGCACCTGCTCAGGACCTTGTCCGAAAGGCGTGCAAGATGGATCGGCCATATAATACGATAAGAAGGCCTCTTGCATGCCATAATGGAGGGTATGACCGAGGGGACAAACTCTAGGGGACGCCCACGCCGAGAGTACCTGGAGGACCTGCTGGTGGACATGCGCTGCTCATCATATGCAGACTTCAAAATAGCCGCACAAGACAGGGAAGAATGGAAGAGAAAAATAGAGGAAATTGCTGCAAACCAATCCCAGGATTGAAACCAGAGAGAGAGACTATGAAATATATTTGTATTTTAATCATTATTTTTTTCTTACTGTTCAAGGACTCATACCATTTTTGAGATGACGGATGGGTCCTTCTATCGTTTCTCACGTCAAGAATCTACTTTTAAATTATTCTAAGAGCTCCCGACTGACTATCCCTACACGACATAACATACATTATAATGTAATAATGATATTATTACATAACTTTATTGTAAGGTATTTGCAACTATAACTAAAAATATATGCTAAGTGTGTATAGTGTAAATTGATTCATAACAAATAAATATTAATATTATTAATTAATTTATTAGTACATAAAACTAACATCATAAAATAATACATATTATATAAAAAAAAGTTGGTAGAACATAAAGAACAGAAATGTATAATTATATCCGTTTCAGCTTTTTGTAGGTAGCTATCCAAGTATCAAGATCAAACCACAAAGAAAGTGTCTTCAGCAAAACTATTTTCTCCTGAATATTAATGCTGCATAAGTCATTAATGTATAACAAAAACAAATACGGTCCTAATGCTTCTTTGAGGTACTCCGTAGTTAGTTGTGCACTGGTTGCTAAGAATGTTATTTATCTTAATTTATTGCTTGCGTCCATTAAGGATTATTCAAAAACGTTTATGTGATCTCATCCAAGGCAGCAAGATCTTGTTCTTACAGGATAATTAATACTAGGTAGAAACAATGTGTCGAAAATATTTGGAGTAGGACGCGGAGGCCTGAGGTCTAAATGCAAGAGACTTTGTGGAGGCTGCCAAATACTTGCCACTAATATAATTCAGACCTTCCCCATTTATTACGCTGAACGCTTCAAAAACATACAAATTTTTAAAACACTCTCTGTAAAATGTGTTGGTTCTCACATTTCCATGCAGCCGATAATCCACCCGCGAGTTTTCACTTCACGTTTCACGTTACAATTTAAAGAAAATGCACCGCAATGCTACTCCGAATAAATGCAAGCGTGTCACCGTCACGCCGTATTGTAGACATAGAAAGCACGGTGGACTCTGTAGAGGGACGTTACAGAATAAACTACCAAATATCACAAATATATATCTGCCTGAACTACATGCTGCAAAAATGTCCTATCACTCTTCGATCCCAACACAATTTAAATTGAGGTAGATATATTATATATATATATATATATATATATATATATATATATTATATATTATCTGTAAATTTCATCTATCAATTATTATTTTATCTGTAAATTTCATTGTCATAAATTCCTTGTTATATTTATTACCTGTAAACATCATTATCATCAATTACTATATTATATGTAAATTTCATTATCATAAATTCATTGCTGCATTAACTGTAAACCTCATTATCATAATTATTATATTATCAGTAAATGTACTTCATTACCCATATAATCTGCATACTTCACCCGCCATAACACAGGGACATCCCTAGCATGGCGGGCGAAATAACACAATATGTACACTATGTATAAAATTCTTTAATAAATAAATAAATATATAAATTTCCGCGCGTTCGTGTGCTGTACTTAGATTCCATTTAAATTTAGAGTTATGTGATTTTAAATAGTTTACATATAAATAAAAAAATATTAGGTAATTTCAGTTGTCTATGCGTCCTTAATTTGCTTTAAATTTAATTGCCGTTTTTCAAAATTGTAAATGATTGTGTGAAGAATCTTTAAACAACGTAATATTTTGAATCGAATTTTTTTTATATTACCATTTTCAAAATTGGAACAGATTTGTCCAGAATTCACAATATCTAGTGTTTTTTACAGGCATTATACTAATTGCTGAAGTAACTTAATATTTGAAGATATTTTTGTAATTACTTGAAACACAGTAAACTTATTTTTTATACTTAATACTTAGTTTTATCACGCTTCTTGATTAAAAAACTAACATGTTTCGTAAGCAATGCGTAACTTCGTTAGGGTTTACTTAACATTAACTTAACATTAACTTAACAACTCACTTGAAATTGTCACAAATTACTTTAAGTGAATCCTGACGAATTTATATTATATTATATAAATATTGTTTGGGTATGTTTTTTTAACAATAAACATGGTTATAACGTAATCTATTAATTTTAAATGTTCATAATTTGTGACGCATTAAGTTGACAGTACAAGAAAAGAAAATATGATTAAGATTTTATTAAGAATTCTGAATTACATACTGCAAAAACAGTTTGAAAAAACTTGAGGACTGGGACTCGAAATTTCTGTTTGCTAGCGGATATTATATCAATTATTTTTAATTGATAAACTAATGTTTAAGACAAGATTTTATGCACAGCACAAAGGGTAACAATTATTATAAGCAATACTTATTAGCCTGAAACACTCAACCACACTGAAACAATCTTCCGAGAAAAGATACATGCCGCCGACGGGACTCGAACCCGCGCCTTTCTGATGTCCGGTCAGGTGATCTTAATCACTGAGCCGCGAAGGGTCACCTCTTACCCGCCAAATGATTCAATATACACCAGTGTTTCATTCAACAACTACCGCTTATTACATTTTTTTTCACTTGCAAACAACCAACTTTATTTTTAAGAGGTAACCCGCCGTTGCTCACTCAAGAGCACCTGACCGGACATCAGAAGGGCGCGGGTTCGAGTCCCGTTCATTTTTTCAATGTGGATGAGTGTTCCAGGCTGATAAGTATTGCTTATAATAATACACATTATATCAATTTGAAAATAGATTTTATAGTATTTATATTTTCACCAATTAAAATTTTCTTAACTTTACCGAAAATTAGTTATTTTTTGGAGCGAAGGACCAAACTTGTAAATTTTGCAGGTTTGAACCTTCGCTTGTAAAAAAGGGTAAAAATTGTAAATACATTTACCCATACTCGTGTCAGAGAAGATCAGATATTCATCATACGCGGAGGTGATAGACATTGACAATCTACGTATTGTCCTAATCGATCAGGTAGGTTCCAGAACCTTCAGCATCACCATCAGCAACCCCTCTCTACTTCTTTTCCTCCACTTAATTCCTCGAATGGGGATGATATTAGGTACTATTAACAGTCCCGCTGGATTCAGAAAATTTCAAATTATTTGACCACTGTCCCAAAAATATCTATCCACTCTAATATAAAGTAATAAAAATTAATAAACAAATACTTTAACCTGTTTCCCCTGTCACTATTGACGCTTTCAACTTGCACTGCTACAAAATTTAATCCCGCATAAACCGAAAACCATGGCAAATTGCTCGACGTAAAAAGGTACTCCCACAAAACCATGTTAGGCATAGACAGACATGAAACACGGAAGGGTTGGTCGAATGGCGACTCGGACCGGGCTCAGGGAACCGTGAGGATACCCTGCCTGGAGATGAAATCATGACGCGAATAATGCAATCATGTACAATCTCCAGCTAACCGGAACTTTATCAAATCACTGATTCTATTCCGTCCTTCCGATCAGCTGGAAAGAGGAAAGGCTTGGTTCGATTCAGAGCTGAATACATACTAACATAGTATTTATTTAAACAGAGAATTCGTTACGCGTAGATCTTTTTTTTTCAGCAGCATTTTTTTTTTTTCAATTTGAGATGCCGGAATGGGTACCGACACCATTTATTGGATAACCAACACCCCTGCTATAGGTCGCCCCGATTGGTTTACTACGTTTGGTGATTAATCAGAGGTGCCTGGGTTAATGGGGTGAGATTCGTCTAGGTCTTGGCGGCGGATGCGTTTTACGACTACTGCGTGGCCTTTATACCTCTCCAGCTAAACTCTTTCGACCCAAACCTTGCAACAGAGTGGGAGGGTGGATTTATACGTCTTACTCCGAGACACATTGACACTCGGATTTGAACCCATCCATCATACCTTTTGCCTTCCCAGAACTTCCTTTACTTTTTTCCCTAAGAGGACCCTCTACTCAGCATTCCCAAAGATGATATAGGCCCCATGGCAAATTGTTTTTCACTGGGCCTTCTGTAAGAACTAATGTAAAAAAATGGAGCATCAAACAGAAGCTGGTTTTATTTTTTAAATATATCATTTTATGTGAGTTTAGCGTCAACAAATATATTTAGACCCAAAAGTTTCTCGTTCAGTGCAGTTTAAACGTTATAAAAGTATTTATCTTTGCGATGGAATTTCATTAATTCAAAAAGTGTCTTTTTGTGCAAAAACTTTCTTACGCGAGCATAACTACATAAACGTCAACTTCACCATTGACTTGATGGCATTTTATCTTACGAAAAGGTTGCGCTTTTAATCAAATTATAAATAAAATGATGCATCGTGTTTATTACAGGAATAATTTTTCAATATTTATTTTTAAAAATAATATTTCGTTCGAATTTTTGACTTTGAAAATGTCCCTTTTTTTTAGAAAATTGAGGTGTTTTAAAAAAAGTGACACATACTTTTTCTTGAGATATTTTGTATTAGGATGTGTTGCACTCCTGTGCTTTACTGGAATACTATATTTGTTCTACCAGTATTTCAATAGAAGAAACTCCAATAATCTAG
This sequence comes from Limnephilus auricula, assembly GCA_951813805.1. Classification (NCBI taxonomy): domain Eukaryota; kingdom Metazoa; phylum Arthropoda; class Insecta; order Trichoptera; family Limnephilidae; genus Limnephilus; species Limnephilus auricula. Next base: position 42,747,451 of record OX638389.1, on the reverse strand, counting down.
CGAAATTGATCCCTTCGGCACCGGCGGATAGCAGAAAAGATTCCAAATACGCTTTTATGCACGGTTGACAATATTTGTCCCATTTATAAGGGCTTGAGTTTAACAGATTTGCTGTGTGACCTCTGTATTTCCCCGCTCCTATCTCGAATCTCTTCAAGTTCTAAAATACTCTTCACACAGCATCTCCAAAAATGACACATGTGTGGAGTTAATGCAAAAAGCCGAAAAACCCTCAAATAATCCATTTTGCATCTTTTCTCTCTCTGGAGATATTTGATATTCAGCGGAATGTTGGCAATTAACGATAGAGTGTTGTTTGTTTGGTATGTGGCAGTTGCGGTGAATATCATTTAAGCCCCGTCTAGTCTCATAGTCCCTTCCATCGCAAGTCCGGCATTCCACAGAATTATTGCGAACCGAAGTATTGTCATTAAGAGGCACTAACTTCGGTTAACTTCTTGCGGCCAGAGGGCTTAATGGGACTGCCACATCGAAGAGATTCAACTGCAGAAGTGTGAAGGGGGCATGTTCCTGTGTCAGAAATAGACCTAATATTGTCTTGTTTCTGCAGCAGATAATCAATACCATCGGTGTGATGATAGGTGCGAGCTTCGGGGCGGTTGAAAGTGAGTGAACAACGTATTTACGTACATAATAGCTAGTACACGAAAATCATTTTAAATAATATACGTTTGATAGTATTTGTCCACACTGATGGTATCGAAAGTTTCTAAAAAGTTTTCCGAACTAATTTTGCAACCTTCCATTAAGAGCTATTGACCAGCAACTGGGAATAAAAGTTTAAAAAAGCTTGTAACTGTACAGGGAGATTCCAATGAGAAAGATCGATTATTGCCCGTATCAAATTTTTTAAATTAAAAATTGAATATTGATTTATTTCATTAAAAACTTGCTACATTCAAGTAAGCCATAAAAATGCTCACAACGCACGATGATAAATTATTAAATATCATGTATTTTTTGATCATAAGTATTTATAATTTTTCAATAATGTCTAAACCAAATAAGTGTGTTAAATTTTTTTTTAATATTTTGGTTTGTAAAACCTTAAATAATTAGAAAAACTGAGGTATTTTTGTAACAAAACCCCTTCTCGGATTTGATTGATTTTAATTTAACTAAAATTAAAAAATTTAAAACTGTGTTGATTAGATTAAGTATTGATTTATTTTGTTGTATGATTATATGATTTGAAATTTGTGTTGTTTAATAGAATCTATCGTTAGAAAATTGAACAAATTTGTCAACGATCAACGGTATAACCTTAGTATATTGAAAATACACTTAGTTTTTCAAAATTTTAAAACTGTGTGTGCCAGATAAAATAACAATCTTTCAAAATCAATTTATGTTTTCTTGTGAAAAAGAGTCAATACGTCTAGAATTTGATTTAAATGGGACCTATTTCCGGTATTCTCTGATAATACCTTCTTAAGATACCGGTAGATCAAACACAACCCACGTGCATTCGCAAATATATTGGACTGCAAATCAATTGGACCGTAATCAATAAAATTTGGGTTTTCAAAATTACCCAACTATGTGAATAGTGGACACTGGAAGGGTATCTGACTCACCTTAATTTTCCAGAGCATGTTATTTTGAGGTTCAATATAGGCACCGAGGGCTCCCGAGGTTAAAAACTGCACAAGTTTTCGTACGAATTGATATTAAGTGACCGAGGTATCATAAGAGGTGATAACTGTACGAATTACTTAAATAAAACACCATTTACGCACACTAAAAGATTACACACACCAATCTCTAGACTGATAATCATTGCACAGTGGCTTCTTCAGCATGGTCAATATTAAAGAACTGAGAACGATTATTTATACATTAACGCCCTTTTAGGGGCTTTTACATATGGATAGTAAATGTACATTATTTATTTTACATAACTGAACTGCTTTAATAACAAGATTTTGTATTTGTTTACTGATAAATTGAAGATGTCCTGTGAATTGGTATAATTATTTCCCTCCATTAGAATTCTGGGCAAAGAGGAATACATATAGTAGTTAGTCCCAGAATTGCTACACTTAAATAAATCCAGAATTCTAGTATTTCGTAAGTGTGTAGTATTTACGTAAATCTAGTGTAATCCGAGCTAATCAATGCAAACAATTCTGGACTATCAATTACATCATTTAATATTTTATATAAAAATACCATCAGTCAGTCAGTCAGTGAAAATCCTTCTGTCTGACAATTTAAGCACATTCATATAATTTAAAAGAGTGTTGTTGTTTAACATAATTACTGAAATTCCCATATTTAAATTTATAAAGCGTAAGAATTTATTTTGTACTCTTTCAATTGATTGTACAATAATATTATAAAGTGGGTTCCAGACGGGAGAATTATATTCAAGTTGATTTCTAACAAAGGCAACATATTTTTTTTATATTTTTTTATAGAGAAACCTCACAAGAGTCCCAACTGCTCCCTTCTAGAGCCAGTGAGACTATGGCATCCCCAATTGGAGTATGTTGTGAGGCTGAAGGTAAGTGGGGAAGGGAAGGAGATGGGGAAGAGGAAGGTGGGAAAGTACCTGGCTATTAAGTCACTAAATAGGCTAAAGCCATTATTAAGCAACGTTTCAATTCTGAATGGTGGTCTTAGACCAGGGCGATACTGAGAGTATCTTCCACAAAGTTTTATACATTTAATAGTATTGAAATCTCTTTGCGTTTGGGAGGCGGGAATGGGTACCGCCGCCCCGGGAACCATTTTTTTGGGAAAACCAACACCTCTGCCATAGGTCACTCCAAGTGGTTCACTACGTTTCGTGACTTAGCAGTGGTGCCCGGGTTCATTTGGTAAGGTTTGTCTAAGTCTTGGCGGCGGATGATCTAGATCCACTGAACCCCAGATTCCTTTTCTTAAAAATTCCCTCCACACAGCATCCCCAAAGATGACATAGGCCATGTGGGAAATTATTTTCCTCAGGGCCTCCTGTGTGGACCTAATGTAAAAAAAAATCCTTGCTATATATTCCAACATTTTTTAGCCCTTATTTTATTAATGTTATAATTATTATAGATCACTGGAATTTTTATTGTCGAAAATCTGACTAATTGACAGTTAGAGATATTTTGATCATGGCACTGGTTCCTTTAACAAACTGATTCTTTCTTAGGAGTTATTGTTCCCCAATGTCACGGGTAGATAATATTGGCACAAATTGTACGATAGGATAGATATGAGAAGGTAGGTTGGATGGAGGAAAGTAGATGTACAAAGTTTCGTCAACACCCACCCGATGTTTGTATTCTGAGTATTGATATCTGCTCGCCAAGAAACTCGTCGAATTTATTTATTTATTTTTTATTTTATTTATTTATTGAATCTATATAATAAGGTTTACATTTTTTTTTTTGGCCTTGCCTGTCTCACTAGGAACTCCTGTGTCGAGACAGACTAGTTTACAAATATTTTCTAATTATAATATGAAGTACATTTTTCAATAAAGCAAAAATATTTGACAAAATTTTCAGGTTGGTAGGTAGTGGTAACAATAATGAGATATACGATTATATTTGGGTGAGGTGACTAATTATTGCACGACCTTTTTCGATGATCCATTGTTTGATCAGGATTTTGTATTTTTTAATATTATTCGATTGTCTTGTTTTGTCAGGTAGGTTATTGTATATTTTAGACGCAATGTATTTGAAATTTCTTTGACCAAATGTTGTGTTTGTTTTAGGTATTTGTATGAGTTCTTTGGTTTTGTGCCGCGTGTTTACAATATTTTGGGTATTTTTATAAAATGTATGTGTTTTATTTTTAAACAGATGAGTTAAGATAGTTTTTGTGTATATTTGTCGAATATCTAATACATTGAATTTGTTGAATATATCTACAGTACTTGTTATTATGGGAACTTTAAGAATAACTTTCATAATTAATTTTTGTGCCTTCGATAATGAATCTATAGCTGATAGTGTTGCACCTCCCCATGCGATTATTCCATATTCAATGATTGATTGACAAAGAGAGTAATAAACAATTTTCATAGATTTGGAATCTAGTATGTTTCTAATGTTTTTGAAAAAATAAACATGTTTTCTAAGCTTATTCGTGATAAGTAGGCAATGTGTATTCCACTTAAGATATTGATCAAATGTAAGACCAAGGTATTTGATATGGTCCGTTCGATCTAGGCAAGGACATTGACAGAATGTATCGTGAATACAAGAACATTCATGTACTTTTATTTCAGCATCTTGATTAGGTTGGCCAACGATATTCATACTAAAAGGAATGTATTTTGTTTTGGTAGTGTTTAGTGCAAGAGAATTAATATCTAGCCATTTTTTAACAGAGTTAATTGATTTCTCAGCCATTTTGTATGCGTCTAACCAAGTGTCTGATTGAATGAGTAGCACAGTATCGTCAGCAAAACTTACAATTTTTCCATCTATCATTAGGTTACAAAGATCGTTTATGTATATGAGAAACAAAGTAGGGCCTAAGACGCTTCCTTGGGGAACTCCGTAGGTTATAGGGAGGGGTTGGCTGAATTTGTTTTCGATTTTGACACTTTGAGTTCGATTAGTTAAGTAACTTTGAAGAAATTCTAGGTCTTTCCCTCTTATACCAATGGTATTTAGTTTATTAATAAGGATGTCAAAGGAGATGGTATCAAAAGCTTTTGAGAGGTCTAGGAAGATAGAAATAAAAATAAAATAAAAATTAAACTATATTTCGACATAAGACAGGTGTGAGAACTTCAAGAAACAGGTATTTATTTTGCTAAAAGAGCTTTCAACTGTGTCAATGAAACTTTAAACTCTGAACTTAAGATAAACTTAATATCAAAGACGTTGTTAAACTCACAAGAGAATCAACTTATGTATACGGTGAACCTTCTAAAGTTCTCGATCTAGAACAGTTTTTGTAAGCAAACTAATGTACGTATACTTACAATGTAGAGTTGTAGCTTACGGCAATTCACGTAGTTGGAAACCCGGTACGTTCATTGCCTGATTAAACCCCCGCTTCAAACGGAGGTAAAATAATTGGATTCTACAATGTGTCGAGAACCAGTGTAAGTATGGCAAGAACATAATATATCAATGAGTACAGATGCTGAAAATCGATACGAGTTCTCACAAATTATAGTTACTCGATTTTTTTTTTCTCATGTGGTGGCGAAGTTGTGTGGTGCATGCAGGTTTATGGATTTGGAGGGCTGTGTTTTGTTTAATAGACCTTCGGGGGATTGTAATTTACTCTTTCCTTTCATATAATATAACGGAGTGAAATAAATTTATGATTTAAAAAAATGCATTTTACGGATTCTGTGGTTGAGTGTTCAAATACCGTGTTCGCTATTTCAAATCCGGGCGTTCGCAAAAATGAAATTTTGTTTGATTAATTTGTGTTATTTTTCATTTAATTATTTAAAAATTAATTAAAGCGTAATATGACGCGTTCCAGAGTGTTAGATACTTTCAGATTCACCCTGTCGAGATACCACCATTTTCAATTTGGAAGGCTTCTTATCGATACCGCCGCCAGGGAACCGTTTATACCAAGTCTTCCTATATGTTTTATCAATAAGTACCTAAATATTTTTTGTTCTATTTTTACTACTATATAAACTTATGATCCTCAAAACAGGCTTGTCTTAGTGAGGTTAATATTGAAATGTTAACAATAATACCTACCATGTAAAGAAACAATAAATAAATAAAATAAAAAAGTTATCCCGAAGTAGTTCGCTACATTTGGTGAGTTTGCAGGGGTGCCCGGGTTCATGGGGTGAGGTTTCTCTGGGTGTTAGCGGCAGATGCGTCTACTCACTTACTGCATGGCAGGCCGGATTGGGAGGGACTGGTTATTGGAGACTATTTTGCCTCCACTGCAAGATTCTCTTGACTTCAGTGAGAGGGATAGATTCATATGTCGGCTACTTCTGGACCCACTGACCCGCAGTTTCTTACAAAAAAAAGTGTAATACCTCAAATACCATATAACCACGCTGGAAAAAAAACTTACATTTTCTAATGCCTACATTATTTTAATCTTATCAAACTAATCGATCAGTTTAAATTTACGATAACGGTCATTAGAATATACTGCCATGTAATTAACAAAAGGTGTTTTAATACTAATAAATTTTCTTTTATGTGACTAACCCATTGTTTATAAATGCATTTAGGGCTTTATCGGCCACTATACGCAAAACGTAACAATAAATCGTTCAAATATAAGGATATATATATATATACATACTGGGTCGACGTACGTACGCTATTCTACGCCTAACAATATCTGGACTACTTAGCAACCATACATTTTCTATGGAAATAGATTTTTCATAGTCACCCTGCCCGCACGTTGCGATGCATGTGCCAGTATGATTCTGAAAATGATATTAGAAAATGTATGGTTGCTAAGTAGTCCAGGCCTCCTAGCACACTCGATCGATAAGGATTGATATGATAACTTTCGGAAACTTCTCATCGTCCCCTAGCATGACTGCAAATCAACTTTTGTTTGAACGATAGCGATCCGCAATTGTCCCAGGAAACGATGAGAAGTTACCGAAAGTTATCTTATCAATCCTTATCGATCGAGTGTGCTAGGCAGGCAGATATCGTTAGGCGTAACGTAGCGTACGTTCGTCGAGCTAGTACGTATTTACCTTAAGGCGATACTGACAGCATCTTCCACTCTGGAACGTGATTCATATTACGAATTATACAATTATATTATTATCATAAAGCCGAATTTATATTACGCAACTAGTTGCTTGCTTGTTCCATATATTTTCAAACACCAAAAAGTTGGTATATTTAGTGTCGTGCAACCTTCAGTATCACAACAAGAATGGCGTCATAAACATCAAAGCTTTTTTTTGCATATCATATTTTCTGCATAGTACACAACTCTCATGAAGTTTCAAGGAACACATACGTCTGTTTAGTTGAAATGGTTTCATGAAATCAGTTGCATTACGTTTTTAGACTACACAATTAGTTGCATACCACTAGTGGTGCCGTTATTTCGCTCTAGCGCAATCCTAATTTTGTGGCATGCAACTAATGCAAGCGTGATGTAACTGTATGTTTACACCTGAAAATAGCACTACAACGAACGTCATGAAACAAGTTGTGCGCGGTTTAAATAATCTTTAATAAACTTTTCATTGAAGAAGATTTTTTTTTCTTCTTCAATAATATATTACATTGATGGGAATAATCTTCAAAAGTTAAAAATACAGTTTTTCTTATAAAAAAATTATTTGAATTATTTTTTTATTTAGTGTAAAAAATTAAATAACGTTATTTAGTTATGCAAGTATTCTTGTTTTATTTTATTATTGTGACAGATATTTCGGCGTTCAAGGCCATTTTCGTTAAGCTATATACATTTTATGTAAACATAACTTGAAGAGCACAGACGATGCGCGTTCCTTTCAAATTTTCTAAAATATACATCAGAAGATAAAAAAAGTAATTCTTTATATTCAGGCTACTCGGCTGCGTAAATCCGCCCTTTTTGTCAAATTTTGTTTAAGATCCTCCCTTTACTGCGACAAGCTTTGAGAAGAAATGGGACAGTGGACGATAAATATATAAAAGCCCTCTCGTGTTTAGGGGAAGGGGAAAAGCTTTTCCAATTACATCCCCAGCACATGAGCAGGAACTAAGGGATGAATTTACAAGCGTCTCTATTACCGGAATAGAGTAATAATACGTAACTCACTCTTTTTGCCTTCGCCGGTCTTAGAAAAGGGATAAAATTATATAGTTTTTGTTATAATGATCGTGTTTCACAAAGGCAATTACGTGTATAAACCTAATTATTAGTACAATATATCTTTTAGCGGACATTTTTTCGAAGTACATTGATGAACAAACTAAAGCCTTATCATGATAAAACTTGTTAGTGTGTTTTTTTCGTTGTTTGTTTTTGGGGTGTTATGCCGTGTTGTGCTACCTCCTTCTTTAGCCGACGTTTCGGACAGCGTTGCAGTGTCCATCATCAGGGCAGATCCGGCAGATCCGTCGATGTGGTGATCATCGACATCGACGGATCTGCCGGATCTGCTCTGATGATGGACACTGCAACGCTGTCCGAAACGTCGGCTAAAGAAGGAGGTAGCACAACACGGCATAACACCCCAAAAACAAACAACGAAAATGCTTTTGGCCGTGAAAATCAAAAAACGTACCTTGTTAGTATGAATTACTAAAAGTCTTTTTTGGTAAATATTTTTTTAAGAGGCAAAGGGCTTGAACAGAAAACAATTTCAAACTATATTTAATACATAATATAACTATATATAATTTACCAAAATGAAGATTCTCAAAGATTTTATGGCTGCGTGAGCGAGATTAAGATTGCGACTCTAAGGCGGTTTTGGCATGTAGATCGAATGAACGAATAGAGCAGTATTAGATAATACATGACGGGGATGTGAATGGTAGAAGAAGTTGGGGACATCCGATGAAGTCGTCGCACGATGAAGAGAATCAAATATCTACTTGAATCGGACCATGCCAAGAGTAAGAATAACAGAAGGGTATGTATGAAACGATCTATGAATATGAATGAGGCAAGGATTGTATACCAAAACCGCGTTCTTTTACGATATATTATCTTTACTTTTTAAAAAGAATTATGACTGGACACCCAGGTGGAAAGAGAAAAGTGGGAAGACCCAGACTGAGGTGGGAAGACGAAGTAAGAGGGGATGCAGCACAGCTTCTCCAGATAACAAACTGGAAGTCAGCTGCTGAGGACAGGAGGAGTTGGAGGCGAATGTTGCGGGGGGCCAAAGCTCGATATGGGCTGTAGCGCCATCGAAGAAGAAGAAGATCTTTACTTTTGTACGGGAAAACGGCGTTTCGGGTTACATCTTCAACCAATAGAATGCATTCAAACGAGATCGTTGACAAAATGATTGCTTTAAACGAAGCAAACGAAAGTAATTGACATAATTGAAAAGGTCGAGAGAAGTAAATGTCAATGGGCAAGACATATTACTTTGGGATGGACATCCGATGGAAAAATCTCGACTTTCTATGGCTTCTTGTGAAGCATTATGTAAAGAAATAGGATATGCATATAAATGCACAGCATTAAATGCTTTCCTTTGACAGAGTTTGTGCATAAGCAAATCATTTTTAAGAGGGCACAATTTAATGTATGTATGTATTTGTAATTTATTTTTCAACGTATCGAAGGTTTCGAAAAGTTTTTCAAACTAGTTAAAAGTAAAAAGTTAAAAGTTTTTCAAACTAGTAATCCCCTCTTTCCCTGCAAATGCCCAAATTCATTTTATCAATTCTGTTTAAATTTAGACTAGCAACGATATTTTGATGTTTTTTTTATTTGTTTTATTCTTCAGCTTCTTAAAGCCACCACTCTAGCAACAATATCACAACAAACATTAAACAAAATGTTTTTGCAAACATGAAATATTGAGGGAACAATATTGTTGATTTCCGTGGACGATGGAAAACGAAAACATTGTGGCCCCTACACAATGTTTTTGTTTTTTTCCGATGTTTTGAAAACATTTGGTCGTTGGAGACCTGACTTAACATGAACAAAATCATTATGAAATTAAATTATATGTTGATACATCCAGTACATCACTTCTCAAGTAAGGGTCTCTTTAAATTGATTTACATGTACCTATATTTAATCAATATTCACTACAAATTTCTACCATACTTGTAGATATTGTGCAAAAAACAATCAACTGTCAATGTAATTTCGAAGAACCAAAGTCTTTTAATCTAACAACATAGTACTAAAATTAGGTCTAGTACTTATACTGAAGACAACAATATCTCTGTAAAGGATTGCAGAGAAAGAGACATTAGAGTTATGCTTTAAAATAACAAGATGGATGAATTGTTTTTGCCCGTACGTATACAATATGAACATGGATAAATAGTTTTGTCCATGAACAAACTCAAATCTTTCAAAAAAAGCTTACAAATAACATATTGGACTGAATCACCAATCAATATTGTATTTGTAAGCCTTTCTTGAAAGATTTCAGTTTGTTTATGGACAAAACTAAAATAATAGATTATGCTTGCTTAATTTGTAAGTACTAATTTTTAATTATGTTAAAATATGTGTAAACCATTTATTAAGTATTAAAAAAGTTGCAAACATTATTAAAGTGTTTGAAAATATTACCAAAATTGATTTTCGGTAATTTTGGGTTGTAATAATATTCCAACTCTTTTTGAATACCCAATCACAGGGAAGAGTTCATTCACCGTCAAAGCTCGAGTCTATAGTTGTCCCTCGCAATCGCACTTTGACCCTTCGCTTGATACAAGAAAGGGCCTCATTTGGAGCCTATGTCAACCCAAGATGTTTCTACTACGTTTTTATGCCGAATAAGTAAACGAAAATGATTTGGTTTTAAAAATATAATTTTCCTTTTACATTTTTCTCCGGCGAATGAAACAGTATCAGGCTTTGTATTTAAATTTGAATACGACGAAACATGTATTTTTGAAGTTTTTCCGTATAGTATCCGAGAGGTCTTATAAATAATTATTTTTTCACTTTGTCATATATTTGATGATTGTTGGTGATTAAATAATATGACGAAATACATTGTAATATAAAACAGCTCGACAGAAGAAAATGTTTCGCAGTAAGTCAATCCTTTCCTCTCCTTTGTGATTACTTTGTCCAAGTGCAGTGGTTACTTAACATACATACATAAAAATACACCCATATTCACGGTCCTTCTAGACGGATTTATATAAATCTCTAAATATCTCTTATAAACTTTCAGAGTATTATTACGATCGCCCAAATTAATTTCTACCGGCATAATTCCGTATCTTTACGAATAATTTGTTAGTTTGTTATTATCTACTCCCAGTACTGGTATAAGAAGTAGGGGACGTCCGAGGAAGACATGGCATTATCAAGTAAATCAGATACTTTATTCGGGCCATGTCAAGAGTCAGAAAAATAGAAGAGTATGTATGAGACGATGTATAAATGTGAATGAGGAAAAGAGTGTGTGCCAAGACCGACTTGTTTGGCGGTCCGTCCCCTCTGCCTACCCCTGCGGGGAAACAGCGTGTTGATTAGTTAGTAGTTAGTTAGTTACCTTAAATCTGGTATTACGAATTAATGCTGAATAGCTTCCGGGTGAACACATATCCGGTTCTTGTCTCAGATTCACTGTGACATGACAGTGAATACAGCCTCCCATTTTAACCATCCCCTACCCAAACCAGATGAAAGCCTTCCCGACAAGTTTCAAACATGTGACTACTTTATAGACGGAACGATGTAAATCAACAAAATCGAAGGATCAATAAAATTGTAGTGTAAAATTATTGCAGGAAATTGCTGATAGGCACTCATTAATACAACAAATATACAAACGCAACCATTTTTTTGTCGTGATACTTCTTGTGGTTTCAACTATAGTTCCTCAGAGAGCAAAGTTTAAAATTACTAGAAATCGGTGACCAGACAACTCAACACTATGCAACTTTATCACTCCTTAGAAAAGTCATTAAAAGTGATAAAAAATGGTTAAATAGATTACGTTATGTTGGGTTTTGGTCTATTTTTTTATCACTTTTCAAAGGAGAGTTATCATTAATCAACACATTTGCCATAGGTCATTTAAAGTGGTTGGCTACGTTTGGTAACTTAGCAGGGGTGCCCGGGTTCATGGGGAGAGGACTATCTAAATGTCTGTCCACCTACTGTAGGGAGGGTCGGTTCTGAAGAGACTGATTAACGGAGACCTTTTTATCTCTCCATCAGAACTCGCTCAGTCCATCGCATCGCCTTGCACCGCAGCAGTGGGAGGAATTGATTCATATATCCATCACTCCTGGACTCACTGCCGCCCAGATTCCAATCCACCCCTTATATCATTTCCTTGCCAGATCTTCCACTCATTCCTTTATTAAAAAAAAACACTCCACATAGAATCCCCAAATGCGACATAGACCTTTAGCGAAATTATTTTCCTCGTGGCCTCTTGTGTGGAGCTAATGTAAAAAAAAGTACCTTTCTAATAAGTTACAAAACATACGTACTATTTTTATCAAATAATAAACTATCTAATCCTGGTAACTGGTAACTGTTTTCAGGCACTTCACTAACTAACTAACTAACTAACCATCACGCCGTTTCCCCGCAGGGGTAGGCAGAGAGGACGGACCGCCAAACACCTCGGTCTTGGCACACACTCTTTGCCTCATTCACATTCATACATCGTCTCATACATACTCTTCTATTTTTCTGACTCTTGACATGGCCCGACTCAAGTAACTGATTCACTTGATCGTGCCATGTCTTTCTCGGACGCCCCCTACTTCTTATACCATTCACACTTGCATCATATATTCTCCTTACGCTCCTTTCTTTGTTCATTCGCTCTACATGCCCAAACCATCTGAGGGTTCCTTTCTTAATTTTACTCATTACGCTTACATCAGCCTTGCATTCTTTTCGAATCTCCACATTTCTCACACGATCATACATGGTTTTACCACACATACGCCTCAGGGATCTCATTTCAACAGCATTTAGTCTACTTTCGTCCTTCCTCTGCCAGTTCCATGCCTCACTGCCATACATTATAGTAGATACAAGCACTCCATTGTGGACTGCTAACTTTGCTTCTTTGGACAGCTTTTTGTTAGCGCCAACGGCATTCAGTCCTCCATTAATGGAGTTACCTGCATTAACCCTTCTTTCAATGTCTCTATCAGCCTTCCCATCTCTCGTAAACATACTACCCAAATACACAAACTCATCCACCTGCTCCAAGTATTCATCATTCACAACTATATTGCACACCGTTTTCGGACTCTTTCTTTCAAACACCATGACTTTAGACTTACTTACATTCATCATTAACTCATTCTTCATACATACTTCGTTCATTCTAGACACGAGCGACTGTACATCTTCCATACTGTAAGAAATCAGCATCTAATCATCAGCATACAACAGACAACATACTTTCAGATTACTCAATTTCGCGCCTAACCCTACCTCTTTCACTTCACAAAAACATGTATATATTTTGTCGATCTCTCGAGGAAAAAAAATGTCATTTCATTTTTTATAACGGACGAACAATGGAGCAAATGGCCAAACCAGAAATAAATTTTATTTTATTTTATTCGGGAGACCAAGAGTTTATAACAAAGTAAGTAATATATGTATAACAAAGCATAATAGTATTTAAATTACATTAATTGTACCATTAAAGGGTTTTCACATGGGTATCTTTATTAATAATCTTCTTCTTCTTCCTTGCACTGTCCCAACTCATTGCCTAGGTAGGCTGTTGGGGTCGGCTCTCCTCGTTCTCATGTACTAGCTTCTTTGGTTCTGGATATCGCTTTCATCCAGACCGTTTCTACGTAGGATTTTGGAGCATTGAGTCATCCAGGAGTTCTTTGATCTTCCTCTGGATGACTGTCGATGAAGCTCCATAGACATTGGCTGCTTCTCTGAGTGGTCTGGTGGTCTCCGTTTTATGTGACCATACCATCATAATTCATAACATATAATTGAAATTGTTTGAAATATTATAATGAAAGATTAAATAACAAGTTTGAATGGAATTAGAGTGAAGGTAGGATGGAGAGGGGTCGTTCTAGTTTAGGTAATGTATGTATTTTTGCTATGTAGGTGTATTACAAAAAATTATGTTGAAGATGGGAAGGCTGATAGGGATATCGAAAGAAGGGTGAATGCAGGTAACTCCATTAATGGAGGATTGAACGCCGTTGGAGCCAACAAAAAAGTTGTCCACAGAAGCGAAGCTAGCAGTCCACAATGGAGTACTGGTACCTACCCTGATGTATAGCAGTGAAGCGTGGAAATGGCAGAGAAAGGATGAAAGTAGACTGAATGCTGTAGAAATGAGATCCCTGAGGCGTATGTGTGGTAAAACCAAGTATGATCGTGTGAGGAATGTGGAGAATTGAAAAGAATGCAAGGCTGATGTGAGCGTAGTAAGTAAGATTAAGAAAGGGACGCTTAGATGGTTTGGGCATGTTGAGCGAATGAATGAAGAAAGGAGTGTAAAGAGAATTTATGACGCGAATGTGAACGGTAGAAGAAGCCGAGGACGCCCAAGGAAGACGTGGCACGATCAAGTAAATCAGATACTTGAGTCGGGCCATGTCAAGAGTCAGAATAATAGAAAAGTATGTATGAGAAGATGTATGAATGTGAATGAGGCAAGGAGCGTGTGCCAAGACCGAGTTGTTTGGCGGTCCGTCCTCTCTACCTACCCCTGCGGGGAAACGGCGTGATGGTTAGTTAGTTAGTTAGTTAGTTACAAAAAATAAGGAAGTTTATATGATGATGTCAGCATTAGATGAGTATCTATAGTTGTTGTAAAGTATTGAGAGATCGCCTGTGTCACTTTAAGGAGTGTGGTGCAGAGTTAAAAATGTCAAATTGTGTATAGTATGTATTGAAAATGTTTGATGCACGATAAATCAAGGAGATTAGCTTAGAATTGGTATTGCGTCGAGCGAGGCTAAAATGTTTGTCTGACCTGATTCGTTTGTTGTGAACTCGTAGTTGGATTCATTGTATTATATCAATGTCTCCCGTCTCCTTCCCTGCACAATGGCCGCCATCTTGGTTGTAATAAATAAGGATATTTCGCCAACTTAATGCGGTTAATGACTACAGCCGGGGATTTAACAACGCTGCAACAATTAATGGCCACTACCTACTCTCCACTAAAACATTGTTGTTCCTGCTTCAAGTGAAATAACTTCTGAAATTCCTGAAATAGCGCCACCGCTGTCTGTGACAGCACTGGAAACTATTTCATATTGGAATAATTTACAGGACAAAAATATAATGATTTATCTATCTTGCGTAGTTTATCAGTGGGAAGAGGACAAACTATTAAATGTCATTAAATACTTATTGTTAATTTATTTAGCAAAGCTGTTGAGTTCCGTTTCAGAGATGTCAATATGAATGAGTACATATTTTTCTACTAACAAAACAATGTCTTTAACTGTACTCCGAAAGAGCTGGCAACGTTGCATTTCAGCACACTGGCACCAGAAATTCCCGTCTCGAAAAAGTGAGGTTATTTCGGACGTATTATTTTTTAAATGACTGTCACCGAGTGAATTCAATAAGAAATCAATGATTTTTTTTAAATAACATAAATGTTTTACGCATGTGTAGGTAAATAAATATAAATCCAAATAATCGTTGTTTTTATTGCACAAAAGAAGTATAAAAAATTATCATTTCTTGGTTGTTATAATATTTTTTATGGTATAAATAAATGAGATAAATAGTGATGTGGCAATTTTTTTGCAGATTCCCGAAGTAAAGAGAATATGTTTTCTAAATTTCGTATTTTCTACAATTTAGTTAAAATATATGCATTTTTTTAAGCACAAATTGAAATATTTAATTATATTTTATAATATAAAAGACTATTTTATCTTGTTTCAAAAAATTGTTTTGGTTTTTACGACTAAGAAGAAACATAAAGCACATTCTAAATAACTTGGAAATATTGTAAAATTTATTTTCAAATTTATACAACAGATAAACAACCCTCTTTGGCTGTGTAAACAATGTATATATATATATCTTTCCATGAACTAAAACCTGTCATTTTCTATTAGTAAGGTTTTCAAGTACAGGGTTATTAATCATTTTTATGAAATTCTGACAGGTTTTTTTAAGGCTGTTTGTGTTTTTGTTTTTATTGACATTTTTAAGAGATTTTTAAAAAACAAATTGAAGATTCTGAAATTTAAAAAAAAGGTTTTTGTTCTCTGGATTAGAAAGAAAAATAAGATTTTATTAGGTCATTTGCGATGTTTTTCAAAGAATATATAAAATAATGAGTCATTACCTCATAACATAATATGAATAAGGTATGAGTCTTAAATGATAAAAATGTATTTTAAAACATGAATTCAATATCATTAATTAGTTTGAAACTATTTTATTATGGTGAATGTCAAGAGAATTCATATTCTACGCTTTCGTAGATGGCCCGCGTATAGTATTTTTTACTTATAAATGCTTTTTACCAGTTATGCTTTGAAATCTTAAGAAAATAATATTGTTCGCGGAAGTGCACAAGCAATATGAATATTAACAAATAGTTTCGTCAATTAAAAAATTCAAATCTTTCAAGAAAGGCTAACAAATACAATATTACATCGGTGATTCAATCCAATATATGCGCGTCATCTACGAAGCGTAGAATATGAATTCTTTTGACATTCACCTTAATCGCTTAACCTCTAACGGTTTAGAAGTGCCCTTCCTTCATTAGGACAATATTAAATCGAACTAACGAAACAAAATTCTTGACAGATATTATACGGTCGATCTTATGTTAAGTATTCTAGACATAATTTCAGTTAACCGCTATGTTCTTTATACCTCTAATTATCCCTCCCCCTTTGTTGACCCACCAATCCAATACCTAGATATTTATGAATGACTGTCAGTACTTTGTCAGTTATTCTGTGTGCAATGTCACCGCGCTTTGAGCTAATCAATAAATCATCTCTCAACCGTCCACGCCACTTCAATTATGACATCCCTCTCCGCCTTCAATAAAGTGGCTACACTCCTGTCAAATAATAATACATCATTATTAGGGGAACTAGCCTGTGTAGCATTCTACACTGGACCTGTGAGCAGTGAGCCGTGAATTTGCAGGTGACAAGCTCTCACGCTGAGGAATTTGAACCGGAATAAGGAATTGCATTAGTCTGTGAACGTGGCGATTGGCCATATAAGGTTTTATTTTGTTTCTAGAACAAGTTAGCATCTCTTTGTTTAGTCCATGAAATCGGCCCTTATAGAATTTTGTATTTCCCTTTCTTGTACATACTAAAAAAACATTACGTTTAACTCACTTTGGAACCAAAATAAAACGATGCTATTACCGTACCTGCCCATTCTAAGTATTCCTTATTTTGTCGGTCTAAAATTTATCCAGGTTGAAGGGACTATCTTACGAGTAAGTCTATCATATATATCTGCTACTTGCTACTCACATTTTTTTTACTATAACTCCACACAGGAGTCTGTGATGAAAAAAAATGCTGCAGAGGGATCTTGAAGACATCCAAGTTGTAGGATGTAGGAAAAACAGAGGCCGACATATCAATCCTCAGCCAAGCTGTTGAACTCAAGAATTAGTCCATTCTCATGTGACAAACGTCAACCATGTACTAAAGTAGGGCATGTGTTTGGCGTGTTCCTGACTATGCGCCGTTTCGCTCCTCCTCGAAGCTTCTACGTTGAAGTATCTCTAGAACAAGGACATTATTCCCCAGTAACGCCTCATCGATTGAAATCGGTTTGTAAAGATAGACGAATCTATTAACAGACCGCCCGTTTCTGCACAGAATCTGTTAGCAGTCTCTTTAGAGCTAAGATTCCGGTGTCGGCGACTGACTGTTTCTAACGCCGTTCTTCCATGGAGCTACGTTCAATTCTGTATTTTCAATACTATTATTAGTGTTTGAAATCGTCACTAGGCGCTGCACTGGCAAAATTGTATGACAGGTAGCGGTAGCGTCGCTTGTAAATAGCTCCGTGAACGATGGGCGTAAGACTGTAAATAAATAATACTAAATGTTATAATAATAATAATTATATCTGCGGTTTGCCGTTTTGGTTAGCAGTCTACCGCTGACCTCAAAATCGTATCTTAAACTGTCTTTCAAACACAATTCGTCACCTGTTTTCCGTCTCTCTACCATTAATATCTGCCAACAGATTCTACCATCTGCTGTCTTTCTTTATAAATATAACTTGTGTTATTTGATTTTATATAGTGATTAAATTGTGGGTTATTATGTCTTAGATCAATCACGATAATGACCTGTATTGTTCCAAAGGAGCCAAAGTGAGATGGAATACTGCATTTCATATCAGGGTTGTTGCGGATGCAAAATTTTGACATCCGCGGATGCGGATTATTACAGGTTCACATCCGCGGGTGCGGATGCGGATTTCAAGATTTTTAAATATATTCATTTTTAAGTACATAAATAAATGAAAGTCGATTTAATTAATAAGTTTTATTTAATCATATTTTGAGAACTAAATTAAAACAGTTTTTAAACTTACTTATAAGTTATAAGCATTTAAGTCTAAAGCAATAATGAAAAAAATGTAAAAATTAATGAATTATATTTAATAAGTAGTAAAACAAAATAAGTCCAGATACTACTTTTTATTAGTGGCGGCATTTTTTAAAAACTTTTTAATTTAATATTTACATCGAAATATTCATCAACCACCTACCTAACTTGGATACACACAGTGAACAAATACTGTAATTTTCGTTGTTTGTTTTTGGGGTGTTATGCCGTATTGCGCTACCTCCTTCTTTAGCCGACGTTTCGGACAGCGTTACAAACAATGAAAATGCTTTTGGCCGTCAAAATCTAAAAACGTATCCAAATACTGTAATTTTTATTTCTATCTAGAAAATATTTTTCTTTATTTATTTTCAGCTCATTATTATTTTTTATATTTGTTTTTTTAGTTTTATTTATCCTTGTATGTTTTTTTCTTTTCTGCTTTCTTCTTATTTTTTTATTATTTATTACCTTAGTTTTTATTATCTGTTTCTATAAAATAATATTTTTTAGTTTTTATATGTACATGTATATGACTACCACAACAATTAGCCTAGTATGGTAGTTAAAAAAATGTCAAAAACTGTAACATTTAAAAATTCATTAAATAAAAACAATTAAAAAAAAAAGATTCACAATAGGAATCACATCGCTAACTAAATCAAAACAAACAAAACCTGTAGAATCTTGTCACCAATGTGTGCCTTCGCATTCGTCAGTTAGCGAACGAACTTCGAGCTGGTTGCTAGCAAACACGCGCGATGCACGCTCCACTCTGGCCCCGCCCACTTTCTTTACATATCGTTACTTATCTCAGATATGAATCTGCATCCACAAAAGCTCCGCACTAATTGATACGGATGCGGAAGCAGATGTCTGAATCAATGCGAATAATCCGCATTTGCGGATGCGGATGCGAATATCCATAACACCCCTGCATAATATGCTCGCTGTCTCCCTTTTAGCTTTATCTCCTCTACGTTACTACAAGCTAATGAGTTATTATCTGGTGGTGAGTTGTCTCTATATGTTCTGTGTTGTATTGCAGGCGAGGGAGGCGCGTGATGGCGCGCGCGCTAGGCTCGCGGCTCTTGGCGCGCGCGCTGCTCCTCATCTGCTCGCTGTCTCTCTTGTCCCTGTTGCTGCTGAGTCATTGCGGATTGGATCCAGCCACCCCACCATCAGATGAACTTGAGGACAGTAAGTTTTACCAACTTTTAATGCTAATTTCACCTTTTCGACATGGGCTATTCACAGTAGCTAGTTCGTGTTGGCAGATCTGATTCACAATGCTCCACAATAGAAAAATCACCTTTGTGACTTCAATCTGTTATATTTTACGAACGCTTTTTTCCCTTGTATTCTTTCTGTCTTTAACCGCTGAAGCGACAGAGCAATTTTAAACTTTTTTCTCACATATTAAAAAAATCATACCTCCGAATTTTGATATGGAGACATACAAACTTATTCACTATTCCGATAGATATAACAAGAATACGTAAAACAAAGATACCTACCCTGAGATTCTAAGGCAATCCGCTCTCCGGAGAAACTGAATTGAGTTACAACTGAGCATTGTTATGGTTGCCAGCCAAACTTCTCTCATGCGCATGTCAATTTTACGATTTCAGTCATTATCTCAGCTTGTTTCACCATAGAAGATGAACATTTCAGCTGTCACCTCGAAAACTGACAACAAAACTGGCCTATCATTGGCAACCAGGCACTGGCGTCCACGGCAGAAGCACGGCGAGTTGCGAGACATTGACTAGAAATTGTGTATTGTGCGGGCCGTCATATTGACATACACAGGACAGCGAGTTTAGTTGCGAACTGTAAACAAACTAAAACCAGCTAGTTTGTACGTCTTGATTGGTCAAAAAGCTTGTTTAACCATAGACGAAGAACGATCAGCTGACAGCTGGCAACTAGCAACGGCCGGCCACGGCAATCAGCAGTGCGAGTCGCGAGTCACCGCTTGCGTTACCATTGACAACGGGGTTTTGTGTGATTGTGAAGTGTGAGGGCCATCACATTGTCATACAAAGACAGTTGCCAGTTGGCAGTTTTCAGATGCTCAGTGAGCGGATCGCCTTAAATCAGATCTCAGACTCGGAAAATTTCCAAATACCTAATTCAAAATCACTTTAATATCTTTTGGAATGGGTAGATACTCTATTTTGAAATAGACGTCAACATATTTGACGATGATCGAATTAGTGTTCCGATTTTGATAGACGTGATGTCAATTAACGTGAAATGGTGACAGTTTGCGTTTGATCCGCCGACACTGGATCCAATTGATGACATTTGCGACGTCATTTACAATGACGTGGGAGAATAATGTACACTTAGCAGACTGGGTTGATTTGTTATAGATACATACGTGATTGATGGGCTGTCAATGACCATTTGTTATGAAACTATAATAGTTTTAATAATTTTAAATAGTTTTAATAGTTTAAATAATTTAAAAAAGTAAGGTTACTTAACCATGCAAATAAATTTATGATACTTTAAATATTATGATTGTTGCGGATGCTGATAAATCAATTAATAAATTTTTGTTACTTACAAGTTTAATTTACAAATGGTTTAACGTAAAATAAAGAGATTATTTTACGAGAAGATGAATATTGGAGGTTATCCACCACTTACTCGTCCTGGTAAAAAAGTAAAAGATGTTTACTCCTTCAAGGCTCTCGCAAGGACTCTTTTTGATTGATTAAAACTACATTTATTTTTTTAACGAATCTAGACCTCCAGTGTCCCTGCATGCGTTGTTATTATGAAGTATACAAGTGCTTAACAGGAAGTACACAATGTAATAAGTGTTAGTAAGACAAGGTATAAACAAATCAATCGGAAGACAAGTAACGGTAAGCGAGGAAGCATGCTCTGGGTAATTGCATCCAGTGTATCCTGCAAGCACATGTGTAGGAGGAACACAAAGTAAAAAAACAAATAAAAAGGAATGTCACTGGATACATGTGGGATTCCTCTTCAAACGATTGGCAGTACCAGCAAGAACGTGTATGGTGTTCGGTCTAGCCGTAAACCACACTCACTTAGCCGGTTCCTCGGTGATGCCTCAAAGAAAAGTAAATATGAGATCGGGGGGAAAAGCCCGACGATCCTAGCCCAAGAAGGTGGATAGCGAGCATCGAGCTGTTGTATCTTTGGCAATCAGAATCAGAATGATTCGTTGAGCTCGGCCTATCTCATCGCTGATGATAGAAGGCCAATGGCCACTAAAAGGCCTAAGGCCAATTTACAATTTGATGAATTGGACAGCCTCTGTTTGACGGACTGCAGTGGTCCCGTGACTCTCATGTACCCAGAACACGCTAAAATTTATTGATCTTCCCAGATATAAAACTGCAGTATTTAAGGGTAGTTTCAGCTAGTCGTCAGCAAAACTTATAAATGAAATACAACTTTTAATTTGATTATCGACATCGTTGCAGTGCTTCAGAAGCTCTGCGACGAATGATTGCTGACTGCACAACATCATGGTTGATAGAATGTACGTTGAAAGTTTACAAGTGTTTGTGGTTATATTATTTATTTTTAATTTTAATTTTTTTTTTGCTTTTATTACGATTTTGATTTATATGATTTTACGATTTATATAATTTTATTTAAATTTGTATTATATTAGAGGCACTGCTAAAAAACAGCTGCATTCCGAGAGAAATCCTGAATGTATAGCTGAGCAGTGACCCATTTGTCAATAGAATCAATGTCTTAAAAATAAACAAGATATATAAATTTAGAAAAATCTAGAATTTTTATTATTGGTGAACTTAAAGATGCTGCATTGTTTGCTTTCAATAATATTATATTAATAGCCACTCTCACGTACTATCTATATATAATAATTAAAAGTTATTAATAATCACTCTTCAAAATATTTTACAATTCAAAAAATATATCTGTCTAATGAAGCATTTAAGCAACCACAGCCTGTAGATATTGTAAAAGTTCGAATATTGTTACTTTTTTGTCATAATCTTAACACATAATTTTGTAGCTCATTACGAATAATATATTGACTATTTTATACAAAAAATACTAAAATGGGGAGATGAAATCTTATTTCACAAAAAGTGTATTCTTTTAATTTTTTTTTATAAAAATTCGAATATTTCAAATCCGCCCCAAAAACAACAATAGCCCTTTTTCGTTCAGCATAAATCTTTTCTCAGTTAATAAAAAATAAATGGCCTAGACAAGCCGTCTATGACAGCCATTTAATACGCTATCATCCCCAAGAAGTAGTTACTCGGGGCATTAGGAAAAGGTGAGATAGTAATAAAAAAATATCTCCCATCAGGGAAAATGTGTACGGCAGGAGAGCTCTGGGGAAATTTATTAAAATCTACACGAGGGTTAATTTTAAACAGGCTGTTTCTTCGTTTTTCAGAAACCTCGATGAGAATATACGTAGCGTTAAAAAAAGTGTTATTCTTTTTATGTACTTTAATCTAACGAAAATGGGTCGATGGAAGTATTCCCCAACTCCTGCATTTTAGTTTATATTATATATAATATATCTACACGGTACAAAAGATACTGTTATGAAAATCTAAATGTCAGGAGTTGTGCGCATTTTCAACATTGGAAAACTTTACTATTTTGAAGTTTCAATTTAATTTCTATCATGAGTTTTGGACTAAATTAACTGTAAAAAAATCGATGGTTCAGTCAGACGTGAATCAATTCAAAACAATTGCACTATATATAATAATAATCAATATATCTTTAAATCGATTACGGTATTATAGCCCGGTGAGGAGCAAACGCTGCCGCCGTTGATTCGATTTTTAAAGCTCAGAAACTAATTATAAAGATTATTCTAAAATTACCAATCGCAAGCAGTTCGGTCGAAATCTTTAGGAGAATCTGTGTTTTGGACGTTAGGCAACTTTATGCTAAAAACATACTAGCATACCTCTTCAAAAACAGAACTGCTGTTGACAATGTCCACACTGCTCTAGATTCTAGAACCATATGGCATAATCTCTTCTGATGCTTTTTAACAAAGCTATAAAATGCACTTCCACTGACCATTAGACAGAACACAACTAATTTAAAATATAAATCAGACATTTAGTCTTGGGTCATCAGCCAAGAAAGGTCTAACATAAAAGATTTTATAAAAACCAATTTATTAGGATGCATTTTCAGTTCTACAACTCTGATTGTATTTAATTTTAAACGCAACTTTGTGTTAATATTTGGTATTTTTGTCGTAAACTGCGCCTGCTCTTAACACAGAAGTTCCTATATAGGGAGGCAGGCAAAGCACATCTCCAACTTTATACATTCCAATATAATTAATAAAGAAGGTTAATAAAATTACATGTATATCGAAATTTAGTGACGTATTGATGGATTCTTATATGAACCACTGTAAAATTGGGAATTTATAACAATACGCCAATAATTTCAGAACATATCACAAAGCAGCCTTACACAATCAAGCTGGAATAAAACCAAATTATTACTACAACAAAGGCACAACTATAACAAAACCGGTTAATGAATTGTGTTAAAATTTAAAGATTTAATACAAGCAGTCCTCAAATTCAATTAATTAATAAAAATAAATTTTTAACAGACACGATCACCAAAATTTACACAAGCTATTTTTTTCCGCAGTAATATTTTCATTACATTATCATTTTGCACTCTGTTTTATTAACAGCTTATTTTGTTAATCTCGTTTATATGTAGAGTAGCTGTTTGATCAACCATTCAATTAATTTGTCCCACATTAAATCCGTTGAAACAGCGAACGCCTAACCGCCGAAACAAATTGTTTCATCGTGTGGTCAGGCCGTAAATATCCATCATTTCACATTATATTTTCAGTTTGCCTGGTATTGAGCATTGACAACAGCCGGGGTTTAAAAATCAATTTGGTTCGGACGCCGTGGAAATACTAATTTGCACGGTGACACGGAAAATTCACGTGTCAGGTTACCGTGAAAAATACAGTTTTCCATCATCACTCACGTGGAAATGTGGAAATTAATAAAAAGTCCGGCTGCACGGAATACTAGCCGTAATATTGGCAGGCCGCTTCGGCCGCTAATGAAACATGAAAAGTTTAAAAACTATACTGGCCCTGATAAATGAACGAGTATAAAATGAAATTTTATCTACTCGGCCAGATAATGATAATAATGATAATGTAACGGATCAAATAGGGCATTTACCACATCGTTTAGCCGCATGGTTGCAACAATCATGTTTTTAATTGGACGTATTTCATTATTTTCAAATGATATCATTTTATATAGTGCAAATGAGTGATGTTTTACCTCAAAAAAACAAAATAACCATAACAAATCCATACTGTACATTTCATTACGCATTTTTTAAAACAGTTATTTCATGGATGCATTTCTTTGTTATTTGCATGATTAAATTGTGTTCATTATAAATTGGTACCACTAATTATTTCATTATTTAAAATAAAACATGAAAAATGTTAAAAAAAATTACTATCAATAGTAAAAAGTTAAAATAAATTTATGTTCCATAAAAACGGATCGATTTTATATTATTTTAAGGCCTAACTACCAACCATAAAGACACACACTAAATATGAACTTTTTTTTTGTACTACTATGTAGGTAAACCATTGTAATTATTTGTTAAATGTACGTACAAGTATAGAAATAAATAAATAAAATAATGAGAAAATTTAAAAAAATCTCTTTTGTAAGAATTTTGCAAACTAATATGTTACTAATACAATTATATTAATATGTAGTACGCAGTACATAAAGTTAACAACAAAAAATAATATACATATATAAAAAGTAGGTAATATGTAAAGAATATAAATGCATAGTTATAAGTTGAGATTTCTCCTAATCACCTCACACGGCCAGCCAGTTTTGACACAGTAATTTGTTAATATATAATACATATTAACTTACCTACATTTATGTATTAGGTTTTTGTGTTTAATTCGTATAACACCATTTAATTATTTTTTTTTAATTGCAAAATACCCCTGATGAGAATCTATTATTTTCCCAGGCAATCGGTTTAACCAATGATAAATCAATTAACTCACTTTTAAAATTTAAATCATATAAATGTCGTCATCTGATTGAGGAACACCACAGTTTGAAAATAGCCTTGTAAGCCGAAACAGCTGCCACAATAAAAAAAAACTAAAATACTTGCAGAACTACTAAACACCTTTAAATTAAATTTAAAAAAATGACCTACATTAGTTTTGAACTTACCATTACTACGAATTTCGGTGATTGCACTGGAAAATACCCTATTTTTGATCCAGTTTTTTAACGTTATCCTTGAAATTGTTTTATGAATCACATTTTTTTATTCTATCTGAATGAATTTTGTGAACATTTGTCGCAAACTATCTAAGTTTCGTTGACCAAAAGTAGTATGTGGTGTATGCATTTGTAGCAAGTCTTTGTTACTGTTTCGAGTACGGCGAGCATTTAAACGTTTAATGAGTGAGGATTGTTTTTGGTCATATCCGCTGAATGTCAAACACATTCATATTATTTGAGATTTATTTTCGAGTCTGCAATTAGAGGTAGCCTAAGGATAATTTTTATAATAGTTTTCTGGGCATTTATAAATGGGTAATTTGGTTTTTATATCGAGTATCCCCTTTTTCTTTGTTTTTACTTGGTCAATAAGTATAATAAAGTAATCCTTATTTGTTTCCGCCACCAGATTCTCCCTTCTTCCATCAGTCGATATCTGGCGCAGGGGGTGAGCTGTCAGCCCTGGCGCAGAATCAGTTGCACCAGGAGGAGCAGCAAGCAGGGTATGTGCAGCTGCTGGAGCGGAGGGAGCAGGAGGGACGTGCCGAGGTGGAGCGACTGGTCAAGGAGATCGCCAGGCTCAAGGTTCAAATCCTGCAACTCACTGGTAAGTCTTTCATTGTGTAGCGTTGCAACCCACTTCTTACAACACTTCTAGTTAAGTATATCTAATGAAAATATATTTTTTGTCTGAAGCGTCATTCAGTTGAAATTATTTTTACTATACCATAATTATGTGGGGTCCTTGAATGACACATAGTTTCAGTTGATTTTGATAGATGTCATTAGGCTTAGAGTTTATGTCAAGTTCCGAGAGATGTCCGTAGTAAGAGCAGGTATACCCGAGCAGTACAGCCAGGTCGACGAACGCGATTGATTTCTGGACATCTGTCGGAACTTGACATAAGCTCTAAGCCTAACGGTATCTATCAAAATCAACTGAAACTACGTGTCATTCGAGGACACTATAAATATTAATTTAAAAATATACATCATAGCATCATGGACACTTGGAGTCAACGAAAAAAGCGGATAAACGGTAACCGACGAGTTCATCGAAAATCAATTCATCGAAAGCAAATTCATCGACAACGAGAGGTTAGGTTAGGTTAGGTTGAACTCGTTTTCAATGAACTCGTCGTGAACCTGAATAAACGCTCTCGAAATGTGGTGCTGTAAAAAAATGTTCAGGATTCCATGGATAGCCAGACGCACAAAGGTGTCCACCCTGGAAAACCTAAGCACCCACAATAGGCTCTCAATAATCTGACTACAACGCTTTTTAAGATACTTTGGCCACGCTGGTCACCAAACTCAGCACTCAGAAACAGATGAAGGTCACCAATGCGCTAAAGTGACCAGTCACAGTGTCCAAAGCTTTTCAAGCAGCGCAGAACCTAGGAGCCTTTTCCACAATGGAAATTGGAATAGAGTCACGATCCTCAGCATTGCGAAACCGACTTAAGAATAATAATAGAATAAAAAAAACATTGGGTACCGACTCTATTCAGATCCCCAGCAGCTCATTCGTACGTACGAAATAGTATCCAACTTATCATAGTTGATGAAACTGAGTTAAACAACTTTTCTCAATGTTTATAAAATGGGAGTAAAATAAAGGTTCGAGCGAGCTTTCTGTTAAAGCCCCGTCTCCTGTTACCGGAGACCTTTTTATTTTCCTGTGGGCAATGCAGCAAGAAACAGTGTAATAAAATATTTTACTGCCATGTTTGCATTGTTGGATTGCACTCCTAGACGGCGCGAGGAATCTAATTAAATTTATGCCCGTCTGAAATCAGTTTTTCCGTGCAATTGCAATAAAGTTTGCTGATGGTGTTTGCTCCGGGACTGCTTAATCTGTTAATGGAAGCTGCGAATGGCGGAACGGGAGAGTTACGACTTTATCATTAAATTATCTAAAGCTCACAAAGTTTTAATGTTTATTTTATCAATGAGCGAGTAAGCGTTATTTATACCAAATAATAGAAGGTTTGATATAATTGTTATTTATCTCCCAAATATGGCCAGTTCTTTTAAAATTACGCAATCTATATAAAAGGAGTAAAGAAACTTATCTTATAGTCCCATATTGAATATATTCATTTAGCCAGCTTGCTTAAAAAAGTGCAATTTTTATTTCATCGGGTCTACAACCAAAAAGCAAACGTACGAGTATTTTGTTTTAAGTAACAGAAACATGAATACACGGAGAAAAATGTTATTTGAAAAAAACGATCATTTTAATAGTACAAACGGTTAAAAACGGGACTGAAGTTCTTACGAACAAATTAACAGTGTTTCAATGTTTATTCGCGGTAAAATACTTACGAAATTACGTATACCAACAAATTATTCTTACATATTCCCGCCAATAAACATTGAAACCCTGTTAATTTGTTCGTAAAAACTTCAGTCCCGTTTTTAACCGTTTTTACTATTAAAAATATCGTTTTTCCAAATAACATTTTTCTCCGTGTACATAGATAATTGGAAATGGCCAACTTTTTGAATTTTTGTGTCTCAAACAATTTTTTTTTTTTACAATTGAATTTGGTGAAAGCTTGAGAATTTTACGGTTTTACTGCAACCGTGACGTTAATTACGATCAGTCAATTATAATTTGGGAGGTGGGGGTGGGTAACGCCGCCCTGGAAAACATTTATTGGATAAGAAACACCCTGCCATAAGTCACCCCAAGTGGTCCGCTACGTTTGGTCACTGAGCTCGGAATCATGGGGTGAGGTTTATGTCTTGACGGCGAAAGCGTTTGCATACCTAATACGTGGTGGGCCGGATCGAGAGAAATTGTGCCTAGAAAATCGTGTGCCATGCGTGTGTCATGACAAAATTCATTCCTAAATAGACTTTCCGCTAAGATAAAGTTGATTTGAAATTTTCTTTAGCCTTTTGAGTCGCATATAAATTGGATTCGTTTACAATTTATTGCCATGTACGTTTCAGTAATCATTTCTAAGAAGTAGTTGATAGAGAACATTAAAAGAAGACCTTACCTAGACTTCTGCAGCCGGACTTATTCGCCGGAAATATTTTTTCCCTCGATATTAACCCTCGAGAATTCAGAATATCCCCAATAAATGAGACAGAGCGAAAAAATTTGTTCCGCATGTTCTCTTCCGCAATTCTTACGTCCACATATTAATTACTACACAACATAAACTAATTAATATATCAACGTTAATTGTCTCCCTCAAAAGATTTTTATTAATCGTGCATACTTAATGTACAATTTTTTTTTTTAAAACATCTTTAAATACGTTTGAACAACACCCAAAAACTATAAAACAACACCTAAAACCTATATACTAGATTTTGGATAATTCTCTCGCATAATCCTGCATACAAGAATAGTTGCCGGACGTGTTTGGAGAGCAAAGCTCTGCTACAAAACACCAACTCACTTCCCTCACGATCCGCCGCAGTCATAATCCTGGCTTCCTACTTCCTCCTTCCTCCGGCTTCTGTCGACTTCAGTGACTGCTGCCCGAGATGGCATTTCACCACTTAGCTTTACACATTTATACCCGCAAGGGTGGCTTTAACGTGGAAAATAGCACGTCCGAGGTTGGAGATGCTGTGTTAAGATCCATTTAGATTCTTACAGCGAAGTTTATGGAAGTTACTAATCAATGCACAGAAAATAATAAATATTACAAGTAAAAACATTAGAAAACTTCAATAGTTCTCTTTGAATATTGGAGATGGCAGCATTTCCGTTTGAAACGTACACGTGGAGCAGTTTTATGCGGCAGACGACGTTAGCGTAATAATATAATATAAAACATATTATCAGGTAATAACATTAGATACATTTTCAAGGAAAAGTTCTGTTCTCTTCGAATTTAATAGATAGCAGCACTTTCGTTTGTGGAATATACGTGGAGCGGTGATATGCGGCAGGCGTTAGCGTAATAGTTTAATAGAATTCATATTAGCAGGTAAAAAACATTTATAAGAAAAGTTCAAACGTTCTCTTTGAGTGTTAGAGATGGCAGCACTTCCGTTTGTAATACGTGGAGCGAGTAAATATGGCAAACGTTAGCGTAATAATATACCAAATAGAATACATTATATTTATTTATCTATTACGTATTCCATACGAGTTCAATGAACATTTTAAAAAGTTTCTAATAAACATTGTGGACTGCAATGGGGTGCTGGTACCTACCCTGATGTATGGCAGTGAAACATGGAACTGGCAGATTAAGGATGAAAGTAGACTGAATACTTAAGAAATGAGATTCCTGAGGCGTATGCGTGGTAAAACCATGTATGATCTTGTGAGAAATGTGGATATCCGCAAAGAATGCAAGGGTGATGTAAGCGTAATGAGTAAGATTAAGAAAGAGACCATCAGATGGTTTGTGCATGCAGAGCGAATGAACGAAAAAAGGAGTATAAGGAGAATATATGACGCAAAAGTGAAAGCAAGAAGAAGTTGTGGACGCCTGAAGGAGACATGGCATGACCAAGTGAACCAAATACTTGAGTCGGGCCATGTCAGGAGTCGGAATAATAGAAGAGCATGTATGAGAAGATGTGTGAATGTAAATAAAGCAAGGAGTATATGCCAAGACCGAGTTGTTTGGCGGTTTTTTCTCTCTGCCTACCCCTGCGGGGAAACGGCGTGATGGTTAGTTAGTTAGCAATAAATATTGTTTTGTGTTCCCGATAACTTTGTTTTAGGAACTCTAAAATCTTTGCAGTTTCTCGTAAACGGAGAAAAATGTTATTCTAAAATACGATCATTTTATTCGTAAAAACGGGACTGAAGTTCTTACGAACAAATTAACTGGGTTTTAATGTTTATTGGCGGGAACATGTAAGAATAATTTGTAGGTATACGTAATTTCGTACGTATATCAACAAATTATTCTTACATTTTCCCGTCAATAAACATTGAAACATTGTTAATTTGTTCGTAAGAACTTCAGTCCCGTTTTTTACCGTTTTTACGAATAAAATGATCGTATTTTAGAATAACATTTTTCTGTGTGATAGGATAGCAATGAACTATTATGAATTAGAGTATCTGTGATTTTTAAGAGAGCGGGGTACGGATGAAAATAGGGAAGAGGGAGGTGGGGAAGTAGAATAATGTATTCTTACTACAGAGTTTAGACGCTAGGTGTCTAAATATTGATACATTGCATTATATGGCCAAACTTTGAGACAGCATTAAAATTTCAAGTAAATATTGCAAGTGCACACAAACTTGAGAGTTTCCAAGTCAACCGCATAAGAACTTGGTTAACCATTACCGGGCATGTCAGTTTCATGCCTGATTCAAAGTTTAGTATGGAGTTCTGCTGCAACTTCTGTTCTCTGGAGAATTGTCTAGGTGTCTAGGGTTCTGTGGTGCAACTTGCGCCTTCTAAGATCCTCTGTCTCTCAGGATCCTTACGCCAAAGCCTAATGCGCCGCATTTGAACAGAAGATGTTAATATGTTATAATTAACTTAAGTCGAAATTAAATTGACGCCAGCATTTGTTAATTAAACATACACAGCCAGAGTTAAACCAAAACATATATTTTTCGCGTAGAATTAGAGTGTTAAGTATTTTAGTATTGGTGTTATATTTTATATATTGTTTATTGTTTATTATATAATATTTTTTATTGTTGTTCGATAATGCATACTTATAGTTTGTCTATGAAGGAAATGTGTTTTCGGTATAGTCTTTCTGAGTAGATTGAAATGTCTTTTTTTAGCCTTAACGACCATTGGTGACATTTATGCCTTTTTCTAATTGGGGTATGCTGTGATGTTAATGAAAAATCGAAATCTTTTTCGTAATAGAATCTATGTCCATCATCATTTAAAATACAAATCATAAAAAAATAAAATAAATACATCCGTTATAGATTAAGCAAAATAATTATTCAGTTTGGTTGGGAATTTTAGCCCCAAATCCAAATTAAAATTTTGTATTGGTATTAGATATTGGACAGGTCGTGACTCGCTTTATTTTTTAGTAACTTTCGATAACGACCTATGTTACGCAGAATGTTCAATTTTTCTAATTTATCTTTATGGTGTTTGTTCTCTCTTTCTTGTTTAACGTTATCTCTGCCGCACAGTAATAGTTAAACCATGAGTATGCAGCCTGTGAACATTTTAAACTGGGTTGTAATCACTTAGGTACTTCCTAATGCCAATTTTATTAATACAATAAACCCGTGACCTCCGGATTGGTAGTCGGGTGTCTTAGAGTCAACATTATCTTCTGCTCGTTATTTTTCCCATCTAAACTTATTTTGATCTATTTTGTGTTTTGTGAGGCTCTGTGCTGTTGGAACTTACGTACTGTAGGTCAGAACTTCATCTGAATCTAGTGCTCATCCATAATATATTTCAGCTATAGCAATAGTGTTTGCTGAGTATTGAGTCCTATGAATCTGGCTAGTCCATGGCGAAGTAGGATATAAAATAATAAATAATTATAGCACCCCTTCTGTGAACATAGAAAACATTGTATAATGCATCGATTTACTATTTATACCTGACATATTTCATGTCAGCCAGATAAGGGTTGGTTTAAGGGAAGAGGGGTGTTGGTTATCAGGTCACCGCTTCTTATCGGAGTGACTTTTACATTGGGGTGGAATAATAAATTGGAACTGCCTTATCGCCAGTCAACTAAAAATAAACATGGTGACATTTTGATAGGAAAGCTTCGGAATTTATTAAAGGGCAAATCAGCTGATGCGACAAGAAATAAAATGTTTAACAATTGAGAAATATTTTAAAATATGCATGTTTTAAAAAAAATTTAAAAACCAAACCAGTTATGTTTTATTACATTTTATATTTAAAATACAATAAACGCGCAATTCTAAAGATTAATACTTGAAAAGTGGTAAAGAAAAGCAGTTCAAATAGTTAAATTAAACAAATAACTTTGTATCAATTATTATTATATAGTTTCAATTACGTACATGTTTCGAAACCGATGGGTTCTTCGTCAGGATAATAATAACATTAAATAACAAAAGAAACAAACAAGTATAGACTAAAAAAAACTATAGACAAAAATATTTTAGAGATAGGTGATTAATTAAAAATGACATGAAAAAGTTATTTTGCAAAGTTTGAAGAAATAATTAAACTAGTATTCCATCAACAACTCTACATTGATATTTTTCGTTGTTTGTTTTTGGGGTGTTATGCCGTGTTGTGCTATCTCATCCGACGATGTGCCGGATCTGCCCTGATGATGGACACTGCAACTCTGTCCGAAACGTCGGCTAAAGAAGAAGGTAGCACAACACGGCATAACACCCCGAAAACAAACAAAGAAAATGCTTTTGGCCGTGAAAATCTAAAAACGTATCTACATTGATAGTTTTTTGGATACAACAATGTTCGGGGAAGAGCTCAATTATCGAATCATAAAAATGAAAAGACTGTTTATTTCTTCTTCTTCTTGGTGTATCCCTATCAGGTCCCCCCGACGTTGGCGATCTGGTGAATATATCTGGGAATAACCCCTCAACACTTCTAATACCGTTCCACTCTTGTACATTTCGCAGGCAAGACATTTGTCTCTTACCAGGCCCTCGGCGACCGTCTATTATGCCTTTTAATATTAATTGCAACAAGTGATATTTCTCCCCTCGAAGTGTGTAACCCAGATATGAAATTTTCCTGACTTTTACATGTGTGAGCAGTTCTCTATCTACTCTAGCCCGCCTGAGAATTTCTGTGTTGATGATCATGTCGGTCCGTGGGAGCATTCTCCGGTGAAGCCACATTTCAAAAGCCTCTAACCTGTTCATGGTATTTACTTTCAAAGCCAATGTCTCACATCCAAGCAGCAAGATCTACCACAATGATGGACACCATTTGTATAGCACAATGTTGTACGTCCGACTTTGCTTTGATACTCGTACTTTCGTTCCTTGTTTTAGCACTGCGTTGAAATCTCTTTGGTACAACTACCCCCCTAGCACACTCGATCGAAAACGATTAATAGGATAACTTTCGGTAACTTCACATCGTTCCCTAGCATGACTGCAGATCGCCAACGAATAAGTGACGATTTACAATGACTAAGTGTCCTTAATATATTCGACATCCTACGTTGTTTTTATGTTAGCGATTTGCATTTGTTCTAGGAAACGATGAGAAGTTACCGAAAGTTATTATATCAATCCAGATCGAGTTGTCGAATTATCGGTCCTATGCATCCCTTTTCTTTCAACGTGTTAAATTATTACGTTTGCTTCCCTATCCATTAATTTCTATCCCGATCTCTTAGAATTCTCAACATTCACAAACAATTTCTACAAACGCGTTATATTGACCTATTACACAAAACCATTCTCAGCTGTCATGGATCTCCAGATTTTCCCTCAGATTTCCTCGCCAAACCTTAATATTACCGTACGCATATTATATCTTACAATCGCGCCATACATGTCGGTATTTCTGAGTACGGTTGTGAGTGTCGCTTCCGTCACGAGCAATTTATACACATCCCAACTAATCCTAAATCCATGGTTATCCCTCAAAACCAAAACTAAGATAAAGTACCGGAAGTTTGTTGTTCTAACACGGCCCTAGCTCCTGCCGTGATTAAGCAGAGCATTAAGGGAGCTTCGTGTAGTAAGCTTTCAAACTTTAATGTGATTCGGTTTAAACAAGATATCTCTAGCAGAGCCGGTTCCACTGGAGCCAGGCACCTACCTGAAGGGAGCAAAAATTTTACGGGTAAAAGTTACTTAGTACACTGAATTTTTTATGCAAAACTGCTTCTGGCCTATTTCTTTCGAGAAAAAAAGAAACAATGATAGCGGAAAAAGTGTCTCAAATATTTGCCGTTGTTGCCACGACAATCTCCGACAAAATGCTTTTATATTCAGAGCCTGTATCATATTTAATAAGAATCTTAATGATTTGGACATATTCTCGTGTAATTTAAGAAACTATAAAAAAATTGTCATAGCTAATATTAAATAATTTTAAAAATTCCTTTTGCAAGTTATCATGTTGTTGCTATGAATCCTTTGCAGTTACTTGTCATCCAATTTATGTACATTTGTTCACTTTAGTTGTAGGACGTAGGTATCATATATATTTTGTACATTTATTATTATTTATGTATTATTATTATTGCTATTGTGTAGTGAAGATAAAGTTTATAATAGATACATTATGTTTTGAAACTTAGCTGGTTTTTAGTATATTATTTACATTTAAATTGTTATTTATTTGTGTTCTTTCTTCTTCTATTATTTTTTTATCTAATATTTACAATATTGTATTTTTTGTAAATATGTCAGCCCATGGGTACAGGATATATACATTTTTCTTTTATTATTATTATTATTACAATTTTAAGTTATGTGAAAATCTGTAATTGGATTTTATTTTTATTATTAAGTTTTTTGTAATAGATGTAAATAATCACTTGATTTTCCTAAATAAATAAATTCGAGACAACTCCGATAGTTTAGAATATGAAGGATATGAGAATTATAAAGGACTGGATTGGAAGAAGCAGATTTCTTGGAGTCTGCTGTTATACAACATGACATCTCCGGACTTGGATAACAATACTCAGGAATCCAAACTGGCCAGTTGCACAAATAATGGAAAGGATATGTGGAATAATTATTATTTTCATATTATTTTAATTTTTCCAATTTCATTTTATTATTGTTTTACATTAATTTATTGGTTTACAGTAGAACGTTATTTTTGCTAACTATAAACGTAGTGCCCAACTGTTATTAACATTTGAGTAACTGTATTTGTAGATTTGTTTTATGTGTTATTTATTATGTTTAAATGTTTTTTTTTAATTCCATTTAAAGCTGCACATCTTGATATAGGAATGCCCAAGTAAGATGTGTATGTAATACATTATTTTTTTAATAATTAATTGTTAATTGTATATGTTACAACCATAATAAGGGAATTTGCCTAGTTTTCAGGATCTATTTATAATTGCCATTGTTGCTACGACAGTTGTCGAAAAAAAATCATTAAGCGGTTAATCACACCCAATACAAAGAGGGCCTATGTTTACAATTCTTTATTGTTCTCGCCTGATTTTAAACCCGAGAACCTTGCACTAGAAAGAACAAATGAGTTTAACATTCTGCCAAGAATGTCAACAATACTATCCAACGTTGTTTTAATGCTATTCATATCCATTTTAAAACGCGTGATGTAAGGTAAAAATATACAGTCATTTATCCGGTTGAAAATTTCATCTTATCAGCGGCCCCACAGCAGCCACAAAATACCTTGCCCCTCTTATATATATGCCTCTTACCTTGATCTCCAAACACACTCACGACTCACATATCTACATTCAAATTTTTAAAAATATGTATTGTTAAAATTACCATAAAAACATACGATTTTGTGGAAAGGCATCACTCGTAATATATGAGATTTTCCTTATTGTTTATGGGTAATCTCTATTTAGTGTAAAAAGATCCCTTAGAAGCATACTTTGCGGATAAAACACGAACTGGCTCAGACATGATGGAGAAATTTAACAATCTCATTTAAGACGTGCCGATATAGCTACTGTCTTCAAAGCACTGTTGTGCTTTCTCGTGAAAATAGCATTTTATGCATAAGAAAACTATGTAGAGCTTTGCCGAAAATCTGTCCTTTCCATTTATCTTATTTTTTTGTTTGTTTCAGTCGTATTTCTTATACATACACGATAAAAGGTTATGTTATGAGTTGCTAATAAGGCTTTTAAAACGTAAAAGCATGTAAGGTGTATTTCAGAAAGGTAAAAATTTAAAAAAAAAAATTATTTGTATGATGCACATAATGATTGCATGCCTTTTCACAGTCATTAATCAACTCACTTAGAAGTCATTTTCTTTTGTCGGTTGAGATGGGTTGGTAGATGTGTTTTATTAATTATTACCGAGTTCACTATTGGGTTTGCAGAAGTTAAAATTTTTCATGCATTGTCAATTTAACAACTTTTTTAAATGCATATTTCAACCTTATAAATCTTATGTTCTTCTCTCCTTCGAAGTCAGGTCGAATATAACTCTCCTGTTTGGTCCACTCACTTGAAAAATTTACTTCGATTTACATTGAAAAAATCAGCATGAATTCCTAAGATATATTAACTACAAACTCGGTCTACCTATGGAACAATAAATTACAGCCAATCAAAATTAATAAAACTCTCGGAAGAAGACTTATCGCCCGCTTAAATTTTATGACAGTCCTAGTTCTTCCATAGACTACGAAGAACCACACGATTTTAAATTCTTTTAAATTGCAATAACAATATTAGGACTGACTCATTTAGATACTCGCTTGTAGCAACTTTGCATGCGTTGAAAATGCTTTCTCAGAAGTAGTAGATGTATTCAACTACACGGAGTATAGTTATAAACAGGGTATAATAACATACCTTAATAAATCAATGTTATACCTACTATTATTCTGCATGGGTTCTATATAATTTGATTATCATAACATACCTCACAATTACTGTGCCACAAAATTACCATGTAAATCAGATATTCCCTAAATGTCTATACAGGCTTATATTAATGTAAATAAAAAATTTATGATATTTCCCTTTAAAAAATTGGCTATAAGAAAATAATTTAAATGATATGAGAAAATATTTTAAATGAAATATCAAAACACTATAACAATTTTGTGAACCGGTGATATAATATATAATAATAAATAATAATATAATAATAATTAATTAATTGTTATTTCGGCTACTGGCATTATACCTAGCTCTCTCATAAAAAATTTAGGCGTATTAGATTTGTCAAAGAGTTTGTATATAAAAATGCAAAAATCAGTCATTTTAAATACATGTAGAATTACGAAAGATTTTTTAAATATTTATATTGAGAGATCAGTAGGATTTATCGGTCAAATTAGGAATTCCACCGAGCCGAACCCTCTGAAATGAAAATATCTGGAGTCGGTGAATTATTTTCCCATTAAATAGTCTGGTTGGTTAACATGTTGTTCTTGTATTGTTTTGTATTAATTATACTTATATAATACACTTGCATAACGTGGATTTACTAGATGATCATTTTTATGGAGAAGTGTGTGAAAGGGTTTAGTTTTTCCTATGGGGAATACTAAACCCGGACCTAAAAGTCCGGTGCGTAAATAAATAATAAAATAATAAATACTACATCAAATTTTGCAAATTCACTTTGTGGCACCATTTTATTAATGACAAATTAAAACACTTTGTTTTAATTCGTCATTAATAAAATAATAACCTGTAATAGTTATTGCTATTAATGTATAAAAATAACTAACCCCCACGGTTGAAGGCAAAATTACTGAATATTGAAAGCACAATCTGCCCTCCTAACCCAAATATTATTTTCATAACAATAAGTGTTTGTCGCTTGAACACGCGAATACCATCGGCACGTTCAAGCATGTTCCGCAATGTGAAGCACAACGAAGATTGTTTCCGCGAACTTCCAGGGTTATGTACATTTATCAAACTTCTGCCAATGAGACGCAGCTTTGTCCATTCACTCGAAACCTATTTCCGCCATAGAACCTGCGGAACTCTACGGTAAATGGGCAACTTGCGGAAGCCGGGAACTTTCATTAAGGAACATATTAAGCTCCGTCGCGTGTCTCAAAGCTTGCGGAATACTTCAGGGCCTACACAGTGGAACGTGAAGCTCGTAGCGCGTTTTGCAGCGGATGAACACAGCCAACTTGACATCAGAAGCTGCCAGACATTGTGTTTCAACACGTCACGATATTGAAGTCAGGAATGGGACATTTAATTACTTCTCGGTAACGAGATTGCAAACACTTACCACTGAACTGACGAACTTCTGACAACGTAGTAATGAAACAATTATGTTAGTTCCTTGTCAGGATACGGGTGCTGTGTT
Source organism: Limnephilus auricula (assembly GCA_951813805.1). Lineage (NCBI taxonomy): Eukaryota > Metazoa > Arthropoda > Insecta > Trichoptera > Limnephilidae > Limnephilus > Limnephilus auricula. The sequence goes on along the minus strand of OX638389.1, from coordinate 42,709,061 downwards.
AATTATTGTAGGATATATAGTAGGTATTGTATTGATGATATGTACTTGAATTCACATCAAAACTTAACAGAATTTAGTTTTAACATACCATCAAAAGGATGGGATCAAAGGTAATGAAAATCAATTTTTTAATTAAATTAAAACAAATAACTTTGTTTAAACCACTAATATAATCACAATTACCTACATGTTTCAAAACCGATGGTTTCTTCGTCAGGGTAGTAATGACATGGTTAAAATAATGGTTTTGAAACATGTAGGTAATTGTGATTATATTAGTGGTTTAAACAAAGTTATTTGTTTTAATTTAATTCAAAATGATGCCACAAAGTGATTTTGCGAAGTTTGAAGAAGAAATAATTTTTTAATTTTTTATTTTTAACTTATTCTTAAAGAGTTAAACCTCAAAATATAATATTTTAATGAATGAAGATAATATTAGCGAAAGTCAATGGGTTCGAGTCCCAGATGTATCCGTATCTTTTCCTGATTTTTCTGTTTCGGATTTTCGATTGACTTTCGCTAATATTATCTTCATTCAAGAAAATCAAATTATGTATTATTCAACGCTGGTGATTAATGGGCGTGCATTGTGAGCTGTTAGAACTATTTAACCTGTGGTAATTTTGTGATTATTTTCAACAAATATGTTTGATAAAAAAATATATAAGAGATACAAAATGATTGGGTTTAAACTAGCAAAAACATATAAAATAACTAGCTGACCCGCCTACGCGTTGCTGTGGCTACCAAAACAAAACTTCATTCATTAAAATATTATAATTTGAGGTTTAACTCTTTAAGTTAATAAGTTAACCGCTTGGACACATAAGCTTGTTTTCACGATAATTTAACGTGGGTAGACATAGGAATGACGTATGGCCCCGTACCTGAGTTATTAAAAATAAAAATAAAATTATTTCATCCTAGACTTGCAGATAAAGTCAATAGATGTCGCATATTAATAAAAGTGATAAAATTTATCCTGACACTATCTAAAGGGCATTTTGTTCGAGTTGAATCTTGCAATCATACATAAAGATAGCAGCCAATAAAAATATGCGTTAAGAAAAATGAAAAATAATGTCGGTGGTTCTCAGTCGAAGATACAGTTAAAAATGACCGAATCGGTTAGGGATACGTTGGCGCAGTGGATAGCGCGTTGGCCCGGATTGCCAGAGGTCCTGGGTTCGAGTCCCAGATGTATCCGTTTCTTTTTCTGATTTTCATGTTTCGGATTTTCGATTGACTTTCGCTAATATTATCTTCATTCAAGAAAATCAAATTATGTATTATTCAACGCTGGTGATTAATGGGCGTGCATTGTGAGCTGTTAGAACTATTTAACCTGTGGTAATTTTGTGATTATTTTCAACAAATATGTTTGATAAAAAAATATATAAGAGATACAAAATGATTGGGTTTAAACTAGCAAAAACATATAAAATAACTAGCTGACCCGCCTACGCGTTGCTGTGGCTACCAAAACAAAACGCCATCTACTAGATGGTTACCTAACCCAGATAACCAAGTGTTGTGTCAATAAAATAAATAAATAATTAATTCACACTGCTATCTGTCAGAAACTTACAAATAATTTCAAATCATTGTCCCATAACAAACATTAATAAATATCGATGTCAATAAACGCGATAAAAACTATCTTATCTTTTGAGTTGGACCAAATTACACACAATAAGCCAAATTTCATCAAAATCGGTTAAGTAGTTTCGGTGTTTACCTTGGACTAACATCGTGACGCGATTTTTTGTATATAAAGATGTATTTTAAAAAATGTAGATCTACAGACAAATGTAGATCAAATATCTGAATATAAAATGTCTTCTCTCCTTTTTGTGTGGTTATGTGCTTCGTTGTAGGATGTGCAATGTTGTTTGTGATTTTTATAGATTTTGAAAAGTTTGTTCCTATGTTCTATTAAGATTATTATTCCGCACGTAATCCAAGGTTTTATGTTTACTTTTTGGTGATGCTATTTGTTCTTGACTTTTTAGAATATATTTATGCAGTACTTCGTAGAAGGTATTGGAAGCTAAATGCGGGTTATGGGCTCTACACACGGTGCTGCGAACAGCCGGCTGTTAGCAGCTGGTTATTGTCTCCTGTCTCCCTTTTCCTCGTGCGAACCCGTAGCATTCTGTTTCGCGTTGTCTTCTGTCTCTTTTATTAACACAACAAATTCAATATCACCATCTCATTTCCTCGGTTGGTACTAACGGCAGACGGTTTCTTTCAATTTGCAATCAACGTGAAACAGAATGTTACGGGTTCGCATGGGAAAAAAAGAGACGGGAGACATTCTCCAAACTTCGATTTTTAGCCAGCTGCCAAAAGCTGCTGTTCGCAGCATGGTGTGTAGATAGTATTATCATTGGATAGGACCGCGATCCACGATTCTTCGGTCAGTAAGTTATTTAGAGTAGAATAGTTGATTTTAATAATTATTTTGTTTAAGTTATTTTGAGCTATAGTTGTTAATAAAAAATTTAATTTCGTGTGTAAACAGATTTGTGGATAAAGAGGGAGAGCTTGTATGGTGTCAAAATATAACTTTTTTTCCTTTGGAGGTAAAGGCTGCATGGACAGCATTTGAATATTTGAAGTTTGGCTTGTCAATGTTAATGTTAGATATAGAGTGCATATTGTAAACTATGATAATGCCATCATGAAAAAAAAATGTCTAGCCGGAATTGAAAAAAAAATAGTTTGGTAAGCTGAACGGGATACATTCGCGCAATTGCGCTTCAGTGAGTGCTATAAAATCAATCTAGAAAGACAACGAATTTAAAAGGATGCGGACTCATCTAATGCTTCTGATGTTCATGTTTAGTACATTTAAATACGTGTCATTGAATAATGTGTTTATATCTTCAAAATTTTCACTTTCACGAGTTTCAGGGATGCAGTTTTCTTCTAAGGGGGCCATTTTTATTGAGTCCGGTGATGATCTTCGAAGTTACAAAAGGGAGACTAGATTGTTGAAGTGGTATGTCGTTTTTGTCTCTGACATGTATTATTGGCGAATTCTTATTTTTGCCGAAAAGGACGTTCCCGTTCTTCGTCCACGCATATTGGTATTCTATAGATTTGGTTGCTCTCGCTGGCCAGAGCAGTTACTTGTTTTGCGGCGTCAGTTTTTCGTTTACGTAGATTGGGTTTACCGAAGTGGAGTGGTTAATGTCTTTGGCGGAGAAATATTCCGCTTTCTTTTTTTTGGGAAATGATCCTGTCTTTTGATTATATTGTAGTCATTTTAATAGTTATAGTTTTTTCTTTGGGGATTTGGTGTAAGCGTACGTAATAATGGAATTATTATTTAGTAACTCTTAACACTCTATTTTTTTGATGATACATTCTAAAGGTATTTTAGGTTTTTCTTCTTTGTTAGTTTCTGTTCCTTTGATTTCGAGCGATGTTTCGAGTCAATTTTGTAGAAATTGGTTTACAACGTATGTTCAATTTTTGTTTTCCTTTTCAACTTCGTTATTTTTTTTTGTTTATTTCTCTCCACCTCATAAACGTTAATTTGTAGTAAAAGAAAGACAATCATCTTGGTGAGTTCGCACAACTGATTCTTGATGATTTTTACATCTTTCAATTCAGTAGAGAATTTTTTTCTTTATGGTATCGATGTTTTTTTGGTTTTCAATATTTTGGTTTGCGATTTGAAATATTATATCTCTTTTCTTTACGACCATATTTTTTTTGTAGAAACTTTTTAATTTTATTTTCACTTTCCGTAGTTGACTTACCCCTGGGGCTGGTCATTGTGGATTTTGGATAATAAAATTAATGTCTTGATATTTTAAGTCAAGTTTCCCAAATATCACACTCTAGGTTAAAATGAGTTTTTCTTTACGTTTAGTTTGTAGCTCTAAGATTTATTGACAGATGGTGCTAATAGTATTATTATCGTTAGCTTTGTGTGTGTGCTAAGAGATGTCACTTTGGATCTTTTTTTAAAAAATAGTTGTTGAAATTTTATTAATTAGAATTTAAATAATAGTTCGGTTTAGTTGTAGTAATTTTACTTTTTTTGTGGTTTTAATTTTTTTTATGCTTTATTACAATTTAAATTCGATTCCTTTGGTGTTTTGTTTTTAATGTTTTGACACTTGACATCACAACACTGTGATTACTGCGTGATTATGCACAAAATTAATACTATTTTAGTTTTAGCACTGTTGGCACTCTATTTAGACGTTGTATATTGTTGAACTTAATGTTTTGAGGCGAGTTTCACAAATACAACACTTTAAACAAAGTTTTAAAGATTGTTGTAGGAGAAATACTTTTTCACTGTTGACGTTGCATATTTTTGTGAATTTTTTGATTTATTGTTGATTTTATCTGTAAAATCTGTGAAATCGAAAATTTGGGAAATTATATATAATTTATTTTTTTGCTTCGTTAACCATAACCTAGTATTACGTACAAGCAAGATGCTCGTGTCTAGCTTTCAATGATTAGTGATTACAAAGCCATACACTTTATTGTATGAAACAAACTTTTACTCCATTTGAATTCGGCAGAAGACAGTTAGACAGATTTATTTCATTATTAAATACAATTAATTACTAGTGACTCTCAAACGAAAAATTTTAATAGAAAAATTGGAAACAAATACTCTCTGAGTTGTATTTTCGAGATGAATCTTGAAATCATACATAAAGATGGCAGCCAATAAAGTATGCGTTAAGAAAATGTTGGTAGTTCTTAGTGAAAGTATTATACAGATAAATATGACCGAAGGGGATAGGCTCCAATTATCTCAGTTGTCGAGCAACACACTGCAAGGCTAAGGTCCTTGATTCGATTCCTATTTGTGACCATCTTTTACTCACTTTTCTGTTTCAAATTTTCGCGAAAATTGTCTTTAGTGATTAAATATTACAATTTGATTTTTTACTAATTAAGATAAAATAAAATTAAAGATTTATTTCAGGTTTGGAGTATCTCATTAAACTTGAATAATCATTATGATTATGTTGGTTAATTTAAATGCGTCACCGAAATGATTTAAGTCGGTATATTTCTACTAATTTAACATATACGAAAACAATGTACGTTCTTGTTATCACAATCAATAAGCTCTGTAAATTTTAATCTAACAATGGCGTCGGTTTCACCACAACCTTTCAGAGCAAAGATATTTTATTGGCCATGTAAATATCCAACCCTTGTAGGATTAAAGTCATGAAACTGATTATGCAAAAGGTAAAACAAAGGGCTCCGACAGTATATTAAAACCGCAGGCAATTATTTCAATTCAGATGGAAAATAGTTCCCTCGGAATACTTGGAAAGTCAATATCGGTTCGACTTTCAGAGAGCAAGTCAACCTTACTCACAAAAGAGATTAGATCCCGTTACGAAATGTAGAACACTTTGATCACTAGACTTCTTATACATTCAGATATCTTAATAAACTTTATATTAAATAAATTATTTACGTAAACTTTTTTTTAGTCTACTTTAAAAAATTCTGTACTCAAATGAGTACTTTACTGAACAACTCACCTACACTAACAAGTTATTTTAAAATAATAACGTAAAATTTGTACAGCCCAATGGGTTGTGTTATTTCACAAAATGCGCTTATTTATAATAAACTTTAAAATAATAATTTAATATTCGGTAGTCGTATGCTTTGTGATTACTCCTACAATGCTCCTTACGAGTCTTTACAAAATATTGATAAAATAATATGAAACAAAGAGTATACCGTATTATATACAAAGCACTAACAAGAAAACAAAAATTAACAATAACAGTGCTATTATACAAGATAATAATAATGTTATTTTAGATAACAATACTGTAACAATCTTTACTACATACCTCTCGCGATTTCTCTCTCAGCCAAGGTGTTTGATGTTAGAAATGGTTTTCAGGGTGCATTTTACGATGTGGTAACCGAACCAGATGGCTCCCAAAAGATCTATGGTTTATTGGTTTATGACTGTTAAACACTTCACGAGTCTATTCCATTTCCACAAGACGGTGGGCAACTATTCGCATATATCATGTGGCTGCCGAATAATTATGTTGTTGCTTGGGACTATTATTGTAACTTCGAGAATTATAGTAGGATTCTTTAGAATGTTGAATATACTCATTTATATTTCACTCGCATAATCATGAAGATTCTCAAACGAAAAATGTGAAACTGTGCAATTTTAGAAGAGGCGTGTTAGAAGAGAGGGACAACCAAAAAATATTACGTGATCAAAAGTTCCCATTTCTGGACCACAGAAAGTACAATCTGGGGAGTCAAGCACGTGAATTCCATAACATTTCCACAAAAACCGCACACAACTAAGCATTGACCAAATACAAATACAATTACTCGTATCACTAAAGAAATTGATAATACTAAAAAAAAAAGAAAACTTGAAACAGATTAAAAAAAATAACAATGCCTTAACCAACTTCACAACTCGAGTATGTTATGGCATTTTCCCGGGAGACAGAGATCATGGGTTCATTGCCAGTTACGCCCGTTACCTTTTTTTATTTTTCGATGTATTGTTCTGTTTAATTTTCATTTTGATTTATTACTATAATATGTTACATTGGGTTGTAGCGGTTTCGATTTACCCAGCCCTATCGCTATGTGTATTCACACTACTAGAGCATACTATGTGACCAGAGAGCACTACAAACGCGGGCCCTTGAGAGCCAAGGCGTTCAGTTTGGGTCGGAATCTCTAGAGGAGCAGCTTACCATGTCGAACAAGAAGAGCGATTAGAATTGCCGAAACTATGGAGTCTCTACACGTAACGCTAATTTTATATTAATTTTAATTTATGGTTTATCTTTTAGATTATTTTAATTGAGTTTTCTGGTTCATCCAAAAATAAGATGGCGCTCGGGTTGTAATACTTTTGACCTCTCTAAATTCAAATTAATTTAATATTCAATTTGTGATATCATAATTAGTTTTGTAACCTCATTTAGCTTCTGAGATATATTTTAAATACATTTTTTGAGTTCTCATGTTATTAATTCAACTTGCTTGTTGTTATGATTTAAGATTTTCACGGCTAAAAGAATTTTTGGGATGTTATGCCGTGTTACACTAATTCCTTAAGAGGCTAGACTTTGAACCACACGCGGAACACCCGCGACTGTCATTCTGTCCCGCTCACAATAAGCTCACGCACGCTTACAATGCATGCGAATGCGAAATGCGCGAATGAGACAACGCTCAAATTTACCTACAGAAAACGCTCGAAAAGGGGTTTATGGAGAATACACTTTTCTACACCGAAATTTTCACGAAATTGAAATTTAAAAAAAAAAATATTTTCTAAAAAGAAGAAGCTACGTCGGTATGTTTTCATAATTTTGTAATTCTTTATGAGAGTTGAGTTAGCAGCACTTTTTCCTTAAATAATATTTTTTGATAAATCGTACATGTTTGACGGTGAATGTTTACGTTAATACGAAACGCATCGAAAATTCGAAAACATACCGACATAGTTTTCACCTTCTAGAAGGCAGTATAAAAAAATATATTCACTTTGTGCAATTTTCGATGTAGAAAAGTGTTTTTTCCCGGGCGTCCTTTTTGTATGGGCCGAAAAGCGAAGTCTATCATCTTAATTAGCCAACGTTTCGGACAACATTACAGTGTCCATTACCGTGCAGATGTCCACAGTGTGCACATCGGCACGGCACAATATCCCAAAAATAAACAACAAAAATTGCTTGTTGTTATTTTGAAATAATAAATTTGACCTCATGTTTTTTAACACAAGCATTTCATATTTAATTGTTGAAATATTTATTCACATTGTTGGTTTCATTAATTCTAATACACATATCTTTCACACAAACACATTTAATATATAATTCTAGCAATTATCAAGCAAAACTTTGTATATGTTACAGGGTGACCCAACAGTTGGCCCCCCAAAATTATAATAAATTATAAAATTCAACAAAATTATAATTTTATCTGCGTCATACATAAAATCAATTTGAAAGTATCTTTAATAATAAGTTAATACAGATAACAAACGAAATTATTTACGGTGTCTGGAATATACAGCATATAAACAAGTACTTTACTCTGTGAATGAAAATATATTTTATTCTTTTGTTGTTCGGCAGTGCACCCTCTCTACACACCTTTCCGGGGACATTTAATTTTTGTGTAACTAGATATACCGTATTTTCTTAAACGCATACTATATACAAGTATGCGTTTTCGTCTGCATATTGTATACAAGTATGCCGAGAAGCCAACTGTCGAAAGATCAATTATCATGGAAAGTTATAACCTTCAAAAGTTATAAAGAAAATATTTTCCAATAAAATAAAAAAACAATATTTTTTGTTGTAAAATTGACTTCTGTCAATCTATGAAGGGTCGTCAACAAAAAAAATATTTTAATAACTGTGATTTCGTCTTCCTGAGGTAATACTCCCTGTCAACTGCCCTACCACACCAATCAATAGCTCGGCAACCGTTCTGACTTGAAGCAGGGTAGCATGAGAGATTACAGGGGTGATGTATTGCAAAACTGTTTTTCAGGGCTCGTAAATTACCCTATAAGTAGTTGGCCCCCATCGGAAGTTATAAGTGGCTAATTGCTTCGAAACCAACCGGTCGTGAAAATGATTTAACTTGGAGAGGGTGCTTGAATAAAATATTTTTACAATAATTAGAAATTTTCATCGATTAAGGGTGCAGTAATTTACGGTTCTATGACAACCTAAACAAAGTGGCATTTCAACACCCTTTTTAAAAGTCATTAAAAGTAATTTTTTTAAATAGCCCAACACCTAACGGTTATGTAAGGTAAGGCCTAACCTGTTTAGTGAAGTTTTTTGTCACCATTGATGACTTTTTAAAGGAGTGATATGAACTTGCACGTTTAGTTGTGCAGTCACCATAATTTACACACAGTTTAAAATTAGTTTTGTTTATAACATTATGTAAATATCTTAGCAATGGCAGCTATTAAATTATGTAGCCACCTCTGGTATGGAGACCCAAGGTTATTGAAAAATCCCTTGATTCCTTGCAGAAATTGGTGGTGCGTTTGATAGATTCGCTTATCTTAAGAAACGGATTCTAATCTTTATTCTTAACTAATCACAGGCTTCTTCTTCTTCTTCCTTTCACTGTCCCAACTCACTGCCTAGGTAGGCTGTTAGGGTCGGCTATCCTCGTTCTCAGGTTGTAGCTTCTTCGGTTCTGGGTATCCCTTTCATCCAGGCCGTTTCTAGGTAGGTTTTTTGAGCATTGAGTCATCCAGGAGTTCTTTGGTCTTCCTCTGGATGATTGTCGATGAAGCTCCATAGGCATTGCCTGCTTCACTGTGTGGTCTGGTGGTCTCCGTTTTACATGACCATATCATCTCAACTGTCGTTCCTCTAGCTGATTGTTTATGTCCGTGACACCCAGGCTAACAAGAATGCGTGAACTTTTAATCTTATCTTTTAGTGACACTCCTGCCGACCATCTAAGCATTCACATTTCTGCTGAGTCAAGTTGCCTAGTGTAGGAGTTGTACATGTACATTACTAATCACAGGCATGAGTTAAGAATGCTATCCTTATTTAACCGGTATTTCAACGGAAGATACTCCGAGAAACTAGCGTCATTGATCCCTTCGGAACCGATGCATATTCGGGAAATACGCCAAACTTTCGCGAAACATTTTTACAGGGTTGACATTTTTCACATGAGAACGGTCATTTCTACGACTCGTACTTGAATTCAATAGTTCGCATAACGATTTGCGGCGTCTGTGTTTCCTTCCTCTTGGACATGGGGAGCAGGAGGAGGGTGGAGTCGGGTTAATGTCAAAATAAAAATAAGATTAAATAATTTCAGATTTAGAATGTTTTTTTAAATGGTTAAAATTTTTTTCCTAACTGATCGCAAAATCTTCATTAATAAATATATATATATATTTTTTTTTATTTTTTTATTTCTATATAATATTATACATACATAATAGCTAATAACATACTTTATGAACTTTTTGTTGTGTTGTGTGTAAGGTAGGTTAGTGAATGTGAAACTGTGGTTGGGTAATGTTGTATGTTTCGTGAACACCTCACAAGGAGAACCTGTGCTGAGGTGTTTACGTGGTTATGTTTAAGTGTGACAAGTTTTTATGTGTTGTAGTAGAAAGTTTCTTATTTATTTATTTTTTAAATTAGTGATTATTTTAAACTGTTTATTTATTAAAAAAATTATAAAAAAATATGTATACATATATATATATATATATTTTAAGTGTGTGGTATATTCTTATATATAGTTGGTATATTCTCGAAAAATGTGTTTAGTTATCTTACATTTTTTTTATAGTTTGTTTACGTTTGGTTTGGAGTTATTATGTTTTGAATGAAGTTAAAATCTTGATTTTTGATCCAGGCTGAGATAAGTTTTTTGTGAATGTTTGTAGACGTATTTGCAGTTATTAGTTGCTTCAGAGTAATGGGCATACAATTAAAAAGTTTGGTTGCGTAATATTGAAAGTGTCTTTGTCCATGTGTGGTGTGCGTTTTCGGTATGTTCAGTGTTTTATTTGTTGAGGACCTGGTTTTTATTGAGGTTTTTGGTTGAATTGGAATAATAAATATATATAATAATATGTAGTTATTGGTGCCTAATTAAAAATGTCCATCAGTGAAAAATAGTTCGTGCTTATCAATTTCTTACATGAATGTAAAATTTTCAGTCGATATACTAGTACATATTTGAACACAAAACATTAATAGAAACCCTGGAGTTGGTAAAAAAACCTTTAAATAAGGGCCATGAGTATTAAGTTTGTTTTTAAATAACCATTTTTCAAATTGTATTTCAGGTTATTGCAAAGCAATGACAGTGAAAAATTGAAAAATAAAATCCTTATAAATTTCCCATCGCCGGGCAGCAAAGCCATTGCCCTGAGCCAGTAATAAATAACTCGCGCAGATAGCATCGGAAAAGATTGGAGTGCTTTCGAATGCGTGCCATGGAGTCACGCAATTTTTTCGTAAATCCAAAAGCAATTTATTTGGGAAGTGATATTATATTGTGTGCACGACAATACCTCACTCGGTGAACATGCAGCGTTTTACAATGTGTTTTATCGGTGAATTTTACTGTATTATTTTGGGAGCTATATTTTTTTCTCAATTTTATTTTTCATTCATTTTTAACAACATCTCTTCGAAATATGTGCTTTGTGTGATCCAAAACAAATGCTTTTCATACTATTGGATGTCAGTAGCAAGCGATGAAGCATTTTTTTGATTTTTTCTTTTGTGACGTTAAATCGTTTGCATGACAAAAAATTATGCAAAAAAAAATTTTGTCGCTTTTGATGGGGACCTTTGAATAACTCTCCATGTTCACAACCGGGATAGACTAGCAATTAAGTTTAAAGAAACTGAGAGGTTTTGAAGCTTTTCTTCATAGAGACTTTTGCCTACTGACTGTCGTACACACTCGTTTGTGATTAGAACAGTTTAAGGTAGATTCAGACTGGACGACGTACGTACGCATCGCTACGCCAAACAATGCTCAGCAACCTATACATTTTCTATGAAAATGGCCACAGACATCGCACGTCGCGATGCGTGTGGCCAATGTGATTCTAAAACATAAATTTTCATCGAAAATCTATGGTTGCTAAGTAGCTCATATATTGTTAGGCGTAGCGATGCATACGTACGTCGACCCAGTCTGAATCTACCATTATAGTTTAATTAAAGGCAAATTGTTGTTTTATGAAAAAGGCGTTACTATTTATTAAAGCATTTAATACATTATCTATATGATGTTCGTAGTTAAGTTGTTATCAGGAACAAGTTTGTAAATCGGATTCTTAAATTATAGTTATCCTGAATCCACGTTTATTAAGAGAGGTTATCCTTTTTGTTATTTTATTTTATATCTCGATATCAATCTTTACAGTGTTTAAATAAAGACTTGTAAAACTAACGCGAATATGTTAATAAATAATAACCTTACACTTTTTTTTTTGAAACGTTATTATCTAATAAGTTTTTTTAAATATATTCATTATTCTTTCTGGCTTATGAAAATGCCTTTGGCGGAAAGTAGATCCACGTTTTAAAAAAGTTTTCTCTTAAAAATAACAATTTACCATTTAGGTGCACACAAATAATTTAAAGATGATACGTTTAAATGTGTTCGTGGACACCAACACTATCGAAAGTTTAAAAAGGGGTTTTTGAACTAGTTTAAAACACCCCTTCTGTAATTTCCTCTTACCCCAAAAATTCCATGAGAGAAAAGATTCTGGTAGCGTGGAGATGTTTAGCAATTCCGTTTAATATTTAAATTAATGAAGATAATATTAGCGAAAGTCAATCGAAAATCCGAAACAGAAAAATCAGAAAAAGATACGGATACATCTGGGACTCGTACCTAGGACGTCTGGCAATCCGGGCGAACGCGCTATCCACTGCGCCAACGTATCCCTATATTTAAATTAATGAAGATAATATTAGCGAAAGTCAATCGAAAATCCGAAACAGAAAAATCAGAAAAAGATACGGATACATCTGGGACTCGTACCTAGGACGTCTGGCAATCCGGGCGAACGCGCTATCCACTGCGCCAACGTATCCCTATCCGATTCGGTTATTTTTAACTGTATCATACTTCAACTGAGAACCACCAACATTATTTTAATTTTCTTAACGCATATTTTTATTGGCTGCTATCTCAAGGAATGCTTTTTGACCTCTTCATCCGGACTCTCTCGATCCATCACTTTGCACCGCAGTTGGAGGGATGGATACGTACGTTCGTCACTCCTGGTCACATTGATCCCCAGATTCCAAAACACCCCTCAAACCCTTTTCCTTCCCAGAACACTTTCTTCTTCCTTTCTTTAAAAATATCCTTCATATTCTATATATATTATATTCCTCCTCTTTCGTTTTTGAGAAGAATCACCTCAATGGCATTGAAAACAATGTGACGTATTTATTGCCTTATTTTAAAAATGGTTTGGATTAAATAAATATTTCAAAGAGAAAAAAACTAGTATTGGAAATTACTTAGTGAATTTTCGATAAATTCCAGAATGACCAAATACCCATCACTACACTCACAGACTTACTGGAACACACAAAAAACCGATCTGAAATATCTGCTTTGTGTAAATTTTTCATATTTTCTCTTTATAAAACACAATACCAGTTATTTGTGATGAATTCTATATCTTATTTGATATTTTTAGTATCCCCATCTGACCCGACGTCTATTCCAACTTCCCTGAGGGGATATTCTTCCATTCGAATCGTGACGTCAACAATGACTCATGAGAAATCCCATAAGTTATTATTGTCTTATGAATATCTTCTCATGAGAAAACAAACAGTAGATGGAGCGAATGAGAAAGTATCGCAGAAGGAAGCCTGATAGGAGAATAAACTACCCTTATAAATAGTAGCCCCTAGTGGCGTTAAAAGCATTTCAATACGCAGGAATCCTAATTTACGACTTGTTTCCCAATGAATTTATGGGAATTTAACAATCAACATCATTATATCGAGGGTTGTAAATAACAGGCTTAGTTTTTCCGTAAGTATATTACTCCTTGAAGGCTCGCACCCTTATTTTAGTAAGATTACCAACCCTACTTACACGCACGATGTTGGCATCGTTTTAGGCTATGAAATACTAAAAAGGAAAAGGTTTTGAAAATAAAACGAAAATGTTCAAACTAGTAAATAAATATAATTTGTGAGATCTAAATTTATTTCATATACATTTTTTTTGCGTTGGCTACACATCTTTGGGGATGCTGTATGGAGGGTCTTTTTAGGGAAAGGAAGGAGATAAAGTTCTAGGAAGGAGGAGTGATTAGGAATCTGAATGTCATTGTGTCCAGGAGAGACGGACGTATGAATCAATCTCTTCCACTGCGACACAAGGCAATGGGTCAAGAAAGTTCGGTTTGACAGGTAAAAATGTCTTTCTCAACCAGTCTCTCCTGGTCCGGCCCACCAAGCAGTATATTTGCAAACACTTGTGCCGCCAAGATCTAGACAAACCGCATCCCATCAACCCGGGCACCCCTGCTGAGTCACCAAAAGGATGACCTTCAGCGGGGGTATTGGTCATCCATTAAGAGGCTAGACTTTGAACGACATGCGGAACACCCGCATCTATCATTCTGTCCCTCTCACAACAAGCTCACGCACACTTATAATACATGCGAATGCGAAATGTGCGAATGAGACAACGCTCAAATTTACCTACAGAAATCGCTCGAAAAGGGGTTTATGGAGAATACACTTTTCTACACCAAAACTTTCACAAAATTGAAATTTAAAAAAAAAAAAATTCTTTAGATAGAAGAAGCTACGTCGGTAGCTTTTTATAATTTTATAATTCTTTATGAGAGTTGAGTTAGCAGCACTTTTTCCTTAAATAATATTTTTTGATAAATCGTACATGTTTGACAGTGAATGTTTACGTTAATACGAAACGCATCGAAAATTCGAAAACATACCGACATAGTTTTCACCCTCTAGAAGGCATTATAAAAAAAATATATTCATTTTGTGCAATTTTCGATGGAGAAAAATGTTTTTTCCCGGGCGTCCTTTTTGTATGGGCCGAAAAGCGAAGTCTATCGTCTTAAATGCTTCCCGAGGCGGCAGTACACACACCCGCCTTCCAAATTGCAAGCCGTAATTTCGCTAAAAATAAGTCAACATGTTGTATTGAACTCATCTCAAAAGTATTAATACAATTTTGATGTACTTATCCAGTAGAAGTTATTTTACTGTTTTGGTAACTTATCTCAGAAAATACTATTTACATAAGAAAAAACAATGATTGCCTCGAGATTGCCTTAGTTTTGCAATATTACTGTTTCTATTATTTATCTAGCTTCCTCTTTCTTGACAATGCCTCTACAGAAGTTTATAATGATATTTTCAAGAACTATAGGTAAGTTGATACAAAATGGGATAGGATGGACATCTTCTTGCAACCCACGCAGAGATTATTTTGGACGTGTGATAGCAAGTTTCTTCATGTTTTCTTAAGACTTAAGACTTTAAGTATGGAATATACAGGACATACAAACTCTAAGAGAAAATTCACACGGCGTAGCACGTCCCTTTTCCTTCTTCAAAAACGAATTTACATTCGCTAGCCAATGCGGAAACGGAAATCCGATAAACATCCGGTTTATTGCAGAGAGAAATAGAAGATTGAGAAGGGTTTTTGTTATTTTTTTAATTAAAAAGCATTTTTCTCACTCTGTTGAATAAAAAATTACCAATTTAGAAATGTTAATTAATGCAGATTACGGACAGCGATTTACATGCTTTAATTAACAGTTCTTGATTTCATTTTATCCTAAGTTTTTCAAATACGAGTATTGAACAAAAAAGTTTTTTCATACTACCTTAATATTTGGATATTTTGAGATTTTCGCGGCCAAAAATATTATCTAGATTTATTTTTGGGGTCTTGCGCTATCTCCTTCTTTAGTCGACTTTACGGATAGCATTGCAGTGTTCATCGTCAGAGCAGAGGTGTACTCGAAGATTGTGGTGAAGCTTACTAAGAATTTAAAATGATTTTCATAGTTTATTTTTGGTATAGCCGTCAATTATCGGATACCAATAACTATCGAGCTTAGCCCTGTCACGTCGTCTCTATTAATATTAATGGGATATTTGTGAATTTCAAAGACCTCCGCAATTGGCATACTTACACACTGAATTTTATTTAAAATAACTCAGGTCCGGGGCATACGTCATTCATATGTCTACTACCTACGTTAAATTGTCGTGAAAACAAGCTTATGTGCCCAAGCGGTTAAAATTTTGCAATAGTCAGTTGGATAATTTTGATATCAAAGGAAAATCATTTATATTTTTTTAAGCTAGGTGGACAACAGCACTGGCACAAGCTTTTGAATCGTATTCTGCTTTTTTTATATGAATACCGCACAAGAGTCCCAACTGCTCCCATCTGGAACTAATGAGACTATGGGATCCCCAATTGGAGTATGCTGTGAGGCTTAAGGTAGTGGGGAGGGGAAGGAGATGGGGAAGAGGAAGGTGGGAAAGTACCTGGCTATTCAGATCTAATCACCAAACACGGCTAAAGCCATTTCAAACAACGTTTCAATTCTGAATGGTGGTCTTACACCAGGGTGATTCTGAGATTATATACCCAATATTAATTTTAATTAATGATCTGTGAAATAACACACATTAATCAAATAAAAAATATTTGCGTACGCCGGGTTCAAACCCGCGACCTTCGTATTGGGAGTCGAGAGGCTTACCCCTCGACTACGGAGGCCGTCAGATGCTTATACCCATTTTTCCGCAAATGTGTTTTTGTGTCCAACATACCATATTTGAGTATTTATCTTAGATTATTTAAATAGACAATACACATCCCTACTTTTGAAAATTCTCATTTCTCTTTCAAAAATGTCTTCCTTAATTTCTCCGCATAACTTGTAACGGCATAAAAACCTTTATTATAAGCTTTTAATTGAAGAAATTAAGCTTAACGACTCCCATTTGTTAATAACTGTGACAAGCTGCACCACAATAAAATTAACATGAAGTGACGGAACTAATTTCTACAATTCCCCGGACCCTCCACGGCACTTACGTATCGCTGCGCTCCTGTACTATAATTCTCGCCAACTCCTCTCCGTAGAACTCATGTAGTACCTACGTTTACGTTTGTAGTACGTATACGTATTTGGTACGTACACGTGTGTAGTTCGTGTAAGTAAGTATCACGCGCACGTATGTATTTCGTGTATGTATTTATTACGTGTACGTATGTATTGAGTGTACGGTACGTACATGTATTATGCAACAGTGACTGGGTAGCGCCATGTCATGTCAGTGTAATTTGAATTCATTATCTGCAAGTTAAACCGCACTATTCCTTCGCTCTTGTTAGTTGATTTTTACATGAATTAAAAGTTACGCTTTTGAGTGTTAAGTCACATCTTGATTATCAAAAAGCTTACTTAGAATTTTTTGGATCAACCAATCGAAAGGATGTATTTTTTTTTATTTTCTGCGGGGATATTAAAGTCGTGATGCTCTTTAAATTCATTCTTAAGCTAACGTTTCGGAAGGCCTTAATTAACAATTAAAATTTACACCTGTGAATACCTATTTCTATGCAACATTATTACCTGTATATACCTAATATATTTCCTATCTTTATATACCTAGTATATCTACTTTCCCTGTAATATTAATACCTGTAAATACCAAATATTTTTACTTTCTCTGCAATAGTATTTTTTTCGATTCCAGCTCGAGTCCGTGTTTCTTGAAGCGATCCTCTTATGTTCAGTTGACCCTCGGTACGGATGCAGAGGTAAAAATTTAGATAACCTGCAGCTTTTATAAAATATTGTCCCCTACTAAATAATGACCTCATTAAAAATAACACGTGAGTTGCATTAGTGCTCTCATGCTTGCCAATATATCGTATATGTGTCTAAAGTGTACTTCTAACTGAGAAGGTAAGAAGGAAAAACTTTGTTCACAAAAAAGAGTTTTTTTTTTAAACTGTAGATGTATTATGCATATTGTGACTTGTTCAATTTTTTTATTAGTTTTTCTTTACCTGTCGGAATATGAAAAGTCACTGTTAGCTTTTTGAAAAGGTAAGTTTTCAATATATGAAAAGTTAGACAGTCATACGAATTTTATAAAATGTGTTAAATGAATGTTTTGTACTCACGGTTAATGAATATGTCAAAGTTCTGAGCTGAGAACAGACAAGGTTAGAGAACATTTTTTTTATGAAAATCATAAAATATTTACACTACGACCCTTTGGAATAATATCATCTGAAGGTTTCATCTGAAGCAGTAACGTCATGCGATAATGAGATCTATAGTAAGCTACTTTAGAGTTCATTATCGCATGACGTTACTGCGACAGATTGAACGGTGTTATTCCAAAGGGTCGATTAGCTAAAACAGGAGGCACTAAGAAAAAAGCACTCAGGACTGGTGTCATCTTTGGGAATGCTATGTCGAGGGTAATTTGATGAAAAAGAATTTCTGCGAAGGATAAGAGTATGAGGGGTAGATATTCCAGGAGTTACGGACCTATAATCCAACCTTCCCACTGCGGTGCAAGGCGATTAGTTGAGAAAGTCCTGCTGGAGAGGTCAACGGGTCTTCCTAAAACAGCCTGCTGCGAGTTGGTGGGCAGACGCATCCCTCACCAAGATAGAAAAACCTCACCCCCATGAACCCAAGCACCATTGCAAAGTCACCAAACGTAGTGAACCACTTGGGGTGATTTATAGCAGAGGTGTAAGTTATCAAACAAATGGTTCCAGGGGCGGCGGTACCCGCACCAACCTGCCAAATTTTACTGCAAAGTTATCAAAATTTCAGGACGTTATCATTCACCGTTCGAGATTTTTTCCACTTCAGCAGACGCACTGGTTTTCAGCATCACAATTAAGATACGAAAGATGTATGATATTATAAGTAGCTAAGCTGTGAAATCAGTTAATGAGTTGAATTAAACTAATGATAATATTAAATGAGTGAGTCATGAAAAGCTCGGCTGAACTCCACTGTTCCTGGTGCGGGAGGGGGAGGGGTGGTAGTGGGGTTGGGTGGGGGGGAGGTAGATGGCGGATGGGGTCGTTAGTGTAATTAGCGCCATCCCTTATCTGTAAGATTATTCCGTTCAGTTGGCCCGGCGCGCTGACCGAACTGCGGTCAGCCAAGGCGGGTGTTTGCATTAACTGAAACACCAAAGCGGCCCATATATTTGCAGCTTTTTAAGCTAGATCTTTCTATGTGGTTTTTGTATATATTAGATATTTTACTTATATGTGCTTAATATTCTAATCAACTGCTTACATACGAAAAAAAAACTAATACGTAGTTTTGGTGAAACTCCAATATTATCTTCATTAACTTCTTCCCCCTGTCTTATTCGGTTAGGTTAGTTTAGTTTGTTTGCCTTATCCACAGCCAGACATTTATTTATTTATTGTTTGAAACAGTTGTAGGGTGTTAAAAATTATCATATTAATGATATACCGTTGGAATGTGCACATATATTAACACTACAATCAAAAATGTTCACAGCATGCGTAATCAAGTTTTAGTTGTGATTAGAATCTAGTAGTGAAAATAAATAAATAATAGTAATCAAAATGAAATATAGGACATGTTGGCGCAACTATGCATATGTATACCTACCTTCCTTCCTTACGCCTAACTATCATTTCTGACCCCACCAGCGGACAATACTCTGTGAGATTGATAATAATTACATGTTTTTGACAGTCTGTTTTTGTGCTCAATACAATAAACATCGACCTTTATGAAGTCTGTTTTTGGGCACGACGCCATTGTTTTTTTTTTTTTTTTTAAAGAAAGACAAACATTCCCGGGTTACGAATAACCCAACAACATTTGAAAATCTCCTACTACCACCACACTAAGCGGAATATATTGCTTGTGTTGTGATGGAGGACTTAGCCAGCCGAGGGATCGAACACGGAACGCCTGGGTGGGAGCCAAACGCGATGCCCACACAACCACTGACCGGTCAACCATTGACATCGACTTTAACCTGTCTGTTAATGTATTGTGCAATTGATCGCCTGGACCTCTTTTTAGTTAACATCGACGGTTTATGGAGTCTGTTATGGACTGTGCAGTGGTCAGATGACTCCTTGGTCCATTACATACGGAACATATATGTGCTGTGCAGTGATTTACATTCATCCCTCGGCGCTTATATCTGATTAAAAAAGATACTTGGCAAGTTAAAGGCCAAGTGATTGTGTGGCACAATAACTTCTCAAGAACGAAGACCAAGAATTTGTGGGTAAGTCAGATTCCTTCCCAAAGTCCGAAATTACCATCCCCATAGAAACCACACCAACATTTGATTACAGTTCACTTCTCATTGATTCGCATCTCAGAGAAAGATAAGAAAGAAAGAAAGAAAAAACAAAATAATAAAAAACAATTAACATAACTGTTCTCCATGACATCACGGTAGAAGATTGTTAATTTGGTTTTGAAAATAAGCAAGATTGTTTGCGATGATATCTATACCGTCACAGTAGTAATTGTATTGGGGCTCTTCTAGAATAATATGTCATTGCTGCAAACTGGTTTATTAATAATATTGATGTGTTTACAATATATTATTCTTCTGGGTCTAACTACCACCATAACTGTCTAGGAATTGATTCAAATGATGATTGAACTGTATCAAATGTAACTGCAGGACATCTGTCAGAACTTGACATGAGCTTTAAGCCTAAAGGCATCTATCAAAAACAACCTACGTGTCATTCGAGGACACTACAGAGACTCTGTGTTGTGCTTCGTAGCCACCATCCATTGCAGGTACATCCTGTCTTCGCACTACCCTTGGTAATGTTTTCCCCAGTTTTGTCTGGAGAGGCCTACAGGATATATCTTCTCTTTGAAATTTCCATCAGTAGCTAATGAGGAAGTGAGTCAATTGATGAAGTCTGTCAAATGATGAATTCAGTAAATTGATGAAATCGACAATTTGATAAAATCTGTTTTTGATGAAGTTGGTCATTTGATGAAGTCGGTCAATTGATGAAGTTAGTCAATTGAAAAAGTCGGCCAATTATCGATGAAGTCGGTCAATTGATGCAGTTGGTTAATCGATTAAGTTGGTCCATTGGTGAAGTCGGTCAATAGATGTAGTCAGATGAATTTATGAAGTCGGTCATGAAATTCTATAAGAAATCCCTATTAGAGCTGAAACAACGACATACGTCACACAAAAACAATTACCAAACTGAGTACACAGAAATTCAACGACGATTTTTATTCCAAAAATTGTAGAAGACAAACAGGTTAAAGAGGCAGAAACAAAACTCGCTGATAAAAACAAGAAACTTTACAAAGCCCACAAAAGATCAATCGCACAATAAGCTTTTGCTAACGCACACGGTTCAATCATAACTTCATAAAGTTTAATTTCTCTGGCTCGAGTGCCCCCAGGTATTAATGCTGGCAATTGAAAATACCCCCGCACACTTATGTTTTATTCTCGTTTAGTAGAAATGTTAAGGAGAACTCGGTACTTATTTACAAAAGACATTAAGCTAATGGATCATCGAATCCATAACTAGCCGAAAGGATATAGTTACGTAAAAGCATTCCTGCTGCATCTAGAATAATACTTAATTTAATAAATTTCAGAAATATCTAACCGGAGTAATGTGTCCGATGACAAAATAATGCACCAGTATAGAATGACAATATATATCGAGAGCATCTCCTATCCTTGTCCTATTTTTTTCTCTTCCCTGTACCTTTTTATTACTATACCATTATTATTACACACAATTATTACAAAACAACTCCTTTCTCTTACCAACATCAGCATTAAAAACTTTTTTTTTTGATTAACAATTTTTTTTCTTTTATTTATAAATAAAAGCTTAATGTAGCGTAAAATATAAGCAAATCTAGTTAAAACCATTTTGTAAATAGAAATCCTAAGTATGTGAACATGTATTATGTATATGTTAAAACCATTTTGTAAATAGAAATCCTAAGTATGGGGTTTTCCGCTAAATGCACAATAAGTTAGAATGGAAAAAATGGTAAAGTTTTAACGAACTTGTTTCTAAAAAAATATACATTTTTGGCATCAACCAAAAAGTTTAATTTTTAAATTCTCATTATCAAAGCCATCTAGTATAAAATAGTCACCAGTAAATTTAAACTCTCTTTTTACTCTCAATTTTACCTATAATATATTTAACGATCCAATAACAAAATGGTATTCAAATTATTTCCATATTTTTATTTCTAGGGTCTAAGAAAATTGTTTCAAACATTTAATGGTCATTGTCAAAGCAATCTTCCAATTCTGTCTCGTATTAAATATCAATTTAGATTGTTTAAAATATTCAAATTAATTTTAATTCGAACGAAAGCTTGCTTGAAACTTCGCAGGTTCGAGTTTTAAGAGGGGGCCTTAAAACAAAGGCACAACTCGAAACTCTTCCCAAGTTGGGATAGGAACTGTCTCTTCTAAGGTTTTAATCCAAAGAGATTGACAGGTAGGCAGCAGGTGTACAAATACAGTTATAATTGTGCATATTACGTTTACGTATGCCTTATGTATTTTGGCTCAAGAGCTGTTATTTTGAAAATTAAGCCTTTATTTATGCCTTTAATTAGCTTAAACACATCTCACTTGTCCTACGGGCTTAATAAAAGTTTTAAAGTGATTAATTACATTCCATTTTCGTATGATTACGTGTGATATTTTGAGATTTACAAGAATATGTCGGGCTCTAATCTGGTTAATTTCTGTTTAACATTAACGTTTACTTTTACTTATTGTATTACTAATGAGCCAAAATCTTTTGGCAACAAAGGTGAAAGAAGTATGGGAACCTGCAACCAGAAAAGGACTTAGTATTTATTTATTTATTTGTTTATAAGATTTACACAGTACATTAAATATAAGCTGTTGTAAGGTATTTTAAATAAATTACATGGTTTTGTACCTATTACGTAAATCTGTAAAATGTCAATAGGTAATTTTGCCTGGGTTTTAAAACTAAATTATGATGAAACTAATAAAAAGAATCAAACATTGGTTGACTAATAAAACATAAATGAAAGAGTATGGGTGGAAAAAATTTTTCATTTTAAAATCAAAAATTATTTGCTCACTAAAGTTTAATAAAATGACAAGAAATGTAATAATTTTTTTTGTATGTTCGCAATGAATCGTGAAAAATGTGTAATTGTAATAATTTTTCATAATGGGAACAGGTTGTGATTGCGCGAGTGATTGGTGAGTTATTTGCTGCATTGGTGTTGTGGGATTCTATATGAAAAAGAGAAGTGTGCCTGGTACGCCGCATTGGAGCATTTAAACCAATGACGGATAGTAATTCGGGACTATCAATATTATTATTAAGTAGGTTATACAGAAACAATAGATCCGACAATGTGCTTAGAGAGTATTAAAAATTATTACACTAAAACAAAAATTCCATTGGGACGTGCATACGTAAAGCCCTCAGGTCTCGATCTATTTTGTCGGAATACCAAAACATTTCTGCTTTGCAAGAAATATCTTTGAATACGTTTTTTCTGACTAAAATTACGAATAACAAAAAAAACGTACACATTGTATCAGTAAAATGTATTAAAAAATTTATTGTCATTCTATGTATGTCGTTTTATGTTAAAATAATAAATAAAAAAAAACTCAAAGTTTCATAAATTTTTTTCAAATTGTGATCCGATACTTTGGTTTTACAAAGGTTTATTTTTCCCTTTCTAACACTGTTTAGACCATATTTATAACCATTATAGTAAAAGAAACACAATAGTTTTTTATGAGTGGTTCTAACTAATTGGCCTAAGGTTTAACACTCCAATTAAAGATGTTCTCAGCATCCGTAAAGTAAGGTTTAGTTGTTTTAGATGGAGATGCTACTAGTGATATAACAGAAATAATAACAAGCAAAATAAAATATAAAATAAAGAAAGTATACAAGATTGAGAAAGTGATAAAAGAAAAAATGAAAAGACATAATAATAAACCAATTACATAGTTTTCAGTTCGAATACTTATCTTTCGTCCTTTTAGTTCATTTAATACAAAAAAAATAATGTTTGTTTGTTTGTTAGTGTGTTCTTATGTTATGCCCGGCCATACCGTTCATCCGATTGCGATGAAACTTTGGGAATGTGATGTGCGCATACCCGGGATGGTTATAGGATAGTGAGCTCTGGTTTTATGAAATTATTTCCTATACTATTATTACGATTGCGATTAAAATATCATCCGATTGCTATTGAATTTTTTTCAATTGTAGTGAACATGCCCGTGAATATTTCTATATATATATATATATATACTGGTGTGCTCTGGCATTATGAAATTTGCATACAAATTTAAATAGGTAAAGGAAGTTGAGAGTTAGGCGGGAGGGAAAAAGGGGTATGCAGGAGGGTCGACGAGGGAGAGGTAAGCTCGTGAGAAAGAGGTTAGCGGGAGAGGGGAGCGGGTTTGCGGGGAAGGTGAAAAGGAAACGCGGGAGGGGAAAATGACGAGGAGGCGGAAGGGGAACGGGGAATAATGAGAAATGACACGAAGGGAGAAACAATTTATTAATTTAAGTTGCATTCAACGCATGCCGGGTATCAGCTAGTAGCGAATAAAATTAGCACATATTTTTTGAAATACACAAGTGAAGAATTACGAATTACTAAATAAATTAATTGATATTATTTTCTTCCTTCCTACATAACATGTAGGTATATTATATTATTAGTGAAATGAATATTATACATTTCACCGAGCTGTAAATAAGTCAGAAACTTCGTGTCAGTTTGACAACGCTTTTGAAATACGAAATGCCTTTCAGACTTAAATAAACACACCTTCAAGCACTTATTAATCTTTTTCGATACTCTTCGGAACACATTAAGCCCTATTAGTTTCAGCCAAGTTTACGACAGCTGTCTCTAAAACTTAAACTATATAAAGTGGAAAATCTCTTATTTACTTAGAAACCTATAATTTACTTTTTTTTCAAGGTCTTCTTTCCAGAACAAAGAAATATACATTTTCACTTATTTAACGAGAAATAACTTATAAATCCATTTTACGTTACATTACAATGTACGCGTTACATTAGCGCCATCCTTATCTGTAGTTAGTATGTATGGTGTTTAAGGCCACGCTAACCCGCTCAAAAAAGAAGAAGATGGAGAGATACGACAATACGAACGTGGGAGCGAGCGCGCTAATATTAAAAACCATAAAATTCATGCGAAAATTGTGAAAATGTTTAATAAAAGACCACCGTTTGAAAAAAACAAAAATTTCGTACGGTATGTGTCAAGTACCATTTAAAGAAACATTGTGAATTTTTTCATACATATAACTTGTAAAATAACAAAAACAAACATGTTAATAAAAATTTTTGGAGCATAATTTGCAATTTATTTCTATCGAGGGAATTTCAAATAATTACCGTTTCTGTGGGGGAATGTATAGATACTATCTTAAATAATAA
Organism: Limnephilus auricula; assembly: GCA_951813805.1. Taxonomy (NCBI): domain Eukaryota; kingdom Metazoa; phylum Arthropoda; class Insecta; order Trichoptera; family Limnephilidae; genus Limnephilus; species Limnephilus auricula. The sequence goes on along the minus strand of OX638389.1, from coordinate 42,683,963 downwards.
CATATTTTTTTAAGAGCAAAAAACATCATACGTTTAAGGAAAACGTGTCAGAAATCGGTAGAAATTGGGAGAGCGGCCCCTTAAATGTGTGCCTTGCTATCGTGCGTGTGTACTTGCAACATTTTAATGACTTCTGTGTTTGAGTGTATAATTTATTTTGTATATAAAGAAGGGGACATGTATGAAATAATTTTCTTAATTTTAAGAGTTTCATTTCCTTGTATAGGTATATATTTTTTGAAAATGTTCTAGATCTGCAGTGAAGTAACTAACTAACTAACTAACTAACTAACCATCACGCCGTTTCCCCGCAGGGGTAGGCAGAGAGGACGGACCGCCAAACAACTCGGTCTTGGCACACGCTCCTTGCCTCATTCACATTCATACATCTTCTCATACATACTCTTCTATTATTCTGACTCTTGACATGCCCCGACTCAAGTATCTGATTTACTTGATCGTGCCACGTCTTCCTTGGGCGTCCTCGGCTTCTTATACCGTTCACATTCACGTCATAAATTCTCTTTACACTCCTTTCTTCATTCATTCGCTCAACATGCCCAAACCAGTGCAAATGCAGTGAAGTAGCTATTTGATTACCTTGTTTTGTATTACCTAACATCGATAATAATGTATGTTCCCCAGATAATTTAAATGTCAATGTACGAGGATGTAATATAAACTTTTTTTTAATTTTTACTCAGTAACAGATACAATAACCGGCTAAATACGCCAATTTTTTTTTTTTTACTTTGGCTCCACACAGGAGGTCCTGAGGAAAAAATTCCGCCAGGGTCTATGTCATTTTTGAAAATGCTATGTGGAGGGTCTTTTAAGGGAAAGGAAGGAGAGGAAGTCCTGGGAAAGAAAAAGGTTTGAGGGGTGGGTAGGAATCTGGGGATCAATATGTATAGGAGTGATGGACGTGTGAAGCCATCCCTCCCACTGCGGTGCAAGGCGATGGGTCGAGACAGTCCGGCTGGAGAGATCAAAAGGTCAAAAAGTCCCGGACAAACCGAACACCATGAACCCGGGCACCCCTGCTAAGTTACCAAACGTAGCGAACCACTTTGGGCGACCTGTGGCAGTTGGTTGTCCAATAAATAATTCTCGGGGAAGCAGTACTCATACCAGCCTCCCAAATTGAAATTGCGGGTGATTTTATAATAATAATAGTAATTAAATCGTTTATTCATCAATAGTTTTTTTTAACAATATATTATATACATTTTTGATTAAACATTGGATCTATTGACGAAAAGGTCACTGCTCAGCTGCAATTCAGAATTTCTCCTGGAATGCAGCTGGTTTTCATCAGTGCCTCCATCATGCCTTTATCGTTAACCGCTTGGACACATAAGCTTGTTTTCACGATAATTTAACGTAGGTAGACAAAGGAATGACGTATGGCGCGTACCTGAGTTATTTATGTTGCAATAATACTAATAATAACGACACATTTGTATACTTAGCGCAGTTTTGTGTTGTTTCACTTCAAGTGTAATTGCTATTTACATATATAAATTAAATATAAGTAAATTAAATATATAAGTTAAATGCTTATCAATGCAAAGCCCAATATATATTATTTTCAATTTGGGAGGCGTATGGGTACCGCTGCTCCAAGAACAATTTATTGGATAACAAACACCTATGCCATATGCTATCCCACTGTGGTTCACTACGTTTGGTGATTTGGTTGGACTGCAGGAGTGTTTTGGTTCGGGGGGTGAAGTTTGTTCGGGTATTTGCGGTAGATGCATCTGCCCATCTGCCGCGTGGAAGGCCGGATCGGGAGAGACTGATTGAGGAAAACCTTTTGACCTCACCAGCAGAAACATCGCCTTGCACCACAGCGGGAGGGTTGGATTCATACCCCTGTCACTCCTGGATTCCTACACACATCTCATACATTTTTCCTTCCCAGAACTTCATCTCCTTCCTTTCCTCAAAAGACCCTCCATACAGCATTCCCAAAGATGACATAGGCCCTGAGGAGACTTATTTTCCTCAGGGCCTCCTATGTGGATCTAATGTAAAAAAAATATCATGTTACTAAAAAAAAAACAGACAATCGCGATAAGAGAATTAGAAATCAAAGACTTTGTATTATTTGCTGGACGCAATTTTAGCATTTTCATTTACGTTGGCCGGTAATCCCTATCAAACCTTATTAGAGCAGTGGGGATATCGGTTGCTGAATGGACATACGGGGTGTGGTTCAGCTAACCTCCAATAAGGGGTGGCTGGCTACTTGGGGTTGTCGGGGGGAAGCTACTTTTCTCTTTTAGAAAATTACGCCAATCGAAGCTCTGAGCTGACTCAGGTTTGCTCAAGGAAAAAATAATGCATATTTTGGGGTGAAGTCAATAATTAAGAATTGCTGGGTGATTTCCATCGGTAGTTTCAATAATTATGCTGGGTTAATAAAAGTTTTAATGTCTTCTAATTATTAAATGCAAGCCTGTGGATAATTACGGGATATTATATTAGTTCATAATTGTTTACATTGGCTCCACACGGGAGTCCATGAGGAAAAAAATGTCCAGGAGTGACGGGTCGAGAGAGCGCGGCTCGAGAGGTCTAGGTTTGGTCTCCCTCAACCGCTCTCTTCCAATCCGGCCCGCCACATCACATTTCCTTCAAATTTCTTCTGACGGAGGTTGAAACAACTCAATTTTTCGGTGAATGCCGATTTGAAGGAAATTCATACATGAAATTTTCCGAAACAACTGGCCCTTACAATTTGGGAGGCGGGTGTGGGTATCGCCGGATCATTTCAATAATTTATTGGATACCCAACACCCCTGCCATAGGTTACCCCCAAGTGATTCGCTACGTCTGGTGACTTAGCAGGGGTGCCGTGACTATGGGATAAGTTTTGTCTAAGCGGCACTTGCATTTGCCCACGTACTGCGTAGCGTATCGGATCAGGACAGAATAGCTAGCTGATAGTGACATTTGACCTCTCCAGCCAGACTCCCTCGACCCATCACCTTGCACCGCAGTGGGAGGAATAGATACATACGTTCCTTACTCCTGGACACCCTGAATCCAAGATTCCTATCAACCCCACATACTTTTTTCCTTCCCAGATCTTTTTCTAAAAATACCCTCCCCAGAGCATTATCAAAAATGAAGAGGCCCTGAGGGAAATGATTTCCCTTGCCCCCCCGTGTATTTCTTATTATGTTTGTCCGAATGTAATCGTACAACAAAACTGGATTATAACCGAGGAGGAAAAAACCTTTTTTTACTATTTTTGGATTGTCCTTCAACACAATCACACGAGCAAACAACTTCTCAATTCCAGTCAGTAGGATCCAAAGTAGCGCAATTTAAAGTTTTGTCTCTTGATATTAGACGAGAAGATAATCCGGGATCAAAGAAACCTTTCTGGTAACGGATATTGTTCCCTTTTCATTTCAGAATTCAGAAAATGCGCCTCCACTTTGCTCGAATATCCGGAACTAATAAAAGCGAAAGGTTTCAATCAACAGAGCCTACGAGAAACCTCATTTTATAGGTTAGGCTAGTTAAGGGATGGGTTTAGTTTCCATTCCGCCCCTATTTCTCGGTATTAGAGTACTTGCAATGATGAAACGGTACGTACCCAAATACGTATTGCCAACTCGAGGACAGTTTTTATTGTAGGATAAAAACGACGTTCTACCATTTTTCCTTTGACGTTTTTTATAACAAAGACCCAATTTTATGCTGAATGTATTAAATGATTTTTTGCCTTATCTTCCTTTGCACATACTCGTGCTGAAATTATATTAAATTTTGAAAATACAGAGCAATTGATAAAAGTAGACGCATTTTAAAATTTTCAAGACTTAACATATTCTTAACCTATATACATAAAGGTAACTTATTTTTTACGGCAAGTTCAATATTTTTATAGCAGAAAAATATGCAAATATAAAGTTAAGATTTTGAAGCAATGCAATGGAATAAAAAATAATTAAACTGGAATAAATTAAATAAATTCTACAATATTCAGTAAAGTTATTGATTAATTAATATGTTTAAAGATTCTATTAATTTCGACATTGTTTCCGTATACAAACAATAGTGGCTACACGCCCTTGATATGATTTTGAACTGCAGATAGCATAATATTTAACATATTAAAAATTGAAAATAAAAACATTAACACACATAACCGCTTTACACAGCTATAAAATTTATATTCATTATAAATTAAATTAATATTCATTATAAAACAATTTGTATAATCGTGAGAACTTAATTTAGTTTTATGAATTTGAAGAATTTAAATTCATAAAACCAAATATTCATACTAACTTCATGCAAAATAACAGATATATAGAAATAATGTAAAGTGATTTCGCGGTATAAGCCTGGACCATTCCTCTTCTTCATCCTGATGATCACTTTCTATACCTTATTCGAGAGCTGGTAGCCTCCATTCGAAGCTCTGGAAAAATCGTAACCCTGATTTGGATTCCTGGACATGTTGGCATAATGGGTAATGATATTGCGGTTGCCTTGGCAAAATAAGGAGCGTCCAACCCTGTAAACCACATTCCCCCATCTGACATTTTTTCTATCATCAAAGATAGATCCCGCAATATTTGGGCAGAGTATTGGCACATTGCTAGTCAATCCAAGGGAGCCTTCTATGCCTCAATACAAAGGACTATTCCATTAAAACCGTGGTTTTAACAATTCCTCCATTTTTCCAAAAAATAAATTTCCTCACTTATTCGAATGGGAATCGGACATTGTTCTGTTCCTTCTCATATTTTTAAAATTCACGCCCTTGACTCTCCAGATGGTTCATACTGTGGTCTAGAAGTGGGAACTTTAGATCACATATTTTTTGGTTGTCCCTCTCTAAACAAGCCTTATCAAAAATTGCCTCCCCTCCATTCAATATCTCATCTCTTCTAAGTCTGAACTCGACTCCAATCTTCATTATAATTTTGAAATTTGCCCATTTTAATAAAATGGATATTTAAATTCACCTTTCATTTCTTCATAATTGTAAATGATGGCCTAGAACACCCTTGAAGAGTGAGAGCCAGAAATAATTGAAAAAAACCTGGATGCACTAACGTTCAACATTACGACCAAATTGAGGAATTAAATGAGCCCTTGCCCGGAATAATGTTGTATCCAACAAAACTATCAATGTTGAGTTAATGATGAAATAATGTTACGTTATATGAGCATATTATTACGCATCTTTTAAGATAGGGATTATGGTAGTGAAATTTTTTTTAGGTCTGTGGCAGCATTTTAAAGATTGGTTTTAGGCATTTTAAGGCCGTTTATCAAAATCACGTATCGTGGTTTAATTCATGGGAATAAATGGAGAAAACGAATGTTTTATGGCTTCATCTAGAAATACTTTAAAGCCAAGAAGCTGAAGAGTGCAGGAAAGTAGAATTTTTCCAAAAAAAATATTGTTAAGGCTGCTTTTTAGCCGTTGAAACAGTTTTGTCGAAAAATGTTGTTTATTGATCTTAAGACAATATCTCGAATGTAAATGGTTTAATAGAAGAGTATGTATGAGAAGATGTATGAATGTGAATGAGGCAAGGAGCGTGTGCCAAGACCGAGTTGTTTGGCGGTCCGTCCTCTCTGCCTACCCCTGCGGGGAAACGGCGTGATGGTTAGTTAGTTAGTTAGTTAGTTAAATGGTTTTGTTTTTTCATATAATTTTTTTGCTTTTTAAGCTCAAATTCATCAATGACACATGTAAATAGATGTTAGAAGAGCATGGTGCTTTCTTGAAGGCACGAAAAGTAAAAAAAATCCATTTTGTGGAATAATGTTGTCTGTGAAATTTTTATGTACAACATTATTCCACAAAATCAGCCCAAATTCTTGTAATAAATTCTAATTTAATAGCTTTTTTCCACGAATTTTCCTTTAAAGGTCTTAAGAATTGTATGCTTATTGTATTTTAAATATAAAATGTTATAAAACAGAAACCATTTCGTTTTTTCCATTTATCTCGGAACAAGAATATTGTTGGATACAACATTATTCCGGGCAAGGGCTCAAATATTCATCGATGTAATGAAGACGTGTTTGCTTCCAATTTTGTAGAAATAATGAAAGGAAAATCAACAAAAGACTAATAAAATATTTTATGATAATACATTTTTTTAATGGATTTTAACTGCGAATATTGCGGTGAAACTTCCGCGCTATTGCAGCGGTTTCTCGCGGCTAAATATCGGAGAAAACTAACCGGAGACCTGTAATTGGAAAAGGAAATGCATTATTTCCGAAGTGGAATGTCGGGCCTCCAGAGCACTCTGAATACGATTATTATTTTTACAGTCAATTGACATTCTTTCAGAATGAATTAAGCCGCTACTACGATTCTGAAAGGAAAAATAAATTTTAATCAATTCTTTTGGGTCGTTCAGCACTATCATAAAGGAATTTATTTTTTTACTTGAAAAAATCATTATCTTTAATTATTTTAAGGTTTTTCATCTCTCCCACAAGTTTTTTCCCCCCTGGTAGCTTAAAAGAACGGCTGCGCTGCCTGAAATTTGATTTGCGGCTAAAATACTGAACCAAACTGAAATTTTTTATTTTTTTATTTTTAACTTAATATATATATATATTTTTTTTTTAAATTTAATTTAAATTAAATTAATTAATGTTTATTATTAAGTTCTGCAAGTGTTATAGTTTTTATTATTGTTTATTGAGGCATTTTAAGTAGGTACATAGTTATCTATGTCCTAATACAATCCTTATATATATACATAATTAAAGTAATACATTTACAAAATATCAATCACATATTTACGTAATTTAATTTTAAATGTTTTTATGTTTTCTTCTAATTTTATTTCTTCTGGTAATTCTCCAAATATCTTCAACGCTCCGTACATCAACGAATTTTGACTCTGTGTTTTTTTCCTGAAGGGGAGTCTCAGTTCATTTCTTTTCCTCGTCTCATATCTGTGATATATATTGTGACAGCTGTTTCGGCTTACAAGGCCATTTTCAAACTGAGGTGTTTCATAATTAGACGACGATAACTTAATAATAAACATTATTAAATTTAATTTAAAGAAAATAAAAAAAATAAATTAAATGGAGTTCTATGAAATAAACACAAAACCAATAAATAAATTAACTGAGTTAAAACTCAAGTTGTAATATATTAAATAATGAAGACAATATTACCGAAACTCAATCAAAAATCTGAGACACTGTCTACATTTTGTTCGAGTTGAATCTTGCAATCGCCTATAAATATAACAGTCAATAAAATATATGTTAAGAAAATAAAGATAATGTTGGTAGTTCTCAGTAGAATTATGTATGATACAGTTAAATATGACCGAATCGTATAGGGACACATTAGTTCAGTGGTCAGAGCAGCATCCCGGAAAGCCGAAGGACCTGTGTTTGAGCCCCAGATGTGATCCGATCTTTTTCTGATTTTTCTGTTTCATATTTTCGATTGAATTTCGCTAAAATTGTCTTCATTAATTAAAATGAAAAAAGATCATTACATTCATTTTTATTTTTTTATTAATTCAGTAATATTATTTAATTTTTAAAAACAGTTTATTTTTAAAAAAATCATTATTCCAATTGTAACTATTAAAAAAGTAGTATGTCCCAAACTACCACGTAAACACAAAGAAATATAAAATTAAAAATAAAAACGATTTTAAAAAAAGTTTTTAGATCCTAAATTGTATACTTACACTCGACACACATTCGACAAATGTACGTTCTAAGCATATCGGTAAAATCATCAAAATTTTATTTTGATTGATGAATAACATAATTTTATATTTTTCAAAGAAGGTAGTAGAAAAATTTTGTATTAAAAAAATAATCATAAAATCACAATACTTTCTAATCAATTTAAACAATGTACACGGTTGACATTTTTGTCACATGTGAACGGGTCGTTTCTACAACACGTGCCTAAGTTTAACCGCTCGGTTATGGAACGATCTGCCGGCCTCCGTGTTTCATCCCTCCTACAACCTAGGTCTCTTCAAGATCCATGTTCACTTCTTCTTGTCCCCTAAAACACACACCTCACAACTACTTCAAAGATGCATAGGCCCTTATGGAATTTATTTTCCTGAGGGTCTTCTGTGTGGAGTTATAGTAAAAGAAACATTATTTGCCCCTAAAATCAACTTCTTTAGTGGCCTATGTTTTATAAATCAAATCAAAAATAAATAAAGTTGCGGATTTTTGTTTTATTTTTTATTTTTGGGGTGTTATGCCTCCTTCTTTAGCTAACGTTACAGTGTCCAACATCAGAGCAGATGTGTGATGATAGTGTGAAAATCTTAATCATATCCAATGTAACGCATGTCCGTACTAGTTACATTAGCTATTCTTTTTAAATAAAATAAAATGTGGTGAAGAATGCATTTATGCACGTATAAGTGATAACCTTGTTGTAAGCGTTAATCCTCTTTATGTGAATTTCTGCGATTAGCTTTGGTGTAGTCTAATCCTGGACACCAACAGCTATTAACTTGGCAAGAGGGTTTTGTGGATTTCAATTGCCTCTAAAATTAGGCGCGCTCGATGCGTTTTGAGCCTTCTTAGTACTTTAAGCACAAATTCAAAGTAATGGTCGGTTTCAATTAAGTTCGTGCTCGGCAAAAGCTAATCTATCCGGATGGCCGAGTTTGCACGCTCGAAAATGTTGTGAGATCTTTTTGTAGATAATTCTTTCTGTCTGGACTACATATACTTACACTAAACTTAATTCTTAATTTCTACTTCGTTAAGAATCTAACCCTTACCTTTTGACCAAATAAGTATTATCCCAATGCCTCAGCAATATTCTGTTTATTATAAACCTTTAAAGATTTATGTACAGAAATTTGAAAGATAGTCTCTAAGTTAGTTGGAATATCTTTACAATTTTTGGAATACCTTGATAGATCGGTTCGAGATTCCATAGAATTTTTAGAAAAGAAAGTAATGACTTGAGAAAAGAAAAGATTCAAGATTGAAGCGATGAGAAATAAAATTCTGCGTGATAAATAAAATTTATTACTTTCTTCTATGCTTCCAACGTATCCTCAATAAATATCTACTTGTGAAAAAAAGATAAATGAAGATTGAACTATTTTATGTTCCAACGAAAATGTTCTTTTTCTGCGTATTTACTACTTTACATGTTATAATAATAAAAAAATAGATTTTTATTCTGGTTTACTTCATTTGTTTTAAGGTTTTCATTTCGTGGTTTGTAGTAAAAATAATTGGTTTATAATATGTTTTTTTCTCTTCCACACATCACACATCCCATTGAAAAGAATCGTATGTCAAATTTTTTTATTTTACATCAAAGCGACGTAAATGATTTTTTTTTATATTGGTAAATATATAACATGTTTCTTGGGTTAATAATTAATACCTCCCTAATTGAGAAATACTCGTGTTTAGGGAGGGAGTTTTTTTTCATGATTTAAAAAACTTCGGGATATTTATTTATAATAAACACTATAGACATTCAAATTGATTAAAGTATAAAACAGACAATTTCTTATAATATATAATGCCTAATGCTTAACCCTTACGAGAGTTTGAAAAGGGGGAAAATAAATATGTGATATTATCTGTATGAAATTAATATGATATTTAGTAATTCTCAGTCAGATTCTAATCTTGCTCTGTCTCTAATTGATTAAACCACACCACTCCATTGTACGTGTAGTAGTGTTGTCCAAAACTGATATGCATTAATGGCGTGCATAAGCGACCCACTATGTTTTATCTGTTGCTCTCAATACGTACTATGGCATGGTACGATTTCTTAGAATGATCTTTGTGTATTTGAAGCAGTGTATTTTTTTATATTTGTTTTTTAGAGGTGGGACTTGAAATTCTTGAAAAAGTTAAGAGGTTGAATAAAATATGATGGTTTTTTTAGTTATAATTTTGATTAATAGTCTCTGAGTAATTTCTAGTGGCAAAATTAAGGTTTTGTATGCTCCGCCCATGCAACGATACCATATTGTATTATTGAATGGGCTAGAGCGTAGAATATATTTTTAAGAATTTTTAAGTTTAGTATATTTCTTTTGATAATTTGAGTCGTCCACTTAAGGTTATTATCTATTATAACACCCAAATATTTAATTTATTTTTTATTTGCTATGCATAGACAGTCATTAAATCAAAAATTGATGATTTTCAAAAAGAGACAATAGCGACATCTCGCGAAGATAAAGTGATCTAACTTAAATTCTGGTTTCGTGTGGTATAGATAATCACAATCACGTTACTATTCCTAGATAAAACAGAAAAATTGGACAACTCTTCCAGTTGAGTGCAGTAATCCCAGTTTTGTTTCACTGGTGACTTGTTCAGAAGAGATTGGTTACACGACCCTAATTTAACTCTCCTTGCACAATCCGAAACTTCCACTCAAAGCGGATGGCGCTCTAACTGTTAGCTTAAGATATTATTGGCAGCCGACACTGTTTACTATTGACACAATAAGGAGTGTACGGTATCAATAATCGTCTCAACAGCGATGCAGAAACGGGGTAAGTTTACTGTTTCCACGTCATGTTTTCGAACGTAGGGATTGAATTTCACTCCATTAACCTCTAGAAATTTTATATAATTAGTAGCGCAGAGTCGTTAAAAATCACGGGATAGGCAATATAGTCATACATACGCTATTACGTACTAATATCTCGTCGAAACGTGTTCCACGTGATGCGCGAAACCGGTTTCGGTAGTTTACGATTGTTCGACATTATAGCACGAAGAGCATTCGAGGTCAAATTTGATTAATTCTTGATAAAAAATGGAACCATTTTTTGCTTCATGTCACAACTAAATGGGATAGTCTGAATATTGGATCGATAGGCGTTACTTCTGACGATTTTATACCGATATACCGAGCACGGTTGCAATAACTTACTTGCTTATAAAATACTATTTTACTTCAATAAACGCCCGGGTTGCCGGCAATGAAATTACCATTGACAGCCGAACCGATATTGACAGGGAATAAATAAGAAATCGATGTACACTGAGAACATAAGGTTACTTTCTATGAATTGACATCAAAGAAATTATGTAAAATATTAATAAATTGGTATATTGAATTAAAATATTAACCTAAACATGCATTTGGAGTCCGCATTTACCATTTGACCATAATCGAGAAATAATTAGTTAACGAGGTCTTTAGTCATATGTTGACCACGTTTGTTACTCAAAGATCAAACGGAATAAATTAATCGCGCATTAAATGAATTATGTAAGTCTATGGATCGCGTCCACGGTGTATTTCAATTCTAAGAAACAAACCCTCTAATCCACATCGAGACACTATCTTTATATTTAAAAAATGTTTGTCCAATATAAAAAAAGTGAACATTCATTTATACACATCAGGACAAGGATACTCAAGAATACATAATATTTATTATTTAATCTACGTCGAACTACTACTGAAAAACATGCAAGTTTCTACGTACAAGATTTGAAATATTTGAAATACTATATATTGAAATACTACAATATTTGAAATACTATAATTTACTACGCAGGCTTTTAGTTTTTCCGGTTTTATTTTATTTTATTTTTTTGGGGTAACGTGCAATTTTTGAGGATTATATTTTGGTTTCTGCTTTACCCTTTACCCTTAATGACTCTTTCTTAGTCTTGAAGCTGCCAAATTTTTATTTATTTAAAAAAAAAAACTATTTTTCAATTCTTTACAATTTATCCTATTTGTCTTTTTTTTGTTTTACAAAAATCAAACAAACTTTCCCACCGAAGGTTCTGTGTGAATACCTAACTTGTATTATTATACACACTGTTGCTACAGTAAAAAACCTAACGAAGGAACTCACTAATTTGTAAAAAAAAAATTATAATATATTTATAAATTTATATAAACATACATATAAAATGTACATCACAATAAATAAATGTAACTGCTTTAAAAATAAAAAAATAGTATACCCACGAACAGGCTTTTGCCTATGTGGGATTTTTTTGTTCTCATGCATTATACTTTATACACAATATATTATATTTTTAGTTTAATTATACTTATTTTGTATGTAACAAAAAAATTATTAATAAAGAAAAAAAAAAAAAAAACTCCGAAACTACTTAACCGATTTTGTTGAAATTTGGCTTTCCGTGTGAAATTTGGTCCAACTTAAAAGGGATAGTCTTAATCTCGATTATTGATCTCAATATTTATTATTGAGAATAAAATTTTCATTAAATGTTTGTTTTGGGACAATGGTTTGAAATTATTTGTAAGTTCCATAAGTTTCTGACAAATGGCGGTGTGATTTCATTTATTGACACAACACTTGGTTATCTAGGTTAGGTAACCATCCTGTTTCGTTAGCCATAGCAACGCATGGGCGGGTCAGCTAGTTTACTATAAAAATATGATGAAAAGTAATAAGTTCTATTATAAAATAAAATTATCAAATAAAGCATTTTGATGGTAGTAATTTAAAATTATAAATGACAGATTTACGTTAGAACACAAATTTGCCGAATATGATTTTAAAATTTCGATAAAAAACGCATATTTTACTTCTGAAATTTAATTTTTACATTGGGCAAAATTATTTTTATAACATTTACCAATAACTCACTCAATTGTCAAAATTGCCTCTAAATTCGTTAAAAAAATAATTCTTTAGTGGCCTATAATTTATAATTTAATATTTCAATAACTAAAGTAGCACATATCCGTACTAGATATTTGCTACCTTTTTATTTAAAAAAATATTATTTAGTTTGGTGAAGTATTTCGGTCTCAAATCCAAATTTAAGTTTTGAATGAAAAAATTGTTCCTCTTCAAATCTTTTATCAAAAATAGCTCCACGTAGACGGCACTCCGGGGAAACTTCTTTTCTGCGACTATAACATTAACTTCATCATTGAATTAATAATCTTCTGTAACTATTCTGGCAGTGTCGCCTATTCCCATTAGTAAGCCTTTCAGCTCTTGCATACAATTATCTACATTTTGATTGAATTACCACGGCAAAATTACATGGACTAGTACATCTGACTTCTCACTAGTTTCTCCGTCTTTGAAATATGAATTAAATAAATTGATTTTCAATGAGAGATTCAAACAGATTACCAATAGACATTATAGGAAAATCGACAGTCTCTACCAGGTACACAAATTATTTAATACATGTTTTAGGCAAGACTTAGACTGTGGTACGAATAGAACCTGGCTGGAAAGTAATCGAATCTAAATTTAAGCAACATGACAACTAACCCTGTTCAAATCGCAAGTGCGAATCCACGGTTGATTTTGGCAGCCATCTCTGGTCAGGTGTGTTAGCACGGTCGCTCGATTTGAAGTTACCGACCGATTGTCGGTAACTTCTCATCGTTCCCTAGGACAACTTCAGATCTCAAACGTACAAACGACAGTTGATATCGAATATATTAAGGACACAGTTATCCTATCGATCGTTATAGAGCGAGCGTGCTAGGGTCTCTGGAGTCCCATTTTGCCCAACAAACGGATTGCAATCTTTAGATCACAGAGGTCGGGTGGGAATGCTATCCTTGTTCTACCGGTATTTAATGGAAGATGTTTTGAGGAACTAGCGTCATTGATCTCCTCGACACCGGTACATAGTCGGGAAACACGCCAAACGCGCGCCAAACATATGTACGCGGTTGACATTTATCACATGAGAATGGGTCGCTTCTACGACACGTTCTTGAGTTCAACAGCTCGGCTGTGGAATGATTTGCCGGCCTCTGTGTTTCCTCCTTCCTACAACATTGGTCTCTTCAAGACCCACGTTCACACTTTCCTCTCGACATGACAAAGTGTGGAGTTAATGTAAAAAAAAAACTTCTCCCAGAGCCAGTGAGACAATGGCATCCTTAATTGGGGTATGTTGTGAGGCTGGAAATAGCAGGTAGGGGAAGGTGGTGAGGAAAAGGAAGGTGGGGAAGAACCTAGCTATTCAAATTTAGTCACCAAACTTGGTTAAAAACGTGTCAAGCAACGTTTCATTTCTAAATGGTTTTTTACACCGGAGTGATACAGAGATTATCTTCCACTCGGGAACACGCCGCAAATTTACCTTATGTATATTGTTTTTAAATGTGAAATCATAATAACCCAAAACAATCGCTGGGATTAGAACCCGCGACCTTCAGATTGCTAGTCAGGAGCCTTACCACTCGACCACGGAGACTGTCAACTGACTGTTTTAAAAAAAACTGTAATGTCAGCCCAAGTTTTAATTGTTTTATTCTCTTTTCCACAGGAAACCTCGCCAATACCAATATCAATTCCCAGCAATTGGCTCCCGAGTCTTCAAACTTCAACATCAATCTCAACATATCAGCATCAGCGACTTCCCTCGGTAACGGCGAGTGCGCCAACTACATCAGGAAGCAGGTCACCTCCTCAGAGATCCTTCGCGGACTTCCCCTCAACAACGAATACGAACTCATCCCATTCAACCACTTCACCTTCAGCAGAGTTTACCCGATAGACCTTGGACTTGGCAAGAGAGTAGTGGAGAAGCCCATAGGTTTCAAAAGAAAAGACATTCTCGAAGCTCTTGTCAAAGCTTTGGACATGCTTAACAAGAATTCAACCCAATCGCAACCAAATAAAAACAATAAAAGTGTAAAATATAATCTAGACGATTTTTTAGAAGGACTTTATAGATTAGAACCCACGACGGGCACACAATACGAACTGTATTTTAGAACTAAGGTAGTTAAAAATAATAGTCACCAAAACAGTGAACATAGTCAACAGACTCAAGTGTCAAGTTATCACAATGTTAATGGGTATACTAAAGTCACGCTCATGCGGCCTTTTGCTCCTATCCAACACATAGGAACAGAGACGCTAGCAGTGGCAAGAGAAAAGGAGTTAATCCACATCATCCTGCCATTATCAGGCAGGACGAGTACGTTCCAGAGTTTCATGGACAAGTTTGTTAAGATTGGACTTAAAAATGATAGGAAAGTGCTTCTGACTGTTGTGTATTTTGGTGAGGAGGGTCTCTCGGAGGCCAGGGCTATTATGTCCCGGGTGCTGATGACCCGGTACAGTGGGGGTAGTGCTAATAATTTGAGGCTGTTGGCTCTCAATGAGACCTTCTCCAGGGGTAAAGGGCTGCGGGTCGGGGCAGAGAAGCCCTGGCCTGGTAGGGAAGACAGTGTGGACTCTTTGCTGTTTATGTGTGATGTGGACATAGTGTTTAGTGCCAGATTTCTGGACAGGTGCAGATGGAATACAAAGCCGGGACAGAAGGTAAGATATCTTGTGCACTTCTTTCATTCTGCGAATGAACTAGGTATGTGCTTTTTGGCAAACATCATTATTAACAATTTTAATTATAAACATCACAACATTTCTTATAATCTTAATTCATAGTAAGAAGAGACAACAACCATACAACTCAGTCTTATCAACAATTCGTAAATCAACATTTTTTTACAAATCTACTCGGCTATTATTCTGAGTAGTGATTATCGACATAATCTGTCTCAAGTATGTGCTTAATAATAATAATAATAATTGGATAATTTGTGGAGTGTCGTTTTTGTGATAAATCACCTCAAGGGCGCTGTACACCTTATTATGACTTCTTAGGCTCTACCTAGAACTATTATTTACAAATAGATACAGAAAACATACTTACCTGGCAGGTCACTTCCGATAAACAAACATTAATTAGAATTTCTTCTCTCTCTCTATCTCTCTTCACCGCGCCATTTCTTATAATTTCACTCACATGCCACGCAGCTGTTGCTAACCCGCGAATTCAGTGGAAAATTACGAAGTCATCACTGTCTCTAAGTAAACTTCACTACATAAAATAGTCTAATCACTATGTCTGTTTAATCTGATTTAATTTACATTTTTTAGTCCAAATAATGACGGGAATCACTGGTTAAACTATGTCAAGTTCGTCACTTTACATCCTGTATATTATTTTACAACTTCAAATGAAGTTCATTATTAAGTTGATTCCGAATAAACAATCTTTAGTTTTTCATTTTCTCCGCTTCTTTTCATATTATTAGACTTTCACTGGATATTTCGGGATTTTTCCAGTTCGGAACACAAAGTCCGTAATAAATAAAAGTCTGCTTCTGATATTTATTTGCTCGCCCAAGTAGGAAAGAAAGAAATAAAATATTTCATATGAAATCGCTCATTGTTCACGCACAGAAATAATAACCCCGGGAGAAATGCTTAAGAGACTTCATCTCTTTATTCAAAACTACGATCAGAATTTCTACCGTAGATTTATTAAGTACCTATATCGTATACACAAGATGTGACCGTACGTACCCGAAGGATTTTAACCGGAGATAACTGAGTTTTGAGTTTGGTTTAGTTATGTAAAAGTAGTTTTGCTGTCCATGATATTTTTGTTTCTATTAAATACAAAAAAAATATTGTTCACTCACACGTCGCCACTAACCACACTGCTTTATGTCGTGACGGGATAATGTGTTACCATGCAGCTGGAAAGAGAAGGATTGCTTATCGCGTAACCCGCTAGGCCTATACCCGACTACTAAGTTGGGATGTGTGACGGAAAAATATTTTATTGTTTTTAAATGAAAAAAATAACATCGGACAGCAAAATGACATCTCCATTTATTTCTGGCTAACCTAACCTAACCTAACCTCACCTAACCTAGTTTATGGGATATTTAAAAAAAAATTATCACTTAATGACTTTTCAAAGGGTTAAATGCCACTTGTTGGGTTGTCGTGGAATTATAACATAGTAAAAAAAAATATCATAAAAAAGGCGCTGTTTGAGTCAACTTTCCATTTCATATATATTATGAAAGAATATTCTGTTCCAACGTAAATCGGTTACTATTATTTTTAATTTATGCCTATCATTTATTGGATAACCAACACCTCTGCCATAGGTCACCCCAAGTAGTGACTTAGCAGGGGTGCCCGGGTTCATGGGGGTAAGGTTTATCTAGGTATTGGCGTCAGATGATCTAGACTCACTGAACCCCAGATTCCTACCCAACCCTCATACCTTTTTCCTTCCCAGAAATTCCTCTCCTTCCTTTCCTTAAAAATACCTCCACACAGCATCCCTAAAGATGACATAGGCCCTGAGGGAAATCCTCAGGGCCTCCTGTGTGGACCTAATGCAAAAAAAAATAAATCATAATGTTTAATTGTTTTTATTTCGGTAGATTTACGTAACTAGTGGCAAGAATTAGTAATTATTAATTAATTATTAAGTCACAAACAATTATCAAAGTTGCTTTCTAAAATAATAAAAAATTGAAAGATTTATAATTTAAGAGTACAGATAAATAAAATAACTCGCATTCGTACTCGATATTTGCCCTCCAAAAAAATTAGCTTGCTCAAGTATTTTGCCCTCAAATCCCAAAAGAAGTTTTATTTGAAAAAGGCGCAGTCGTTCCTCTAAACTAGACAGGTATATTATCTGGAGCAGAAATCAGAATAAGAAGTACAAAAATGAGTTCTTGCATTATAAAATTTGTAGAACACAAACCTACTGTTAGATGTGTTCTACGTTAAAAGTTTTTTTCTTTACGAGTAGTGGAACCATGTTGTATAATTTCAAAATCGTGCATTCCATAAATCAACATGAAATAAATACAAAAATCATCTGAATCCATTAAAAAATCAAAAATAATGAAATGCTTGAATTATATAACCTCGCACGTAAGGAAAAATTCGGGTTTTTTCCGTGCAGGATCACATTATTTCTGTGATATTTATTAACAAGCCGCAAAGCCCCTAAAATAAGTCATGAAAAGATTTTATTTCGCCAACAAAAGAAGGTCGGGACAAAGTCAAGCAGCAAAAAGTGACTTTGTTCACGGAATTATGACCGCTACTTAAATTGACATTATGGTCCAGAATCCTAAATCTAACCCGAGCCGGGTTCCCCAAGAGTGGGTTCGCTGAGTTCTTCGCTCTTTTTGGTTCATGTGTCATAGTGGGTATGTAATACATGAGAAAGAGTGGGAGATTAAAACGGAACTATCAGCGGTACGTCTAGTGATGTGCATCCGGGAATATTCTCGCCCTAATAAAAAATTCCAAGTTCGGGGATTTATTTATTTTATTAAGGAAGTTATTATATTTGATGTTTCCTATAGACATTCAATTTAATAGACGAGGCAATCGGGAAAAGGCAACAAACTAACTTTGGCGAAGCGCAGGAGATGGCGGGAGGCCATGATTTGTCAATAAATGAATATGACAGTGTAAAGGCAACTTGTATTGCAATATCACCATTTGGTCTTCTCAAGCAAAATCTGTTTTCAAATAGCTAATACTTTTAACAATATCTCGCAAATTGTTGGCTGCGTAAAAAAACTATAATTCCCAAATCAGGCTTGTTTCCAAACCTTAATATTTAGTCACTTTTACAAATGTTAAAAATTACTCACCCCATTCAATTTCAGCGTCGCTACGCTGGGAAATTCATTGAACAAACATTCAGAAAAGTCCCACAATGGACAGAGTTGTAAACCTTTGCCTTATTATAGCGAACTTTACTTTTCTGCAGATGGCCGGGTAATATAAATGTGCGCTCTTCGGTGGTCAATGAACGAATGATGTCACAGTTGATTCAAATTATTCTCAAACTCGAGGGAAAGTATGGTCACGTGGTTTGGCTCCAGCTTACCGGAAATGATGCTCAGATTTCATTTTAAGGCAAGTCTATGAATTTGGATGTCTATGGATTTTCTCCCTTTTATTATGATGCAAATGCAATACCTACAATACTGAATAACAATATTGAAATTAGTTTTTCAATACTCAAGAAAATGGCAAAGTTATTAGCTTTCAAAATGAACCCTTGAAATGTATAACCTAAAAATAAGTCATTCAATAATGCTTTAAGTGCGTTCCTCACAAATTTTAATGGTCCCAAGAGTCCCATTTAGGCCTGAAGCCCAGCGTTTCATCTCACTTACACTCGGTTGAAATCGTAGATGCCATTTGAATTTTGAAAACAAAGTTTTTCATGTATCACGAAACATGCCCACAAGCTATTTTTATTTATTCTATAGGTAAAACATATACAGCCGACGTGCGACGACACACGAGACACATACAATATTAAAATCAAAATTCGAATGGAAGTTCTTCCGTGAGAACATTGACTTCATAGGCTTATCTACCGGCTGCAAATAAATCGTCACCTCAGTTGGACAAGGTTCTAACTGACATACTTTTCAAAAATGACTTTTGAATGCAAAACCATTTCCTTTGCTCATTTCTATCACCAAAATAATGTTCAAGCCATCTGTGTTATATTTCTGTAGATGCTTTTATGATAAAGTTCTAAGATGGTGTTTTGAAAGCTTCCATTTATTTAAATAGGTTCATCACTTTGAACCTTTTGCAAATACAATTTGGTTTTAATCTGACAGTTTATCAGTTTTTCCGAAGCGCAATATTATAGTTACTTAATTTAGTTGGATAGGGTTCTGACTTCGCCTTACTATGTTTTGAGGTGTCAAAGTTTGCATCAACGAATAAACTATTTAACAATTTCTGATTTTATGGTTCAATCTCGTGAAAAATACTTTATTTTAACATATTTTAATGGAAAATATTTAATTTGAATGTGGCCCTAGCTTGGAATGGCATTAGGAAAAGGTAGTTAGAACCTTATTTAATAAATGATTATTCCCTAGTTGATTGCATTTGGTTCTATCCCCGCGTTCGGGTATATTCTAAAACGGTAGGTTTACGTCCTATTGCCAATATTTTATGTTAAAATCTGTTTAAAGATTCAACTTCAAAATCAGAAATTGGTAAATAGATCATAAAAAAGCTTCATTGCAAACTTTGACACCTAATATCTCGGAACAATGTAAAGTGAAGTTAGAACCTTGTTTAACCAAAGTGGTGAAATATCAACATATCGATACATTTTCCAAAAATTCAAAAAAGTTCTCTCCTCAGAATGTTCTGATTAATATGATTTATTTGCAAATTACATGAAATTTCGTTGCAAGAGACATCTTGAATGGTTAGTTAGTTTGGGGATTTTACCATTTAGGTAAAAAGGTAAAAATTTCTGCAATTTTTCCTATTTTGGGAAAATTTCCAAAACATAAATTCACGGGTAATTTACCCATCACATTAAATTTGTAAATAACATGAAATTTCGTTGCAATTCTGGTGACTTCACCATTATTTTAATACTCCCAAAATATAAATTCCACATCGGGCCTTTATTTCATTTTACGTATTCCGTACAGAACACTATCATGATTCTTTTTCTTTACAAATATTTATGAGAAAAATTAATGCCTTTCATAAATCCTTGCCGCTGTAACAATTCGGTAGTAATTTAAGGATTTCGGATTTTCCTAGTTAAGAATACTCGAAATCCTAAAACTTCCAGTTCATATTGTAATAAAATGTGAAATATGGAGTGCCTTATTTTACGAGGCTTTCATTATAAAGAACTTCCCACTGTTCAGAATTAAATAATTATTACTTAATTAGCGGTCATTAGTCTGGAACTAAATTCTTGCAATAATAATCACATGGTTTAATATAACAAGTACATTATATTAGAAAGTTAACCAAGGAAAACCTACAAAAATAACGTTGTTACTTATTTAAGAGATAATAAGCCTTCAGAAACTATATGTTGATTATTAGAGAAGGCTGATAATACAGGGTCATCGAAAATACCAACATTTAAAATAACTATTAATGGTATAAAGAAACTATTAATAGTAATGCAATGGTTTTGATCTTAAAATGGGCGGAAAAAGATTTTTTTTTTCGTACCTTAGTATGTTCCGATGTGTGCACCGTTCGTCGCTCTGCAGATGTCTATGCCTAGTCTGTAGTCAATTTCTTGCCACGTGCGTGCAATCACGTGCAGATGGCCCGCGTAGTCCAGGGACAAGGCTTTGGATCCCCATTTCGAAGGTCGCGGGTTCGAACCCGGTGTGCGCAAATAAATTTTATTTGATTAATTTGTGTTATTTCACAATTAATTCATTAAAAATAATATATACTATATTTGTGGAAGATAATCTCAGTATCGCCCTGGTGTAAAACCAGCATTCAGAATTGAAACGTTGCTTGAAATGGATTTTGCCGTATTTACTGACTAGATCTGAATAGCCAGGTACTTCCCCACCTTCCCCTTCCCCATCTACATCCATTTCCCGCTTACCTACATGACATACCCCAATTGGGGATGCCATAGTCTCACTGGCTCCAGACGGGAGCTTTCTTTTTCTTTAGTCAATGTTTTGAATAGACCTGAAACTTGTTGAGCACTTTTATGTACGATGCAACTGAAATTCACAAAACCTATTTAAAAATTATAGAGATTACGCGACGGGGCAAAGCTCAATATTTATTGCTATCTGGTACATAGTGGGTACACAAAAACAAAACGATACATTCATTTAAATTATTAAACTGCAATACCGGTCATAAGAGGATTGACGCACGCAATATCGTATCACTACTACATAAACTACTCACACTTCAACATTATGATGGACATTAACGTTTTCAGTATTTTCTTTATAATATTTCATTTCGATAGTGCTCTGAAGAGTACCAATTTCCGAAACTTGGGATTAAAACGATTTGTTAATATTTTATTTCGATTGATCAATAGTTTTCCTGTTAACCGATAAATACAGAAATATTTCCTCTATTTTCCATCAGCGATTTGAAATGTTTTCACCATTTATGAGGTTATCACGTAAAGCAATAAAGCCTGTGTTTGTGCTCGCGTAGTCATCACAACAAAAAATCTCATCGCTTGCTATTTACACAACTTTTATTTCAAATGTATTTGACATTATTTCCCAATCTAGTAACGTATCAATCTTTTCGTTCAATATTGCATGTAAAAGCCCAGCTGGGGGTAAAACCAAACAAAAAATCAAAGCGATGGTTCGTGAAGTAGTCATCAGTATTATTTTTTACCAAGGCCAAGCCTTATTATTGTACACTAAAAGAACAATATTTAAATCCAATAGTTTGTTTTTGTGTTCTAATTTTTCCATAAAAAACATGTTTTTCTTATAGTTTCATTGTTATTAAATACAAAAATAAAAACAAAGATAACAATAAAGAAAAAGATAATACAAATAAATAAATAAAGACTATAAAAATATTACCATTTGTTATTTCGGCTACTGGCATTATACCTAGCTCTCTCATTAAAAATTTAAGCATATTAGATATATCAAAGAATTTGTATATAAAAATGCAAAAATCAGTCATTTTAAATACATGTAGGATTACGAAAGATTTTTTAAATATTTATATTGAGAGATCTGTAGGATTTATCGGTCAAATTAGGAATTCCACCGAGCCGAACCCTCTGATATGAAAATATCTGGAGTCGGTGAATTATATTCCCATTTAATAGTTTGGTAGATTAACATGTTGTTCTTGTATTGTTTTGTATTAATTATACTTATATAATACACTTGCATAACGTGGATTTACTAGATGATCATTTATATGGAAAAGTGTATGAAAGGGTTTAGTTTTTCCTATGGGAAAAACTAAACTCGGACCTGAAAATCTGGTGCGTAAAAAATAAACTATTCCACACAATGTATCTATATATTTCAAAATAAACAAAAAATCTATTGTAGGCTTAAAGCCTTAAAGGCTAGAAGAACGGCTGCAAGCAATTAGCAAATATCGAGTTCGGATATGTTGGACTTTTTTTATTTTTGTTTTTAATTATAATGCAAAGGCTATTAAAGGAAAAAGACACCGTAAGTCCAACATTTTTTGCTCGACTCGTACCAGTTGCGACCATTGTGTTTTATTATTTTTCTGTGTCTTGTTCATTTTCAAATTTTAATTTAGACTATTATTGTTATGTTCTTCTTCAATGATATAATTTAATTCAATTTAAGTGTTTCCTTGATTCGCAGTGGTAAATTTTTCAGATTCTAAATAAAAGCAGTTAAAAATGGTTTTCAAAATACACGTTTCGTTTATATTTTCGTCGTAAAAAGGTCAGTAAAACGGCGCAGGTTGTAGCGCCATAAATTCCGATGCTCTTTTGTTTGTTTTCAACCCCAGAAGGGGATGAACTCCGATGATTTTACGAATTTACATTTCCAGAGATAAAATTATATTAGGGGGTGAGATTCGAAGGGTGTTTTGGGTTTAATTAGCAAAATAATCACCACTTGAAATATGCCTATTTTTTTAAAAATAATTATTTGGCTTTGTGTAGCACGTATCATCGTCATCAGGGTGAAATTTGGTCTCCTCCACAAATTGTGCCCTTTGCACACGATTTTCTATTTGATGTTTTTTTCAAAATTGCATTTATGCATTAAGTTTTTTAGAATGTTTTTCTCTTTTAAACCACATCTAAAATACATCCAACTACTATGCAAGTTCATAGATAATTATGCAAGAAAATTTTATTTAAAATGCTTTATAATATACATTTTTAGAACTTCGAGTTTCGTTTTTAATTTTACTCAACAAATAAATATCTTTTTCGTTGTTTGTTTTTGGGGTGTTATGCCGTGTTGCGGTACCTCCTTCTTTAGCCGACGTTTCGGAGAGCGTTGCAGTGTCCATCATCAGGGCAGATCCGGCAGATCCGACGATGTGTGATCTGCCGGATCTGCCCTGATGATGGACACTGCAATGTTGTCCAAAACGTCGGCCAAAGAAGGAGGTAGCGCAACACGGCATAACACCCCAAAAACAAACAACGAAAATGCTTTTGGCCGTGAAAATCTAAAAACGTATCCAAAGAAATATCTGTTTTTTTTATTGTTCCGTGTTTTTGTCTGATTATGTTAACTTAACGAGTTGTTTCTAAGAAGTTCCTCAGAAGTGGTGAATTGCCTCCTCTTATAAACATTTTATTTTACTGGCTCAATTTTCAATTGGTTTCGTGTTTAAAAAAAAAAAAAACATTTGTGTGTACCCAGTTCTTACCAATGGTTTCTATGTTGAGACAAAAAAATGTTAATTGTCAATATTTCTAAATAGAGATTACAATAATTGTAACGTTACCTCGAGCATTTTTAGTAAAATTATTATTTGTTTTAATTAAAAGACAAAATAACTTTGTTTACATTACTTTAATAAAAGTGATGTAAACATAAAAGTGATGTAAACATAAAAGTGATGTAAACATAGTTATTTTGTCTTTTAATTAAAATAAATAATGACATCACAATGTGAAAACCTTTCCGAAGAAGTGTTCTTCGAAAAATTAAAAAATATTTTGTATTTGAAATATATTTCTTTAGGGCCCGTGTCATCTTTGGTAATACTTTGTGGGGCGTCGTGTTAGGACCAAGTTGGGTCTTGAAGAGACCAAAGTTGTAGAGAAATTGATTGTTATAAATAACACGTTAAATTGATTATCAATCACCAATGAATTGCAGGCTCCAAACAATTAAGATAAAAAAAGCTTCTTCAATGTTAGAAAATGTATCTTATTTTCACTTGAATATGAAGTTGAATATCACAAGAATCCCAACTGCCTGGTACAAGGGGGACTGTGGCATTCTTAATTGTGGGTTGTTGTGAGGCTGAAGATAATGGGAAGGGAATGAAGATGTGGGAGATGATGGTGAGGAACAACCTAACTATTCAGACCTGGTTACCAAACACGGTTTAAGGCGTTTCAAGCAACGTCTCTTTATTTTCCTCTTCGTTTGTTTTTATATTAAAGAATTTTTGTATTTATTTAGCTATCCTAAACATCTGAAGTAAAAAGCTTCTTGATTAGTTTTTTTCTGGTTGAACAAGGGGTTTACTAAAGTCCTCCAACGTTTATTTATTTTCTCTTCGATGGGTATTTATTAGAAATATTACGATTAATGTGAAAACCAGTGAAAACATATGATATATAAGATGTATTTGTTGTTTTTTTAAAAAAAATAATAATAACAACAACAAAAAACACACACAAAAAATGTCACCGGAGAACAAAATTTCAGTATCCATTTTTATATCAAATAATTTCTGGAATCATGGGAATATAGCAAACCATTTTCCCAAACACAAAACGTCTGATAACATGCGAACAAGGTTTTAATCGTTTCCAAGATTTAAACAATATCATAAGTAAGGGAGGAGGGTATGGGTACCGCCATCCGGGAGCCATTAATTGGATAACCAACACCCCTGCCATAAGTCAACCTAAATGGTTCGCTACGTTTGGTGACACAGGGGTGCCCGGTTTCACGGAGTGAGGTTTTGTCTAGGTCTTGGCGGCGAATGCATTTGCCCATTTACTGCGTGGCAGGCCGTATCGAGAGAGACTGGTTGAGAACGACCTAAGATCTCTCCAGTCGGTTTCTCTTAACCCATCCTCTTGCATTCCACGTCCGTCACTCCTGGACTCATTCATCCCCAGATTTCTACCCACCCCTCATACCTTCTTCCTTCCCGTAACTTCCTCTCCTTCCTTTCTCTGAAAAGACCCTTCACATAGCATTACCAAAGATGACATAGGCCCTCAGGGATTTTTTTCCTCGGGGCTTCCTCGTGGGGAGCTAATGTAAAAAAATATAGTTAAATAAAGTAGTTATATTAATCTTTATTCATAATTAATATTTTTTTAAATTATTGTTTTGGTTCATTTCTACGTTTTCGATTGTATTCGAATTTTACTAAAATTCGATGCAAAATAACAATTTATTAAAACTTGATAAACATTAGAATACTTAAAATAGATGCCATGCTTTGCTCTCTGTATCGGATTAGATAAGGCTGTTGATTTTCGCATCAATCACACCTTTCCTATGCAAATGAATGTATATTATAATAAATATATATGTATTCCCTTGTAAACCAAATTCAAATAGCCCCTCTTGTGTATTGCAACCCCTTTGCTAATGAATAGAAATGCTATGTGAAAATATCCATTGTCTTATACAAAGAGCTTTCCCAATAATGCAAAGATAGCTTTAACTTTTCGCATTGTATTCGACGCTCACCGAACGAATAAAAATAATAAAAATTTGGTGGAAAATTCTGGGAAACCATTTTTTTTTAATGAAAATAATATTACAATTCATTGTAAAAATCGCTTGATTTTTATGTGAATAAGGCAAAAGACTTTTATGTCCCCATCTTCCTCTTTCTTTCCGCTACCTTCATGTTTTCAACATACCCCAATTGGAGAACCTATATACTCCGGATAGATAGTCGAGTGCCTTACCCCGCGATCAAATTTCGTTTTCAGGATATTCATCATTGTTAGGTTTTTGGCAGGCGAAAATGATAATTGATTGAAACGAATGTAAATGATTTGAGATTGACATAGCTTTTTTGGTTACATTGACGTTGGTGATGTGCTGATGGTTTCGAATTTCCTCGGAAATCCGCTCGTGATTTTGATGGTGGCAGTTCTAATTTCAGCTCGAAATCCGACTCGAAGGACCAACTCGTACGCCAGCTGCTCAGTACTCGCGCAATGGTTGTGGATTTAAGGGTTTTTTTTTTTTTTAATTTACAACATATTCTTTTTTTTTGAACTGGAAACTGAAGCCTTTTGACATAAATGTGACGTGGTTGACATATTTAAGACTAAAAATTTCAGTTTCCATAACAAAAAAATGTAAATATGTTGTAAATTCAAAATCAAGCCTTGAATATACAACCATTGCGCGATAACAGAGTAGCTGGCGTACATAATGGTCCTTCGAGTCGGATTTCGAGTTGAAATTCGAGGGGAAAATCAAAACCATCGATAAAACTCTATATTTCTTTTATTTTTATGCATTGGATATATTTTTTTTAATAAGCAAAAATAACAGTAATAATATAGCATAATAACAGAAAATATTATTTTAAGATGTGTGCAAGTGTAATGACGTTTTATTAGGTCGATATTAGTTCCTAGCTCGGCAGATTGCCTGTTCTAAGGAACCAAATGTTCGTGAAATGAAAAATTATTTATACAATTTTTTTTAAATTAAATACTATATGAGTTTTTACTAAATGTGCCATCAATGGGTATGTATAATTTTAAGTGACAATATTTAAAGGTTTTTCGGACTCCTCCCCTACCCAAGCCAATCAACCATTTAGTTATTATTGAACTGATGTAGGACATTACGCATTTTTTAATATTTAAAATTGGGGGGATTTTATGATGTAATTTTGATCCCAGATATGTATACGTCTTTTGATACTTTGCCATATTGCTCCCTGGATTATATTGTATCAATTTGATATTGGACAAATCTGTTACCTTTGGTCGGTTATCAATATTTGCTATTTATATAAGATATTCCGATCGATGATTGATAAATTTCAACGCGGTTTCCATAGAATCGTGATAAGTTATAAGTGATAAGTATTTATATATATAAATACTTATCACTTATAACTTATCACGATTCTATATATATATATATATATATGTTTGAATAATGTCATTCGTTATACAAATTTACGGGGTAATTTAACGAACGAATTAAACTAACGAAGGTCTTAGAATTTAAAAAAGTTAAATTCATCTAAGACGCGACCAATTTATTCTGTTCAATCTTTGAGGATCGAAAGTCATTGATATAATATGACTAAAGACTTCATTAACTAATTAACTCCCGTTTATTGTCAAAAAGTAAATTTTGACTGCCAATGCATATTTAGGTTAGTATTTCAATTTAACATTGCCAATTTATCAACATTTTTACTTAATTGTTTGGCGTTTGACGTTATTTCGAAGTGTGGATTAAAAAAAAAAATACAGTGTTGCCAGCGTATATCGATTTCTAATTTATTCCCTGTCAATATCGGTTCGGCTATCAATACTGAAACCTTGCTCGGGATATCGATATAAAACCATCGGAAGTTAAGACTAACAATCCTATATTGTAAACTTATATATTCCAGCTAAACATTACTCAACTCACCACCTTCCAATCGCACCTACACGGAGAAAAATCTTATTCAAAAAACGATCATTTTAATAATAAAAACGGTTAAAAACGGGAATGAAGTTCTTACGAACAAATTAACAGTGTTTCAATGTTTATTGGCGGGAAAATGTAAGAATAATTTGTTGGTATACATACGAAATTACGTATACCAACAAATTATTCTTACATGTTCTCGCCAATAAACATTGAAACCCTGTTAATTTGTTAGTAAGAACTTCAGTCCCGTTTTTAACCGTTTTTACTATTAAAATGATCGTTTTTTCGAATAACATTTTTCTCCGTGTAATAAACCATAACACCTTGTCCTTCTGTGCAGGTATACTACCCCGTGGTGTTCAGCCTATACAACCCGCACGTGGTGTACACGCTTCAGGGTCGTGAAGTGCCTCCGGAGACAGATCAGCTGCTCATCTCCCGGGACACCGGCTTCTGGAGGGACTTCGGATACGGGATGACGTGCCAGTATCGGTGAGTGACCTATTGTATATGTTATTTTGTATCTTTTTTTTTTTTTTTTTGAAGAAAGACAAACATTCCCGGGTTACGAATAACCCAACAACATTTGAAAATCTCCTACTACCACCACACTAAGCGGAAGATGTTGCTTGTGTTGTGGTGGAGGACTTAGCCAGCCGAGGAATCGAACACGGAACGCCTGGGTGGGACCCAAACGCGATGCCCACTGAACCACTGACCGGTCATAGACCGGTGTATCTATTGCCATATATCGGTTTTTCTTTTTCCTATCGTGATTTATCATTTTAGGTTATGAATAGGTCAACGAAAATGCCTTTTTTTAATGTCGTACAATTTAAATGCCGCGAAATAAAACAATTCTTTAAAAATTATTATTATATTATTTATTTCTAGTACAAACGTGTAACGTTGCTTTGTAAAAAAAAAAACATTTTAATGTTGCTCGATGGTTTTAAGCTCATTCGAACATGTCTCAACCTGTGTACGGTCTCGTTCGGTGCTTTTTTGTTCGAAATCGAGCAAACGACTTGATTCGAAAAGTTCCATGGACCGTAATGAATTGTTTTTCGCTGTTCGACAGAAATTCACGATTTGCTTGAGACTCTTGGCGTTACATTTGTAGGGTCTTGTATCGAGTTGCTCGAGAGTGTGTACGCAACGATGAGCATTGTCCTAGTCAAGATGTTCGACTGAACCAAACCGTCGAGTATGAATATACATAACATTATATTTGAAAGTACCTACCTATTAAATTATATACCTTTTTTTACCTTTTTAATTCAGATACTATGCAATCTGTACAAATAAACGTCTTTATCTCGGTAACAATTCTTATTTAAATTTTCCTTTAAGCGGGTACGTGCAATAACAATTAAAACTAAAATAATAAAGTCCAAATAAACACGACTATTTCACATTAAATTTTTTTTTTTATTGATACATTAAAATGGCCACCATTTTGAAATGGAAATAAGGAACGTACAAACAAATTTATAGTCGAACGCCATTCAAATCGCTCGGTAAATAATCGACATTTATTTTCATCATGTTAAAATTTATCAATTCATTACATTATAATCATTAAAATTGTTGATGGAAATTCCTGTAACCAATCACTATGTTGATTTATTTTTTTACTGCCTCTCTCATTCCTAAACGCTTTAGCTCCAAGGTTTTGTATCCAAATTCTTGAAAAATATTAAATAACCCACCTCATAACTGGTTACTTCCCCTTGTTTGTGCACTGTTCAGACAGGAAAACCATAGCAATGTTTCACATAAATGAAATCGTTAAAAATCGCATTAATACCTTACTTGTATCAAATACAACATCCATTTTCCAGTGCCATGATTGTCGATTTATCTTCCATGTTAATACCCCTATTTATTAGCGTCAACAAACCTTCGTCCCTAACTACTTCCGTCCCATCCCTTACAAGTAGTTCCTATATATAGATATTTGTACAAGACCAAACATGCAGCAATTGAACGAAGGATCAAACCTTAATAATTTATAATAGTGCTAGTAATGCTAGCAGTCACAACCACATTCTCACCTCTTTCTCTTTCTCAGAATCATATCTTATAAAAGCAAGATAGATTAGACCGAAGCTCTCGACGGTAGAACCACTATTATTATAGTTCTACCACCGTATTTCTGCACTGTAAGTGTACGAATGATGTAATTCAACAGCACACATTTAATCTCAGTGTAAACCTGATAAATTATTCGGTAAGCCCTGACACTTTAATCTTGTTTAAATTTATGTTTGTACGATGATCTCTGGTGGTCAAGTTACATAGCAAGCAACAGATTATTTACATTAAATATACTCAGTACACTCCCAGATTTCCAGATAAATTTCACAGTATTATATTATATTATACCACGTTATAATTGTAGATGTTTTTATGTCTTGATCATTCCTTTTATTATGTGAGACCATAAAGTAGGTTGAAAAGGGTGTTTATTATTTTTGGTTTTTTTCCACGTAAAGCTCGAAAATCATTTTTATCATTCATTCAATCATTTTTATCATTTACATTAGCTCTACAAAAGAGGCTCTGAGAAAAAAAAATCTCGTGTGTTGGGTGAGGAAGCTGTGTGGAGGGTTTTGCGATTGAAAGCATGCGATTTTGATAGAGGAATCTGGAGATCATTATGTCCAGGAGTTAAGGATGTATAAATCCACTCCTTTTGCTGCGGTGCAAGGCGTTTGGTCGAGAGATTTCCTCAACCAGTCTCTCCACATCCCGGCCGCCACACAGTAGGTGACTGGACAAGTGGACAATTCTCACCACATGAACCCGGGCACCAAACGTAGCGAACCATGATGGCAGAGGTGTTATCCAATAATTGGTTCTCGGGGCGGCGGTATTCAAACCCGCCTCCGGAATTGAAATCTAATACTATATAATATATTTTGGTTCTAGCTCAATTATCACACGCCCTACCTTTCTTCAACATGCCGGATATCGTATATCGCTATCCCATTTGAATTTTATGTACTTATTTATATTATACGCCTATATGGGTTTTTACAAACATATGATATACATAATAAGTTGGTGAAACAGTAATCATGAAATAAAACATGCCATTTAAAATATACAGAACCGATGCAGAAGAACAGTACTAAACTAATAATGATTATATTGTGGAGTTATGCTATAATAACCTTATTATAACTATACTCTGTGCAGTTAAACATATTTACTACTTCCGATAAAGTATTGCCAACTGCTTTCAATCTATGTAAAGTCTGTATAACTTAGTCCTGAGGCCCTAGCACGCTCGCTCTATAACGATCGATAAGATAACTATCGGTAACTTCTCATCGTTCCCTAGCATGACTACAGATCGCCAACGAATAAGTGACAGTTCACAATGACTAAGTGTCCTTAACATATTCGACATCAACTGTTTTTTGAACGTTAGCGATGTGCTGTTGTCCTAGGGAACGATGAGAAGTTACCGATAGTTATCCTATCGATCGTTATAGAGCGAGCGTGCTAGGGCCTCTGATATTGTTAAGATCTAATATAATGATGAAACACTGAAAATAATTGTGTGATGGGAGATTTAAAGCCCGATTCACCAGACTTTTGGATTACGAAATTAGCTCACATCGTATTTCTTGGATTCTTCTTTATTCTATGAACAATATATGTAACAAGGAAAAAAGTTCAAGAAGTGGTGGAAGCTCTTCACCAAAAGTTGAAAATATTGTTTTGAAATCAGTTTTAATGTGATTTTACCGGGATCCAGCTCTCAGTGACAAGACAGAAAATTTTATATGAATACCACAAAAACATAGCACAAGAAAACCAACTGCTCCCATCTGGAGTCAGTGAGACAATGGCATCCCCAAGTGGGTTAAGTTGTGAGGTTGTGGGGAGGGAGAGGAGATGGGGAAGAGCAAGGTGGGGAAGTACCTGCTATTCGAATCTGGTCACCAAACACGGCTAAAGCCAGTTCAAGCAACCTTTCAATTCTAAATGGTGGTCTTACACCAGGGCAATACTGAAATTGTTTTGTACTCTGGAACGTGCCGCAAATGTACTATATAGTATTTTTACTTAATTAATTGTGTACACGCCGGGTTCGATCCCGCGACCCTCGGATTGAGAGTCGAAAGCCTTGCCACGACAGCAATTGAAAGCATGACCATGCGATTTATTACCGAAACCTTGTCACTTTAAAAAAAACAAAATTTCAAGACTTACACGTATAAAATGTAATTTTTGTAACAAGCAAAATTATAGTACCACTGTTCCGTTTAAATATTTGCTACATAAAGTTCGTGTTACACGACCCCGCTGGGATTTCCGGTGTCTACGTGTTACAAGATATTGTTACAAACCCAGTTCCGTTTCCGCGGAGGTTACTTCCGCTATTGATAAGGGTCTAAAGTCTAAAGCTTGGAAACACCAAATCATGCTTCTGCGAATTCATGCGTGTGATTTATGTATTGAATTCTTCCGCCGATCGAAAGAGGACGGCCATACTTTATACTTTTAACTGGTTTCTACGTGATAGAATTGCTAAATTATCTCCATAACTTTTTGGTAAATCGAAATTTATCGCTTTTTCGTAAGCTTATCGGTTAAAAAGCACTATTTTCATTATCGAAGTTCAATTTATCAGTTTTGATATAAATTGTTCCATAGATAATGGTTGTTTAATGCTAATCCTAATACTGACCGGGTTTCGCCTCATATACATAACCATTTCTTAAAAACTTTATTGAGCTTATAAAATATATATGTTCTAAACATGTTTGTGCGCTGTCTTACTTTTTAAGTCAATATCTCATAATGCAAAAAACTAGCAATAAAATCTGTACAATTTTCATGGGGTTTTGTCGGAGCTCAAAGTTCGATTTATATTTATATTTATAGCGACCTAACTATATATACGTTGCACTATTTAGCACTGACCGGCGCCGCTGCACTTACCTACCTCGCTTCGCTGAATTATTATTTTTACCACCTTCTCGAAAGGTCTCGCTGCTGCTACACAGCGAGTGGGCATTTTAGCCTACCGTTCAAGTACCTGCCAGGTCGGGCTATATAAAGGGCTCCAGTAAGCCAAGTAGTATTTCAGTCGGTTTTACAGTCGCGACCAGCATTAATCCTACTACGTTTGTAAATACTCTTCATCGAAAATATTCAGCTCTAAATACATCATCATCAGATATTATGATTCACCGATATCTCCTCTCTTTCAATTTTTTTATTTATATTTACAATTTGGGAGAGGATATGGGTACCGCCGCTACAAGAACCGTTTATTGGATAACCAACACCCCTGCCGTAGGTCACCCCACCTAGTTTACAATGTTTGATGATTTTACGGGGTTGCTTGGATTCATTGTGTGAGGTTTTGGCAGAGAATGCGTTTGCCCTGCATGACTGGCCTGATCAGGAGAGACTGGTTGAGGGAGTCTTTTTGAACTCTCCAGCCGGATTTTATCGCCCCATCGATTTGCACCACAGTGGAATGAATGGAATCATTGTCTGTCACTCCTGGACACACTGACCCCCAGATTACTACCCACCCCTAATACCTTTTTCCATCCCAGAACTTTCTTTACTTTCTTTCCCTAAAACGAATCTCCACACAGCTTCCCCAAAGACGAAATAGGCACCGAGAGAAATTGGAAAATTATTGAAATTTAGGTTAAAAAAATTTCCCTTTGGGCATGTAAAGGAAAGAGTGGAAGCCCAGAAAAAAGTTTTCGTGGTTTAGGAACATCCGTGAATAATTTTTCAAGGCATGCCGAAATTGTTTCAGTTGATTAAGAACACGTGAAATTTTTTCGAATGATTAACAACATTTTTTTCTAAAGAATATAAGGCGTCCGAAATAGAAAATAAGTTCTAACAGAATATCCACTTGGCTTGTCAGGATTAGATCTAACTAAACATACTAGTGGAAGCCTAGAAACAACTGTTAACTGTGAACTTTTCCTCCATGTTCAATGATAGAACAATGTTCATTTAAGGCAGCCACGAAATAGTTAGAGAAACTAATTTCCAGGAGACCCTACAGGATTAAATAGGTTTTATGTTTTCTCAATCAAAGACAATGGAGAGACGAGAATGTCACAAGAAAATTGTTTTTGAATTAGAAATGCTGTGTTCATGCGTTCAATGATACGACTTGTAAAAATAGCTTTGGATTTGAGTCACAGCTCCGTCATTTTTTTTTATTGGAAAATAAAGTTATCGCTTATATTTAATTGGTCGTTCATTAAAATAGTTCCCTATTTTAATTCATGTTTAAAGCGCAGATTTTGTGAAAATATCGTAGGCAGATGTACCGATATTTTGACATTTTTTTTACCTTTTCTTATCTTGAATTCAAAATTATTCATTTTTTCCAAAAATGTTCCTACCCAAGATTATGGATCTTCTAAAAAAAAAGAGTTGTTAATTGTTGGGAAACTTCTTTTTTTGTATTTCTTATCTATTCTTTAATCTCTGGACATTTTAATACAATGATATTCTCCGATATTTTTGTTAATATGTAAGTAGATTCATGGGGTGAGGATTGTATATATCTTTGTGATTAGTGCGTTTTCCTACCTACTTCAAGGCGGGTAGGATTGGAAGAGACTGGTTGAGGAAGACCTCACCCCGACCTCTCCTGCGGGACTCTCTCGACCCATCGCGCATCGTGGGAGGGATGGATTCATACAATTTTATTTTCGTTACTCCCGCAGATTTCTACCCTCCCCTCGTACCTTTTTCCTTCTCAGAACTCCCTCTCCTTTCTTTTCCTAAAAATACCATCCACACAGCATGGTTCAACATGACATAGGCCCTGAGAGATTTGTTTTTCTCTAGACCTCCGGTTTGAAAAAATTAGAAATTTTTTTCTTTATGGAACTTGTCTAGTTTAATATTTTAGTACCTAACTAAAAAAATTAAATCATTTTTTATTTAAGTTTTACGTTTTAACGTAGTTTCATAAAGCATCGAAAATGAAAGAATAGGCATGAAGCGTTATCATTTTTACATATAAATACCTGGAATCCTCATTGTAACACAGAGGGTTGGGGTGAACACATCTAGTCTATCAACCCTATACGAAACCGATCCCCTGGGGGTGTGAAGGCTGGCAGGGTGTGTTGAGACAGCAGGGGAGGTTTGAGGAATGCCCAGAAGGTTTTATTGGTCCAACAGCTGCCACAGATTACACATTCTGCCGTCTCGGCTTATTTCACCAAGTGGGGATTAAAGGGTTTCAGGAAATCGCCGCCCTTAGCATAAATTCTCCAGTTTATTACAAAACGTTTACCTATCAGATTTTTTTCCCGTAAATCTTTTGACCATCCACTTGGTCGCCGGATTCCAAGAAAAAAAGCACTTTTTGAAGATGGATTAGAGAGAAAAACCTTTATTGAAGGCTTTAGATATCTTTTCAGAAATACTACAAATCTGTAAGAACGACCAAATTTTTTCGTTATTTATTAGTTACATAGATACTACAAGTTAGTAGGCATGAAATTATATTAGTAATCCCGCCTCCCAAAAATAATTTGGGAGGCGGGAATGGGTACCGCCGTCCCGCGAACAATTTATTGGATAACCAACACCTCTGCCATAGGTCACCCCAAGTGGTTTACTGCGTTTGGTGACTTAGCAGGAGTGCCCGGGTTTATAGGGTGAGGTTTGACTAGGTCATGGCGGCGCATGATCTGGACACACTGAACCCCAGATTCCTACCCAACGCTTATACCATTTTCCCTCCCAGAACTTCCTCTCCTTCCTTTCCTTAAAAACACCTTCCACACAGCATCTTCAAAGATGTCATAGACCCTGAGGGAAATTATTTTTCTCAGGGCCTCCTGTGTGGAGCTAATGTAAAAAAAAAATCAATCTGTATCAAATTTACACTTTTTGTTTTACATTAGCTCCGCACAGAGAAAAAAAATCCCTCAAGGTTAATGTCATCTTTGGGTCTTTGTGGAGGGTCTTTTCAGGGAAATGAAGGAGAAGAGATCTGGGAAAGAAAAAAGTATGAGGGGTGGGTAGGAATCTGAGGGTTAATACGTCCAGGAGTGATGGACCTATGAATACATCCCTCCAATTGCGGTGCAAGGCATGGATGAAGATAGTCTAGGTTAGGTCTTCCTTGACCAGTCTCTCCCGATCCGTCCCGCCACATAGTAGGTGGGCAAATGCTATCATACCCAAGACCTAGTCACACCTCCCCTCATGAACCCGGCACCCATGCTAAGACACCGAACGTAGCGAATCACCTGGGGTGACCTATGGCAGGGATGTTGGTTATCCAAAAATGGTCCCCGGGGCGGCGTACCTGCCTCCCAAATTGAACGATTACGCACACGCAATATCTCAACCGGACGCCGATATACTAGCGATAAACTACAAGTTTGATCAAAAAATATGCTACCACCGCCACTGGAACTTTGACATCTTCTTTCGTCCAAATTTTGTGATGCTGAAGGTAGTAGGGATAGTTAAAATAATGTTGCGAACCTTTCGGGTATTCCAAAGTTGGGTTGTAGACATAGCTATAGCAACGATCAGCAAAATTTCTTTTTAAGCGGTGTCCCACGGTGCCCATACTAAGAATGTCTTTATAATAAAATAAAGGCAAAACAGATTAACGTTGTTATATTCACATTATTCGGTGAAACATGTTTTAACTCGACCGTTTTACAATTGGTCTGTCAGTAAATTTGTTTGTATGTTCTGTTTCTGGTTCAAGGTGGTTGCCTTTTTGACGGATCATCAAAGATTTTTATTTTTCAATATTATTTCCTATTTTACTGCCGGAAGAAATGTTTTAAAAGATGTCGTTTCTTTGAACAAATTGTTAATCGGAATTACTAATTGGAATTTAAAAAAAAGAACATAAAATACAAAGTTAATATATTTATGTAGGTAGGTATTTAGGCAATTATTGAGTAGGGCCATGTCAAAAGTCTGAATAATTGAATAAATAACAGAATAAAGAGAAAGAGAATAAAGAGAAAATGAAGCAAAGTGTGTATGCCAAGACCGAGTTGTTTAGCAGTCCGTCCTCTATGCCTACCCCTGCGGTGAATCAGCGTTATGGTATATAGTTAGTTAGGTATTTAAGATCCTACTTACAAATCTCATGATTTCAGAGGTATTTTTGTTTAATTTATAAAATAATAAGAGAAAATTAGGAACTTACTTTTTTTACTTGATGTCAACTTGTTGAATATTTTTCCACATGATCGCTATTTCGTTCAATGCATGTGGTGAGCCGTGGCACAAGTTTTTTTAGCCCTCCTCGAAGAACTCTCCCGCCAGCTCCTTCCTAAAGTTCAGAACCTCTTTTTGCACCTGCTCGTAAGTTGAAAATTTAATTTTCCCCATGTGTGCCCTCAAGGAGATGTAAAAATGATAATCTGAAGGTGCCAAGTCCAAACCAAATGAGTCCAAGAGCGCTTTGGAAGCTAAATATGTGTGAGGACGGGCGTTATCGTGCAATAAGCACACTTCTCCCATCAGCATTCCTCTCCTTTAGTTTTAAATGCTCTTTTGAGTTTTGTTAGAGTCTCACAATATCATTGTTCATTGATGGTCTCCTCTTGAGGAAGATATTTGACCAAAATGATACCTTTTCAGTCCCAAAACATTGAGGAGATAATTTTTTTCCCAAAACTGCTGTTTTGAAATTTTTGGCAGATAGAGTATTGGTGTAACGACTGTCTTTTTGTCTCAGGCGTGTAATGAGTCACCCACGTATCATCTCCAGTCACAGTATAGCTAAAAAAATCCTCACCTTCCAATTCAAGTCGCTCAAGAAACTTGCGGGAGCTATAAACCCGATTTTTCTTTTGCTGAATCGCACACAGTGGGAAATCTTACTAACATTCTTCTCGCAACTGGACACTACAACGTGAGTTTACGTACTACCATGCCCCTGCGACGTTCGTTCTGTTCAAGAAATCTTACTCTACCATTCAGTGTTGAATGTCACAGTACACTTTCTGAACACGCTAAGTACGACAAAATAAATGCTTTCCCACCTGAGCGACCTATGTGATCGAGGGGCAAGGCTCTTGACTAGCGATCTGGAGGTCGATTGTTCAAATCCCGTCGTGAGCAAGAAAATTTTATGTGATTGGTTTGTGTTTTCACAATTTAATCTTTTAACACAATTTGTTTTATAACTATAATTGCCAGGTACTTCCCCATCTAGCTCTTCCCCAACTTCTTCCCCTCACTAACATACATTATGGATGTCATAGTCTCACTGGCTCCAGGGGGTATTCACATTTAAAAGGTGTTAAATTTTGTAATTTTCATTTAGAGTCTTTTAGTTATTCATTTATTTTATCAAGATCGCTGTATGCGTATAATTCAGGTCTCCACATTATACTCCCAGTTCCTAAGTCGTTGAACATATTTGCTCCCCGTTATTTAAATTCAAATTCAAATTTATTTCCCTTAAAATCCACATAATGCTTGTACCGCAAAATCCTGTAAGCCTTAATGCTGGCAATGCTAGTTTTATAAAGGATTTTCCAACCCCTGCTGGATCTTGTGGAACATCCCCTAGAAAGGCTTTCAAGCAAAATATTATAATATTTGCGTAGTACCTACCAAGGGTCTTGAATTCAGTTCACAATTAAATTAAGTAACAGAATATGTTACGGAATATTCAAATAATGTATCTACTATTATGGAATAAGCCCTTATGAAACTTATGTAAATACTAAGATAATTTAAATTATAAGTATATAAAGCTGGAATAAAAAACAATCAGTATTTTTGCTTAATATCGTGGGGTAATTACTACAACTAGGTAACTTTGAAATCAGCTTTTGTTGGAAAATTAAATTATGAGATGGTAATCAAAAATTATCAGAATAATTAAGAAAGGATTTAGCAGACAAGACGTATACTGAGGGTAGAAAAAAATAAATTTGACGCCATTCTCGTGTTACAATTATTTATATTTATCAATTATTATTTATTTCGTTGTATGGGTGAAAACTAAAGTGGTCTACACACCATGCTGCGAACAGCCCGACATTTAGCAGCTTTTAGCAGCTGGCTAAAAATCGCAGGTTGGAGTTTGCCTCCAGACCATGCTTTTTGCAGTAAGTTGGTTTCTTTTGCTCTGTGAACACGTATTCACAGCGCTCCCGAACTCGGTCACTTTCGAAATGAATTTGCGAAATGCTTAAGCCGGGTCTCTTGCTTCAACATTGTCGCCTCCTGCGACTTTTTTTAAATAAGTTTTTATTTGAGTAAAAATAAAACTAATTGTTAATCGAAATCGACAATGGTTAATCGTTAATCGACCACACATACCTAATTAATTATGGGAATAAATTCATAACAGCAAAAATAATTAAACAATATTCATTCTTTAATCCATTGAGAAAAATATTTGCCACCGCTAATTTGCATTTTAGTCCTACTCGACTCCAAACACCTTTTTATTGTAATAACTCTGGGACCACCGCAGAACAAAATGCAACAATAAATCGCTTACACACTTTTGGCAATAAATATGCTAATATCGATCACGCCGGTAATCTGGCATCATACAAAAGATGCATTAAACAAAATTTGTCTTCTAGTATCATGTAAACATAATGATCATGTAAACATAATATGCTTACCAGTACTTGCAAAACATTAATTCATTAGAAATCATAGGTACTTGTAAAATTCATCATATCGGTTAATATTTATAATCCATAATATCGACCTCTTAACTATTCTATTTTATTTTTATTTTTCATTGCTCCTATGAGGACTTTTTACTTTATATTTTATATTTAAATCATTGTAACTTTTAAATATATCTTATATTTCTACTTTAGACTTTTTTTTAATTATTATTATTTTATTCTCACTTTTAACTTTTTTTTATTTTTGCTTAATAATTTAAAGCTTATACTTATACTTATACTTTATACCATATTTTTCACTTTACATTTATATTTTACCCTTTACCTACTACTTATAACCTTACTACTTACTTTTTACATTTTTTTTCCTTATATTTAACTTACAATTATACTGTTAGTCATTCTTCATGTTGTTGTACAATTTATATTGTATGTCAATTATGTTAATGGCACATGTTGTGCAGTATATGTGTAAATAAATAAATAAATAAATAAATATAAAAAAAACCATGTACTCCAAAGAGCGTAAGCGACATTTCGAAGGGAAAATATCTGTCAGGGTGATAGGCAAAACAGCGTAACCGCCACTATCTCCACAACTGAAGGCATTCAGATAATTGCATTATCAGTTCTATACAGGCAGTAACCAAATATCAATAATCGTAATTAACCAAAATCATTTTTTGAATCAACTAAGAAAGTTATTTAAAAAAAAACCTTCTCCTGAACACTTTGCTGTTTGTCGCTTACGCTGTTCTGCCGATTATGGGTCGATATAATATGTGGGTTCTTAACAAATGTATAATTTCTATGTGTTGAATACATAGCGAAATTGATTTAAAACAAAAATACACACTACCGACTTGCAACGCACTAAAATTAATATTAAAAGAGATTCCATTTTGACCAATTACACTATCGTCAGAATTTCTGCTAAAAGAAGTCAATTTCAGAAGACAAAATACTTGATACTGCTATTATGGAACATTTCAGGTTTAAAAAAATAATGTCAGATAAGGTACATACTATTACGGAAAGAACATACGAGTTCGATAATATAACATAACAGAGCATCTAATTATAATCAAATTAAAATATGAATAACAGTATATACGTCGTTAAAATATTTCAACGATAAACACGAATAGTTTTTGTAAAGTTTGTTTATAAATTACAAACCTTTATCACGCTTTGTTATTACTTTATTAACCTTTGTTGAAGCAAAAGACCCGGCTTAATGTACTACAGAAGTTCTGCAGATTGGAGGTTGCCACTAGACCATGCTATTTGCAGTAAGAGCAATGGCGGGTCGAGCACATTTTCGATGGCGGGGACCGTCATTTTTATGTGTAGATACTGACGTCTCACTGCCAGAAAGTAACGATACGAGACCCAATACAAATATAGGTATACCCAAATAGTAATAATATAATTTCTTACAGAAAATTTTATGAGGTACGAAGTTAAGTCACGCACCTAACCAGAACCATCAAATAGGGTGCGTAAATAAATATTAAGTTTAAATAAAAATAAACACTTGTTCACAACCAAAAACTCGTGGTTTAAACAAAACAAGTGTTTTATTTATATATGTCAAACCACAAA
Source organism: Limnephilus auricula (assembly GCA_951813805.1). Lineage (NCBI taxonomy): Eukaryota > Metazoa > Arthropoda > Insecta > Trichoptera > Limnephilidae > Limnephilus > Limnephilus auricula. Next base: position 42,642,782 of record OX638389.1, on the reverse strand, counting down.
GTGATTGCTTTCTACAATTATATAAATATGAAGTTTAATAAAAATAGCACAAGACAAATTGTACTTCGGTTAAAAGCGTCTTTGAGGTGTTTTAACCACGAGAACGGCGCTATAGAAATAATCCGATCAATCGAAATCAATATTATTATTTTACTAAAACGTCATATACAATAAATTATTATTATGCTACAAGGAAGGAAGGAGAGAAATTAAAAATTACTTAACCGAAATAATTTTTTATATTATATTTCTGCAATTACTTTTGTGTTCAGAACGCATTCATTATTTTTGTGAACACAAAGAATTGTCAATTTTTTTCTTGTTAGGTTTCAGGAGTAGTGTAGAGTATATGTAATAGTAGTTTATTTATTTAATTTCTACGATATAAATATACCATTAACATTAAACGTTTATAAGTAGGAATTGTCCCCATGGTCCCCTTGTGAAGAAACGCCACTGAGTAAGCTGAACACGTGTACGGACCATGTCGTTCTGGCTGCAAACAGCCAGAATCCGTCTGCGGCAGCACCAATTCGGACGCCGCAGTAGTAAAATAATAATACTCTGCGCGCAAATGCGGCGGAAAGTGGAAACAATCGTTCCGGCAGTAAAGAAATAATAATACGGCAGACGAATAATAACAATTCGGCAGCCGGTTTTGCCTACTAACGATGCGATTTCTAGCCATCTGCAAAAAGCCGGCTGTTCGCAGCACCATGTGTAGTGGCCTTAAATCTTATTTTATATCGTTTTTTATGCTTGTGACGATAAAGAAGAAGATGTTTTGTCTTCATCGCTAGATACACTTGATATTGTATTAGTTGAACGGCAGCACGTGAAAAATGACTCATTTCCACACTACCACCTCGATCGATCCCGAAGACGAACTCGTAGCTCCTGGTCCATCAGAAACAGCAAGACTAAGAAGATTGCTCTAAATTTCGAAATCGTTTCGAAATTATAAGTGGATTATATTTACAGGGGACACCATGATTAAAAAAATGCGCCGCTTACTTCGTCTACCTCGAGGTGGTGTGGAAATGAGTTTTTTTAGGTAATACGAATTAAGTATAATTTGCTCCTACTCCAAAACTTTTGATTTTCCAAAATAATTGTTAAAACACAAATTGTAGGAATTTTTTTTCGTAAAATTTTAAAGTTTTACAATAAAAATATATAGATTTGTTTTAGACCACTTTTAAATTTTAATTAAACTCTACCGGTTCCGGAAGAACCTTTTCTTCGTCAGGAGAATATTAAAACTAACCTATGATACAAAATATTGACAGAAATATACAAAAAAAAATTAGGTGTTTAAGTGGGAGGGGGAAGGGGAAGAGGTTATTAAGGGAATTCCGGTAATAACAGACCGGTTTATTGGAAATATATCTATAACGGGACTAAACGATAAATTTATTTGGTTATTCAATATACTGGCGTTATTATTTAGGGATTTTTAAATTTCAAGTGCTTCCAAGTTATCTAATTTTTTGCTTTTATTATTGCGGTGAAGAATTTTAACCCCTGTGTACTTATTAAATGTATGATCGGTGGAAATAAGATGATTGGCAAAGTTTTAAAGTTTTTATCGTTAAATGAGTAGGAAAGGAATTATTGTCAAAAAATTGCTATTACGCGGCGTTTTGGCCAATATGGCGGCGCGAGGGTCAAAGATACATAAGGTGGCAAAGTTGAAAATAGGAAAGAGTACAGCGAAATCTATAAAATTATCAATTTTGAAAAACTGCCGGAAAACTTTCCATGTAACCTCTTTTTTTCGAACCAAATTACTGTACTAAATGGTTACAAACATTGTTCTGTTTCGTATCAAGAAACAAGCACAACTTGAATGTCTTGTATTTTTCATCTGTAGTTTTATTTAAGGCGATAAAAAGTCATGACACTTATATTTGACTTTTGGAAACTATGAGGACATCCGACTTTTATTGGTGACATAACTTCGTTCAACATTGTCGTGGGACAACGGTTTTTATACCCCTATGGTAGATGCATAAAGGTCTCGTACATAATTCAATTTTGTAAAAATGTGGGCAACCCGCCTTCAAATTCTACAGTGCAGAATTAAGATTTATGTTCGTACATTTTATATTGAAACTGAAAATGTATAATTAAAAATCTCGTTTTAAAAAAAGTATTCTGTCAGAAAATCACAGATACCTGTAATGCTTATTATTCCAAAAACATTTAAAAAATACATCTATCGACTTGCAGAAAAGTCAATAGATGTCGCACATTAAAATAAAAATGTATATATCTACCCAAGATACTATCTAGATTGCATTTAATTCGGGAAGACTGTTACAATTATATGCAAAGAGATCAGCTAATAAAAATATACGTTAAGAAAGTGAAGATAATGTTGGTAGTTCTTAGTCGAAGTTGATACCATTAAATATGGCCGAAGGGGATAGGTTCGAATTAGTTCAGTGGTTGTAGTAGAGCCCCGATAAGCTCCTGAGTTCAATTTCTAGATGCGACTTATCTTTTTGATTCATCTAGCTGTAAATTGTATTTTAAAATGCGTTGAAGCGTGGACGCAGCTCCAAAAGTTGTAAAACTTTTAAAAAATGTTTTTATGGTTGACTATAGACTGTATGATCTAGGTCGATTGTGCAGTTTCTAGCTTGTACCACTCATTTCTGAACGCCATGTATATTATTAGATAAAAAATTATTTAATGCCTATTTATTTACATTCCCATATTTGTGAAAAAGTCTCTTCCCCCATGGGGATATATGTCCATTACGTATCACATTTATACAAATCATCAGTCGACTACCGGAAGGAATCAGAAAAATTAATGATAAAACCCAAACATTGCACTCTGTCAAACATTTCAAAGACATTCTTTTCATAAACATAACATGGATAGGTATTATTTTTTATGAATATTTCTTAGTCTTAACACACTAAATATAAATGTCATTCTACTACTTCATTAAATTTATAGTACATCTTTATTATTTTTCATCACACAATATGTACTTGGGACAACACACATATATATTACATGTAAAATGAATTATTTAAGTACTAACAAATAACTGAATTTATGTACACTCCTCTTCCGTACACAAGCAAATGCTTTCAATGGAAGAGTAGTAAATAACTCTGAGATGTGAAATTATTAAAATGTATCATGTAAAACAGATTGTTAAAAAAAAATTATGAAAAAAAAAAATTAAACGTACCAATAAGTATCTGATGCAAATGATCTTAAGGAAAACAATTGTATGGCAATTTTTGCGAGAGAAATCAAAAAAGGTATTCTGATTCGAGAAGATCCAGAAACTTTTCAAATACATCAATATCACAACATCTAGTTATCCTTCAAATGTCCTTTCATATTCCCCTTCCTTCCACTTCTCTCGAATCATAATTTTACCAATATTGCGGGTGGGTACCACAGTATTAATGGATGGCTCCACATACTGCAGATACCATAATACTTTGAAACCAAATCTATTCACAATCCATACATTGTTGAATATTTGAGTTGTGAACAAAGTCGTTATCTTCCTAGTAAGAGGTGGCTTTGGGGGTGTATTTGGTCCATTCACAGTCTCCCCAGATAACGTCTGTCCGATGTTAGAATGGCTGGAGCGAATGCCGAATTATCGTATGATATGTAAACTTTGTTTGTTATACGGATTCTATTCTGCGCGCAAATACAAAACGAAATGTTTGTGTATTTACACATTTACGGTGGGATTAATGTATGTAATACGAAATATGTTAAAGTAGAACACCTTGGAACTAGCCAAGCGAGGTGTACATGTTAAATTGCTGGGAAACATGACAAAGGTACTCGACATTTCTGCCACTGTTTCCACAATCAAATATTGATGTTTATTCCACAAAGCATTATGATACAGGTATGATACCTATTGTGTTTTGTTAGGTCAATACCTAATCATGTTTATTAAATAGACATATGTACAATGCAGTTCATTGTTACATTCAGTTAAGTCAGATATTAAATTTACATGATTATGCTACCTTTCACGTACGCCTATAAGGAATAAGAACGCTTCATTAACCACTCGAGCGCCTTTTGCCACATTACGGCACTATTTTCAAAACCTCGGATTGCTTTGTTGCCAAAATATGGCAAATTTTAAATTTTTTTTTAAAATTAAAACGACTATATAATAGATTGTACATTCAAAATATAACAAAATAAATATTTTCTGGATTATTTAAACGTTTTAAGGTTTAATTATATTTAAGGTTTTAAGGTTTTATTATATTTAATTATAGATTTAATTATATTTTTTTTTATAAATCCTACAAAAAAGTGATAATAGACAAAAGATAGGGGAATTTATTGGCTATATAGAACTATAATCAGTTTGTATGTCTCCATATTCAAATTCGGAGATATGATGTCTTTAATGTGGGCGGAAAAATTTCCTTTAGCCATCCGAGAAAAAATATTTTAATTGCTCCAGTGGATTTAACATTTAACTCAAATGACATAAGACATAACAATAAGGAGGAATAAGGTATGTGAAGATAAGGTATTGAGAAGTTATTGTGTAGAGAAAATGTGAAATAAATAATTGTGTGCTCACTAATTGATATTGAATATGCATTAAAGTTTAATAAATTAATTTAAGTGACTGGCTCCCTAGCACACTCGATCGATAAGGATTGATAGGATAACTTCGGTAACTTATCATCATTCCCTAGCATTACTGCAGATCGCCAATGAATAAGTGACAGTTCACAATGGCCAAGTGTCCTTTATAAATTCGAAATTAAATTAAAATTAAATGTACTTTATCGATCTGCAGTTGTCCAAGTGAACGATGATAAGTTACCGACAATTATCCTATCGATCCTTATCGATCGAGTGTGCTCGGGGGCCTGGTAGGCATCATTGGATCATTTAAACCAATGACTAAGAGAAATTCAGGACTATCTTAATATAACATTTTATGGTCCACTGCCTGCTGTATCTGTACCTAAAAGAGATAAACCAACAGAAATGCACAATTAGTGCGTCTAGTGTGCTCAAACTGAGGTAAATATTCCCTTATTTCGGATGAAAATGAAATTTTACGACCGGTCAGTGGTTGAGTGGGCATAGCGTTTGGGTCCCACCCAGGCGTTCCGTGTTCGATTCCTCGGCTGGCTAAGTCCTCCATCACAACACAAGCAACATCTTCCGCTTAGTGTGGTGGTAGTAGGAGATTTTCAAATATTGTTGGGTGATTCGTAACCCGGGAATGTTTGTCTTTCTTTTAAAAAAAAAAATATATATATATATTAAAAAGAAAATTTATTTATTTTCTTCGCTTGGGCCTAGGGGCTCAACGGTATAATTTCGTAACAAAATCGTCATAAAAACACATAAATTAAAACAAGAATCGCAGTAGGAAGAAAACTATAAACTAGTTTTGACCTTGGAAACATTCACTAAGGAATCTTACTTTAAATTCAGATTTTGTTTTTTTACATTGGTAGGGTATAGTTTGTGTAATTTTGTATATCAAAGGACCTTATAAATGTGTGTGTAATTTAATGAAACCACTGGACTTGGAGAAAATATGCAATTAAATGTCAGGAAAGGATAGAAATGACGTATTGCGGAACACTTCTTTTATCGAAATGCTTCATGAATTGCACTGCATTTATAGCGGAAATATTTGTACATTCTTTAGCGGCGGCGAAGAACAGAGAGCGGAATATTGATGCGGAGATGTTTATGCGGTGAAGATCGATCGATGACTGGATGTAGGTAATACAATGACAGGTCCAATAATATTGTTTTCTTTATTCCTGACCTTTTTATTTTTTAAAACATTATTGTTCTATTTTGTTTATTTATTACTTTTGCTACTAACACTTTGTTGTAAGCACTTGTATACTGCTTCATACAGGGACATTTGGAGGTCTAGCTTTGTTCATATACATTTAGAATCGTTTTTTCGAAAAATTAGAGTCCTTGCAAGAGCCTTGAAGGAGTAAGCATAAGTTGTTTGTATCAGTGCGGGGTCCTCCAAAAAAGGTCTATAAGAGGAGGGTAGGTTAGGAAATTTAGATGTATAGTGTAGGTTAGTGCAGCTGTGTATTGTGTAAAGGCCCAACCAGGTATAGTAATTTTTTTCTGATCAGCTCATTGATAGAATAGTAAATATATTAACAATTAATAAGATTTAAAAAAAAAGTATTTAAATTGGAATCTTAAGCAATAATAAATCTATATAATCTACCCCCAACGGATGCAAAGTTAAATTGAGAATGGATTGTTACAAATTCAATTTTAACTTCGTTTACTTTCGAATTAAAATCATATTTCCAAATCGTGCATTTGCTTCGGGAACTAAACTGACCATTTGATATTCATATTTGTGCAAATCGTGTGCAGCTGCGAACAGAGGTAGGACCGGCGTAAATAGCCGGACGTGAATGAAATTGTGATAAATCCACGAGCATTTCTACTCCCGAATGGGTGTGCAATGTGTTGGCCCAGCTTGGAACGCGGTCAACAAATAATGACCAAAATAATAATAATAATCTGTAAATTTGGCGGCAGAATTGTAAATTTGATACCCCTACAGTAAGCCCACCGATCAGTTGATCCTACGAACAGCCGATCTCTCAGTTGATCCGGCGGCTGGCGTAGTCCAGCGGTAGGGCGTTGGACTGCCATTCCGAAGGTCACGGGTTCGAACCCGGCGTGCACAAATAAATTTTATTTAATTGATTTGTGTTATTTCAGAATTAATTATTTAAAATAATATATAGTATATTTGCGGCACGTTCCAGAGTGGAAGATACTCTTAGTATCGCCCTGTTGTAAGACCACCATTCAGAATTGAAACGTTGCTTGAAATGGCTTTAGCCGTGTTTAATGACTAGATCTGAATAGACAGGTACTTCCCCACCTTCCTCTTCCTTGTCTCCTTCCCTTTCTCACTTACCTTCAGCCTCATAACATACCTTAATTGGGGATGCCATAGTCTCACTGGCTCCAGACGGGAGCAGTTGGGACTCTTGTGAGGTATTCACTGTAAAAAATAGAAATAAATGATCCCCGAACAGTTGATCCCCAACATTTTTTTATTTTTTTTACATTTGTTCCACACAGGAGACCTTGAGGAAAAAAAAACCGTCACTGCCTATGTCATCTTTGGGGATGCTGTGTGGAGGGTGTTTTTAAGTAACGGAAGTTGATGAAGTTCTGAGAAGGAAAAATGCACGAGGGATGGGTAGGAATCTGAGGGTCAATGTGTCCACGAGTGATGGGCGTATGAATCCATCTCTTCCACTTCGGTGCATGGCGATAGGTCGAGAGATTCAGCCTGAAGAGCTCTAAGTTAGGTCTACCACAACCACTCACTGAACCATTTGGGGTGATCTATGCCAGAGGTATTGGTAAACCAATAAATGGTTCCCGGGCGGCGGTACCCATACCTGTTCGCCGAATTGAGAATAGATGTTTTTAAAAAGTGAGTTTTTAAATTATTCTTCTTCTTCTCGTGCGTTGTCCGTTCAACGGACGTTGGCTATCATGTTGGCTATGCGGACTTTGTTAACTGCCGCCCGGAACAGCTCTACAGTAGACTGGCCAAACCACTGTCTCAAGTTTTTCAGCCACGATGTCCTCCTTCTTCCAGGGCCCCGTCTTCCAGCAATCTTTCCCTCCATTATGAGATCCAAGATCTCGTACTTCTCCGGATGTCTCATCACGTGTCCTAGATATTGAAGATTTCGGATTTTTATTGTTTTAAATTATAGCCAAGTTTTTGCTATAATTTTTAAATTATGGCAAAAACTTAAAAAACACTATTAAATAAAAAATCAGTGAAACAAAAACCAAATATTTATTAGTGATATTATAGAGTTTAACCTATTTTTAAATACGTGTGTCTTTATTAAACTGCAAAACGTTGTCAAAGATTGGAAAATATTATATTTCCCACGGAATGTCAATAGGAATTTCTGTTACCTGACAAGATACGCTGGTAACATGGACGACTGACAACCAGTTTCCTTCTCATCCCCTTCTAGTTCCCTTTCTCAATTTCCTACCACCTCAAAACATTCCATTACATCGTATCCTTATCTTTTGACGGTTTAATAATATATATCATTCCTTCGATTTCTCAATAGTAAAAACCAATTTATAATTCCTACTTCAGAAATATAAATATAGATATACTAGCGAGAGCCCTGAAAAATCACGGAATATTATAATTCCAATTGTGAATAACACAATCAATATAATGTTAGATTTAGATGGAGAGTTACTTATTTTATAACTTGTCTGAATCATTTTTCACGCAAGAAGTTACAATTTTTAAAATGATGTTTAAGAGGGTATTACCAGAGAATACCGGAAATTTGTCATTTTTAAATCAAATTCTAGACATATTGACTCTTTTTTACAAAAAAATATAAATTGATTTTTAAATATTGTTATTGTATCTGGAACACGCAGTTTTAAAATTTTAAAAAACTAAGTTTATTTTTAATATACCAAGGTTACACCGTTGGTCATTGGCAAATTTGTTCAATTTTCAAACAAGAGATTCTATTAAACAACACAAATTTTAAATCATATAATCATACAAAAAATAAATCAATACATAATTTAGTATACACAGTTTTAAGAATTTTGATTTTAGTTAAATTTAAATCATTAAAAAATAAAGCCGAGAACGTGTTTTGTGACAAAAATAACTCTTTTAAAAAAAAAAATTTTTACACATTTATTTTGTTTAGACATTATTAAAAAATCATAAATACTTATGATCAAAAAATACTTACAAGAAGAATACGATATTTAATAATTTATCATCGTGCGTTTTGAGCATTTTTATTGCTTACTTGAATATAGGTATATAATAAAGCAAGTTTTGAATTAAATAAATCGATATAAATTTTTTAATTTAAAAAAATTGATATCGGGAATAATCGATCTTTATCATTGAAACCTCCCTGTAGAGTTGAAAGCATTTTTAAACTTTTATCCTCAGCCGCTCTTAAATGTTAATTTTGAGTTCATTGAACGTGAATAACTTCACGCAGGAATAACTCATACCACAGACAATCATTAGTTATAATTTATTAAATTATTTATAGTCAGTATTAGAATAAAATTGTACAACGCTTTGTCATTTTTCACAAAAACGGCGATGATATCAAAATATTTTATAAACCAAAATTAGTATTTTTGATAATTATTCGCATCTGACTAACTTTTTTACTATGGTTAATATGAAAGCCTCCGTGATCGAGCTCTAGACCAGCAAGCCGAAGGTCGCGGTTTGAAATCCCGGCGTGCGCAATACATTTTATTTCATAAATTAGTTTTATTTCGCAATCAAATATTTAAAAATTATAAAAATTATGGCGCGTTCCAGAGTGGAAGATACTCTGATTATCGCCCTGATGTAAGACCACCATTACGAAACGAAACGTTACGGGAAATGGCTTTGCTGTGTTTGGTGACCAGATCTGAATAGCCAGGTATTATTTTCCTCTCTACTTTCCCACTTTCCTCTCACCAACCTCCTTCCATCCCCACTAACTTCAGCCTCACGACATACCTCAATTGGGTATGCCATAGTCGCAAAGACTCCAGACGGGAGCAGTTGGGACTCACCATAATATCACCACAGGCGTCGGTTTTGTGTGCTGTCCTTGTTCTACTGACATTACAATGAAAGAAGCTCCAAGGGACTAGCGTCATTGATTTATTCGGCAACGGTGCATAGTCTGGAAACTTGCCAAATGCTCGCTTGAACAGTTCGGCTGTGGGACGATTTTTTCGGCCTCTTTGTTTCCTCCCTGCTACACTTAGGGTTTCTTCAAGACTCATGTTCTCTCTTTCCTCTCCCCAAAAAAACCCTTCAAAAAGCAATTTTTTTTTCCAATATAAATTCAGTTATAAAAACTCAGTTATTATTCAATTACAATTATCTACAATTACTTACAATTAAAAAAACAAGAGACATAAGAAACACGCGAGGCATGCATGGAGAGACAATTGACATTTTATTTCAACATTGTTTAGACATATAGTACAAAGATGGCCGTGAATAATTTAATGAAAACACATTAGATCAGTTTTCTTGTTTTTAGTGTATCAATCCCAAAGTAATCACGACGTAAGTCATATGATCCAAGATACTCATGTAGTCCACATATGAAGGATAACATTCTGAACTTTTTTTAAAACTTTAAGATGATATAGGATCTGAGAGAAAATATTTTTATCAAGGCCCCTGTGTGGCGTTAATGTTAAAAAAGAAATCAAGATAATGTGTGAAAAACGGTGTGTAAGAACAAAAAGAAAGAAGTGTGAAGAAAAGTGGTACTAGCTAAGTTATCTCTGCTCCCTGCCAAGTGAACACTTGACCATAAAAATTCTTTTTAGATGTAAGGGGGGCGGAAAACTGCACGAAGTTGGAATTTGTAAAGTTGTGGATGTGAGAAGAAAACATGGAACCAAGTGAAAAACAAAAGTTTTACTCCTAGCCCTCTTAAAAAACGAATGTCGGTCAAAAGGGTAAGCGAACGACCTTAAAAAGTAAAAGTCGCTTCTCAAAGAACTTCTGTTAGGTCACACCATACTGAAAACTTTTTTTAGAAAACTAGAATTTTATTTATTTATTTGTTTGAAAAAAAAAAATTTAAATTATAAGGAAGCTTGTCTTGTCTTGACTCTTCATCTAGGAAGGTTTCCCGTTTCAGGACAGTCAAATTGAAAACTTTAGTTCTATTTGATAGGTGCATGCTGTTATTTAAAAAAACTTAAACCCTTTTACTCATAATCGTAGTAAAACTAATACGCGTCGTATCACGACGTAACAGTGAAAAACTTGGCTTATTATCACTGCATGTGCATGGTTTAAACGGCTTTAAACCAGGTTTAAGGTTAACTTTTCAAAACCAAGGATGACTCGGCGTATATCACTATTATGAGTAAGGGGGGATACTAAATTAATTACAGCACAAGTGTCATTTATACATTTTATTTATTTATTTTTGGGAAATTTTACAACAAGTCTTTAATTATACAATACATACGCATAATATTAAAATAGTTAATTATGCAAACTACGAACCACTGATAATGGTAAATAATAAAATGGTGTCAAAATAGGTGTATTTATGATATTATTTCTTTTTTAGTTGCAATATGTTAGGAGGGTGGGAAAACAAAGAACGGGAATGTATTGGAGGGTAGATTGAATGATCGAGTTTGAGACATGTTGTTTGATAAGTTTTCGTTTTATGTCCCGTAAAGTCGAGTTAAAAATATCTATGTTGTAATAGAAATAATTATTTAAGTTTAAGAGTGATTGACCAGCGGCTGAAAATAAAAGTCTAAAAATGCTTGCAACTGTACAGGAAGGTTCCAATGAGAAAGGTCGATCATTCTCCGTAATAAAGTTTTTAAATTAAAAATTTTATATCGATTTATTTCATTCAAAACTTGCTTTAATATATACCTACATTCAAGTAAGCAATAAAAATGCTCAAAACGCCCGATGATAAATTATTAAATATCGTGTACTTCTTATAATAGTATTTTTTGATCATAAGTTTTTTTTTTTTTTTTTTTTTTTTATTATTTATTAACCAAAAAATACATTTATTAACCAAAAAATATTTATGATTTTTTAATAATGTCTAAACAAAATAAGAGTGTAAAATTTTTTTTAAATATTTTAGTTTGTAAGACCTTAAATAAAAAAAAAAAAAAAAACTGAGGTATTTTCGTCACCAAACCCGTTCTCGGATTTATTTTTTAATGATTTTAATCTAACTAAAATTAAAATTATAAAAACTGTTTACAAGATTATGTACCTATCGATTTATTTTGTAGTATATTATAGTATATAATATGATTTGAAATTTGTTTTATTTAATAGAATATATCGTTTGAAAATTGATCTAATCTGCCAACGACTAACGGTATAACCATAGTATATTAAAAATAAACTTAGTGTTTTTAAATTTTAAAACTGCTTGTATCAGATAAAATAACAATCTTTCAAAATCAATTAATGTTTTTTTGTAAGAAGGAGTCAATACGTCTAGAATTTGATTTAAAGGGGCCTAAGTTGCGGTATTCTCTCCCTCTATTCCCTCTTAATGAATTTGTGGATCTGTAGATGAAGGATTCCTATTTAGAGTTGGTCTTGCAAAGAGGGAGGTGAAAAGTAAGCAACTGGAATATGAGATCAGTATCAATTAAGTTATGTGTGATTTTAAATAACATTACCGTATACCCTATATTTCTTCAACAAGTTATGTCCTAGGTTCTAAAAGCAAGAAAGCTTAATGAAAAAATAAAATAAAAATAAAATAAAATAAATAAAATAAAAAACGAAATCGAAAAATAAAAAATAAAAACTTTCGTCGATATTTTTTTTTTTAATTTTCTATATTCATTTTGTTTGTTACAGGTTTGTTTCACATGGCTTTTTGACTACCAAACTAGGCAAATGCACGTATTATGTATTATTTCGCTGCTCAAATATTTGGCTTTGTTAAGTGTAGAAACTTACTAGCTAGAAAGCTTCATGGCGTCTCCCCGCAGAGCTAAGCAGAGAGGACGAATCGCCAAACAACTTGGTTTTGGCACACACCCTATACCGTATTCACATTCATACATCGTGACACACATACTCTTTATAGACATAGCCTGACTCAAGTATCTGATTCACTTGATCGTGCCACGTCTTCTTCGGGCGTCCCCTACTTCTTATACCATTCACACTTGCGTCATATATTATCCTTACGCTCCTTTCTTTCCTTTCTTCTGGAGTTATTAGATTTGCTCTTTTTATGTAAATACCCAAATCCTCAATCCTACCAATCGTCAGGAACCATTGAGACTATGGCATCACAATTGGGGAATGTTGTGAGAATGAAGGTAGTGTGAAGTGGAATGGGGGAAGTAACTGGTTATTCCGATCTGGTCACCAAACAAGGCAACGTAAAGCAACGTTTCATTTCCTATAGTAAATAATGATATTTGTATTTTTTATAGTTAACCCTTAATTAGGCACAGAAAATCACACAATTAGTCGCATGGGGTCACCACCGACCCCAAAGAAATAAATGAAAATGGAGTTGAAGTAATAAATAAAACGAAGAATGTATTATCAAATATTAAAATAGGTACTTTATTATAATTAACATTAATATAATCAGCATAACTTTGCCATTAAACAATTAAAAAAATAAAACAGCTTCTAATCTCTCTTAAAACTACGAATTTTTCGTGTAGCCGAGATCAACTTAAATTTTTTTTTATTTTATTCATACTCATAAGCAGATTTATTAATTTTGTATCCGATGCAGTAAGCCCTGAAGTATTGCTGACAAATAATTTTACCACAGATTTGGAATTTATTTTGGTTATTTGGTACTTTGGTAATTGCTACGTAATTGGTCGCATGGGGTCTACTCCCAAGAGAACAGCGACACGTACGTGCACGTTGGCTTTCTGGCCGCTTCTGATTTGCATGCCCCGCTGGAAGGTTAGAAAGAGCACTGTCTCATTCCAAACACTCTAACATATTTTGCTTTCAATTTTAAATGGTCTTGATAATTGATAATTAAGGGTTAAATTAATTTTGAAACAATTTAAATTAATTAAAACTAAGAAGATTTACTTATGCAAGCGGGTTTTTGAACCCTAAACTTCCGGATTCGTAGTCGAAGCCTCACCCCTCAACCAAAGAGGCCGTCAACTTTTTTTAATGATTTTATGAATATACATTCATTCATTCATGAATTTACATACGTAAAACAAAATCATTGGATGTTTTTTTAAATAAAAATAAATAAAAAAAGCCACTGTGCGGTGAAATATACTCGTACGTAATTAAATAATATCTACTGAACACCCGACAGGTGCATTAGCTTATAGTATACACACAAATACTCATCGATCCAAAATTAAAGGAATTGTCAGTATTACCGTGGCAAAAATGTACTACTTTGAAGGTTCAATAAAAAAAAATCTACCGCATTCAAAATGTCGCTTTTTTGAAAAAAAATGCATATAAATTATTATATGCGTTTTAAATATTATTGGTCCCTATAAATCTTTTAACCTTAATTTTAATTTTTGATTAACCCATTCGATTAAATTAATATCATTCTTTAAAATATTAATACGGAAACATACAAACTGTTTACTGCGGTATAAAGCTATTGAGTCCATAGAGATTTCATCGCTTATCCCATATTTATAGGTTCGTTAAATGTGGTCCAATTTTGAACCGATATCAATCGCACAAAAATAAAAGCGTTCCAAATATGGACCTAAATCGCTCCAGTGGCTAAATGACAAGCAATTAAAAATAAAAAATAAAAAAAAGAAGTCATTCAAAATGAACAAACAAACAAAGCTTGAAGTAAATCTTGTAGGCACTGTCTTAGGCGCTCGGCTGACGAGGCAACTGAAACCAAACTAAAACAGGCTGGTTTCTATGTCTTGATTGGTCAAAAAGCTTGTTTAACCATAGACGAAGAACAATCAGCCTACAGCTGGCAACTACCAACGGGTTGTTGAGTGATTGTGTAGTGTGCGGGCCATCACATTGTCATACAAAGACAGTTGCCAGTTGACAGTTTTCAGTTGCCTCAGTGAGCGGATCGCCTTACAGCTAACCCAATAATTAAAAATAACTATAAATTAAATATTATGATATATGTAGATATTATATAACGTAAATATAACTACAGGAGATATAGAGAATAAAGAAGTAGAGAGGTATTTTATTCTTGATAATAATTATTGTAGTGATTCAAAATTATTATTTTATATAATTTTCACATTCCAATATTCATTTGCATCACGACCACCATACCAAACTGGTTCCCATATCATGGCAGTCGTATGTGGGTTATATTACAACGTACTAATGTGAATAGTAAATATATAAACAAAAAAAAAATTATTATTTTTATTTCTTCTTCAAACTTCGCAAAATCACTTTGTGGCATCATTTTGAAATAAATTAAAACAAATAACTTTGTTTAAACCACTAATATAATCACAATTACCTACATGTTTCAAAACCGATGGTTTCTTCGTCAGGGTAGTAATGACATTAGTAACAAAATAACAAAACAAGTATAGACTAAAAAGAACTATGGACAAAAATATTTTAGAGAGAGGTGATTAATTAATAAAAAATATCGTAAAAAACAATTATTTAAAATTAAATATAAAAATTATTTAAAAAATATGAAAAATTACATTATATAAATTATCAAAACATAATAAAGATGTTTAAAACAACAAAAATAAATTATTTTAAATATAATTATTAATAAGAAAATAAATTTAAGAGATGGCTATTTTAAAAAAATATTTGGTTATTAATAATATTTAATTTGCTATTAACACTTTTTCTAATTTCTAAAATTTGAATAAAATTTACCTTAGAAATTGGAAAAAATTATAGCTTAAATTTTTTAGATTTAAGTATTTCTATTATCAATAATAAATTTGATTTTAATATTTATCGCAAAGACACATATACGGATATCGTTATACATAATACATCGAACCATCCAATTTCACAAAAATTAGCAGCTTTTCATACCTTACTTAGCAGATTAATTAATGTTCCATTATCTTTTGATAATTTTAACACAGAATTAAATATTATAAAACAAATTGCAATCAATAACGGTTATAATACTAAATTAATAGACAATATGTTAAACAAAAAATATAAGAAAAAGTTTATTAACTCTTATGTTTATCCACATGTGATTGACAATAATAATAATTGGAGAAAAATATTATTTTTAAATAATAATACTTCAAATTTATTAATTAAAAACATGCCAGATAATATTAACCCAGCCTTTTACACAAATAACAAATTAAAAAATTATATTTTAAATAACAAGGATAAGGGTGATTATTTGAACAAATCTGGAGTTTATAAATTAATGTGTAATGATTGTAACTTTTTTTATATTGGAAAGACTTCTAGAAATTTTAATATTAGAGTTAAAGAACATCTAAGGTGTTTGAATAATAATAATTATTCTGAGTTTGCCAATCACATTTTAGAAACAAATCATTCTTTTGATATAAATAAAGGGTTAAAAATTTTACACACAAACTCAACAGATTTACAATTAGCAAACTTAGAAATTTTAGAAATTAGAAAAAGTGTTAATAGCAAATTAAATATTATTAATAACCAAATATTTTTTAAAAATAGCCATCTCTTAAATTTATTTTCTTATTAATAATTATATTTAAAATAATTTATTTTTGTTGTTTTAAACATCTTTATTATGTTTTGATAATTTATATAATGTAATTTTTCATATTTTTTAAATAATTTTTATATTTAATTTTAAATAATTGTTTTTTACGATATTTTTTATTAATTAATCACCTCTCTCTAAAATATTTTTGTCCATAGTTCTTTTTAGTCTATACTTGTTTGTTTATTTTGTTACTAATGTCATTACTACCCTGACGAAGAAACCATCGGTTTTGAAACATGTAGGTAATTGTGATTATATTAGTGGTTTAAACAAAGTTATTTGTTTTAATTTTATTATTTTTGACTTAATTCCAAACTCAAACTGAATGATATAATAGCTCTTCAAAAAAAATTTAAAAAAAAACTCAAATAATACGAGGTACAAAAATACTCAAATAAACAAACGAAGCCATCTCTAAGCATCAAACCACAGGTGTCGTCATCCACAAGTCCTCTTAAGCACCAATAGTCTCGCAATTGGACATTAAGCAATCTCACAATGATATCTGCAAACACAATTACTCAATCACCCTCCCCCTCCTAACTCCCTCCTCCGTCCTCCTGCAGACACGTGCACACGTGGCCTGCCCATAACGAACGGTGCCAATAAATCAATATTAGTTCCGCAGTACTACGCGGACATCGCGCTAACGTTACATCTTAATTTGCATGTCTCCTTTCATATACATTTGCCTTTTACTATTTCGGGCTAAAATTAATTTAAAATAAACCTTTCGTGGTTTAATGAGTCGGTACTTAGACTTTTATTGCTTACTGGAATGGTAACGAGGAAAAACAATTTATTTAACATTGTAAATAAAACTATAAATATTAAAAATCAAATTAAAAAGGTATTGGTCACAACTGGGACTCAAACCCAGGATCTCTTGTTGTACCGGGACAAACACCTTAAGACGGTATTACTAGAGAATACCGGAAATTAGTCCTTTTTAAATAAAATTCTAGATGTACTGACTCTTTTTTACAAAAAAACATAAATTGATTTTGAAAGATTGTTATTTTATCTGGTACACGCAATTTTAAAATTTTGAAAAACTATGTTTATTTTTAATATATCTACTAAGGTTATACCGTTGGTTGTTGGCAGATTTGTTCAATTTTCAAATGATACATTCTATTAAACAACACAAATTTCAAATCATACAATAAAATAAATCAATACTCAATCTTTCTAGTCAACACAGTTTTCAAAATTTTTATTTTAGTTTAATTAAAATCATAAAAAAAAATAATTCGAGAACGTGTTTTATGACAAAAAATACCTCATTTTTTTATTTATTTAAGTTTATTGTGTTTAGACATTATTGAAAAATTATAAATATTTACGATCAAAAAATAATTACAAGAAGTAAACGATATTTAAGAATTTATCATCGTGCGTTTTGAGCATTTTTATTGCTTACTTGAAAGTAGGTAATATATTAAAGCAAATTTTGAATGAAATAAATCAAAATAATTTTTTTAATTTAAAATATTTGATACGGGGAATAATCGATCTTTCTCATTGGAACCACCCTGTACAGTTGAAAGCATTTAAACTTTTATTCTGAGCTGCTGGTCAATCGCTCTTAACCAACTCTGCAATTGGGACCTCTTTTTTTTTTGTAAGTTTTGTCCATCTTATATTGTCAAATTCAGAATTAACAATATTATTATCGACTAATAATTTTTATAATTATTTTGCTGTTACCCTTTTAAATGATCACAAAGGTTTGTAATATAGTTAGCGTCTCGGATAAGCATATCCGACTTTATTTACAAACATACATGACACAATATTGACCTTTTCTAGAAGTCTAAATGAATATTCAATTTTTATTGAATAACTCTTGTCATAATAACTTATTTTTATTTGTCATGTTCCATACATGAGATGTTCTATATCATATTAAGGTTTAGATTTATTAGTATGATCTTCTTCTTCAATGATATATTACTTTGTTGAATCTAAACTTCAAACATATGGTAGGATAGGATATAACAGGAGTTATTCCAATATAACTTAAATAAAAATGATATTGGTAACTTAAGGATTAATACTTAGATCAAAAGATTCCAATTTATTCGGGTATAACGACTACAGATTTTTTATAATAATACGAACTTGCATTCCGTTTTGTCGTGTGAAGTTTTAATTTACAGCTTCTGTTACTCTCTCCAGACAGAGTTGAGGTATAAATCTTCAATTTATATGTATTAAAAACATAAATGTTTGTCATCGAAGCCATTCAACACATTAATAATTTATTTTTGTTTTTAACATATTAGGTAAAACCTTAAATTATAACAGTTTCATTAATAAAGACAATATAACCGAAACTCAATCAAAATCTGAAACAGAAAAGTCAGAAATAGATCGGGTCATTTCTGGGACTCGAACCCAGGACCTTCGGCTTTCCGGGCAGATGCTCTATCCACTGAGTAATCCGATTCAGTCATATTTAACTGAATCATACTTTGACTGGGATTCGAGTCCCTGATTTGACCCGATCTCTTTCTGACTTTTCTGTTTCAGATTAAGATTGAGTTTCGCTAATATTTTCTTCATTAATTAAAACATTAATAATTCATTACTGGTGGTATTTCAAACTAGCTGGAGTCCCCGGCGTTGCCCGGGCTTTACTCACTGTTTTCGGAAAGTTATGTAGACAGTGACCTTTCGCTTGTTTTAAAGGTCAAGTACACAAAATTTCATCAAATTTGATATGCGGGTATGGGTACCGCCGCCCCGCGAACCATTTATTGGATAACAAACACATCTTCCGTATGTCACCCTAAGTGGTTCGCTACGTTTAGTAATTTAAAGTGATTGGGGGAGGCATTATGACCTCTTCAACCCTTTCGAGACCCATGCCTTGCACCGCGGTTGGAGAGATGGATTCATGGGTCACTTCTAGACACGCTGACCCTCAGATTTATACAAACCCCTCATACATTTTTCCTTCCCAGAAGTTCCTCTATTTGCTTGCCTTAAAAAACCCTCTACATAGCATCCCCTAAGATAACATAGGCCGTGATGGAAATTATTTTTATCAGGCCCCTTGTGTGTAGCTAACGTTAAAAAATCGAAATTTTACTAAAAAAACTGTAGATCTAATGTATAAAATCTTATGTTTGTTCGTACGTACCTTATGCGCGGCCATACCGCTCATGCGAGATCGAGGAAGAATGGGAAATGACACGAAGAGAGAAATAAATTATTTATTTAAATGTCAATGCAACGCATGCCAGGTATCAGCTAGTTTGTATAAAAATCAAGCTCATGCCTCACGCTTGTCCGCCACAAAAACACATACACTCTTCTTTATATATGTTAATAGATAAATGGAAGATAAATGCTTATAGATATAGGTACTGTATATTTTGATTAATTTTTATTTTATCATTGAAGAAGAAGATAACAATAATAATCTAATTTTTTTAAACATCAAAATGAACAACAGAAAAATAATAAAATATAACGGTCGCAACTGGGACTCGAACCCAGAACCTTACGTCTTACCGGGACATACACCTCTACCAATTGGGCTACTGCGATCTATTATGAGACTGTCGTAATTGCCAACTTATTATTTCAAATTTCAGAATTAACAATATTATCTTCGACTAATGTTTTTTCCATATTATTGGCAGCTACCTTTATTATTGAATTAAAAATATGAATTTTTATTTTGTTTAATTTTACTTATTTACGTGATGAATCTAATTTTATTTTTATGTGTTAGGTACCTACCTAATATGTTATCTATTATTTCTTATTTTATTTTAGAATTTGTAATTAATATGTGTTGTGGTTGTTTACTTAATATGGCAGACTGGTATTTCACTACCCTTCCAGTCCTGCTTGAATAAAAACTTAAATAAAAAAAATTTAAAAATATACGCTCTCTGGGCTATGTGTCAAAAATACACAAGATAACCCGCATTTTAACATGTGGTTTAATTAAATAATACGCTCTAAAAAACATTTCCAGGGAAAAATAACTAATCGTATTTACGTTTTACCTTTTAAAAATGCCACTCCAGCAAGTAAAGGAAATACTTGGAAATGTTCACATGTTTAAACGGAAGTTTCCACCCCATTTTCCAGGGATTTTCTTGTTATTATTTTTATAACAACCGCTCTTTCGGCTTAATCCATGTCTATGTCCGACCGTTGTCCCTCCTTGTTAGAGACCGTATGGCTTTTCCAATATTCGTACTTTTCCGGACTTCCGCTTCCCTGCCTGACTACCCAACCAGCCGCCGATAGGCTTTCAGAATTATATTTTGATTTGAATAAAAACTCAGCTTATTATGCTTTTTATTTATATTGCTTGGTATTTCAATTCGCTTTAAACCTAGCCAATAACGCTCAGGGGTGCTAGCATAGTCCATCGATAAGGATCGGTAGGATAATTGTCGGTAACTTCTCATCGTTCCCTAGAACAACTGCAGATAGCAAACGAATAGGTGACAGTTCACAATGACTAAGTGTCCCTAATATATTCGATATCAACTGTTGTTTGTATGTTAGCGATCTGCAGTTGTCCTAGGGAACGATGAGAAGTTACCGACAATTATCCTACCGATCCTTATCGATGGACTATGCTAGCACCCCTGGTGTATTATTTTTCCAACAGGGGTTGATAAAAAATCGTATAATTTTTCCAAATTTTAACGATAAAGCTCATAAATTGAGTACCTAATGAAAACACGCACACTGATATCATGGGATGAGGTTTATCTGGGTCTTGGCGGCTCGTGCGTTTGCCCACTTACTGCGTGGCGGGCCAGATCCGAGAAGACAGGATAATGGAGACATCTTACCTCTCCAGCTGGCTCTCGACCCATCGCCTTGTACCTCAGTGGGAGGGATGGATCAATACATACACTCCTACCCACAGTTGCCCAAAGACTCCTACCCACCCTTCATACACTTTTCCTTCACAGAACTAGCTCTCCTTCCTTTCCCCAAGAAAGACCCTCCACAAAGCATCCTCAAAGGGATTTTTGTTTTCATTAGTACTACTTGTGTGGAGCTAATGTAAATAAAAAATTGAAGCAGGGCATCTTTTTTGCCTAACATTATTATCTCGACATATATTTCTTCACGAGTTGTATGGTACATTTAAAATTTAAAACAAAATTACAGTTTCCAGACCAGGTTGGCCCTTATGATGGACACTGTAACCCTGTCGGGGAAGTAACGGGGAAGCGCAGTACCCAAAAATGAATCAAATAAAAATAATGGTTGATTTGAAAATTATATTCGAATTTCGTGACCCGTCTTTGCCCGATATTGAACGCTCAATATAAAATTACATTATGTTCCTATTCAGGAAAAAAAAAACTTCTTGGCCTGCTTTTTGCACTTTAGAAACCATAGATATAAATAAAAAATTAAATCATTAATTAATTTTTAATAACATAATACCACCCTGTAAATCACCCTTATTAACAATGTTCCCATGTTATGTTGACTCCTCCCACAGTTTCTTGGCTTGCTTTTTTGCACTTTAGAAACCATAGATATAAAAAAAATAATCATAAATTAATGTTGTTAATAAAATAATACCACCCTATAAATCACCCTTATTGACAATGTTCCCATCTTATGTTGACTCCTGCTTTCGTTCTCCCCCTCCTCCAAAATCACTACTCTCACTACCCCCACCGAATACAATCTAATCATTTCTGAACTTATATACTTTTAAAGTTAGTTTTAAGATTGCCGGCAGGTGACACGGATTTGTCGAAACCGATAGCAGATAAATAAAAAAGCAACAAATGTATATGTGAAATAAAACTGTCCAAAAACAAATTTATATAAACCGTTGTTTCCAAAGCAGTAGGTTTATTTATATCCAGCGAGATGTCAATTTAATATTATTTCCGAGCTGACGCGATAGGCGCTTCAGGGCCAACTGACAAGAATTTATATGAATTTCTTTTGATCACTAAACCCTATTAGTAATGCTCTATCAGGTACAAAAATCGACAAATTTGCGGGTTATTTGCTATTTTTGGTCTCAAAGATGATAAATTGACTGAAACAAAGGGGTGTGCTCATTCTATAGCGAAATATTATGTCAGGAATTTTGACATGATGAAAAATCAAACGACAATAAACCCATTTTGATGAAATTGTAATATTTTTTTTATTTGATAGATGAAAAATATTATGTACCTACTCTTTATTTATTACATTGTACATTTTCTTGCTGTTTCTGGGTTATCTCAGTAGACCGTTGCCCACAACGAGGAGCACTTCTACACAGGGTGTCCGGGAGTAAAGTGCATTAACTTCGAGAGGTGATTCTACATGATGGTAGGAGTAAAACGATTTATAACTTTTTTCAAAATTTCTACTTTTTGTTCCCATACAAAAAGACGTACCTATTAAAAATCCTTAGTGTAAGGTACAAACTAACTCGATAAATTTGCTGTGACTCATCCGGGCCCGACTGCGGCGATGTCGTTTTTGGGTGTCCAATATTGTAACAACGGAAATACCTACTAGTACCAGGCGCACACGCCGGACTAATTTTATCTATTTATCAAAAAAAGTATATTTTTTACTTATACTATCATGTAGAATCACTTCCCGAAGTTAATGCACTTTACCCCCAGATACCCTGTATTGTGTTTTATTAATTCAGAAGGTTTGGTTAGGTTAGGTTAGGTAAGGTTAGGTTAGCTTGGGTTAGGTTAGATTTCTGTTACTGGGTTTTCTCACTAGATGACGGTTTATGTTGCTATTTTACTTCCGTTTATGTATTTCATGTATGTTAAAGATATAAAGGATTTAGTGCACGTTATAAGACAAAAATTTCACTCAATAATATGTTTAAAAAATAATTAAAATCGTATTATATATACCATCAGTCAGGTAAATATAAAATGCAGCGCATCTACATACTTACAACTAAATAATGATTTTGGTGTTGCAACATTACACAGTTTGTTAAAATGTTGTTTTTATTGTTTGGGTGTGTTTTATTTATGAATGGATTTCATTTCTAATAAAACAAAAATAATTTTTTTAAATCAAAATGTAGGTATGTACTTTACCGGTTTTTTATGTTTTTTATTTATTGTTATTTTTTTTATTAAGTTAAAAGAAATTTAAATTTCACCTTCTTAACTTAAATACAAAATAGTAAAATTAATTGAGTTCTATCAACTTAAGGTTAACCCGTTTAATCACAGGAGACCATATTTGTCCCAGCTCACATAGGTCTTACAGAAATCGTTGTTTTTCCCTTACTATCTTAGTCAGAAATGTGATCTAAACGGTATTGGAAAGAGAATACAACAAACTATATATTCAAATCTAAAAGAAAACAACAAAAAAATTTAAATTTACCCCTTTCTGAAACCAAAGTTTCCGATAGCAATTTGAAAAAAAATTATGGAAAAAAGTGAGGTGACAATAAGTAAGGTTTATAAGGTTTATATTTATAAGTAAGGTTTATAATTCATTTATCTAATGAAATAAATATGTGTTTTATTTTTTTTCATTATCAGTAATTTTAGTTAGAAAAAAAAGTAAAGTGAGCCATTTTTAAAACTTTTTAGAGTTTTCGCAAAAAAATTTATATTAAAAAAAATACATAGTAATTTTTAATATAGAAATTTGAAAGCCTATTTCATCACCTTTCGAAAACAGTTTTTAGTTTTCGAATAGGTTAACAAATGTTCCATTATTTGGATTTTGTTGCAAAGCGGGAATATTTTTAACCTCTGACAAAATACGCCAATTTTTTTAGGGGTTAAATGGTTTTTTTTTAAATATATTTATACTATTCTGCGTTTTTAGGATGATATAATATGTATGTTTTTTTTAATTTTTTATTGGGTACAAAAGGATACATAAATTACAAATATATATTTTTTACAATGATTAATTACACAATATATGTATTTGATGTACCTCCATAAATAAGCAGGGCTTGTGTGTATGGGGGGTGTTATTACATTGGTTTTATTTGACATGATTCAGTTCAAGTTTTCAGTATAATTTTTAAGGTGAGTTTTAAATTCTTTTATGTTAGTATTCATCTTTCTAATGTTTTAATATATATTATAATATATAATATTTTTAGTTTGATATATTATATCAAGTTCAAACCACAATCACAAGATCTGAATAGTCAGTTACTTCCCCACCTTCCTCTCCATACTACCTTCAACCTCACCACATACCCCATTTTAAGGGTGCAATAGTCTCACTGGCTCCAGACGGGAGCAGTTGGGGCTCTTGAGCGGTGTTCATATTTAAAAAATAAAATAAGACCACCATTCTGAATTGAAACGTTGCTTAAAATGGCTTAAGCTGTGTTTGGTGAATAGCCAGGTACTTCCCCACCTTCGTCTTCCCCATCTCCTACCTATCACCACTATCTTCAGCCTCACAACATACCCCAACTTGAGATTAAATAATCTCACTGGCTATTTATGTGAGTAGTAAAGATTCTTGTCCGGTATCTACATTTAAAAATTACATTTATACAAAACTTTTAAAAGAAAATGTAGGTAGGTACTGACCACGTGATAAAATCCATCGTCGCATTAACAACAATTAATCGGGTAATTTTATAAATAAATATTTAAATAGGAAGCCAACAAACTTCGACAAAATGTTCATCGTTACATACTACAAAACAATATTCCAACCTAGTTTCTAGTTATGACAGTTATCCGCGAAGTTTAACCATTTTGCGCATAATGATACCCTTTCAAGTTAACACAAACGTTGCCAACCTAACCTAGTTTATTATAATGACAGTTGACTTGATGTTGGGCACTAATTTTTCGCATGCTCGCCATCTACGAATTTAACACAATTGTCTGATTTATGGTTGAAGACATGAAATCACTTAGAATTAAAGTCTGTCCATACAAAAGTTGTAGGAATTTGTGAAAATATACAGAAAATAGGGACACACTTACTTACCACCTTTTATTTTAAAAACGCTTTGTAGTAGTTAAGATAAAAAATGAGAAGTAAGTATTTTGGATTCCGAAAATGTAAAATCTTAATATATAAAACAAAGTCGGGTTAGTTACACCATTTATAACTCAAGAACGGCTGGACCGATTTTTATGATCTTTGATTTGTTGGATTTGTCTCCGTCCCGATTAACAGAATAACTATTAAAACATCGGAAAAAATCACGGAAAAAATAATTATGAAGAAAATTATTTTTTTCATATATTTTGTATGGAAAGGCTTTTCAAATAATGTGCGTTGGTCGACATAATTTGAATCAATTCGAACAGCTAAATAAATTAAACACAACATTTTGATTCTGAGGTGGTACGAAGTTTGCCGGGTCAGCTAGTAATATATATTTTAAAGTTATTTCGTCAAAATTAAAATCAATCGTTCACCTGGCGGCTATTGTTATTAATGTTACAGTAAACTTTTAAGGTTAGTTTTTTATTCTCTTTAACCCAAAATATTAAGATATGGTCTAAGATAAGGTCCTCAGTTTAGTTTGTAGTTTGGTTGTAATTAAAAAATAAATTAGCCAGCCTTATAAAATTGTGATAATATTTTTATTATTATTAAAAAATATATACAATTTTACATTGTAGAAACAAAAATACTTTTGGTAGTGAAAATCTAAAATCATATCAAACAGTACATTGATTACAGTGATGATACAGTTTACAGATATTAAACAATATTTTAACTATGATATCTTTCTTTGTAATGTCATATTTGTGGAATGTATAATTAGTAATTACCAGGTGATGTGCGGAGTGTGTAAGTATGTGTGTATATGTAAGTATGTGTTGGTAAGTGTGAGAATCGGTGGTCTGTGAAGGGATATGTATTGGCATTAAACAGTTTATATAATTGACATGATGCTCCTTTTAAATTTATGATATTAGTTGTTGTCAGCTGGTGGTGAAGATTCCATTCCTCCAGGCTGGTATGCATCACGGCGGGATGCGTGTTGGTCGCAAGTCTTGAGTCTAGTCTTAGGCCGGTGCTGGGTTTGGGCCGGTGTTGCGTGGCGTCCTATGATGGGGAGGAAAGGTGTTGGGCCTCCGGTTGAAAGAGGAGATATCGGTGTGTCGTGATATCTCCGTGCGTGCTTGTCGGAATAATAATTCTGTGATGGTTGTGATGATAATGATTGTATTTACATTATGCACTATTTACAAATGTAGTAAGATTATTCCGACTCGTGCACTGCAGATGTGAAGTTGTGTTACTAGGCGGCTTGCCTGTCGCCATGTGAGACTAAGACTAACTGACTTAGCTTGTTGGAGCCCTTATATAACCCGACCTGGCCGGTACGTGAATTGCAGGTGAAATGTGTCGCGTATTGCAGATTCCAGACCTTTCGAGAAGGTTATACATTATATCAACACATTATAATGCGTAGCAAAGTAGTAAGTAGGTGCAGAGCACCGGGCAGTGCCAATTAGCGTAGATATAGATAGGTCCTGCTATGCAAGTATGTAGCGAATGCAGTACGAAGGGACTTGGTAGATCGCTACATATTTAAACAAACAGTATTGAATGTATGAAGAGCACGGTAAGTTCGCGAATAAGTTGATGCTTATTATGTCAAAACTGATAAAAATTTCTGTATGGGTTCTATTTAACTAAAATATAGTTGTTTTCATACAAATTAAATAATGTGTGAAGATTTTCTCACGATAACGGGGCTAGAGAAATGATCAAAATGTAAGTATTATATGTAGATACATCATTTCATTGGAAAATACATTAAGTGGTGAACAAAAACTTGATTAAGTAAGTAACCGGTCAGTGCTGAGTTGGCAACGTCCCACCCGGTCGTCGCGTGTTCAATGTCTCGATTGGCTAAGTAACCCGGGAAAGTTTGTCTTTTTTAAAGAAATAAATTTCCTTTGGGTTAGGTTATGGGCTATTTTTTCATCAGTTTTAATGAATTTTCAAAGGGGTTTGTAATGCCACTTTGTTTAGTTTTTATTGAACTATTACAAAATACTAACTTAACAGAATTTCATATAAGGGTGGTTCTATTTTTGAATTATTGAAAAAGTCCGACAAATAAAATAACAGTATGTGGGCGAGGGGTAGTAATGGGCATTGTTGGCTATGGTAGGGGATGGTGGGGGACGGGAGTGAGAGGGGAAAGGGGTGGTTGACTGACTCATTCCGGACGAGGAAATGTAGAAGGATGAGTCGGATTGAATGAGTCAATTTAGCTGAGTCAGCTGACGGCCGGCGCCTCCCCCGTAAGGAGATTATCTCGGTGGCAATGGCCGAAGAGTAAATGGAAACGCATTTAGACTCGCTTATTTATATTCAAAAGTGTTCAATTTCTATTTTTCATCCTATCCCTCTTATATACATGTTTTTTCAATCAAACGAAAATAGTGTAGAAAATTTTTTTTAAGCCTCAAATGAGTCCATTTTTTATTTTATTTTTTACATTAGTTCCACACAGGAGGCCCTGAGAAAAATAATTTCCATCAGGGCCTAAGTCATCTAAGGGGATGGTGTATGGATGGTCTTTTTATTTAAAGGATTGAGACAAGGTTCTGGGAAGAAAAAAGGTATGGGGGCTGGATATGGGTAGGTACTTATGAATTCACCCCTCCAACTATGTGTCGAGAGAGTCCGGCTTGAGTGGTCAAAAGGCCTCCCTTGACCAGTCTTTCTCGATCTGGCCCGCCAAGCAGTAGGTTGGCAGACGCATCCGCCGCCAAGACGCCGCCAAGACTTGGGCAAACCTCACCCCATGAATCCGGACCCCTGACGTAGCTAACCGCTTGGGGTGATCTATGACAGATTCCATATAAATTTTACAAGAAAATGCAATAAAAGTTATGAAAATATAGGAAAGTTATACATGATAAAAATATTATTACAAAAATTATTAGTAATTTTATAAGAAAATACAAAAAAAAAAATATATATATATGTAGGTAAGTTATAAATTACACAAAGGAATGATAAGCAGAAACATAAAACAATAAGAAAAGTTAGGGGGTGGGATTGGAGTATTTTTTGTTTTTTTTTGTAATTATCACAGTTTTCCTCCGATCTATAATTCTATATATATCAATAATATCAATCAATATTATAATTAACATATTATTATAAATTATTATTATCAAAATATTTAGAAACCTCGATGTATATTATGTGTAATTTAAAATAAATTAATTTGTATAATTTAGTAAATTATAATTCAATTTATCAACCATACTATGTAACTTATAAATAAATTATTATTTACATGTAACCCACATTTCCATAAATTCATTGTCATATTATCCGTAAACTACACTATCATCAATTATTATATTATCTGTAAACTTCGTTAACATAAATTCAATGTTATATTATCTGTAAACTTCATCTATCAATTATTATTTTATCTGTAAATTTCATTGTCGTAAATTCCTTATTATATCTGTTATATTTATTACCTACATCATTATCATCAATTACCATATTATATGTAAATTTCATTATCATAAATTCATTGCTGCATCAGCTGTAAACCTCATTATCATTAATTATTGTATTATCAGTAAACGTACTTCATTACCTTAAATTATAACACAGGGACATCCCTAGCATGGCGGGTGAAATAACACAATATATACACAACACAATGTATAAAATTCTTTTAATAAATAAATAAATATAAATATATAAGATCTCAATCTTTCCTGCCAGGATAAATCTAGAATTATTTCACTTCAATAAAAATGTGCACAAATTATTGTATATGTATACATAATCTGCCCTATTATTAGAATTCCACCGTAGGTAGGTACTAAAATAAACAGTTTGTGTTTCATGAATTTTGGAAATAAAATTTTCAAAACGTTGAATTATAATGGAGCTCCACAAAAAATAAGCAGAAATTCCTACTTAATTCGAAAATATGGTTTTCTCTGGAAAACCCAAGGAAAAATTAATGGAAAACAATAACATCAAGGGTTTCAGTATGCCAAAATGCATTGTAATTTTTTTTGTTAATACTACACAAGGCTCCCAACCATCTGGAGCTAGTGAGATAATGGCACCTCCAATTGGGGTATGTTGTGAAGCTTAGATAGTGGGAAAGAGAGGAAGACAGGCTGTACTGTAAGAGGAAGGCGAGGGAGCACCCAGCTACTGAGATTTGGTCACCAAACACAGCTAAAGCCATTTTTCTTTTCGTTAACTCCACACAGGAGGCCTTGAGGAAAAAAATCCCTCAGAGCCTATGTCATATTTGAAGATGCTGTGTGGAGGGTCTTTTAATGGAAAGAAAGGAGAGGAAGTCCTGGGAAGGAAAAAGGTTTGAGGGGTGGGTAGGAATCTGGGGATCAATATGTCCAGGAGTGATGGACAGGTGAAGCCATCCCTCCCACTGCGGTGCAAGGCGATGGGTCGAGACGGTCCGGCTGGAGAGATCAAAAGGTCTCCCACAACCAGTCCCTCCTGATCCGGCCTGCCACGCAGTTGGTGGGAAGACGCATCCGCCGCCAAGTCCCGGACAAACCTAACCCCATAAACCCGGGCACCCCTGCTAAGTCACCAAAACTTCAAGCAAATGCTTGCCTCCCAAACTTCAAGCAAATGTTCAATTTTGAATGGTGGACTTACATCAGGGCGATACTGAGAATATCTTCCACTCTGGAATGTGCCGCATAATTAAATTCAAACATTAGTAAATGAGTCAGTTGTGAAATAACATAAACGCCGGAATTTGAACGAGAGATTAACTAACAGTATATTACTAGTAGAATGCCTCACCTCTCGACCACGGGTCTATCAAAAAAACAAACCTCTAAATAATATTTGCTTATTTTTAACCTTTAACTTATTGGAAGAGACCTTTTTTATAATCAAGGCTTTACATAATACATTACAAAGCAATGAACGGAATTCGTAAACATTTGCTGGAATTTCGATTGTTTTCTTTCCGCCTTTTCTCATTTCACGTGTCGACATGTTGTGGGCGCACACCTGAAAACACATGGTTCAAAAAAATCTAATTATGTCGAAAAACATTTTGGGCACGTGCGCCTCTGATTAAGGGTAGGTGAGGGTTGATAAGAGGGTGGTACGGGGGTAGGAGAGAGCCGGAGGTTTATCTTGCCTCAGCCACTAAACACAGCCCCTTTGTTAGGGTTCAGGCCCAGTGGCATGTTCAGAAATAACCGAACCACGGATGACTCCTGCCCGAAATTAGCTCACCAACAGTACAGAGGAAAATCTTTATTAAAACAAAACAAGGGACGCTTTATTCACTCCTTTTTAACTTGATTAAAGGAAAAATACGCCAATTTATTTATCACCTTTTCAACCAATTTTCAAGGTCAATTGTGCGTGACTCATTTACATATCATAACTTTTGCTACACCAATTTTTCCACCCTTGTCCAAGTAACGTTGTATTTATTATATTTTGCAAATTTTTTACTTTTAATTTTATTTATTTATTAACGGACTTTAAAATTACAATATAAGAACACGAAATTTAAAAAAATGTAAGTTACAAGAGTAAAGGATGGTATATGAAAACAAATACCAAAATCAAAGATAAAGATAAGAACATAGAAGTGACAAGTCAGGTCAAGACTTATCTAGAAGTTAAAATGGTTTTAAAATAGTTTCAATTGTTCAAAAAAATCAAGGCCTTGACTTGAGTTGACCAGGACCAGTCTGCACATTCTGGACAGTGGTGGATAATACCCATAATTAGTCGAGTGTTGTTTGAGGAAGAGCAGTTCATTATTTCTGAGTCTTACCGGAAGGTCTATAGAAAGGGCTGAGTTGTAGTAATTTGTAGGTGAGTCAATAATAAAGTTGATAATTTTGAAGAAATAAAATCAAACATTTCAGTAATTTTCACTCGAAATAAGTACTCGGTGCTAAATGTCACAACAAAACAGTCGATGAACTTTTCAGAATATTGTTTTATTTATTTATTTCTGTTCCCATAAATACAGTTAACAGTTTTTCGTAGTATATATCTTACTATCTTATCTTACTAATATTATAAACGCTTTGTTTTTCGCTTCGCTTTTAAAGTTTGTATGGATGTATGTAGGTTTGTTAATCTTTCATGCAAAAATTACTGAATGGATTTTAATGAAACTTTACAAAAATATAGCTCATACATCAGAATAACATATAGGTTATAATTTATAAAGCTATAGCTTTTTTACAATATATTGAAAATAATAATTGTTGTTTAATAGAAAATGTCAAAATTTGAGAATGACATTTTGCAAAAGAATGATTTTTAAATCAAAATTCTATTTTAGAAAATATTTAAATTAGTGAATTTATTTCAAGTATTCGCCTAATACTTTAAATCGAATCAAGAATTATAGATATTTTAAATAAATATGTTAAGAATTTTGGTACAAACGTAGATGGGACCTAGAAAAAGAGAATAGATTACTCGAAATACTAATCCTACGCAGACGAAGTCGCGGGCAAAAGCTAGTAGATAATAAGTACCAGTAATACAAAAAAATGGTTTTTATTTTTATTTTTAACTTTTTAACTTAAAGAGTTAAACCTCAAATTATAATATTTTAATTAATGAAGATAATATTAGCGAAAGTCAATCGAAAATCCGAAACAGAAAAAATCGAGTTGAATCTTGCAATCACACATAAAGGTAGCAGCCAATAAAAATATGCGATAAGAAAAATGAAAATAATGTTGGTGGTTCTCAGTCGAAGTATGATACAGTTAAAAATGACCGAATCGGATAGGGATACGTCGGCGCAGTTGGATAGCGCGTCGGCCCGGATTGCCGGAGGACCTGGGTTCGAGTCCCAGATGTATCCGTATCTTTTTCTGATTTTTCTGTTTCGGATTTTCGATTGACTTTCGCTAATATTATCTTCATTAATTAAAATATTATTAAAAAATGGTAGTAATCATAAACTGAATGTATATGGGTTAGTAGTAGTATTTCGTAAACACCTCATTAGGAGAACCTGTGCTGAATAGCTTGTCTTAGATTAAGTGTTATTTTGCTGTCATAAATAAATAAAAAAAGGCAGCTTCGTCCCTGAGGCTCTCAAGGAGGATAATAGGTTCGTATCAGTCAAAGTACATCGGAACTTATTAAGGGCGAAACGTTATCGGGTGAAGGATCTTGGTATCGTCTTTGATATATCGCGGCTCACTCAGTCTTGCCACAAACTTATTGAGTCCATTATCAGGATATGCAAGTAGTTTAATAACTCAGAAGCAATGCTAGAATAGGGCATACTGAGAAGCAATCTGGAGTACGCGAGCGATGTTTGGGCGCTATACCACCGGAAGTACATTGATGTGTTCGAGCTATCCAGAATAAATTCCTCAATTATATCTATATGCCGAAGCGCGGAACCTATTCAAGGTTTACGCACCATATTGACTTGAGGAAACGGGTAATGTGAGTCTGGAAACCAGGCAGAAAGCAATTTTATCGATGGACCATTCCTCTTGTATGTACCAGACCACTACAGCTGGAGTCGATACCAAGACCTGTTCAGAATACCGAATGGTGTACCGACGTTCTAGCAAAGCATAGCATGACAAGGGGAGTTGCTGAGTTGGCAACTCGTTACACCCAGGCGTAGTGTGTGTGTGAATTTCTTGGCTGGCTAAGTCCTCCATTACGACACAAACAACATTTACCGCCTACACGGAGTAAAATGTTATTCTAAAATACGATCATTTTATTCGTAAAAATGGTTAAAAACGGGACTGAAGTTCTTAGGAACAAATTAACAGTGTTTCAGTGTTTATTGGCGGGAAAATGTAAGAATAATTTGTTGGTATACGTACGAAATTACGTATACAAACAAATTAATCTTACATGTTCCCGCCAATAAACATTGAAACCCTGTTAATTTGTTCGTAAGAACTTCAGTCCCGTTTTTAACGGTTTTTACTATTAAAATGATCGCTTTTTCGAATAACATTTTTCTCCGTGTATGATGGTAGTACGAGATATTCAATCCGGGAATGTTTGTCTTAGAAAAAGAAAAATAAATGAATTTGCCAACCATTTGGATGTGGGCGACTGTTCTCTAAACGCCTTAAAACTATTATTGAAGAATCACCTGCCTAAATGCTGATATGGTGACTATATTGTACTGTAGGTATTTGGAATAATATTGTGTACAATAATAAATGAAAAAAATAAATAAAAAAAACATAAATATACACATTATATATATAAATTATAATATAAATAAATTATATAAATTCCACAATTGTTATATATTTACTATTCAAAGAATAAAGAAACATTAAAAAAATTAAATAATGTAGTGAAGATAAAAGAAAATAATAATGCATCAAGTGAACCTAAATTAAGATATGTACTTTTGGTAAGTAAGACAGGATAGTGTAGGTACTGTAGGTGTAGGTATGTCAAGTTCTGTGCCGTTTTTAAATAAGCAATTGAACTGTTGAGATGTCTGAATATTCTATTTAGTGCCAATGCAATTTTTAACCTATCCTAACCTAGTTTATTTGGTTGTCCTCAGGTCTGACTTCCTGGCGGTGCGAGGCTTCGACGAGGATATCGTTGGCTGGGGAGGCGAGGACGTGATGCTATACCGGAAGTACGTCCGCTCACACATGAAAGTCGTACGCGCCACGGACCCGGGCATCTTCCACATCTGGCATCCTAAGGTTGGTTATTGTAATACGACAGTCTATGATTTAGTTCTTACATTACTATAATTGATTATAGTTTAGGAACTCCGCAGATCAAATCTAGCGTTCAGCAGGAAGGACGCTTGTCCTCCAAAGTGTTATTATTAATTACGATAAGTCAATTTTCAAATATGTTGAAGAAAAACTAAGTCTTTTCAATAAGCATTCTACGGTACTGAAGAATACAGGTCCCAGTACTTAATAAATTACGAACTTCTCTGGAGAACATTGGAGACATTACAGAGGCCCTAGCACACTCGCTCGATAACGATCGATAGGATAACTATCGATAACTTCTCATCGTTCCCTAGGACAACTACACATCGCTAACGTGCAAACAACAGTTGATGTCGAATATGTTAAGGACACTTAGTCATTGTGAACTGTCACTTATTCGAGAAGTTACCGATAGTTATCCTATCGATCGTTATTGAGCAAGTGTGCTAGGGCCTCTTGATATACATATACGGTACGATTTAACTATCGTTAATTC
This sequence comes from Limnephilus auricula, assembly GCA_951813805.1. Classification (NCBI taxonomy): domain Eukaryota; kingdom Metazoa; phylum Arthropoda; class Insecta; order Trichoptera; family Limnephilidae; genus Limnephilus; species Limnephilus auricula. The sequence continues at coordinate 42,608,312 of OX638389.1, read as the reverse complement.
AATGAGTTCATCATTGCCTTATAAGTCTATGGTGCAGACTACCACAAAATATGTGATGCCCGGGCTTTACACAGAGTTTTTCGAAAGCAGACTTAGACCATGATCGTCCTCTTGTTTTAAAGGTTGAGTGTGCAAAGTTTTATCAATCACGGAATAAAATTGTAACTTGGTATTTAAATCAAACAAAACGCTGGCCTCCCGGTGTCCGCCATGCTGCCGTCCACCAGAGAAAATTTTCTTTATATAAATAGGAGATAAATTTTACAGTTAAATTATAAGATATAAACATTTCCTTATAAAATATAACCAATTGAACAATAATATTATTTACTATCCATTACTGCTTAGGGAGAATTCTATTGACTGTATAGATTAGCAAAATTATTATGTAGATACACTTTTTTGTAAGAGATTTTTTGTTTTGTGTGACATGCTTTCTGTCTTTCCCTTTATTACTTAATCCCTATATTATTTATTTCCAATTTCACCCCTCGACTGTGACCTCTGTGGTCTTGGGGTAAGGCTCTCGACTAGCACTCTGAACGTCGCGGCTGCAAATCCCGACGTGCGCAAATAAATATATTTTGATTAATTTCACACTTAATTATTTTAAAATAATATAAGTATAGTATGTTTGCAGCACGTTCACTAAAGAAACTCTCAGTATCGCCCTGGTATAAAATGTAGCTTTAAATGGCTTTAGCCATGTTTGGTGATCAGATCTGCATAGCCAGATACTTCCCCGCCTTCATCATCCCCATCTCCTTCTATCACCACAATCTTCAGCCTCACAACATACCCCAGTTGTGGATGCCATAGTCTCACTTGCTCCAGACGGGAGCAGTTGCTGCTCTTGTGCAGTATTAATAAAAAATATATATTTTAAAATTTTCGTAATAATACATTGCACTTTCCTAACAAAAATTATGTTTTTCTAAACTAATCATAAAATGTATTGCCAAAAGTTCACAAGTTATTAATTAATTTTTGACATTAATTACTTTCAAAATACAAATCAGGTGGCGAACAAGTTGAGTAGCCATATATTAAAATAAAACAGGAATTCGTATAAAAACTGATCTGCATTTTCTAAAATTATAATTTTTGGATATTTTAAATAAACAAATGAAAGGACCGACTTTTGCCAGTAACACGTATTATTATTTCGACGACGCGTCGCGACGACACCACATGTATTTAGGGGATGTTGGAGAATGGAGGGTGGAGTTTTCCCGCACGAAGGTCGGGCGTGTCACGGTCTCGGCCATCTCGGATATTTATTATTTAGACGTGACAGGTGTGATAAATCTATGATATCCTTCCCTAAATAACCTCGATCCTATCGTTGATGAAATTTCATAACTAATTCTTGTTTTGCTTTTTTTCTGATACCAAATTTAGTGATTTCTTTTCAATCATTTTTTAATTGGGAGGGGGGTACGGGTACAGCCGCCCTGGGAACAAAAAATCGCAGAAACAAAACCCCTCCGAAGGTCGCTCTAAGTGGTTCGCCGCGTTTGGTAACTTAGCAGGAGTGCCCGGTTTCATTGAGTGAGGTTTGTCTAGGTCTTGGCTTGGGACCCCTCATTCCTTTCCCTAAAAAGACCTTCCACACTGCATTCCTTAAGATGACATTGGCTCTAAGGGAAAATATTTTTCTCAGGGTGTTTTGTGAAGAGTTAATGAAAAAAATAACATTTTTTAAACGGTTCGGGATTTTTTTTTATATAATCTGCTCTAACCTACTTCCAACAAGTTTTATATTTAGGATATCCATTACTAATACCTAAAAAATTAATAAAATATAAACAATTTACTGTGTGCTTTTATGTCCATATGACAAATCAAATATTCATTTAAGATAATAATTTTTATTTATTTCAGTAGAATAATAATAATAATAATAATATGACATATAATACGCAAAGTAATTTCAACATTTTATCTTGCAAAATCAATCGATTACTAATATCGCCTAATCCTTAATATCGCTCCCAGATTCCTAGCGTTGCAGACGTCATTAAAACATCACATTATTTCAAATCAGACGAGATAATATAATATATTCTGCAATCTGATTTAAGTAAAAACGGTCTGCGAAATTTCTTTGAGGTTCGGAAATCTATTAGTCTGCGAGACGGGAAGCTTTGCGCTCAAACTTAAATATTAAATTCAATATTCAATGATCTTAAATCATAAAGATGTGAAAAATGGGCACTCGCTTGCATTATCCAGGGATAGGAGATTGCACAACTGCATAATGGAATAGCAAGAAGATGGGAAAGAAATTTAAACGTGACACGATCCAAGCGGTTTATAGATTGAAATTTTACCATGATCTTTTTCAGAGGAGGATGGGTATTTACATTTACATTTCATTCATTTTTTATGAAAACTTTTTGATATTTAATCAGGTGAAAATATTGCTTACATAATGTTACTACTTTGAATAGATTTTACTTTTGATGAAATCATTTTTTTAGGTAGTATTGTTTTTACGATTTTTTTAGTTTATCAATTAAAAATAATCAATATTTGACGAGTTAAATTGTTTCACCAAAAATTGTAGACATTATATTTCTCGACGCCTTCTAGTGGGAGAGTTAGCACTTACATGCCTTTCTCATATAAAAATAAAGTTGGTTGTTTACAGGTGAAATAATGTAATAAGCGGTAATTGCCTCGGAGAAAAATGTTATTCTAAAATACGATCATTTTATTCGTAAAAACGGGACTGAAGTTTTTACGAACAAATTAACAGGGTTTCAATGTTTATTGGCGGGAACATGTAATAATATTTTTTGGTATATGTAATTTCGTACGTATACCAACATATTATTCTTACATTTTCCCGCCAATAAATATTGAAACACTGTTAATTTGTTCATAAGAACTTCAGTACCGTTTTTACGAATAAAATTATCGTATTTTAGAAAAACAATTTTCTCCGTGTCGAATGAAGCACTAGGTATATATTGAATCATTTGGCGGGTATGAGATAAGCCGCCGTAGCTAAGTGGATAGATCTCCTGACCGGCAATCAGAGAGGTGCGGGTTCAAGTCCCGTCAGCGGCAAGTATCTTTTCTCGGGAGGTTTTTTCAATATAGATGAGATGAGAGAATATGTTTCAGGCTAATTTTTTTGTTTATAATAATTTAAATAAGTTGTTTATGGAAATCTTAATTGAAAGTTGCCCAGTTTTTATAGCGTGGAATCTCATTTCAAATTATTAACATAATTCTGGGTTCCCACCTGATCTACTCTGTGGTCGATTTAAAGAAACAAAAAGTCCATACTAGTTTGGGATTCCATTCCATTCCTGTTCGTACTGGTCTATTTCATAGATTTTATAAAATATACCATATAATGGATCTGGGATCGCGCTATAAGGCGTTGCATGTTGTGAATTGCTTTTTGCTAGTTTTTCTGTATTTCTATTTATATAATATCTATTTATTTTAAAGAAGAGTGGTGTGACAGGCGGGCAGTGTCGAATTGATTTTTATGCAAATCTACAAGATTAAGATTAATGAGATTGATGAACTTTTGCACACTTGACTATGAAAACAAGAGGCTGTTCACTGTTTGAAACAGATGTAGAAAAGCCGCCTCATCCCCTTTCCCTACCCCTTAAAGAATATTGCCTTAAAAATAGGCGAAAAATTACTATCTACATCTGAGCTCTAAAAACTCCGTGTAAACCCAGGATTCACGTCTAAGACTTCAATTGGTACTAATAAGGAAAAAGTTACCGGTTTGGCATTGTTTTTTAATACAAATCAACAGTTTTATACCAAGATTGAATGTACGCCCCAATGTACCTGAAAAAACCCTCGACTCTGTGTAGATACGGGCGGTCCGCTTGATAGATTATCATGTCTTAACAAATGGATTGCAATCTTTAGAGAACAGGCGTCGGGTGGGAATGCTATCCTTGTTCTACCGTTATTTTAATGGAAGATGCTCCGAGTAACATTGATCCCCTCGGCACCTGTGCATAGTCGGAAAAACACGACAAACGCGCGCCCAACATATGTACACGGTTGACATTTGTCACATGAGAACGGATTGCTTCTTCGACTTGTTCATGTGATCAACAGCTAGGCTGTGGAACGATTTGCCGGCCTCTGTGTTTTTCCTCCTTCCTACAACATGGGTCTCTTCAAGACCCACGTTCACTCCTTTCTCTCCTCAAAAAGACCCTCCTCACAGCATATTCAAAGATGACGTAGGCCCTGAGGGAATTTATTTTCCTCAGGGACTCCTGTGTGGAGTTCATTTCAAATAAAAAACACCGCATAAATAAACTTCAAAACAAGGGAAAGGTCCCTGTCTTTAAACGATCTCAAAAAAACTACCCCTATCTTTCTCACCATTTAAAGCTGTATTTTGATACTTGATAAATTTTTTGCAGAATTGATGATCGAAATAAGAGTAAAATTAATTTGTACGTCTGATTTCGAAACTCTCTGAAAACACGGATCTAAAAAACCATAGTAACTTTGGTTGCTAATGCCATATACCAAAAATCACCATAAACTTTAACCAGCTCCGTGTAGTATGGTATGTACTTCCCAAACATTTAGTCTTACAAAAAAATTAAGCATGCCATAGATTCACCGGCTCCAGGTGGATGGATACCTAGGCAATATCACTTTCAACCACAAAAGAATATCAATCCTCAAAAAATAGCCTACAATTAAATAAATCATCAAATAATATTCACATCCCATGTGTTACAGGTATGTTCCGGCGGCTCCGGAAGCCAGAAGCTGTCTGCGGAGCAATACCGCGCCTGCATCCGGTCCAGGGCTCTGAATGAGGCTTCACACGCCCAGCTGGGCTTCCTGGCCTTTCGGGAGGACATTGCCGCCCACGGCAACCAGGCCGCCCTAGCACCCGCCCCCGCTCCCGGAGCCAAGGGCGGCGCCCGTCCCCCGGCCACCTGATCAGACCTTCAGCCGCACAGCAGCGACTTTTGGAAGATCGAGTTTTAAATATCAAAATGCATTCTGACCTTAAAGAATAGAAGATATTATATCCAGTGCTTCGACAGTCCAGTTGATTAAAGGACATCTTTAAATAACAAGTTTTGAAATAATGCTCACCATAAATCAAATTTTATTTACACTTGTCTCTGTGTTCTACATATTAAATATGGTATAAAATAACACCATGCCCCCAAGCACACTCGATCGATTAGGATTGATAGGATAACTTTCGGTAACTTCTCATCGTTCCCTAGCATTACTGCAGATCGCCAACGAATAAGTGACAGTTCACAATGACCAAGTGTCCTTTATTAATTCGAAATTAAATGATATTTGTACTTTATCGGTCTGCAGTTTTCCAAGGGAACGATGAGAAATTATTGTAAGTTATCTTACCAATCCTTATCGATCGAGTGTGCTAAGGGGCCAGGAAGAGTAACTGTCAGGTACATTTGTATGACATATTGAAATATCTTACTACTGCTCAGTAATCTGAGTATTGTACCAGATAACGCTAGAGAGTTGCACAAATTTTGATTTTTCGGAGATGTCTGCTTAATCAACTAGACGAGCGATATGTTTAATTGGTTACAAAAACCCTTTTAAAAAAAAGCAAAAATATCTGAAAACACATTACCTATTTAAAAAAATCAATCACTGCATTATGGTGGTCAAAGGTCTTAGGAAATATCTTTGTTAATAATCTTTTGCTTACCAGCAATGCGTATGTATACACGTATAATTTATGCGTTTTGTGTATAATACATCATTTGCTGCATGCTCAACTCAAAGTTTTATAACTTCTACAGTATTCAATATGATGATTGATTTCTTTTGATGAGGATTTTGACAGTCTTACAGTGTCCATCATCAGGGCATTTGTATTGACAGACAGTCTGCAATGTTTTGTTATTTATTTTGGTTGTCTGTTTTAAAATAAATAGGATGATACCACTGAATACTACAATCTGATAAGTAAACCTGAATTCTGAGAATATTTCCTGAATCAAGTTGATGATATTTTTACACATTTAATTGCATCATCGGGAGCATAAAATTTTCTGCTGGGGAATTGTGGCATCCATATTTTTTTCATAAACTCCTTTGACGCTTTGTTATTTGAACGAATATATAAATCATATGATTTATGAGATAACGAGCAAATTTTTTTAAGATACCACTTTATTTGTGTTATACATACAACTGAATTTGATTCGATCTAAAATATTGAATTGTTGCAAAGCATATTTAAAAAAATGTAAAACATGTCACGAACCTAACAAATATGTATCATAAAAACGACTCCCCCCAAGTTTATAATATATTACCTTATTTTATAAATAAATCTTTAATTTTTTATACCTTAAAACTTACATTACCATCCTTCCATTTTATGATTAATATATTTTACTTTGTGTGTTAAGATTTCTTTAAGAATTAAAATTTATTAGTAGTACCTACCCACCAACCAAAACCAGCGAAATACCCGTTTGTGAATTATTTGGTTTTTTTAATATTTTTTAATTCATAAATTTATATATGGTATATTAATATACTGTTTTGACATGTCCCAAGGAAAATGAAATAAGTATTTTCAGGCCCTTACCAAAATATCTCAGTATCTTTCAATTTTAAAGTAATAGTTCGTAATCATTTGGAAATAGATAAAAACAAAAGAAAATGGGAAGAACAACGTGGGGAGAGGACACAATCTAATTTTCTTTGAAAGCATTCTCAGATAGCCCTTACGAGATATAAAAACACTATGCAGCGATAAAAAATCATTTTTAGACGCAATCATTGAGTTTCCTTCTCTAGAGAAATACCAGAATCTTTTTACAATTTAGTTTGTTCAGCATTAACCTAAGGCTTTTCTTCCACAAGGTTACGCAAGTATTCGATACTCGACGATTCGAGTATCTTGGCAACTATTTGAGTAGGTATCTTATGTGATTTTGTAAACTCGTCGGCGATGCCGGTCTTTCGTGTTGTTCCGACTCACGTCGTCAAGACTTTAAACACTGCATCACTTGCGTCAGACATTTTGTGGCAAGATTTGAAGACATTTAAGACAGTTTAGATTTTAGATCATCGCTATTTTTTATGAAAACATCATAACTAATTAATAATTCATTTTCTTCAGTCAAATATTTTTTCATCTAAGTTTTCACCTACATTTTAGGAGGCAGTAGGTTTGGGTACCGTCACCCTTGTTTATTATTGAACCAACCCTTACGCCATAAGTAACCCCAGGTGGCTCGTCACGTTTGGTAACTAGTAGGGGTTCCCGGGTTCATGAAAGAGGATAGTTAAGAGATATCCTTTGACTTCTCCAGCCGAAATATCTCGATCCATCGCCTTGCAGCGAGAATTGGTACGTTTCAAAATATGAATAATTTCTTATTTTTGTGAAGTTTATTTCTTAAAAATAACCTCCATACGTCATCCCCAAAGGTGACACAGACCCTAAGGGAAATAATTTTCCTGAGAGCCTCCTGTCTGGAGTTAATATAAAAAAGCTACAAAACCTTTATCAAGACATGATTTAAAAATGACAGCTAAGCAACTGTTTGGTTGCGACGCGGATCTTTTCATTTCAATAGCAACGTGTACTCGACAAATTAACTATACGAGTACACAACACGAGTATCGGATTCTTGCGTATCCTCATGTAAGAAAGACATAACTCTCGACGGCTAAGGAATATTGGAATAAAATTTCATACAGTGGGATCACGAGCTAATTAAATTTAAGTGAAGCTTCAACTTTTCTGATGTTTCTTCTAAAAGTCTTTGTCTGATTATGATTAATTTCTATTCTTCTCCAACAAAAGGCTTTCTTTTTGATTTAGACAAAAGGACGTAAAGTTTTTGAAATGAAGGCAATACCTACCTTCTGCAGAAGTGTCAAACAATTAAATTAAACAATTACTTCCAAACTCTGTCGAGATTTTGACTTTGACGCGATTATTCATGCATGTATATAATCGAGAAACAGTGCATTATTTTTTAGCTAATTTAAACATGTCTAATTATTTTTATCATTCCGAAAAGTTTAAGACCGATTAAAATAAGTTATAAAATGCACAACGTTAATATAAATTGAGGTTTTTCTTATATTCGATGTGACGTCGATGTTAAAGTTTAAAAATGTACATTCAATTTATATTGCAAGAAAAAGTGATATTATAAATCAACAGCATGGCGCTCAAAGCATTGAAGTATGATAAAAAACTTGTAAATAGTAGTTAATAAAATTAATAAGTAAATTTTATTACTCATCTGATGAAAGCCAAATATTTAGGGCTTCCTTGCATTTTTTACATTTAAAACAAGGTTGTTTTATTTATTTTTTTAATTGAAAACTTTTAACAAATATTTTTTTATCTAAGGATAAACTTAAAATTATTGTAATTGTTAAACTGTTATATCATAGATGGCGCTAATTTAATTATCGTAGGAAAAAATGCTTTTTGTAAGTTCAGTGTTTCACTCGTGCTCAAGATCTTGAGGTTAGGTTTGTCCGGGTCTTGGTGACGGATGCGTCTGCCCATCAACTTTATGGCAGGCCAGATCGGGAGAGGCTGATTGAGTGAGACTTTTTGATCTCTCCTGCAGGACTCTAACGGAACATCGCCTTGCACCGCAGTGGGAGGATTGGATTCATACGTCGGTTACTCCTGGACACACTGACCCCCAGATTCCTACCAACCCCTTGCACCTTTTTCTTTCCCAGAACTTCCTCTCCTTCCTTTTCTTAAAAAAACCCACCCACAGCATCCCCTACGATGACATGCTCCTGAAGGGAATTATTTTCCTCAGATCCTTCTATGTGAAGCCTAAAGTAAAAAAAAAACTATTTTTTTTTAACATCAATTAACTAAAGTATTTTTTTCTGATGTAATAAAGTTAGCGCCATCTGTGAACAAGCAATTTATGAATAATTTTAAGTTAACCCTTAAATCGTTGAATATAATAGTTTTTTTTTATTGATATTGTATTTATTGCTATGTTTAATTTTTTACATATTTAATTTTTACAACCTGTTGAATAATATTGTAACATATTTGTTACCTACTTTAATAAGATTTGTTTACGAGTGACTGTATTTATTGGAAGGAATGAATAATTGATTATTTATTAGGAAGCCATTTGATACAATCAAAGTGGGTTGATGTACATATTAATTGTTAATAGAACATGCGTTATAAAATAATCAGAAATTAAATGAAAATAAACGAAATATTATAACAGATATTCTTGTATGATTTTGAGTTGGACCTGAAAATCCCTATTGTAAAAATACAATCCTATTGAATACTACATGTTTCTAAACTAACTGAAAACCATCACGCCGTTTCAGGGGTAGGCAGAGAGGACGGACTGCCAAACAACTCGGTCTTGGAATGCACTCCTTGTTTCATTCGCATCTATATATCTTCTCATACATGCTCTTCTATTATTTCGACTGTTGACATGGCCCGACACAAGTATCTGGTTATGTAAGTACTTGATCGTGCAATATCTTCTTCGGGCGTCCACGACTTCTTCTTCCATTCACATTTGCATCGTATATTCTCCTTACACTCTGTCTATTTTTTTTTCACAATAATGGCTATTTTTTTGATTCATAGACAATCAGTTACTGGCAATGAATTTTGTTCCCGACACCATGTTCCTTGCTTCCCTTTTCCCCGTGCCTGGGAGTTCAATCAACGACTCTGCTGTGAGGCGACCGCGACGCAACGCGACAGTCAAAATTACAATCGCACATTGTTATTATATTGTATCGTAAAACATAAAACAAACACGCATCGCATCGAGTGAGTGGTTTATTTATACATCGCATCCTTCATATATATATATATATATACCATCCTTCCAGAAAAATCCAATGTAAGTACCTTCTACCTTATACGAAGTTTATTTGCTAGGTAATGATATCAACGTTCAGTAATTTGTAATTGAAGTCCGCAGCCTAAAAACACTCCTTTCTTCGTTCATTCGCCGTATGCCAGTTCGATGACTCACTACCATACATGCGGATATTTAAAGGTCTATTTTTTAAAGATTTTATATGCAACTTTGGCAAGTGTTTTTATATGAATTATTTAAAAAATAATTTTATTTTTTAAATACAATGAAATATAAAAACAAAATTAAAATTTTATACGAAAAGCATTTTGATGGGCTAGAATTTAACCTGCAAATTTATAATTTATATAGGAACACAAATTTGTCGAAAATAAATTTTTAATTTTAACCCAAAAAACGCTTTTTTTAATTAAACTTTTTATTTATTTTAAATTTGATTAAATTAGTATAGTAGGTTAGAAAAGATTATTTTCCTTTATTATCTACATTTTCTCACAAATAATTGCCTATTGGCTCTAATATCATGAAAAATAGAAATCTTTAATGGCCTATATTTTATAAATTAAAAAACAAATAATTAAAGTGTCACATATCCGAATCAATATTTGCGATACCTTTAGAAAAAATAAAATATTTATAAATTTGGTTAAGTAGTTTGTTCTCAAAGCCAAATTTAAATTTATGAAAGTGACCGTTCCTCTTAACAGGTTCGACATAATTTGAATCAGATGACATTCGAAATTTGTAAGTATGGTGACAAGTGATAAGTCACATGGATATTTCATGTCTTTTAATGGAATTCATCATCATGTATGCAGATAAGCAAATGTTTTCAAATGACGAAAGTGTTACGTAAGTATATTTATAACAAAGTGCCGAGCGTTATTAGAACGAATCGGATAACCCTATTTTGTGGCACAGATGAAAAGCGAATTGGGGACACACGGCAGACCGCTGTGTATTAAATGTTACTATGAATGAATGCCTTCATCACAAGGACATAAAGAAATTCGACTATCACTACTCAATATGCCTCGAAATCAATAATTTTTTTTTTTTTTTTAAATATTTATAATGCTGATTTTTTATGATAAATAACATATTTTTGTTACATTTTACACAGTAGTTATAAAATAAAATAATGACAGCCCTTACTCATTATAAAAAGGCAAGGCGTGTTTGATGAGAGAATTCGAGCATAAAATAATAAGGTCATGTAAGTAAGTAATAATAAAATATTAATAAAGTAAATAAATGAAATAAAAAAGAAAGTCAAAAAATTTATCGATAACATAAAAATGACAATATTTTAATAATAGATTTTTAACGGTTCTTCACATTTCAAATTTATTGTTCAAGTTCTACGAAAGTTCTATTCAAGTCCTGTTTTTATTTCAGTTCTGTGAAGTAACAGGCTGATAATCATATAAAATCTGATCTTTGATTAAATTTCAGAGAACTTGAAAACTAATTTTGAGTTAAAACATTTCAAGGTTAATTTTAAAGTGTGAAAGTTCTATTCAATTCTGACATTACTTCAGTTATGGCAAGGAACTGGCCAATAATGATATAATAACAGAACTTTGTAGAATTTGAAAATGAGCTTTGAAATAATTTGATGAATTCCTCAAATTCTGCAAAACAACCCGTCCTTGTAGTAGTTGTTGTTGTTTGTTGTTGTTGTTGTGTAGTAGTTGTTGTAGGCAACTTAACTGAGGACAAAAAAATTTCAGAATAATTGTTCCCTCCTTTTTTATACGTCCAATTCACGATGTATTAATTTATGCTCATATTATTTCACGATGATTAAATTTTCACAAAATTAAATTTTTACGATATCCAAGACGGAAAGGTGACGGGCGCAGTGTCGTCATGGGTCCCAGGAGGTCATAAAATGGCGGTTAAAATATAGAGAGATAAGTTAAATGAATCGAAATGAATCTTTAAGACGTTGCTCCAACTTTATTTCGGGAAGAAAAGCGAGGCTTGGAATAGTTAAAAAAAATCACCTATTCGTAGGATTTACAAAAAAAAAATTATTAAATTGTTAACTTTAAAACATTTTAAAGAATCTAGAGAATATTTATTTCGTTTTATTTTGAATGTACAACACATTATATAGTCGTTTAAAGAAAAAAATATATTTCGCCACATTTTGGCAACAAAGCAATCCGTGGAATTCTTTGGAAATAGTACCATATTGTGGCAAAAAGCGCTCGATTGGTTAAGACAATTCAGCAACTATCTTTTGACGCATGTAATAAAATAGTAAAACTGGTCCTTACCTTTGTATACTTTCTGTACCTCAAATATATAATCTTCCCCGTGATATATTGCCTCATTCATACATCTCAGACTCAAGTATCTGATCCCCTTTATCGTGCCATGTCTTCATTGGACGTCCCCAACTTCTTATACCATTCGCAATAGGGTCATATATTCTCCTTACATGCCCTACTTGTAAATATATCCTACTTTCGCACGACACGATTTTATTTTAAGATTTTTTGTTACAGAATGACCACAAAAATAAATAATAGTTTGCCTCATTTGATATGGACGATGACTCGAGTAATTACAACGCCTTCAAAAACAGATGTCAGCAATAGTGCTTACATGCATGTTATACGACACGCAAGATATTTTCCACAGGGCGCTGTTTTACCTGAAAAAAATATTATGCTCACTACTCACCTATTAATCTAATTACAATCTGACGATGGGAAGGGAGACTGGGACAAGAGATTTTATGTCTTCAATTTCATCAACTATTAACATGAGTATTTTTGTTGATGAAACCTTTGAACAGATTGGAGTGAGAAAAGAAAGTTGATATTAAGGCTTTCCTCCTATGTAATTAAATTTATTAGGCTTCATTCAACCTTCCTACGTAGAGAATCTTAGACACAGAGTTGGGTTGTTTGAAAGCAGATTTTTTTTATGTCTGGCTTAAAATCACATAACTAAAATTCAGTGGAACCTCTTATAACGAGCATAATTCGTTCCGGGGTATTAACGAGTAATAACTCGTTATGTGAAACACAGGTTAAGTTAAACAAATTTCCAATGTAAAATCAATATAAAATACGATAATGCGTTCCATTCTTCTTCTTTGCCCTCTCCCAACCCATTGCCTAGGTCTGTTGGGGAATGCTCTTTTCATTCTCAGATTGTAGCTTCATCGGTTCTGGGTATCTATGTAGAATTTTGGAGCATTGAGTCATCCAGGAGTTATTACAATAATGCTTTCCATGAAGAACAATCCGACAATCTATCACACAGTGAAGAAAAACCCACAAGTCTAGTGATAGTGAAGAAAAACCCTATAAATGTTCCGACTGCAACTATTTATATTCTCGAAAGGCATATTTAAAAGTCCACAAGCTGACTCACTGACATTTTTAATGTTCCGACTGCAGCTATACATGTCCTCGAAAGGGACAATTTAAAATCCACATGCTGACTCACAGTGGAGAAAAATCGTTGTTCATGTTCCGATTGCAACTATTTATTTCCGTAAAAGGAAATTTAAAAATCATAATTCTAAGTAGAGAAACACCTTTTTCATGATCCGAAATTTTTCAAATAATGAAAAAAAAATACAAATAATGTCCAAACACTAGTTTGGAAATATGTGTGATCACGTGCGGAACTAACTTCCCAACGGGACGAGTTGGGAAGTTAGTTCGGAGACTGAAGTCCCGGTTCACAAGTGAGTGACATGAAGATAAGACTTCCCCTTGCGTCGCTCGTTATGCGAAATGTCGCTCGTTAGGAGAGCATTTTGATTTACTCGTTGTGGGAGGTGCTCGTTATGGATATGTTCCACTGTATATAAAAAACAAATCCGTCAGAAAATAATACTTCATTCCATTGTCTCTTAATTTTTTAGCAGTAAGACAACTTAAGATGTGTTGGATATCTTTCAAATAAGTTAAAGGTTCGAATGATAATGTGATTATCGATTAAATTGATTTATGTGATTGTCGTAAATATTTACAATAAATATTTAACCGATCAGACGTCCTTATTAGACTAGGCCCTAAGCAGTTATTTCACTGCTGCGAGCGGACTGCAGGAGGCCACCCAATCTCGCCGATGCCTTTGGCCATCGTCGTAATCGTTCGAATCTAAGACACGAACGACGATAGTTGGTAATCTTTCGATATCTTACTCAACTGTCATCTGTTGGGATAAAGTAGAATTTCTATTTTTACAAACTAAACTATCAACATCTATTGAAGGAAGCTGAAACTTCATGAATAATGAAATTTTAATAAAATTGATCATAAATACAATACAAGAAGTCACAACAGAAAGGATCTCTTGGTCCCAGGGAGCAATACGGCAAAGTATCAAAAGACGTATGCGTATCTGGGACCGAAATTATACAATAAAATCCCCCCAGACTTAAATATTAAAAATTGCCAAATGTCCTACATTGGTTCAATAATAACTAAATGGTTGATTGACTTGGGTAGGGAGGAGTCTGAAAAACTATTATATAATGTGACTTAAAACTATACATGGTTATCTATGAATGGCACATTTAGTAAAAACTTAGTATATAGGTATTAATTAAAAAAATAATAATAATTTAAATTGCATTTGGCACTTTACAAACTTTGGTTCCTTAGAACAGGCAATCTGCCTAGCTAGGAACTAATATCGACCTAAAACAACGTAATAACACTTGTATTCATTTTAAATATATTCTCTTATTATTTAATATTATTTCGTTATTTTGGCTTTAAATGTATCAAATGTAAATAAATAAATAAAATCAACACACTACAAATATTAAATGTTAAAACCGGTGGCATACAAATTTAATTCAAATAAATTAGTTCTTCCATAAATAAAATATATTTCTACATAATTATGGAGCTCTACTTTTTGGAGACCAGGCTCTATATTTATATGTTAACATGTTTTGAAGGCACCAGCGTAATTATAACGAATAGCGAAGTAAAAATAATGTAATTAAAGCGGTTAAACACGCTTCAATATCAAAGACGTGAGGAGTTTCTAAAACAATTATAATTCTATTCTAGTATTCTCAGTTTGTATTATCAGCAGACTTCTATGTAATCCAGTTAATATTTATTTGAAAAAGGGAACTGATGTTGTAAATTTTAGTGAAGTTGACATTACATTACACGTGTTAGAAATTGACGTTTATTTGTTTATCTGGAGTGTTACAATTCTTCTTACTCATTCAGAAATTATTTTGTGGGTGGTTATACTTAATTATAATTAGAACCAAATAACTTTGGATACCACTTTGCTATAGCTTCTATGATTCCTATGTGCTGTAATTCTGAATTTATTTAAGTATGTTTTCATGAAACCCTAAACAACCCAGTTGGAACCGAAGAAGACAAATTTATACAATAGTTTATGCTATTAATTAAGAAAGGAAAGCGATGAAAAAAATGTTGAAAAACCTCCACTAACACAAATAATTACTATATTATATTCTTTTAGAAAATTTTTTATTTAAGCCTTACGGCTTTAATGGGCTTTGCACTCCCATTCCGAAGGTCGCGGGTTCGAACCCGGCGTGCGCAAATATTTTATTTTTTATTAATTTGTGTTAATTCACAATTAATTAATTAAAATAATTTATACTATTTTTGTGGCCTGTTCCAGAGTGGAAGATACTCTCAGTATCGCCCTGGTGTAAGACCACCATTCAGAATTGAAACGTTGCTTGAAATGGCTTTAGCCGTGTTTAGTGACTAGATCTGTGTAGCCAGGTACTTCCCCACCTTCCTTTTCCCCACTTACCTTCAGCCTCACAACATACTCCAATTGGGGATGCTGTATTCTCACTGGCTCCAGACGGGAGGATTTTGGACTCTTGTCAGGTATTCTCTATAAAAAAATATTAAAAAATAAATAAATAAAAAAATTAAAATAAGTAATAAAAGAGGGGATGATAATATTACCACTTTCTTTAAATATAAGTCTTCTGTACTACAGATGAACACGAAATAAGATTAATAAATATCCAATTCCAACAATGCTTTACCTTATCTCAAATTAAATATCTAATTATTTTTAGTCCAAACAGCAATTTAAATGGAGGCAAATTTCCGATCGTGATAAAACCTGCTCCTTGGATTGCTCACGCCAGCGTTTGGCAGACAAAAAATAACCTCAACGGCCTTTTCAATTAAAATCAAAGCCTCGTTGTGCGGGCAATAGAGCCTTATCATTGTTCTTCAAGTACGCTGCTATTATTCAGAACAATGGAGAGGCGCTAAGGAAGCTGCCAGCGGGGGCGTCGTGTACTAAACATGAGATAGTTATTGCTGATAACACTAATGAAGCCCATCTTCAATTTTTTTTCTGAATATATACTCATTTTTTAATTTGAAATATGAAGCAAAGATACAACTAAATAATATGTTACATAAAATTCTTAATTTTTTTTAATTGATATTTTTTGATAAAATACAGGTATATAAAATAAAAACAGTTATAAAAAATATTCATATATAATGTATGACCAAAAAAATCCCACAAAGGCAAATGTCTGAGCGTGGATTTAATATTGATTTTATTATAATTTATGGTTAAAGTGGAGATTTAAGAATTTAGTATGATTTTAGATATAAAAAAGTAAATATATGAATGCCATAAAAAATAAAGCATAAAAACAGTCTGTATTTTTATTATCGCATTTGTGAAATTTAATGAAGAATAAATGTTAGAGGTGTAATTCTAAAAAGAAAACATTGGAATCAATATAATAATTCTACTTTAAAAGTTGTCTAACGATAAATATAATTAATGGCTTTGTTAAATCTTATAAGAAAAAAATATCTCTTTCAGTGTTTTTTATCCCATGT
This sequence comes from Limnephilus auricula, assembly GCA_951813805.1. NCBI lineage: Eukaryota > Metazoa > Arthropoda > Insecta > Trichoptera > Limnephilidae > Limnephilus > Limnephilus auricula. The sequence continues at coordinate 42,591,589 of OX638389.1, read as the reverse complement.
TTGATATATTTTTTATAAGGTTTAAGACTTTGGCACGTGAGCTCTTTAAATGTTGTATATAATGAATTATGCATTTTTGGTGCAATAAAACTAATATGCCTTTGGGCCAACCTAGTTTTACAGTGGGGTACAGAATACTCACAGGCGCCAAGTCTTGGGCTGGAGCGATTTGAGTTTTTTAAGAAGTATTTTGGATGCGTGTACATAAATTTATGACATTGGAAACTAAAGGTCTGTCTAAGGTCCAAAATATCGGTTGCCTTAAATAATTGCTTGGAGGGATAAGATAATTTAATTACCCAGTTAGTAGAGAAATATCTTAATACTATATAATAATAATACAAACCCTAGCAAAAAAAAATTACAAATTTAGCTACTGTCATTATACCTAGCTCTCTCATTAAAAATTTAGGCATATTAGATTTGTCAAAAAATTTTATTATAAAAAAGCAAAAACCAGTCATTTTAAGTACATGTAGGATTACGAGAGATTTTTTAAAATATTTATATTGAGGGATCAGTAGGATTTATCGGTCAAATTAGGAATTCCACCGAGCCGAACCCTCTGATATGAAAATATCTGGAGTCGGTGAATTATTTTCCCATTTAATAGTCTGGTAGGTTAACATATTGTTCTTGTATTGTTTTGTATCAAATATACTTATATAATACACTTACATAGCGTGGATTTACTAGATGATCATTTTTATGGAAAAGTGTGTGAAAGGGTTTAGTAACTCGGACTTAAAAGTCTGGTGCGTAAAAAAAATACTACCAAATAAAACCATACAGGCTGTTTAAAGAATTTAAAGTCAGAATACTAAATTCATTGTGCTTCTGCCATATGACGTTACAATAACTGTACAAGTACTAAAAAAATAGAAAACTCAGACATCAACTCTTCCCACTTCAAAATATAAAACACAATGGGGCAATTCAGTCATAAATATGATGGAGTAGTTTTTAATACACCAGATATCAGAAATATAAACAACAATTTTTAAAAAAATGGTGAAATATAACAACATCCAATGGCCCAATCAACATTAGTTTCGAAGTAAGCAGTGCCTGTTCTAAGATACTAATCACGTCGTGCAAGATAACAGTTTACTTGTATATTATTATTTGTTAGTTGTTTGGTATGTAATATCAAATTGTAAAGACTTCTTACATTCATTATAATAAGGAACTCGAGTAAAAAATACAGGGTGTCCGTGAGTAAAGTGCACAAACTTTGGGAGGTACAAAAAAAAGATTTCCACAGAAAAACATTCCATTTTCCGTATAAACAATTCAACTTTTTTACCCGGTAACTGCCTTAACATTTCCCTTACTGTGCTGAAAAAATTCGCCCGCTCCGGTGCTGTGTAATCACTACACAAGCAGAAATGGTCGATTTAAAAGCCAAAAAAATGAATATTCATAGCAAAAATGAAAATAATTGATATTTAATTGCTGAAAACATGAAAAAACATAGGTAACTCAAAGAAACGATGCTCATACAACATGCAAAGAGAACACCCCGAATGAATGCCGAGCGGCGACTGGCGGCGGGTCCGCGCCGTCCGCGGGGGAAACCGAAGGAACAAACACTATTGACGACTGACCAGTAACCACATGATTCTCTTTCTCGCGCTCACTTATATCGAAGTAGGTGAGACGTGCATTGTGTCGTGTCGTGTCACCCGCAGCGCTGATCATGTGCCAGACGTTTGATAGTATTGATGAATTTATTTTCGATTCTCACAAAATAACTCTGATGTGCCCGAAAGGTACTGATTATTATTTTTTTAATTTTTTTATTTAATGGGTAAATGTATAACGGAGGATTACCTAAAATCTGAACCCAGAATTTTCCATATTTATGGAGAAATTAAAGGTGCAAGAAGCAATGTGTAGTAGATACACATCGCAGGCAAGGGAGGGTTAAAGCGATGAATTTTCAATAAAAAATAATAATTTTTACTTGTACTCTCATGTAGAATCACCTCCCGAAGTCCGGCACTTTACACCCGGACACCTTGTATGATACGGCTTTAAAAATATCCATTCATATACATCAATATACATTGATTCTCTATATTCCATGTACAGGTTTTATAAAAATACGTAGGTATAATTGATATTTCAATATTTAAAATAGATAAAGCACCATCCCCATGTTGTCGAAATTTCTCTTTTATATTCTTGTATGATAATGATGATGATGACAATTCTGCACTTTTTTTAAGAAAGACAACTTTCTCGGTTTACGTAAACGGAAAATATTGCTTGTGTCGTGATGGAGAACTTAGCCAGACGAGGAATTGAACGCGGGACGCCTGGGAGCGACCCAAACGCGATGCCAACTCAGCCTCCGACTATTGTCTGCAATGCTTCTACCATAATATATTAAAATAATTTGTACCAGCCTAAATATGGACTTACTAGACCGAAACCGACTACGGTCAGAAATTAATTAAGCGGATAAAAGTTTAAATTGGTTTTAATATATAATTATCAAAGTATCCCTATCAGATTCGGTCATTTTTAGCTGTATCATACATACTTCGACTGAGAACCAGCAACATTATTTTCATTTATCTTAAGACGATAGACTTCGCTTTTCGGCCCATACAAAAAGGACGCCCGGGAAAAAACACTTTTCTACATCGAAAATTGCACAAAATGAATATATTTTTTTTTTGTACTTCCTTCTAGAAGGTGAAAACTATGTCGGTATGTTTTCGAATTTTCGATGCGTTTCGTATTAACGTAAACATTCACTGTCAAACATGTACGATTTATCAAAAAATATTATTTAATGAATAAGTGCTGCTAACTCAACTCTCATAAAGAATTATAAAATTATAAAAAGCTACCGACGTAGCTTCTTCTTTCTAAAAAATATATTTTTTTTTAAATTTCAATTTCGTGAAAGTTTCGGTGTAGAAAAGTGTATTCTCCAAAAACCTCTTTTCGAGCGATTTCTGTAGGTAAATTTGAGAGTTTACTGCAGTCGTCTCATTCTCACGTTTGACGGGTCGTGGCAAGGAGTGCATGGTCGGGGGGGTGAAGCCATCGTTTTCGATAATAGTGATGGTAAGACTATTTTTACAAAATAATAGTGATGGGATTGATCTTTCTTTTTATTCGTGAGTTCTATTTAATTTCATAATAATGTATTGTAGATAATACATTTTTATAATACGCAATAAATATAATATATATTTTCATACGACTGTTTTACAATATTACTCAAACTAATTCCTGTGAACACATAATGTTACTTACAAACTACATAAATATTGCTGAGTTAAACACAAAAAATAATGTGAAATATTTTAGGACTCTAAAATCTAAACAAGCTTCCTCCGATATACCTAATAACATGTTTCGCGGAAACTTTTCTGTAAGTGATGGGCAACAAATTTGCAATCAAATGATTATTTTCAAGCAAAGCAAATGCTTTAAATGGAAGAGTAGTAATTTAATATAAGATATTAAAAAATATATATTTATAATGTTGTAATTACAATTTTCACAAATAAATATAAAAATAAAAATAACTTTTTTTGTCCTTTCTCAAACTCACATAGAATGTAGATGTAGTCAGTTATAATATTTTGTAATATCTTTAAGATCTGAAAGTTTTTTTTTGTATACGGTCATTTTACATCACAAAACATCAAAATAACAATATATACCGCATACAACACGGATTATGTTTTCATTATTGTCGTTTTTAAAAAAAAATAATATTAACTCCTTACAAGAATCAGGGGGTTTCTCACCATTCCCCTAATAGCTTATCCATACTATAACGAATATTATTAAAAATAAAATACTTGCAATAGTTAGAAAACTCGGCCAACTTATTTAATATATAGCCAATATTAATAGGTTCGAGTACCGATCAATAAACTCCGACTTGATAAATAAATAAACCGTCAATCGTAAATTGAAAACAAACTTTATATTATAGTATGGATAAGCTATTAGGAGGATGGAGAGAAACCCCCTCAGACAATTAGCGCAAATATGGGGGTCGCAATCGTAACTATTCTGGTAGTTAATTTTTTTTTAAATATGTTTTATAAACTGATCGCCTGTTGTAAAATCCTAGTGTTCGACCTTGGCGCACCTGTGCTCGAGCTGCCATTTTGAAAATACCAACATAATGTAAACCGAGTAAAACCCTCTTTCTCTTTTTCAATTTTTGTCCTGATTTTGATGGATTAGAACCTCGATACCTAATTAGATGAAAAAACATAATACATATACTACATGTCTTTTACAAAATGTTATGCTCTACAAAATTGGTAATTTTAATTTTTCTCGAAAATGCACTGGAAAAGAGATAATCAAGAAAACACAAAAACTAGTAGTGCAATATGCTTGTTTGTGCAAACTTGTATGACTTTTTACGGCTCTATAGCCCACTCGTAGGGTGGAAACATGTAGGAGACACCCTGGTGCCAATTTTATTTTATTTATTTATTTACATTTGATACATTTAAAGCCAAAATAACAAATAATATTACATAATAAGAGAATATATTTAAAATGAATACAAGTGTTATTACGTTGTTTTAGGTCGATATTAGTTCCTAGCTAGGCAGATTGCCTGTTCTAAGGAACCAAAGTGTGTAAAGTGCCAAATGCAATTTAAATTATTATTATTATTTTTAATTAATACCTATGTACTAAGTTTTTACTAAATGTGCCATTCATAGGTAACCATGTATCGTTTTAAGACATTGCAACAGAAGATCCACCAGCACCGGAGGTCCTTCTAAAAATGATATTTTGCCGCTGCACCAAGGATTGTGTAATTGGCAAATATGGATCCCGAAAAACATTGATGACCTATTCTGCAGCGTGCCTCTACTGCCAAGCGTGCCTGTTGTCGAAGAAGGAATGTTTGATGAAAAATGTGAGGTAAAATGATTCTTTCGAAAATATGTACTTTTAGGGAACGTTAACTCAAAAACGGCTGGGAAATCGAAAATCACGCATAGAATAAAAGTTGTAGATAATTTTATGAGCTTAAATTTATTGAAAAAAAAAATCCCCCGCGACAAACCGTTTTCGAGATATAAGCGGAAACCTGAAAATTGAGACCATTCCCCCCCCCCCCCCTTCCCCTCCTACCCCTTTTGGTAATGTCACACCCTAAGCACCCTGATCAAGTTTCTGAAGGAATCGCTTAGGTACCTGCTCACGCACTCTATACCTCCTTCCTTGACTGGACTATTATATGTATATCAGTACTGTTTAGAGATAGGAGATAATAATAGAAATAATTGTAGCAAATTTTATGTTCCACGTATTTTCTACAGCTTCTTTGGGCAAAATTTGCACTGGTTGAGATATTTTAGATGAACAAGATTTCAAAATGGCGGCACGAGCACGGGTGTGCTGGTCGAAAACTTGGATTTTACGTCAGGGAACCAGTTTATAAAACATAATATATTTATAGGTATTCTGAGGAAAGGAGAGGGGAGTTCTGGGAAGGAAGAGGGGAGTTCTGGGAAGGAACAAGATATGAGGGGTGGGTAGGGATCTGGGGGGTCGGTTTCTCTAGGAATGACAAACATATAAATCCATCCCTCCCACTGCGGTGCAAGGTGCAAGGCGATGTTCTGGGAGAGTCCGGCTGGAGAGATCAAAAGGTTTACCTCGACCGGTCTCTCCCGATCTGGCCTGCCACGCAATTGGTGGGCAGATGCATCCGCCGCTAAGACCCGGACAAACCTAACCCGGGCACCCCTTCTACGTCACCAAACGTAGCGAACCACTTGGGGTGAACTATGGCAGAGGTGTTGGTTATACAATAAATGGTTCCCCGGGGCGGCGGTATCTGTACCCGCCTTCCAAAATGAATAACATACCTAATATAATAATAACATTTAGGTATATAGGTAGTTTTGAATAACGCCTAAAATTATAATAAACAATACATGAATTTTTTTTTTTATAAGCTTTTTATTCCAGAAAAAAACAAAATAACATTTTCACTTACTTAACTAGAATTTGAATTAAATTACATAACATTACACTAGATTAAATTACATTATATCATACATCATCGAAGTATATTAATACGGTAATGCCCGTACGGTTCTAATTAAGGAACGTTACTCTGAGCAAATCTCCGACGCCACACTGTATAGAAACCGTTCTGACACGTCCGTGAACGTGCATTTTTCCACGGAGCTGCTGCCGTAATATGCAAACTTATCTCTCGCTCACATGCGATTTGCAAACGGAAGTGGTGCCATCTATAATACTACATTTAAGGAAAAAGTATAAAGAAGAAGAAATATTTTTCGCTTTCATTCAATAATAAGAAGATTTATGTTGGGTGAAGAGTGTTCCTCTCATTATTCACGGTCTTAATGTAAAAATGTCTACTATTGTATAATATTAATAGTAGTTTTTCAAAAGGATGATGCCTTATAAATAGGCACCAACACTTAAACTGGGCGAAGTAGAACGAAAAGCCGCCCGCAGGGCCTAGCAGCAAAAACCCGCGGAGCGGGTTTTTCACTGCTAGTACAATATATTATCATACAATATTATTCACTTTCACTATATTGTTGTTTGTGAATAAAAATTAATATTTTTTTTTCAAATTTACACACTTTTTTTGTTTTTAATATCATATGTAAGGCAATTATATAAATTACCCCCCTCATAACTGATGGATTGCTTACCGTAGTTAGTATGAATGGTGTTTAAATGTATGTTATCGTGTTGTCGTGTAAAATATTTGTGTACTGGGGACGTTTTAATGAATTCTGTGTTTGTATGTATGAGTTTATTATTTATTTTGCATGTTAGGAGACATATATTGTATTCGTATAGTTTTCTTAATGTTAACAATTTTGTTTCCAAATATATATTTTTTGTGGATGTTTTGGATTCGTATTGAAATAGTTTTTTGATTATTACTTACCCAGTTATTGCCGAACGTGTAGGTACAAATTGATTATATTAGCATATCATTGTGATTGAGGAATCACAAGTCAGGCGAGATCAAATTCTACGATTAACAAATAATAATAATATTATGCACGCACTTCCGAATTACGAATAGGTGATAGGTAGATGATATTGCTGCTAGACGGTCGAAATGTGATGTGAATCCGCGGGGACTGCGGGGGTCACACACGACACACGTAATATGCGGAAACAGTATTACGTTTAGTCGTGTGTGTGCGTGCTCCTGTTCAGTATTGCAGTATGTGTGAGCTTCTTGCGAGCAGGACAGAGTTATGAACGATCATTTACCTAAACATGTCGCATCTTGCGTAAAGACTAGCACCTTAAGTACTAACAAATATTAGTAGCCTAGCAGAAATAGTAGAAGAGGAAGGGTTTCCGGTTGTAATGGAATGACTGGTTCCGCCGATCTGAAGGAAGTAAACAGAACCGAACAGCTAGTTACGTCAACTTCCGTATACAAGCAAATGCTTCCAATGGAAGAGTAGTAAATAACTCTGAGATGTGAAATTATTAAAATGTATCATGTAAAACAGATTGTTAAAAAAAAAATATGAAAAAAAAAAAAATTAAACGTACTTACCAATAAGTATCTGATGCAAATGATCTTAAGGAAAACAATTGTATGGCAATTTTTGCGAGAGAAATCAAAAAAGGTATTCTGATTCGAGAAGATCCAGAAACTTTTCAAATATATCAATATCACAACATCTAGTTATCCTTCAAATGTCCTTTCATATTCCCCTTCCTTCCACTTCTCTCGAATCATAATTTTACCAATATTGCGGGTGGGTACCACAGTATTAATGGATGGCTCCACATACTGCAGATACCATAATACTTTGAAACCAAATCTATTCACAATCCTTACATTGTTGAATATTTGAGTTGTGGACAAAGTCGTTATCTTCCTAGTAAGAGGTGGCTTTGGGGGTGTATTTGGTCCATTCACAGTCTCCCCAGATAACGTCTGTCCGATGTTAGAATGGCTGGAGCGAATGCCGAATTATCGTATGATATGTAAACTTTGTTTGTTATACGGATTCTATTCTGCGCGCAAATACAAAACGAAATGTTTGTGTATTTACACATTTACGGTGGGATTAATGTATGTAATACGAAATATGTTAAAGTAGAACACCTTGGAACAAGCCAAGCGAGGTGTACATGTTAAATTGCTGGGAAACATGACAAAGGTATTTGACATTTCTGCCACTGTTTCCACAATCAAATATTGATGTTTATTCCACAAAGCATTATGATACAGGTATGATACCTATTGTGTTTTGTTAGGTATTGAATCATGTTTATTATATAGACATATGTACAATGCAGTTCATTGTTACATTCAGTTAAGTCAGATATTAAATGTACATGATTATGGTACCTTTCACGTGCGTCTAAGGAATAAGAACGCTTCATTAATGGTAACAGAACTCGAATGATATAAGAAGTAATAAAAAGGAGGAATAAAGTATGTGAAGATAAGGTATTAAGAAGTTATTGTGTAGAGAAAATGTGAAAAAAAGAATTGTGTGCTACTCATTGATGTTGAATATGCATAAAAGTTTAATAAATTAATTAAAGTGACTGGCTCCCTAGCACATTCGATCGATAAGGATTGATAGGATAACTTCGGTAACTTATCATCATCCCCTAGCATTACTGCAGATCGCCAACGAATAAAAGACAGTTCACAATGATCAAGTGTCATTTATAAATTCGAAATTAAATGTTGTTTGTACTTTATCGATCTGCAGTTGTCCAAGTGAACGATGATAAGTTACCGAAAATTATCCTATCGATCCTTATCGATCGAGTGTGCTCGGGGGCCTGGTAGGCATCATTGGATCATTTAAACCAATGACTGATAGAAATTCAGGACTATCTTAATATAACATTTTATGGTCCACTGCCTGCTGTATCTGTACCTAAAAGAGATAAACCAACAGAAATGCACAATTAGTGCGTCTAGTGTGCTCAAACTGAGGTAAATATTCCCTTATTTCGGATGAAAATGAAATTTTACGACCGGTCAGTGGTTGAGTGGGCATAGCGTTTGAGTCCCACCCAGGCGTTCCGTGTTCGATTCCTCGGCTGGCTAAGTCCTCCATCACAACACAAGCAACATCTTCCGCTTAGTGTGGTGGTAGTAGGAGATTTTCAAATATTGTTGGGTGATTCGTAACCCGGGAATGTTTGTCTTTCTTTTAAAAAAAAAAAATATATATATATATATATTAAAAAGAAAATTTATTTATTTTCTTCGCTTGGGCCTAGGGGCTCAACGGTATAATTTCGTAACAAAATCGTCATAAAAACACATAAATTAAAACAAGAATCGCAGTAGGAAGAAAACTATAAACTAGTTTTGACCTTGGAAACATTCACTAAGGAATCTTACTTTAAATTCAGATTATGTTTTTTTACATTGGTAGGGTATAGTTTGTGTAATTTTGTATATCAAAGGACCTTATAAATGTGTGTGTAATTTAATGAAACCACTGGACTTGGAGAAAATATGCAATTAAATGTCAGGAAAGGATAGAAATGACGTATTGCGGAACACTTCTTTTATCGAAATGCTTCATGAATTGCACTGCATTTATAGCGGAAATATTTGTACATTCTTTAGCGGCGGCGAAGAGCAGAGAGCGGAATATTGATGCGGAGATGTTTATGCGGTGAAGATCGATCGATGACTGGATGTAGGTAATACAATGACAGGTCCAATAATATTGTTTTCTTTATTCCTGACCTTTTTATTTTTTAAAACATTATTGTTCTATTTTGTTTATTTATTACTTTTGCTACTAACACTTTGTTGTAAGCACTTGTATACTGCTTCATACAGGGACATTTGGAGGTCTCGCTTTGTTCATATACATTTAGAATCGTTTTTTCGAAAAATTAGAGTTCTAGCGAGAGCCTTGAAGGAGTAACCATAAGTTGTTTGTACCAGCGCGGGGTCCTCCAAAAAAGATTTATAAGAGGAGGGTAGGTTAGGAAATTTAGATAATTTATGATCAAGGAAAGAGCAGCTGTGTATTGTGTAAAGGCCCAACCAGGTATAGTAATTTTTTTCTGAACAGCTCATTGATAGAATAGTTAAAAAAAATAACAATTAATAAGATCAAAAAAAAAATTTTTTTGATTTAAATTGGAATCTTAAGAAATAATAAACCTATAGAACCTACCCCCAACGGATGCAAAGTTAAATTGAGAATGGATTGTTACAAATTCAATTTTAACTCCGTTTACTTTCGAATTAAAATCATATTTCCAAATCGTGCATTTGCTTCGGGAACTAAACTGACCATTTGATATTCATATTTGTGCAAATCGTGTGCAGCTGCGAACAGAGGTAGGACCGGCGTAAATAGCCGGACGTGAATGAAATTGTGATAAATCCACGAGCATTTCCACTCCCGAATGGGTGTGCAATGTGTTGGCCCAGCTTGGAACGCGGTCAACAAATAATGACCAAAATAATAATAATAATCTGCAAATTTGGCGGCAGAATTGTAAATTTGATACCCCTACAGTTGATCCCACAACAGTTGATCTCTCAAATAGTTGATCCGGCGGCCAGCGTAGTCCAGCGGTAGGGCGTTGGACTGTCATTCCGAAGGTCACGGGTTCGAACCCGGCGTGCGCAAATAAATTTTATTTAATTGATTTGTGTTATTTCACAATTGATTATTTAAAATAATATATAGTATATTTGCGGCACGTTCCAGAGTGGAAGATGCTCTTAGTATCGCCCTGGTGTAAGACCACCATTCAGAATTGAAACGTAGCTTGAAATGGCTTTAGCCGTGTTTAGTGACTAGATCTGAATAGCCAGGTACTTCCCCACCTTCCTCTTCCTCATCTCCTTCCCTTTCTCACTTACCTTCAGCCCCATAACATACCCCATTTGGGGATGCCATAGTCTCACTGGCTCCAGACGGGAGCAGTTGGGACTCTTGTGAGGTATTCACTGTAAAAAAATAAAAATAAATGATCCCTGAACAGTTGGTCCCCAACATTTTTTTTATTTTTTTTACATTTGTTCCACACAGGAGACCTTGAGGAAAAAAAACCGTCACTGCCTATGTCATCTTTGGGGATGCTGTGTGGAGGGTGTTTTTAAGTAACGGAAGTTGATGAAGTTCTGAGAAGGAAAAATGCACGAGGGATGGGTAGGAATCTGAGGGTCAATGTGTCCACGAGTGATGAGCGTATGAATCCATCTCTTCCACTTCGGTGCAAGGTCGAGAGAGTCCCCCTGAAGAGCTCTAGGTTAGGTTCACAACCACTCCCTGAACCACTTTGGGTGATCTATTGCAGAGGTAATGGTAAACCAATAAATGGTTTCCGGGCGGCGGTACCCATACCTGTTCGCCGAATTGAGAATAGATGTTTTTAAAAAGTGAGTTTTTAAATTATTCTTCTTCTTCTCGTGCGTTGTCCGTTCAACGGACGTTGGCTATCATGTTGGCTATGCGGACTTTGTTAACTGCCGCCCGGAACAGCTCTACAGTAGACTGGCCAAACCACTGTCTCAAGTTTTTCAGCCACGATGTCCTCCTTCTTCCAGGGCCCCGTCTTCCAGCAATCTTTCCCTCCATTATGAGATGCAAGATCTCGTACTTCTCCGGATGTCTCATCACGTGTCCTATATATTGAAGTTTTCGGATTTTTATTGTTTTAAATTATAGCCAAGTTTTTGCTATAATTTTTAAATTATATCAAAAACTTAAAAAACACTATTAAATAAAAAATCAGTGAAACAAAAACCAAATATTTATTAGTGATATTATATAGTTTAACCGATTTTTAAATACGTGTGTCTTTACTAAACTGCAAAACGTTGTCAAAGATTGGAAAATATTATATTTCCCACGGAATGTCAATAGGAATTTCTGTTACCTGACAAGATACGCTGGTAACATGGACGACTGACAACCAGTTTCCTTCTCATCCCCTTTCTCAATTTCCTACCACCTCAAAACATTCCATTACATGGTAACCTTATCTTTTGACGGTTTAAAAATATATATCATTCCTTCGATTTCTCAATAGTAAAAACCAATTTATAATTCCTACTTCAGAAATATAAATATAGATATACTAGCGAGAGCCCTGAAAAATCACGGAATATTATAATTCCAATTGTGAATAACACAATCAATATAATGTTAGATGTAGATGGAGAGTTACTTATTTTATATCTTGTCTGAATCATTTTTCACGCAAGAAGTTACAATTTTTAAAATGATGTTTAAGAGGGTATTACCAGAGAATACCGGAAATTTGTCATTTTTAAATCAAATTCTAGACGTATTGACTCTTTTTTACAAAAAAATATAAATTGATTTAAAAATATTGTTATTGTATCTGGAACCCGCAGTTTTAAAATTTAAAAAAACTAAGTTTATTTTTAATATACCAAGGTTATACCGTTGTTAAATTTTCAAACAAGAGATTGTATTGAACAACACAAATTTTAAATCATATAATCATACAAAAAATAAATCAATACATAATCTAGTATACACAGTTTTAAGAATTTTAATTTTAGTTAAATTAAAATCATTAAAAAATAAAGCCGAAAAAATCGTGCGTTTTGAGCATTTTTATTGCTTACTTGAATGTAGGTATATATTAAAGCAAGTTTTAAATTAAATAAATCGATATTAATTTTTTAATTTACAAAATTTGATATCGGGATTAATCGATCTTTCTCATTGAAACCTCCCTGTAGAGTTGAAAGCATTTTTAAACTTTTATCCTCAGCCGCTGGTCATTCGCTCTTAAATGTTAATTTTGAGTTCATTGAACGTGAATAACTTCATGCAGGAATAACTCATACCACAGACAATCATTAGTTATAATTTATTAAATTATTTATAGTTAGTATTAGGATAAAATTGTACATCACTTTGTCATTTTTCACAAAAGCGGCGCTGATATTCTTAATAAATCTATCTCTATCAAAGGGTACCTTTCCCGATAAACTAAAAATTGCGAAAATTATTCCTGTACATAAAGACGAATGTAAAAAAAATGTCCAAAATTATCGTCCAATCTATATACTTCCAGCTATCTCTAAAATTTTTGAATGTGTCATTAAAGAAAGACTACTGAAATACCTTGAACACAACAAAATTCTCACGTCAAAACAATATGGTTTCAGACGACGTTCTAACACTAAATGTGCAGCCTTCGATTTTATATCAAATCTGCAGAAACATATAGATCACGGTGATTTTACGGCGGCAATATTTATTGATCTAAAAAAGGCGTTTGACACGGTGGATCATAACGTATTGATCGAAAAACTGAAACATTTGGGAATTGTTGGTACACCTCTGGAACTTTTCCGATCTTACCTATCAAATCGCTTTTCGGCAGTAGAACTAGGGGGAGAAACGAGTGAATTAGGTAAAATATCATGTGGAGTACCACAGGGATCAATTCTTGGACCGTTGCTCTTTCTAATCTACGTAAATGACATAACAAAGTGGGGTATTAAAGGTACTATACAACTTTATGCGGATGATACGGTAATTTTTTATACTAAACCGAACCTAGCGGAGCTTGAAACGGAAATGAATGCTGATATTTCCCATCTCACAAGTTGGTTGAGAATAAACAAACTAACCCTTAACGTAAAAAAAACCCACTATATACTTTTCGGTAACAAAAAAAATTTCAGCCTCGATATCAAAATTGGAGACAACTCCCTCGAAAAGAAAATGAGCACAAAATATCTGGGTCTGATTATAGATTCCCAACTCTCGTGGGATCTCCACGTAAATCATGTAAAGGAGAAAATTACACCCATAACTGGTGTACTATATAGGCTTCAAGGATTACTACCCATCCCTTTATTAACTTCAGTCTACAATGCCATGGTACACTCTCACCTGTCCTATCTCTGCTGTATCTGGGGCTTTGCCTCAAAGAAATTGATAGCCGACCTGCAGGTAGTTTAAAACCGAGCTCTCAGAAATGTTCATGGACTTCCATGGGACACTCATGTCAGGGACATCTATTCAGTTTCCGGTATCCTTCCAATCACAATCCTTCCTAAACATGAAATCACAAGCACCATCCTACAAATTACCCAACAATCAACTCATACTAACACCAAGCCAATTTACAATCAAGACATCCACAACCACAATACTCGAAATAACAATAAAATCCGCATTCCTCAAACACACACTACAAAATATGGGATAAAATCTCTGAACTATATTGCCTATACACTATATAATTCGCTTCCAGATATGTACAAAAACATCCAGCATAATAAAAAATTGCAAAGCAATGCTTTAAAAGAATATTTTTTAACTACATTTAAAAATGAAAATATGTAATCGTCTTGTCATTTTTTTTTCTATCTTATATACTCGGATCTGTTTTTCCCTCTCTTTACTTGTTTTCTCTTGTTGTTTGTTCTACTTAACCTGTCTTTATTTTTATTTTTATGCGGTACTGAATGTAAAACTTATATTATGATATCAAAATACCTTTGTAAAATTGTAACTACTACCTCCTACCTATGAATTGTAAGTTCCTCCTGTCCTAAAATGAGTTTTGTAACTCATCGGGATTGCTCTAGCAAGAAATAAAAAACAATGAAAATATCAAAATATTTTAATTAACAAAATTAGTATTTTTGATCATTATTCGCATCGAAATAACTTTTTTATTATGGTTAATATGAAAGCCTCCGTGGTCGAGCTCTAGACCAGCAAGCCGAAGGTCAAGGTTTCAAATCCCGGCGTGCGCAATACATTTTATTTCATAAATTAGTTTTATTTCGCAATCAAATATTTAAAAATTATAAAAATTATGGCGCGTTCCAGAGTGGAAGATACTCTGATTATCGCCCTGATGTAAGACCACCATTACGAAACGAAACGTTACTTGAAATGGCTTTGCTGTGTTTGGTGACCAGATCTGAATAGCCAGGTACTATTTTCCTCTCTACTTTCCCACTTTCCTCTCACCAACCTCCTTCCATCCCCACTAACTTCAGCCTCACGACATACCCCAATTGGGAATGCCATAGTCGCAAAGACTCCAGACGGGAGCAGTTGGGACTCACCATAATATCACCACAGGCGTCGGTTTTGTGTGCTGTCCTTGTTCTACTGACATTACAATGAAAGAAGCTCCAAGGGACTAGCGTCATTGATTTATTCGGCAACGGTGCATAGTCGGGAAACTTGCCAAATGCTCGTCCAACATATGTATACAGTTGATATTTGTCACGTAAGAAAGGGTCGCTTGAACAGTTCGGCTGTGGGACGATTTTTTCAACCTCTGTATTTCCTCCCTGCTACACTTAGGGTTTCTTCAAGACTCATGTTCTCTCTTTCCTCTCCCCTAAAAAACCCTTCAAAAAGCAATTTTTTTTCCAATATAAATTCAGTTATAAAAACTCAGTTATTATTCAATTACAATTATCTACAATTACTTACAATTTAAAAACAAGAGACATAAGAAACACGCGAGGCATGCATGGAGAGACAATTGACATTTTATTTCAACATTGTTTAGACATTTAGTACAAAGATGGCCGTGAATAATTTAATGTAAACATATTAGATCAGTTTTCTTGTTTTTAGTGTATCAATCCCAAAGTAATCACGACGTAAGTCATATGATCCAAGATACTCATGTAGTCCACATATGAAGGATAACATTCTGAACTTTTTTTTAAACTTTAAGATGATATAGGATCTGAGAGAAAATATTTTTATCAAGGCCCCCTGTGTGGCGTTAATGTTAAAAAAGAAATCAAGATAATGTGTGAAAAACGGTGTGTAAGAACAAAAAGAAAGAAGTGTGAAGAAAAGTGGTACTAGCTCTCTCCCTGCCAAGTGAACACTTGACCATAAAAATACTTTTTAGATGTAAGGGGGGCGGAAAACTGCACGAAGTTGGAATTTGTAAAGTTGTGGATGTGAGAAGAAAACATGGAACCAAGTGAAAAACAAAAGTTTTACTCCGAGCCCTCTTAAAAAACGAATGTCGGTCAAAAGGGTAAGCGAACGACCTTAAAAAGTAAAAGTCGCTTCTCAAAGAACTTCTGTTAGGTCACACCATACTGAAAACTTTTTTCAGAAGACTAGAATTTTATTTATTTATTTGTTTGAAAAAAAAAAATATTATAAGTATAAGGAAGCTTGTCTTGTCTTGACTCTTCATCTAGGAAGGTTTCCCGTTTCGGGACAGTCAAATTGAAAACTTTAGTTCTATTTGATAGGTGCATGCTGTTATTTAAAAAAAACTTAATCCCTTTTACTCATAATCGTAGTAAAACTAATACGCGTCATATCACGATGTAACAGTAAAAAATTGGTTTATTATCACTGAATGTGCATGGTTTAAAGGGCTTTAAACCAGGTTTAAGGTCAACTTTACAAAACCAAGGATGACTCGGCGTATTATGAGTAAGGGGGGATACTAAATTAATTACAGCACAAGTGTCATTTATACATTTTATTTATTTATTTTTGGGAAAGTTTACAGCAAGTCTTTAATTATTCATACGTATAATATTAAAATAGTTAATTATGCAAACTACGTAACTATAATGGTAAATAATAAAATGGTGTCAAAATAAGTGTATTTATAATATTATTTCTTTTTTAGTTGCAATATGTTAGGAGGGTGGGAAAACAAAGGACGGGAATGTATTGGAGGGTAGATTGAATGATCGAGTTTGAGACATGTTTAATAAGTTTTCGTTTTATGTCCCGTAAAGTCGAGTTAAAAATATCTATGTTGTAATAGAAATAATTATTTAAGTTTAAGAGCGATTGACCAGCGGCTGAAAATAAAAGTCTAAAAATGCTTGCAACTGTACAGGAAGGTTCCAATGAGAAAGGTCGATCATTCTCCGTAATAAAGTTTTTACATTAAAAATTTTATATCGATTTATTTCATTCAAAACTTGCTTTAATATATACCTACATTCAAGTAAGCAATAAAAATGCTCAAAACGCCCGATGATAAATTATTAAATATCGTGTACTTCTTATAAGTATTTTTTGATCATTAGTATTTATGATTTTTTAATAATGTCTGAACAAAATAAGTGTGTAAATTTTTTTTTAAATATTTTAGTTTGTAAGACCTTAAATAAATAAAAAAAAATGAGGTATTTTCGTCACCAAACCCGTTCTCGGATTTATTTTTTAATGATTTTAATCTAACTAAAATTAAAATTCTAAAAACTGTTTACAAGATTATGTACATATCGATTTATTTTGTAGTATATTATAGTATATAATATGATTTGAAATTTGTTTTATTTAATAGAATATATCGTTTGAAAATTGATCTAATCTGCCAACGACTAACGGTATAACCATAGTATATTAAAAATAAACTTAGTGTTTTTAAATTTTAAAACTGCTTGTATCAGATAAAATAACAATCTTTCAAAATCAATTTATGTTTTTTTGTAAGAAAGAGTCAATATGTCTAGAATTTGATTTAAAGGGGACTAAGTTGCTGTATTCTCTCCCTCTATTCCCTCTTAATGAATTTGTGGATCTGTAGATGAAGGATTCCTATTTAGAGTTGGTCTTGCAAAAAGGGAGGTGAAAAGTAAGCAACTGGAATATGAAATCAGTATCAATTAAGTTATGTGTGATTTTAAATAACATTACCGTATACTCTATATTTCTTCAACAAGTTATGTACTAGGTTCTAAAAGCAAGAAAGCTTAATGAAAAAAAAATAAAAAAAATAAAAAATAAAAAACGAAATCGAAAAATAAAAAATAAAAACTTTCGTCGATATATATTTTTTTAATTTTCTATATTCATTTTGTTTGTTACAGGTTTGTTTTACATGGCTTTTTGACTACCAAGCTAGGCAAATGCCGGTATTATGTATTATTTCGCTGCTCAAATATTCGGCTTTGTTAAGTGTAGAAACTTACTAGCTAGAAAGCTTCATGGCGTCTCCCCGCAGAGCTAAGCAGAGAGAACGAATCGCCAAATAACTTGGTTTTGGCACACACCCTATACCGTATTCACATTCATACATCGTGACACACATACTCTTCATAGACATAGACTGACTCAAGTATCTGATTCACTTGATCGTTCCACGTCTTCCTCGAACGTCCCCTACTTCTTATACCATTCACACTTGCGTCATATATTATCCTTACGCTCCTTTCTTTCATTTCTTCTGGAGTTATTAGATTTGCTCTTTTTACCTCAATCCTACCAATCGTCAGGAACCATTGAGACTATGGCATCACAATTGGGGAATGTTATGAGGATGAAGGTAGTGTGAAGTGGAATGGGGGAAGTAACTGGTTATTCCGATCTGGTCACCAAACAAGGCAACGTAAAGCAACGTTTCATTTCCTATAGTAAATAATGATATTTGTATTTTTTATAGTTAACCCTTAATTAGGCACAGAAAATCACACAATTAGTCGCATGGGGTCACCACTGACCCCAAAGAAATAAATGGAAATGTTGTTGAAGAAATAAATAAAACGAAGAATGTATTATCAAATATTAAAATAGGTACTTTATTATAATTAACATTAATATAATCAGCATAACTTTGCCATTAAACAATTAAAAAAATAAAACAGCTTCTAATCTCTCTTAAAACTACGAATTTTTCGTGTAGCCGAGATCAACTTTAATTTATTTTTATTTTATTCATACTCATAAGCAGATTTATTAATTTTGTATCCAATGCAGTAAGCCCTGAAGTATTGCTGACAAATAATTTTACCACAGTTTTGGAATTTATTTTGGTTATTTGGTACTTTGTTAATTACTACGTAAATGGTCGCATGGGGTCTACTCCCAAGAGAACAGCGACACGTACGTGCACGTTACTTTCTGGCCGCTTCTGATTTGCATGCCCCGCTGGAAGGTTAGAAAGAGCACTGTCGTATTCCAAACACTCAAACATATTTTGCTTTCAATTTGAAATGGTCTTGATAATTGATAATTAAGGGTTAAATTAATTTGGATACAATCTTAATTATTTAAAACTAAGAAGATTTACTTATGCAAGCGGGTTTTTGAACCCTAAACTTCCGGATTCGTAGTCGAAGCCTCACCCCTCAACCAAAGAGGCCGTCAACTTTTTTTAATGATTTTATGAATATACATTCATTCATTCATGAATTTACATACGTAAAACAAAATCATTGGATGTTTTTTTAAAATAAAAATTAATAAAAAAGCCACCGTGCTGTGAAATATACTCGTACGTAATTAAATAATATCTACTGAACACCCGACAGGTGCATTAGCTTATAATATACACACAAATACTTATCGATCCAAAATTAAAACAATTGTCAGTATTACCGTGGCAAAAATGTACTACTTTGAAGGTTCAATAAAAAAAAAAATCTACCGCATTCAAAATGTCGCTTTGGGAGCACCATTCTTTCGCTGGATCGGTCGTAGATCTTGAAAATTTTATAAAGATAATTTCGTTAGACCTATTGAAAAAAAATGCATCGGAGTATATTAATACGATAATGCCCGTATGGTTCAAATTAAGGAATCCGAATCCGAGTAAATCTCCACGCCACACTGCATGGACACCGTTCTGAGCCGTCCGTGAACGTGCATTTTTCCACTTCCTTTTTTTTTTTGATTTTATGGATTCTTTCGTAATCCTCTAACTAGCTAGGGCTAGTAGGGTAGTAATAGTAGACATTCTTACATTAATACCGTGAATATTGAGAGGAACATAAATCTTCTTTATATTGAATAAAAGCGAAAAATGTTTCCTCTTCTAAATAGTATTATAGATGGCGCCACTTCCGTTTGCAAAACGCGTATGGGCGAGATCTGAGTGTGTATATTACGGCAGCAGCTCCGTGGAAAAATGCACGTTCACGGACGGCTCAGAACGGTGTCCATGCAGTGTGGCGTGGAGATTTACTCGGAGTCGGATTCCTTAATTTGAACCGTACGGGCATTATCGTATTAATATACTCCGATGTCTACTATTATATATCTACCTATTAAATATAAGTATTCTGTAGTTTAATTTTAATAATAGTAGTTAGTTTTGCAAAAGGGTGATGCCTTATAAATAGTCACCAACACTTAAACTGGGCGAAGCAGAACGAAAAGCCGCCCGCAGGGCCTAGCAGAAAAAACCCGCGGAGCGGGGTTTTCACTGCTGGTATAAATTATTATATGCGTTTTAATTATTATTGGTCCCTATAAATCTTTTAACCATTCGAGCTATTGGTTTTCTGTTTTTGATTTAACCATTCGATTAAATTAATATCATTCCTCAAAATATTAATACGGAAACATATAAACTCTTTACTACGGTATAAAGCTATCGAGTCCATAGAGATTGCATCGCTTATCCCATATTTATAGGTTCGTTAGATGTGGTCCAATTTTGGACCGATATCAATCGCACAAAAATAAAAGCGTTCCAAATATGGACCTAAATCGCTCCAGTGGCTAAATGACAAACAATTAAAAATAAAAAATTTAAAAAAAAGAAATCGTTCAAAATAAACAAACAAAGCTTGAAGTAAATCTTGTAGGCACTGTCTTAGGCGCTCCGCTGACGAGGCAATTGAAACCAAACTAAAACCAGCTGGTTTCTATGTCTTGATTTGTCAAAAAGCTTGTTTAGCTATAGACGAAGAACAATCAGCTGACAGCTGACAACTAGCAACGGCCGACCACGGCAATCAGCAGTGAGTCGCGAGTCACCGCTTGCGTTACCATTGACAACGGGTTGTTGAGTGATTGTGTAGTGTGCGGGCCATCACATCATACAAAGACAGTTGCCAGTTGACAGTTTTCAGTTGCCTCAGTGACCGGATCGCAGATATTATATAACGTAAATATAACTACAGGAGATGTAGAGAATAAGAAGCAGAGAGGTATTTTATTCTTGATATTAATTATTGTAGTGATTCAAAATTATTATTTAATATAATTTTTTCATTCCAATATTCATTTGCATCACAACCACCATACCAAACCAGTTCCCATATCATGGCAGTCGTATGTGGGCTATATTACAACGTACTAATATGAATTACTAATATTATAAACGCGAAAGTTTGTATGGATGTATGTATGTTTGTTACTCTTTAAATCAAAATTTAATAAATAGATTTTAATGAAACTTTACAATAATATAGCTCAGACATCAGAATAACATATAGGCTATAATTTTTAACGCTAGCTATTTATTTTCAACATATTGAAAATAATAATTATTGTTTAATAGAAAACGTCAAAATTTGAGAGTGACATCTTGCAAAACAATGATTGTTAAATCAAAATTCTATTTTGGAAAATATTTAAATTGGTGAATTTATTTGAGGTACTCGCCTAATACTGAATCGAATCAAGAATTGTAAATATTTTAAATAAATAGGTTAAGAATTTTGGTATAAACGTAGATGGGACCTAGGAAAAGAAAATAGATTACTCGAAGTACTAATCCTACGCTGACGAAGTCGCGGGCAGAAGCTTGTAGTATATATTATAGACAAAAAAATAAATACCTTATTTAAAAAACGAAAATATCCAAAATTAAACTGAATGATGTAATAGACTTTTAAAAGAAAATAGAAAAAAAAACTCAAATAATACGAGGTACAAAAATACTCAAATAAACAAACGAAGCCATCTCTAAGCATCAAACCACAGGTGTCGTCATCCACAAGTCCTCTTAAGCGCCAATAGTCTCGCAATTGGACATTAAGCAATCTCACAATGATATCTGCAAACACAATTACTCAATCACCCTCCCCCTCCTATCTCCCTCCTCCGTCCTCCTGCAGACACGTGCACACGTGGCCTGCCCATAACGAACGGTGCCAATAAATCAATATTAGTTCCGCAGTACTACGCGGACATCGCGCTAACGTTACATCTTAATTTGCATGTCTCCTTTCATATACATTTGCCTTTTACTATTTCGGGCTAAAATTAATTTAAAAGAAACATTTCGTGGTTTAATGAGTTGGTACTTAGACTTTTATTGCTTACTAGAATGGTAACGAGAAAAAATAATTTATTTAACATTGTAAATGAAACTGTAAATATTAACAATCAAATTAAAAAGGTATTGGTCACAACTGGGACTCAAACCCAGGATCTTTTGTTGTACCGGGACAAACACCTTAAGATGGTATTACTAGAGAATACCGGAAATTAGTCCTTTTTAAATAAAATTCTAGATGTACTGACTATTTTTTACAAAAAAACATAAATTGATTTTGAAAAATTGTTATTTTATCTGGTACACGCAATTTTAAAATTTTGAAAAACTACGTTAATTTTTAATATATCTACTAAGGTTATACCGTTGGTAGTTGGCACATTTGTTCAATTTTCAAATGATAGATTCTATTAAACAACACAAATTTCAAATCATATAATCATACAACAAAATAAATCAATACATAATCTAGTAAACGCAGTTTTCAGGTTTTATTTTAGTTTAATTAAAATCATAAAAAAAATAATTCGAGAACGTGTTTTATGACAAAAATACCTAATTTTTTTATATATTTAAGTTTATTGTGTTTAGACATTATTGAAAAATTATAAATATTTACGATCAAAAAATAATTACAAGAAGTAAACGATATTTAAGAATTTATCATCGTGCGTTTTGAGCATTTTAATTGCTTACTTGAATGTAGGTATATATTAAAGCAAGTTTTGAATGGAATAAATCCATATTAAATTTTTAATTTTTAAAATTTGATACGGGGAATAATCGATCATTCTAATTTGAACCTCCCTGTACAGTTGCAAGCATTTTTAAACTTTTATTCTGAGCTGCTGGTCAATCGCTCTTAACCAACTCTGCAATTGGGACCGCTTATTTTTTTAGGAAGTTTTGTCGATCTTATATTGTCAAATTCAGAATTAACAATATTATTATCGACTAATAATTTTTATCATGATTTTGCTGTTACCCTTTTAAACGATCACAAAGGTTTGTAATATAGATAGCGTCTCGGATAAGCATATCCGACTTTATTTTCATACATACATGGGACAATATTGACCTTTTCTAGAAGTCTAAATGAATATTCATTTTTATTAAATAACTCTTGTCATAATAACTTTTTTTATTTTTTTGTGTCATGTTCCATAGATAAGATGTTCTATTTCATATTAAGGTTTAGATTTATTAATATGATCTTCTTCTTCAATGATATATTACTTTGTTGAATCTAAACTTCAAACATATGGTAGGATAGGATATAACAGGAGTTATTCCAATATAACTTAAATAACAATGATATTGGTAACCCAAGGAATAATACTTGGACCTAAATATTTCAATTTATTCGGGTGTAACCACTATAGCTTTTTCATAAAAATACGAACTTGCATCCTGTTTTGTCGTTTTAATTTCCAGCATTTGTTAGTCTCTCTAGACAGACTTGAAGTGTAAATCTTCAGTGCAGATGTGTTTATAACATAAATGTTTGTCAGGGAAGCCATTCAACACATTAATAATTTATTTTTGTTTTTAACTTAGTAGGTAAAACCTCGAATTATAACATTTTAATTAATAAAGACAATATAAGCGAAACTCAATCTAAATCTAAAACAGAAAAGTCAGAAAAAGATCGGGTCACATCTGAGACTTGAACCCAGGACCTTCGGCTTTCCGGGCAGATCACAGACATATGAATATAACATAGACTAGAGAATCAGGGAGAGGGGTAATAACCAACTGTAGCGGGGCGGAGAGGGATGAGTTGACGGTAACGATATGTGATTCGTTAATACTTAATATATAGGCATATAGGTATATTATATAGGCATCACGCATTATAATATCACCATTTAGCTCTTAAAAGTAAAATCTGCTTTTGAATGAATAGACCTTTTTACATGGGAGCGCGAATTGTTCGCCCGGTTTGAACAAACTTGTGTAATCCATATAAAATGAAGAAAGGTTCGCTTGTTTTGAGAGTCGAATATTTTGTTACGGTGTTAAATTAAGACACTTTTACAAATGTTTCATAATTTACTTATCCCAGTAAACTGCAACGTGCACACGACGGGACCGGGAATTTCGGTTGCTTACGCTTCATGTCTCTCGGTATGATAAAACTGATCATATTATATGATGTGAATAAGCTTAAAATAATGACAAATAATGCCTGCGTATGGAAGGTAATACGACAATTGGGTTTATACTCTTTTTCACTTCTATTTTTACATGTTTTAATAGCACAAGTTACCATTTTTGCCGTGTTATTTCGTAAAATGTACCGATAAGAGCTCGACGCTAGTCCGCACAAGAATGATGACGTCACATTTTCTAGATTCACGCGAACCTATACGCCAGCCCGGCCGGTTCCATGGAACCCAGAATTAAAGAGGGGGAAATAATACGCTTTTATCACTTAGGGCAGGTCTATACATATTCATATGTCTATGGGGCAGATGCTCTATACACTGAGTAATCCGATTCGGTCATATTTAACTGAATCATACTTTGACTGGGATTCGAGTCCCAGATTTGTCCCGATCTTTTTCTGACTTTCCTGTTTCAGATTTAGATTAAGTTTCGCTAATATTTTCTTCATTAATTAAAACATTAATAATTCATTAGTGGTGGCATTTCATACTAGCTGAAGTCCCGGGCGTTGCCCGGGCTTTACTCAATGTTTTCGGAAAGTGATGTAGACAGTGACCTTTCTCTTGTTTTTAAGGTCAAGTGCACAAAATTTCATCAAGTCAAATTTGAGATGCGGGCATGGGCACCGCCACCCCGGGAACCATTTATTGGATAACAAACACATCTTCCGTATGTCACCCTAAGTGGTTCGCTACGTTTAGTAATTTAAAGTGATTGAGGGAGGCATTATGACCTCTTCAACCTTTTCGAGACCCATGCCTTGCACCGCGGTTAGAGAGATGGATTCACAAGTCCGTCACTTCTAGACACCCCGACCCCCAGATTCCTAAAAACCCCTCATACATTTTTCCTTCCCAGAACTTCATCTATTTGATTGCCTTAAAAAACCCTCTACACAGCATCCCCTAAGATAACATAGGCCGTGATGGAAATTATTTTTATCAGGCCCCTTGTGTGTAGCTAACGTTAAAAAAATCAATATTGGAATAAAAAACTGTAGATCTTTATTATATTATTATTATTGAATTAAAAATATTAATTTTTATTTTGTTTAATTTTACTTATTTACGTGATGAATCTAATTTTATTTTTATGTGTTAGGTACCTAACTAATATGTTATCTATTATTTCTTATTTTATTTTAGAATTTGTAATTAATATGTGTTGTGGTTGTTTACTTAATATGGCAGACTGGTATTTCACTACCCTCCCAGTCCTGCTGGAATAAAAACTTAAATAAAAAATAAAATTTAAAAAAATATACGCTCTCTGGGCTATGTGTCAAAAATACACAAGATAACCCGCATTTTAACATGTGGTTTAATTAAATAATACGCTCTAAAAACATTACCAGAGAAAAAAATAACTAATCGTATTTACGTTTTACCTTTTAAAAATGCCACTCCAGCAAGTAAAGGAAATACTTGGAAATGTTCACATGTTTAAACGGAAGTTTCCACCCCATTTTCCAGGGATTTTCTTGTTATTATTTTTATAACAACCGCTCTTTCGGCTTAATCCATGTCTATGTCCGACCGTTGTCCCTCCTTGTTAGAGACCGTATGGCTTTTCCAATATTCGTACTTTTCCGGACTTCCGCTTCCCTGCCTGACTACCCAACCAGCCGCCGATAGGCTTTCAGAATTATATTTTGATTTGAATAAAAACTCAGCTTATTATGCTTTTGGAAACGGTATTTCAATTCGCTTTAAACCTAGCCAATAACGCTCAGGGGTGCTAGCATAGTCCATCGATAAGGATCGGTAGGATAATTGTCGGTAACTTCTCATCGTTCCCTAGAACAACTGCAGATAGCAAACGAATAGGTGACAGTTCACAATGACTAAGTGTCCCTAATATATTCGATATCAACTGTTGTTTGTATGTTAGCGATCTGCAGTTGCCCTAGGGAACGATGAGAAGTTACCGACAATTATCCTACCGATCCTTATCGATGGACTATGCTAGCACCCCTGGTGTATTATTTTTCCAACAGGGGTTGATAAAAAATCGTATAATTTTTCCAAATTTTAACGATAAAGCTCATAAATTGAGTACCTAATGAAAACACGCACACTGATATCATGGGATGAGGTTTATCTGGGTCTTGGCGGCTCGTGCGTTTGTCCACTTACTGCGTGGCTGGCCAGATCCGAGAAGACTGGATAATGGAGACATCTTACCTCTCCAGCTGCCTCTCGACCCATCGCCTTGTACCTCAGTGGGAGGGATGGATCAATACATACCATCCTACCCACAGTTACCCAAAGACTTCTACCCACCCTTCATACACTTTTCCTTCACAGAACTAGCTCTCCTTCCTTTCCCCAAGAAAGACCCTCCACAAAGCATCCTCAAAGGGATTTTTGTTTTCATTAGTACTACTTGTGTGGAGCTAATGTAAATAAAAAATTGAAGCAGGGCATCTTTTTTGCCTAACATTATTATCTCGACATATATTTCTTCACGAGTTGTATGGTACATTTAAAATTTAAAACAAAATTACAGTTTCCAGACCAGGTTGGCCCTTATGATGGACACTGTAACCCTGTCCGGGGAAGCGCAGTACCCAAAAATGAATCAAATAAAAATAATGGTTGATTTGAAAATTATATTCGAATTTCGTGACCCGTCTTTGCCCGATATAAAATTACATTATGTTCCTATTCAGGAAAAAAAAACTTCTTGGCCTGCTT
This sequence comes from Limnephilus auricula, assembly GCA_951813805.1. Taxonomy (NCBI): domain Eukaryota; kingdom Metazoa; phylum Arthropoda; class Insecta; order Trichoptera; family Limnephilidae; genus Limnephilus; species Limnephilus auricula. The sequence goes on along the minus strand of OX638389.1, from coordinate 42,564,749 downwards.
TTTGCACTTTAGAAACCATAGATATAAATAAAAAAATTAAATCATTAATTCATTTTTAATAACATAATACCACCCTGTAAATCACCCTTATTGACAATGTTCCCATGTTATGTTGACTCCTCCCACAGTTTCTTGGCTTGCTTTTTTGCACTTTAGAAACCATAGATATAAAAAAAATAATCATAAATTAATGTTGTTAATAAAATAATACCACCCTATAAATCACCCTTATTGACAATGTTCCCATCTTATGTTGACTCCTCCTTTCGTTCTCCCCCTCCTCCAAAATCACTACTCTCACTACCCCCACCGAATACAATCTAATCATTTCTGAACTTATATACTTTTAAAGTTAGTTTTAAGATTGCCGGCAGGTGACACGGATTTGTCGAAACCGATAGCAGATAAATAAAAAAGCAACAAATGTATATGTGAAATAAAACTGTCCAAAAACAAATTTATATAAACCGTTGTTTCCAAAGCAGTAGGTTTATTTATATCCAGCGAGATGTCAATTTAATATTATTTCCGAGCTGACGCGATAGGCGCTTCAGGGCCAACTGACAAGAATTTATATGAATTTCTTTTGATCACTAAACCCTATTAGTAATGCTCTATCAGGTACAAAAATCGACAAATTTGCGGGTTATTTGCTATTTTTGGTCTCAAAGATGATAAATTGACTGAAACAAAGGGGTGTGCTCATTCTATAGCGAAATATTATGTCAGGAATTTTGACATGATGAAAAATCAAACGACAATAAACCCATTTTGATGAAATTGTAATATTTTTTTTATTTGATAGATGAAAAATATTATGTACCTATTCTTTATTTATTACATTGTACATTTTCTTGCTGTATCTCAGTAGACCGTTGCCCACAACGAGGAGCACTTCTACACAGGGTGTCCGGGAGTAAAGTGCATTAACTTCGGAAGGTGATTCTACATGATGGTAGGAGTAAAACGATTTATTACTTTTTTCAAAATTTCTACCTTTTGTTCCCATACAAAAAGACGTACCTATTAAAAATCCTTAGTGTAAGGTACAAACTAACTCGATAAATTTGCTGTGACTCATCCGGGCCCGACTGGGGCGATGTCGTTTTTGAGTTAGTCCAGTCAAGTTAAACATGAAAAGGGGGTCGTGCTTGCAAAAGGTCCGATCTTTCTGAATTTTTTATATGTTGTTAGGACCTAAACAAATATTAAAAAAACAGATTTGCAATTTCCAAAGTGCTGTGCGAGCGGCGGTGTACCCAAAAAACCATTAAATTTTCGGACTTTTTTCAGTTTTTGCTCAATATCTTAGTGAAGGAAGGGTCTGACCGGTATAGTTGTTCAGCACTATTTTAAAGTAGACTAAATTTGCTACAATTTGAAACCAAAAAAAGTTCTATACAGCAATTGGTTTTTAAGATACAGTTCTTCGAAAATCAACAATTTTTTCCAAAAAATGATTTTTTCTCGAAATGGTCACTTATTTTATGAAATATTTTCTAAAATACGATTCCCACCTCAAATATTATATGAAATGAAGTTGTAGTAAATTTAAATAGCTTTCATTTGAAACCAAATTGCTACCTGCAGGCCCAGCGGTTCTCTCAAAAATTGCAGATAACCAAAGTCAAAGTGGGTTTTGGGGGAAATGCAAATAAACTGATCCCACGTCTTTTTATGGCTTTACTTATCAAACAGTTACAATTTATTTATTTTTGTTATTGTTAACAAATTGTTTGATGGAAAAAGAATAAGATAATTTACCTATCGGGAATTACGTGATCATTAAACATTGTTTTATATACCTACATACTAAAATGCTTGTACAAACATCATGGTACCTACTATAAGGACAAATTAGATTTACTCAAAAAAGAAAATTAATATAAATCATGTAGGATTGTGTTTTGATGGCCAAATCATGCCATTCTTTTTATCTTAGATGGCACGGGCTTGGGCTCGCACGAAGATGGTGTCTAGAAGGCTGTGATGGACGCTGGGAGAGGCGTCCAGTCTGCAGTCGGGTCACCTTTATCGTGTACCATGCACAATTTGCCAGAGGACTGAGCAGTGGAGTCCAGCCTTTCTGCATCTGCACAGCTCCCAGAGCACCCTTTCTTGCATATACATGAAATTTTTCGCAGAAGTGCAGGAGGTGCGGGATTAACGGTAGTGGGGATGGGGGTGAGTCACTGAGAAGACAGCTTCCACCCCAATCAGTGGGATTCTAGTTGACACACCTCTACTTCTGCACTTGGAGGAAGCACCTTGCTGCATGGTGGCCTGCGGCATATGACCTGTGGCAACGGGCGAGGTTTATGCTCGTTGAAGTGACAAACGTCTTATATCTCAGGAAATCCAAAGTATCCCTCGCGATGTCACCCCCATATGAAGCCACAAAGCACTTGATGTCTGCTTCTCTCACGGCTTTTGGGGTGGACGAAGGACGACCTCCACTTGCTCAGCAAGTGGTTCACTCTTGCTCAGGAGTGTGGTGATTTTGGTCTTTCCTTGGCCAAACGGTGCTGTGATAGTATCGCACCCGGTAAACGCTTGGGTGAATAGTATATAACGTCCGTGCACCCCTAGCACGGTCGATCGATATAAAGTTACCGACCGATTGTCAGTAACTTCTCATCGTTCCCTAGGACAACTTTAGATCGCAAACGAATAGGTGACAGTTTACAATGACTACCATGCTAGCACCCCTGGTGGTTGTAGCAGGTCGTAGCAACAGCTTCGTGACAGCGTGCGAGACAGCAACCAGCTTCGCCCTTCGTGCTCTTCTGTACGTAGACTTTTGTCTCTTCAGCGCCTAAACCATTGAGAAGAACGAGCAGGTCGGCGTCTTCTCCCACTAAAGCGCCGTTTGTACTTCATTTGATTTGTACTTCACTGCTGGAGGTCACATTTTGAGCAGAAACATAGTTCTGCATACGTGGGATGTTTTTGTCTCGCATTACTGCTCTCGGGCGGGTCACGCATATAATGCCTTCCATCTCATGAAATGTGTTATCACCATCTAGGGTGTTAACGTTCACCTCCGTATTGTCAGAGACAAATAGGATAAAATCTTATTTTCCTATTGGTGGTGAGGATTCATCTCGAAAGATCGCCGAAGTTTCAAGCTGCACACCTACTGAATAAGAACAGGATAACCCCAGCGCAGCGCACCTGTTTTCGGTAAAAGTAGATATTAATTCCAATCAGAAGGGAGGAAACAAAAGATCGAGTTTGTACAGCACTATCAGAGCATGAGAAAATAACACACACTTCTTCTTCCATGTTTCAAGGAGGCCACGCATGTTTTTGAGAACAACAGTCTCAAAAAATAGCTGTACTGACTCAGGGGTGACAGAATCAACATTGTTGAAAAAATCCTCCGAGGTGGGATACTGACTGGTTTTATACACTTGTGTGCGGGTATCTTCTACGATGATTTCTGCTGCTGCCTTCACAACTCTCACCGCTCTTGCTGCGCACCGCCTTTTTGTTCCTTGTACCAATCATCATACAAAATTTTATTGCCGGTGTTTATGAAGCAGACGAGTGTCCCTTTGTTGGAGCTAAAACGTTAATGAAGGTAAGTTTTCGCTGTTCTGACATCAGGGATACAATCACCCCTAATTTGCTGCAGAAGGTGTGATAAATAAAAATGGCATTCATCACTGTTTTCCAATAAGTAATCGTACACATACTCCATCGCTTCTTCAGAATTACTGGCTGGACGATACCCTCTCTTATTCCCAGTAGCAGGTGGTAATCTTAATAGGCTCACGTAGCACAATCTGTGGGTTCCGTCTGCAGCAATCAGGTCGCCAATGGCGAGGAGGCGCTCCTCCAATCGTCACCTCGGCGTTTAGCTGTATCTAAAATAGTTTGCTTCATTCCCAACTTCTCAACTGTACGGACCACATTCCTTCTTGCCAAGGGCAGTTTGCTTTGTTGCCCGAGAAATTATTCAGTGATAGCATCACCACACAAAATTCAAATCCCTCTCAAGGTAGGAGCTAGTTTACTTGATAATCTTGTCGATAAAGTCTTCGGTTGGGAAGCAGAATCCCTTCCTTCAACGTTACACACAACTGTATATCTCTTCCTGGTTGAAATTTTAGAGGAAATTTTTATTTTCTGTGAGACCACGTTTTTGACTCACTTCAATTAGTGTTCGAATTCCTCGTTCTTTGATGATTACAACAGGACCTGTATCGAGGTCCTCACGACACACAAAACACACGCTCGGACGGATCTGGAGAGCTGCCCCGGAAGGGCCGGGTGTGGGTAAGGAGGTCAAGGGAGGGGACAACGAAAACACTTGGGGAAAATACGTCCGTTATCTGCCATTTTTGAATTTTTGAGTGAACCGCTGGACCCACAGGTACCAATCCAGTCTCAAATAAAAGGTAATTAAATTTACTACAACTTCATTTCATTTAATATTTGAGGTGGGAATCGTATTTTAGAAAATATTTCATAAAATAAGTAACCATTTCGAGAAAAAATCATTTTTTGGAAAAAATTGTTGATTTTCGAAGAACTGTATCTTAAAAACCAATTGCTGTATAGAACTTTTTTTGGTCTCAAATTGTAGCAAATTTAGTTTACTTTAAAATAGTGTTGAACAACTATACCGGTCAGACCCTTCCTTCACTAAGATATTGAGCAAAAACTGAAAAAAGTCCGAAAATTTAATGGTTTTTTGGGTACACCGCCGCTCGCACAGCACTTTGGAAATTGCAAATCTGTTTTTTTAATATTGGTATAGGTCCTACCAACATATAAAAAATTCAGAAAGATCGGACCTTTTGCAAGCACGGGTGTACATCTTGACTGGACTAAGTGGCCAATATTGTAAAAAAAGAAATACTTACTAGTGCCGGGCGCACACGCCGGACTAATTTTTTCTATTTATAAAAAAAGTATCTTTTTTACTTACACTATCATGTAGAATCACTTCTCGAAGTTAATGCACTTTACCCCTTGACACCCTGTATTTTGTTTTATTAATTCATAAGGTTCGGTTAGGTTAGGTTAGGTAAGGTTAGGTTAGGTTAGGTTAGGTTAGGTTAGGTTAGGTTAGGTTAGGTTAGGTAAGGTTAGGTTAGCTTGGGTTAGGTTAGATTCCTGTTACTGGGTTTTCTCACTAGATGACGGTTTATGTTGCTATGTTACTTCCGTTTATGTTTATTATTTATTTATTTTAAAAAAAATTATATATAGTGTAGACATTGTGTTATTTCGTCCGCCATGCTAAGGATTATATTAGTATTTCATGTATGTTATTAATTCAGAGGGTTAGTTGTTCAAACATGTTATAATATAAAGATTTGTTGCACGTTATAAGACAGAAATTTCATTCAATAATATATTAAAAAAATAATTAAAATCGTGTTATAAATACCATCAGTCAGGTAAATACAAAATGTGCGTAAATGCAGCGCATCTACATACTTATAACTAAATTATGATTTTGGTGTTGCAACATTACACAGTTTGTTAAAATGTTGTTTTTATTGCTTGGTTGTGTTTTATGTATGAATGGATTTCATCTCTAATAAAACATAAATATTTTTTTAAAATCAAAATGTAGGTATGTACTTAACCGGTTTTTTAATGTATTTATTTGTGTTTTATTTTTTTTTATTTATTATTATTTTTTTATTAAGTTAAAGAAATTTACATTTCACTTTCTTAACTTAAATACAAAATAGAGTTCTATCAATTAAAGACTACATAGTTTTTTAAAAATATATTTATACTTTTCTGCGTTTTTAGGATGATATAATATATTAGCGCCCTTGAGGTGATTTCTGACAAAAGCGGCGCTCTACAAATTATCCAATTATTATTATTATTATATATTATGATATTATATATAATATTTTTAGTTTGATATATTATATCAATTTCAGACCACAGTCACAAGATCTGAAAAGTCAGGTACTTCCCCACCTTCCTTTCTCCGCATCTCCTTCTCGTCCCTATTACCTTCAACCTCACCACATACCCCATTTTAAGGGTGCATAATCTCACTGGCCCCAGACGGGAGCAATTGGGACTCTTGTGCGGTATTCATATTTAAAAAATAAAATTAGACCACCATTCTGAATTGAAACGTTGCTTAAAATGGCTGAAGCTGTGTTTGGTGAATAGCCAGGTACTTCCCCACCTTCGTCTTCCCCATCTCCTACCTATCACCACTATCTTCAGCCTCACAACATACCCCAACTTGAGATTAAATAATCTCACTGGCTATTTATGTGAGTAGTAAAGATTCTTGTCCGGTATCTACATTTAAAAATTACATTTATACAAAACTTTTAAAAGAAAATGTAGGTAGGTACTGACCACGTGATAAAATCCATCGTCGCATTAACAACAATTAATCGGGTAATTTTATAAATAAATGTTTAAATAGGAAGCCAACAAACTTCGACAAAATGTTCATCGTTACATACTACAAAACAATAACCCAGCCTAGTTTCTAGTTATGACAGTTATCCGCGAAGTTTAACAATTTTGCGCATAATGATACCCTTTCAAGTTAACACAAACGTTGCCAACCTAACCTAGTTTATTATAATGACAGTTGACTTGAAGTTGGGCACTAATTTTTCGCATGCTCGCCATCTACCAATTTAACACAATTGTCTGATTTATGGTTGAAGACATGAAATCACTTAGAATTAAAGTCTGTCCATACAAAAGTTGTAGGAATTTGAGAAAATATACAGAAAATAGGAACACACTTAATAAGCAAATTTCGTTTTAAAAACACGTTGTAGTAGCTAGATAAAAATGAGAAGTAAGTATTTTGGATTCCGAAAATGTAAAATAATATATATTTTAAAGTTATTTCGTTAAAATTAAAATCGATCGTTCAATTGGCAGCCATTGTTATTAATGTCAAAGTTTTAAGGTTGGTTTTTTTTTTTTTAACCCAAAATATTAAGGTAAGGTCCTCAGTTTATTTGGTAGTTTGGGTGTAATTAAAAAATAAATAAAAAATTTGCCAACCTTAAAAATTGTGATAATATTATTATCATTAAAAAAATATATAATTTTACATTATAGAAACCAAAATACTTTTGGCCGTGAAAATCTAAAATCATATCAAACAGTTCATTGATTACAGTGATGATACAGTTTACAGATATTAAACAATATTTTAACTTGAATGTATAATTAGTAATTACCGGGGGAAGTGCGGAGTGTGTAAGTATGTGTGTATATGTAAGTATGTGTTTGTAAGTGTGAGAATCGGTGGTCTGTGAAGGGATATGTATTGGCATTAAACAGTTTGTATCATTGACATGATGCTCCTTTTAAATTTATGATATTAGTTGTTGTCAGCTGATGGTGAAGAATCCATTCCTCCAGGCTGGTATGCATCACGGCGGGATGCTTGTTGGTCGCAAGTCTTGAGTCTAGTCTTGGGCCGGTGCTGGGTTTGGGCCGGTGTTGCATGGTGTCCTGTGATGAGGAGGAAAGGTGTTGGGCCTCTGGTTGAAAGAGGAGATATCGGTGTGTCGTGATATCTCCGTGCGTGCTGGTCGGAATAATAGCATTGTGATGGCTGTGATGATGATGATTGTATTTACAGTATTTACATTATGCACTATTTACTAATGTAGTAAGATTATTCCACTCGCGAACTGCAGATGTGAGGTTGTATTACTAGGCCGGTGGCCTGTTGCCGTGTGACTAGCTGACTAACTGACTTAGCTTACTGGGGCCCTTATATAGTCCGACCTGGCCGGTACGTGAATTGCAGGCGAAATGTGTCGCAGATTATTGCAGATACGTATTGCAGATTCCAGACCTTTCGAGAAGGTGGCACAATATAATGCGTAGCAAGGCAGTAAGTAGGTGCAGAGCGCCGGGCAGTACCAATTAGTGTGACGTAGATATGGATAGGTCCTGGGGTGCTAGCATAGTCCATCGATAAGGATCGGTAGGATAATTGTCGGTAACTTCTCATCGTTCCCTAGGACAACTGCAGATCGCTAACGTACAAACAACAGTTGATATCGAATATATTAGGGACACTTAGTCATTGTGAACTGTCACCTATTCGTTTGCGATCAGCAGTTGTTCTAGGGAACGATGAGAAGTTACCGACAATTATCCTACCGATCCTTATCGATGGACTATGCTAGCACCCCTGCTATTTATTTATTTATTTATTTATTAGGAAAAGTTGACAGCAAATCTGAGATTATACAATGATATATTAATAAGATAGTTAATTATGCCAATTATGAACTTTCCACTGATAATAATAAATGATAAAGTGTGACATTGTAGGGTTGTTTTCTTAATTAAATTATTTTCTAGTTACAATATGTGAAAAGGAGTTACTAGTTACAATATGAAAAAAGGGGGAGGAGGAAACATGGGATTAGGATGAAGAGGCAAAGGGCGGGGATATATAGGGAATGAGTTTCTGCTTAGAGTCATGTTGCTTAGTGAATTTTACGTTTTATGTCGCGTAAAGTCGAGCTAAAAATGTCAATATGGTAATAATTTAAGTTAAATGAATGTGTGGATCTGTAGATAAATGAGTTTTGTTTGGAGTTGGTCTTGCAAAGAGGGAGATTAAAAGTAAGCGACTGTCTGCTGTTGCGATATGGAACATGGAATGATAGGCGTTGGAGAAGATCGGGGCTATCGATTAAGTTGTGTATACATGATTTTAAATAACATTACCGAATCTGCTATATTTCTTCGGCAAGTCAACAAGTCGGCATGCAAGTATGTAGCTTATGAAGTACGAAGGTACTAGGTAGATCGCTACATATTTAAACAGTATTGAATGTATGAAGAGCACGGTAAGTTCTCGAATAAGTTGATGCTTATTATGTCAAAGTTGATAAAATTTTCTGTATGGGTTCTATTTAACTAAAATATAGTTGTTTTCATACAAATTAAATGATGTGTGAAGATTTTCTCATATAGGGGCTATAGAAATTATCAAAATCTAATTATTATATGTAGATACATCATTTCATTTGAAAAGTGATTAAGTGGTGAAAAAATGTAGATTAAGTAAATAACCGGTCAGTGGCTGAGTTGGCAACGTCCCACCAGTCGTCGCCTGTTCAATTCTTTGGTTGGCTAAGTAACCCGGGAATGTTTGTCTTTTTTAAAGAAATAAATTTCCTTTGGGTTAGGTTATGGGCCATTTTTTCATCAGTTTTAATGAATTTTCAAAGAGGTTTGTAATGCCACTTTGTTTAGTTTTTATGGAACTATTGCAAAATACTAACTTAACAGAATTTAATATAAGGGTGGTTCTATTTTTGAATTATTTAAAAGAGTCCGACAAATAAAATAACAGTATGTGGGCGAGGGGTAGTAATGGGCATTGTTGGCTATGGTAGGGGATGGTGGGGGACGGGAGTGAGAGGGGAAAGGGGTGGTTGACTGACTCATTCCGGACGAGGAAATGTAGAAGGATGAGTCGGATTGAATGAGTCAATTTAGCTGAGTCAGCTGACGGCCGGCGCCTCCCCCGTAAGGAGATTATCTCGGTGGCAATGGCCGAGGAGTAAATGGAAACGCATTTAGACTCGCTTATTTATATTCAAAAGTGTTCAATTTCTATTTTTCATCCTATCCCTCTTATATACATGTTTTTTCAATCAAACGAAAATAGTGTAGAAAATTTTTTTTAAGCCTCAAATGAGTCCATTTTTTATTTTATTTTTTACATTAGTTCCACACAGGAGGCCCTGAGAAAAATAATTTCCATCAGGGCCTAAGTCATCTAAGGGGATGGTGTATGGAGGGTCTTTTTATTTAAAGGATTGAGAGAAGGTTCTGGGAAGAAAAAAGGTATGGGGGCTGGATATGGGTAGGTACTTATGGATCCACCCCTCCAACTATGTGTCGAGAGAGTCCGGCTTGAGTGGTCAAAAGGCCTCCCTTGACCAGTATTTCTCGATCTGGCCCGCCAAGCAGTAGGTTGGCAGACGCATCCGCCGCCAAGACGCCGCCAAGACTTGGGCAAACCTCACCCCATGAATCCGGACCCCTGACGTAGCTAACCGCTTGGGGTGATCTATGACAGATTCCATATAAATTTTACTAGAAAATGCAATAAAAGTTATGAAAATATAGGAAAGTTATACATGATAAAAATATTATTACAAAAATTATTAGTAATTTTATAAGAAAATACAAAAAAATATATATATATGTAGGTGTTTAGTGTTGAAATAACTTTAGGACATTAATCCATTATACCCATGTTCCTTACCAAATATTCCTTCCTTGTGATTCCCTTCCTTTCACATCAAGGCCCTTACCCAAGAAGCAAAGAAGATGATTTAAAACACTTGAAAAAAGAACACTTTTGCACTTCCTTTTTTTGAATAAAAACATTCAGTTGTTATCTTGAAAATTCGACCAAGCTTGTACAAGCATTTCGCAAATCTCGCAAATAACAACAATATAAATATATTATAATTGTCGTGAAGACCATCGGGTCATCATCATTGGAAAGTGATCGTAAAGAAGAACTGGGAGCTGTCACCTCATCATCAAGGTAAGGGCCATTCCTATCGTTTCCTTCCTCCCTTGTCGATTTAAAAACACAATCTAATACACTCGTAATTTCGCCACATAATTTAGTTTTACAGATTTGGCAGACGCATCCGCCGCCAAGACGCCGCCAAGACTTGGGCAAACCTCACCCCATGAATCCGGACCCCTGACGTAGCTAACCGCTTGGGGTGATCTATGACAGATTCCATATAAATTTTACAAGAAAATGCAATAAAAGTTATGAAAATATAGGAAAGTTATACATGATAAAAATATTATTACAAAAATTATTAGTAATTTTATAAGAAAATACAAAAAAATATATATATATATGTAGGTAAGTTATAAATTACACAAAGGAATGATAAGCAGAAACATAAAACAATAAGAAACGTTAGGGGGTGGGATTGGAGTATTTGTTGTTTTTTTTTTTGTAATTATCACAGTTTTCCTCCGATCTTATTTCTATAAATCTATATATATCAATAATATCTATCAATATTATAATTAACCTATTATTATAAGTTATTATTATCAAAATATTTAGAAACCTCGATGTATATTATGTGTAATTTAAAATAAATTAATTTGTATAATTTAGTAAATTATAATTCAATTTATCAACCATACTATGTAACTTATAAATAAATTATTATTTACATGTAACCCACATTTCCATAAATTCATTGTCATATTATCCATAAACTACACTATCATCAATTATTATATTATTTGTAAACTTCGTTAACATAAATTCAATGGTATATTATCTGTAAACTTCATCTATCAATTATTATTTTATCTGTAAATTTCATTGTCATAAATTCCTTGTTATATTTATTACCTGTATACATCATTATCATCAATCACTATATTATATGTAAATCATAAATTCATTGCTGCATCAACTGTAAACCTCATTATCATTAATTATTATATTATCAGTAAACGTACTTCATTACCTTAAATTATATAATCTGCATACTTCACCCGCCATAACACAGGGACATCCCTAGCATGGCGGGTGAAATAACACAATATATACACTATGTATAAAATTCTTTTAATAAATAAATAAATATAAATATATAAGATCTCAATCTTTCCTGCCAGGATAAATCTACAATTATTTCACTTCAATAAAAATATGCACAAATTATTGTATATGTATACATAATCTGCCCTATTATTAGAATTCCACCGTAGGTAGGTACTAAAATAAACAGTTTGTGTTTCATGAATTTTGGAAATAAAATTTTCAAAAGGTTGAATTATAATGGAGCTCCACAAAAAATAAGCAGAAATTCCTACTTAATTCGAAAATATGGGTTTCTCTGGAAAACCCAAGGAAAAATTAATGGAAAACAATAACATCAAGGGTTTCAGTATGCCAAAATGCATTGTAATTTTTTTTGTTAATACTACACAAGGCTCCCAACCATCTGGAGCTAGTGAGATAATGGCACCTCCAATTGGGGTATGTTGTGAAGCTTAGATAGTGGGAAAGAGAGGAAGACAGGCTGTGCTGTAAGAGGAAGGCGAGGGAGCACCCAGCTACTGAGATTTGGTCACCAAACACAGCTAAAGCCATTTTTCTTTTCGTTAACTCCACACAGGAGGCCTTGAGGAAAAAAATCCCTCAGGGCCTATGTCATATTTGAAGATGCTGTGTGGAGGGTCTTTTAATGGAAAGAAAGGAGAGGAAGTCCTGGGAAGGAAAAAAGTTTGAGGGGTGGGTAGGAATCTGGGGATCAATATGTCCAGGAGTGATGGACATGTGAAGTCATCCCTCCCACTGCGGTGCAAGGCAATGGGTCAAGACGGTCCGGCTGGAGAGATCAAAAGGTCTCCCACAACCAGTCCCTCCCGATCCGGCCTGCCACGCAGTTGGTGGGCAGACGCATCCGCCGCCAAGTCCCAGACAAACCTAACCCCATAAACCCGGGCACCCCTGCTAAGTCACCAAAACTTCAAGCAAATGTTCAATTTTGAATGGTGGACTTACAACATGGCGATACTGATAATATCTTCCACTCTGGAATGTGCCGCATAATTAAATTCAAACATTAGTAAATGAGTCAGTTGTGAAATAACATAAACGTCGGGATTTGAACGAGAGATTAACTAACAGTATATTACTAGTAGAATGCCTCACCTCTCGACCACGGGTCTATCAAAAAAACAAACCTCTAAATAATATTTGCTTACTTATAACCTTTTACTTATTGGAAGAGACCTTTTTTAAAATCCAGACTTTAATAATATCAAAGCAATGAATGGAATTCGTAAACATTTGCTGGAATTTCGATTGTTTTCTTTCCGCCTTTTCTCATTTTACGTGTCGACATGTTGTGGGCGCACACCTGAAAACACATGGTTCAAAAAAATCTAATTATGTCGAAAAACATTTTGGGCACGTGCGCCTCTGATTAAGGGTAGGTGAGGGTTGATAACGGGGTGGTACGGGGGTAGGAGAGAGCCGGAGGTTTATCTTGCCTCAGCCACTAAACACAGCCCCTTTGTTAGGGTTCAGGCCCAGTGGCATGTTCAGAAATAACCAAACCACGGATGACTCCTGCCCGAAATTAGCTCACCAACAGTACAGAGAAAAATCTTTATTAAAACAAAACAAGGGACGCTTTATTCACTCCTTTTTAACTTGATTAAAGGAAAAATACGCCAATTTATTTATCACCTTTTCAACCAATTTTCAAGGTCAATTGTGCGTGACTCATTTACATATCATAACTTTTGCTACACCAATTTTTCCACCCTTGTCCAAGTAACGTTGTATTTATTATATTTTGCAAATTTTTTACTTTTAATTTTATTTATTTATTAACGGACCTGAAATTTACAATATAAGAACACGAAATTTAAAAAAATGTAAGTTACAAGAGTAAAGGATGGTATATGAAAACAAATACCAAAATCAAAGATAAAGATAAGAACATAGAAGTGACAAGTCAGGTCAAGACTTAGCTAGAAGTTAAAATGGTTTTAAAATAGTTTCAATTGTTCAAAAAAATCAAGGCCTTGACTTGAGTTGACCAGGACCAGTCTACACATTCTGGACAGTGGTGGATAATACCCATAATTAGTCGAGTGTTGTTTGAGGAAGAGCAGTTCATTATTTCTGAGTCTTACCGGAAGGTCTATAGAAAGGGCTGAGTTGTAGTAATTTGTAGGTGAGTCAATAATAAAGTTGATAATTTTGAAGAAATAAAATCAAACATTTCAGTAATTTTCACTCGAAATAAGTACTCGGTGCAAAACGTCAGAACAAAACAGTCGATGAATTTTTCGGAATATTGTTTTATTTATTTATTTTTGTTCCCATAAATACAGTTAACAGTTTTTCGTAGTATACATCTTACTAATATTATAAACGCTTTGTTTTTCGCTTCGCTTTTAAAGTTTGTATGGATGTATGTAGGTTTGTTAATCTTTCATGCAAAAATTACTGAATGGATTTTAATGAAACTTTACAAAAATATAGCTCATACATCAGAATAACATATAGGTTATAATTTATAAAGCTATAGCTTTTTTACAATATATTGAAAATAATAATTGTTGTTTAATAGAAAATGTCAAAATTTGAGAATGACATTTTGCAAAAGAATGATTTTTAAATCAAAATTCTATTTTATAAAATATTTAAATTAGTGAATTTATTTCAAGTATTCGCCTAATACTTTAAATCGAATCAAGAATTATAGATATTTTAAATAAATATGTTAAGAATTTTGGTACAAACGTAGATGGGACCTAGAAAAAGAGAATAGATTACTCGAAATACTAATCCTACGCAGACGAAGTCGCGGGCAAAAGCTAGTAGATAATAAGTACCAGTAATATAAAAAAATGGTAGTAATCATAAACTGAATGTATATGGGTTAGTAGTAGTATTTCGTAAACACCTCATTAGGAGAACCTGTGCTGAATAGCTTGTCTTAGATTAAGTGTTATTCTGCTGTCATAAATAAATAAAAAAAAACAAGACTATACCTATACAAACCTATTATCCTCAAGGAGGATAATAGGTTCGTATCAGTCAAAGTACATCGGAACTTATTAAGGGCGAAACGTTATCGGGTGAAGGATCTTGGTATCGTCTTTGATATATCGCGGCTCACTCAGTCTTGCCACAAACTTATTGAGTCCATTATCAGGATATGCAAGTAGTTTAATAACTCAGAAGCTATGCTAGAATAGGGCATACTGAGAAGCAATCTGGAGTACGCGAGCGATGTTTGGGCGCTATACCACCGGAAGTACATTGATGTGTTCGAGCTATCCAGAATAAATTCCTCAATTATATCTATATGCCGAAGCGTGGAACCTATTCAAGGTTTATGCACCATATTGACTTACTTGAGGAAACGGGTAATGTGAGCCTGGAAACCAGGCAGAAAGCAATTTTATCGATGAACCATTCCTCTTGTATGTACCAGACCACTACAGCTGGAGTCGATACCAAGACCTGTTCAGAATACCGAATGGAGTACCGACGTTCTGGCAAAGCATAGCATGACAAGGGGAGTTGCTGAGTTGGCATCTCGTTACACCAAGGCTTAGTGTGTGTGAATTCCTTGGCTGGCTAAGTCCTCCATTACGACACAAACAACATTTACCGCCTACTCGGAGTAAAATGTTATTCTAAAATACGATCATTTTATTCGTAAAAACGGTTAAAAACGGGACTGAAGTTCTTACGAACAAATTAACAGTGTTTCAATGTTTATTGGCGGGAAAATATATTTACTATTTCAATAATCAAAAGATCATCAATGGCCATACATCTATTGAATTTCTAAGAAAAATCGATGAACTTCAGAACACACACAGATATGAGACGAGGAAAAGAAATGAACTGAGACTCCCCACAACAGGAAAAAAACACAGAGTCAAAATTCGTTGATGTACGGAGCGTTGAAGATATTTGGAGAATTACCAGAAGAAATAAAATTAGAAGAAAACATAAAAACATTTAAAATTAAATTACGTAAATATGTGATTGATGTGTTGTAAATGTATTACTTTAATTATGTATATATATAAGGATTGTATTAGGACATAGATAACTATGTACCGTACTTAAAATGCCTCAATAAACAATAAATAAACAAATAAATGTAAGAAATTACGTATACCAACAAATTATTCTTACATGTTCCCGCCAATAAACATTGAAACCCAGTTAATTTGTTCGTCAGAAGAACTTCAGTCCCGTTTTTAACTGTGTTTTCTATTAAAATGATCGTTTTTTTCGAATAACATTTTTCTCCGTGTATGATGGTAGTACGAGATATTCAATCCGGGAATTTTTGTCTTAGAAAAAGAAAAAGAAATGAATTTGCCAACCATTTGGATGTGGGCGACTGTTCTCTAAACACCTTAAAACTATTATTGAAGAATCACCTGCCTAAATGCTGATATGGTGACTATATTGTACTGTAGGTATTTGGAATAATATTGTGTACAATAATAAATGAAAAAAATAAATTAAAAAAACATAAATATACACATTATATATATAAATTATAATATAAATAAATTATATAAATTCCACAATTGTTATATATTTACTATTCAAAGAATAAAGAAACATTAAAAAAATTAAATAATGTAGTGAAGAGAAAAGAAAATAATAATACATCAAGTGAACCTAAATTAAGATATGTACTTTTGGTAAGTAAGACAGGATAGTGTAGGTACTGTAGGTGTAGGTATGTCAAGTTCTGTGCCGTTTTTAAATAAGCAATTGAACTGTTGAGATGTCTGAATATTCTATTTAGTGCCAATGCTATTTTTAACCTATCCTAACCTAGTTGATTTGGTTGTCCTCAGGTCTGACTTCCTGGCGGTGCGAGGCTTCGACGAGGATATCGTTGGCTGGGGAGGCGAGGACGTGATGCTGTACCGGAAGTACGTCCGCTCACACATGAAAGTCGTACGCGCCACGGACCCGGGCATCTTCCACATCTGGCATCCTAAGGTTGGTTATTGTAATACGACAGTCTATGATTTAGTTCTTACATTACTATAATTGATTATAGTTTAGGAACTCCGCAGATCAAATCTAGCGTTCAGCAGGAAGGACGCTTGTCCTCCAATGTGTTATTATTAATTATGATACGTGTGATGAGATAGGTTTTTCCACAAAGAAATTAATTAATGATTTTATATGACAATAATTAAAAATGAGTTGGGAGATTTTCACTTAGTTCAGAAAACCATCACGAGGGCGACATCTCTCGAATAAGCTGCAAATTAGAGCGGAAACTGTTTTACGGATAGAAGGAGAGAGAGAGGTGACATGCATTGGAGTGAGACAGTACGCCAAATCATTTAAGAGTGGGATCTCAACCAACGACAGATCTTGTTTTGTGTCATAAAACGATAAAAAATCGAATAAGCCAATGGAAATGGTGATGTGGGCGTGTTGGAAGTCAGACAAAGGAATTGAACTTTACGCCTATCAATTATACGTTTGATTTATGGTTGAGAAAAGCACACGTGTCCGAGGGGGTCATTGATTGTTTAATAGTTTGTTTCTCACGAAAGAATTTAGCGATCAAGAACCAACGATTTGGTGAAGGAAAATTTTCACATTTTATTATAAAAAATTACAAAAAAAGGAGTTAAAAGTGCTTGGGAAGACCGGTAGACTTTTCATCTAACTACGTGCACTTCAAAAAAGGTTCATAAGATTAACAAATATCATCAAATAGCAGAAAATTATTACAAAGTGACGTACATCAAAGAAGAAACTTTAGATGAGTTTGGGAAGAGAGTTGTTGAATTGAGAATTGCATAGTAAATGTAAATCTGTCAAAAAAAAAAATGGAATGAAACACAAAAAAACAGTAATTTTGGTCTGTGAAATGGTCCAGAATAACGGGTAGAATAGCGAATTGTTGTTGACCGCTGACATTGAATACAACGAGGGTGTTGTTCTTCTCAAAGAATATTCGTTACATGACTTCAACATTATAACAGACCAATTTAGCTGGAATATTGTCGTAAAATTTACATGGGCCTTATGGAAGTGTTTATATTATACAAAAAATATTAAATTTAATGGGGAAGCGATTAGTTCAGAGTTCTCACCAAGTACGTACAAAATTTAACATCAACACAAAAACTTAATCGCTTTACATGAGCAAGGAGGACAGAAAACTGATCAAACGAAGGGAGGGTCTTCGGTTTGATAGGAATTCGAGGGTTGAATTGGTGAAATTTGTAGAAAATTTGAATAAAAGACATAAAAATTTATTTGTAAATACAAAATATAGAGGTATAGTTACTTAAAAACATGTGTTTAAATAGACATGAAAAATGATATTCTATAAATGCATAAGATAATTGATAAAACGAGAGAGAAAATAAGATACGAGAAGGGTTATTTGTGAAAGTCCCAAATTAAAGTGATTGAATAAATACAGTCTTGGATGATAATTATTTATATGATAATATAACATATCAATGGGTTGGAGACAGGATTTCATAGAAAATTACGACATTATAAATAAAGTTCAAATTTACAACGTAAATAGAGTGAATACGGTTTCAAATGAAATTATTCATAGAAATGGCATTAAAATTCGGAAAAATCAATGTCTAATATACATGAAAATTTTATAGAAAACATTTCGGTATGAGATTAATCGTGTTTTACAAGCGTAGATGTTTTAGGGGGCATAAACGGGTTAAGCAAAGTATGGACCTATCTCGAATTATTAAAAATAAAACAAGAAAATTATGTAATTTTACATAAATTTCTAAGTGCAGATGAACAAAGGAATCTGGGCATTTTGATGGAGAATCGTAAGTTCGGTACTGATAGAACGAGAGAGCGAGACACATATCATGATGGGCTGTACTAAGATCTTGGAAGCAAGAATGAAAAAAAATATATATCAATATACGAGTTGATAAGAAACATTATTTGATATCAAAGAAAATTCGTTTAGGCTCTTCTAGATCTCAATGTGGTATTTATACGGGTACATAGGGAAAATTCTTTCAGTAGTCGTTTGTCGGTCGGGAGATCTCAATAATATACCTTACGTCACGTCGTCGTTAAAGTGGTAAAATAAGTGTTTGGAATTTGAAAATAATTCTGATATTCGAGGACTTAGAAAATTTAGATCCAAAGTGCCAAGTGACTTAGAGTATTTCACGTTACAAAGTAAAATAAAATCAATAATGGTTATATAATAGTGAGAAGTTGTTATATCGAGTTTAGTGAAAATTAAAATGAATGAAATAAAATAAAAAAAGTTTTATACCAAGTAATAAATATAGTGATAACATTTAATATCAAAGTGTATAAATCAAATAAAAGTTATTATAAAATTAAATAAAGAAATAAACTTTTAAAATCTTTAATTAAAGTGATCATTTATCGTCTTTATTCGAAATCAAGAGTTCATTAAAATTGATAAAATCTTTAACGGTTATAATTTATTTAAAACACTTAGCAAATCTTCATTGCAAAATAAAAATAGATAAAAAAAAAATTAGTAAGAATTATATTATGTTTTAGAAAATGAAAATAATAGTAATAATCATCATCTGTAAAATAAATTAAAATTTAAAATTGTGTGTTTGTTTAAATAATTAAAATCAATTTTGGAGATAATCATCATCTTTAAAATAAATTAAAATTTAAAATTGTGTGTTTGTTTAAATAATTAAAATCAATTTTGGTAATAATCATCATCTTTAAAATAAATTAAAAATTAAAATTGTGTGTTTGTTTAAATAATTAACACCAATTTTTGGAGAGTTAATAATAAAAATTTTGCAAATTCCAAATTTAATTAAAATAAGGAAAAAGGGTCTCACTTGAAATATTTGATATGTATACATTTTAGGTAGAGGAAAAATTAATTAAGATTGTCGTGTACACCCGACGGAAGAGTCTTAATTCGGTAAGTCAATTATTTTCATAATTAATCATTTCCAGTTTACAGATGGGGGGTAGCTGAAAACTCGGGTGACTATATGATATTTATGTACTTTATGGTTTTGTATAAAAAGAATTATATATTGAAAATATATATATGAATATATATGTAATATATATATAAGCATAATTATAAACAATTCGAAAGAAAGAAAAATTAAATCAAATCATCCCTAAATTGATTGAGTTGGATTCGAATTCCAATTATTATTATAATCATATGTTCATTTTTCAGGACCAAAGGAAACTAAACAATTCAAAAGAAAAAAAAATTAAATCAAATCATCCCTAAATTGATTGAGTTGGATTCGAATTCCAATTATTATTATAATCATATGTTCATTTTTCAGGACCAAAGGAAACAGTAAATATTAGATATTTAATCCAGATGGTTGGGATAGATCAAAAACTACGCGTTTGACCTTGAACCCATTCATTGTGATATGTATGTTAGTAGGTCAAGAGATCGGGATGCATAAACATTCTGAGTTTGTTTATGTTTATTATTAACATACCCTAGGGCAATTCAAGCGACCTTCTGCGTGTAACAACGACCTTCCTTTAAATAAATATTGACATTCATGGACTACGATATTTTAATTTAAGCTTCAAAGCCAAGGTTAAGGAACGTTATCAAATTTAAAAAAAAAAAATCAAACAATATGAAATTATTATAATATTACCACTCAATCAGATAAGAGTTATAAATTTTATTAAATTTCACACAAGTAGAGCAATGGGTTTTAATTTCATAATTTTGTTTTGGTGGATTATACCATGACATACAAGGTCGAGAACATTATGAATTTAATGTACAGTAATAGACTCATCTTTAAATTATTTGACGTTGAGTAGGTCAGGGGATAAAGTATTTAAGGATCACCTAGGTTACCATTAAAATTATGTAGGTACTTATCAATCTAGATGGGGAATGTCATTTTATAGGGGATTAATATCGAACAAGCAATCGGAGACAAAATTATTTCAAATAGTGGAGGTGAAAAAGGAAAAATTATTTTACAAGCAACATCTACATTTAACATTGGGAAAATCACGGGATAGTAGGAAAATACTACTGAGGTTGCACTCGGAGGAGGGAAGAATTATATCAAACAAGCAATCGGAGACAAAACTATTGCAAATAATGGAGATTGTTAGCCATGGGTACGAAATGAAAATTCATTTAAATAAAAATAAACAAAGAAATAAAAGTGGGAAATTAAATATTTACTATGTTAGTAAATAGACAAATTCAGGGGAATGAGAGAAAGCAACAAAATAAAGTGTTATGATTACATTGAGGTTAAAATGGTTTGAGGACCATGTTATAGAATGTCATAAATATGTTCTATACAAATATTAGAGAGAGGAGAGGGGGTGTGCAATTGTAAATAATTGCACAATATAGAGTGGATAAACTCTATCAAAAAAAAAATTATCAACCAAAACCAAACAGACGAGCGGAGTATATATTTTATGTGTACAGTGTTATTTATTTTTATATTATTAAGTATATATCGGGATACTTGGATCCGGGTGGTGTCAGCCCCTGATACTGAGGATTCTCGGCCTCGTAATGCCATTTGAAAAGGTGGACATTGCAGGTTATAAAAAAAAATTATGTATACATATATATCTTTAAATGTACTATTCATTGGAGAATGTAATCCCGTCGCCACTAGACGTTTTTACATTTTCTCTTGGATGTGGCGGAAGGACGTAGGAAACCCGGCTGTCACAAACCTCGTGAGTATATGATTGTTTGGAAAACGAAACCGGTTCGCTTTCAGTAGTCGTAATTTTGGAGGAGTAGGGGCTTGGGTACGTTCGGACTCGGAGGAGGGCTTTTCTAATCCGTTGGAGAGCATGGAAGGGTTGATTTGGAACTCGGAAAAATCATTGAAGAGATTTAGCACCAGCCAATTAATTCGCGCTCAGTGATATCGGAAAGGTTTAGTTCGAATTCGATCAGTCGAATGTTACGCAGGAGGTAGGTGCCAAGCCATTGCAAACAAGTATATCCGCCTTCGTTTTCTATTCGATCTATAAAATGTACTAACCAAATAAAACAAAATTATATATATGTATGTAAACCCACGATCTAGGACAGGCGAACGGGAGCAGACCAAATGACTTCATAATTGCACATTTTGCACACTAACTAACTAACAAAAAAAAAAAAAGATAGCAATCAACATGTTTAAATTAAAAATAAAAAACAGATTAGGATGAGGTTGAGTCACAGTATAGGAGGGAATTTAAAAGCACATTAAATAAATTTATATAACTAAAAGTAACTACACATTCTGTTTGAGATTCAATTATCAACGGCAACGCCATCCAAAAGAATCAGGGATACCACAAACAAAATGTAATTAGACTTTAATATCATGAAAAAAAAATATGCACAACGTATGATCCGAAGTCTCTTTACGTAATAAACAGTCACGTAGTTTTTGCGTTCAAAGTCGTAAATAACGTAGACAAATTAGATGCATATATATTTGATAAAAATAATGCATCAAAAATACTCTAATGTAGTATTTAAATTGGGGAAACAAAGGGTTCTCAGAGAGTTCTGTGATTTGAGTGGGAGAATTTTCTTCATCCCTTAGTTATACAGAACAAAGCCTTGAAGGAAATGGTGATGTAAATCACGACAAAAACGAGGGTGGAAGTTTAGGGGTCAAAGATATAACATTTTCCAATTAGTTCGCTTGAACATGAGTAACGTCTTGGATCACGGGGAGGGAAAATTCACGTTTGTTCGACTTTATAGAGGTAAAACTCTAAGGGTCTAAGAGAGGGTGGAAAGCCTGAAAACAACGTATATGTGAAAGAAAATTGGGAAATAAAAGTATTTGATAAAAGAAGAATCATTTCAACTGCGCTTAGGTGACCAGGAGGGTGGTTTCCAGATTGCCGTTTTTATTGCGTTTCAAACAAGTGTGTAATAAAAAAAATATATATATATATATATTGAAAAATAAATAAATAAATTAATAATTTTTGAATTAATAAAAAAAAAAAAAAAAACCGACAAAGTGCGAATTTTAAAAATAGGTTTTATCTAAAATAAATAGGACGTAACCATTTGGACATTTTAGTTAATGAAAGTGATAACAGATTAAAAAAAATTTAAAGAAAAGTGAAACGTTGAATAAGTCTAAAAAAATATATAAAATAAATCTAAAAATAAATTATCCGTACAAATAAAACGGTATAAATTACGTTGGAACAGAATAAAAATAAAAAATAAAAAAGTGTGGCAAAATTGACCAAAAGTGTAAAGGAAAAAACATTGACATTGATTTTAAAATAAAAATAAATAAATTCACGCTGATAAAAACGGAATTCAATCATAAAGCACGAAAAATAAACAAAGATTTGTAGGCCAACTATGGTTTGTTTACATAACAATAACAAGACCTCTTTAAACCAAGCCATAAATCTTAAAATAAGAAGGTTGATATTGACATATCTCGGTCAAGAATGTTAATGATCTTAAAATAAACTGCAGAGCAATAAAAATTTAAATATTTAGGTCAGGAATGTGGAATGTTTACATTAAAAAAAATCATAACATAAAAAGGTCCTGATAACGAAACGTTGAATTGTAAACAATTGGGAACATCGAAATATTAAAACATCGATTTGATAATTTAGAAGTTGATGTTTTGATAGTAGAATTAAACATCGAGGGTCTCGCGAGTTCAAGCAAATATAAACAAACTTTAACTTCAATCGAAAAGGCAATTTGGTTGTTGACACTTGGGCATCTTTCAAAACGATTCTGTTGACGGTATCTTGATTGTTGATTGTGGATCATCACATAAAAATCCATGACATAAACTTAAATAAAAAAATAAAGATGGAGTTGAAATTTTGTTGAGTGAATAGAAATATATTCGTTCAACCGGTTCGTTATTTGTTTGGAAAATAATCATGTTGAGAAGATAGAAGCATGAATGTCAAACATTTGTAAATAGGTAAATACCGATTTAAGATTATTCGGATATTCAATCTTTAAGTAAGGGAGTTTATCTCGATGAGGAAAGTCGAAATTGACGACATTTTTCCCTTGATAGGTATTGCAAAACGTGAAGAAATGATTGGCATTTAGACAATAAATAATTATTGTTTAAATTTAATTAACAATAGTAGTACAATGACCATTACGTGTCATTTCAAAGACAATTACGTACATTTATTGGAAATGAAATACGTGTTTGTAAACGTGAATTATTTTGGGTTGCGATCGTTATGCGAACAAGCTAGGTAAATGTTAAATGGAAATCTTACGTGATTTACTGATGAATAGGAATAGAAAAAAAATTTAAAATAATAAAAATAATAATAATTATACATAAAAATGTATTCTGTATATAAATACTATATATGTTTATATACAGAGGAGAAAAAAAAAGTATAGTTAGTATTGTTAATTACCAATAAATTAAATGGCGGGAAAAAGGAAGGTGGATGCGACAGAAGTACAATACAATACAACAAAAAGAAGAAAAATAAAATAAAATAAAATAACAAGGTGTTGTGATAAAAAAAAAAGAGATTGTAATATCACAGGAAGACCGAACGAAAAAAAAATATAATACAAGAAAACTGGCAGCATTTGATATTGAGTCTATTTGATATAAAATAGAACGACGAACAGTTTGAGATGCATAAGGAGATCGAATAAATTTGTTTATAAACAATCATGGATGAATAACAATGAACCCTATTTAATGCTACGCTTAGAAGTGTTGGGTATGAAAGACGAATAAATAAACATATTTGGATCATAATAAAATGACGCTGACTCGAGAGTTAAATTTAGAGAGAAGACAAGACCATTTGATATTTTATTTATGTAATGGAATAAAATAAAACAGCGTAAATAAAATAAAATAAGACAGCGGGATGTGCACTTAGAGTTGACATAAAAATATTTAATCGAAGTTTTGGATGTGTTTACAAATTAACTCGGTATCAATGAATGAATCACATTAGCACGGATCTCGTATGATAAGGTGACAGTGTCGGATTAGGAGAGAGAATTTATTTAATAAGTTCAACTTAAAATAGGACGAAGAGGATGCAGTAAAGAAAATTAAATTCCATTTATATTAGAAAATGGGAAACCAAGAGGTTTCGATACATGAAGTGAGGAAAATGGAAAATCAAAAGAAAATTTTTGGAAAATCAAAAAAAAAAAAAAAAAAAAAATGAAAACATTTAAATTTAAAATAGTTTAAGATGTTTAAGAAGTGAAATAAAGGCAGATATTCGAAGTTTCTGAGGAATACTATAGGAGGGGAGGAGGAACGAAATTTGAAGAGGGGAGAAACAGAATTAGGAGGGAGTAAAGGGATCTATACGGTGAGGAGGGAAGCCTAGTTTCCTATGTTTTGTCCCAACGTCAGTAAATAACGGAAAATAAAATTGAACAATAACATCGAACTGAAATGAAGAAAAACAAAAGGAGGTAGAACACCGCTATTCACAGAGGTTGTGACAATAGGAGGGAATTGTGATGAGATAGGTTTTTCCACAAAGAAATTAATTAATGATTTTATATGACAATAATTAAAAATGAGTTGGGAGATTTTCACTTAGTTCAGAAAACCATCACGAGGGCGACATCTCTCGAATAAGCTGCAAATTAGAGCGGAAACTGTTTTACGGATAGAAGGAGAGAGAGAGGTGACATGCATTGGAGTGAGACAGTACGCCAAATCATTTAAGAGTGGGATCTCAACCAACGACAGATCTTGTTTTGTGTCATAAAACGATAAAAAATCGAATAAGCCAATGGAAATGGTGATGTGGGCGTGTTGGAAGTCAGACAAAGGAATTGAACTTTACGCCTATCAATTATACGTTTGATTTATGGTTGAGAAAAGCACACGTGTCCGAGGGGGTCATTGATTGTTTAATAGTTTGTTTCTCACGAAAGAATTTAGCGATCAAGAACCAACGATTTGGTGAAGGAAAATTTTCACATTTTATTATAAAAAATTACAAAAAAAGGAGTTAAAAGTGCTTGGGAAGACCGGTAGACTTTTCATCTAACTACGTGCACTTCAAAAAAGGTTCATAAGATTAACAAATATCATCAAATAGCAGAAAATTATTACAAAGTGACGTACATCAAAGAAGAAACTTTAGATGAGTTTGGGAAGAGAGTTGTTGAATTGAGAATTGCATAGTAAATGTAAATCTGTCAAAAAAAAAAATGGAATGAAACACAAAAAAACAGTAATTTTGGTCTGTGAAATGGTCCAGAATAACGGGTAGAATAGCGAATTGTTGTTGACCGCTGACATTGAATACAACGAGGGTGTTGTTCTTCTCAAAGAATATTCGTTACATGACTTCAACATTATAACAGACCAATTTAGCTGGAATATTGTCGTAAAATTTACATGGGCCTTATGGAAGTGTTTATATTATACAAAAAATATTAAATTTAATGGGGAAGCGATTAGTTCAGAGTTCTCACCAAGTACGTACAAAATTTAACATCAACACAAAAACTTAATCGCTTTACATGAGCAAGGAGGACAGAAAACTGATCAAACGAAGGGAGGGTCTTCGGTTTGATAGGAATTCGAGGGTTGAATTGGTGAAATTTGTAGAAAATTTGAATAAAAGACATAAAAATTTATTTGTAAATACAAAATATAGAGGTATAGTTACTTAAAAACATGTGTTTAAATAGACATGAAAAATGATATTCTATAAATGCATAAGATAATTGATAAAACGAGAGAGAAAATAAGATACGAGAAGGGTTATTTGTGAAAGTCCCAAATTAAAGTGATTGAATAAATACAGTCTTGGATGATAATTATTTATATGATAATATAACATATCAATGGGTTGGAGACAGGATTTCATAGAAAATTACGACATTATAAATAAAGTTCAAATTTACAACGTAAATAGAGTGAATACGGTTTCAAATGAAATTATTCATAGAAATGGCATTAAAATTCGGAAAAATCAATGTCTAATATACATGAAAATTTTATAGAAAACATTTCGGTATGAGATTAATCGTGTTTTACAAGCGTAGATGTTTTAGGGGGCATAAACGGGTTAAGCAAAGTATGGACCTATCTCGAATTATTAAAAATAAAACAAGAAAATTATGTAATTTTACATAAATTTCTAAGTGCAGATGAACAAAGGAATCTGGGCATTTTGATGGAGAATCGTAAGTTCGGTACTGATAGAACGAGAGAGCGAGACACATATCATGATGGGCTGTACTAAGATCTTGGAAGCAAGAATGAAAAAAAATATATATCAATATACGAGTTGATAAGAAACATTATTTGATATCAAAGAAAATTCGTTTAGGCTCTTCTAGATCTCAATGTGGTATTTATACGGGTACATAGGGAAAATTCTTTCAGTAGTCGTTTGTCGGTCGGGAGATCTCAATAATATACCTTACGTCACGTCGTCGTTAAAGTGGTAAAATAAGTGTTTGGAATTTGAAAATAATTCTGATATTCGAGGACTTAGAAAATTTAGATCCAAAGTGCCAAGTGACTTAGAGTATTTCACGTTACAAAGTAAAATAAAATCAATAATGGTTATATAATAGTGAGAAGTTGTTATATCGAGTTTAGTGAAAATTAAAATGAATGAAATAAAATAAAAAAAGTTTTATACCAAGTAATAAATATAGTGATAACATTTAATATCAAAGTGTATAAATCAAATAAAAGTTATTATAAAATTAAATAAAGAAATAAACTTTTAAAATCTTTAATTAAAGTGATCATTTATCGTCTTTATTCGAAATCAAGAGTTCATTAAAATTGATAAAATCTTTAACGGTTATAATTTATTTAAAACACTTAGCAAATCTTCATTGCAAAATAAAAATAGATAAAAAAAAAATTAGTAAGAATTATATTATGTTTTAGAAAATGAAAATAATAGTAATAATCATCATCTGTAAAATAAATTAAAATTTAAAATTGTGTGTTTGTTTAAATAATTAAAATCAATTTTGGAGATAATCATCATCTTTAAAATAAATTAAAATTTAAAATTGTGTGTTTGTTTAAATAATTAAAATCAATTTTGGTAATAATCATCATCTTTAAAATAAATTAAAAATTAAAATTGTGTGTTTGTTTAAATAATTAACACCAATTTTTGGAGAGTTAATAATAAAAATTTTGCAAATTCCAAATTTAATTAAAATAAGGAAAAAGGGTCTCACTTGAAATATTTGATATGTATACATTTTAGGTAGAGGAAAAATTAATTAAGATTGTCGTGTACACCCGACGGAAGAGTCTTAATTCGGTAAGTCAATTATTTTCATAATTAATCATTTCCAGTTTACAGATGGGGGGTAGCTGAAAACTCGGGTGACTATATGATATTTATGTACTTTATGGTTTTGTATAAAAAGAATTATATATTGAAAATATATATATGAATATATATGTAATATATATATAAGCATAATTATAAACAATTCGAAAGAAAGAAAAATTAAATCAAATCATCCCTAAATTGATTGAGTTGGATTCGAATTCCAATTATTATTATAATCATATGTTCATTTTTCAGGACCAAAGGAAACTAAACAATTCAAAAGAAAAAAAAATTAAATCAAATCATCCCTAAATTGATTGAGTTGGATTCGAATTCCAATTATTATTATAATCATATGTTCATTTTTCAGGACCAAAGGAAACAGTAAATATTAGATATTTAATCCAGATGGTTGGGATAGATCAAAAACTACGCGTTTGACCTTGAACCCATTCATTGTGATATGTATGTTAGTAGGTCAAGAGATCGGGATGCATAAACATTCTGAGTTTGTTTATGTTTATTATTAACATACCCTAGGGCAATTCAAGCGACCTTCTGCGTGTAACAACGACCTTCCTTTAAATAAATATTGACATTCATGGACTACGATATTTTAATTTAAGCTTCAAAGCCAAGGTTAAGGAACGTTATCAAATTTAAAAAAAAAAAATCAAACAATATGAAATTATTATAATATTACCACTCAATCAGATAAGAGTTATAAATTTTATTAAATTTCACACAAGTAGAGCAATGGGTTTTAATTTCATAATTTTGTTTTGGTGGATTATACCATGACATACAAGGTCGAGAACATTATGAATTTAATGTACAGTAATAGACTCATCTTTAAATTATTTGACGTTGAGTAGGTCAGGGGATAAAGTATTTAAGGATCACCTAGGTTACCATTAAAATTATGTAGGTACTTATCAATCTAGATGGGGAATGTCATTTTATAGGGGATTAATATCGAACAAGCAATCGGAGACAAAATTATTTCAAATAGTGGAGGTGAAAAAGGAAAAATTATTTTACAAGCAACATCTACATTTAACATTGGGAAAATCACGGGATAGTAGGAAAATACTACTGAGGTTGCACTCGGAGGAGGGAAGAATTATATCAAACAAGCAATCGGAGACAAAACTATTGCAAATAATGGAGATTGTTAGCCATGGGTACGAAATGAAAATTCATTTAAATAAAAATAAACAAAGAAATAAAAGTGGGAAATTAAATATTTACTATGTTAGTAAATAGACAAATTCAGGGGAATGAGAGAAAGCAACAAAATAAAGTGTTATGATTACATTGAGGTTAAAATGGTTTGAGGACCATGTTATAGAATGTCATAAATATGTTCTATACAAATATTAGAGAGAGGAGAGGGGGTGTGCAATTGTAAATAATTGCACAATATAGAGTGGATAAACTCTATCAAAAAAAAAATTATCAACCAAAACCAAACAGACGAGCGGAGTATATATTTTATGTGTACAGTGTTATTTATTTTTATATTATTAAGTATATATCGGGATACTTGGATCCGGGTGGTGTCAGCCCCTGATACTGAGGATTCTCGGCCTCGTAATGCCATTTGAAAAGGTGGACATTGCAGGTTATAAAAAAAAATTATGTATACATATATATCTTTAAATGTACTATTCATTGGAGAATGTAATCCCGTCGCCACTAGACGTTTTTACATTTTCTCTTGGATGTGGCGGAAGGACGTAGGAAACCCGGCTGTCACAAACCTCGTGAGTATATGATTGTTTGGAAAACGAAACCGGTTCGCTTTCAGTAGTCGTAATTTTGGAGGAGTAGGGGCTTGGGTACGTTCGGACTCGGAGGAGGGCTTTTCTAATCCGTTGGAGAGCATGGAAGGGTTGATTTGGAACTCGGAAAAATCATTGAAGAGATTTAGCACCAGCCAATTAATTCGCGCTCAGTGATATCGGAAAGGTTTAGTTCGAATTCGATCAGTCGAATGTTACGCAGGAGGTAGGTGCCAAGCCATTGCAAACAAGTATATCCGCCTTCGTTTTCTATTCGATCTATAAAATGTACTAACCAAATAAAACAAAATTATATATATGTATGTAAACCCACGATCTAGGACAGGCGAACGGGAGCAGACCAAATGACTTCATAATTGCACATTTTGCACACTAACTAACTAACAAAAAAAAAAAAAGATAGCAATCAACATGTTTAAATTAAAAATAAAAAACAGATTAGGATGAGGTTGAGTCACAGTATAGGAGGGAATTTAAAAGCACATTAAATAAATTTATATAACTAAAAGTAACTACACATTCTGTTTGAGATTCAATTATCAACGGCAACGCCATCCAAAAGAATCAGGGATACCACAAACAAAATGTAATTAGACTTTAATATCATGAAAAAAAAATATGCACAACGTATGATCCGAAGTCTCTTTACGTAATAAACAGTCACGTAGTTTTTGCGTTCAAAGTCGTAAATAACGTAGACAAATTAGATGCATATATATTTGATAAAAATAATGCATCAAAAATACTCTAATGTAGTATTTAAATTGGGGAAACAAAGGGTTCTCAGAGAGTTCTGTGATTTGAGTGGGAGAATTTTCTTCATCCCTTAGTTATACAGAACAAAGCCTTGAAGGAAATGGTGATGTAAATCACGACAAAAACGAGGGTGGAAGTTTAGGGGTCAAAGATATAACATTTTCCAATTAGTTCGCTTGAACATGAGTAACGTCTTGGATCACGGGGAGGGAAAATTCACGTTTGTTCGACTTTATAGAGGTAAAACTCTAAGGGTCTAAGAGAGGGTGGAAAGCCTGAAAACAACGTATATGTGAAAGAAAATTGGGAAATAAAAGTATTTGATAAAAGAAGAATCATTTCAACTGCGCTTAGGTGACCAGGAGGGTGGTTTCCAGATTGCCGTTTTTATTGCGTTTCAAACAAGTGTGTAATAAAAAAAATATATATATATATATATTGAAAAATAAATAAATAAATTAATAATTTTTGAATTAATAAAAAAAAAAAAAAAAACCGACAAAGTGCGAATTTTAAAAATAGGTTTTATCTAAAATAAATAGGACGTAACCATTTGGACATTTTAGTTAATGAAAGTGATAACAGATTAAAAAAAATTTAAAGAAAAGTGAAACGTTGAATAAGTCTAAAAAAATATATAAAATAAATCTAAAAATAAATTATCCGTACAAATAAAACGGTATAAATTACGTTGGAACAGAATAAAAATAAAAAATAAAAAAGTGTGGCAAAATTGACCAAAAGTGTAAAGGAAAAAACATTGACATTGATTTTAAAATAAAAATAAATAAATTCACGCTGATAAAAACGGAATTCAATCATAAAGCACGAAAAATAAACAAAGATTTGTAGGCCAACTATGGTTTGTTTACATAACAATAACAAGACCTCTTTAAACCAAGCCATAAATCTTAAAATAAGAAGGTTGATATTGACATATCTCGGTCAAGAATGTTAATGATCTTAAAATAAACTGCAGAGCAATAAAAATTTAAATATTTAGGTCAGGAATGTGGAATGTTTACATTAAAAAAAATCATAACATAAAAAGGTCCTGATAACGAAACGTTGAATTGTAAACAATTGGGAACATCGAAATATTAAAACATCGATTTGATAATTTAGAAGTTGATGTTTTGATAGTAGAATTAAACATCGAGGGTCTCGCGAGTTCAAGCAAATATAAACAAACTTTAACTTCAATCGAAAAGGCAATTTGGTTGTTGACACTTGGGCATCTTTCAAAACGATTCTGTTGACGGTATCTTGATTGTTGATTGTGGATCATCACATAAAAATCCATGACATAAACTTAAATAAAAAAATAAAGATGGAGTTGAAATTTTGTTGAGTGAATAGAAATATATTCGTTCAACCGGTTCGTTATTTGTTTGGAAAATAATCATGTTGAGAAGATAGAAGCATGAATGTCAAACATTTGTAAATAGGTAAATACCGATTTAAGATTATTCGGATATTCAATCTTTAAGTAAGGGAGTTTATCTCGATGAGGAAAGTCGAAATTGACGACATTTTTCCCTTGATAGGTATTGCAAAACGTGAAGAAATGATTGGCATTTAGACAATAAATAATTATTGTTTAAATTTAATTAACAATAGTAGTACAATGACCATTACGTGTCATTTCAAAGACAATTACGTACATTTATTGGAAATGAAATACGTGTTTGTAAACGTGAATTATTTTGGGTTGCGATCGTTATGCGAACAAGCTAGGTAAATGTTAAATGGAAATCTTACGTGATTTACTGATGAATAGGAATAGAAAAAAAATTTAAAATAATAAAAATAATAATAATTATACATAAAAATGTATTCTGTATATAAATACTATATATGTTTATATACAGAGGAGAAAAAAAAAGTATAGTTAGTATTGTTAATTACCAATAAATTAAATGGCGGGAAAAAGGAAGGTGGATGCGACAGAAGTACAATACAATACAACAAAAAGAAGAAAAATAAAATAAAATAAAATAACAAGGTGTTGTGATAAAAAAAAAAGAGATTGTAATATCACAGGAAGACCGAACGAAAAAAAAATATAATACAAGAAAACTGGCAGCATTTGATATTGAGTCTATTTGATATAAAATAGAACGACGAACAGTTTGAGATGCATAAGGAGATCGAATAAATTTGTTTATAAACAATCATGGATGAATAACAATGAACCCTATTTAATGCTACGCTTAGAAGTGTTGGGTATGAAAGACGAATAAATAAACATATTTGGATCATAATAAAATGACGCTGACTCGAGAGTTAAATTTAGAGAGAAGACAAGACCATTTGATATTTTATTTATGTAATGGAATAAAATAAAACAGCGTAAATAAAATAAAATAAGACAGCGGGATGTGCACTTAGAGTTGACATAAAAATATTTAATCGAAGTTTTGGATGTGTTTACAAATTAACTCGGTATCAATGAATGAATCACATTAGCACGGATCTCGTATGATAAGGTGACAGTGTCGGATTAGGAGAGAGAATTTATTTAATAAGTTCAACTTAAAATAGGACGAAGAGGATGCAGTAAAGAAAATTAAATTCCATTTATATTAGAAAATGGGAAACCAAGAGGTTTCGATACATGAAGTGAGGAAAATGGAAAATCAAAAGAAAATTTTTGGAAAATCAAAAAAAAAAAAAAAAAAAAAATGAAAACATTTAAATTTAAAATAGTTTAAGATGTTTAAGAAGTGAAATAAAGGCAGATATTCGAAGTTTCTGAGGAATACTATAGGAGGGGAGGAGGAACGAAATTTGAAGAGGGGAGAAACAGAATTAGGAGGGAGTAAAGGGATCTATACGGTGAGGAGGGAAGCCTAGTTTCCTATGTTTTGTCCCAACGTCAGTAAATAACGGAAAATAAAATTGAACAATAACATCGAACTGAAATGAAGAAAAACAAAAGGAGGTAGAACACCGCTATTCACAGAGGTTGTGACAATAGGAGGGAATTGTGATGAGATAGGTTTTTCCACAAAGAAATTAATTAATGATTTTATATGACAATAATTAAAAATGAGTTGGGAGATTTTCACTTAGTTCAGAAAACCATCACGAGGGCGACATCTCTCGAATAAGCTGCAAATTAGAGCGGAAACTGTTTTACGGATAGAAGGAGAGAGAGAGGTGACATGCATTGGAGTGAGACAGTACGCCAAATCATTTAAGAGTGGGATCTCAACCAACGACAGATCTTGTTTTGTGTCATAAAACGATAAAAAATCGAATAAGCCAATGGAAATGGTGATGTGGGCGTGTTGGAAGTCAGACAAAGGAATTGAACTTTACGCCTATCAATTATACGTTTGATTTATGGTTGAGAAAAGCACACGTGTCCGAGGGGGTCATTGATTGTTTAATAGTTTGTTTCTCACGAAAGAATTTAGCGATCAAGAACCAACGATTTGGTGAAGGAAAATTTTCACATTTTATTATAAAAAATTACAAAAAAAGGAGTTAAAAGTGCTTGGGAAGACCGGTAGACTTTTCATCTAACTACGTGCACTTCAAAAAAGGTTCATAAGATTAACAAATATCATCAAATAGCAGAAAATTATTACAAAGTGACGTACATCAAAGAAGAAACTTTAGATGAGTTTGGGAAGAGAGTTGTTGAATTGAGAATTGCATAGTAAATGTAAATCTGTCAAAAAAAAAAATGGAATGAAACACAAAAAAACAGTAATTTTGGTCTGTGAAATGGTCCAGAATAACGGGTAGAATAGCGAATTGTTGTTGACCGCTGACATTGAATACAACGAGGGTGTTGTTCTTCTCAAAGAATATTCGTTACATGACTTCAACATTATAACAGACCAATTTAGCTGGAATATTGTCGTAAAATTTACATGGGCCTTATGGAAGTGTTTATATTATACAAAAAATATTAAATTTAATGGGGAAGCGATTAGTTCAGAGTTCTCACCAAGTACGTACAAAATTTAACATCAACACAAAAACTTAATCGCTTTACATGAGCAAGGAGGACAGAAAACTGATCAAACGAAGGGAGGGTCTTCGGTTTGATAGGAATTCGAGGGTTGAATTGGTGAAATTTGTAGAAAATTTGAATAAAAGACATAAAAATTTATTTGTAAATACAAAATATAGAGGTATAGTTACTTAAAAACATGTGTTTAAATAGACATGAAAAATGATATTCTATAAATGCATAAGATAATTGATAAAACGAGAGAGAAAATAAGATACGAGAAGGGTTATTTGTGAAAGTCCCAAATTAAAGTGATTGAATAAATACAGTCTTGGATGATAATTATTTATATGATAATATAACATATCAATGGGTTGGAGACAGGATTTCATAGAAAATTACGACATTATAAATAAAGTTCAAATTTACAACGTAAATAGAGTGAATACGGTTTCAAATGAAATTATTCATAGAAATGGCATTAAAATTCGGAAAAATCAATGTCTAATATACATGAAAATTTTATAGAAAACATTTCGGTATGAGATTAATCGTGTTTTACAAGCGTAGATGTTTTAGGGGGCATAAACGGGTTAAGCAAAGTATGGACCTATCTCGAATTATTAAAAATAAAACAAGAAAATTATGTAATTTTACATAAATTTCTAAGTGCAGATGAACAAAGGAATCTGGGCATTTTGATGGAGAATCGTAAGTTCGGTACTGATAGAACGAGAGAGCGAGACACATATCATGATGGGCTGTACTAAGATCTTGGAAGCAAGAATGAAAAAAAATATATATCAATATACGAGTTGATAAGAAACATTATTTGATATCAAAGAAAATTCGTTTAGGCTCTTCTAGATCTCAATGTGGTATTTATACGGGTACATAGGGAAAATTCTTTCAGTAGTCGTTTGTCGGTCGGGAGATCTCAATAATATACCTTACGTCACGTCGTCGTTAAAGTGGTAAAATAAGTGTTTGGAATTTGAAAATAATTCTGATATTCGAGGACTTAGAAAATTTAGATCCAAAGTGCCAAGTGACTTAGAGTATTTCACGTTACAAAGTAAAATAAAATCAATAATGGTTATATAATAGTGAGAAGTTGTTATATCGAGTTTAGTGAAAATTAAAATGAATGAAATAAAATAAAAAAAGTTTTATACCAAGTAATAAATATAGTGATAACATTTAATATCAAAGTGTATAAATCAAATAAAAGTTATTATAAAATTAAATAAAGAAATAAACTTTTAAAATCTTTAATTAAAGTGATCATTTATCGTCTTTATTCGAAATCAAGAGTTCATTAAAATTGATAAAATCTTTAACGGTTATAATTTATTTAAAACACTTAGCAAATCTTCATTGCAAAATAAAAATAGATAAAAAAAAAATTAGTAAGAATTATATTATGTTTTAGAAAATGAAAATAATAGTAATAATCATCATCTGTAAAATAAATTAAAATTTAAAATTGTGTGTTTGTTTAAATAATTAAAATCAATTTTGGAGATAATCATCATCTTTAAAATAAATTAAAATTTAAAATTGTGTGTTTGTTTAAATAATTAAAATCAATTTTGGTAATAATCATCATCTTTAAAATAAATTAAAAATTAAAATTGTGTGTTTGTTTAAATAATTAACACCAATTTTTGGAGAGTTAATAATAAAAATTTTGCAAATTCCAAATTTAATTAAAATAAGGAAAAAGGGTCTCACTTGAAATATTTGATATGTATACATTTTAGGTAGAGGAAAAATTAATTAAGATTGTCGTGTACACCCGACGGAAGAGTCTTAATTCGGTAAGTCAATTATTTTCATAATTAATCATTTCCAGTTTACAGATGGGGGGTAGCTGAAAACTCGGGTGACTATATGATATTTATGTACTTTATGGTTTTGTATAAAAAGAATTATATATTGAAAATATATATATGAATATATATGTAATATATATATAAGCATAATTATAAACAATTCGAAAGAAAGAAAAATTAAATCAAATCATCCCTAAATTGATTGAGTTGGATTCGAATTCCAATTATTATTATAATCATATGTTCATTTTTCAGGACCAAAGGAAACTAAACAATTCAAAAGAAAAAAAAATTAAATCAAATCATCCCTAAATTGATTGAGTTGGATTCGAATTCCAATTATTATTATAATCATATGTTCATTTTTCAGGACCAAAGGAAACAGTAAATATTAGATATTTAATCCAGATGGTTGGGATAGATCAAAAACTACGCGTTTGACCTTGAACCCATTCATTGTGATATGTATGTTAGTAGGTCAAGAGATCGGGATGCATAAACATTCTGAGTTTGTTTATGTTTATTATTAACATACCCTAGGGCAATTCAAGCGACCTTCTGCGTGTAACAACGACCTTCCTTTAAATAAATATTGACATTCATGGACTACGATATTTTAATTTAAGCTTCAAAGCCAAGGTTAAGGAACGTTATCAAATTTAAAAAAAAAAAATCAAACAATATGAAATTATTATAATATTACCACTCAATCAGATAAGAGTTATAAATTTTATTAAATTTCACACAAGTAGAGCAATGGGTTTTAATTTCATAATTTTGTTTTGGTGGATTATACCATGACATACAAGGTCGAGAACATTATGAATTTAATGTACAGTAATAGACTCATCTTTAAATTATTTGACGTTGAGTAGGTCAGGGGATAAAGTATTTAAGGATCACCTAGGTTACCATTAAAATTATGTAGGTACTTATCAATCTAGATGGGGAATGTCATTTTATAGGGGATTAATATCGAACAAGCAATCGGAGACAAAATTATTTCAAATAGTGGAGGTGAAAAAGGAAAAATTATTTTACAAGCAACATCTACATTTAACATTGGGAAAATCACGGGATAGTAGGAAAATACTACTGAGGTTGCACTCGGAGGAGGGAAGAATTATATCAAACAAGCAATCGGAGACAAAACTATTGCAAATAATGGAGATTGTTAGCCATGGGTACGAAATGAAAATTCATTTAAATAAAAATAAACAAAGAAATAAAAGTGGGAAATTAAATATTTACTATGTTAGTAAATAGACAAATTCAGGGGAATGAGAGAAAGCAACAAAATAAAGTGTTATGATTACATTGAGGTTAAAATGGTTTGAGGACCATGTTATAGAATGTCATAAATATGTTCTATACAAATATTAGAGAGAGGAGAGGGGGTGTGCAATTGTAAATAATTGCACAATATAGAGTGGATAAACTCTATCAAAAAAAAAATTATCAACCAAAACCAAACAGACGAGCGGAGTATATATTTTATGTGTACAGTGTTATTTATTTTTATATTATTAAGTATATATCGGGATACTTGGATCCGGGTGGTGTCAGCCCCTGATACTGAGGATTCTCGGCCTCGTAATGCCATTTGAAAAGGTGGACATTGCAGGTTATAAAAAAAAATTATGTATACATATATATCTTTAAATGTACTATTCATTGGAGAATGTAATCCCGTCGCCACTAGACGTTTTTACATTTTCTCTTGGATGTGGCGGAAGGACGTAGGAAACCCGGCTGTCACAAACCTCGTGAGTATATGATTGTTTGGAAAACGAAACCGGTTCGCTTTCAGTAGTCGTAATTTTGGAGGAGTAGGGGCTTGGGTACGTTCGGACTCGGAGGAGGGCTTTTCTAATCCGTTGGAGAGCATGGAAGGGTTGATTTGGAACTCGGAAAAATCATTGAAGAGATTTAGCACCAGCCAATTAATTCGCGCTCAGTGATATCGGAAAGGTTTAGTTCGAATTCGATCAGTCGAATGTTACGCAGGAGGTAGGTGCCAAGCCATTGCAAACAAGTATATCCGCCTTCGTTTTCTATTCGATCTATAAAATGTACTAACCAAATAAAACAAAATTATATATATGTATGTAAACCCACGATCTAGGACAGGCGAACGGGAGCAGACCAAATGACTTCATAATTGCACATTTTGCACACTAACTAACTAACAAAAAAAAAAAAAGATAGCAATCAACATGTTTAAATTAAAAATAAAAAACAGATTAGGATGAGGTTGAGTCACAGTATAGGAGGGAATTTAAAAGCACATTAAATAAATTTATATAACTAAAAGTAACTACACATTCTGTTTGAGATTCAATTATCAACGGCAACGCCATCCAAAAGAATCAGGGATACCACAAACAAAATGTAATTAGACTTTAATATCATGAAAAAAAAATATGCACAACGTATGATCCGAAGTCTCTTTACGTAATAAACAGTCACGTAGTTTTTGCGTTCAAAGTCGTAAATAACGTAGACAAATTAGATGCATATATATTTGATAAAAATAATGCATCAAAAATACTCTAATGTAGTATTTAAATTGGGGAAACAAAGGGTTCTCAGAGAGTTCTGTGATTTGAGTGGGAGAATTTTCTTCATCCCTTAGTTATACAGAACAAAGCCTTGAAGGAAATGGTGATGTAAATCACGACAAAAACGAGGGTGGAAGTTTAGGGGTCAAAGATATAACATTTTCCAATTAGTTCGCTTGAACATGAGTAACGTCTTGGATCACGGGGAGGGAAAATTCACGTTTGTTCGACTTTATAGAGGTAAAACTCTAAGGGTCTAAGAGAGGGTGGAAAGCCTGAAAACAACGTATATGTGAAAGAAAATTGGGAAATAAAAGTATTTGATAAAAGAAGAATCATTTCATACGTCAATTTTCAAATATTTTGAAGAAAACTAAGTCTTTTCAATAAGCATTCTACGGTACTGAAGAATACAGGTCCCAGTACTTAATAAATTACGAACTTCTCTGGAGAACATTGGAGACATTACAGAGGCCCTAGCACACTCGCTCGATAACGATCGATAGGATAACTATCGATAACTTCTCATCGTTCCCTAGGACAACTACACATCGCTAACGTACAAACAACAGTTGATGTCGAATATGTTAAGGACACTTAGTCATTATGAACTGTCACTTATTCGTTACCGATAGTTATCCTATCGATCGTTATTGAGCGAGTGTGCTAGGGCCTCTTGATATACATATACGGTACGATTTAACTATCGTTAATTCATTGAGGTCATCATTGCCTTATAATTCTATGGTGCAGACTACCTCAAATTATGTGAGGCCGGGGCTTTACACAGAGTTTTTCGAAAGCAGACATACACAATGATCTTCCTGTTGTTTTGAAGGTTGGTTGTGCAAAGTTTTATCAATCACGGAATAAAACTGTAACTTTGTATGAAAATCAAACAAAACGCAGGCCTCCCGGTGTCCGCCAGGCTGCCGTCCACCAGAGAAAATTTTCTTTATATAAATAGGAGATAAATTTTACATTTAAATTATAATATAAACATTTCCTTATAAAATATTACCAATTGAACAATAATATTATTTACTATCCATTACTGCTTAGGGGGAGTTCTATTGACTGATTATTTATTATGATTCTATTGATTAGCAATATTATTATGTAGATAAACTTATTTGTAAGAGATTTTTTGTTTTGTGTGACATGCTTTCTGTCTTTCCCTTTATTACTTAATCCCTATATTATTTATTTCTAATTTTACCCCTCGACTGTGACCTCTGTGGTCTTGGGGTAAGGCTCTCGACTAGCACTCTGAACGTCGCGGCTGCAAATCCCGACGTGCGAAAATAAATATATTTTGATTAATTTCACACTTAATTATTTTAAAATAATATAAGTATAGTATGTTTGCAGCACGTTCACTAAAGAAACTCTCAGTATCGCCCTGGTATAAAATGTAGCTTTAAATGGCTTTAGCCATGTTTGGTGATCAGATCTGCATAGCCAGATACTTCCCCGCCTTCATCATCCCCATCTCCTTCTATCACCACAATCTTCAGCCTCACAACATACCCCAGTTGGGGATGCCATAGTCTCACCAGCTCCAGACGGAAGCCGTTGGGGCTCTTGTGCAGTATTAATTAAAAATATATATTTTTAAATTTTCGTAATAATACATTGCACTTTCCTAACAAAAATTATGTTTTTCTAAACTAATCATAAAATGTATTGCCAAAAGTTCACAAGTTATTAATTAATTTTTGACATTAATTATTTTCAAAATACAAATCAGGTGGCGAACAAGTTGAGTAGCCATATATTAAAATGAAACAGGAATTCGTATAAAAACTGATCTGCATTTTCTAAAATTGTAATTTTTGGATATTTCAAATAAACAAATAAAAGGACCGACTTTTGCCAGTAACACGCATTATTATTTCGACGACGCGTCGCGACGACACCACATGTATTTAGGGGATGTAGGAGAATGGAGGGTGGAGTTTTCCCGCACGAAGGTCGGGCGTGTCACGGTCTCGGCCATCTCGGATATTTATTATTTAGACGTGACAGGTGTGATAAATCTATGATATCCTTCCCTAAATAACCTCGATCCTATCGTTGATGAAATTTCATAACTGATCCTTGTTTTGCTTTTTTTATAATACCAAATTTAGTGATTTCTTTTCAAACATTTTCTAATTGGGATGGGGGTACAGGTACAGCCGCCCTGGGAACCATTTATTACAGAAACAAAACCCCTGCGAAGGTCACTACAAGTGGTTCGCCGCGTTTGGTGACTTGGCAGGGGTGCCGGGGTTTATTGAGTGAGGTTTGTCTAGGTCTTGGCTTGGGACCCCTCATTCCTTTCCAGAACATCCTCTCTTTCCTTTCCCTAAAAAGACCTTCCACACTGCATACCTAAAGATTACATTGGCCCTAAGGGAAAATATTTTCCTCAGGGTGTCCTATGTAGAGTTAATAAAAAAAATTACATTTTGAAAACAATTCGGGAAATTGTTTAATATAATCTGCTCTAAGCTACTTCCAACAATTTCTATAAATTCGTCGGTTTTATATTTAGGATAGCCAAAATTAATACCTAAAAAATTAATAAAACGTGAACAATTTACTGTGTGTTTTATGTCCATATGACAAATCAAATATCCATTTGTAGTCTTCATTTAAGATAACAATATTTATTTATTTCTGTAGAATAATAATAATAATATGACATATAATACGCAAAGTAATTTCAACATTTGATCTTGCAAAATCAATCGAGTACTAATATCGCCGAATCCTTAATATCGCTCCCAGATTCCTAGCGTTCCAGACGTCATTAAAACATCACATTATTTCAAATCAGACGAGATAATATAATATATTCTGCAATCTGATTTAATTAAAAACGGTCTGCGAAATTTCTTTGAGGTTCGGAAATCTATTAGTCTGCGAGACGGGAACTTAAATATTAAATTCAATATTCAATGATCTTAAATCATAAAGATGTGAAAAATGGGCACTCGCTTGCATTATCCAGGGATAGGAGATTGCACAACTGCATAATGGAATAGCAAGAAGATGGGAAAGAAATT
This sequence comes from Limnephilus auricula, assembly GCA_951813805.1. Classification (NCBI taxonomy): domain Eukaryota; kingdom Metazoa; phylum Arthropoda; class Insecta; order Trichoptera; family Limnephilidae; genus Limnephilus; species Limnephilus auricula. Next base: position 42,522,904 of record OX638389.1, on the reverse strand, counting down.
TAAACGTGACACGATCCAAGCGGTTTATAGATTGAAATTTTACCATGATCTTTTTCAGAGGAGGATGGGTATTTACATATACATTTCATTCATTTTTTATGAAAACATTTTGATATTTAGTCAAGTGAAAATATTGCTTACATAATGTTACTACTTTGAATAGATTTAACTTTTGATGAAATAATTTTTTTAGGTAGTATTGTTTTTACGATTTTTTTAGTTTATCAATTAAAAATAATCAATATTTGACGAGTTAAATTGTTTCACCAAAAATTGTATACATAATATTTCTCGACGCCTTCTAGTGGGAGAGTTAGCACTTACATGCCTTTCTCATATAAAAATAAAGTTGGTTGTTTACAGGTGAAATAATGTAATAAGCGGTAATTGCCTCGGAGAAAAATGTTATTCTAAAATACGATCATTTTATTCGTAAAAACGGGACTGAAGTTTTTACGAACAAATTAACAGGGTTTCAATGTTTATTGGCGGGAACATGTAATAATATTTTTTGGTATATGTAATTTCGTACGTATACCAACATATTATTCTTACATTTTCCCGCCAATAAATATTGAAACACTGTTAATTTGTTCGTAAGAACTTCAGTACCGTTTTTACGAATAAAATTATCGTATTTTAGAAAAACATTTTTCTCCGTGTCGAATGAAGCACTAGGTATATATTGAATCATTTGGCGGGTATGAGATAAGCCGCCGTAGCTTAGTGGATAGATCTCCTGGCCGGCAATCAGAGAGGTGCGGGTTCAAGTCCCGTCAGCGGCAAGTATCTTTTCTCGGGAGGTTTTTTCAATATAGATGAGATGAGAGAATATGTTTCAGGCTAATTTTTTTGTTTATAATAATTTAAATAAGTTGTTTATGGAAATCTTAATTGAAAGTTGCCCAGCTTTTATAGCGTGGAATCTCATTTCAAATTATTAACATAATTCTGGGTTCCCACCTGATCTACTCTGTGGTCGATTTATAGAACAAAAAGTCCATACTAGTTTGGGATTCCATTCCATTCCTGTTCGTACTGGTCTATTTCATAGATTTTATAAAATATACCATATAATGGATCTGGGATCGCGCTATAAGGCGTTGCATGTTGTGAATTGCTTTTTGCAAGTTTTTCTGTATTTCTATTTATATAATATCTATTTATTTTAAAGAAGAGTGGTGTGACAGGCGGGCAGTGTCGAATTGATTTTTATGCAAATCTACAAGATTAAGATTAATGAGATTGATGAACTTTTGCACACTTGACTATGAAAACAAGAGGCTGTTCACTGTTTGAAACAGATGTAGAAAAGCCGCCTCATCCCCTTTCCCTACCCCTTAAAGAATATTGCCTTAAAAATAGGCGAAAAATTACTATCTACATCTGAGCTCTAAAAACTCCGTGTAAACCCAGGATTCACGTCTAAGACTTCAATTGGTACTAATAAGGAAAAAGTTACCGGTTTGGCATTGTTTTTTAATACAAATCAACAGTTTTATACCAAGATTGAATGTACGCCCCAATGTACCTGAAAAAACCCTCGACTCTGTGTAGATACGGGCGGTCCGCTTGATAGATTATCATGTCTTAACAAATGGATTGCAATCTTTAGAGAACAGGCGTCGGGTGGGAATGCTATCCTTGTTCTACCGTTATTTTAATGGAAGATGCTCCGAGTAACATTGATCCCCTCGGCACCTGTGCATAGTCGGAAAAACACGACAAACGCGCGCCCAACATATGTACACGGTTGACATTTGTCACATGAGAACGGATTGCTTCTTCGACTTGGTCATGTGATCAACAGCTAGGCTGTGGAACGATTTGCCGGCCTCTGTGTTTTTCCTCCTTCCTACAACATGGGTCTCTTCAAGACCCACGTTCACTCCTTCCTCTCCTCAAAAAGACCCTCCTCACAGCATATTCAAAGATGACGTAGGCCCTGAGGGAATTTATTTTCCTCAGGGACTCCTGTGTGGAGTTCATTTCAAATAAAAAACACCGCATAAATAAACTTCAAAACAAGGGAAAGGTCCCTGTCTTTAAACGATCTCAAAAAAACTACCCCTATCTTTCTCACCATTTAAAGCTGTATTTTGATACTTGATAAATTTTTTGCAGAATTGATGATCGAAATAAGAGTAAAATTAATTTGTACGTCTGATTTCGAAACTCTCTGAAAACACGGATCTAAAAAACCATAGTAACTTTGGTTGCTAATGCCATATACCAAAAATCACCATAAACTTTAACCAGCTCCGTGTAGTATGGTATGTACTTCCCAAACATTTAGTCTTACAAAAAAATTAAGCATGCCATAGATTCACCGGCTCCAGGTGGATGGATACCTAGGCAATATCACTTTCAACCACAAAAGAATATCAATCCTCAAAAAATAGCCTACAATTAAATAAATCATCAAATGATATTCACATCCCATGTGTTACAGGTATGTTCCGGCGGCTCCGGAAGCCAGAAGCTGTCTGCGGAGCAATACCGCGCCTGCATCCGGTCCAGGGCTCTGAATGAGGCTTCACACGCCCAGCTGGGCTTCCTGGCCTTTCGGGAGGACATTGCCGCCCACGGCAACCAGGCCGCCCTAGCACCCGCCCCCGCTCCCGGAGCCAAGGGCGGCGCCCGTCCCCCGGCCACCTGATCGGACCTTCAGCCGCACAGCAGCGACTTTTGGAAGATCGAGTTTTAAATATCAAAATGCATAAAGAATAGGAGATATTATATCCAGTGCTTCGACAGTCCAGTTGATTAAATGACATCTTTAAATAACAAGTTTTGAAATAATGCTCACCATAAATCAAATTTTATTTACACTTGTCTGTGTTCTACATATTAAATATGGTATAAAATAACACCATGCCCCCAAGCACACTCGATCGATTAGGATTGATAGGATAACTTTCGGTAACTTCTCATCGTTCCCTAGCATTACTGCAGATCGCCAACGAATAAGTGACAGTTCACAATGACCAAGTGTCCTTTATTAATTCGAAATTAAATGATATTTGTACTTTATCGGTCTGCAGTTTTCCAAGGGACGATGAGAAATTATTGAAAGTTATCTTATCAATCCTTATCGATCGAGTGTGCTAAGGGGCCAGGAAGAGTAACTGTCAGGTACATTTGTATGACATATTGAAATATCTTACTACTGCTGAGTAATCTGAGTATTGTACCAGATAGCGCTAGAGAGTTGCACAAATTTTGATTTTTCGGAGATGTCTGATTAATCAACTAGAAGAGCGATATGTTTAATTGGTTACAAAAACCCTTTTAAAAAAAAGCAAAAATGTCTGAAAACAAATGTGGTCAAAGGTCTTAGGAAATATCTTTGTTTATAATCTTTTGCTTACCAGCAATGCGTATGTATACATCTATAATGTATGCGTTTTGTGTATAAAACATCATTTGCTGCATGTTCAATTCAAAGTTTTATAACTTCTACAGTATTCAATATGATGATTGATTTCTTTTGATGAGGATTTTGACAGTCTTACAGTGTCCATCATCAGGGCATTTGTATTGACAGACAGTCTGCAATGTTTTGTTATTTATTTTGGTTGTCTGTTTTAAAATAAATAGGATGATACCACTGAATACTACAATCTGATAAGTAAACCTGAATTCTGAGAATATTTCCTGAATCAAGTTGATGATATTTTTACACATTTAATTGCATCATCGGGAGCATAAAATTTTCTACTGGGGAATTGTGGCTTCCATGAATTCTATATAAACTCCGTTTCTTGACGCTTAGTTATTTAAATGAATATATAAATCATTTGATTTATGAGATAATGTTAAATTTTTTTTAAATACCACTTTATTTGGGTTATACATACAACTGAATTTGATTCGAACTGAAACTTGAATTGTTGCAAAGCATATTTAAAACTTGTAAAACATGTAATGAACCTAACAAATATGTATCATAAAAACGACTCTCACTAAGTTTATTACCTTATTTTAAAAATAAATCTTTAATTAATTTATACCTTAAAACCTACATTACATCGATCCATTTTACATTTATATTTTACTTTGTGTGTTAAGATTTCTTTAAGAATTAAAATTTATTAGTAGTACCTACCCACCAACCAAAACCAGCGAAATACCCGTTTGTGAATTATTTGGTTTTTTGTATAAATTTTTAAATCATAAATTTATATATGGTATATTAATATACTGTTTTGACATGTCCCAAGGAAAATGAAATAAGTATTTTCAGGCCCTTACCAAAGTATCTCAGTTTCTTTCAATTTTAAAGTAATAGTTCGTAATCATTTGGAAATAGATAAAAACAAAAGAAAATGGGAAGAACAACGTGGGGAGAGGACACAATCTAATTTTCTTTGAAAGCATTCTCAGATAGCCCTTACGAGATATAAAAACACTCAAACAATATGCAGCGATAAAAAATCCTTTTTAGACGCAATCATCGAGTTTCCTTCTCTAGAGAAATACCAGAATCTTTTTACAATTTAGTTTGTTCGGCATTAACCTAAGGCTTTTCTTCCACAAGGTTACGCAAGTATTCGATACTCGACGATTCGAGTATCTTGGCAACTATTTGAGTAGGTATCTTATGTGATTTTGTAAACTCGTCGGCGATGCCTGGTCTTTCGTGTTGTTCCGACTCACGTCGTCAAGACTTTAAACACTGCATCACTTGCATCAGACATTTTGTGGCAAGATTTCAAGACATTTAAGACAGTTTAGATTTTAGATCATCGCTATTTTTTTATGAAAACATCAAAACTAATTAATAATTAATTTTCTTCAGTCAAATATTTTTTCATCTAAGTTTTCACCTACATTTTAGGAGGCAGTAGGTTTGGGTACCGTCACCCTTGTTTATTATTGAACCAACCCTTACGCCATAAGTAACCCCAGGTGGCTCGTCACGTTTGGTAACTAGTAGGGGTTCCCGGGTTCATGAAAGAGGCTAGTTAAGAGATATCCTTTGACTTCTCCAGCCGAAATATCTCGATCCATCGCCTTGCAGCGAGAATTGGTACGTTTCAAAATATGAATAATTTCTTATTTTTGTGAAGTTTATTTCTTAAAAATAACCTCCATACATCATCCCCAAAGGTGACACAGACCCTAAGGGAAATAATTTTCCTGAGAGCCTCCTGTCTGGAGTAAATATAAAAAATCTACAAAACCGTTATCAAGACATGATGTAAAAATGACATCTAAGCAACTGTTTGGTTGCGACGCGGATCTTTTCATTTCAATAGCAACGTGTACTCGACAAATTAACTATACGAGTACACAACACGAGTATCGGATACTTGCGTATCCTCATGTAAGAAAGACATAACTCTCGCCGGCTAAGAAATATTGAAATAAAATTTCATGCAGTGGGATCACGAGCTAATTAAATTTAAGAGAAGCTTCAACTTTTCTGATGTTTCTTCTAAAAGTCTTTGTCTGATTAGGATTAATTTCTATTCTTCTCCAACAAAAGGCTTTCTTTTTGGTTTAGACAAAAGGACGTAAAGTTTTTGAAATGAAGGCAATACCTACCTTCTGCAGAAGTGTCAAACAATTAAATTAAACAATTACTTCCAAACTCTGTCGAGATTTTGACTTTGACGCGATTATTCATGCATGTATATAATCGAGAAACAGTGCATTATTTTATATCTAATTTAAACATGTCTAATTATTTTTATCATTCCGAAAAGTTTAAAACCGATTAAAATAAGTTATCAAATGCACAACGTTAATATAACTTAAGGTATTTTCTTTTATTCGATGTGCCGTCGATGTTAAAGTTAAAAATGTACATTTAATTTATATTGCAAGAAAAAGTGATATTACAAATCAACAGCATGGCGCTCAAAGCATTGAAGTATAATAAAAAACTTGTAAATAGTAGTTAATAAAATTAATAAGTAAATTTTATTACTCATCTGATGAAAGCCAAATATTTAGGGCTTCCTTGCATTTTTTACATTTAAAACAAGGTTGTTTTATTTATTTTTTTAATTGAAAACTTTTAACAAATATTTTTTTATCTAAGGATAAACTTAAAATTATTGTAATTGTTAAACTGTTATATTATAGATGGCGCTAATTTAATTATCGTAGGAAAAAATGCTTTTTGTAAGTTCAGTGTTTCACTCGTGCTCAAGATCTTGAGGTTAGGTTTGTCCGGGTCTTGGTGACGGATGCGTCTGCCCATCAACTTTATGGCAGGCCAGATCGGGAGAGACTGATTGAGTGAGACTTTTTGATCTCTCCTGCAGGACTCTAACGGAACATCGCCTTGCACCGCAGTGGGAGGATTGGATTCATACGTCGGTTACTCCTGGACACACTGACCCCCAGATTCCTACCAACCCCTTGCACCTTTTTCTTTCCCAGAACTTCCTCTCCTTCCTTTTCTTAAAAAAACCCACCCACAGCATCCCCTACGATGACATGCTCCTGAAGGGAATTATTTTCCTCAGATCCTTCTATGTGAAGCCTAAAGTAAAAAAAAAACTAATTTTTTATAAAATCAATTAACTAAAGTATTTTTTTCTGATGTAATAAAGTTAGCGCCATCTGTGAACAAGCAATTTATGAATAATTTTAAGTTAACCCTTAAATCGTTGAATATAATAGTTTTTTTTATTGATATTGTATTTATTGCTATGTTTAATTTTTTACATATTTAATTTTTACAACCTGTTGAATAATATTGTAACATATTTGTTACCTACTTTAATAAGATTTATTTACGAGTGACTGTATTTATTGGAAGGAATGAATAATTGATTATTTATTAAGAAGCCATTTGATACAATCAAAGTGGGTTGATGTACATATTAATTGTTAATAGAACATGCGTTATAAAATAATCACAAATTAAATGAAAATAAACGAAATATTATAACAGATATTCTTGTATGATTTTGAGTTGGACCTGAAAATTCCTATTATAAAAATACAATCCTATTGAATACTACATGTTTCTAAACTAACTAAAAACTAAGCATCACGCCGGTAGGCAGAGAGGACAGACCGCTAAACAACTCGGTCTTGGAATGCACTCCTTGTTTCATTCGCATCCATATATCTTCTCATACATGCTCTTCTATTATTCCGACTGTTGACATGGCCCGACACAAGTATCTGGTTATGTAAGTACTTGATCGTGCAATATCTTCTTCGGGCGTCCACGACTTCTTCTTCCATTCACATTTTATTTTATTTATTTATTTTATTTATTTATTTATAATAGAAGGATACAAGAAAAGTACATTTTACATATAAGAAAGCTTTGCCTGTCCAACTAGGAAAGTTTCCCGTTCTAGGGCAGACAAATTGACAGGTTTTAGTTCATATTATTAGTCCTTAAGAAATGTACATAATTACATAACAAAAAACTGAAAACATTTGCATCGTATATTCTCCTTACACTCTGTCTATGCCAATAATAGCTATTTTTTTGATTCATAGAGAATCAGTTACTGGCAATGAATTTTGTTCCCGACACCATGTTCCTTGCTTCCCTTTTCCCCGTGCCTGAGAGTTCAATCAACGACTCTGCTGTGAGGCGACCGCGACGCAACGCGACACTCAAAATTACAATCGCACATTGTTATTATATTGTATCGTAAAACATAAAACAAACACCCATCGCATCGAGTGAGTGGTTTAGTTATGCGTTGCATCCTTCATATATAAATATCATCCTTACAGATAAATCCACTCTAAGTACTTTTTACCTTATACGAAGTTTATTTGCTAGGTAACGATATCAACGTTCAGTAATTTGTTATTAAAAGTCCGCAGCCTAAACACACTCCTTTCTTCGTTCATTCGCCCTACGTGCTCTAACCATCTGATGATTCCTTTCTTAATCTTACTCATTACGCTTACATCAACCTTGCATTATTTGCGGATATCCACATTTCTCACACGATCACACATGGTTTTACCACACATGTGCCGCAGGGATCTCGTCTCTACAGCATTCAGTCTACGATCATCCTTCTTCAGCCAGTTCCATGACTCACTGCCATACATCAGGGTAGCACTCTAATGTGGACTGCTAGTTTCGCTTCTTTGGACAGTTTTTTGTTAGCGCCAACGGCATTCAGTCTTCCATTAATGGAGTTACCTGCATTTACCGTTCTTTCAATAGCTCTATCAGCCTTCCCACCTCTCGTAAACATACCCATATACAGAAACTCGTCCACCTGTTCCAAGTATTCATCATCCACAACTATGTTGCACCCTTACTATATGATTCAACGTTGTATAAAATGTACAGGGTTAATGTTCATTTCATAAACCATACCTAATGCCCTATGGATTAATTTAGTACAGTGGGATAACGCAAGATGGTGTGACCCTAGGCAAGGTAAACCTTAAGGTAAATAATTGATAACAATACCAGTCCACGTGAAGATGAACCTCTGTAGAATGTACCTACAACAGATGATGTTTTGGGCCAAAATACTTAAACAAAATGAAAAAAATATTTTTGTTACCATAATGCACAGCAAATATCTATATAGTACGGAAATTTAAAGGTCCATTTTTTAAGATTTTAGAGGCAACTTTGGCAAGTGTTTTTATACGAATTATTTAAAAAAATATATTATTTTTAAGAAAAACTCTATTTTAAAGACAGTAAATTGTTATTATTAACAGTAAACAAACATTAAAACAGTAGGACAGTCTCGTAATAAATCGCAATGGCTGAATTGGTGGAACCGTCCCGGTAAGACATGAGATCTGGGTTCGAGTCCCAGTTGCGACCATTATGTTTTATTATTTTTCTCTGTCTTGTTTATTTTCATACTTTAATTTAGATTATTATTGTTGTCTTCTTCTTCAATGATATTTTATTTTTCTATATTTATTTAAATATTATGAAATATTAAATAAAAAAAAAAATTTTAAACAAAAATAATTTTGATGGAATAGAATTTAACCAGCAAATTTATAATTTACATAGGAACACAAATTTGTCGAATATAAATTTTTAATTTTAACCCAAAAAAACGCTTTTTTAAATTAAACCTTTCATTTATTTTAAATTCGATTAAATTAGTAAAGTAGGTAAGAAAACATTTTTTTTTCTTTAATATCTACATTTTCTCACCAATAATTTGGCCAGTTGGCTTTAAAATCATGAAAAATTGAAATCTTTAATGGCCTATATTTAATAATTTGAAAAACAAATAATTTAAGTAGCACATATTTGAACTCAATATTTTGAAAAAATAAAATATTTTTCAATTCGGTCAAGTATTTTGTCCTCAAATCTAAATTTAAGTTTATGAAAAAGGCTGCGTAATCGTTTATCGTGAAAGTTTGGGTGTAGAAAAATGTTTTCTCCCAAAACCCTTTTGCGATTAAATATGAGAGAATACGCAGTTGTCCCATTCGCACTTTCGCATTCGCATGTATCGTAAGTGTGTGTGAGCTTATTGTGAGCGGGACAGAATGACAGACAATGAAATAATACCTTAACGTTCCGCGTGTGGTGCAAAGTCTAGAATCTTATAAAGTTCGATTCGAAATTTGTAAGTATGGTAATAAATCACATGGATATTTCATCTCTCTTAATGGAATTCATCACCATGTAGGCAGACAATCAAATGTTTTAAAGTGACGTAAGTGTTACGTAAGTATATTTATAAACAAAGTGCCGAGCGTTATTAGAACGAATCGGATGGCACTATTTTGTGGCACAGATCTAAAGCGAATTGGGGACACACGGCAGACCGCTATCTCCACTGTTACTATCAATGAATGCCCTCATCACAAGGATAAAAAGAAATTCGACTATCACTCATATCCTTACCGCTCAAGGACACGCAAATATATCTTATTTTAGTCAATATGCCTCGAAATCAATAATGTATATAGTAGTATATAGTCGTTTTAATTTAAAAAAAAATGTTTGAAAATTTGCACATTTTGGCAATAAAGCAATCTGAGGTTTTGGAAATAGTGCTATAATGTGGCATAAAGCGCTCGAGTGGTTAACGATTATGCATTGACCGTCGACATTTTCAACTTCACTTAAGACAATTCAGCAACTTTCTTTTGACGCATGTAACAAAATAGTAAAATTAGTCCTTACCTTTGTATACCTACTTATATTCATTCATACATCTCAGACTCAAGTATCTGATCCCCTTTATCGTGCCATGTCTTCATTGGACGTCCCCAACTTCTTATATCATTCGCAATAGGGTCATATATTCTCCTTACCTGCCCTACTTGTAAATATATCCTACTTTCGCACGACACGATTTTATTTTAAGATTTTTTGTTACAGAATGGCCACAAAAATAAATAATAGTTTGCCTCATTTGATATGGACGATGACTCGAGTAATTACAACGCCTTCAAAAACAGATGTCAGCAATAGTGCTTACATGCATGTTATACGACACGCAAGATATTTTCCACAGGGCGCTGTTTTACCTGAAAAAAATATTATGCTCACTACTCACCTATTAATCTAATTACAATCTGACGATGGGAAGGGAGACTGGGACAAGAGATTGTATGTCTTCAATTTCATCAACTATTAACATGAGTATTTTTGTTGATGAAACCTTTGAACAGATTGGAGTGAGAAAAGAAAGTTGATACTAAGGCTTTCCTCCGATGTAATTAAATTTATTAGGCTTTATTCAACCCTCCTACGCAGAGAGTCTTAGACACGGAGTTGGGTTGTTTGAAAGCAGAATTTTTTTATGTCTGGCTTAAAATCACATAACTAAAATTCAGTGGAACCTCTTATAACGAGCATAATTCGTTCCGGGGTATTAACGAGTAATAACTCGTTATGTGAAACACAGGTTAAGTTAAACAAATTTCCAATGTAAAATCAATATAAAATTCGATAATGCGTTCCATTCTTCTTCTTTGCACTCTCCCAACCCATTGCCTAGGTCTGTTGGGGAATGCTCTTTTCATTCTCAGATTGTAGCTTCATCGGTTCTGGGTATCTATGTAGAATTTTGGAGCATTGAGTCATCCAGGAGTTATTACAATAATGCTTTCCATGAAGAACAATCCGACAATCTATCACACAGTGAAGAAAAACCCACAATTCTAGTGATAGTGAAAAAAAACCCTATAAATGTTCCGACTGCAACTATTTATATTCTCGAAAGGCATATTTAAAAGTCCACAAGCTGACTCACTGACATTTTTAATGTTCCGACTGCAGCTATACATGTTCTCGAAAGGGACAATTTAAAATCCACATGCTGACTCACAGTGGAGAAAAATCGTTGTTCATGTTCCGATTGCAACTATTTATTTCCGTAAAGGGAAATTTAAAAATCAAAATGCTAAGTAGAGAAACACCTTTTTCATGATCCGAAATTTTTCAAATAATGAAAAAAAAAATACAAGTAATGTCCAAACACTAGTTTGGAAATATGTGTGATCATGTGCGGAACTAACTTCCCAACGGGACGAGTTGGGAAGTTAGTTCGGAGACTGAAGTCCCGGTTCACAAGTGAGTGACATGAAGATAAGATTTCCCCTTGCGTCGCTCGTTATGCGAAATGTCGCTCGTTAGGAGAGCATTTTTTCCCAATCTGTTTTGCTCGTTTAGCGATTTACTCGTTATAGGAGGTGCTCGTTATGAGATGTTCCACTGTACATAAAAAACAAATACGTCAGAAAATAACACAGATTCTTTCAAATGTCTCTTAATTTCCTAAAGTAAGACAACTTAAGATTAGTTGGGTATCTTCCAAATAAGTTAAAGGTTCAAGTGATGATTTGATTATCGATTAAATTGATTTATGTGATTGTCGTAAATATTTACAATGAATATTTAACCGATCAGACGTCCATATTAGACTAGGCCCTAAGCAGTTCTTTCGCTGCTGCGAGCGGACTGCAGGAGGCCACCCAATCTCGCCGATGCCTTTGGCCATCGTCGTAATCGTTCGAATCTAAGACACGAACGACGATAGTTGGTACTCTTCCGATATCTTACTCGACTGTCATCTGTTGGGATAAAGTAGAATTTCTATTTTTACAAACTAAGCTATCAACATCTATTGAAGGAAGCTGAAACTTCATGAATAATGAAAATTTAATAAAATTGATCACAAATACAATACAAGAAGTCACAACAGAAAGGATCTCTTGGTCCCAGGGAGCAATACGGCAAAGTATCAAAAGACGTATGCGTATCTGGGACCGAAATTATACAATAAAATCCCCCCAGACTTAAATATTAAAAATTGCCAAATGTCCTACATTGGTTCAATAATAACTAAATGGTTGATTGACTTGGGTAGGGAGGAGTCTGAAAAACTATTATATAATGTGACTTAAAACTATACATGGTTACCTATGAATGGCACATTTAGTAAAAACTTAGTATATAGGTATTAATTTAAAAAAATAATAATAATTTAAATTGCATTTGGCACTTTACAAACTTTGGTTCCTTAGAACAGGCAATCTGCCTAGCTAGGAACTAATATCGACCTAAAACAACGTAATAACACTTGTATTCATTTTAAATATATTCTCTTATTATTTAATATTATTTCGTTATTTTGGCTTTAAATGTATCAAATGTAAATAAATAAATAAAATCAATACACTACAAATATTAAATGTTAAAACCGGTGGCATACAAATTTAATTCAAATAAATTAGTTCTTCCACAAATAAAATATATTTCTACATAATTATGGAGCTCTACCTTTTAGAGACCAGGCTCTATATTTATATATTAACATGTTTTGAAGGCACCAGCGTAATTATAACGAATAGCGAAGTGAAAATAATGTAATTAAAGTGGTTAAACACGCTTCAATATCAAAGACGTGAGGAGTTTCTAAAACAATTATAATTCTATTCTAGTATTCTCAGTTTGTATTATCAGCAGACTTCTATGTAATCCAGTTAATATTTATTTGAAAAAGGGAACTGAAGTTGTAAATTTTAGTGAAGTTGACATTACATTACACGTGTTAGAAATTGACGTTTATTTGTTTATCTGGAGTGTTACAATTCTTCTTACTCATTCAGCAATCATTTTGTGGGTGGTTATACTTAATTATAATTAGAACCAAATAACTTTGGATACCACTTTGCTATAGCTTCTATGATTCCTATGTGCTGTAATTCTGAATTTATTTAAGTATGTTTTCATGAAACCCTAAACAACCCAGTTGGAACCGAAGAAGACAAATTTATACAATAGTTTATGCTATTAATTAAGAAAGGAAAGCGATGAAAAAAATGTTGAAAAACCTCCACTAACACAAATAATTACTATATTATATTCCGTATTCTGGTTTACCGAGAAATTTTTATTTAAGCCTTACGGCTTCAAATGGCTTTGCACTCCCATTCCGAAGGTCGCGGGTTCGAACCCGGCGTGCGCAAATATTTTTTTGTTTTTATTAATTTGTGTTAATTCACAATTAATTAATTAAAATAATTTATACTATATTTGTGGCCCGTTCCAGAGTGGAAAATACTCTCAGTATCGCCCTGGTGTAAGACCACCATTCAGAATTGAAACGTTGCTTGAAATGGCTTTGGCCGTGTTTAGTGACTAGATCTGAGTAGCCAGGTACTTCCCCACCTTCCTTTTCCCCGCTTACCTTCAGCCTCACATCATAATCCAATTGGGGATGCTATATTCTCACTGGCTCCAGACGGGAGGATTTGGGACTCGTGTCAGGTATGCTCTATAAAAAAAAATTAAAAAATAAATAAATAAAAAAAATAAAATAAGTAATAAAAGAGGGGATGATAATATTACCACTTTCTTTAAATATAAGTCTTCTGTACTACAGATGTACACGAAACAATATTAATAAATATCCAATTCCAAGAATGCTTTACCTTATCTCAAATTAAATATCTAATTATTTTTAGTCCAAACAGCAATTTAAATGGAGGCAAATTTCCGATCGTGATAAAACCTGCTCCTTGGATTGCTCACGCCAGCGTTTGGCAGACAAAAAATAACCTCAACGGCCTTTTCAATTAAAATCAAAGCCTCGTTGTGCGGGCAATAGAGCCTTATCATTGTTCTTCAAGTACGCTGCTATTATTCAGAACAATGGAGAGGCGCTAAGGAAGCTGCCAGCGGGGGCGTCATGTACTAAACATGAGATAGTTATTGCTGATAACACTAATGAAGCCCATCTTCAATTTTTTCTGAATATATATATTTTTTTAATTTGAAATATGAAGCTAAGATACAACTAAATAATATGTTACAAGGCATTCTTAATTTTTTTATTGATATTTTTTGATAAAATACAGGTATATAAAATAATAAAAGTTATAAAAAATACTTAATTTAATAATTTATGAACAAAAAAATCCCACAAAGGCAAATGCCTGAGCGTGGATTTAAGAATTAAATATGATTTTAGGTATAAAATAAGTAAATGTATGAATGCCATAATAATTGAAACATAATAAAAGTCTGTATTGTTATTTTCACATTTGTAAAATTTAATGAAGAATTAATGTTAAAGGTGTAATTAAAAAAAAAAAAACATTGGAATCAATATAATAATTCTACTTTAAAAGTTGTCTAACGACAAATATAATTAATGGCTTTGTTAAATCTTATAAGAAAAAAATATCTCTTTCAGTGTTTTTTATCCCATGTTTGATATATTTTTTATAAGGTTTAAGACTTTGGCACGTGAGCTCTTTAAATGTTGTATATAATGAATTATGCATTTTTGGTGCAATAAAACTAATATGCCTTTGGGCCAACCTAGTTTTACAGTGGGGTACAGAATACTCACAGGCGCCAAGTCTTGGGCTGGAGCGATTTGAGTTTTTTAAGAAGTATTTTGGATGCGTGTACATAAATTTGTGACATTGGAAACTAAAGGTCTGTCTAAGGTCCAAAATATCGGTTGCCTTAAATAATTGCTTGGAGGGATAAGATAATTTAATTACCCAGTTAGTAGAGAAATATCTTAATACCATATAATAATAATAATAATACAAACCCAAAACAAATTTAGCTACTGTCATTATATCTAACTCTCTCATTAAAAATTTAGGCATATTAGATTTGTCAAAGAATTTATATACAAAAAAGCAAAAACCAGTCATTTTAAGTACATGTAGGATTACAAAAGATTTTTTAAATATTCATATTGAGGGATCAGTAGGATTTATCGGTCAAATTAGGAATTCCACCGAGCCGAACCCTCTGATATGAAAATATCTGGAGTCGGTGAATTATTTTCCCATTTAATAGTCTGGTAGGTTAACATATTGTTCTTGTATTGTTTTGTATCAAATATACTTATATAATACACTTACATAGCGTGGATTTACTAGATGATCATTTTTATGGAAAAGTGTGTGAAAGGGTTTAGTTTTTCCTATGGGGAAAACTAAACTCGGACTTAAAAGTCTGGTGCGTAAAAAAAATACTACCAAATAAAACCATACAGGCTGTTTAAAGAATTTAAAGTCAGAATACTAAATTCATTGTGCTTCTGCCATATGACGTTACAATAACTGTACAAGTACTAAAAAAATAGAAAACTCAGACTTCAAAATATAAAACACAATGGGGCAATTCAGTCATAAATATGATGGAGTAGTTTTTAATACACCAGGTATCAGAAATATAAACAACAATTTTTTTAAAAATGGTTAAATATAACAACATCCAATGGCCCAATCAACATTAGTTTCGAAGTAAGCAGTGCCTGTTCTAAGAAACTAATGACGTCGTGCAAGATAACAGTTTACTTGTATATTATTATTTGTTAGTTGTTTGGTATGTAATATCAAATTGTAAAGACTTCTTACATTCATTATAATAAGGAACTCGAGTAAAAAATACAGGGTGTCCGTGAGTAAAGTGCACAAACTTTGGGAGGTGATTCTACATGATATTAGAAGTACAAAAGAAAAATAACTTTTTCCGAAATTAAAATGTTATTTCCCGTACAAAAAAAAGATTTCCATAGAAAAATATTCCATTTTCCGTTATACCGTTTATTATTCCGTTTTACCCGGTAACTGCCTTAAAGCGATGAAATTTCTATAAAAAATATTAATTTTTACTTGTACTCTCGTGTAGAATCACCTCCCGAAGTTTGGCACTTTACCCCCGGACACCTTGTATGATATGGCTTACAAAATATCAAATACATCAACAAACGCTAATTCTATATATTCCATATACAAGTTTTATAAAAATACTTTTATAAAATAGTTTTATATAAATAGGTATAATTGATATCTCATTAGATAAAGCACCATCCCAATGTTGTAGAAATTTCTCTTTTATATTCTTGTATGATAATAATGATGATGACAATTCTGCACTTTTCTTTAAGAAAGACAACTTTCTCGGGTTACGTAAATGGAAAATGTTGCTTGTGTCGTGATGGAGAACTTAGCCAGACGAGGAATTGAATGCGGGACGCCTGGGAGCGACCCAAACGCGATGCCAACTCAGCCTCCGACTATTGTCTGCAATGCTTCTACCATAATATATTAAAATAACTTGTACCAGTCTAAATATGGCCTTACTAGACCGAAACTGACTACGGCCAGAAATTAATTAAGCGGATAAAAGTTTAAATTTGTTTTAATATTTCCCTATCCCATTCGGTCATTTTTAACTGTATCATACTTCGACTGAGAACCACCAACATTATTTTCATTTATCTTAACGCATATTTTTATTGGCTGCTATCTATATGTATGATTGCAAGATTTGACTCGAACTAAATGCCCTCTAGATAGTGTCAGGATAAATTTTATCACTTTTTATTAATATGCGACATCTATTGACTTTATCTGCAAGTCTAGGAAGAAATATTTTTATTTTTAACTTTTTAACTTAAAGAGTTAAACCTCAAATTATAATATTTTAATTAATGAAGATAATATTAGCGAAAGTCAATCTCTTTAAGTTAAAAAGTAAAAAATAAATAAAAATATAATTTTAAAATCATAGAAATACTTCTACATTTTTTCTGGGAGCCAACACAAATAAATTTGGACTTCATAAATTACCTGAAATTAGCCAATTTAATTGTTACCTGTATCAATTCGCTGAATTCAGCGGGTAATTTATAGTGTATTAGATAACACTTGAGTTCTTCCAATCTGATAACTCTTTGCGAAGTTTACCGTCTTGAAAGCTTGAAACATTCTTAGGAAACGTTATCAGAGGCAAAGTGGGTCAACTTCTTCACGCGGGGGGTAGCACCGGGGCTGGTGCGGAACTAACTTATCTAATTTGTTTATTTTATGCAAGTTTCTGCGGCGCTATCACCGGCGGAGTGGATGGCGAATTTACCTGCATAACGTTCATAGGTCCTTACCTATATAAGTATATCTATATACGAGGGTCAGTCAAAAAGTAATGGCGCCCATTCTGTTCTCCTTTTATTTGTCAAGAAATTAAAATGTAATTATACAGGTTGAAAACCACACTATTGACGATTAATTTTGCCACTTTTCAATATAACCTATGTATAATTCAATTTTCAAGTAATGCCGCCCATTTTGTTCTCCTTTTAATTGTCAAGAAATTAAAATGTAATTATACAGGTTGAAAACCACACTATTGACATTAATTTTGCCACTTTTCAATATAACCTATGTATAATTCAATTTTCAAGTAATGCCGTCCATTTTGTTCTCCTTTTAATTGTCAAGAAATTAAAATGTAATTATACAGGTTGAAAACCACACTATTGACATTAATTTTGCCACTTTTCAATATAACCTATGTATAATTCAATTTTCAAGTAATGCCGTCCATTTTGTTCTCCTTTTAATTGTCAAGAAATTAAAATGTAATTATACAGGTTGAAAACCACACTATTGACATTAATTTTGCCACTTTTCAATATAACCTATGTATAATTCAATTTTCAAGTAATGCCGTCCACTTTGTTCTCCTTTTAATTGTCATGAAATTAAAATGTAATTATACAGGTTGAAAACCACACTATTGACATTAATTTTGCCACTTTTCAATATAACCTAGGTATAATTCAATTTTCAAGTAATGCCGTCCATTTTGTTCTCCTTTTAATTGTCAAGAAATTAAAATGTAATTATACAGGTTGAAAACCACACTATTGACATTAATTTTGCCACTTTTCAATATAACCTATGTATAATTCAATTTTCAAGTAATGCCGTCCACTTTGTTCTCCTTTTAATTGTCATGAAATTAAAATGTAATTATACAGGTTGAAAACCACACTATTGACGATTAATGTTGCCACTTTTCAATATAACCTATGTATAATTCAATTTTCAAGTAATGCCGCCCATTTTGTTCTCCTTTTAATTGTCAAGAAATTAAAATGTAATTATACAGGTTGAAAACCACACTATTGACATTAATTTTGCCACTTTTCAATATAACCTATGTATAATTCAATTTTCAAGTAATGCCGTCCATTTTGTTCTCCTTTTAATTGTCAAGAAATTAAAATGTAATTATACAGGTTGAAAACCACACTATTGACATTAATTTTGCCACTTTTCAATATAACCTATGTATAATTCAATTTTCAAGTAATGCCGTCCACTTTGTTCTCCTTTTAATTGTCAAGAAATTGAAATGTAATTATACAGGTTGAAAACCACACTATTGACGATTAATTTTGCCACTTTTCAATATAACCTATGTATAATTCAATTTTCAAGTAATGCCGTCCACTTTGTTCTCCTTTTAATTGTCATGAAATTAAAATGTAATTATACAGTATTAGATATGAAACTAAACAATTTTTTCACTTTGTTCCATTTGTTTATTTACACCAGGACCGGTTTCGTCCTACTACAGACATTTTCAGTCTCTTCAGTGTTGCTGTGTTCGCTGCTTTTAATGAGTCCAGTTTTTTAACTGTTAATTCATAGTGGAATTCCATTGTATTAGAAATGAAATTAAACATTTTTTTTTATTTTTTTTTTATTTGTTTAATTTCATATCTAATACAATGGAATTCCACCATGAATTAACATTTAAAAAACTAGTAATTATATAGGTTGAAAACCACACTATTAATTTAAATTGATTAATTTTGCCACTTTTCAATATAACCTATGTATAATTCAATTTTCAAGTAATGCCGTCCACTTTGTTCTCCTTTTAATTGTCAAGAAATTAAAATGACATTATACAGGTTGAAAACCACACTATTGACGATTAAATTGCCACTTTTCAATATAATCTCCGTCCATTTTCACGGTTAAGGTCCATCTTTAAACAAGGGCGTGTATTCCAGTGTGGTAAAAAGCACAGTCCTGCTTCATATATAAGCCATTGATGCACTGACGTTTTCACTTCCTCCGCATTTTCAAAATGAATCTTACGATGAGCTTCACAATACACTGCCTTTACTTAGAGAGAGAATGTGACACAATTCATCTGTAGTTATCCGGTGGTCACCACGAATGATGTCATCGCCTCTCCGAATGTTGCGTGGAGTCACTGCAGACAACACTGCCTACCGCTTGTTACAGCAACGTACCCATTGTCTAACAGTACTGACATCGACTATTGCATCACATTACAATATATTTTTCACCTTCTGTATTAAAGAATTCAATCACAGAACCCAGTGCTGTCACTTGTTGATGCAGAAGGTTACTACTGCAGTAAATTGTAGAAGAAGGTTGGAAAAATGGCGTCAAATTCAAAATTTTCACTCAGCTATCTTTATTTAAGCAGGAAAAAATAAGAGGCATTAGTTTTGACTGACCCTCGTATAGTAGTCGGGAGTTTTAGCTATGCTAGAAGAGGCACGATATTTGTGTTTTGGGGTGATATCGCGTGCAGCTCATCAAAAAACCTCTCAGGAAGTGTTCGTGTTTATTTTGCAATTGGTTTACTAGATTCAAGCGTGTTTTATTTCTTTATCAAACAATTTTAAGATTTTCTACACGTTGGTAGGTAGGTGCGTCAGCAAGTGACTGTAGATATATTACTTTACATGTAGTGTAATTAATTGTACAAAAATTGTATCCATTTAAGATCGTCGAGCTGAAATCTTGCAACTCACATTTACGTACCCATCTTCAGAATTAACAGTTTGTTGATTCTACACTTATCTATTTGTTTTTATTTCTTTTTGACATTGACAATTTTTCTAAATTATCTGAAGTGAAAAATGTAAACGAAATTTTGGTCTTCAATGTATTTTTGGTTAATTTTTTTTCAAAAATATTTTTTTCAAAAATATTTTTTTCAAAAAAGACATAAAAAATCTTTCACATGATGTCACTGGTAATTCATCCTAGTAACCGCCCAACCCTTCACCCTGACTCCAACATTCCAATACCTACCTATTGTTTTTAGTTGAAAAAAAAAACATCAAAAATATCACCGAAGACTAAAATTTCTTCTACATATTTTTACTCCAAATAATGTCAGGATTAACCGGTTAAAGTAATTCAAGTACGTCCCTTGTCACCCTGCCTATGTACATAAAAAAAAATCATTTAACGGCCCTCGGTATTAAACGTTTCCAGCTCGAATTCGAATATCGAACCCGCCTGCACCTGCAGCTGGCCGGTGCGTTCCATTCACAATCAAGTCGCACAGAACAAAACAAAGTATTATTAATTAAAGATATTGTGATTATGAAAATTATGTTAAAATATATATTAGAATGTAATGCAATATAACGATAGCCTAATTGATGGAGGAGGTTCTCAGTAACTTAAATCGTTTAATATAACTTTTTATTTGGATTTTTTTTTTATACATACATAGATGAAAAAGATATATGTAGTAATACAATTATAAAGAGTGACAAAAGGCTTGGCCTTTGTTCCAGCCTGGTTTCGCAGTGCGGCGGGGCACTGTTAATACTAAATTGTCTAGTTTGATTTGAGGTCACGGGTTCAAAAGCCGGCGAGGACAAAACAAATTTAATTTATTTATTATAAGTATATCATATTGTAGAATTTAAATAAAATTTATATAGGTACATATAACGAATCTGTTTCTCGTTTCAAAGTGGAAGATACATTCAGTATCGCCCTGGTGAGAGACCATAATTCAGAATTTAAGTTGCTTGAGAACGGCGTAGATATGTTTAGTGACTAGATCTGAATAGCCAGGAACTTTCCAACCCTCCTCTTCCCTATCTCTAAAAATATAAACTACATTCATTAGGAATATAAATGAAATTTCTCCTGAAGACACTTCAATGAAATAAAATGTTATTGATTTCTTCGAAATTCCTTCTAACGTGTTTTGGTTTTAGCTGAAACCAATTTTACTTTACTTTTTTTCGCTATTATGCACTTTTCTAAATACTCATTTTTTTCTAATAGGCATGCAGCGATTATGTCGAGGATCAATTAATTCGGATAGCATGCAAAAATTGTAAAAGCGTTTCAGCTGTTCAACCATATTAGTCTGCCAAAATTCGTCATCCCGTAAAATTTTTTCGATTTTTATTCCGAGTTCAGTCCATACATCAAACATACAAATATCTCTTTTTGTTACTTGTTACACTTTTTGGTGCTGAACCTGGTAAAACCAATCGTGAGATGTATTTACCAGCATTTCTCGATTTTTGTTCTTCAGAAGAAATTCCATCTGGGGTCGCACCCATATACGGATACTCTTCATCGATGAAAAGACCACACTTCTCTATGGCAATGCTTTCTAGTTCTGCTAGCTCCTTCGGGACATTGTATTCATATTTTTGTCCGTGTCGAATTGAAAAAATATTTGATAAGGTTTGCTGGTACAGTATATTTTTGACTAATGGAGCGCAACTGATATTTTGCCGCCGTTTGCACACTTTTCCAAACCACGATGCCGTAATCATATTGCGGCGCATCTCGATCCACTTTCCACTAGATGCTTGAAGTACTGTCACCCTTTCAATTGCTTGCCTATCTTTGGCTATGGTAAAAAGCCTTTCTAAAAAATCATATTTAGCTGCCTCATACGATGCTTGGGCCATATCAGGTTTTTCTGCATTGGGACCATAATGCTGATCTTTTGCTGGAGCGAGCTGCAGGGTTTTTCTTTTCTTTTTTTTTTTTACTTAATACTTGTTGATTATTTTTCTGCAATCTTTTTAATTCTAAATGCTTTTTGAGTTTTCCGCGACTATTACCGGTTGCAAATTTATGCAAAGAATAGTGTGGAAGATTGGTGTTGAACGCCACTACTGCTGCAGCGCACCTTCCTTTGTAGGACCGTTTTAGAGCTTAGTTGATACGCTTCCCACCAACAAATTTAGCCACAACATTATTATAGCACTCCACAGTATTGCTGCCTACGTCATGTATTAAACTTCGAGCATTAGATGCCAAAAGTCGAACGTGCTGCATGATTTTGGACATTATCAAGCTCAAAGTCATATTGGGTCGCCAGTATGCCCGTTTCTTGCATAGTGAGTGGTCTCCAAATACATGTTTTGGCCCATTCAATATATCTATTTATTTATTTATTTCTACGGTAGAATATACCATAAACAGTAGTTACATGACACAATTAGAACCATAAGAAAATATTAGCAATCATTTTAAATAAAGAATAACAAATTAACTGTGGCATTTGATTGTGAAGTGACATCAGAGATATGAGCAAGAGAATATATCAAATTATAACAAATATATCCATATTCTATAGTATAAATAAGGTAAACTTAGATTGAATTAATATTGATCGAAAATATAAGATAGCATAGCCCTCTTGTATCTACTTTCCGTGCAGTTAAATATAACCGATACATCAGCGTATCTATTACTAACTGCATGCAACCTAGGTACAAGTGAGTTTTTGGAATACGCAGTCCTGGTGTTGTTGCATTTAAACAGGACTTTAGACCGAGTAGCTCTCGTAGGTATATGAAATTCAATGAGGTTAGTTAAATCGGGACTGTCTATACTACCATTTAAAATTTTGAACATAAATATTTAGCTTATCCAAATATAGCTGTTTTATGTTTTCCTCTTGACTACAATTCATAGCCTTCCGGTACTTTATGGCACAACGTACAGCCGTTCTAAGGCGTAAAATACGTCTTGACAATCTTCCTCAATGCTAAGGGATACTTTGTATCTTCTGACAGTGATCTAAGTGTTTTATTGGCCATTTCCATACTTTTATATTTTAAAAATATCAAATTGTTTATTACCTAGAAACCCGAAAAAATGTTAACAATAAATTAATTCTTGATAATACTATTTGACACTACACAGCTTCGACGGAAACTCACAGCTGAAACATAAAAAAGGCGGCACACTATTATAGTCCCTGCGCGGAACGCATAGAGTGGAATATTGTTGAAACGTCGGCGTCACATGGAAATATAATAATTACGTACGCGGAATTTCGAACTTTGAAAAAAGATTGACAAGACGGACCGCAAAAAGCGTGCATCCGCGGCCACCTCGGAGAGCCGAATGAGTAGGAGAATTCTTAGATGATCATTATATAGTATTTAACGAAAATAAGTTGTTAATAAAAATATATATTTCGACAGAAAAATGTATTTATGATAGCTTAACGTGGCTACATTATCGATATTTTGACGATTAATAACTTAGATTGTCGTTTGAATCTGAGAATTCATGATACTCCATACAACGATTGAGATCGCTAGTAAGGAAGGCCCTTAAAGTGGCGTAACGACAATCCCTCATCCACGTGAGCCTAACTGTAGATATATAAGCTCCTTCCTGATAGCCTGACAACCGAAAATAAAATAAATATATTTAAAAAAAAAACTGTTTGCTCTCAAGATTAATGAGCAAAACCAAAATGTTCTTACTCAAAAAATGTTTTACTTGGTGTTAGGTAGTAAACCATCATTATTAATATTATTTGTATCAATGTATTAAGTTAACAAAGCGAAATATGTATATTTCTTTTAACTTAATAAATAAAAAAAATAAAAAAGATTCGTTTCTACGAATATGATTACATAGAAAACATTAGATTACAGAGAAATACTATTTTCTTAAAGGGTGTCCGAAGATTAAATGTTTAAATAACGCACTTCAGCGACTCTTCAATTTGTCTATACCCATTAAAAGCTGAAACAGCAGGCGATAAAAAAACACGCCTACCTGTTATACATATTTAGCCTTACTAATAAAAATACACTTAACGACCGTTAAATGGTGTTCCTGTAGCACGTTGTGTAAAGTCTGTACATATTTTAAAGGAAAACGTTACTAATAACGTAATTGAAAATAATTTAACATAATTGAATTTTTCTGCTGGCCACCTCGAAAGTTCGTCCACCTACGCTTGTGCAGTCCGCCATTTTCTTTTCACTTGCGGGCGACAAATAACAATTCTGATTTCTCGAAGAAAACTCTTTGTTGTCACTTTGTGATGGCATTATTCATTGAAACAATTTAGACATGCTTTTGACATATGGAATTATTAATTTCATTCATAAGGATTATATTATGATCAACATAATTATTATTATTTAGAATATTTTTCTTAGTTTTAGTCCGTTATTAACGTAATTTTGTTATTTTAACTCTGCGAACATAAACAATATAAGTTATTAATTATAAAAATTTATTTTTCTGCGTGAGTTTTAAAACTTTCATAAAATTAATGTTATTTAATAACATAAATGCATTGTGCATATGTAATACAAATTAGAAAAATCAACGTCAAAATTTTACGTAAATGAATCCAAAATGTCATATATTATGTTTTCAGTTACTCTTGGGGAATTATTAATCTATAATTTTTAATTATATGAACGAGATAGTGAAGTGATAGTTGTGTTGAAAATTCATTATATAACAGGACTATGTTTTTTTTTAATTTCAAATTTACAGAAATTTTTCGACGCTTTAATAGAAAATGTTTGGTGCAACCTTTTTTTCGTGTTTAATGTTTAAAATAATGCAATTTGTAAACACTTCAGTATATTTCGAATACAAAAATCGAAAGGGTAATTTTATCTAGTTTCCAAAATAGCATTTGGTTTTACAGCATTTTCAAAAATAAAAAATATATACGACATTTAAAATACCTTGGAAAAATTTCGAAATTCGTTGAAAAATTACAAATATGTACAACAGATTAACTACCCTGTTTGGCCGTGTAAGCAATGTACAATATGTACAATTACGTTTTTAGATTTTCACCGGTATTATGCCGTGTTGCGCTACCTCCTTCTTTAGCCGATGTTTCGGACAACGTTGCAGTGTCCATCATCAGGGCAGATCACACATCGTCGGATCTGCTGGATCTGCCCTGATGATGGACACTGCAACGCTGTCCGAAACGTCGGCTAAAGAAGGAGGTAGCGCAACACGGCATAACACCCCAAAAACAAACAACGAAAATTATGTACAATGTACAATTTTTTAACCCATAGTTTTCAATTGGTAAGGTTTTTTCGTACATGGTCGTTTAACAATTGTTAAAATTTTTCAGAAAGTTTTTTAGTAAGGCCGATTACTTATAAACTATTTTTAAAAGAATTATTTTTTTCCGACATGTCCTTTTCTATTCGTCGCCATTCCCCGTTCACCTCTCCATTCCCCTTTGCGTTCCCCCTTCACCTATCCCGCATTCCCCCCGCCTCCTTTACTTCCCCTCACACGATCTTCTGCCCCTCCATCGTTCCCTATCCCTACCTCCCGGATTCTCCTCCCCCTCCGCCTTTCCTTTCCGCTGCTAAACTATATTAAATAAACACTTTTTTCAAACAATTCGCAGGCCACCTATCGTTAAATTTTAATACTAATTTCATAATTCCAGAGCTCACCATTAAGTTTCTTCGCAATCCGATGAATTGTATAAGAAATAATTTTATAACGCTAGAGCTCACTATTATATATAGAAGCCATCGCGGGAATGGATGATTGGTTTAGGAATGGATAAGGGACAAAGAAAGAAACATTTATTTTTATATATTAATTAAATGGGTACATCGGTTTTTTAATGAGGGAAGGATTTTTAGTTTCATCCTCATTCATAGTTTACATTAGTTGAAATCATAAAACATAATGTCAAGTCAGTAGCTGAGTTGGCATTGTGTTTGGGTCGCCCCCCCCCCCCCCCCAAACCGTCGTGAATTCATTTAAGTCCTCCATCACGGCACCAGCAACATTTTCCACTTACTGTAATGGTAGTAGGAAATTTTCAAATATCGTCAGGTAATTCGTAACCCAGGAATGTTTGTCTTTCGTTTTTTTATATGATATGAATTATATGATACTATTATAATATGCAATATGTTGTTATGTGAGGCCACCAGGCCGCTGCCCAGGCCAAGCATTTGTTCGTTGCGTCACTGAAGACAGCTTAAAAAATATTTAAATACGAATTTAAATTTAACTCCAATTAGGTACCAAAAATTCGTATCGCGTGATATTTTTCATCCAAAATTTGGGACATAAAAGTATTTCAAGTTGATTAAAAATATAATAAATGATCCCCCAATTACTTTAGGAAACCTTGACTAACTAAATTGACATTCATTTACGGCAGTTTTCCACGTTTTACAACACGAAAACAGTGTTTTTTTCTTCAAACGTTTTTAATGCCCATTGTTTATTCTGAGGTACTGCGGCAAACAATTAATTAATCATTTGGATGATATAAAACACCATCCGTGGGAAGCTGTTAGTCAATAGTATTTCATTTTCTCCTTGAAAAATATTATGAATTATTAATACGATTTTTGATTAAAATCTCTCATTATAATATTATTATAATTATAATTCGACATATTGTTAATGCGTGAAATATTCAAATACAATAATAATGTTTTATCTTTTAAAACTATGCAATCTATTTCTCAGTCACATGAACTGGTATTATTTAGAGTCAATAATTGTTTTATGCATGCGAAACTGCTTGTAAATTGAAAACAAACTCAATTAACCTATACTGAAGATTTTTTAATTCCATAATGGTTAACAGCATAAACTTAATAACATTGTGTTGGCCTAATTAAAAATCACACGAAAACAACGTTATTGCCGTGACAAGGATTTGAACACAGATATTTGGGGCGAACCACAATACCGCCTAAGCGAGGCCGCACACCCGACATACATTTGTGTTACGATAAATGTAGTGCCACATTCTTAACGCGACACATTTAACGCCCCCATATGTTTGCGGGCAAGCACGCACACCGAGGACGCATTTGTAGCGGGTGCAGTTTGTGGCGAGTCAAGTTTGTGGCGAGCAAGATCGAACGCTTTCGTTTTTTGTGACGCATTGGTTTGCAAAATTGAAAGACAATGTTGAATTTTATGTGAATTTTATTGCAGAGGTTGAGAAAACCCTATATTATATAACCATGGACGCACTGATTATAGCAATAGACGGATTACAGCAATCATCTGAACCAAAATCGTTACTCTTGTATAAACTCTTGCGAAATTTTGCCGATGTAACTATTTCAAAATTTTGAAATTATCGTAACTTGCAGAATCTTGATTAAGCGTATGAACCCAATAACGTGTTTTTTTCTCATTCATTGCCACATCAAGAAATCCGTGTCGTCAGATAATGTCGACATTTTCGATTATAATCTACAATTGTACGTCCGGTGTGCGTGTACGCGACACAAATACTCCAAGCAAAAATGTAGCATGCATATTGTGGTGACGTAAATGTTGCTTGTATGTGGCGTGTGGCTCCGGTGTGCGGCCTCTCTTACGGGTATACAGGTGTTGAGCTATTTCTGCAATATACCTACTGACCCACCGTGAACTTTCAACATATTTGCTTTTTGAATATCTTGATTACGAACACTATTTTAAAAGAGGCCCTATGGCGCCTGATATGTAAGGATTGCAATCCGATTATTAAGATAGGGGAATATTTCAGACGGACCGTCGGTTTCTGCACAGAGTGCAAATGACACCTGAAGGTCGAGGACGCTCGAAAAAGAAAACATAAATTAATTTCAAAAATACATCCATAAACATTTTAGTTTTGCACTTTTTGTTCTGTGTGGGTCAGCCGTTTTTGTCGCACGTTGCTTTAAAGGCGGATTGCATGTTAAAGTATTCATTCCTTATCTGAGATCACACTCCAGGTGACACCACCATACAACATCTCTGCATGCCGGAACTTGTGGGTGGTGGGTGTTGATAGAGGTGGGGGTATAGATAGCGACCGCGACTTTATATAGGATATCTATTTTGGAAGACCCTACTCGCCATATTTCCACTCAATTAAAAAAAAATCAATACGTTCTGTGGTATTTTAGAAGACCTGAACTTATGCTGGATGAGTGGCTAGTCGCTGACATTTTCTCCGCATACTATAGCATAGGCATCAGACCTAAAGTTTAAGTTTAGACTTACGGAATTTAATACTTCGTTTGTGTGAAAGCACTATGAAAACGTACATGATTTTACTTCAATGGCAAGCCAGAGATTTCTTGAGTTTTTTTTTCAAGGTTTCCTTTTAAATTTATCTATTTGAATTTCAATTGTGTTTTATTTAATGAATGAATGAAGTGCAATCTTGGAAGGGGAAATTAACAACTTCTACTTCCCATTAGCCACTTCTCAACATCCGATCGAGCTGAATCTCGGCAGATAGACTCGTTGTTGACGACAATGCATTCAATCACTTTTGGTGACAATCACGCATACACAAGTGGACATATTATAAGCATTTCATTGAAATTCGATTACATTACAGCAGTTAATATATATATACCACATAAATATTGGTCCTATCTATTGGGATTTGGCTCACTTGTTGGCGGTGTTGACTCTACTCCATAGGGAGGAAGTTTCGATCCTCAGTCAAACCAAAAAAAATATTTGAAATTGCCCCTGCCAAGAGATGGCGCAACCAGGTCGAAAATGAAAATAGATTAATTATGGTAAAAAAAAATTTTTAGGTTTCATTTTATACAAATTATAATTATGTGTAATTATAAAAATATATCATTTTATTGTAAAGATGGACACTGTAATGCTAATAAAATACATAATGAGGAAGCGTAATACGACATAATAACTCAAAAAATTAATATGAGAGTAATTATATGTTGACAATATTATACATCGACGGCCGTCCGTGGTCCAGTGGCAAGACTATTGACTCCCAATCAGAAGGTCGCGGGTTCGAACCCCGCGCGCGCAAATAAATGTTATTTAATTAATTTGTTTTATTTCACAATTAATTAAAAAAATAATATATACTATATTTGCGGCACGTTCCAGAGTGGAAGATACTCTCAGTATCGCCCTGGTGTAAGACCACCACTCAGAATTGAAACGTTGCTTAATAATGGCTTTTGCAGTGTTTAGTGACTAGATCTAAATAGCCAGGTACTTCCCCACCTTCCTCTTCCCCATCTCCTTCACTTCCCCACTCACCTTCAACCTCACAGCATACCCCAATTGGGGATGCCATAATCTCACTGGCTCCAGACGGGAGCAGTTAAGACTCTTGTTATTCTTTATAAAAAAATTTAAAAAATATATTTATAATGTTTTTATTATTCATTAAAATACTTCTAACAAAGCCGGGTAATAAACTACTAATATGTTTTTGTATGAAGGAGTGAGACAGAAGATAGGTAATTAACAGATTTATTAAGAAATATTGATTTTTAGTTTAATCTTGAAGTGAAACTTATAAATTGATTTTATATATATACATTTTTATTTGTCTCTATAAATCTTTGATGTTAAGTGTGTTAACACGTTTTCCCACTGAAAATTACATTCTTTAAAATTTCATTCACAATCATGTTTTTGAAATTATAGAATAAAGTCTTTTTAAATATTATTACCATTTTTTTAAATCAATTTATTATTGGCGTCAAAAAAGACGTATATATTATTTAAACAAAGGACATTAAAATCATGATTATAACTAAATGTAACTATCCAACTAATGTAATAGAGTTGATTATATTATCAATTCAAATGGTCTTGCTCCATTAAATTGACAAAGGACGTAAATTTAATTTAAATGCCAAACGACGAGACGAATAATTCCTCCCTCACCCAACTACCCTACCAGGAGCACAGGAAGTCCTAAGATATGTGGGAATGTAATACGATGGGAACACTGATCCATATAAGGATTCTATTCAATTCATAGAGCTGAATTGATGTGATATACACACAGTAATCATATTACCTTTATATAATATGATTACTGTGTGTACAAGTGTCTTTGTTAATAGAACTATCGTCTTAATTTGCATTCACTACTTTGCTTGTTAACTGTAAGATAAAATAGCAGAATAAGGGCCGGTTTTATAAACGACGTACCAAATTTCTGTTACGTAACGAACCGTTTTTCGTTAACGGACCGCTATCCGTTCGTAATCATATTTTGCGTACTATAAAGAAATTTGCATTACCAGCTGTCATCGGTTACACTCCGCTCCGCTGACTAGGCAACTGAAACCAAACTAAAACTGGCTGGTTTCTATGTATTGATTGGTCAAAAAGCTTGTTTAACCATAGAAGAAGAACAATCAGCTGACAGCTGGCAACTAGCAACGGCCGGCCAGGGCAATCAGCAGTGCAAGTGGCTTGTCACTGCTATCGTTACCATTGGCAACGGGTTTTTGAGTGATTGGGTAGTGTGCGGGCCATCACATTGTCATACAAAGACAGTTGGCAGTTGAGAGTTTTCAGTTGCCTCAGTGGGCGGATCGCCTTAGTCCGAGAGTTTTTTTACTGGCAATGTTTTAGGTAAAGAATTGTCTCTGATACTGTTTTCATCTATGGCATATTGGGCATGTTGTTTATGGGATTTAGTCAGCTGTCAAGAGCGCGTTGTTTTGAAAAATTTTGTTTTAAAAGATTTAAGTTTATATCTTTATAAATCTTCAATATACTTCCAAAATAATTAAATTTATATTTATAATACAGTGGGTACGCAACATATAATGTTGATCAAGATTATTATGTGCTTTTATGTGGGCATAAACTAACCTATGTATATTATTTAAAGGTTGACGTATTTTTACACTATCGTGACGAGGTTTCAAAGTAACTATTGCAATATTTCAGAAATAATCATCGAAAATTGTCAATCGCCCATCTTCACTTTCATTGCTCGATGAAGAATCCATTGCACAAACGCCAATTGTATAATATTATCTCTTAAAAATAGTGCACGGTTCCAAATAAGCGAGCGCCGGGAACAATACCTACTGATAACTGTCAAAAAACGTCAGCAAACGGATCGTTATCCATTTAACTGGCCAAAATCAGTCAGTTAAGCATTAACCGAAACTTAACCTACCGATAACTTGACGAACGTTTATAAAACGGCAAAATCAGGCGGTAAACCTAAGTAAAATTGATTTTGGTTGCTAAAAGAATTTCCTTGTCTTCTAAGACTAGATTCCTAGGAACTAGTAGAATGCTACCAAATCCACGTACAAATTTTGACGCTCTATGTATAAATGTATGATTCAATATATTATAATCTAATCTTCAAAAAATACATTCTTATAATAATAAAATCCTTTATTCATTGATAGATTTTTTTTTACTAACCACTGTTAGCTGTTGTTGCAGTTTTGAATCTACTGTTGCAGATTGGAATTACTAGAATGCTACCAAATCCACGTGCACATTTTGACGCTCTATGTAAAAATCTAATGAGTTATTCCACTTAGTGGAGATCGATAGAGAAATGCGATTTTTACGGAAGAGGACCCTAATCAAATAGGACAAAGAAACCCCGAGGATCCATCCATCTTTCCGTTGTAATTGTCACAGGAAAAGAATCTTCATTCCACAAACAACTCATGCTAAGTACACCAATTTCATTTTTTTATGACTCCTTGCAAACAAGGCGAGATCTTAATTTGGGAGGCGGTTATGGGTACCGCCGCCCAGGGAACCATTTATTGGACGACTAACACCTCTGCCACAGGTCACCCCAAGTGGTTCGCTACGTTTGGTGACTTAGCAGGGGTGCCCGGGTTCATGGGGTTAGGTTTGTCCGGGACTTCGAGGCGGATGCGTCTGCCGACCACCTGCGTGACAGGGCGGATCGGGGGAGACTGGTTGAGAGAGACCTTTTGATCTCTGCAGCCGGACCCTCTCAACCCATCGCCTTGCACCGCAGAGGGAGGGATGACTTCACACATCCATCACCCCTGGACATTATCTCCAGATTCCTACCCACTCCTCAAACCTTTTTCCTTCCATGGACTTCCTCTCCTTCCTTTCCTTGTAAAACCCTCCACACTGCATCTTCAAAGATGACATAGGCCCTGAGGGAATTCTTCCCCCAGGGCCTCCTGTGTGGAGTTAATGTAAAAAAAAAAAATGCAACGACGGCCGGCGTAGTCCAGGGGCAAGGCTTTAGACTTCCATTCCGAAAGTCGAGGGTTCAAACTAAGGGTTCGTTTAATTTTTTTTTATTAATTTGTGTTATTTCACAATTAATTAATTAAAAATAAAATATTATAGTATATTTGAAGATACTCCCGGTATCGCCCTGGTGTAAGACCAGAATTAAAACGTTGTTAAAATGGCTTTAGCAGTGTTTAGTGACTAGATCTGAATGGCCAGGTACTTCCCCACTTTCCTCTTCCCCATCTCCTTCCCTTCCCCGCTTACCTTCAACCTCACAACATACCCCAATTGGGGATGCCATAATCTCACTGGCTCCAGAAGGGAGCAGTTGGGATTCTTGTGAGACGGTCACTATAAAAATTTAAAAAAAACATACAAAATACTACTACTAATTTATAAAAAATTCTTTGCGTGATATAAATTATTTTTAAACTATTTACACATAACTTTTCATTTAGTCATTTCAGTCAATTACAATTAGTGGGCACAATGGAGTGCTTGTACCTACCCTGATGTATGGCAGTGAGGCATGGAACTGGCAGAGGAAGGATGAAAGTAGACTGAATGCTATATAAATGAGATCCCTGAGGCGTATGTGTGGTAAAACCATGTATGATCGTGTGAGAAATGTGGAGATTCGAAAAGAATGCAAGGCTGATGTAAGCGTAATGAGTAAAATTAAGAAAGGAACCCTCAGATGGTTTGGGCATGTAGAGCAAATGAACAAAGAAAGGAGCGTAAGGAGATTATATTATGCAAGTGTGAATGGTATAAGAAGTAGGGGACGTCCGAGAAAGACATGGCACGATCAAGTGAATCAGATACTTGAGTCGGGCCATGTCAAGAGTCAGAATAATAGAAGAGTATGTATGAGACGATGTATGAATGTGAATGAGGCAAAGAGTGTGTGCCAAGACCGAGGTGTTTGGCGGTCCGTCCTCTCTGCCTACCCCTGCGGGGAAACGGCGTGATGGTTAATTAGTTAGTTAGTTAGGGCATATAGTCATAGTCAACTGGCTTCGTCAATGTCGTTCTTGAATGGTGTTGAACTATTTTTTTTATATCAACTCTACACAGGAGGCAATTATTTACAAATTATTCTTATTATCATCATATAAATCTTATTTCCGAAATATATCGTTATCTACACCCACATTCTTCCATTTTTATTAGCATTACTCTTCCATTTACTAATTCACTTTTAAAATCTGTTCGAATCTCAGACGAAATTACCTAACCACTGGCACTGGAGCGATTTAGGTCCAAAATTGGACAGCTTTTATTTGTCTGCGATTGATATCGGTCCGAAATTGGACCACATTTAACGAACCTACAACTATGAAATGTGGGTGAATTCATTAGCTTTATACGGCAGTAAAGAGTTTATATGTTTCCATATTTATATTTTGAGGAATGATATTAATTAAATCGAATTGCCAAATCAAAAACTGAACACCAATCGCTCGACTGGTTATAATAACATTCTACGGACTTAACTAATAGGTACCATAAATATGTAATTTAATTTAAAATACCTTATAACTTTTATTATTTTATTATAGTGTACTTTTATATAATGTAAGTCTTTAACCATTGGAGCGATTTTTGGCTTATTTATGCGCCTTTTTAAATGTCTAAGATTGCTTTACGGCTTTAAAAAGCCAATTATCTCTTGATTCGGCAAAAAAAGATTTAAAAAATATTTGTAGCTTCCACGTTTGTTATTTTGGTCTTAAAACGAAGCTATTGAAATGCTTTATCTATTATAGCCGTAGATGTTGCAAATTCGAACTTCGTAGATTATTTTAGAACGATGTTTTAAAATAGTTTTTTTTAATTTTTTTATGTACCTTACACTAAGGATTTCTAATAGGTAAGTATGTATTGTATGGGAAAAAAATGTTGGAATTTCGAAAAGAGTTGTTCTTTTTTACTCCTACATTATGTAGAATCACCTCCTTAAGTTAATGCACTTTACCCCATTGTGTACCCATTAAGAAGATTAATTTTATTATGTAATTAAATTAAATTGGTTTAGGTATATAAAGTAGAAGGTTCGCAAACAGTGTGTAAGCTAATATTTGGAATAGCTGTGAATCCTTGGAGTAAATATATTTGTTTGTGTACTTGGGAAGAATGCTCGCGAGAGGCGGGAGACTCTTCAGGACATCGGCGAACGGATGAAGACGGAAATTCAGTTAAAGGAGAGATCTCTTCAGATGAGTGCATAATGAAAAGTTTTCACAGAAGGAGAGGCTAACAGTCCACAGTGGAGTGCTGATTCCAACCCTGATGATGCCAGAATAGGGGTGAAAACACACTTACTCATGTAAAAATTTAAAATTCCTGAATCAAAAAATATATAATATAAATAAATAAATTAAAGAAATATATTGTAATATTTTAATTTGAAGTCAATATTGGCGAAACTCAATCGAAAATCTTGAACAGAAAAATCAGAAAAAGATGAAGGTTCTGGGACACGAACCCAGAACCTTCACCTTGCCAGGGCGCAGCTCTACCGATTGAGCTAATGTGTTTCTATCCGATTCGGTCATATTTAACTGTGTCCCAGAAATGTATTGTAATATTTTAATTTGAAGTCAATATTGCCGAAACTCAATCGAAAATCTGAAACAGAAAAATCAGAAAAGGGTGAAGGTTCTGGGACACGAACCCAGCACCTTCACCTTGCCGGGCGCAGCTCTACCGATTGAGCTAATGTGTTTCTATCCGATTTGTTCATATTTAACAATGTCCCAGAAATATATTGTCATATTTTAATTTGAAGACAATATTTGTGAAACTCAATCGAAAATCTGAAACAGAAAAATCTGAAAAGGGTGAAGGTTCTGGGACACGAACCCAGCACCTTCACCTTGCCGGGCGCAGCTCTACCGATTGAGCTAATGTGTTTCTATCCGATTTGTTAATATTTAACAATGTCCCAGAAATATATTGTCATATTTTAATTTGAAGACAATATTTGTGAAACTCAATCGAAAATCTGAAACAGAAAAATCTGAAAAGGGTGAAGGTTCTGGGACACGAACCCAGCACCTTCACCTTGCCGGGCGCAGCTCTACCGATTGAGCTAATGTGTTTCTATCCGATTCGGTCATATTTAACTGTGTCCCAGAAATATATTGTCATATTTTAATTTGAAGACAATATTTGCGAAACTCAATCGAAAATCTTGAACAGAAAAATCAGAAAAAGTTGAAAGTTCTGGGACACGAACCCAGAACCTTGACCGGGCGCAGCTCTACCAATTGACCTAATGTGTCCCTATCCGATTCGGTCATATTTAACTGTGTCCCATATATGACCGAATCCTTTTTTTGATTACCTATTCTGTTTTAAATTTTCAATTTAGTTTCGATAATATTGTCTTCATAAGGTAACTTAAATATTACAATTTGAGATTTTAACTATGAAGTTAAAAATTATGATTCTTATAATTCCTAGAAACCATAAGCTAGAAAAAAATCCTTAAAAACGCACGTCATAAACGACATACCTATTATTCTAAAAATATTTCGATAATACAGATCAAAACAGATAAAAAAAACTGAGTAAATTGTCGTTTTAAACTCATTTTTTATTTTTTGGTTTTGCAGCATTTTAAATTTCCATTATCGATATTATATATTGTATTCTACTTTTGTCTACTCTTCATTTATATATAACATATGTATTGTTCTACGACTTTTAACTTTATCATTTCGTGATATATATACAATACGTCGTATTTTATAATTATATAGTCCATAAAAAAAAATATACTAGGTCTCTGGCGTTAAACATACCTTGGAAGAGGTATCTTCCCAAGTTTTCGAAGGATGGGGATGCAATATCCGGTTTTCGTAACCTTTACATTCACCCTCCTGTCCCCACCCTCTGCACACTGCCGCACCCCAACACCCCCAAACCACCCCACACCGTATGATGGAGTGCCGCCCACAACTGCACACTGCACATTCCCCCGTAATCGAACCGATGCATAAATCTGCAGTGCGCTTGCAGTGTGACTGCGAGCGGTTTAGATCAGAGTTCAATACATTGGTTATATGCTATATAATAGGTGCACAGGATATTGAATATTAAATATTCATGGATATTAAACAGCTACGTATTTCCAGTGGTTCTGGGTAATATCACAATTACGAACTTATCTCGTTATGATGTTCAGTTCGTCTCAAACTCAAATACTTTCCTAGAATATTTCGGAAGCAATTAAATGATACTTGGGTGGTAAGTCACAGCATGATCGCTAATATTAAAAATCTTATTTTTTAATATGCACAATCAAATTAAAAATATTTTTTCAGACTTTAATTTGAAACAACTAACTTTGTTTACATCACTATATAATCATAATTACTGTCATGTTTCGAAACCGATGGTTTCTTCGTCAGGATAATAAGAACATGAAATAACAAAACAAACAAATAAGTATACACTAAAAAGAACTATTGACAAAAATATTATAGATGATTAATTACTTAAAAATAATATAAATACAATTATATAAAATGAAATATAAAAATTATTTTAGAATAATAAACATTTGACTTATTTTTTATAAAAATTAACAAACGAAAGATAATCAAGTTGTTTAAACCACAAAAATAAATTATTGTAAATATAAGTTATTAATTTGAAAATAAATTTGAGATAATTGTCTATTTTTAAAAAAAAATTGGTTAATAATAATATTTCAAATTTCTAAAAAAATTAAGTTTGCTAATGGTAAATCTGTTGTGTTTGTCTGTAAAATTTTTAACCCATTTTTATATCAAAATAATGATATGTTTCTAAAATGTGGTTGGCAAATTCAGCACAATTATTATTATTATTCACACATTTTCATGTTCCTTAACTCTAGTATTAAAATTTCTAGAAGTCTTCCCTATATAAAAAAGACTCTTGGAAGCTTAATACCCTTAAAAATTGGCGTATTTTGTCAGAGGCTAAAAATATTCCCGCTTTGCAATAAAATCCAAATAAATGGAACATTTGTTAACTTATTCGAAAACTAAAAACTGTTTTCGAAAGGTAATGAAAGAGGCTTTCAAATTTCTACATTAAAAATTATTATGTATTTTTTTAAATAATTTTCTTTTTTGCTAAAACTTTAAAAAGTGTTTAAAATGGCTGACTTAACTTTTTTTTCTAACTAAAATTACTGACAATGAAAAAAAAACACATACTTATTTTATACAAAACAATAACTTCGTATACACCACTTTTATTTTTTTATACTTAACGCCGACCGGGTTTCGCTACAACCGTAGCTTCTTCAGGGCAGTATAATCTCTACTGTAGAGATTATACTGCCCTGAAGAAGCTACGGTTGTAGCGAAACCCGGTCGGCATTAAGTATAAAAAAATAAAAGTGGTGTATACAAAGTTATTGTTTTATTTTAAATTATAATGTCAAATCACAAAGTAACTGCTTCATACGAACATATACTTATTTCATTAGATAAATGAATTATAAACCTTACTGTCACCTCACTTTTTTCGTTTCATGTAAAAAAAAATCTTAAAAAATTCACAAAGTTCCATTTTTTTTTTCAAATTGCTATCGGAAACTTTGGTTTAGAAAGGGGTAAATTTTATTTTTTTGTGGTTTTCTTTTAGATTTGAATATATAGTTTATTGTATTCTCTTTCCAATACCTTTTAGATCACATTTCTGATGATATTAAGGGAGAAACAACGATTTATGTGAGACCTATGTGAGCTGGGACAAATATGGTCTCCTGTGATTAAACGGGTTCACATAAAAACAAAAACAAAACAAACATGCTAACATCGCATTACTTGTGGTCATTTTTATTATATGAAAAAAAACAAACGAGATTCATTGAGTAAGGTGAGAATAAAACTCCGTAAAATTTTCAGTGAATAATGTAAATGTCCCCAGTGTACTGAGTACTATATAGTATATACCTCAAACTCTGGGCGTTTAACTGTTTTACGTTTTGCCGGCGACATCGACGAAGCCATCTGCTGTTTTTCAGGCGAACTTAGTTTCCGGAAAGACTTTTAGAAGTGACTGAAACGAAGGTTTATAATTTATCATCTCACTAAGCGGTGTTCTTTCTTATTTCTTCTCGTCTGGCTGTTTACACTGTTTTCAAACAAAGTTGGGTCCTCCTGGGCGTGACGTAACACTGGTTTAATTTTCTGCTAATGGCGGGACTCTTGTGTGCTTCAAAAATAATTAACAACCGTCATCCTAGTCTTTGTAGGAGAAATAATGTAAAGGTTTATTAAGCTCTGGTTTGACGTTTACGTTTTAATAAAATAATTGTTTTAAATGACAATTTTTATGTAGCGTATTATTTTTTCTCTGATAATTCCACGGGACTACATCAGCTTCGATGTTGGAGAACTAAGTGAGAAGAGGTAGAAGGAATAATAGAAAAAAGCCGTCTATTCAAATCTAGTCACGCAAAGTAAAGTTAATCTTGAGAGGTATATAAACGCCAGAAATATTTGACTTCTTACCCCTTAAGAACTCCGCGTGTTTTTGGTAAGTTGTTTTTATTTTTTTTATGAATAATTTTACAAGAATTTAAAAAAGTTAGTCAATGGATCGAGTCAAAAATAATCTTAGCCATAAAGATGTATTTTTTTAAAGTTGTTTCTTATATATTTAACTTCATATTTATCTAATGAAAAAAAAATATTTAGTGCTTTACGCTTATAATTTTATCTTAATTCCAATAAATGGAAAAGATAGGAAAAGCTTTAGAGTATCCATAGCATATTTTTTTCGTATTTATCATGTTAACCAATTCGTAGTAAAGATAAAATTGAAATAGTGATTTGGCGTTAAAATTCATCTTAATTTCTCAATCTATGCAAAATTACTTTGCGGAATCGTTTTAATTAAATGAAACATATTAATTTGTGTAAACCACTATAATCATATTACAACAAGTGATTATTGTGGTTTTCACAAAGTAATTAGTTTCATTTACCATCATCTTAAGTTTTTTTAATTAAGTTAAGTTAATTTGTTAAGTTAATTAATTAATTTCAAATCTAATCACTAAAACTTCCAGCACTAAACAGAGAAAAAAATCATTGGCTAAAGCTCTTAAAGGATATTTCCTCGGCAGCTTTATTAACCATTGACGCTATCTTCCTTTGGAACTCTCTAACTCTTGCATATTTTTCTAAATATATTTATGAAATATTCTTCAACTAACTATATCTAAGAGTATGGATATTAGAGAGACGGCATGTGAAGTGTGCCCGCGCGCTCCAAGTGTGCCTTTTCGAGAATTTTACCCAAACGCCTTACATTGGCTGCTGGTTTTTGGACGTTTAATACGTTCCGACAGCAGCCATTTTACATGGTGACAGCCAATGTCAGCCATGTGGGGAGAATTCTCGAAAAGGCACACTTGGAGCGCGCAGGCACACTTCACATGCCGTCTCTCTAATATCCATACTCTTAGAACTATATCAAGAAAATCTAGTTTTAAAAAGTATGTACTTATCATTGAACTCTACTTTAAATTCGTATTCGTATGGTGTTGTCTTTCCCTAAATAAGGTTCGTTAAACTTATTTGGAATTCTGTATTATAAATTGTCATGATTTTATAATTTATTATCAGTAAATAAAAAAAATGCAACGTTTCGATATACATCACGTCTCACATTAGGGTGTTAGCGACATTCAGTCGTATGGATGCCATATCCCAAAAATATATTTTTTTAAATCAATGATTTAGGGGTAAGGAAACAACTTTAATATTAAATGAAACAACTAACTTTATTATATTTTAATTAATGAAGATAATATTAGTGAAAGTCAATCGAAAATCCGAAACAGAAAAATCAGAAAAAGATACGGATACATCTGGGACCCAGATGATGATGCGAACGCGTAATGCTCACCAATCCACTGGTATACCTTGATTAAATAATCCGCACGAATGCTCCATCGAACCATACCCCCCTCCCTCTTTTGCATGCAACGGTTTATCAAATTTTTGAATTTAAAATCCAAAATCTGCCACGGGACACCCGTTATTTGATTTTACCACACTTTTGCCATTACATTAGAGTAGAAAACAATAAATAATATAATTGATGCGTGTTTTGTGTAGTTTTTTAAACGAAGGACCTTGAAATGTGTATGTTATGTGTTTGAACCACTGCACAAGTAGAAGGTAAGCACACAAGGAAAAGGAGAGAATTACTCACTGCGGGACTTGTACTTCTCTGGCCAGTTTTATTGCACTGTGTTAATATTTTGTTGCGGTATGTTTCTTCTCTGCGGCGGTCAATAGCGAAAAATGCGGATACGGGTAAATAATGTGGATGTTCACAGGTTGATGGTCGATTATTGACTGATGTGGGTAACAGGAAAAAGTGACAGGTTTATAGGGAAGGGTAGGAAGGAAATGTGACAATACTAGCTACAAGTACAGCAGTTCATGTATGTGTATAGGTTTGTATAGATGTATGTATGTAAGTGTAGCTGTGTAAATGCCCAACCAATAATATTAAGGCGAACCCCCATTATCTTTCTGGATTTTGACACTAATGCAAGTATTTTGTTAACATAAATTAGATATATGTTAATAAAATAAGGCCACCATAACACGGCCATAAATTCCACAAATGTTATATTTACTATTTTAAAAAATAAAGAAACATTAAAAAAAAAATATATATCGACTCCTTATTTACGCACGCTTGACTTGGGGAGTAAGCTGGCGAATGCGTGACGAGAGCGTTACGAAAAGTGTGATCGGGAGCGGCGAACGATGGTAAATTTAAATAAATATTTGTAGAAAATTAATATATGTATGTACATGTATATATTATACATATATATATATAAATATACATACATATAGACGGAGCTAAAGAAGTTTTACTTCAGTCGTGTGGTCTAAAGCACACCTTTTTTTTAGGTATTATCATTCTGAGGTGCAGTTGTCGCTTTGGCTCAGTATCATCGGGGGTGTCAGCTTTAGTGACAGCAACATTTTGTTGAAAAATACCTATTTTTTTACCGTGGGCGACCGTGTTTCCTCACCTTCAAGTTTATTCGATGATATTATTATTTAAGTTTATTCCAAGTAAACTGGATAAATACAATGTCGTTGCTATTGGAAGTTTGCTATCATCAGAGCAATTGCACCCTTCGGAAAAAACTCACTAAAACTGCATTTGAAACAGTCACGTACATATATCCTCAGATTTATTAAAATTCACTTAAAACAAAAGTAATTAGTACGACTGTAGAAAATTGGCATTCATCACGTGATACAACATGACAGGCATATAAATTGACTGAACTCTGATGAATGTGATATTTGATTGCCGGCTTGTTAAATATAAATCCGATCAACCCCTCGCCCCCACCCCTACTACTGTTTATTTATCTCAGCCGTTGTTAATTGCGCGCCCTATCGTGTAACATCATCTGAGATTATTAATTATCTCGGGCTTCTAGAAACAATACCACCCTACAACCAGTCACCCATCTCCATCCCACCCATCACACATGATGAGAATCGTGAGGTTTGGGAGATGGAGCTAGTGAACCGATATCGTTAAAAATATGGTGTTTCAAAATTGCCTTGCCTTGGTACACAAACCACTTCCTTTGGATAAATTTGTACTGCGAATAAGTTCTGCATGCTTGGGGATTGAGTTTTAGCCTTTTATGAAAGTTAGAATTAAACATGGTTTGTTTAAGTTGAGACTTCGTTTTTGTTAAAGCATTATGAAACAATACAATATAAAACTAATGGTTTTTAAATAAAGATAATTGTAAGTAACATGGCCACGTCGAAAGAAACATAAATAATCTCCATAACATCTAATTTGAAATCTGTAAACGCCAAAATTTTAATTGTTCAGGAGAGCTAAATTAGTGTTTTTTTTTTTTTTAAATCATGTCTCCTGATTTTGTAGACCTATAAATTATCCAATGTTATTATAAAAAAAACATTTAATAAAGGATCTTTCAGAATACTTAACATTTTTTGTAAATTTATTTAATGACAGAATTTAATTATTTTTTTATAAAAAAGTAATTTTACAAAAAATTCCTCTTAAAATGCAAGTTGTAAAAGACCTATTTTTTTCATTGAAATATATCGACGACGTAGATCGAAAGAGAAAATCAAACCGAGAATTATGACATATTTAACTAATTTTTGGATTTATTTTACGACCCGTATAAAACATGGTTCCCAAATTATAACTCAGAATCAAGTCAACTCAACACCTCTTTGAAAAGTCATTAAAAGCAACGAAAAAAAATTGAAAAATTTCCCAAACCATAACCTAACATAACCTATTTAATCAATTTTTTATATATTTTTTCTTCACATTTACTGTATTTTCAAAGGAGGTGTTGAGTTGAATTCATTCTGATTTAACCGGTCACCATAAAACATTTAAATTTTCGATATCGATGTATAATCTTGACACCTTTAAATACATTCAGAACAAGCTTAATAAAGTAAATGTTATTATTATTGTCATAAGAGATTGTTTTGTTTTATTTAGGTGTTTTATAAGGGGAATATAAACGCCAGAAATATTTGACTTCTTACCCCTTTAGAACTGCGCATATTTTTCAGATTCATAATGTAAACCGATTCATTTATTTATTTATTTATTTATTTGAGACACAAACAGGATATTTATAAAACATTCATGTTGGTAATATAAAACAAAATTAAATACAAATATAAATATCCCTAGACTAATGTGTCTGCAGTAATCATATTTTAATATACTCATAAGCAAACACAAAGAAAAACAATGCCAGTATTTTTAAACTTAACTCTAAAAAACTTAATTATAATAATAAAAAATCGAACAAAAAGAAATTGTTTAGAAAAAATAATAAAACAACAAACAATATTTTAAACAACAAACTCTAGAAAACTTAATTATAATAATAAAAAATCTAACAAAAGGAAAATGTTTATGAAAAAATAATAAAACAACAAACAGTTGTAAAATAATAAATCAACAAACAAAATTTTTTTTTTTTTTTTTTTAGGTGCACAAATTGTGGAGATACTTCTTGAAACAAGTTATATTATTTACAAAAATATCTATGAAAATGTGTGATTTGGCAAGATCATTGTATGATCTAGACATTCTAGAAATAGGATTAAAATATCCAGTATTATTGGTAAAAATTTCGGTCCAAAATATGTTAAGGTTTCTGGTAGATTTGGGCCTGGCGTATAACTTGATTTGATTGATTAAGTTACTATCTACCCGATAATTTACAATTTTATAAAGCATTAAGAGGTCATTTATGTTACGTCTTTTAACTAGACTCTCTAATTTGAAATATGTTAGTCTTTGTTCGTATCCATCTAGAAAATGGTACACACCTGATCGATAAGACAAGATCCGTGTAAATTTTCTTTGGACAGATTCAAGTCTAGATACCTGTATAATATAATGTGGATTCCAGACTGTTGACCCGTATTCAAGAACACTACGGATTAACGAATTGAATAGAATTATTAGGCTATTAGAATTCTTGAATAATTTGGTTGATCTTATAATGAAACCAAGTAATTTATTTGATTTACTCACAATGTATTCAATGTGTTGGTTGAACGTTAGTTTGTTGTCGAATATAATTCCTAAATCTTTAATCGAATCAACTGTTTCCAGATTGTAAAGATTTGTAAAGATAAATCTAAATATTGATTTGGCGTATATCTTCATCTTACTCGGTGATTCCTGACATTATTCTGAATGCAAATTAAAAACAAAATT
The DNA here is from genome assembly GCA_951813805.1 of Limnephilus auricula. NCBI lineage: Eukaryota > Metazoa > Arthropoda > Insecta > Trichoptera > Limnephilidae > Limnephilus > Limnephilus auricula. Next base: position 42,478,804 of record OX638389.1, on the reverse strand, counting down.
TGAGTTTGGTCTCCGGTAACTATGATGTTTTTTTTTTTCAAATATGATTTCCTCAAAACATGACCAACATAAAAATTCTTACACATGGCATCATACAGCTGATTAACGGTCTAACCCCTAACCTCGATCCACCTGTCCCATAGCTACTGATTTTTTTATGTTTAAGGAAAAAAAAAACAAAATTAAAGTCATCGGATACCAAAATTACAATTGCATTTAACATACCTAACATAACCTAACCACACCATATTTTAACAAAAATTATGCCCATGCCTGCTTAATAAACATCATTCCAATAACTTGATTTGAAATGAAGATTCGTATCATCAGCGAAACTTACAATTTTGGCATCGATAGGCAGTAATAAATTAAGTCAGAAAATTCTATTATACAAATTAAGAATAATGTGGAACCTAAAGCGCTTCCTTGAGGCACGCCAAAACTAATAGGGTATTTTCACAAGCGAGGGATTCTGTTGAAAATTTATGGTATAATTAAAGATAATTTTTTTTGATATTAATCATCCTACTAAAAATGTTTGTTTTTTATGTTTTCATTAAAATTTATTAATTTTAAAAACGATCAAAAACCGACAAAACCAAAGAACCAAGTACGCAAATCACCAAAAAACAAAATACTATTGTCAGAAATGTGCCTGAAGCCGGCCGACGCTCATGACGTGACACGATAGTGTGAATATCATTTTGGTGGTATTTCAAAAATAGGAAACTTACACTCGCTGTCGAAAATGTATTCGTAAACATAAAAATAAAATAATAATAACATAATCATAGTCATTTTTTGCTTAATATTTTAAAAGAAAATATTATATTATTTTATTTAATTTACCTATTTTCAATCGATTGCTTATTGGATTTTACACTTTGTTACGGTTAAAAAGGAAATTTCGAAAAATGAGTTACAATTTATTCCAATGTTTGATAGATTTTGTATTGGTTTTGAATGTGAGATAGTATCGAATGTTTTGCAAAAAGCCAAGAATACTGGCCTACATTTTGATCCCTTGTCTAAGTTTTCAATTAAAAAATCTATAACTGTTGAAATGGATTCGAGTGTACAGATAAAATTCAGGAGATAGCATAAATTCTTGTACACACTTGTTAAATAACAAAATTGTCAAAATGTTTATTAGTCAGAGGGTAAACGCATCCCCCTGTAGTCGGGTGACATCTTCATCGGCTTCATCGCAGGATTGGATAATATAGAACCCACAATTTCAGTATACATACATATGTGTATCAATGAATCACAGTCTGAAATGAGTAATTATTGGACGTGAAACCAATATCCGCTGCAGGGAATATCAACTTTAATTGAACGTTTGATATATTGTTATGAAGATACTTTTACACAGTGTATTATAAAGAAAATTATTGATTGTTTTTGTACTTAATTCGTAGAATACTTTTATTTATAATGTAAATCAATTTTGATAATGTTGTTATTAATATTTTGGGTTTTATTTTGGCAGATGTTTCGGCATTCAAGGCCATTTTCAAACTGTGGTTAGGCCTTATTTATATAATTATAATTGCCCCTGCCCAATTCCAAATTGTACGGTGCCTATTTATTGAGAAAATAATTGTGACAATAGTTTCTCTAATTTGTGTAATACTTTGAAATCTGTTAGCCCCACATTAAATGACAATGTTTTTATAATTTTGTAATAATGACGTGACTGAAAAAAATAAATATAAAGAATGTATTATTATATAGAGATATTTTTTTGCACGTTATCGAAATTTCCTCAAAATTATTTGCTATCAGAACTTTTAAATAAATATTTCTTACATACAAACTACATCTACCTATATATTTTAACTTTTCTTTTATGGACTGGTACATAACGTAGGTACTGATTTTAGTTATTTTATCATTTAATTAACGATTATCAACGTGGTTTTTACGTGATTTTACAATTTAAATGGTTTACTGCATGTTAAAGAGAACAAAAAAAAATTGTAATGAAAAATCAATACATGGTATATAGGCATCAAATACACAAGACATCAAGACGAATTGATATTTTCTTTTTTTTGTTTTACTAAACATAGTCAATTGAAACAAATCAAACAGTATGTGTTTACGTAAAACAAAGAACAGAAAAAAATATTTTACACAACAAACGAAATAATCCATTTGAATGCTTTATGCTGTACACTGAACACAAAGGAAAACAAGCCTTTATGATATGGCTGAAAAAAATATTCAAATGAACGGCGTTATAAGTCTATTGAAAATAAAGTTCATACCACAAGTTTGATCTGGCCAAGACTATGCCAAGAATGGGGAATGAATTGCCTCCGAGAAGTGCCAACTTGCAGTGCATATTCAAATAAAATCCTTTCCTCAACTTATAACGTATTATGCCATTGCCCGGAGTTGCCATGATGCTATCTATGGTAGTAATGCAATTTCATATTTTATTTATACAAAATAAAATCCATTTACATATTTAGTTATGTTTAGATACCGTCATGTTAAAATTACTTTATAATTTTTTTTATTTTTCGTGTTCTTTATATTCATTTGTAAATAGTTAACTTGAATATAGGTTTAGTCCCGTAGATTGATAACAATACATGAATGAAAAAACTGTAAAAATAAAAATAAACTCTCTGTAAATAAATAGTACATAGAGTGTAAAAATTAATAAGAGAAAAATAAACCTTTCCTTATCAAATATGGTGTACCGCAAGGAAGTCTCTTGGGTCTTTTATAATTTCTCATATATCCGCAACTAACAGATCAAAGAAAAAGTTGTTGGTTTTGCCGACGACAGTCATTTTAATTAATGAAAGTCAGCAAAGAAGTTATCCGTCTGAAAAAAAAAATTAAGTGAACTCACGTATACTTAATGTTAAATAATAAACACAACAAAATATTTAAAGTTTTCTTTTACACACAAAGGACAGCCAAATGATAATTACACAAGTGTCCCTTGACAAATTACATTAAGTGTCAAGTGAAAAACTTAACGCGATCATCCCACTGCCCCGCCATAAAAATCATTAAATATCTTTTGACGGATTCCCACATATATTGCATTACAAACAAACTCACAAAGTTTGTGTACTTCTTTAGTAACATGCGCAATAAACTAAGTAGAGATGATATGTACGAAATGAGTCTATTGTCTATTATGCTTATTTCCATATCCACGTACAGGATCTGTATCAAACAACCACATGAAGCAACTCGTTAAAACACAAAAAATAACGATAAAAATAATCCTGAAAGTACTCATAAGAACTCCATCATAAGATTTAAAAAAAATCATAATTTTTTTCAGGATGTATCATAAACCCTTCTCAAAAAATTCTCTTCTCAAATTTATGGGAATAATTTTCTGGCCAACACACAAGTACTAAAATCAACATATCAACATTAAATACATCTTTTGATAAGAAAAATCATAAATACCATCCAACAAAATTATGCAGGTTGTCCGGGGCTAAAATGCATTAACTTCAGAGGCCCTAGCACACTCGCTCGATAACGATCTATGGGATAACTATCGGTAACTTTTCATCGTTCCTTAGCACAACTGCACATCGCTAACGGACAAACAACAGTTGATGTCGAATATGTTAAGGACACTTAGTCATTGTGAACTGTCACTTATTCGTTGGCGGTCTGTAGTCACTCTAGGGAACCATGAGAAGTTACCGATAGTTATCCTATCGAGCGAGTGTGCTAAGGCCTCTGGAGATGATTCTACATGATAGTATAAGTAAAAAAGAAAAATAACTTTTATCTAAATTCCAACTTTTAGGGGTAGTTTTTTGTAAAATGATAAAATTAGTTTGACGTGTGCGGGAAGCACTATTAAGTATTTTCCTCTGTTTGTTTGGCCGCAAAAATTTCAAATGATCTCATAATGTCAGATATGAATTTAGATTTTTGCGGCCAAAAATAATATTGTCATTTATTTTTGGGATATATGTCGTGTTGCGCTACCTTCTTCTGAGATATTTGCTCTGATGATGGACACTATAACGCTGTCCATAACTTTGGCTAAAGAAGGAGGTAGCACAAGCAGGCATAAAACCCCAAAAATAAATCACTATCATATCATAACGAATTTTTATCCAATCTCAAAAAATATTTCTACCTAAAACGTCACCAATCTAAATAAGAAAAAAACTTATTATTTTATGGAATATTTCAAGGTTTTTTTGAAATTTGATTTCGGAATTGAGCACACAAACAAACGCACAAATCATTAATTTTTATTTACTAGATAAGATGAGTAATGACTTCCCAGGCGGATTGTACAAGTATATCCCATGTCACTCTGTGCGGCCAGTGTGAGTGAGGAGGTACTGATGCACACATCCGCTTCCGGTCGGCAGCGACTTCTTTGTTCCTCCACATCCGACATAAGCCCGGAATCGTGACACGTCAAATTGACCAGTGGTGTGACGTGAACTGACCAGTGCCCACGTGGGGTCAATGTCTCCCCTCAGCAATGGAGATTGAATTGTTTGTTAATTAATTGTTGAATGCAAATTAAATCGTCGTGAATCTATTATTTGTTTAATTCGTCTACGGACAATTTATTTTAATTATTAAATAGAAAGAAAAAAATTACGATAATTTTGTTAAATAAAAAAAGAAAACATATACAGCTGCTATTTTTTGTGATACCCACAAGAGCGCTCCTATCTATAACGCTGTAAAGACATCGGAACTATGTCTCCAAACAGTTGGGCAGCGTTATGAGGCAGATTAAGGTAGGGGTATAAGAATTTGTGGTTCTTAGAGAGATATGAAGGAAAAACAAATTCAGATAGTTCGTTCAACACACAAGCTGACTTACAAAAAACGAGTCGTAGAAACGAAGCGTTCTCATGAAGTCTTCACTGTGAATGGGTGTTCTGCTCGTGTTCGTCGAGTTTCATGCACTTGCATCGGTGCACCGATGCACCTTAGAGCAGGCTCCATTAAAGCAATGCACGTTGTTTGAAAAGTGAGTGTATTTTATATAGTTTAGCGACCGAATCCGGAAGGGGAGACTGGAATGTTAAAAAGGCTTTCTCGTAGGGGACGATGGATGGGGGTAAGGCAGGGAGGGTGGAAAGATGATTGTTGGGAAATGGGGAGTGGGATTCACGGGAGCAGTGAAGGAGAAAGGGAAGGCGGAAGGGGAACGCAGGAGGGGATCGGGGACGCAAGGGAAATGACAAGCAGGGGAGAAGTGGGGGACGAGGAAGAGGCAGAGCGAGGGATTGCAAAGGAGTCACAGTAGCGGTAGGGGATAGCAGACGGTAAATTTGGCAATCCATGCTTCTCACACGGACATCTAAGCAGTATCATCACGCGTCGAAAAACCTGTTTTATTTGTGTATACCAGAAGAAAAAACAAAAAATATTATTTAGCAAAAGCACTTCAATAAAAATAATTAAAACTCAAATCCTTTATTTCTTTGAGTGGCTTTACAAACCCAGGCCGGGTACTATAAATAATAAATAATAATAAAGTAAATAATAAATCAAATTCTAAATGACTATCTGCGAGTATAAATTACAATTTGGGAGGCGGGAATCGGTACCGCCACCCCGGGAACCATTTTTGGATAACCAACACCTCTACCATAGGTCACCCCAAGTGGTTCGCTACGTTTGGTGACTTAGCAGGGGTGCCCGGGTTCGTGGGGGTTCATTGTCTAGGTCTTGGCGACGGATGATCTAGACACACTGAACCCCAGATTTCTACCTAACCCTTATACTATAGTCATAATGTAGAAAATAACCCTTATAGTCTTAATGTAGAAAAAACTTCATATATACCTTTTTACCTTAATGATCCTGTCACTGATTTCAATATTAGAGTGATAGTACATAGTCGATCGTGTAGAGGAGGAGAATGTAACGATAATTGTAAAATCCTGAAGAAAACCTCAGATGTAAAATATCTAGGGATCACTATAGAAAGCAACATGAAATTTAAGAAACACGTTGAAAACTGTGTCAAAAGAATTAGAAAACTTACTTACATTTTTATACGATTAAGAAATATCCTAAATCTTTCAAATATTAAAATAGTTTACTTTGCTCTTGTACAGTCAGTTTTGCAGTACGGCATAATCGCCTGGGGAAGCATATATAAGAATAACCTGTATCCGATAGTAACAACACAAAAAATGATCATGAAAGTTATTATTAAAAAACCAAGAATTTTTGCAACCAAGGAACTTTTTGAAAAATTTAAAGTCCTGTCGGTTACAAAACTATTTGAAAAAAATGCAATTTTAACAGTTTTTAAAGAATCTGAAGTGTCCTCAACACGAAGTAAAAGACCTAGAACATCTGGGAACATATATGTACCTAGATGCAACACGACAGCTGCACAACACCATTATGAATATGTAGGCCCAAAGCTATTTAACGATTTACCCGATACAATAAAAAGTGAAAAAAACTATTTTAAATTTTTAAAAAAACTCTCGTTGTATTTTTACAGATAAGCAACAGATTGACTTATTTTTAGTTTTCTCTTTGTTGATATTCCATTGCTACAATATATGTATTTTTTACATTATACAATATTTTGTAATAACTTTCAATATTTTTACTACACACTGCTCGGTATTTTCATAGTACTCTCCTTATTATACACACTTATTGCAATCCTTTGTACAACTTTCTATATTTTTACTACTCACTGCTCTGTATTTTCATAGAACTCTCCTTATTATACACACTTATTGCAATCCTTTGTACAACTTTCTATATTTTTACTACTCACTGCTCTGTATTTTCATAGAACTCTCCTTATTATACACACTTGTTGCAATCCTTTGTACAACTTTCTATATTTTTACTACACACTGCTCTGTATTTTCATAGTACTCTCCTTATTATACACACTTATTGTATCCTTTGTACAACTTTCTATTTTTTTACTACACACTGCTCTCTATTTTCATAGAACTCTCCTTATTATACACACTTATTGGAATCGTTTGTACAACTTTGTATATTTTTACTACACACTGCTATGTATTTTCATAGAACTCAAAATTTATATTTGTACTAAACGAAATTCCATGACAAAAATAATCCATTTATACCATAGCAAACGAATTTACTACACACCGTTCTGTACTTTTATGGTACTCTTCTTATTATACACCCTTATTGCAATCCTTTGTACAACTTTCTATATTTTTACTACACACTCTGTATTTTCATAGAACTCTCCTTAGTATACACACTTATTGCAATCTTTTGTACAACTTTCTATATTTTTACTACACACTGCGCGGTATTTTCATAGTACTCTCCTTATTATACACACTTATTGTATCCTTTGTACAACTTTCTATTTTTTTACTACACACTGCTCTCTATTTTCATAGAACTCTCCTTATTATACACACTTATTGGAATCGTTTGTACAACTTTGTATATTTTTACTACACACTGCTATGTATTTTCATAGAACTCAAAATTTATATTTGTACTAAACGAAATTCCATGACAAAAATAATCCATTTATACCATAGCAAACGAATTTACTACACACCGTTCTGTACTTTTATGGTACTCTTCTTATTATACACCCTTATTGCAATCCTTTGTACAACTTTCTATATTTTTACTACACACTCTGTATTTTCATAGAACTCTCCTTAGTATACACACTTATTGCAATCTTTTGTACAACTTTCTATATTTTTACTACACACTGCTCTGTATTTTCATAGTACTCTCCTTATTATACACACTTATTGCAATCGTTTGTACAACTTTCTATATTTTTACTACACACTGCTCTGTATTTTCATAGTACTCTCCTTATTATACACACTTATTGCAATCGTTTGTACAACTTTCTATATTTTTACTACACACTGCTCTGTATTTTCATAGTACTCTCCTTATTATACACACTTATTGCAATCGTTTGTACAACTTTCTATATTTTTACTACACACTGCCCTGTATTTTCATAGTACTCTCCTTATTATACACACTTATTGCAATCGTTTGTACAACTTTCTATATTTTTACTACACACTGCTCTGTATTTTCATAGTACTCTCCTTATTATACACACTTATTGCAATCCTTTTTACAACTTTCTATATTTTTACTACACGCTGCTCTGTATTTTCATAGTACTCTCCTTATTATACACACTTATTGCAATCGTTTGTACAACTTTCTATATTTTTACTACACACTGCTCTGTATTTTCATAGTACTCTCCTTATTATACACACTTATTGCAATCCTTTGTGCAACTTTCTATATTTTTAGTATATGCATTAATAGGTCATCGATCATAATGGTTTGTTTAATTTTTAGAAGAATATTCCTACTCCTAAATAAAACAATTAGTGGAAAGATTCAAAACCGCAAAACTTGCGATGGTAGATTTATGTTCAAAGGAAGATGCTTTGATAGCTTCAAAATTCTTGACATGGTATGAGTTTTAACCTCAGAGTAAAGAATAATCCCTAAAGGGCAATAAACGAGAACAAGGTGAGGGAAACTGAACAAAGCAGAGGAAAGAAGGGTATAAGCTAGCTACGTCCTCCATCCTACGGCTAGCTACGTCCTCCGTCATCGCGCGGAATTTGGGAGGCAGGTATGGGTACCGCCACCACGGGAAGCATTTATTGAATATCCAACACTTCAGCCATTAGTCACCCCGAGTGATTCGCTACGTTTGGTGACTAAGCAAATGTTTTTTTATATAAATACCGCACAAGAGTCCCAACTGCTCCCGACTGGAGCCAGAGAGACTACCTCATCCCCAATTGGGGTAAGTTGTAAGGCTGAAGGTAGTGGGGATGGGAAGGAGATAGGGAAGAGAAAGGTGGGGAAGTATATGACTATTCAGATCTAGTCACCAAACACGGCTAAATCCATTTAAAGCAACGTTTCAATTTTGAATGGTGGTCTTACACCGGGACGATACTGAGAGCATCTTCCACGTGCCCGGATTCAACGTGTGAGGTGTGTTCAGACCTTGGTGCTGGTTGCGCGTGTCCACTAGATGCATAGCAGGCTGGATCAGGAGAGAGTGGTTTAGGTAGACCTTTGACATCTTCGGCTGGTCTCTCTCGAACTATTCTCTTGCACCGCAGTGGGAGGAATGGATTCCACTCCTGGGGACACTGACCCCTAGATTATCACATACCCCTTATACCTTTTCCTTCCCAAAATATCCTCTCCTTTCTTTCATTAAAAAGACCCTTTACACAGCATCCCCAAAGACGATTTAGGCCCTGAGGGAAATTATCTACCTCAAACTCTCCTATGTGGGGTTAACGCAAAAAACAACATTTCCCGCTTATTATTCTAGAAGGAGGAATTCATATAATTGCAGGTTTTTTGATGCACTATTATTTATCTTACTAATATTATAAACGCGAAAGTTTGTATGGATGTATGTATGTTTGTTACTCTTTCACGTAAAAACTACTGAATGGATTTTGATGAAACTTTTCAATAATATAGCTTATACATCAGAATAACACATCGGCCATAATTTATAAAGCTAGATATTTTAATATATATTATGAATAATAATTATTGTTTAATAGAAAATGTCGAAATTTGAGAATGACATTTTGCAAAAGAATGATAGTTAAATGAAAATTCTATTTTAGAAAATATTTAAATTAGTGAATTTATTTAAAGTACTCGCCTAATACTTAGACGATTACTTTGAATCGAATAAAGAATTATAGATATTTTAAATAAATAGGTTAAGAACTTTGGTACAACCGCAGATGGGACCTAGGAAAAGAAAATAGATTACTCGAAGTACTAATCCTGCGCAGACAAAGTCGCGGGCAGAAGCTTGTATTTTCATAATTTAAATGACACACAAAGAGATCATAAAGAGTGTTTTGTTCGATTTTTATTGTCAGTGGACATTGAGTGTAATTACTCGTAACAGAGATTTTTTTCATCTCAATTAATTTTTATTCACAATAAAAAAAATGCATATACCTTTTAATTCCTTATTTTCAGAAAAATAAAAACAAATATAATGCGCATGAGAATTATTCGAATACCTACCAATTGAAGATCAATTTTTCGATTTTTTTAAAGTTAAATGTACAAAAACAATTAATGCAAGATCGGGGTATAACTGTAGTTGTGGTGTTCACTAATGAAGAAATTCTCCTTACACAAACTGCAATAAAGCTTACTGGAAACACTAAAAACTGCTGAAACTGCTGAAAAGAGGACAGAGAAAATTAAAATAATTTTCAATATTACTTTAATTTTTTATTTTATTAACCAATATTGGCTGAGACAGTTTGGTTTTCTCCATCTATAAAGTAATTTTTTTTATCAAATTTTAAATCTTCGTAATCATTTTGACTTTTTATTCGCATTTTTTTAAATAGTATGGTACCTATCTGCCTAAAGCAAAGTTTGCAAAAAAAAGGTCATTAAGATAGTGATATTTCTTTTAAAAAATTGTAGAATTCCTATTAGATTTTTTTTTAAATTACAATAATTATCCGTTTTATAAATAAGTAGATGGATCTTTACGTAATTAACTACTTACTTAACTTCTGAGTTAATTATAGTTTTGATATATTAAATATTAGTAAATTAGATATACAGGGTGTTAAGTGACGCACTTAATCTAATTTAACCAGTTATTTCTGACATTTTTTGGAGCAAAAATTAAAATATAATTTTGATCTCCGGTAACATTTTTTTTAAACTGAAAAAGTCATAAATCAGTAGGTATTAGATTTGTATTATCGGGGTGAGGGGTTGGGTTTGGTGAGGTTAGGTTAGGTTAGGTTAGGTTACTCGGCTGAGTGAGTAGCGTAGCGAAGTGTGCAACAAAGAATATTGGTTTTGATGAAAAAAAAATAACAGCAAAAAAGGCACTGAGGACCTTGACTTTTAGGAGAAATTTGACATTCGTTTTTTACTCCAAATAATGTCAGGGATCAGCGGTAAAAGTAAGTCAAGTGTGTTCATTAACACCCTTTTGTACGCGAGGTATACTGTTTACAGAACTATTAGTAGTATCCCTGTACTCAACAGAATGGACCCTTCTCTAACCAATGGTGTTATGCAACTGGGAGTCCAGAACATTAACAATAACGATAATTTCAGCCAGCCGTTTACGGCTTCCATCAGTGGGGCCGCCACTAGATACTAACAGTGACTAGATATGGATATCCGGGTTGATACCTAATTGCTACAGCGCACTGCGGAACAACAGCAGTTGCTGCATCAGCTCGCAAATCGTCGCTTTTTCTTTTTCATCCCGGTTCAAACGGACTCCGCTGCCAACTAAACTAGAGGTACCTACGTTAAACGTAACTACGTTGGTTTACGGTACCTACTTCTATTCAACGTTCCATAGATAAAAATCTTCCGTAGTAGAGATCTTTAAGTTATTTTTAAACGGTAAAGTGTTCCATCCATTTCATCATTTTGATTCTTGGTTTTATATTTTTAAATCAAATTCTAGACATGTTGACAATTATTTACAAAAAAACATAAATTGATTTTTAAAGATTCTTATTTTATCTGGCTAACGCACTTATTTTGAAAAACTAAGTTTATTTTTAATATACTAAGGTTATACCGTTGGTCGTTGGCAGATTTGTTGAATTTTCGAAACATAATATGGTACTATAGAATACAAATTTCAAATCATATAATCATACAGCAAAATAAATCAATACATAATCTAGTAAAGACGCTTTTCAGAATTTTAATTTTATTTCAATTAAAATTATTGAAAAAAATTAAAAAATTATTTTAATTGAAGAACACTTATTTTGTTTAGACATTATTGAAAGATCAAAAAATACTTACAAAAAGTACACTATATATAATAATTTATCATCATGCCTTTTGAGCATTTTTATTGCTTACATTTTTGCATTTGTATTGCTAGTGTACGTATATATTAAAGCAAGTTTTGAATTAAATAAATCACCTTAGTTAAATTAAAATCACTAAAAAATAAATCCGAGAACGTATTTTGTGACAAAAATACCTCAGTTTTTCTATTTATCTAAGGTCTTACAAGCTAAAATATATTTTTTTAAATTTACACATTTATTTTGTTTAGACATTATTGAAAAATTATAAATACTTATAATCAAAAAATACTTACAAGAAGTACACGATATTTAATAATTTATCATCGTGCGTTTTGAGCATTTTTATTACTTATTTGAATGTAGGTATATATTAAAGTTATGAATGAAATAAATCGATATTAAAGTTTAATTTTAAAAAATTGATACGGGGAATAATCGATCTTTCTCATTTGAACATCCCTGCACAGTTGCAATTACTTTTAAACTTTCATTCTCAGCTGCTGGTCAATCGCCCTTAAAATTTATATTATTATATTTTTTTGCATTATCATTACAGCAATGATTTTTTGTTTTGTGAAAAAAAAAACAATTGTAACGCAGAAAACAAAAACGAATTAAAAAATTTAGGATTTACCTTACACCTTTCTTCGGTTTAGTATAATAAAGTAGACACTTACAATATCACACGAAGTATTAATTTGCGACGTTTTAATTTATTTATTTATTTATTAAAGAATTTTATACAAAGTGTACATATTGTGTTATTTCGCCCGCCATGCTAGGGATGTCCCTGTGTTATGGCGGGTGATTAAAACAAAACCTTCGTAAATTATTTCCAAAATAATTACACGAAGCCCGATACTAGTTGGCTTAAACTGTGGTCCAATTATATTATATATTACTATTTAGTTTTATAAATTCGTTGTTTAAAAAACACATTCCTTTAAAATTTTGTATATTTGTTCACGAAGGGATTTAAACCCGCGACCTCTAGGTATAGAAGCAAATTAGATTTTCTACCCAGTATTTAATGACAACATAATTAAATGATTAAAATTATTCTAGTCACAAACTTCCCTTCTCTCCCAAGCCCCTGGGAGTTTTTTCACACTCGTCCAATTTGATGAAACAGCCCCTGACGACTTAATAAAATGCGACCGCCCACACCTTCGCTGATAAAACTAGCACCGCCGCCCATAAAAGCCCGCCCTACCTAGTTTGCCGCCCAACCACTCGGTCACCTCCGCTATTCGCCGCCCAGACTTCAATCTTCAGCCTTTGTTCTTATCTGACCTCCAAGGTGCGGCTTTCTTTTTAGTAACAGCTATCACCTCCACAACGAGATGAGCCTCACCCTTCTTTAGAATGAAGCTAAAATGATTCCATAAAAACGCTTTTGGACTTTGTTTAAGTTAACGACCGGAAAACATGAGTATAATATGGTATATTTATTGTTTTTGTGTTTAATTTATAGAACTCCATTACGGAGATAATTAGAACATATAAGGTGTTATAATAATGGAAGCACATCTTCAAAATTCGTAGAACATCTCTTGGTGAATGATAACAAACCACATAACAACAAGGGACCTAAACCATTAGATATAGAAAGAAAATGTCTCAGATTAAATCTACTCGAACAATTAGAAATCAATAAACGAACGAATGCCCCAAATTTAACATTAAAATTAATAAAGTAAGAAAAATAATCTACTCCCCTCTTCTCAGTATATTTACAAAACATAAACGATATTCATAGCAGTAACGTCATTAATAAACATTAAGGAACACATTTACAAATTTCAAAATACCCATGGGGGAGAATATTTGGAAGATGATGATGTATATTGGTGGATCCATTGGCGGATCCACACGTGGACTCCAGACACGTTGATGTTACCAAAAGGATGGTCAGTATTTAAATGAATACTATGGTGAACGTTTAATTCTCATTTATTAATTGACTCCAAAAACCGACACACGTTAAATTAATATCAGAAGGATTTAACAAAGGTAGCGTACGCAAAGAAGCGACTCGACGATCGATGCCGTGAAACCAGAATGACAGGCAAGTTTGCAGTCGTATGGCGCGGGGCCTTTTGGTGTTGCCCGTGCAGTAAAATATTTAAACGGCTATACAATGCGTACGCTACAATCTATTATTTTCCCAGCAAATCGGTTTAACCGATAATAAATTAATTTACTCACTTTCAAAATGAATAATACTTATTATCGTTATTATCCTGACGAAGAAACCATCGGTTTTCAAACATGTAGATATTATAACATGTGATTATATTGGTTTACACTAAGTAATTTGTATCATTTAAATAAATAATAAATAGGTACAGTGACCTTAGGATCAAAAACCAGCTCTTTATCGCTAGACGCAGACGTCTGGATCGTCTTTAACGTGTAAGAGTCATGCATTGTGTGAGATTATTCCAGACCCACATAAAGATTTGGTTACCTTCTTCAAAGGCAAGTTAAAAATTGTTTTTGTAAAAATATTTAGTTTCTTACAAAAAATATTATTCGTGGAAACCGATTTTTCTTCTGAACATTTTGTAAAGACCGACATATCTCAGCCTTATTATCGTTCAAATTGGAAAGCGCGTCAATATTGATGGAGAAAAATCAAAATTTTATGCACGTAACAAAGCTGAGCCACTTTGAAGTTCTTCAATTTGATGTTCTGAAAATCGACCATCAAGCCATAACTTCTTACCGGCGTCAGATTTTCTTCTTAAAACTTGCTACCAACCACAAAAGGTTATTTTATATACTTCTTAAACATAAGTATAATCATCAACACTTAGATTATAGACTATGCGTAACCAGTCTCGTACGTTATTCGAGAATACGAGTATACTGGTAACCGACGAGTTCATCGAAAATCAATTCATCGAAAGCAAATTCATCGACAACGCGAGGTTAGGTTAGGTTAGGTTGAACTCTTTGCACTGAACTGAGTAGACTATATTATTATTATTTTTTTACATTAACTCCACACAGGAGGCCCTGAGTAAAATAATTTCCTTAAGGGCCGATGTCATCTTTGGGGATGCTTTGTGGAGGGTGTTTTTAAGGAAAGAAATGAGAGGATGTTCAGGGAAGGAAAAGGGTATAAGCGTTAGATAGGAATCTGAGGTTCAGTGTGTCCAGATCATCCGCCGCCAAGACCTAGACAAACCTCACCTCATAAACCCGGGCACCCCTGCTAAGTCACCAAACGTAGCAAACCACTTGGGGTGACCTATGGCATATTATGTATTATGTATCCATTATCTATTATGTATCCCGTCACGTAAGAAAAACGAATATTGCCAAATTTTACATAAGAAATTGAAAAACATCGATCCGGCCCGGATCCAGTGTAACTATGGCTTTTAGGATTTTTTTTACACTATCTTCACTGGAAATGATTTCTCTTCGCGTCATTGGTATTGTTGAATGGAGGATCTTCTAAAAAAATGGTGGAGATGCGGTTCTAGGAAGAAAAAAGGTATGAGGGTGGGAAGGAATCTAGGAGCCTGAGCATCTAGGAGTGACGGCGTATGTATCCATCCCTTCTACTGTGTTGCAAGGCGATGGGTCGAGAAAGTTCGGCTGGAGATGGAGATGTTAACAACCAGCTTCTCCCGATCTGGCCCACCACTTAATTGGCATCCAAGATCGGACAAACCTAACCCCTGCTAATTCACCAAACGTAGCGAATCACTCGGGGAGACCTTTGGCAGAGGTGTTGATTATCAAATGAATGGTTCCCTCGGGGACGCTACCCAATTCGCCTCATAAAAATGATTGACGGGAAGCAAAGTAGTGTGGGTATAGAAGGATTCTGCTATTCAGATGTAATCACTAAACACGACGTAAACCATTTCAAGCCACACCAATGCAACATTTCTGTTCTACGTGGTGGTCATTCACAGGGGTGATACAGAGAGTATTTATAAAACTTATAATATAATATTATGTTTGGTGTAGAATAAGAATGGTTATCTATAAAGTAAGAACTTTATTCTATAAAAATGATATTGTATACAAGGTCTATAAACCCCTCTGTTTATTGACACTACCCACGCTAGGCTGGTTATTTGGCTACCCAGGGAAGGTACCGACATGTATGTATATAGTTTTAATAACATCAATGATTACAAAAGAATGAAATAGGTGATTGGTTTTTGTTTTCAGGACACAAAACAACTTTGAATAATAAGTATTTTGATTTTTATTCACAATAAAACATTTGCACGATGACTTGCACTTTTTAGATTCTATCCATTTAAGAACGATTGACCAGCAGCTGAGAATAAAAGTTTAAAAATGCTTGTAACTGTACAGGGATGTTCCAATGAGAAAGATCGATTATTCCCCGTATAATTTTTTTTAAATTAAAAAATTTATATTGATTTATTTCATTAAAAGCTTGCTTTAATATATACCTACATTTAAGTTAGCAATAAAAATGCTCAAAACGCACGATGATAAATTATTAAATATCGTGTACTTTTTATACATAGTATTTTTTGATCATAAGTATTTATGATTTTTCAATAATGTCTAAACAAAATAAGTGTAAAATTTTTTTTAAATATTTTGTTTGTAAGACCTTAAATAAATATAAAAACTGAGGTATTTTTGTTACATGTTCTTGGATTTATTTTTTAATGATTTTAATTTGACTAAAATTAAAATTCTGAAAACTGTGTTGACTAGATTATCTATTGATTTATTTTGTTGTAGGCATGATTATATGATTTGAAATTTGTGTTGTTTAATAGAATCTATCGTTTGAAAACTGAAAAATACACTTAGTTTTTCAATTTTTTAAAACTGCCTGTACAGATAATATAACAATCTTTCAAAATCAATTTATATTTTTTTTTGTAAGAATGAGTCAATACGTCTAGAATTTGATTTAATTAATTCATTTCCGGTATTCTCTGGTAATACTGGCTCCAGTATTTGTGAAGGAAAAGCCTGCTTGCGAATTAGAAAGAATAAGGAATATAGAATGCTCCTTCTATTTTTAATATCAACTTTCCAACTAATTACACATTCTATTATATAAGAAATGAATTTTCTTTCAAAGAGATTTGCTACACTAGAAACTCTCACTATGAATCTTCGTGGTTCCATTATCATAAATTGTGGCACTGTGCTGTTCGATTCAGTACTGTGACAAATACCATCAATGAAGAAGAATAAAAATAGTTTTAATTACCCCTTCAATAATCGCAAATTGGCGTATGGCGCCATTTTAATTCATGGAAACAAACCATTTTGTATAAACAACTTATGTAAAGGATATAAATTGGTTGTTTCTGATATTACTTCATTTCTGAACTTCTAATATTTAATAAAATGATAAATGCCCTATTTTCCCTTTTGGTTGCGTTTTCTAGTACCTAAGGCTTGACAGCCTATATATAAGCTTCGAGTTCGCCGTACAAAATAATTTCCTAAATGAGGTCACATTGACTTTCATCGCTCGACAAAGAAGGCCAAATGACCGCTAAACTGTACATCTATAGAAAACTTAACAACAAAGAAAGAATTCTTAGATGTTTACGTAGCAGAATATTTCTTCTTCCATTTGAATTTTTAGATGAATATGGTTTATATTAAATGTGTAGAGCCAGGACGAAGAACTTTTAATTCTGTAACTTTTCTGCGAGTACTTTTGAAAGGTTTATCAAAGTGATTTTTTAATTTTTTATTTAAGCCTATTAAGGAAACATACAGTTGTGTAAAAGATCATTTAACATAAGATAGTAAACATAATATCAACCAATTAAGTTCCATTTATACATTTTTGTTGTGATTACTGATTAGGAAGTAATTAATTACAAGTTATAAAAGTATATATTGTGAGTGAAAAAATATTAAAAAGAAAATAATAAACAATACAAAAGTACAATAATATAATAAACAATACATAGTTTTGATTTAAGTACATTGTAAAGTTAATTTGACTTTAAAAGATTTAAGGGTACAGTGGAAAATGTCAATATCGCTTAAGGCATTATAAGATTTACAGATAAGCCCTAGTAAGGAGTTTTGTGCATATTTCGATTTAAAATGTTGTATATAAAATAAGGTATGCGATCTGGTATTGCGTTCAAATGAAAGTATCATACAATAGATCGGGTACTTTCGAAAGGTGTCTATGTCAAACGAAAGTTTCGTAACATCCATAGGGTACTTTTGAAAGATCTATCTATATAGTATATATTCTACATACATCAAATAATAATCACCATATTAAAGATCTGGTACTTTCGAAAGGTCTACGTCAAAAAAAACTACCTTCTCAAAGAACGGGTACTTTCGAAAGGTAAACGAAAGAGTTGTTAATAGTATCTTAAATGATTAGACAAATATAATAAAGTGAAAGACCGCCATTCAGAATTAAAATGTTGTTTGAAATAACTTTTACCAGGTACTTCCCTACATCCTACTTTCCCTTTACCACATTCCTCCACACATCTCCATCCCTTGCCCACTCCCTCCAGCCTTATTATTGGGGATGCCATGGGGTTGGAAGTACTTGAGACACTTGGGCGGTACTCTAAAAATATATACTTAGGTATTAAAATCTCGACGGAAAAATTCCCGAAAACTTTCTTACAACCTTTTTTCATCGTTGCTGTGTTGTTGTTAACTCTAACCCAGTTATTGCGTTCTTTGTTGGTAACAGGGTCATTCTCGATCAGCCAAATCCGTAAACACTGTATTCCCCAACATAAATAATATGTCACAATATTTATGGACACATGTTTAAATGTAAGCACGGATAAACAAGCTTTCACATTATGTATTGTGAAGCATAAGTTACATGTCATGTATCATAGATGTCTTAATATATTATATAAGCATATGTACATTGTAAATGGCCATATTATGCTTTAATACCCAACATTTTTATGGCAAAATTATTTTAGCATGGAAAAAATCCAGCCTTTCCGGATGAATTCATTCGCCATGTGGAATTTGTATAAAGGACCGTTAAAAAACAGATTTATTTTATTTTGATATTTAAGTATCCGTGTTACGGTACGAGTTTCAATTCCCTGGGGCCAATTATTTGGTGAAAATTATTTGTTTAGGCTTTATTGACACGTTCCGTTTTGAGCAGCGAATATGGCATACGTGACTACATAAGTGGCTATTTATATAACGCTTGAAGGAAAAATTATATTGCTAGTTAAATATCAAACCCAAAGTAAATTTACATTAAATCAATCATTCTCATTAAAAATAAACCACGGAGAAGAGTTTGGCGTTTGAATTAGAGCTCAATGAATTATTTAAAAAATTTCTTCATGTATTTGACCTTAATTTGTCCCCAACTTGACGATATCCCCCCTATCTGGATATTTATCTGTAGATAGTTTTAACCCATGTTTTTTTATGTTAATAATTTCCCTTGGAGCCTGTGTAATCTTGGAGGATGCTGTGTGAACGGTCTTTTTAGGAAAGACAGTTCTTGTAAGACGAAAGGTATGAGGGGTGGGTAGGAATCAAGAGTCAATGAGTCCAGGCGTGAAGAACGTATGAATGTATCCCTTTCACTGCGGTGCAGGGCAATATTCCTAGAGAGCGTGCTGAAGAGGTAAAAGAGTCTCCCTCAACCAGTATCTTCCGATCCGGATGCCAAGCAGTTGGTGCACGGAGAAAAATGTTATTCTAAAATAAGATTCGTAAAAACGGTTAAAAACGGGACTGAAGTTCTCGTATTTTTGTTGATCGTATTTTTGAATAACATTTTTCTCCGTGTGGGTAGGCGCATTCGCCGCTAAGACCAGGAAAAACCTCCACCTCACCTCATGAACCCGGGCAGCCCTTCTAAGTCACTAAACTGAGCGAACCACTTGGGATGACCTGTGGCTAGAGGTATTGGCTTTGCAATAAATGGTTCTGGGGGCAGCGATACCCATGCCTGCCTCCCTAATTAATGCATGTGTTACATTGTGCAATCATTAGATTATGCGCATATTTTGCAGAACTTTGAACGAACACATATATTTCGATAACAATGTCACTTAACTTATTCAAAACAACAGAGAAATACGACACAATACGTGTCATACTTGCAGACGAAACAATAACAAGTGGAAATACGTAATATTATTCAATTAAATTAAAACAAATAACTTTGTATTAAACCACTATTATATAATCACAATTACCTACATATTTCGAAACCGATGGTTTCTTCGTCAGGGTATTAATGACATTTTTATTAATTAATGTCATTAGTACCCTGACGAAGAAACCATCGGTTTCGAAACATGTAGGTAATTGTAATTATATAATAGTGGTTTAATACAAAGTTATTTGTTTTAATTTAATTCAAAATGATGCCACAAAGTGATTTTGCGAAGTTTGAAGAAATAATATTATTCAAACTAAAATTATTTTCAAGTCTGAACCTAGACTTGGTGGGTTCAAAATTAAAACATTTTTCAAATATTTAGCCTAAATACTCACGAGGCCGTGAAGTGTGAATACTTGGAGAGTATTAAAACCTGCAAAACAATAGTCTAGTTTCTAGAACAGTAACATTCAACAACCAATGAACGATTGAAGGTAAACAATCAAAATCACTTTCATCACTTCACACACAAAACAAATGATTTTGGGCTATGGAGTAATGTCATTGTTTTTTTTAGCGTAACGTCTTCAGTTTTATTCAAAACAGACAATTCATATGGATATATTTATAAACTTATGTAAGAACTTACGTTCATTGTTACGAAATTTGTTTCAAAGTGCCTTCAAGAGTAAACTCTTATTATTTCTTACGTTTAATTGTTATTTCAATTTAGCTATATTCTACAATACACTTAATATATAGGGTCTAATTAAAGTTGCTAATTAACACAAACTGCACTATATATTTTCATGTTTATCCTTACGTTAACAATTACTTTAACAACTTTTATTTCTTGCTTATTTTTCTGTACTCTCGTTATTATAATATTTTATCACTAACTCATTTGTACTTTACAGGATAACCACTTTACATTATTTCTTTAAATCTGTTATTTTGTATGAAGTTAGTATAAAACATTTTAAATTCTTTAAATTCATAAAACTAAATTAAGTTCTTACGATTATTCAAATTGTTTATAAAATAATGAATATTAATTTAGTTTTATAATGAATATTAATTTTAGAACTGTGTAAAGCGGTTATGTGTGTTAATGTTTTTTTATTTTTACTTTTTTATGTGATAAATATTATGCTATCTACAGTTCAAAATCTATTACTTTAAAAAAAAACTTTCTCTTTTATTTATATACCTACCTCTTGATATACACATTTTTGTATTTTTTTCTGTTACCTAAATCTTTTCTTGATCTGTTTTACACTTAATCATAAAAGCTGTATAAATATGTAAAAGCCCGTTAGGGCGTTGATGATCAATAAAATAAAATAAAAATAAAATTATTAAACTTAGCGATATTTCAAAATTAATTGAAATTGAACGAATTATTTGTGTTTAATGTGTTGCAGATAAAATAAACATGCTCTGATGATGGACATTGTAAAGTTGTCCGAAACGTTGACTATAAGAGGAGGAAGCGCAACACAACGTAATACCTCAAAAAATCACGATACTATTTTAATGTGTTGTTTCAACTCTCTAGTAATATTTAATAACGCATTCGGAAAGCAAAACAGCTGTCACGAGTTTTTTTAAGTTGGCTCCACACACTGAGGAAAAAGGACTACGTCATTTATGGGAATCCTGTGTGAAGGGTCTTTTTATGTAAATTAAGGAGAAGAAGTTCTGGAAAGGAAAGGGATATGAGAGGTTGGTAGGAATCTGTATCTGCAGACGTATGTATCCATCCCTCTCACTGCGATGAGTAGAGAGAGTCCGACCGGAGAGGTCAAGTTTAGGTTCATTACGTTAACTTTAAATGTGCCTACAACAACCATTAACATCTAATCACTACTCCCCTTTTTGAATTTTACATGTTTAATTATTTCAGTTATTAAGTAAAGTTTTTTTTTTAAATGACTTGTCAATACAAAATGAACCCAGGTTTTATATTTTTTGTCTATGAACCCAAAAAGGTTCATGAATTTTTTTACTAAAAACTTTTGTATTGTAAAAGTGTCTGATATTAAGGTTTCAGAAACGTAGTATAATTTATAGTGCTTAAGAAATAAGGTTTAAAATTACGTCCATAATAAATATGTGTCGAGGGTCACTTCATGACTGCTTTCAATATCTGGACGGACCCATATTAGAAACTGTTTCGCACTACACCATACGGATCATAGTAACCGTGCAAGGGTAAAAAACTGTGAAATTCATATTACATTACATTATTTTCTCTAGTTTTACCACTCGGTTTTGTACAAACCGATGCGATCTCCGCGGTCGAGCAGTTAATATCCTTATGTTCCGGAGGTTGCTAATTCGAACTCGGCGTGCCTAAATATTGGAATATTATATGCCTCTTCCAAAACGGATAAGAGTACGGTTGAGGCCAGAGTACATTCAAAGGGCATGGCAAATATCTAGTAAGTTGTTATGAGGTCCTTAGAAGCAAAAACGCCACTCTCCAAAAGTATTGTTTTCTGTAAATGATAAAAAACCAATCAAAGAATGCTTCGCATTTTTCGTGTTTTTTTAGTAAAATGTTAAAAAGTATAATTCAAAGTGAAATATTAAAATAAAAAATGTTGTAATAATGTGTTCATTGGTCATGTTGAATTTATTTTGAATTCAGGCTTGTGATTGGATTTTGTGGAGAGTGGTTATTTTGATTGTTAATCGCTGTGGAGAGAGGTGATTTTCATCCAAACCCTATTTTCATTTCGATTTTTCCATGATTTGCAGTTGATTTTTCTAAGAATCTCAAAAACCATCTTGTAGCTACGGACATTGCGCATAGATTGGCATTTATAACTCAATTTCGTAATTTATGGAGAGTGGCGTTTTTGCTTTTAAGCCCACCAGTTGTTAAATTATAAAATACAGGCCATTAAAGAATTAAATTTTTATTGATTTTAGAGGCCTTTTTGCCAATTTTTTTGAGATTATAATAAAGTTTTGTATTAAAAACGTAAGAATAATATTAAAAATAATACAATAACTCGAACTTCCACAACATACACACTTTTTGTATATTAACTACGAAATGAGTTTTATTAAACTCAATGGGAATAATGTATTATAAATGTTATGTATAATTTTGTAATATATTATCACAAATAAAAAGAAAAAATAATAATAAAAAAACTTTACATTATTAACTTTATAAAAAATGATACATACTACATCTAACCACCATACACTAACGTTATGTGGCAAGCAATCCATTAGCTACGATCATAGCTACTGGGGTATTATAGCGTGATGGGTTTCCTTCTTCTTTAGCCAACGTTTCATTACAGGACAGTCATTAAGAGGGCCAGAGACTACCGGAAATTAGTCCCTTTTAAATCAAATTCTAGACTATTGACTCTTTTTTACAAAAAAACATAAATTGATTTTGAAAGATTGTTATTTTATCCGGTACACGCGGTTTAAATATTTGAAAAACTAAGTTTATTTTTAATATATTAAGGTTATACCGTTAGTCGTTGGCAGATTTGTTCAATTTTCAAACGATAGATTCTATTAAACAACACAATTTTAAAATCATATAATCATACAACAAAATAAATCAATACATAATCTAGTAAACACAGTTTTCAAAATTTTAATTTTAGTTAAATTAAAATCATTAAAAAATAAATCCGAGAACGTGTTTTGTGACAAAAATACCTCAGTTTTTCTATTTATTTAAACAAAATATTCAAAAAAATTGTTACACACGTATTTTTTTAGACATTATCAAAAAATCATAAATACTTTTGATCAAAAAATACTTACAAGAAGTACACGATATTTAATAATTTATCATCGTGCGTTTTGAGCATTTTTATTGCTTACTTGAATGTAGGTATATATTAAAGCAAGTATTGAATGAAATAAATCGATACAAAATTTTTAATTTAAAAAATTTAATACCGGGAACACTTGATCTTTCTCATTGGAACCTCCATGTACAGTTGCAAGCATTTTTAAACTTTTATTCTCATCCGCTGCTCAATCGCTCTTAACGGACAGCATTACAGTGTCCATCATCAGGCATTAAGACGATATCCGGGTGGTGGAGAAATTTGAAAAATAGATTTTATTAAATTGTTGCTGTCACTGTTGCTCTTACTCCACCGGATATTGAGCGAAAGGGACAATGCACCTTGGGCTACTAATACCTAACTAAAATCGAAGTTTTGTGTTCCCCACTTTTCTCCTCCAAAAGTGGATTTTTTTCAATTTTTATTTTACCTACAACCTAACTACATAAGAAGAGACTATTCTATGTCTGTTCGTTTTGTTTTTTTTTAAACATTGTCTAGTTTGTATACTGAACGTCTTTTGACGGCGTTTAAACCAGTAATTTTTATTGATATTTGGAAGATCATAACACCTATAAAAAGTAACTTATCAAAAAAAAACAAAAAAAGTACCGACACGCTGGTAGTTGATATCTATTTTATGTAAAAACAATATTTTCTAAAGGGTTAAAATCCAGAGAGATAAATAGGGAATACGTTTGTATGGAAAAATCTCCGCCGTATCCCCTTAACATCTTCCCTCATGATGAACACTTGTTCGAGCGCAAAGCGCAACACGGCATTGTACCCCAAAGTAAATCACACTTAGGAAAATAAATGTTTGTGTTTTAAATCTTGTTTGTTCTGGTAACTCCTGTAAATGTTTTAAATAATAAATTAATATTTTATTTTTATTTTATTTTTATTTATTTATTAATCTTCTGACATGTTATGAATATTATTATTTTTTTTACATAGAAATTAACCTCACTAGGATATAATAACCTGTATTGAGGTTAACTTTAGTACATTTAAGTGAAGAAGCATACGTTAAATACAACAAAAAAAAAAAACAAAATTTACACACATAGTTAAATTTAAAAAAAAACACAAAAACTGCAAAATAAAACACATAAAACTAAAATATTACATGGAGAAAGAAAGAAATATTACATTGTGGCCAGATGGGTAGAACTTGAGGATGAAATTGTAACAATGTTTAAACCATAAATACATTATTAAACACTATACCCATTGAGAAGCAAAGTGACAGTTCAACACAACTAGGGTGACACTCTGAGATGGCAGACAATCTTACTACTTAAAAAAAAATCTTATTATTTAAAAAAGGACAATGATCGACAATGATGAAAAAATGGTATGTCAATCTTCTGTCAACATAAATATCTTAACATTATTTTTAAATATAGCCAATGAATTGGAAGACTTAATATAAACTGGAAGAATATTAAACATAAGTGAAGCCTGATATAAATCGTTTCTTTGGCCAAAGGATGTTTTAGTATGTACTGCCACAAAATTCATTATATAACCAATTCTAGTGGTATGGATTTGTTGGGTTCTTTCTGCAGATTTAGTATATTTTGTATATTATTTGTATATTTAATTTCTCGAAGGAAACTATTTTAAACGATTTCAGCCACCCTGTGAAATTGAGACAAGTTTACTTCAAGTACATGCGTTTGCAGAAGCCATGCCTAGTGTTAACTATTATTTAAAAAGTATCAATTTTTGCAAAAGGGATCCCTCCTTGTATATATTTCATCAAAGGTTTTAAAGAATATTAAATTGAGCTCTTTTGTGTCCATTTTTCTCAGTGTTACACCCCCAGTATAATTATGTAGCAGTTCCGTTTGGCGTCATTGGACAGTGGTAATTACGTTTGGCAGGAAAACACTTTTCGCTTATTGTCCGGGCGATATTAAAATTTTATTGCGCCACATCTGCGTACGAAATTTGCTTTGCGGAGAAGTCGGTCGGTGGGTTATCATTATGTCGTGGTGCCATTTGTTTTTATTTGCAATCAAAGTAAATTGGACATGGACACTTAATTACTTCAAGCTGAATCGAACCGTAAAAGTACCCTAATAGCCTCGGTGTTTTTAAGGCCGTATGTGATAGGTTTGATTGTTTGTGGATGTTGTAACAAGGTTTCACAGAGTACGGGTCAAACTACACTTTTTTCCGAAGGAATCAATTACTTTGGGGTGTGACATTACATAAAAAATGAATAAAGACACTCTGTAATACACCACTTTTTATTTGACTTAACAATTGACAGCCAACCAGGTTCCGCTTATCGTCGGGGCTATATTATAAACTAAAAATATATTATAATATATATTATTACCAGGTTCCGCTTATCGTCGGGGCTATATTATAAACTAAAAATATATTATAATATATATTATTAGTTAACATAAGCCCTGACTTGATATAAGCGAAACTTGGTTAGCTGTCATTTTTTCAATTCAAATAAAAAGTGGTGTTTACTAGGTGTGTGTGTTTTCTTTCATTTAATAAAATACACTAACTTCGGTGTCATGTCAGCTTTGGGGATCCTTTGTGGAAGGTATTTTAATGGAAAAAAGAGAGGAAGTTGTGGTAAGGAAAAATATATGAGATGTGGGAAGCCATCAGAGGGTCAATGTGTCCAGGAGTGACGAATATATAAATTGATCCCTCCCACATTCCCGGGTTACGAATAATCTGACAATATTTGAAAACCTCCTACTACCACTACGGTAAGCGGAAAATGTTGCTTGTGTCGTGATGGAGAACTTGAGGAGGATGGAGGAGCCGAGGAATTGAATTCAATGCCTGGGTGGGAGCCAAACGCAATTCCACTCAGACACTGACCGGTAATTATAATTTATTAATCAATTAATTCATTCTTTATTAATATTTAAAAAAATCTTATTTTTTATATCTACCATTATTTATAATTTTATACTTTATACTTTTTTACACTTTACTTGTAACTTTTTATACCTTTTAAATTTATGTACTTTTAAAAATTATTTATTACTTTTGTGCCTTTATTTAAACATTTTATGCTTTTGTAGACTTTATATGCCGAAAGTATTAAAATAAATAAAAAATACTTTTTTTTAACAAAGGCTAGCTATTAATTACTTCGCTAAAATATTATAAACTTTTATCCAAATCAATCACGGGTCGAAACTATAATATTTCCCAGTAACGACGGATTTGATTACAAGGGCATCAAAGGATTTTTATATCGAGTTCTTTCATGAATTCGTTCTGTTTTGATTTCGAATGAGGTTTTCGTTTTTCGATACCAGCAAAACAATAATATTGAACATATTTTTGTAATGCTTTTGCTATTGGAGTTCGTTTGGTAAGCTTAAAATAAACGAGTTTCAACAATTGATGTGCTTTTAAATAAATGGGTTTCGTTTTTGAATCAAGTCTATGGATTATATTTTATGTAGTTATATGCGTGCGAATATAAAACACACGTAAAATAAGTGCTGAATATGATATTATGGTACTGAATTTCTAATGAATTACAATTTTTTTTAATTTATGGAATCTTCAAAATAATAAATGGAAAAATATATTATATATATAGAAGTTAAACATAAGCTTTTTTCGTTTTACTGTGAAAAGACATAAGGTTTTATGTTTACTGAACTGTTTTAAAAATTTGAAAATATCCATCTTTGCTACGTAAGAAATTTCCAAAAAGTAAGGACTATTAGATTCATCCAGCGATGAAGAATGTTGATGTTATTAAAATGGTATTACCAGAGAATA
Source organism: Limnephilus auricula (assembly GCA_951813805.1). Classification (NCBI taxonomy): domain Eukaryota; kingdom Metazoa; phylum Arthropoda; class Insecta; order Trichoptera; family Limnephilidae; genus Limnephilus; species Limnephilus auricula. The sequence continues at coordinate 42,451,244 of OX638389.1, read as the reverse complement.
CCGGAAATTTGTCCTTTTTAAATCAAATTCTAAATGTATTGACTATTTTTTTACAAAAAACCACAAATTGATTTTGAAAGATTGTTACTTTATCTGGTGCACCCAGTTTTAAAATGTTGAAAACTAAATGTATTTTTAAGATACTAAGGTTGGTCGTTGGCAGATTTGTTCAATTTTCAAACGATAGATTATATTAAACAACACAAATTTCAAATCATATAATCATACAACAAAATAAGTCAATATATAATCTACTCAACACAGTTTTGAGAATTTTAATTTTAGTTAAATTAAAATCAGTTTTTCTATTTATTTCAGGTTTTACATATTAAATATATTTTTTAAAATACACACTTATTTTGTTTACAAATTATTGAAAAATCATAAATACTTATGATCAAAAAATACTTACAAGAAGTACACCTTATTTAATAATTTATCATCGTGCGTTTTGAGCATTTTTATTGCTTACTTGAATGTCGGTATATATTAAAGTTTATAAATCGATATTAAATTTTTAATTTTAAAAATTTGATACGGGAAATAATCGATCTTTCTTATTATAACCTCCCTGTACAGTTGCAAGCATTTTTAAACGTTTATTCTCAGCCGCTGGTCAATCACTCTTAATTAATAATCCAACTAAAATAGTCTGATAAGGGATTTTAAAAGTTTTAACGTAAGGACAGTTTGTTTTCATCCTCCGGAAAACAAATAAATATTTTTTTTTAGGAAAAAGAGTATTTATTAATATTAAAGTTCGTATTCATAAATATAAAATGGTAAAAGTAGAAGTAAGTAGTCAAAATAAGGTAGATCTTATACCATTTTAAACAACTTACGTGTTGGGACAAAAATAAAATAAAATTATAATAAAAAATAGCACGATGAAAACGATATTACATTATTCCTTGAAAGAATATTAAATATATTTTAAGTAACTAAAGTAGATATATTTTTAATTTTGCCCAACATTCTCCGTGCGTATTCAATTGCACGCCTCTGATGGAAACAACTGTAGCGTCACTAATGACGCTCATAAATAATGGCCAAGGTGGAAAAAACTAGCAAGGGTCATTGTTTTCTGGTTTGTGACCCCAACTGGCCCCTCGCAGTGAAAGTTGGGCTCAAGAGGCCGCCAAGGGCGCACGAGACAGGAGATACAGAGTTACATCAATCAAGTACTTCTGTCATATCCATACATCCTTCTTACCACCTCCCGGGGAGAAAGGAAATTCCCTTCGCATTCCAACACCCCTGCCATAGATCACCCCAAGTGGTTCGTTACGATTGGTGTCTTAGCAGGGAAGCCCGGGTGTTGCGTGGCAGGCCAGATCGGGAAAGACTGGATAAGGGAGACCTCTGACTTCTACAAACTCGTCTCATCGCCTTGCCCCAACTCTCGTCTCATTACATTAACACCCAGATTCCTAATATATCATACTTATTTCCTTCCCAGAAATTCCTCTCCTTGCTTTCTCCAAAAAGACCATCCACATAGCATCCCCAAAGATGACCAAGGCAAAGAGGGATTTTTTTCCCTTCAGGGACGATCAGAAAGTCACCTATTGAACGAACATTGTTAGTAATCTTGATAAATTAGATTTTATCAAGATTTATTAGAATTAACATTTTATCAAAAGAAATAGGTCAGAAAGCACTCTTCCTAGGGTGAATTACCTTATTAAAAAAAATAGGTTCACATTTCAAATATAAAATTATTAACTAAAAATATTTTTTTATACAGGGTGTTAAGGTACGTACTTGAGTTATTTCAACCAGTGATTCCTGACATTATTTGGAGTAAAAAATTTTGGTCTCCGGTGACATTTTTTTTTTTTTCTACAAAAACCTAAAAAATAGTGTTGGGTAGTTAGGGGCGGGGTAAGTTGTAGGGCGGTAACTCGGCTGAGTGACCAATAAGGTCATGTGAAAGAAATTTTTTTTGTTTGATTTTAAAGATTTAAAAAAAAAGTCACCTGAGACCAAAATTTCGTTTACATTTTTTACTCCAAATAATGCCAGGAATCACTGGTTAAAGTAACTCAAGTACGTACCTTAACACCCTGTATATATAATAACTACTTATCGGTCGTTTAAGTTGTTCCTACAAACTATTTCAATTTTGTAAAACACAGCAAATCCCAATTCTAAAGATCATTAAACCCGAGTTATACATGAATACAGAGAAACCAAAATTTATTTTTCCAAAAACAACATGAAAATTGAATAGGGGAAAAAGTAAATGATTTCTGAAATGATTTTCACGACCAAAAGTATTATCGTTATTTATTTTTGAGGTACTGTGCCGTGTTGCACTACCTCCTTCTTTCGTCAACGTTTCGGATAGCGTTTCAGTGTCGGATCATCATCATGTGACAAGCTTCACACATTTGCCCTGATGATGGACACTCTAATGCTGTCCAAAACTTTGACTACTGAAGGAAGTAGCGCAACACGGCATAATGCCCCAAAAATAAATACCGATAATTAATGAATTTCGGTTATTTTTTATTTATTTTTACAATAGCTCCATGCAGGAGGCCCTGAAGAAAATAATTCCCCTCAGGGCCTATGTCATCTTTGGGGATGCTGTGTGGAGGGTTCTTTTTAGGAAAGAAAGGAGAGGATGTTCTGGTAAAGAAAAATGTAAGAGGGGCGGGTAGGAATCTAGGGGTCATTGTGTCCGGGAGTGACGGACGAATGATTCCATCTCTCCCACTGCGCTACAATGTGAAGTTCAGAGAGAGCTCTGCTGCAGAAGCCAAAAGGTCTCCCTCAACTGTTACATATCACTGAAATTGAATGTGACCATAAACATAATCGTCTTGTAGATAATATCTACCATAATTTAACCTGCGTTCAAAACAATATAATATATAATTTTATTTATTTTATAATCTTAATGTTTAAAATTATTAATTTCTATTTCTTTCTTTAAAATATTTATCTCTCTTTATTTTTCAGCTCACTATTATTTTAATATTTGTATTTACTTTTATTTATCCTTAAATATCTTTTTTTTTCTTTTCTGCATTCTTATTTCTTATTATTTATTACCTAGTTTTTATTATCTGCTTCTATAAAAAAATATTTTTAGTTCATATATTCATTATGTATGACTACCACAACACGGGCATTAGCCTAGTATGGTAGTTAAAAAAAAAATGTCAAAAACTGTAACTTGTAAAAATTTATTAAATAATAAAAAAAAAATAAAAATAAAAACTAGTCTCTCCTGATCTGGCCTGCCACGCAATTGGTGGACAGACGCATCCACTACCAAGATCCGGACAAACCTGACCACATGAACCCGGGCACCCCTGCTAAGTCACCAAAAATAGACACTTGGGGTGGCCTATGGCGGAGGTGTTGGTTCCCGGGGCGGCGGTACCCATACCCGCCTACCAAATTGAAAATGGGTTATGTAACTATGGTTCAATGAACTCTAGGACTCATATTTTCAAAATTGGAACTGAGAAGGGAAGAATTCAGAAAAGCGTTAAAGTACCTACCTATATTTACCTACGGTCAGTGGTTCAGTGGGCATCGCGTTTGGGTCCCACCCAGGCGTTCCGTGTTCGATTCCTCGGCTGGCTAATCCTCCACCACAACACAAGCAACATCTTCCGCTTAGTGTGGTGGTAGTAGGAGATTTTCAAATGTTGTTGGATTATTAGTAACCCGGGAATATTTGTCTTTCTTTTTAAAATTAAAAAAATAGTTTTTTTAACAAAAAAATATTAATTATTATTAATTTCTATTTTCAAAATTGGATCTGTTTTTTTTTTCAAGAATTCAAACTATCCCGTGATTTTCCACCAGTCTGCACTAATCATAACATGAATAATCTTCTATACATCGACACTAAAATTGAAAAACGAATGATAATCATTCCAGAAATAATAACAGCGGTTCAACCAGCAATTACGGGTAGCCATTTTTGTTAATTCTTCATTACTAAACAAAGGTTCAAATGTGGCTCTTTATTGTTATACAAATTAAGCCCTCGGTTAACCGCTAACTGCCGGTCAAGTTGAATTCGAATAAATATAATCCGACGGTTATAATAACACACGGTTTAAATAGTTACGTTACGCAGCAGTGATCACGCGGTTAGTAGTTAACTGGGGATGTGTCCACAGCCATAGTTCACGCTAACCGGTGGATGGTAGTTACGCGTTATGGTCTGCCGTTCCACTGAGTGTTCGTGAAAACGCTTCATTCCCGTGGGAAAGTCGCACTTTGTATCGTAATTACTTCAGTAGAGGTGTTTTTACCTGTGCGGGTATCTATTCCTGCATGCAATTAACGATAGCATTAAATGAACTCGTTACGATATGAAAAACATTAAAGTTTTATAAGGATTACTAGCATATCTTTAAATATCACTCTTTAACCAAAATATTTAAAATTCCAAAAATTTATTTAAACATCACATAAAAATGAAATAAATTTTACCTATTAACATTTTTTAAGAAACACATTTTTTTATTTTACATATTGAATAGTATTAGTTTAAAACTGTTTATTTACAAACAAGTACCGCTAATATACAAACATTTACCGCCGCCCCGGGAACCATTTTTTGGATAACCAACACCTCTGCCATAGGTCACCCCAAGTGGATCGCTACGTTTGTGACTTAGCAGGGGTGCCCGGTTTCAAGGGGTAAGGTTTGTCTAGGTCTTGGCGGCGGATGATATAGATACAGTGAACCCCAGATTCCTACCCAACCTCTTATATATTTTACCGTCTTATCCTTCCTTTCCTTAAAAATACCCTCCACACAGCATCCCCAAAGATGACATAGGCCCTGAGGGATTTTTTTTCCTTAGGGCCTCTTGTGTGGACCTAATGTAAAAAAAAAGTTCTGCTGTGAAATTTTTATGACGGCCTCCGTGGTTGAGGGGTAAGGCTCTCAATTCGCAATCCGAAGGTCGCGGGATCGAATCCCGGCGTGCGCAAATAAATTTTGTTTGATTGATTGGTGTTGTGGAAGATTTTCTCAATATCGCCCTGGTGTTAGACCACCATTCAGAATTTAAACGTTGCTTGAAATAGCTTTAGCCGTGATTGGTGAACAGATCTGAAGAGCCAGGTTCTCCCATTCTACTCCCCACTACCTTCAGTCTCACAAAATACCTTAATTGGGGATGCCATAGTCTCACTGGCTCTTCCGATAAAATATTGTAAATTAAAAATCGCTATTTATTATACATTAAAATTTCCCAATTAAAATTTTACCACATCATGCCATTGATGGGATGATTCAACTCGGCTTAAATATATAGAAATAGCTAGAAATTATATTTTTTTGTTAATTTATCAAATTAACTTTAGGATTTTTAGATTTTTTAGTACAAAATAAATAAGAAAGTCTTCCTATAAAATTAATCAACTCTACCTTATAAAATATTTTCCACAACTCCGGTGAACTATGGCAAGGAGGACATTATATATTTCCTTATACAATACAAACATTTTAATTAAATACGTAAACTAGATTTGGACACACAGTCAAACCTGACAAGTGTTGTCATGGAAGCAAACGTTAAAAAGATCGCGTTTTTAATATTAAAAATATTTTTTCACCTCTTCTCTCTATTGTGGAAAGAATAAATGGCACATTCTAACACAGGGCCAGGAGATCTTTTAATCTTTGCCCCCGTAATGGTGGCCGTTAATCAAAATAATCCATTTGAACCAGCTCCTGCCATAGTGTGAACAAAACAAACACTCAAATTTATTATATATACATATATATGTATTTTTTACAAAAGCTCCAAACAGGAGACCTTGAGGAAAATAATTTCACTCAGGGCCTATGTCAGCTTTGGGGATGCTGTGTGGAGAATATTTCTAAGGAAAGGAAGGGGAGGAAGTTCTGGGAAGGAAAAGGGTATAAAGGTTGGTGGGAATCTGGGGTTCAGTGTATCCAAAAAATCCGCCACCAAGACCTAGACAAATCTCACCCCATGAACCTGGGCACCTCTGCTAAGTCACCAAATGTAGCGAACCACTTGAGGTGACCAATGGCAGAGGTGTTGGTTATCCAATAAATGGTTCCCGGGGCAATGGTACCCATACCCGCCTCCCAAATTGAACAACCATTGAAAGTCAACCGTTTATCAGTTTCTAGTATGGAATCTCATAAAACTACTTCTTATTATCTATTTTCTATCGGGTTAGTTAGACCATTTATAACTCAAGAACGGATGGACCGACTTTCATGATCTTTGATTTGTTGGATTAGTCTCCGTCCCGATTAACAGAATAACTATTAAAACATCGGAAAAAATCCCGGGAAAAATAATTATGAAGAAAATTAATTTTTTCATTTATTTTGTATGGAACGGCTTTTCAAATAATGTGCGTTGGTCGACATAATTAGAATCAATTCGAACTATCAATGGTGTAGTGTGCAGAACATTTCGTGCTTAGTCATCAGCTCAATTTAATTTTTTGAACTTAGAGTAGATACCTTTTTATTTTAACTTAATAACAACTTAATTTAGTTCAGCCAATAAATTAAACACAACATTTACTGATTCTGAGGCGGTACGAAGTTTGCCGGGTCAGCTAGTATAATATAAAGAAGTGTGTCCCGTGTGGCTTGCATTCTTTTTTTAATACGAATCTATTTATATATTCTGAGATTGATTTAATTTTGCACACTTCACCTTCAAAACAAAATATACGTCTGCTTTACGTGAGATTTTTTTTAAACCCCCAACCTCTTTTCCCACTCCCTTATGCAGATTTTTGATATTTCTTGGCGAATTTTCGCACATTTGATGTTCAAAATAATAGAATACTTACTGATTTTTTTAAATGAGAATAATGTACAAGATTCCCAAATGCTTCCGTCTGGATCCAGTGAGACTATGTCATCCCTATCGGGGTATGTTGTGAGGCTGAAGGTAGTGGGGAGGGGAAGGAATTGGGGTGGAGGACGTTGGAGAAGTACCTTAGGCTATTCAGATCTGGCCCCCAAAATTGTTTAAAGCCCTATAAATAAATATCTATTAAAAATGAGACTCATATAAGTGAAATGAGGCTGTTGTAAAAAACATCTAATATGGGAAGAAAAATCTTCCTTCGGCGGAAGGCGTCGGAAAACATCTTATATACTCATAAACTATAAAAAAAAATATTTTAAAAAACAAACACAATTTCGTGGCTCAAATTAACTGCGACAGTTTACATTAAATTGACGACCGTCCGTGGTCGAGTGGTAAGACACTTGACTCCCAATCGGAAGGTCGCGGGTTCGAACCCGGCGTGTGAAAATAAATTTTATTGATTAATTTGTGTTATGTGACAATTAATTAATACAAATAATGTATACTATATTTGCGGCACATTCCAGAGTCGAAGATGCTCTCAGTATCGCCCTGGTGTAAGACCACTATTCAGAGTTGAAACGTTGCTTAATAATGGCTTTAGCCGTGTTTAGTTACTAGATCTGAATAGCGAGGTACTTCCTTACCTTTCTCTTCCCCATCTCCTTCCCTTCCCGACTTACCTTCAGCCTCATAACATACCCCAATTGGGGATGCCATAGTCTCATTGCCTCCAGACGGGAGCAGTTGGGACTCTTGTGAGGTAATCTCTATAAAAATAAAAAAAATTAAAAACCTCTTTTTCTTTCATATAAAATTATTTACAAAATAAATAAAAACGCTTTTGCACCTGAAATCGCAACATCGACATTCTGCTTGCCAAGCGATTTATAAGCATATTACCTATATTTGTAGCGATAAAAAGCATACTAAGAAAACATACATTTTTTATTAAATGAAACAAATTACTTTGTGTAAACCACTAATCACATGTTATAATACCTACATATTTCAAAACCGATGGTTTCTTCGTCAGGATAATAATATTATTCATGTTATTATCCTGACGAAGAAACCATCGGTTTTGAAACATGTAGTTATTATAACATGTGATTAGTGGTTTACACAAAGTAATTTGTTTAATTTAATTAAAATGATGTCACAAAGGAATTTTGCAAAGATTGAAGAATTTCGCTTTTGGCTTCCTCCATATGAGTAGCCTGACGAAGAATAGATAATTACATAGAAAATACCAAGATTCGTGAATTTGGATAGACATTTTTTTGCATTAAAGGAACATTTTTAATTTGATAAACGTTTCCTTCAAATGAAATATGTTTGAAGGCATTCCTCTCATATAATGGGCGGAACGAAACATCTCCATGTAGATGCTATGTTTACATTCTTAAAGCAAGCACTCTTTTTATTTGATCCTCATAATGTTGATCTTATCTCTGTGAATTCTGTCTGTGAATATAAGGTTATTGTCTGACAGGAAATGAAAAAGGCTTTTATTATGAGTTTTTGTGATTACGCCATTTGCATAATTCAAAGTTCACTCGAATAGGAAGCGCCTAAGGACAATGAATTGCTAAATGCCATGCATGCGATTTCTGGCATGAACAAGGTTAATCAGATATGAATCTTCATTCATTTTCCACTTCGATGATTATTTCTTTTCAGAGGAGTTATAAATTTTGATCGTTTGGCTTACAATGAAACTACTTTGGCTAGGAGAAGAAATTCCGTAGTCTTTTGAGTGATCCATTTATTTTTATGTAATATTATTTTTTGAATAACATTGAGGGATTTTATTATTACCGTGACGACCCACAGAAACGGAACGGCGTCGGTAATGGCTCGCGCTATCTCGTTTATTTAATACCAGAAAGGGAGGTGCAAATCATTTTCTTGCCTTTCCTTCACTCGTATCAAAGAAATGAGATGCCATGAGCCGTTGCCGTCGCCGTGCCGTTTCCGTGGGTCGTCACAATAATAAAAGCGCTCAATAGCAATTGCTATCTTATAAAAGCAATTACAATTTGGTAGGCGGGTATGGGTACCGCTCGATATCGATACCGGGAACCATTTATTGGATAACCAACACCTCTGCCATAGGTCACCCCAAGTGGTTCGCTACGTTTGGTGACTCAGAAGGGGTGCCCGGGTTTATGGAGAGAGATTTTTCCAGTTCTTGGCGACGGATGCGTCTACCCACTAATTGCGTGGCAGACCAGATCTGGAGAGACTGGTTGAGGGGGGCCTTTTGACTTCTCCTTTTTCCTTTCCAGAACATGCTCTCCTTCCTTTCCTAAAAATGACCCTCCACACAGCATCCCCAAAGATGACATAGGCCCTGAGGGGAATTATATTCTTCAGGGCCTATTGAGTAAAGCTATTCTAAAAAAAATCAATGTTATAAGATGCATAGACAAGTTTCTTTCATTTCTTTGCTACCGGTTTCAAAGATGTGTCATTGAAAGCTATTGAATGACAAAACCATGTCATTTTTTTGTTTAGTTTCTTTATTCATTGTATAGTTTGTTACAATTGAGGTTTTTCGATCACCAAGGTACATGCCCGTGTTATGGTGGTTGATTTTCTTTACAGTACATTAACATAATATGCAATATAAAAAAAGTGAGAGAATATAAAAAAATATTAAAGAATATATAAGAATGTAAATGACTTTAGAGTAATATAAAAGAGTACGGAAGAATATAGTAGAATATAAAATAATATGTAAAGTAAAGAACATAAAAATCATTTACATGAAAGAATATAAAAAGCATTTACATGAAAAAATATAAAAAGCATTTACATGAAAGAATATAAAAAGCATTTACATGAAAGAATATAAAAAGCGTTTACATGAAAGAATATAAAAATCATTTACATGAAAGAATATAAAAGCATTTACTTGAAAGAATATAAAAAGCATATACATGAAAGAATATAAAAAGCATTTACATGAAAGAATATAAAAAGAATTTACATGAAAGAATATAAGAAGTGAAGAATTCAATAGCTTTCTTAAAACTACTTTAAAACTAAAAATTATACAAGTAAATTATAAAATTATAAATTATACTTTGAAACTAAAAAATTCTAAAATTATTTTTTTTTCACAAGATTTACAGGAACGGGTTTAGTTTTTCCCATAGGAAAAACTAAACCCTTTCATACACTTTTCCAAATAAATGATCATCTAGTAAATCCACGTTATGCAAGTATATTATATAAGTATAATTAATACAAAACAACACAAGAACAACACGTTAATCTACCAAACTATTAAATGGAAATATAATTCACCGTCTCCAGATATTTTCATATCAGAGGGTTCGGCTCTGTGGAATTCCTAATTTGACCGATAAATCCTACTGATCCCTCAATATAAATATTTAAAAAATCTTTCGTAATTCTACATGTATTTAAAATGACTTAAATTAATTAAATTAAATGTATTTAATATTATTATTATTAGAGAGTAGGAGTGATTATTTAGGGGTAAATCGAATTGAAATCAATTTAGTATACAGAATAATGGTAACTCACCTTTGTTTACAATTTTTCCTTGTTATTTTAACACCTGCCACCCTCTCGATGTATGGACAAGTTTTTATCACAATGTGCATTTGCTACTTAAATTCAATTCTTTGCTACCGGTTTCGAAGATGTGTCATTCAATAACTTTCTTAATACTAACTTAAATTATATTATTAGGTGAGGATAGAAGGAGTGGTGATTTGGGAGGTTAATAAAAAAATAATCTAGTAAACAAAATAATCCTAACTCACCTTTGTTGACCATGTTTCCTTGTTATTTTGACTCCTGCCACTGTTCTCCCTCCCCCTCCCCGTTAGCACTCCCATTACCATCACCTAATAATAATCCAATCATTTCTCTATAATTGTATAATTTTTATGTTAGTTTTATGAAAACTGGTGAATGACACGGATGCGTTGAAACAGTTTTCTTTATTTTTTTTTTATTTAATAATTTTTATAAGTTACTTTTTTGTTATGTTTTCAACGAAGTACCATACTAGGCTAATGCCCATAATGTTTTCAACATAAAATGTCTACAAATTGTTAGATATGTACATAGTTTGAAATTATATTGACAACAGTTGAAATTCCTCGAAAGATTTCAAATCGATATTTCTCCCGCGAATCACCATTCTCCTATTTAAGACGTAGCGTTTGTTCTTCCGCTCACCGTCAACTGAAAAAAAAACAGTGTTCAACTCAATTCGCAATTTTGTGAATGTCAATGTGATCGTCCGCACACTAAAAAAAATTCTCAAAAACCCGTTGTTAATGGCAACGCAAGCAGTGACTCGAAACTTACCATGTTAGTTGTTACGATGACAGCTGATTGTTCTTCGGCTATGGTTAAACAAGCTGAGACAATTACTGAAATCGTAAAATTGAGTAGTTCCGTGATAAAATTTTGGTTGGAAATTATAGCAACCAGCCCGTTTTTGTTTGGTTTGCAGTTTCTACGGTAAGCGGGGCGCCTTAGGCATAGATAATTGGGGAAAGAGAGCTATTAGACCCGCAGGGGTACAGTAGTATGCTATCGGTCCAGGACTCTGCATTGGTAAAAAGCTTTTGGTATTTGTGTTACCTTGTGTGCATGTTCGTATTTGAAATCATTAATCCTGGATAGGATTCGGTTTACAATCAATACCAAGGTTGTAAACGGGGCTGCGTGTCAGATGTTTATTACTATTATCAATAAAACACTTAGGTAAAACAAGTCAGGTTTATTTGCAGGAATACAATTTTTTACAGAATTAAATGCTTAAGGATAGACTTCGCTTTTCGGCCCATACAAAAAGGACGCCCGGGAAAAAACACTTTTCTACATCGAAAATTGCACAAAATGAATATATTTCTTTTATACTGCCTTCTAGAGGGTGAAAACTATGTCGGTATGTTTTCGAATTTTCGATGCGTTTCGTATTAACGTAAACATTCACTGTCAAACATGTACGATCTATCAAAAAATATTATTTAAGGAAAAACTGCTGCTAACTCAACTCTCATAAAGAATTATAAAATTATAAAAAGCTACCGACGTAGCTTCTTTTTTCTAAAAAATTTATTTTTTTAAATTTCAATTTCGTGAAAGTTTCGGTGTAGAAAAGTGTATTCTCCATAAACCCCTTTTTCGAGCGATTTCTGTAGGTAAATTTGAGCATTGTCTCGTTCGCACATTTCGCATTCGCATGTATTGTAAGTGTGCGTGAGCTTATTGTGAGCGGGACAGAATGATAGACGCGGGTGTTCTGCGTGTGGTTCAAAGTCTAGCCTCTTAACGACCGGAGGGAGTAAGTATGTGCTAAGAGCGTTGGAACTGGAATGAAATTCGCAAATCATCATCGCGTCTCGTTATTCGCTACTGTTATCAGTGATACCAGCGCGGAAAATTTGCAAAATAATAGATATTAAAATGATAAACTTATTTTCTAGTTTAAAAGCACCACTCAAATGAGTTACTCGTAGCAGAGGAGCAGCAAAACTATTTTCCTCCCAAACAGTTCAAAAGGTATGCTATGAAACATCACGTTTTATTTATGTAAGTACAAATTACCACGGGAAAAAACAACTATGTACACGCTTTCTGAAACAAAAGGTTGTTTGTTACATAATAAATTATAAAGCCCAAATTAACACCTTCCTAAAACGCAAAACGTCGGCTGCAAGGTCTAAGAATTTACAATGTAAAGTGGGGCCTATTCAAGTGCAAACCACCTCTGTGGACCTATTGAAATCTTTAAGAGATTCATTATCTCCGGGCCTTCTGAAAGATTAAATTTCACGAACCATAACATCCGCTACTTGTTTGTAGTCAGCTTCACTACACTCTATATGCAAATGTCTCGGAGGCGGTGATGTGAGAAAAGTTATTCTCGTCCGTCCATTTTTCACCTGGCCTTCCGTTAATAAAATTAATGACTCCTGTTCAATTTGTTCGAGGGGTATCTCTAACCTTCCGAATAGTGGAGTCATTAACAAAACAGCGAAATCATCGTTTAGCATTGAAAAAATTAGGATAATAGGTCGGCTCATCAAACGTGTTGACGCGTGATGACTTGATGAAAATTTTACTTCATTAATGAAACAAAGGAACTAATTTTCAGTACAATAAAAATATACAGAAAATATAGCCATACAAATTCCTACCACTGAAAATAACGAACAACTGTTTTTAATCGCTATATTTTTATTAAGTACATAGTACATTACATTAGCTCAACACGGAAGACCCTGAGGAAAACAATTACCCTCATAGCTTACGTCATCTTAAGGGATGATGTGTGGTGGGTATTTTTATGGAAAGGAAGAGGAGGCAGTTCTGGAAAGGAAAAAGTATGAGGGGTTGGTGAGTATGTTCTGAAGTGAATCGAGAATATTCAGGAGTGACGGTTATATGAATCTACCGGTCAAACTGCGGTGCAACACGATGGATCGATATGCAGAGGTAAAAAGTTCCCCCTCAACCAGTCTTTCTCGATCTGGCCCGCAAAGCATTAATTGGGCAGATGCATCCGTCGCCCAGACCTGAACATTCCTCACCCCGCTAACCTGGGCATCTATGATAAGAACTAACCTTAGCGAACTACGAACAATTTGTCCATACTGTACAATATAAACAACAGGTTTGTGCAATACACGATTTCATGACTTATTTATTTATTTATTTATTATTAATTTTCAACGCCCTGATGGGCTTTTACATAATAACGGCCTTACTAAAAAAAAAAACACTCCGCGGCCGTTAAACGGTTTTTTTGTGAATGACATGTGGCAACGCTGGAAATTTTACTTGTAAATTGGAGTTTTCATAATAATCCGCTAGGTGGTGTGATTGATGCGCCTGCGCATTGCCGAAAATATAACCGCGTACGCTAACACTACGGAAAAAAGTCGGTCGTGAAAGTTTGTCTGATTAATATGATCTTTTAGTTAATGATTTCAATCTTTATGACTAATTCGCACTTATATTCATGTATTCAATATATTTGCTATTAATTTGTGTTGTTTTTTATTAGTTTAAGTCAGGCACTAAAATCGTGTGTTCTAAATTAAGCTGTCAGAAAATGGTTCATAGGTTATGTTCAGAAATAATTTGCATTTTAAGATCTTTATTTTATTATAAATTCTTGAAAGTGATGTTTTTTGGTGACTAAAATGTCTAATACATATTTTAGTAAACGTATCAAAGAAATTAATGCCTTAAGATGTGCAAGCAATGTATTCAAACGTGAGTTTTTTTATTGTAAATTTTTGGAAATGAAAAGCGAATTTCAAGATTTTTTTATATTTTTTTATTGTTTGAAGGAGTAAAAAGTGAGGTGACAGGTTACAGGTGTGAGGTGACAGGTTAAAATCATTAAATAAAAGGACTGTGTTTTTTGAATTTTTCCAAATATTTCAATGTTTTAATAGAAAGTGTTTGGGGTAAGTGAGTTTTTTTTTTCAACTTGATGTTTGAATCTTAAAATACTACAGTTTTTAAACATTTAAGTATATTTTAGATATGAAAATCTTAAAGGTAATTAAATTTTGGTTCTAAAATGGTATTTGTTTTTACGACATCTCAAAAAATAATAAATATATAGGACATTAAAAAAAAAATCGAAATTCGTTGAAAATTACAAATGGAACAAATATATACAACAGATAAACTACCCTCCTTGGCCGTGTAAGCAATGTACATATCTTTCCATGAACAATTTTTTGTCAGTTCTTAATTAGTAAGGATTCTTCATACATGGTTGTTTGACCATTGTACAAATTTTTCAGAAAGTTTATTAGTAAGGCTGGTAAAATGGCGACGTTGTCAGATCAAAACCATATATTTTGTTTAGTAAGAATTTGAAAAACGAAATGTACAGACTTTACACAACGTGCTACAGAATCACCGTTTAACAGCCGCGGAGTGTTTTTTTTTTTAGTAAAGCTGTAAGTATATTATACAGTGATATATATGTATGTTTAAATAAGAAATATAAACTTATAGCAATTAACATTATAAAAATGGTAGGTATAAAAGTAAGTAAGAAATATTATATTATAATAAAAGAGAAAAAGTAAAATTAAATTAAACTGAAACCAGTTTTTAAATTGCCGATGGCATAAAAATATTATATTCTTCCCTATAAACTGGTGCTTGGCTTAGATGACTGCTGTATTATCAGAACAAAAGACAAATAGATAATGTTTCAACAAAGAAAAGATGCGGAAATTAAATTTTTTAACTTAATTACTACTTAGTTAATAATAGTTATAGAAATAACATTTATTTTTTAACTTAATTACTATTTAATTACTGCAACTACTTGCGTCTACTGAAGGGATAGAAGGAAAAACACGTATTTTAATTAACATTTGATAAAAACCTTCATAAGCAGAATTTAACTTTTGAAGCTTGAAATGATATTTTCTACTAGTACAAACCGTGATGAAAAAGAAAATCAAAGAACCTTAAAACGAACGAACCTTTTTTTTCATTATCTATATGCAGGAGACCCTGAGGAGTACAAATCTCTCATGGTCTATATCATCTTTGGGATGCTGTGTGGAAGGCATTTCTTATGGAAAGTAATGAGAGGAAGGTGTAAGATTCCAACTTTCCCACTGCGATGCAAGGTCGAGAGAGTTCGGCTGGAGAGTTAAAAATGTCTTCCTCGACCAGTCTCTCCAGATCCGGCACGCCACGTGGGTGAAAGTTTAAAGTAAAAGCCGCCAAGACCTAGACAAACCTCACCCCATGAACCCGGGCACCCCTGCCTAGTTACTAAACGTCACTTGGGGTGACCTTTGTCAGGTGTGTTTGCCGCATATCTAGCACTGCCGCCTCACCATCTCGAGAAGTACAAAATAACAACTCGTTTTATTTTATTACATATTTGTTTTACATATTATCATTATTACGCATTGTAGATGTTTCGCCTTCAGAAGACATTGGACAACTTGTTTGTTTTGACAACGTTTTTTTAAGCGGTAAGTGAATTTTACGCGAGAATATTTTAAGCACAATTGACTGAACGTTACGTTTGTTTGAAATTTGTTTGTAAGTTACGTTTCCGGTTCAAGATGGAGGCCGTGTTGGATATTGCCTTTTTAACCCGCCAGAATTCGCATCAGCATGGATTCGTCGACGAGGTGTCAATTCGGAATATACAATATTATCCTAGACTACTACCTGCCTGAAATAAGTTTGATAAAAAAATTGTCAAAGAGATTGTAAAGTCTTTTTGAACAAATTGCATTACCTTAATTTTTGAAAAATATCACAAATAATATAATAAGATTTATATTTCAGTAGATAGGTATTAGTTATGGCTTCGGAGGATATTTTGGTTTTCATTTATTAAAAAAGTGTAATAAACCATCAATTTTTTATTTGTGTTATCTTTGATTTCTCATTCCCGCTTCGCTTCGTCTCTTACTAATTAGGTCGAGGGATGCATTGGTTAGTTTTCATCCCGCCGCACACAAGGACGGCCAAACGGATTTACGCCGCCAAAAATAGGAAAAAGCAATGTCTTCAAACTAATCATAAATATTTTTTAAACGTTCTCCGCACGAACGTAACCCAATAGCCTTGGACATGTGCGCAAAGTTGAGATATGTATCGCACTACCAATATTTCTCATTTGCGGCTGATTCGTTGACGGGTTAGCTCTTCCTGTTATCCCTATTTAAAAATCAGAAAGTTTTCAAGATGGATATAAAAGCTCTAGATATTTACTTTAATCTGCAATTATTTTTAACATAACAAACTTAACGTAATAAAGATAAAATATATGTTTTATAAAATAGTATTTTTGTTAAAAAAAAAATTGATATGTTTTCTTCAACTTGAGTTAAGAAAAAAGTTCCACCGAGTTCCAGAACATTATTTTATTAGTTCTAAAATATACCTTATATGTTATGTGAAAACGTAAAATGTATATCTACCCTCTTCCACCTTTCTTATATAGAGCGCATTTTTTCAGGAAGTCTTGGCGATCCCGCTCTAAATGAAATAAGGGTTAAATAAGAAATAAGTAATGAACTACATATTATAATCTTTAAAAAGGAATAATTTTAATAATAGTTATGTATGTGATTTGTCTACCTGCAACACTAATTAAAAATACAAAAATAAGTCGATACTAAATCTTACTAATATTATAAACGCGAAAGTTTGTATGGATGTATGTATGTTTGTTACTCTTTCACGCAAAAACCACTGAATGGACTTTAATGAAACTTTACAATAATATAGCTCACACATCGGAATAACATATAGGCTATAATTTATACCCAAAGCTTGCTATTTTCCATTACAAATAATAATTATTGTTTAATAGAAAATGTCACAATTTGAGAATGACATTTTGAAAAACAATGATTGTAAAACCGAAATTCCATTTTAGAAAATATTTAAATTAGTGACTTTATTTGAAGTACTCACCCTTGAATCGAATCAAGAATTATAGATATTTTAAATAAATAGGTTAAGAATTTTGGTATAAACATAGATGGGATCTAGGAAAAGAAAATATAATAAATATAATAAAATAAATCGAAGTACTAATCCTGCGCAGACGAAGTCGCGGACCGAAGCTAGTAATTTATATTTTTTAAATTCGAATACGACTATTAAATTACGACCAACTGACCTCAACCAACCCGCTTAACGTATATGTTGAAATATTGTCTTATGTAATCTTCTCATTCGCATTTCTGATCAGAATTTCAAATAATAATATTTTTGGCGTCGTAAATTGATAATTCGACCTTGTGTACGCCCTTTAGGCTTACAGATGTGACACCTGGAAGGGATGTCAAAGCTTTGATGACCGATACAAGGTCATTTGTTAACTCTAGATGCTTCTGGTTCTTACCACGCTTCTGTGAAATTCTGACAGGACTGAACAAACAAACGCTTTGTAAACCGTCTGTTTTCGGAGCTCAGCTAACCCAGAGTGAAGATATTCGTTGAAACCCTTTAAATTAAATTTGTTTTGGGAGAACCGACATAGGTGTAATCTGTTTATCAGTGAACTCATAAAGTTATTGTTAAAGTATATTATTTATTTATTTATTAAACGCCCTTATGGGCTTTTACATTTTAGTTAAATAGATGAGTATAACAGTTATTTCAAAAAAATCTAAATTAAAACAATAAAGAAAGCATAATACAGTGAAAATAAAAGTAAAACAAAAGCATATACCTACAACAAAATATAACAATAAATGCATATAATAAAATTAGATACATAGGTAAAAAATATAAGAAGTTTCACAAAAAAAAGATATTCAATATAGACGAAAATATGTCTAAATATAAGAAAGAATTGAAATTAAAAATGTTTATACTGATTGTTTTTAATGTGAAATATATCTCCCAACACTGAAGACTGTGAAGTCTCGGTATCGGGGAATTTTGATAAGTGAGTGTCCTGGTGTTATTAAAATAAAAGGGTAGTAAATTTCGGCAAGATCTTTTAGGTATGTGGATATTGATTAATTGAAGCAATTCAGGACAGTCAATTATACTGACTTACTTTTGCTGAACTGCTGTAACTACGTGTTGTACTTGAAAATTGATTGTAACCAAATTAAAGACTAATTGTGTTCAACTTAACATAATGTATTTATTTAATTATATCTTTACATAAAAATTAAAAGCACGCTGTTTTGGAAGCAAGTTCACAGAAGTAGTAGGTAACTAACAATACTTAAAGTCAGATGCAAACAAAATATTCCGCTGCAAATAATAATATTCATTTTATTGTGTTCCTCGTCCAGGTTGCATAACTCAAGTTTATTAAGACATTCAAGACTGCCAACAAATAATAAAATTTCTTTATAACAACGTTAGTTCTACCGCATTGAAATATCAGGCGACTGCCTCTTTCCGCAGAGAACCGAGAGTAGTAAATTTTCATACACATTAGTTTCAACGAGCGCATACTTTTAATATCCTAAGCAGAGCTTACCCCGGAGTTACGAGCCCGAAATGTTATTTTATTATATTAACGTTTACAGCCCGAAATATAAATATACCCGACCCGGCCTCGTAAACCTGCATCACCGAACACTGCGAATAGCGCCGAGAGCACTAGGTAAATTATAGAGGGGTTTATTGTGTTGATTTCCTGGAACAAATTAATTTAACAGTCTGTGAAACACTGGATTATAGTAA
Source organism: Limnephilus auricula (assembly GCA_951813805.1). Classification (NCBI taxonomy): domain Eukaryota; kingdom Metazoa; phylum Arthropoda; class Insecta; order Trichoptera; family Limnephilidae; genus Limnephilus; species Limnephilus auricula. The sequence goes on along the minus strand of OX638389.1, from coordinate 42,432,186 downwards.
TGTGTATGTTTGTTAATTATGGGAGTAAAGGTCCCGCATACAAGGCGGATTTAGTAGTAACTAACAAATAACTAAAGTAATGCGTTTCTCTACATGAATACTGTCTACATAATTGCAATACGTCGAACATATGAAGCACTTGTTCGTAGCATCCTGGAATATAGTTCCATTATTTGGGCCCCTTCTGAACAAAACCATATCCTAGAAATAGAAAAAGTACAAAAAAGATTTTTGCGTTACCTGTATATGAGGGAATATACGTACTATCCATTCCTTTATCCATCCTTGTTCTTAACAGGGATGCTCGATTTCAACACCTTAGAAGCCCGCAGAAAAATATTTTTAGGTAAACACTTTTTTAAGCTAATCTCTGGTATCATACTCAATCCGCCTATATTAAAAGAGGTTAATTTTTACGTCCCTAACAAGTATACTCGTGGTAAATCCCAAGCACTTTTTTATGCTCCGAAAGTGAGGACTTCTGCCTATCAGAACGCGCCAATAAACAGAGCGACTCAACTGCTTAACGATTCTGCATTGACCATCGACATTTTCAATGTCACTTACAGACAGTTCAGCAACTATCTTTTAGCACATGTCACTAAGTAGTAAAACTGCCCTTGTGTACTTTGTAATTTATAATCTTCTCCATGATATATTGGTGTATAACTGTTTTATAGAGAACATAAAAAAAAATAAAATAAAGGGTTTGACGTGTAGTTTCAACATCATTCAAAAGATGTAATTAGTATAGATAGTTATATGTAGTTTTATGTGTCCCAAAAGATGTCAGTTTGTTCTTGTCCAATGCACGAAGGGTTACCGAAATAGCAGTCGGCTTATGATAGACCGCTGGGCTCCCACAGTGTTTGGGCGTCCCGCTGCAGGATAACTTAGAGCCTCATAGAGTACGGGCATCTGGTCTACATAGTTAAAAAATCATTGTAAACCTTACGATAACTTAAATAAAGCATCTTGTCCTTCAAGAAATCTCCAAAAATATCAACTTTTTTTTTAAACTCTGCAAAGGCCGGACAACGGACAACGCCGGAGACTTCAATTTTATAAAGCTGACAATGGCAATAGCCTTGTTTACTGTGTTTAGGGACCGAATCCGAATAAGCAGGTATTTGTAAACCTTCCTCTTTATCGTCGACTCCGGGGACGCCATAGCCGTACACAGAGAAAAATGTTATTCTAAAATACGATCATTTTATTCGTAAAAACGATTAAAAACGGGATTGAAGTTCTTACGAACAAATTAACAGGCTTTCAATGTTTATTGGCGGGAACATGTAAGAATAATTTATTGGTATACATAATTTTGTACGAATACCAACTAATTATTTTTACATTTTTCCGCCAATAAACATTGAAACACTGATAATTTGTTCGTAAGAACTTCAGTCCCGTTTTTACGAATAAAATGATCGTATTTTAGAATAACATTTTTCTCCGTACCTACTTGAGAGTTGAGAGAATAGTTGTGAGAAGTTTGGACTCTTGTTCAATATTCACATTAAAAATCTCGTCATAACCGTTTGTTTAACCAGTACTTTTATGGAAGATGCTAAGATGACATATGTAGTCATGACTAATCTCTCAGGCGCGTAGCCGGTTTGTACGTCTGACGCGTGTCCAGTAATTGTCGTGTACTAACGAATATTTTTATAATTTGTTCTTGAGTCTAACTACTGGAGAATGATTTGAAATCTTTGTATTTCATCTCTTCTAGACCGGGTTCACTCTATTCATTCATTAAAAATACACCTTCTTTTTAAAAAAAATTATAAAACACATTTGTCATAGAAATCCAAGAAACTACATGTAAAGCAGGAACAATCTATTTTTGTACTATCTTCGTTTAAATCGTTTAAATATTCTTTCAAATGTAATTGAGAAGCGTTTTTAAATCACTTCAAAACCTGCCAAGCGTGAAACAGACGTAACAATTACATCTAAATGGGATGTACAATGAACACACAAAGTGACAGTTAAATAACATAATTATTATTTCCTCTCACGCAATCAATCATTTTTGCAAACATCCAGCATACAAACGTCAAATATCACATCCCATACCGTGTTACAAAACATCAAACGCCTATTTGTCATACCAGGAGAACATGATGATATTTTCCTGTACGTTAAACATGTTCAATATGCCGGACTTGTAAAACATGTTGCACACACCGCAATGTGTTCGCCCCTTCCGACAGGAGAACTAAATAGCCTATTCTGGGCGAGTAAGTACTTGCATATGGGTACTTACCTCCATAGCCAGCCATCCGACGGACCTAATTATCGCAGAGAAATAAATAAAACAATGAACCGAGAGAATAAATCTACCAGGGCCATATAAACGCGAGGTGGTATTGTGGGTATACATTAGTTCGGCAGACTCTGTTAGGAACACCGCGCATCCGGTCAACTATTATTACTAGCCCACCGAGCATTCGTGTGCTCCTGGTATTTTTTTTATTTTTTATTTGTCTAGATTTCCGCATTTTATTGTGTTTTAAATAAATAGTAAATGTGAAATGTGCAGTTACTGTGTGAATCGAGACGATACATTATATTTAAAGTGTGGAAAATGGTGAAAATATGACTCTTTAAATTGTGGCCAAAATGGGATTAGCTAAAAAGGTGAGTTGAAAAGGCAATCAAACTGCAAATAATGTGTCCTCTAAAATAAAGAAAAAAAAATTATTATAAAATAAATTTAATCTCGTAGAAGTTTCCTAGAAGAACATGTAATAAATAATATATGAAAAGGACACTTGAACTTTTGGGGTACGTAGAGCGGGTTGATAGGGATGAGAGATTGGGAGAATGCGTCACGCGTAAGTGGGTGTAAGAAAATGATAGAGACGCCCTACTAAGACATCGCGATTGAAATAATCAAGAGTTGAAATAAGAGAGTATTCATGGGTCGATTTGTGAATGCGAATTAACTTACAGTGATTTATTTTTAAAGTTTTATGCCTTTTTGGGCTACCTTCTTTTTTATTTAACGTTTCCTGGGAACACCCAAAACGCATAGAGCATGCTTAATTACGGAGGCAATTGAAATTCACAAAAATTCCTTTAATATTAATAAAGACGAGAGGGCTAAGCACAGTTATTTGTATCCGGTAATTGACGGCTACACCAAAACCGAAAACCATTAATTTTAAATCATAATGTAATACCACCTCCTAGAGGCTGGCAACACACTGACTATAATCGATGACATTATGTGCCAGGCATAATAACCCAAAAATAAATCACTATAATGCTTTGCCAATGCCGTGCTTATTAAGGTTTTGCTTTGATATGGCCGTGAAAATCTAAAAGCATTCCAGCGAATCAACTTGGGAAGACAAAAAAAATATCCACTCTTTCTACCTTCTCCTGCAAAAAATTGCAATAGTTTGTATCAAATATTTATTCGAACAAATACATTAAAATTAAACGATTACCGTATTTCTAAAGGTAAAATTTCAGAACCACCCACATCCAAAAGATATCGATGTTAGTTTCAAAGATCGACTTAATCGGTATTCCTACAGTATCTCATCTTTGGCTCCCCTTCCGACTATGATAAATGATGGTTCATTAATCAGTCACTGAGTTGTATGATATATAATGGAAAGGCACTTCCAAACAACTTAACATTATTTGTGAAACTTGCAGCAAACTTTTTATTTGCAGAAAAACTCCCCATGTTCAAAGACTAATCGTGAAAAAATACACAATATATATATGATATACTAGAAATTTTAAAATTACAATCAGGGAACATGAAGTCTGTTAACGAAATAATAACTTTTACGAGTTCGCAGACAGGCCATAGCTTCAATTAAAAAAAAAACTTTAAAAAAAGTTACAACATTCGAATATAAATAAATACTTTAATTTCTGCGCTTTAGAAACCTACAAAAATAAACAAAAAAATTAAAATTTATGTAGTTAACAAAATAATAGCACCCTGTAAATCCCCCCTTTTCACAATGTTCCCGTGCCATGTTGACTCCTCCCACTGTTCTTCCCCTCACTCAAAATCACCCCTCCAACTACCCCCACCTAATATAATCTAATCATTTCTGTATTTTATAAATTTTTAGTTTTGCTAGTGAATGACACAAATGTGTCGAAACCGGTAGCAGAAAAATTAAAATTTAAGTTACGAAAGTACATATAAAATGAAATCTCTTCAAAACAAAATATGAAAAAATACACTTATCCCCCTCAGGTCTCGACCATATTTTGTCAGAGGGTCAAAATATTTCCACTTTATAATAAAATCGAAATAAATGGAATATTTTTGAGCGTATCTGCTAAAAAAATTTGTTTTTGAAAGGAGATGAAAAACGCTTTCAAATTTTATAAATCGAAATAAGACATATGTCGAAGAAAAAAGTTTTAAAAATGAATTACCAATAACGAATAAATAAGAACACATACATATTTGATTAGACAAATGATAAACGTTATTGTCACCTCAATTTTTGTCGTCGATGTTAAAATAATAATTAAAAAATTCCTAAAGTTTCATATATTTTTAAAAATTGCGATCCGAAAGTTTGATTTCAAAAAGGTTTACATTTTACTTACTTTGTGGGTAACTTTTATATTTTAATATAAAGCGTGTTTTATTTCTCTTTCTAACACCGTTTATATCATATTTCTATGAGACCTATAATATTAATAATAAAAATTTTTGGCCGTTTTATATAGCCCCGTTTTTGTGAAAAATCACCTCAAGGGCGCAGGTGTTAGTAGTTCCGAAAAGAAATTATCCTGCGGGGTTTATCAGCAATATAATTTGTTAAAAAGGCCAAAAACCTTCTAAATTAATTAATTAAGTTTTTTCTTAAAGTACAAAAAAATATTGCTTCTTGGAAGGTTTTATAAGCAAAAAAACCTTCGAAATTTCTCGTGGGTGAGCCACGAATTTCAGAGGAAAATGATTTATTTCTTAAATATTAATAAAAAAGCAACATCTTATTTTTTAAATTGACGATTAAAAATCTATTTTAAAATCCATTCTTAAGCTTGCCTCATACTGAATAACTTTAACTGTATTTGCATAATTGCGATCTTTGTATTATTTTATATAATATTATATTTAAGGCAAGACATACTGAGTTGACGTGCGGACGTTAACAATATGTGGACTACTTAGCAACCATACATTTTCCATGAAAATATCATTTTCTGAATAACACTGGCCACAAGTTGCTATGCTTGTGGCCAGTCTTCTTCTTCCTTGCACTGTCCCAACTCATCGTCTAGGTAGGCTGTTAGGGTCGGATCTTCTCGTTCTCAGGTTATAGCTTCTTCGGTTCTGAATATCGCTTTCATCCAGGCCGTTTCTCTGTAGAATTTTGGAGCATTGCGTTATCGAGGAGTTCTTTGGTCTACCTCTGGATGACTGTCGAATCAGCTCCATAGATATTGAACGCTTCACTGTGTGGTCTGGTGGTCTCAGTCATATGTGCCCATATCATCTCAAATGTCGTTCCTCCAGCTTACTGTTTATGTCCGTGACACCCAGGCTACCACGAATGCATGAACTTTTGATCTTATCTTTTAATGATACTCCTGCCGTCCATTTCGCATTTCTGCTGAGTCGAGTTGCCTAAAGTCGGAGTTGTACATGGTTCAGCATTCGGAGCCATACATTATCGCGGTTCTAACAATAGTCTGGTATGTCTTTCCTTTTAGGGCCTTTTCGTGTCACACAAGATTCTTGTTAAGATAAATTTAATCCACCCCCCACCTATTATATGGTTGACATCCACTGCACATCCTCCGTCTCTGTGAATGATTGAGCCCAGATACATAAATAAGTCACAGTTTGCATGTGGCCAGTGTGTTTCTGAAAAATCTTTTCCCATAAAAAATATATCGGCTCTAAGTAGTGCAGATATTGTAAGGCGTAGCGTAGCGTACGTACATCGACCCAGTATTTATCTACCTTTATTATCGTTCGCGTGTGTCTACGATGAATTAATAATATAATATGCATTTTATTTATAAATTATGTTCTATTGTATAAAAGGGACAATTGCATAGTAATTTTTGAAGTACAGTATTATAATACATTACTTAGCTGATTTTAAAATGATGTACCTACTACAAAAAAATTAATAAAGTTATTTTCTTGGGAAGCATTTCATAAATGTTTGTCAATTTTCTATGTTTGTTGATCCCCTGAAATTATAATTATTTTCAAATTGTAATGTTTTTTGCATTATTAACCAAATTCATATATAAAATCGACTTAAAAAATTCCTTTAATTATAAGTTTGTATTGATATCTAACGAATTTATTTACAGTGTCCATTTTTGTACTAACACGCTGGTATATACAGTAGTACAGGTATTAAAAGATAATACGTTATATACTTTTGTTATTCGGCGGTAAATCTTCTCTGCACACCTTTTCGATGACATTTTGTTATATTTCGTATAAGTAAGTACAATGTATTTTCCGCAAGCTGACTGCATATTGTATATAAGTCTGCCGGGGGGTCAACTGTCAACTGGCGTTGTAAAATAATTTCATAACGCTAGAGCTCACCTTTATACATAGAAACAATCGTGGGGCATGCCCACTTCAAATTACCAAAGTTTCATCGCAATCGAATGAATGGTTCAGGAACGCACAAGGTACAAAAAAAGAAACATTCCTTTTTATATATTAAGATATACCGTAAACCCAACTGACGGTCAAATGCTCCGACCATTACACAACGGAGTCCATCATCAATAATTTGATTTTAATTATTTGCTTGAAATAATGACAAATGAAAAATACTTTCATTATTTTTGTACAATTTGGCAAACCTGCAATCAAAAACATTTCATTAATAACATAATTATATGAACACGTTCATAAAATCAAACATTGGCAGTGTTTTCCGGTGGACATCGTCAAATAACGGTCATTTTATCAATTCTAGCTGCAAAACCTGCATGACGCCACAAAATACATTTCCGTTCATCATACAACTTTATTCAATTATAAAGTTTTGTGTGGTTTTCGTGATAAAATATTAATATCATTAATCACAATTTTAACAACAATTTCCAATTAATCCCGCTCGTATTATTTGTATAATATGAAATTTATTTGTCGCTTTTCCTAATAATATTTAAATTTTAAATTGCACGTAAAATATTCAAATAATAATGTTTTAATTATCCATATCAATCTGACATAAGCCTTTACAGCAGTATTATTTGTACAAAGCACAAAAATAGTAAATGAATGACATTCATGTGAATATGACCAGAATAATAATGAAATAATTTGAATCTATTTTAATTTTCCTGTCTATCTTCTATTATACAGGTCTTTACTTACTTTAACCAGTGATTACTGACATTATTTGGACAAAAAAAAAATTTGGTGTCAGAAGACTTTTTTGTGATTTTTTTTCAAAATCATAGAAAAATAATTTCTTCCACCTGTCGTCAATGGTCACTCTGCCGAGCAACCATCTAACACTTCACCGCGGCCCTAGCTCTCAATCTTAACTCTCTGCTTATATTTTCGGTTTAAAAAAAACGTTAAGATTGTCATCACCAAAATTTCATTAACATTTTTTACTCCCAATAATGTCAGGAATCACTGGTTAAAGTAATTCAAGTACGTACCTTATCACAGGTGTTGGTAACCTATTAAATGATTCCTTTCCAAATATAAATAAATCAACCACAAAAATCAATATGCGTTTATATAATCTTAATAATATTATAAACGCGAAAGTTTGTATGGATGTATGTATGTTTGTTACTCTTTCACGCAAAAACCACTGAATGGACATTAATTAAACTTTCAAATAATATAGCTCATACATCAGAATAATATATAGGCTATAATTTATACCCAAAGCTTGCTATTTTCCATGTATTACAAATAATAATTATTGTTTAATAGAAAATGTCAAAATTTGAGAATGACATTTTGAAAAACAATGATTGTAAAAACAAAATTCTATTTTTGAAAATATTTAAATTAGTGAATTTATTTGAAGTACTCACCCTTGAATCGAATCAAGAATTATAGATATTTTAAATAAATAGGTTAAGAATTTTGGTATAAACATAGATGAGACCTACGAAAAGGAAATAGGCTAACCGAAGTACTAATCCTGCGCAGACGAAGTCGCGGGCAGAAGCTAGTAAAAATATATATGTAAACATTACAAAAATCAGAATACCTAAATAAAATAAATACTTAAATTACCAACACTGACACCCACTTTAATCATATTCAAAAAATTACCAGTGCTGAAATTTCTATAATGGGAGTCAAAACAAATACTTAACAATAACTTATATACATTTAACACTTCACAAAATTCTCGCAATACTAGAACAAGACATGCACACCAACTACCGATACCAAAAACAAACACATCTTTTGGACAAAAATACTACAGATTACAGATACCAGGCTATAAGACTCTATTCACTTCCAAAACAATATAAAACAACTAATCTTGCAGAATACAAAAATCACATATAAAACTGGCTTCAATCCTTATAATTCTTAATTTATAATTTGGTTGCCTCACTCATAACTCATAACTGTCATAACTAACAAGACACATATATTTTGTTGAAACTATGTAGAAATCGATTTTATTTATTTTATTGTTTTTTTATATACTGTAACTAAGCCCACTGTTTGTTTTACCATAAATAAATTATAATTTTTATTTGAGAAATGTCCTCTACAACACATGTGAACTCCTAGCGTGGAGGAGAATATACTATACCTTTGTAATTCAAATATATGAAGAATATTTCAAATAAATTAAAAAATTTAAAAAATTTAAAAGCGCATACGGTGTACTGGTTTATATTGCAAAAGATAAACACGAGAAAGCAATCAGCGAGATAAAAGTTAAATTAGTATTGTTCTTTCACAAACTTACCAATTTCACGAACTCTAAACTTTATAAAACAAAATATTATTCCTTACTATACTACTGGGAGTGATATTTCATCATAACAGAATAGATTGTCTTCAGAGGCAACAAATCGCACCCTAAGATAGAGCTTCCTGTGATGACGCTTTTCCGGAACAAACTTATCTGTCGCTGCGGAAACTGAAACCTGAGAGTGACTGAGCGTTGCCATGTTTATGTTATACTAACAATAGTCTCCGGCGTTGTCCGGGATTTACACGGAGTTGTTTTTCTCTTTTGAATACCAAAATTTGCATTTTAGAAAAAGTGGCGCATGTCCCACTTTGATACTGAATTCCTCAATGTCATAAAGATCCGAAAACAATTAAGAAATTGTAAAAAATTGTGCTTATTTTGATGTTTTTTGGTGTGTTCTTCCCGATTAGATGGTTTCTTAAAAAAATCCACAAAAATATGTCTATCTTAAATGAAAAAAAACTCCCTTCAGTCGACTGACTTCCTGCAGTCTAAAGAAAATATAGCATATTTTTAGAAGCACAAAATTGTACCTTGGCATTCCTATCTAGCAACTAAACTTGTAAAAATAGCTAAAAATATATCAAGCAATGTTCTGATACTGAATGCTATTATTCTCTCCCCAGGGCGATAAAGAGAACAACTTAGTCAAGAATGACGTAACAATAATACGAGTAAACCTCTAAACCCTGAGCCAAGTAGCTTACGTCTCGGCCGCCAAAGTTGTCGACTACCTGTCTAAGATTTGCAGTCAAACTTTATCCCTAAATAATATGAAATGTTCCGCTGACAGCCTTGAGCAGCGCTAAGCTTAAGAATTTATTGATTCTGAATTGAAAACCGGGTGTAAATCGACTACCCTGAATGAAAATGCATTCTATCCGAAATTCGAATAATAAACACAAGACTCCCAACAACCCTCCCACGTACTGAGCCCAGACGGCCTCTGGAGCTCGTTGCTTCGCGTTAATATTCAAGAGATGTTTAAATCGCCGTCGATATTTTTCGACGAAATTCCATCCCAGAAAATATCGGAGATAAAATCACACTGTCTGTGTTCCTACGTAGGTACTCTTTCGGATTTCTTTTACGTTTGGAGAATGCGATTCACGATTCGGCTGCAAGGGTTGAATAGATATCTTCATGGTAAAGATGTATTTGCAAAGAAGGTCAAGAAAATAATATCCAGCTAAAATCAAATATACATATTTGGGTTGTCTGTCTGTGATGGTAATTGAGGTTTCATTAACTCGGATCTGTTTTGAATTTAAGGGTTATTTTCAAAATTGAAATAGAGAAGTGATAAAGTAGCTACACATAATAATCTAAAATTTTAACAGAAATACATTTTAATTGGCATTTTTAAAATTGGAACTGATTTGTCAAGAAGGGTACTGGATTTTCAGATGGGTACCGCCGCCCTGGGAACCATGAACGAACTGGGGGTGGGTAGGAATCTGGGATTCAGTGTATCCACATCACCCACCGCCAAAACCCACGAACTTCTGCACCCCTACTAAATCACCAAACGTAGCGAACCACTTGAAGTGTTCTATGGCAGAGAGAAGTGTTCCCGGGGCGGCTGTATCCATTTCCGTCTTCCAAATTATACCTTATTTCTAATTTACCTTCAAACTACCTACGAAGTAATGGCAGCTCCATATCACCACAAAAGGTATATACTGATATTTTTCACCCATCGACCTTTGGAATAACAAGTTGTTGCTTTAACGTCATGCGATAATGAACTCTAAGGTAGCTTACCATAGATCCCATAACCGAGTGACATTTCCGCAACAGATGGAACCTTGTTATTCCAAAGGGTCGCCATTTCGAAATAAATTCAATAATCCTGCAGTTATATAGAATTGAAGTGATTTTTTTTACCCAACGATCCTTCGTTCATTCATTCCTGGGAGGTTATTATTAATTTTGTTTACTAATTACGAGTCTATACGTTTTCTGGAAGTGGAAAAGTTTATGTTGCCCTATGCAACGGGAAATTGAAAATACGGGTAAACGATTTCCAATAAAAAATTGACTCGCCGTAGACATTTCTTTTCACGTTACAGTTGCTACTCGTTAAAAGTTATGCCACTTTATGGAATATCAAATTAAAAGTTTGAAGAAGGCCAATGGTTTCCAATTAGTGGTAATAATAATTAGGAATAATATTTTAAAGTTAATAACAATTTTTTTTATTTATTTATTATTTTGACCACAAGATTTACTTTACTTATCATTTTGAATACAAGGGTTTCAAATATCATATAAAATGGATATATTATGTTTGTATAAATTTACAATGTACGCACCTCTATATATAATAATAGATTTTTGTGCTCCCAACTGTTGCAACGCAACTTTGTCTGCAACTAAAGTCTCTCGACTACTGTCTACTAGTCACTCTAAAGAGTTGGTTATTTCCAAAAAATTTATGTTTCCTTTTCGCTACTTTAATAAGCTTCATTGGGGGTGCCATATTTCCAGTCAGTTAGAAGTCTTGCGGCGTAATACACAAAAAATTATAGGTTCCCTTGTTTCCAATAACTATTGTAATACAATTATATTACTTTTCTTTTCCAGGTGGCCGGGATCAAATTACAAAATCTGTTTGCTCTAACACTTTTAGTGTTCCAAGATCTTGTTTTGGCGAATACATTCATACCAGTGCCTCTTTTATCAACAACGACACCAGCATCAACCTTACTAGGGAATCCACACAGCAAAGAAATACAAGTGGCCAGGTATGCGGGAGGTCAATCGTCTATCCAGAGAAACTCACGAGCGAGTAACAACTGTGGACCATGCGATGACTGGCCGCCGCGACGGGGAGATGACAGAATGTCTGACAGAAGTGACAGAGACAGATACAATAGAGACAGATATCCGGAGAATGATAGGAATGGTTATGGTTCCAGGCCTAACCAAGACCGTGACCAGGACAGAGGATATGGAAACAGAAACAACGATAGAGATTACAATAGAAATAATGACAAAGGGTACAACAAAAATGACGATAAGAAATATGATAATAGAAACAATGATAGAGATAATACTAACAGATATGATGATAAAGGATATAACAAAAATGACAATAGCAACAAACCAAACGATCATAATTCTGGGTCCTATGGAAAGCCCTCAGGGTATGATAGAAATAAGAGCGGTGATGGAGTAGACGATAAACGGTGGTCAAAACCCGACACAAAGTTTGACAATCGTGATAACAGACCCGAAGAAGACCGGAGAGGTGGTGGAAATCGGGACAGGGACAGAGATCGAGACAGCAATCGTCACGATGACAGAGACAGCGACAGAAACAGGGACCGAGATAGAGACAGGGATTATGACAGAAACAGGGACCGCGACTACGACAGAAATAGAGACCGAGATTATGACCGGAATCGAGACCGGGACTATGACAGAAGAGACAGAGACCGCTACCGTCCTGCTGATCGTGATGACTATGACAGAGGCAACGGATATGATAACAGACGCCCATTACAATACGATGATCCCTACAGAAGGCCTGTTTACGAAGACAGATATGACAGAGTACCTGCATATCCCTATGATCGCCGTGAAAGATATCCCCCAAGAGAAGACGATAGGTACGATAGAATACCATATTACCCACCAGAACAGGATCGTGGAACCGTAGGTGGTTGGCAGTCTTACGACCGCTATGGAAACAGGCAGTCCGGTCGTGATGAAGGCAGACCATATCGAGAAGAACAATACGACTATCAGTACTCCAGACCTGTGGAAGACAGACGGAGCAGACCGTGGGAAGAAAGAGGAGGTTCAGCGTGGGGAGGAAATACGGATAAGGGTTACGCTTCAAGTTGGAACTACGGAGGAAATAGAGGCGGTGCTGGAGGTGGCGGGAGCTGGTACGCAGGCGCTGTAGCTGGAACTGGTGGAGGCTGGAATGACCAAAGGTGAGAATAAAATCATTATAATAAAATAAATACATTTGTTTGAACTTTGTTTAAATTGATAGTATAAGGCAATTTACCCATAAGTTTTATTGTAATGCAATTTTCGGCGAAACTATCCAAGGGAACATGAGCTCGAATCCACCTGTGCTCCATTTCATGTCTTTCGTATTTTGAACGGATTGAACAGGATTTCAATCGCATCAATTTGGGAGAAACCATTTATTGGACAATTAACAAACCTGCCATAAGTCACCCCAAATTGTTCGCAGCGTTTAGTGACTTAACAGGGTTGCCCGGGTTCATGGGGTGAGGTTTGTCTAAATCTTGGCGACGGATGTTTTTCCCATTAAGTGCGTGGCAGACCAGATCAAGAGAGACTGGCTGAGAGAGACTTTTGATCTCCCAGCTGGTCTCTCTTGACCCATCGTCTAACAGCGCAACGGGAGGGATGGACTCATACGTGCATCACTCCTGAACACATTGACCCCAGATTCCGACTCATCCCTCGTACCTCTTTACTTCCCAGAACTCCTTCTCCTTCCTTTCCCTAAAAAGATCATCCAGACAGCATCCCCAAAGATGAATCACTCTTGCCACAAGAAGTCTCTAACAATTAGAACAATTCGAATTGAAAAAATAAAAATCTTTAATTAACCCTTGTAACCACTATTTAAAAATGCTGCATATTAAAACCATTAAATGATCATTTAGGCAATAAACAACGTGTAAACTCGTTAAAATTAAACAGATTAAAATTAATTAAGATGCTTCTCTAATAACGACTCTCTTAACCTGTGTCTCTCCCAACTAAACACTTGGGGCTGCTAAAACAGGCTGTATACTCTATGGGTATCGAGATCATAAATAATATCGCATCCTTTTCTCGTAAATGAATTAAATTAGCATAAGTGAATTATTTGCCAGCCGATCCCAGTTTCCGGTTCATCTCCCCGGGCAGTATATTTAAGGAAACGTAATTACATTATCCGGAACAGCCTTCGCACGGATCGCCCGCGAACAATAATTAGCGCTGACGTTTATCGGATTACGGGAGGGGAGGTACGAGAGGTAGGAGTTACGGGAGGGGGGGTACGGACGCAAATTTTGAAATACGTTGGAGCCTGCATCCAAACTCGTAATTGCGCGACCCGCTTTTGAGGAAATAAACTTTTCAACATTAACCGCTTTGTTTATTTATGTGAATTGCATTTTATGTATTTCCTCAATTTAAGGATGAACTGAATATACGTTATATGTTGTAGGTAGTATGTAGGACTATAATATGCAATGCAAACACTAATTAGCTTTTTTGTTTCAATTCTTTGTCTTTAAGTAGATAAACGTTTTATTTTATGGTTATTATTATTTAAATAACTTTTCTAAACAAACAAAGGGTATCATTATGTTTTAATTGGGTTTTTTTTCTGTCTGTTCTCTTTTTTATTCTTCTTATTTTATACAACACATGTATGTAGGACTATAATAATATAAGTTTATTCCAGAATGTATGCAGGGGTAGTGCAATGCAATACATTTCATATTAAAAGATAACAAAAGAAAATACACAAATAATAACATTAGGTAAAAAGTAAATAAGAATACATAAATAAAAATTTAAAAAACAAGCATAAAAAATACGAAATATGAAACTGAAAAAAAATATATATATATATTATTATATTTATATATATTTTTTTTTTGCGCAATGAATACATTTGTTGGTTTTTAATATTTGTTTGTTATAATTTATTTTAATCCTCTATTATTAAGTACATAAACCTATATTCTGTATTTATAATTTTTTCCACAATGGAGTACTGGTACCTACCCTGATGTATGGCAGAGAAGCGTGGAAATGGCAGAGAAAGGATGAAAGTAGACTGAATGCTGTAGAAATGAGATCCCTGAGGCGTATGTGTGGTAAAACCATGTATGATCGTGTGAGGAATGTGGAGATCCGAAAAGAATGCAAGGCGGATGTGAGCGTAGTAAGTAAGATTAACAAAGGGACGCTTAGAAGGTTTGGGCATGTTGAGCGAATGAATGAAGAAAGGAGTGTAAAGAGAATTTATGACGCGAATGTGAACGGTAGAAGAAGCCGAGGACGCCCAAGGAAGACGTGGCACGATCAAGTAAATCAGAGTTGATCAATAAAATTGAGTCGGGCCATGTCAAGAGTCAGAATAATAGAAGAGTATGTATGAGAAGATGTATGAATGTGAATGAGGCAAGGAGCGTGTGCCAAGACCGAGTTGTTTGGCGGTCCGTCCTCTCTGCCTACCCCTGCGGGGAAACGGCGTGATGGTTAGTTAGTTAGTTAGTTAGTTAGTTAATTTTTTTTTTCTAAAATCTTATGTTCCACTTGACGAATATATCCAAAATGGTATTAGTCCTCTAAACCATCAAATTGCACTGTTTATATTATTATGTTCGGAGATAAAATATCTTTGAATATATCGTCGCCGTTGGCAAAAGTCACCAAACCACAATACGCAATTTTGAAATACAGCAAATTTGTAAGCTAAAATATGCTATATAAACATTAAAATGTGATTTTAATTATAATGTTCATACACGAATAATTATTTATCGAGATTCTTGTGTAAATAACTTATCTGATATTTCCTCATAATATTTATTTGTATTAAACTTTAAATTATTCCACTGGTGCATGTTAGTCTAAAATAATCATTACATAATATTTAACGTTTTAATTTTCATATTGCTTATTTCTTATATTTTTTAAGTACACCTTATTTATATATCTCTTTAAATGTGCTTATTCTGTTATATTTGTATAGATTCTTACGAATATACCGACAACAGGTACATACTTCAAACGATTGTAATTCAATTTATACAACTAAAAAAATATGCTTGGATTAGATTTTCTCTAGTTAATGGTAGAGCATTTTCCGTTTTTACAGAAAAACATGTATAGAAAATCTTTGCACAAGGTATTGACACGTAGTGTCCTTTAATGACACGTGTATTAAGTGGTTTTCGATAGAGCTTATGTCAAGTTCCGAAAGATGTCCAGAAGTTTAAGTAGAAACACCCGGGCAGTATACTCTGTCGATTATAGCTCAAGCTCTCAGATTCAATTCGTATACAGTTATAGTCGGTCGTGAGACCCAGAAGTGTAATATTTTGCAATTACGTATATATTATTTATAAAGATATCATTAATAAAAACGTATTTTAACCTAAAAAGATTTTTTATAGTTACATCTGAATGTGTTCATTTTGTAAGTTTTTTCTTTAATTACACCGCGTTATTCAAAATTTCTTACATTCACACATAAACACACAAATTATCAAACAAACTAATTTCGAGGGTCTTTTCAAAATCGGAACTGATTGTGTGAAGGTTTTGAACAAGTGATAAAGTAGGTATCTACTTATATTATATATTATTTTAACAGTAAATTTTTCTTGTCATAAATTGATTTTTTTTTACATTAGCTCCTCACCGAAGGCCCAGATAAAAATAATTTCCCTGAGGGCCTATGTCATATTTGGGGATGCTGACTGGAGGGTTTTTTAAGTAAAGCAAGAGAAAAAATCTGGGAACGAAAAGGGCTTGAGGGGTGGGTAAGAATCTAAGTGTGTCCAGGAGTGACGGACGTATGAATCAATTCCTCCCACTAAGTCTGAGGGTCTAAAGAGTGCCGCTGGAGAGGTGAAAAGTTCTCCCTTAACCTGTCTCTGCAAATCTGGACCGTCACACAGTAAATGGCCATACGCATCAGCCACCAATGTGGTGGTGAACGAACCAATTGAGGTGACCTACAGCAGAGATGTTGGTTATCCAATATATGGTTTCCGGAGCGGCCGTACCCGTAACCGCCTTCCAAATTGAAATTATAATATCCCGTGATTATTCGCGATTCTGCGCTAGTAAATAATAATAAAAATAATAAAGCTAAAGAACACTCTGCATTTGGCTTGGAAATCTGACTCTGACGACCATGTAGCAATTAAATGGAATAAAAATGTTAAATATAATTTATTTCTAATATCGACTTGTCCAATTACTATTCGGCAAAAATTTCAATTTATATAATACTATCACATGCATAAATCTACATCGCTAAAACATTTTCAGTCATTCATAAAACAAAAACCTTTTAATAGCCAAAACCCTTTGAAGTCCCCCTATAACAGAGTTTCCGAATAATTCCGGCCTTTCTATGAAAGAGGTCTAAAAATTTGTCAATTTACTTGTAACATCAGCCGCTTTCACCGTCACAGTGGTTTATCCAAAAATGTTAAAGACCGCAGGTTGTCATGTCACACGACGGCGAAACATTGGAGGCGTGTTGAGTGCGATACACCCTGATACAACCCTGTATAGCCCAGATACTACAGGGCTGGCACAACATTTATTAATATTAAAGTTTTTAATTTAAAAAAAAAAAAAAAGTATTTTAAATAAGTTTCGGGCGTATTTGCAAATAATTTAGGTACTACATATAACTACTCACCACTGTCCATAGTGCCTATGGAAATTGTTTTATCCTTTAAACTTAAATAATGAAAAGTTAAATATGTACGAGTATATATATAATTTTAAATAAAAATAGCGTTTACTCACCATAGAGAGAGACAAGGCTCTTTTGTTAGGTAAGAGAGTTCTAGCTCAGTTATATAAAACATGTGAAGAAGAAAATAATAAAATATTGCATTTAATAACAATAATTTAGAAAACGAAAGATTTATCAATAACAGATTTCACGTTTTAAACTAAATAACTAGCAATCACGCCTAAACAATTTAGGCTGAAATTTATGGATATTTTCGATTTTTTTTATATACAATGTGAGGTTTTTAAAATAAGTTACACCTGGAAAGAGATAGTTCGTGTTTTTAATGTGCTTGGTACTATATTTTGATTTTAATAATATTATTCTATTGAGTATTGACTTTTAATTATTAAACACTATTTCTTTAAAAAATTTTAGTATTGAACATTTTTTATATACTTTGTTTATTGTAAGTATATTGAATATTGGAAAGAGAATTTCAGTAGGAAATGTAGATGGTTTTTTCATGATTAACTTAGTTTCTATATTTAAACTATTTTAGGTGGTTTTAATCTTTTGAATCACAGGAGACTATATTTGTCATACATGGTGAGAAAAATAATTTTAACGGCGTTAAAAGGCTTATATTCAAATCTATAAACTAACCATAGAAAAAAATGTATGTGAATAAAACCAAAGTTTAGGATCCCAATTTCAAAAAAAAAATTAAACTTTGGGAATTTTTTATTAGTTATTTTCATGATAATAAGTGAGGTGATAATAACTTTTATAATACAATCTGTCTAATAAAATCTGTATACGTTTTTACTTTTTTTTTCATTATCAGTAATTTTAGTTAGAAAAAGGGCAAAGTGGACTATTTCAACAAAAATTATGTTGTTATTAGATTAAATTTTTCAAATGTTTTATTTTTATTTCTAATAATAATATTTCATCATCTTTCTAAAACAGTTTTCAGTTTTCGGATTTGTTCAGAAATTTTCCATTTATTTGGATTTTATTCAAAGTGGAAATATTTTTACCTTCTGTCAAAATACGCCTGATTTTTTAGGTTAAAATATTATCATATATGTATGTTCCTCCCCAGCTACTGATTCCATATTGTAATGTTGATTGATTTTTTGCGTAGTAACTCTTTTTTTAAATTGGTCTTTAATTTGAAAACTTTATTTATAAAGTAGCAACCCTCTCAGTGACATAAGATAAATGGCACCCGCCCGGCGCCGCCTTGTTTAACAAATTCACATTTTGCAATGAATGTAAATTCAGGCCAGATCGCAGTAGGCTTTCAGAGCCGAATTGACTACCGTTTGTTCCTTTCACGAAATATTCTGAAAACTCCTTTCAGACTAATGCGACTGCAGACTGAATCGTTTTGAGCTGTAAAGAGGTCCTTTCAGCCAAATTTGCTGAATGCGTTTTTCGGTATTTTCGTTTGAATTTTTCTTAGTAACACCATTACGGTCGTTTCTTATTCCTTTTCAACGATCATTTTTACAAATGAATTGAGTTTTTTTTTGTATCTCGATGCTTTCAAAGGAGAACCACGTCTAAAAATATCATTTTTACATACAAAAAAATATATTTATTTTGGTGACCGGACAACACAGTCTTTTCCCTCATTTGAAAAGTCATTTTTAGTGATGATTTTTTTTCCAATTGGTTAAATGGGTGAGGTTAGGTTATGGGCTATTTTTCATTTTTTTTTCATAACTTGGTGTTGAAGTTACATGATTCTGAGTTGTCGTGGAACCATTTTTTTATGTTAATACCGCACAAGAGTACCAACTGTTCTTAACCGTCTGGAGCAGTGAGATTATGGTATTCCAAATTGGGGTATATTGTGAGGCTGAAGATAGTGTGGAGGGGAAGGAGATGGGAAGAGGAAAGTGGGAAAGTACTTGGCTATTCAGATTTTTTTACCAAACACGGCTAAAAACATTTCAGGCAAGTTTTAATTTTGAATGGTGGTCTTACACCAGGGCGATAATGAGAGTATCTTCCGCTCTGGAACATGCCGCAAATATACCTTATATTATTTTAAATGATTTAGTTGTGAAAACACAAATTAATCAAATAATATATATCTGCTCGCTCCGGGATTTAAACCTGCGGCCCCCGGATCTCTAGTCGAAAGCCTTGCCCCTCGATAACGGAGGCCGTCAAGTGATACGGTATTGGATGTGAAGATACAATTAAATATATTATTCCATTTTGAATATTTTACGGTTACCATCAAATTAAGCGTTTTGAATATCTGTTTATCAAAAAGTATATTTATGGTATATTTTGATGACATTCTTTTTTCCGAAAATTTAATCCCCTTTGTAGCGATTATTTAACGAATATTTGGATCAAATAAATTGTCTTAACCGCCTTACAATATACATTCGACCATCCTTTTATCGTACACTCTTTGATTCCTTGATTAACCTTCAAAAGAAAAAGGATTTTATGTTTTCTGACCTTTTTTAAATCTTTACTCAATATTATCCGCTATCACCGGAAAACGGGGTCTCCAGTATCCAATTTCATTAGATTTTATTATTCTTTTAGGGCTTATTTAGGCTTTTTGTGCGTGTTCAATTAAAATGTTCAATTGTTTTGTATTAAATTACTTGGTATTTGTAAAACCAATATAATCTTTAGTTTGGTGTGCGATGAACCCTAACCTTTTAAAGCGTTAAGATTTATTAATTTTAACCTTTTCTTAAACCTTAAAGATTCCGAGAAAAGCTTGATCGTGTCTCTGGGTTTTAAATTACATGGATATTTACTACCTTTCCCACTCTATTATAGAACAAATATCCACTTCTACATAGTTTGGGGGATACTAACCGTAATCGATTGTGTTAGCAGCAAAAAAAAACTTATCATATTTAGTTGCGGAACCGCTCGTGCGGTGATCTTCTCGCGTATGTGACGCAAGTTTGGGGGCGGTGCCTGGAACGTTTCGGTGAGACCCAAACGGTTGCACTGGATATTTCCAAGGCCTTTAACCGGGTTTGGTGAAGAGGACTTCTCAACAAACTGCCTTCTTATGGACTGCCCGCATCCTTTTGCAGGTTGATTGTCAACTATTTCAGAGAGAGGTCGATTCAGACGGTTGCTGATGGTTTCAACCTCTACCTGGCATTCGATAAACGTTGGCGTCCCACAGGGATCGGTCTGTCTCCGACTTTGTTTTTGTTGCACATCAATGACCTTTTGACATGTGCACCAATTAATTTTTACGCGGATGACAGTGCAGTCCATCATAGCTTTTTGTTTGACAAGCCCCCAAAGGGTGCACGAATTCCAACGGCTCTGAGGGCTTTGAAGCAAAGAATGGACGCTTACCTCGAGAGTGTTTTCTCTTGGGGTAAGAATAATCTCGTCGAATTTAATGTTTAAAAGACCCAGTCATGTCTGATTATGTCTAAAAGGGATCGAAATGACAATCTGGTCTCCTTCAATGGTAGCATTCTTCCGAACAGGCCATCCATTGATATGCTCGGTGTAACTCTAAGTGACCAGCTCAGATACGGGGGCTCAATCGAAGCCAGAGTTAATTTTGCCTCTCAGAAACTGGGCGTACCGTACAGGGCCCGCAGATACTTTAATAGTACACAACTTCTAACCCTGTACAAATCGCAAGTGCGCCCCGCGGTTGAATTTTGTCTGGAGCCCCAAAGTACCTGAAAAACACCCTCGACTCTGTGCAGAAACGGGCGGTCCGCTTGATAGATTCTCCCGTCTTAACAAACGGATTTCAATCTTTAGATCACAGGCGTTGGGTCAGAATACTATTCTTGTTTTACGGGTATTTCAATGGAAGATGCTCCGAGGAACTAGCATCATTGATCCCCTCGGCACCGGTGCATAGTCAGGAAACACGCCAAACGCGCGCCCAACATATTTACACGGTTGACATTTGTCACATGAGAACGGGTCGTTTTTACGACTCGTTCTTGAGTTCAACAGCTCGGCTGTGGAACGATTTGCCGGCCTCTGTGGTTCCTCCTTCCTACAACATGTTCACTCGTTCCTCACTCCATGCAGCATCTTCAAAGATGATATAGGCCCTGAGGGAAATTATTGGCGTTAATATAAAAAAAAAGGTTTCGCCTGCAATGTATTAAAAAAAGGGTTTCTTATTGTTTTAAATGAACTTTAACATTCTCGGGTTAAGGATAGCAGAAATTGTTTCCAGTCCTCCTACCAGCCGCATAATTAGAGGAAATCTTGGGCAAACACGAAGGACATAGAAAGCTGGAGCTTTTACACGCGATGCCTGGCGCGTTGTTTAGCGTAACCGTCAGTAACATTTTATTTTAAACACTTAAACACTTATAACACTTTGTATCATTTACATGTTTACTCAATCTCCTTGACTCAATCTACGAATTGCACTTATCCCATTCTGTTGTTTCTCTACCTTGCATGGTAGGGTATCCTGCTTCTATCAAACTCGTATTTGATTTTATTTTTGATTATGTTGTTGATTTTGCTTTTGATTTTGACTTTGATTTTGTTTATGATTTTGTTTTGGATTTTGTTTTAGATTCAGTTTTATAATTTTATTTTTTGCTTTTGTGTGAAAAAGAGCCAACTAATTTTGTGTGAATTGAATTTAATTTATGATTTAGATGTACTTTGTTAATTAAAAAAAAAAACATGTAAAAGCCCAACAGGGCGTGAAATATAAATAAATAATATTTAAGAATAAATTTCAGTTTGCGGAAATGGAAAATAATGCATTTAGGTAGCCATTTCGAGAAAAAAAATGATAATTTTACGTCTTTTCTTCGAGCCGTATTTTGACATAATAATATTAAAGTAGTTTTTAGACTAAGTCATTTTATGGCATTCAGTGGGTTCTTTATAGGTAAATGAAGAAGAGGAAGTTCTGGGAAAGAAAGGTTGTAGGAATCTGGCGAGTGACGGACGAATGAATCCACCCCTACCACTGCGGTGCAAGGGAGGTGCGAGGTCGAGGGAGTCCGACTGGAGAGTTAAAAAGGTCTCCCTCAACCAATCTCTCCGAGTGGTTGGTCACCCAATAAATGGTTAGCGGCGGTACCCACACCCACCTCCCAAATTGAAAAGGTTTTAATTAAATGAAACACAGTACTTTGTGTAAACCACCAATCACATGTTATAATATCTACATGTTTCAAAACCGATGGTTTCTTCGTTTTTGAAACATGTAGATAATATAACATGTGATTGGTGGTTTACACAAAGCAATTTGTTTCATTTAATTAAAATGATGCCACAAAGTAATTTTGCAAAGATTGAAGAAAACATTTAAAGTTTTAAGTTTACTTTCTATATTAAATTAAAACAAATAACTTTGTTTAAACCACTAATATAATCACAATTACCTACATGTTTCAAAACCGATGGTTTCTTCGTCAGGGTAGTAATGACATTAATAACAAAATAAACAAACAAGTATAGACTAAAAAGAACTATGGACAAAAATATTTTAGAGAGAAGTGATTAATTAATTAAAAATATCGTAAAAAACAATTATTTAAAATTAAATATAAAAATTATTTAAAAAATATGAAAAATTACATTATATAAATTATCAAAACATAATAAAGATGTTTAAACAACAAAAATAAATTATTTTAAATATAATTATTAATAAGAAAATAAATTTAAGAGATGGCTATTTTTAAAAAATATTTGGTTATTAATAATATTTAATTTACAATTAACACTTTTTCTAATTTCTAAAATTTCTAAGTTTGCTAATTGTAAATCTGTTGAGTTTGTGTGTAAAATTTTTAACCCTTTATTTATATCAAAAGAATGATTTGTTTCTAAAATGTGATTGGCAAATTCAGAATAATTATTATTATTCAAACACCTTAGATGTTCTTTAACTCTAATATTAAAATTTCTAGAAGTCTTTCCAATATAAAAAAAGTTACAATCATTACACATTAATTTATAAACTCCAGATTTGTTCAAATAATCACCCTTATCCTTTTTATTTAAAATATAATTTTTTAATTTGTTATTTGTGTAAAAGGCTGGGTTAATATTATCTGGCATGTTTTTAATTAATAAATTTGAAGTATTATTATTTAAAAATAATATTTTTCTCCAATTATTATTATTGTCAATCACATGTGGATAAACATAAAAGTTAATAAACTTTTTCTTATATTTTTTGTTTAACATATTGTCTATTAATTTAGTATTATAACCGTTATTGATTGCAATTTGTTTTATAATATTTAATTCTGTGTTAAAATTATCAAAAGATAATGTAATATAATAATAATAAATAATAAAATAAAAGGTTTAAACAAAGTTATTTGTTTTAATTTAATTCAAAATGACGTCACAAAGTGATTTTGCGAAGTTTGAAGAAATACTTTCTATATATTTATATAGTGTCTAGTATATATTATATATTACAACCCATTATGATACAACAAATATATTGGAAAATTATAAATACTCGTACACCAAATTTTCTTACACACTTATGCGGTTTAAAAAGCAGAGAAATTTCACGTATCTAATTTCCTACAAAAACATTAGGTTTGGGAAGGATTATGAAGGATGTTCAGATTTGGTAACATTCCAACTTATTTTACAAAACAATTTTTTATATTTGTGTAGAGAGTTTCATTCAAATGTACAGCAATGATTTAACTGGCCATGACGTCAGCATAACAACAAAATAAACCATCAAGTCGCGTGACAATTTTTCTCCACTTTCCCGTTATTTCCAAACAAATAACGGCTTTTTACGTCCGATTTCAACTGATAATTAATTATTATTGATACATATTTGTACTGGATATAATACCGGAGCACGACCGACACGCCATATTACCAGTGACAATAATAGAGCGGAAGTTACGGCAGTTTAAAAAGGAGACATAATTTTATGGTATAAAATTATTCCCTCTCGGAATGGGGCAATTTTATTAACGTGACGTATTGATATATGCCGTTAGTTTTTCAGATTTTTCTTTTTTTTCATAAAAATGTCATTGACATGTTTTTCAGTGGCGTATCGTTATTTGTATTTAATACCTGTTATTTTTTTTATTATTTTTTTTGATGTGTATTACTACAGTATTAATCCTGCTACAATAGTGACATATACATAACTTTACATAAATAAATGAAAAATTTACAATAATGTATGTAAAAGAATAAGTACTTACCTAGAAATGGCTAGGATTCCTTTATATTTGAATTATGATTTTTTTGTTATTTTTATAATATTTAAATCACTTAGGCGCTCCGCTGACGAGGCAACTGAGACCAAGCTAAAACCGGTTTCTATATCTTCATTGGTCGAAAGCTTGTTTAACCATAGACCAAGGACAATCAACTCGCAACTAGCAACGACCAGCCACGGCAATCGGTAGTGCGAGTCGCGAGTCACCGCTTTCGTTATCATTGACAAAGGGTTTTTGAGTGATTGTGTAGTGTGCGGCCCATCGCTTGTCAAACAAAGACAGTTGCCAGTTGACAGTTTTCAGTTTTCCTCAGTGAGCGGATCACCTTAATCACTTAAATGTCTGCCACATAACATAATGTGTAACCAAGGCAATGAAATTTAAAAAAATAAACAATAAAATAAAATTCAATTAAAATTCATAATTCCAATATAAATAAATCCTAGGCATTTCTAGGTAGGTACTTATTCCTTCACATAAATAGTTTACAATTCTTGTCTAAAATTACTCTTGAAACCTTCAAGGCTAATGTTGAAGATGTCAAGAGACCCGGAGAAATCATTTATCAGCACTATACCTCTTGTCATGCTATGCTGGGCCAGAACGTCCGTTCTGCAATGTCATGTCTGCGATATCCACAATCAGACAATGTAAATATGTTGGGGATCTTTAAGAATAAATAGATCTTTAGACAATCTGGTTTATTATTTATCTTTACGTGTTTACAATATATTATAGTCACACTAACGACTGTACTTTCTAGGAATAGTTTCTGAGCATGATCGCCATCGTCGACCTGCTCGGGTGTACCTTCTCTTACAACTATTCATCTTTCATCGAAACTTGACATAACCTCTACATTTAACGCTATCTATTAAAATCAATTGAAACTACGTGCCAATCAAGGGCAATATCAAATTAATTACTAATTTTCTTTAGTCATTTTATAGCCCTGATTCACTTTTACTTTCCTACTTAGATCAAGATTTTCTCGTATGTATTATTGTAACAATTGTGACGCATAAAATTTCTTCAATTTTTATTTATACTTAATATTTATTTATGTTAGGCTTTTTATCATTTTTACCAATTTATTTTATTCTATTATATGCTTTTGTTGTAACATTTAAATTTTTTCAGTTATTTGTGTTTTCTTTATTGTTTTAATTTTGAAGTATTTAAAATGACCGTGATAATAACTAGAATGTAAAAACCCACCAGGGCGTGAAATAAATAAATAAATAAAGTAAGAAGATGTCAACCCGGTACTTAAAATGTTAAATAATTGCTTTTTTAACTAGCTAAAAAAAAAATCTATAAAAAATCTGGACTACTTAAAAGCTAGAACAAATAATTTCATATATTTTTAATCGGTTGATAGAAATGAGCAAAAGAAATGGTTTTGCAATTAATTTTTATCATTAAAAAATATATCAGTAAGTACATTATCCAACTGAGGTGGCGATACATCTACCATTGTGAATATA
This sequence comes from Limnephilus auricula, assembly GCA_951813805.1. Lineage (NCBI taxonomy): Eukaryota > Metazoa > Arthropoda > Insecta > Trichoptera > Limnephilidae > Limnephilus > Limnephilus auricula. The sequence goes on along the minus strand of OX638389.1, from coordinate 42,406,070 downwards.
TTCTCATCATATATGCAGACAATGTTTGTAAATAATATCTGAAATATGTAAAAGCATTTTCAGTACAAAACATTGGAATATGAATCCAGAAATAATAGCGAATTCAAAATGTTTATTTAATACTCCGTTACGCTTCGTTTTGTGTTGATGTATACCTTATTCAATTTACAATGAATTATGCAATGATTTGTACATAAAAGGTCTGATTTTCGAGAATGAATGTCATGAATCATAAATTTGAAATATTTACAGATTTTAATTATGTTTGGTGTTTTGGTCATGTTGTAATAAGGTACATGTATTACCATATTTGACATAAAACCATTTTATTTATGCCGGCAAAAAAGTGACAGGACGAAATTGAATTCAATATCGAATGCTGGTTTGCTTTATTTGTGTTGCAATTTCCCAATTAAACAGCTCATCTAACTTAAATACTCGTAATTGGACATTTTACAGAAAACAATTGTATTTAAAATATGACCAAAACTGACGGTTTATTCGCAATTTCGTTCGAGTTATGGTTTCCAATTAACGTATGCTATTAATTTTAAATATATATGTACGAATGGCATACTGTTTTCCGCATTATTATTAAAATGAGACTAACTATGAATTTTGATTCAACGATGAGTCCAATTGGAAAATGACTTTCTAAGGTATTAATATAAGTAATACTACAAATAATTTAGCTATAATTTCTATTCCATACAGACAGTTAGAAAATCTCAAGTAAAGGATTACTAAACTAGTACAGAGTTATTTTTTTATTTACAGTTTTTTTTATTATATAAGGAATACCTTAGATTAAAGAATGTTGCTAGAAGTGCCTGTTTTTAATAACTTCCCGAGAGATTCGGATGACGGCCGCGGTGGTCGAGGGGTAAGAATCTCGACTCCCAATCCGAAGGTCGCGGATTCGAACCTGGTGCGCGCAAAAAAAAAATTATTTTTTTTAATTCATTCGATTTTTTTAATGTGAGCTTGGTAAAAGGGAGTCCAGATCGGTGTGCAGTTTTGTAAGTGGGGACGGATGAACGCTGTGTAAAGGGAATATAGAGTCTTAAGGTTGCGGAAAGGTTTCGTTATTCGAATGATAAATCCTAGCATTTTGTTGGCTTTGTTGGTGATTTCATCAGTGTGTTGTATAATTGTATGTTCGCATAAAAGTATGTTAAATACCATAATAACTAACTGCAGTCCATTGCTTTCCGCCCTTGTAGCAATCCAAGCGGTGGCTGGCGTCGACCAGCGCCCCCAATCCGCCCTGACTACCTCTACGACCGCCCTTCCTCCGAGAAGACCGCCCCCGGCACCCCCAGCGCCCCCGGCCTGACCGACAGGGGCGGTGAAGGCGGGGCTGGTATGGACCGCGGACAGCAAGGGTCAGCAGCCAACCAGGAGCAGAACAGAGATGACAAGAAGGACGAAACGAAGAACCCACCGAACGAGGATAAGAAAGTGTGATATGGACTTAGTATCAATAAAGTGTAAACACAATATTATTATGATAAGTGAGTAGCGTCTGTTTTAAATATTATATGATTTTTTTTTAATGTGACGATGTTTTGAATTCCAATGAAATGGTTAAAAGCATTATGTACCTAACTATTTTCAATTCTCGTTTCTATTTCTGGAAGGAATCGTTTTACCGAGTTGATAAATATATAGGCATATTGATTGATATTTTAATTTTTCAGCTGTAAAATGATGATGTTTAGTAAAATGTACTTGGTTTGTATGCTCACCTACAAGTTTTATTACCATCAAAGATAATGAGTAAGTCATATCATTATGGGAACGCATTCCCAAAATATCACCAACAACACCCAGAAATGAAAAACTATAAAAATGCTATGTTACATGGCGTACCTGACTTACTTTAACCAATGATATCTGGTGTTATTTGGAGGATAAAACGAAGATGATATTTTGTTCGTTTGTGAAAAAAAGAAAAATGAAACAACATCAAAAAATGTCACCAGAGACCAAAATTTACTTTACATTTTTTTTACTTCAAATAATGTCTGGAGTCGGCGGTTATGTCAGGTTTGTCTCTTTAACACCTTGAATAAAAGAACAGAATATAATACTTTATAAATAAAATGTAGTCATCTCAAAACGAATTTTCGTCAGTAAAATCAATATTGTAAATTGTAAAATCAAAGTTGTAACGATAACCAATTTCGTTTTATGCCCCCCAAATTCGTAGACTGCCATCTATCGGCAGTAGGCCGAAAATAAAACTCTCAATAAATTCTGACATTATTTGCGGTTTTTTTTTTCAATGACCTATGTGTTGGTCTTACAAGATTTACTAAATCAATGTAAAGGTAACATTCGGATCTCGGCAGTCGCGACTTGGCAGTAGCGACCGGCTGCCGCGACCCATTATTACTGCTGTGCGGCGCTGCCAGAAGCATTCGGATAGCAGCGTCCACGGCCCGGGCAGCGACTGCCAACCGCAGTAGTCAAGCATAAATCAGTGCACTATGATTATATCATTACACTATGTTGCCTCCATAATTTACTACGGGATGCTTATTTAGAAAAAAATGGAATACCATATTATAGTTATAACGAAAACGAAATCAACAGAGAATATGTTTCCACTGGCACGTAGGGGTGGGTTTCTGAACATAGACCGGTCAGTGGTTGAGTGGGCATCGCATTTGGGTCCCACCCAGGCGTTCCGTGTTCATGGTGGTAGTAGGAGATTTTCAAATGTTGTTGGGTTATTCGTAACTTGGGAATGTTTGTCTTTCTTTTTTAAAAAAGAAGAAAAAAAAAGATGGATTTCAACTCAGAGATATTCTTAAAGATTACTTTACCTCAGAAGCTGGAAAAGTCTCATGGCAAGAACAGTGGATCAATAGAATGAACTAGAGTAGGAATGAACTACCACGCACAGCAAGCTAGATTTGTGGATTGAATGTTTATTTGTATTGATTCTGTAAAAATAAAAATACAAGGTACTTAATAAACCTTATCCTTATAGGTTTTGAGTCGAGAATCGTAAAGAGGTTGATTTTTAGCAATTAACTCTACTAGAAACTCGTCATTTTCAAGTGGGCAGCGCGACCATACTGCTACCGGAGCGGCTCGGCGTCGCTGCCAAGGTCGCGCGCAGGCCACGCCCCCCGGCCGCGCTGCACGGTCGCTTGTATCGGAAACTATTGCATACAAATCCCTACAAAGCGGTACGGCGCGACCACGGCTGCGGCTGCAGGGCCGCGGCTGCCGGGCCGCGACTGCCGAGATCGGAATGATACCTTTATATGTCTGGAGTATAATAAACGAGTACCTACGTACCAATCTGAATATGCCAATGGTGAAAATGGTCGCAAATAAAGAGTTGAATAATGCTTTTAATCATGAAGTGCAATTTTGTTGGTCCAACTTGATTTAAAAGGTAACATTATGGAATATATTAAGCATAAAAGATTTATGATTAAAATTTTAGAATAGGTAGGTAATTGAAGAGAAAGTTTACTGATATACGGTTCCGTCCACACAACACCCGCACAACGATTTAAGCCGCGAGAACTAGCATTAATAAATACTTGAAAATTAATAATAATACTGATATTTGGATTTCTTGTATAGCGCCGTTTTTTGTGAAAAATCACCTCAAGGGCGCTGTACAAATTTTAAAACATTTCTGCAATCTTACTTCTAACTCTATACTAGACAAACATTATAAAAACTTATGGCTAAAACATTGCATCCACCGGTTCTTCGATCAGTGATACAAAACTGTATGTACAAGGCATCTGACCAATTAACGCGATGCTGCCTTAAATATACATGTATTTTATTTTTTATTATTATAATCATTTTATTTAATTTTTATTATAAGGAAAATATATCTACAGGACCATACTTACCTGGTAGGTCACTTGAGATTAAAACTGTTATTAATTTTGATTAACATTGATGGAAGACCCTTACACTCAATTTTGCCCTCTTGCTAGTTGTGAGCTACTCAGTGCGTTGGACGAGGACTAGTGTGGCCGTAACAAATGAAGAATAGCGATTCAAGTGCTTAGAAGAAATCGACGGCTCCGAAAAAATATATAGAAAGTGTGATTTTGTTTTTTGTTTCGCCTCGACATTTTTAATGTTTTGGAGATCAAGAAATAAATTTAGCATTTAATTAAAAATTCCGAATATACAGTATTTTATATCAGTAATAAATATGTCAATAAAATAAACCAACAAACCGATTTTCAATTTTTAACAGATCTGAGATTGGTCTTCGGGATCGTTGAAATGTTTTTGACAGGTACCTAAATGTATCTTTTAAATTGGGTTTAGGTTTATAATTAAAACTACAAATACAACTAGATCTCTCAGTGTTATAATTATATACAGTGTACATTTTCAGGTACCGATGGCTTTATAGAAAATCTGTTCACATCTTGGCACTTTCTTATACGTTGTCAGTATGACAATTTGTGAAGAGAGTTTCTGGAATTCGAATTCAAAGTGTCAATATTTCAGAAGCAGCTAAACTAAAATTGCCTCGCGAAAGATCACAAAGCCTGTTCATTAATATTTCTAGAGATAAATTGGCAAGATCATTGAAAATTATCTTGGAAGGGTGGGTAAATATTTGTGACAGAATATTATCATTTTGCTACTGAAGATTACAATGATGTATTTTCATACACAATTATTTAATGATGGAAAGAAGGATAATAATCTAGTTAGATTTCAAATAACTGTGTCTCGGTTTATGTCAGCAAATGTATTCGCAGAATTATAAATTGCAACGTTGCTTGAGGAGCGAATATTATGTGCACACCAAAAAATTTGTACAAAAAATTACAGCATTTTATAAAATTTTCAGGATAATTTAAACAAAACTAGTGATTGATTCTTTATAACCCTAAATTCATTATTTTATTTTCATTCGTATTTATCTTTAAGACGCAAAACAGATCTTAACCTTCTAATTAATTATTTTTATATTATACCGATATTTTCTTGAAAAGAAGTTTTTGTAAATATTTTTAATGTGTACTTAATTTGAAGGTTGATTTTATGTTTTGATTACCGTACTTATAAGTAATTAAATCATAGTATTATATAAATTAATTAATTTCCAAAGAATTTAAGTCGATGATTAAAATGTATTTTACGATAGAAATCTCGAAAATATTTTCATTTTATAATTTTACTGAATGTTTTATGTACTTAACCAAAATTTTTGCTTTTCTAGGAATATATATTATACATTTTTTTACGACCGTAGTTTGAACATGATAATATGTTTGTTAAATTTTTATAATAAATTTATTTTTGGATATTATAATTATGTTATTATTAATTATAATATTATCCCTGAAACAAGGTTACAGCAGGATGATTATGTTTCTGATAGCAGCAATAATCAGAACTTCAGCTCGAAGATTTGTTCACCAGCCCAGCACCAAAACTACTAACAACTTTTGTGTTTCTTCCCTCATAAAACAGTGAAATTGTGTATTAAAGACACCCAATTTAAATATTTTATCTTCTTCAGAATACCCAACATAAGCCTAGTATTCACGTAAGGACAAATCCGATAAGGATTTTTATGTGAATACCCCACAAGAGTCCCAACTGCTCTCGTCTGAAGTCAGTGAGACCATGGCATCCTCAATTGGGGTTTATTGTGTGGCTGGAAGTAGTGGAGAGGGGAAGGAGAAGGGTAAGAGGAGGGTGGAGGAGTACCAGGTTATTCAAATCTAGTCACCGGACAGGGTTAAAGCCATTTTAAGCAAAGTTTTAATTTTGAATAGTGGTCTTACACCAAGGCGATACTGAGAGTATCTTCCACTCTGAATCGTGCCGCAAATGATACATATATATATATATTATTTTTAAATAATTAATTGTGAAATGACAAAAATTATTCAAATAAAATTTATTTGTGCACGCCGGGAATTGAGCTCATGAACTTTGGATTGCTGGTCGAGAGCTTTACCCCTCGATCACGGAGGCTATCGAAGCATGACGTCACATAAGCATCTATTTATTTGCGAATGGATCTGTCCGTCAGATATGCATACATAAATGATTGTCGCTCGACCTGTGACGTCATGGTTTCCCGGACATGCTGGTCCGTGAATAATTATTAAAAGGCTTTAGCTATCAATATATATAGTTAAAAAAAAACTATACTTATGAAAATTATTACTTTAACCGAAACAGTAACCACATCAAGGCACTATTAAACATTTAAACAATCCCAGCGAGAGCTCTTACTGACGTCATCAAAGTTCATCCTCTTCCTTCTCACTCGTCTTGTTTGACGAACGATGACGTCACGCACGTGCTGCAACTAGTTTAGTCCATCACTTCCAGTGGTCCTTTAACTAATAAAAAATAAAAACGGGGAAAAAAATCATTGGATTCGCGTGCACAGCGATTCAATAAAATACAAAAAAATTCATTGTGTTGAAATTCGAAAAAACACAGATATTTATCTTAATTTCCCGGTCCTTTGTCAAAGGCCGTAGTAAATAATTACTAAAATGGTGGATACTTGGTCATGCTTTTGGATTTTGTAGTTTTTTTTATTTGCATTGCGTGTCTGTTAAACATTTATGGAGATCACGTTAAAAATGTTTAATCCTACTACAACGAATAAAGAATTGCTTTGTGTTTTGCAATTGCGCTAGTAAAGCCTTCAATTTAGGAAAACAATCAAATTGCGAAATCAGAAGCAACATTGACGCAAATGCAAAATAATTATAATACGAATGGAAAATAATGTTACACGCGAAAATGATGGGTTATTTTCTAACAAGGCCACAAAATCATTTCGCAATCAATTGTAAAAGATTCAATGACAAAATACATTGTAAACCGACACGTTTTACAGAGAGATTTCTTCTTATCCGTTACGAATATTAAATAAATAAATAATTATTGGATAACATATGAGTTTCTTATTTTATTTTATATGAATACTGTCAAACAAACTAAATGAAAAAAACTGTTCAAAGTAGCGAAGGTATAGCAATCCACAAGGATGTATTGCAGTGAGGCAGAGAAATCGCAGAAGGATGAAAGTAGACTAAATGTTGTAGAAATTAGATCCATCCAGCGGATGTGTAGTAAAACCATGTATGATCGTGTAAGAAATGTGGAGATCCACAAAGAACGCAATAAATAAGCTTAAAAAAGGGACGCTCAGATGGTCTGGACATGTAGAGCGAATGAACGAAGAAAGGTAGGTAGGATATGTAACGCAAATGTGAATGGTAGAAGTCGGAAACGCCCGAAGAAGACATGGACCGATCAAGTGAATCAGATACTTGAGTCAGGCCATGTCAAGAGCCAGACAATAGAAGAGTACGTACAAGACAATTATGAATGTGAAAGAGGTAAGGAGCGTGTGCCAAGACCGAGTTGATTGGCGGTCCGCCCTCTCTGCCTACCGGCGCGATGGTTCTTTAGTTAGTTAGTCTGTCAATTATTTCAATTTTTGAATTCAGAAACGCCTGGGGTCTCAAAAGTTGCGTCTTACAAAGAAAATGAGAACTGCACATATTTTTTTTTTTTTTAAATGGTTCATTAAAGCTAAGCTAAAAAGCATTGAACAGAAAAACACCTAAAACACACAAACCATGTATTTTAAAATTATGGTAGTTAATATTTTTTTCACAATAATTACTGTTGTCATAACATGTTATCATTAAATTTTGAGCATCCATTATTTTTTATTAATTTTATTTTGTTCAAAAATTTTCGTGTAATTATTGTTTAGTACCTATCTAGTTTTTATCCAGAAAAAGTGTTATTTTTCCTTTTTATATTTTTGGATAGCGGTTATGGGTACCGTCGCTCCAGGAACTATTCATTGGATATCCAACACCCCTGACATTGGTCACCCCAAGTGCTTCGCTACGTTTGGTGACTTAGGAGGGGTGCCCGTTCATGGGGTGAGGTTGTCTGGGTATTGGCGACACGTGCGTTTGCGAACCTATTGCTCGGCGGTCGGGATTGGGGGAAACTGATTGAGGAAGACTTGGGTGGGATGAATTCATACGTTCTTCACTCCTGGACACATTGAGCCCCAGATTCCTATCCACCCCTCATATATTTTTACTTCCCAGAATTTTCTTTCCTTCCATACCCAAAAAAGATTCTTCAAACAGCATTGCTTAAGATGACACAGTGCCCGAGGGAAATTGTTATCTTCAGGGCTTCCTGTTTAGAGCTGATGTTAAAAAATATGTTTGGAGGACAGGATAATGAATTGTCCTAGAGATAGACGGGTAGGCAGGACAATATCTTACCCCCACCTTCGTCCATGTGCAAACGATCACTACTTCTACGTGATTTTTTTATGTTTCTCTTCTATAGAAGGGGACGCTTGTGTTTAGAAGAGGAGCGAGTGTCAGAATGAAAAATATGTTTTACCTTTTTTTACGGTGAACACTAGTGTGGAGCACGGATGTATGAAAAAAATTTTTTTTTAAGATTCAGATTTCTAAGAGGGGGGGATTTGTGCCTTATGTTAAAGTAAAAATACGTGGGATTTTTCATTTCATTTGATTAAGATCTTCAGCCTCCGCAGTGACCCCAAAAATTGAAAATTAGGGTAAAAAAGTTTAAAGTTTATAAGGCGATACATTGTGATTAATTTAGTGGTAAGTAGGTGTTAAATGATAAACAATATATAATTAAGATATTTAATAAGGCATTGCTGTAAAAAAAATGAAATTCGAAACAAACTTATACATTTATTATTTAGGTTTAAAATCCTTTTTAGTTTCAAATTTAGGCATTTTGCTTCGCGATTCCAGCTTGACATTTATTGCACCTAATCGCGACTTTCTTGTGCACTGAGAAATGGAAGCCTCTGTTGTATTCTTTACAGCTCTTTCAACTGCTTGAGTATGGCAGAGAAGCCTTATAAACAATAGTTCGCTTTCACCACCAGATTCCACAATACTCTGAATTTCCTGGTCCGATAAGTTTTTAAAAATCGATGGTTCGGTTAAGTTTTCCTGCCAATTTATTAAATCAATATATGTAGAAGCATTAAAATCTATCAATATTTAGTATTAGCTCTCTAACATGTTTTTTATCATCTGTTATCATCGCAAGAAGAATCCCTTCAGGATGCGCAAAGTAGCCGTTTCTTTGGATAACAGGATCTATAATTTTTTTTAGAGTTTCTGGCAGGTATCTGGAGACCTTAATAATATTGAACAGATGACGCGTACCATCTTTGCATTATGGTTGAGAACCAAGACGGTAAACTTTGACCACAAAAGTAGCCAGAGTTTTCAAATTTTCAGATGGTTGATGGTTGATGCATACAAACGTAGTATTCGGTTGGCACGCGTGATCCAACAAGCATGTTATAGATAGAAATTTTATACAAGTACTATTTGTCTGAACTCAGATCTTTGGCCATTTCTGGTAGCATTTCACAGGTTTCCAGTGATTTTCCCAGTTGAGCAATATAAGATTAAGGTCCCGAAGTACACCCATTGAGATGAAGAAACAGATGTTTCGAAGGCAGTTCGTTCATGTGGAGCAAACAAATTACTGGAGTGGTTTTTGTAGCCTTTTCTCAAGCAGTTTTATAATTCTAGCATACTTTTCAGTATTAACATTCGTACCATCACAACCAATTGCCATAATTCTATTTGGAAAACTTCTTTATAACCCTGTTATCGCGGTTTCTGTTCCTTTTGCTGTACCAACATCAGGTACCACGTATCCCATGTAAATGGATCCCGGCTTTTGAATCAGTGAGATATGTTTCTCCACAACCATAGTCCTGTAGCATTTACCGCCCTTTTTAACAATTTTCAAAGTTTTGTCTTTTTTCCCGTCAAAGTATAAAACCAAGAGCTCTGTAATTGTTGCATTTTCCATTATTTTTTCTCTGGTTTTAGTTCTCTCTCTTCATAACTTGTGCCGATCAATGACCTCAACATCAGACCCAATGTCGAACAAAACAGATGATGCTGTTACTGCTGCTGCTCTATCAGACACTCCATACCTATCACATGTCTTTGATAACGTAGGAAAATTAAGTGTCGATTTTTTTTTATTTTCTTTTCAATAACGCCTTCGAACATGTAGCATTCTGATTTTTCTGACTCTAATGATGTCGCTGAAGAAATACTAACATTTAAATCAGCTAACGTTGAAGTGTTTAAGGATGTTTTTCGGCGATACTCTAGTTCATAATTCATTTTTAGAGTTAGGAACCTTTTTATCCTTAGGACATAAATGTTGAGCGAATGCTTTGCCCTTGCATGCTGAAATATCAAAAAGTATCTTACTGCTTTGCTGAAAACTATTTAACTTGTCCGGGGAGAGCCACTTGATAGATTTGAGTAGATTTTTGCACTTTAAATTATATACTTTCAACGTTTGAACGATCATTGTTCGCGTCATTGTAGGAATAGATGCAGTTTGCCATTCATTTTCAATTCTCGACATTACTATATCTGCTATCTCGCCAAAAATTGGTTCTTTTGCAGTTTCTGATTGCAATTTCAATTGATGTCTCGTCCACTCATAGTATTTCTCTACATCTTCGTAAGTAGTTAGAACGTTCTCTTTCATCTCACAAACATCACCAAATAGAGGACATTTGAATACACTCGGAGTTCTTTGCATAGTTGCCACGAAAGAATATCGAACTTATTTTTAACGACAAACGAGCGTGCGACTGGTCCGAGAAACGAACAAGAGCACGATGCGACAAGTGCAAGCAAGCTAAGTATCACCTCCCGCGTTTCCTCTCTTTCCTTATTTAAATTATAAAACACAAATTCGAACTTCTTTTTATTTTGTGTCGAATCTATTTTATACCAAGTAAACTTTCTTGATAAAAATTAGTATGTTTATTCAAAAATATCGTACATAAACATGACTTCCAATTAGAGTGTAAAACCGACTATTTTCATAAATTCAATGCCGTTGCGGAGGCAGTTACCCTAAACAAAATTGAATAATATTTTACATGGCTTAAATTAAACCTAAAAGGCACCAAATTTTGACTATTACATTACCGTCAGGTGAAAAAAAAAATTTCACTCCACCCTAGTGAACACCTCACAAGAGTCCCAACTGCTCCCGTCTGGAGCCAGTGAAATTATGGCATCCCTAATTGGGGTATGTTGTGAGGCTGAAGGTATGCGGGAAAGGGAAGGAGGTGGCGAATAGAAAGGTGGGGAAGTGCCTGGCTATTCAGATCTAGTCACTAAACACGGCTAAACCCATTTGAAGCAACGTTTCAATTCTGAATGGTGGTCTTACACCAGGGTGATACTGAGAGTATCTTCCACTCTGGGACATGCCGCAAATATAGTATATCTTATTTTTAATTAATTAATTGTAAAATAACAGAAATTAATAAAATTAAATTTAATTACGCACGCCGGGTTTCAAACCTGCGATCTTTGGAATGGGAGTCCAAAGCCTTGGCCCTGGACTACACTGGCCGTCAAATATAATTAATTGTGATTTAAGGAATTTTGAACATAAAAATAAGTAGATAATAGACAGTTAGCTATGGTAATTATGAAGATAAATTCATCATTTATTTGTGTTTATATTAAATTGCTCTTTGATCGCTTTTAGGTAGACATTTATCGTCTTCGATTTTTCTTATCTTTTCCGGTAAACCGTTGAAGTATTTTTTTTATATTATAAATATAGACTTCACCATAATCTTCACATATGCCCAGATGATGGACACTGTGCCGCTGTTCGAAATGTTGGATAAAGAAGGAGAAATCCCAACACGGCATCATAACCTCAAAATTACGTATTTATTTTAAAAATACAGTTCTTTCTTTTTACGAAATTCTATAATAAATCTTACAAAGATTGAAACATAATGAATACTAAACTAACCTTTCCTTCTTCTTGTTAGTTTCCAAGGCAACCATTTACCTTCATATCTCATGACCGGTGAGAGAGAATTCTAACCGAATTACTTATTTGTAGAATAATTTGCGAATACCTTTTGTTCCCTGCATTTCAGGGAATAGTTTTACTTGGAACGAATTATGGCATGCCACGCTTAAAGAATGAAGATTTCAGAATTTACATTAATAATGTGGAAACAAATGAAGAAATCGGGTTCCTGCAGAAAATGGATTCAAAATGAAGGGACTGTTTGAAAAATAAGATTTTCCAAGCACGTGTAAACGCTGTGACATTTTCATATAGTCGTGTGGATTTAACCCTGTTTATTGAAAAACCTGTGTTGGCCTACACAAATTCTCATTGAAATCCACGTTGATATCAAAGAATAACCACTCGAACGCTTTTTGCCACAATATGGCACTATTTCCAAAACCACGGATTGCTTTGCTACCAAAATATGGCAAATATTCTCTAGATTCTTTAAAAAGTTTTAAAGTTAACGATTTTATAATTTTTTTTATAAATCATACGAATAAATGATAATAGATAAAATATAGGTGAACTCATTGGCTATATAGAACTATAATCAGTTTGTTTGTCTCCATATTCAAATTCGGAGGCATGATTTTTTTAATGTGGGCGGAATACTTTAAAAAAAAAGTTTTAAATTGCTTTGTTGTTTCAGTGGATAAGGGAAATAAGGGAATGCAATATTTATTAATACCTGCAAAAATTTCGTATTTTGATGCTACGTAATGGTTCTGTGAAAGTAGTAGACGTCCAAAAAGGTATGTTTCTGTTTTTCTCTTATTCAATAAATGAAAACCAAAATTTCCTCTGAAAACATAAGATATCGTTACCCACTTATATAATAAACCAAAAATATTTTTTGAACAACTTTTTTTACTTCAAATATGGAATTATACAATTTTTCCAAATAAATAATAACATCTCAATGAGAATTATTTTTTAAACTTTCTTAAGACTTGAAGGTACAAGCTGTTATTCGGATTAGACAGCTCAAAGTAGGAACAACGACCATGTGAACTAATGCGAGATAAAAAGAAAGTATCTAAAAAAGCTACCATCTTGATCCGGAACTGAAACGAAACAAATAAATTTACAGATGAAATTTTATCATGCAAGTATAAAAAAATACGCACAAGAAGGAAAGCAAGTATTTATTATACCAGTGAGAATAATTTTGATAGTTAAAGATATATAAAACGTTGACATCAAAAGAAAAATCAATAAACTATGAGAAAGAAAGTGAGTGATTTATTTAATATTATAGTGTCAAACACCACTTTATTTCCTTCAGTGAGTCAGAAAATATCACAAAAAAAAATACATGGGTCTATCGACCATATCGCTTCCAATGTGAAAATCATTGCCTCTTGTTAAAAAATCTGAATTTTCCACCCCGTTCCAATCACTTCTGACTGAATTAATGCCGCTACCCGCAGAAATATACAAACCTCGCTCATGTTTAAGGGATGAAATAAACAACACAACAAAATACCCAAACAATGCAGACCTTTTCGGACCTTCAATGGCGCTAAACGATTCAACAAAAAAATCGGAGTAATAAAACAAAAAGTCCCAACAATGGTAGCCGCGTTCTGGAAAGAGAATGTGTAGGTGCTAGTTAGGTAATTGTTAGGCACTAGGTAGGTACTTTACTAGGTATTAGGTAGGTACTTGTTAGGCACTAGGTAGGTACTTGTTAGGCACTGGGTAAGTACTTGTTAGTTACTAGGTATGTTCTTGTTAGGCATTACGTAGGTACTTTACTAGGCATTATGAGGTACTTTTTAGGAACTAGGTAGGTACTTTACTAGGCTTAGGTGGTTACTTGTTAGGCATTAGGTAGTTACTTTTTAGGCACTAGGTAGGTACTTTGCTAGGTATTCGGTAGGTTCTTGTTAGGCACTACGTAGGTACTTTGCTAGGCATTCGGAGGTACTTGTTAGGCCCTATGTAGGTACTTGTTGGCACTTGGTACATATAGGTACTTGTTAGGTACTAGATAGGTACTTGTTAGGCACTAGGTAGGTACTTAAGTAGGTATTAGGTAGGTACTTGTTAGGTACTAGATATGTACTTATAGGCACTAGGTAGGTACTTGTTAGGTAGGTACTTTACTAAGTATTAAGTAGGTACTTTACTAGGTTTTAGGTAGGTACTGGATAGGTGTTGACTGAGGTAATAGGTGCGTACCGCAGATAGAGTAATTTAATTAACCCGAGTGCGTGCGTTTGATGTACAAAAATTGCCTCGCTCTGTTAAATAAATTAATGAATTCAGTCAAATAATGCCAACCTGTGATGTGAAATACCCAAGATGGTCAGCTAGAAATAAAAATTAACAAGAGTACCCAAAAAAGAACTGTTCGAAAAAAGATTTCCAAAATATATCCGTCGATCTTAATCTATGTATCTCTCTATAACATAGTGGACAGGTTGAGGAAGAGGACTTCCGATTGGCCGAAAGCCAAGAATTTTCTCTACTTAAGGTTTCTGCCCACTACACCGTTCCATACGGTGACCGTACTATGAACGTATCAGCCACGAAATAAATACGCTACGCCCTACTATGCCCACTAGAACGTGCTAACACCGTATGATACCCGCACGTAACGGGTTTAGTGACCGTATGATACCCGTATACACCGGGGTTAGTGTCCGTACCATCCCCGTTCAATAGGCGTACGGTTCTAAAAAAAGAAAAATCGAGAGAATATTGGACGTTATTTAAGCAACTAGTCATTCCAATGTAATGAATTATTAAGAAAAGTAGAACATATTATCACTAAAAGAATAATATCACTATTAGAACGGGGATCATACGCGCATGATCCCCGTTCTAACACCGTCGCGTGCCATGCATAGAGCGGACCGGCACCTGCAAAATATTGTCATCGAGAATTCGCCGTCAGTCCGGTCATGGTATGCGACGGTGTTGGTCGGTGACGGGACGGGCTAGTAGGAAGCGTTTCATACTGATCGATACAAATAATATTTTTTTGCATGCGCCGCTACGGTTACGGTCATGGTTTGGAACGGTGTAGTGGGCAGAGACCATAATCTTTAATGGCCAGATAAAGTTAGAAAAAATGAATGTATTTAAATGATCAAGGAAAAAAGCTAGACAGATGGCTTTACGTAAGGCTGCTGAAGATACCACGGATCGCATGGGTAAAAAATAAGCAGGAAGGAAACCATATAAAAAAGGGCTCTCAATGAGGTAAGGGAGCTGATGAAAATACAAAGAAAACATCACTTTTAACTTTTGCCGGGTTTGATCAGAATTTAAACAATTCCTCAAATTTCTAAGATATGATAATTCTGAATTTGAATGTTTGTGAATCTATTAATTCCAATGATTACGACTACTTGTTTTCAGAATACAGAATTTGAATGTTTGTGAATCTATTAATTCCAATGATTACGACTACTTGTTTTCAGAAACTTCCAAATGATATCGAGGTTAATTGAGATTACAAGTTTCTTTATTTAAATTTATTTGAAGAATTTGAATGTTTGTGAATCTATTAATTCCAATGATTACGACTACTTGTTTTCAGAATACAGAATTTGAATGTTTGTGAATATATTAATTCCAATGATTACGACTACTTGTTTTCAGAAACTTCCAAATGATATCGAGGTTAATTGAGATTACAAGTTTCTTTATTTAAATTTATTTGTTTATCATAAGTTTACAGTGAATATTTAACTTGAACAGATGTCCTTACTCTAGTAGGCTTTAAATTATTCTACGGGCCGTAACACTGATGTTCGAAACCGTTCGTACATCAGACACGAACTACGATAGATGATACTCTTTTAAAATAATACTTAACTGACATATGTTGAAAGACCACAAAGCTACATATAACTATAATAACGATAACTATTGAAAGATGGTGAAACTTCATGACTGACCTCCATATGTACACACCACAAAAATCATCTTTAGAATTTAATCAAATGTTCGAATTCCCATTTAGCGACATTTTGTTTTAGTCTTAACATTTGAGAGGTCCCCTTTAAACGCCGATTCTGGGTGCGTTTCAGCTTTCTATCAAATTGTAATAAGCTGAGGAGCTTAACAACATGATAGCTGTCCTCTTCTGCTGATCACAATTTGTTCAAAAGCTGAAATGGACTTGGAATCGCCATTTAACGGGGATCTTTACTGTCAAAAAAACAAAATGCCGATGAACGGCCAATTGGTGACAATGTTACATATGAATTTTTGACTCAGAGCTGCTAGGTAGCAATTGGTTATGAAATAAGAATGGAAAGGATGAAAGGTGTAGAAATAGAAGATGATTTTCGAGGAACATTCGTCATTGAAAATCGTTCATAGTGTAGATAAGGATAGCGAAGTGCTTTTACAGTTGGCTGAGGGCCAGGAGGAATTTTATAGGACAGTCGCTAAAAGCATTCAAAGAATTCGGTAGGTAATAAATACATATTAATATTTCTTCAATGTTTGCAAAATTACTTTATGATATCATTTTAATTAAATGAAAGAAATTACTTTGTATAAACCACTATAATCACATGTTTCAAAACCGAAGTATTCTTCGTCAGGATAATAACATGTATAAAAATAACAAAATAAAAAAACAAAAGTCATCTTTAGAATTTAATGAATTGTTCGAATTCCCATTTTTTAATATATAAAATGTAATGTTAATGTATTCCAAAATAATTTTTATTTTTCATTTTATATACTTAATTGTTTTTTATGATATTTTTAGGTAATTAATCACCTCTCTCTTATATATGTATATATATAAAATTGTTATTTAATTTAAATTTAATTTAATAATGTTTATTATTAAGTTTAATTCTCTAATCTCTAATTCTAATTCTAATTCTCTAATTCTCTACCTCTCTCTTACGTTGTCTATTATTTTTTTTGTATACTTGTTTGTTTCTTTTCTTATTTTTATTCATGTCATTATCCTGGTGAAGAAACCATCGGTTTTAAAGCATGTAGATATTTTAACATGTGATTATAGTGGTTTACACAAATAAATTTGTTTGATTTAACATAATAATATTTTGCAGTACCAACTATTGTTATTTTTGATTTTGTTTAATTCACTCCGCACGGGAGGCTCTGTGGAAAATAATTTCCCTTATGGCTTATGTCAACTTTGGGGATGCTGTGTGGAGGGTCTATTTGTTGAAAGGAAGAAGTGAGTACGGGTCTTTAAGAGACCCATGTTGTGGGAGACAGGAAAAACAGTGGCTGGCTAATCTGTCTAAAAATCGAGCTGTTGAGCTAAAGAGCAATCGTAGATGCGACCTGTTCTCATGTGACAAATTTTGACCATGTACTAATTTTAGGTGATTTCCTCGCTATGTAATTTTTAACTACTATTATCATTGATCAATATATATTAATTATAACCAAATGGATTTACCTAACCATATTTCTGCCCTCCTGGCATTTTTTTCTTGTCGGAAGGTTCGCGTTTTCACGTTTATTATTATTTTGATTTTTTTTATGTATGGTTGTGACATTGTGGCGCTACACTGCGGAAATTAACAAATTACACAAAAATATTTTTGTGCTCCTGGCCCCCTAGCACACTCTATCGGTAAGGATTGCTAGGATAACTTTCAGTAACTTCTCATCTTTCCCTAGCATGAATGCAGATCGCCATCGAATAAGTGACAGTTCACAACGACTTAGTGTCCATAATATATTCGATATCAACTGTTGTTTGTACGTTAGCAGTCTGTAGTTGTCCTATGGAACGATGAGAAGTCACCGAAAGTTATCCTATCAATTATTATAGATCGAGCGTGCTAGGGGGCCTGATATTTAGTTCCCGGCGACAGATTTACATTTTGATGTTTGTTGTTTATAAAAATAATTAGGTTGGGGCCAATCGTTTTCACAGAATTTGAACAATTCATTAAATGTTAAAGTTTATTTTCAATTTCAGTAAATGGTCTAATCAAGTTCTGTTAATGTATCATTGTGGATCAGAACTGCAATAAAATAGAACTTTAATACATTTTTCGCAGAGCTTTAAAATTAACTTCAAAATGTGATGAATCATTGAAATTGTGTTAAAAACCATGTGTGTTACCCGTAAAAAATCACCAAAATTTGAGTTTTGAAAAGGGCACTAAATGATTATTTGTAGAAAAATTATATTAATTCGAATAAAAACGGAATTCTAGTGTTTATTGACCCGGAGTTATGGGCAGACAGTAAATAACACAATCGAATCAGCACTATCTTTTATTGTTTAAAAAATTAACAAAATTATGTTTTTTAATTTTATTAAAAAAAAATTCCACCACGCATTTCTATGCACGCATCAAAATAATCAAAAATAAACATCCAAAAAGACAGTGAACTAAACCAATAGTGCCTAATAATCTTAAACTAGACATCGCGTGCCAAACCAGCGTATTTTCATCTCTAGAAGTGGATTCTTTATTGCATAAAACTCATCATAACACCTCCACAACTGTCACTTGCTCTAAAACGCATCGGCTATCATTAAAAAAACAAACAAAGTGGTGAAACTAACACAGTGGTGCTCTTCATTATTTACTTAAACAAACATCAACCATTTGTGGTTTCTCTCTTATTCAAAGGCTGAAGCAAAAACATCAACCATGATTCCATCACAACACGGGCATGTGCCAAGGCTTACAACATGGTGGTCGTAAAATCCATAAATTATGTTATTACAAAGCAATGAATAAAGAAAAATAAAAATTGAAACTAAAACAAGACTGTAATTTATTAGGTATTTTGGCAGCAAGAAGACCTTTCTCGTTAATTATATATCAATGTTTTTTCCGCTTTTGTCCGATTTAATTTGACCTCATAAACACCGGCCGGCCAAGGACGCTACACAAAAGTGTGTGAAAAACATTCTACCATTGTTCTTCCGCTCCCGCGCCGTGTGAATATGTATTAAAACTACCGAACCCGCGTTTCTGGACATCGCTGGCGCATCCTGTCCCATGGGTTCAAAACACCTAACTAAATCTACACAGCAGGGCGGTAACAAATTATTTATAAGGAGATACTAACATATTAATTTTTACTTCTTCAAATTTTGCAAATTCACTTTGTGGCACCATTTTATTAATAACAAATTAAAACACTTTGTTTTTACCACGATAATCTTTATTTTAACACATCGACATGTATCGAGAACGATGTTCTCTTCCTCAGGACATAATATAAACTAAATAATCAAGTACGCTGATGTAATTATACATAACTCATCTAACCATCCTTTTTCACAAAAACGCTTAGCTTTCCATTATTTGATCAATAGATTAATTAATATCCCGTTATCCCCAAATAATTTCAAAGCTGAACTTAACACCATTAAAATAATTGCATCTAATAATGGTTATAACTCCAAATTAATAGACGACATATTAAACAAAAAATATTTAAAAAAATTTCATTTGTCCTACATTTACCCATTGTTTAGTGATAATATTAAAAAACAATGGAGAAAAATATTGTTTGTAAATCATCAAACCTCCAATTCAATCATGAAAAAGATTCCTAATACAATACAGCCAGCTTTTTATACAAATAATAAATTGAAAAATAATATTTTAAATAACAAGGACAAAGAACAAAAAATTAAAAAATCTGGAGTTTACCAATTGAATTGTAATGATTGCAACCATTTTTACATAGTAAAACTTGCAGAAATTTTGAAAGAGGGTTAAGGAACATTTGAGATGTCTAAATAGCAATAATTATTCTAATTGAATTTAACCATTCATTTGACATAAATACTGGTTTTAAAATTTTACATACTAACGTTAGTGGTTTTCAATTAGATCTTTTAGAAATTTTAGAAATTAGGAAAAATATCAATAGAAATTAAAATATTATTAATAATCAAATCAATTTTGTGAATAACCCTATTTTAAACATATTTCCATTGTAATTTTTTGTCTTTGATGTTCTAAGCACCTCCCCTTTCCACCTCTTCCCCCCCCCCCCCCCCCCTCCCCACTCTTCCCTGTTGATCTTCTAAGCACCTCCCCTCACCACCTCCCTCCCCCCACTACTTTCATTTCTACCCACCCATAGCTTTATACTTGATTATTTAGTTTTAGTATATATTATGTCCTGAGGAAGAGAACATCGTTCTCGAAACATGTCGATGTGTTAAAATAAAGATTATCGTGGTAAAAACAAAGTGTTTTAATTTGTTATTATTAATTTTTTTATTTTTTATTTCAGTACTGCAGTGTCCTTGAAGGCATACAGTTTCAGTTGGTGTTGATAGATGGCAGTAGGCTTAAAGCTTACGCCAGTTACCGACAGATGTCGGGAGTTATGGGAGGAGCACGGTTCATAATAAAAATGCCCAAAAACGTTAATACGCGGATGTATAAACACACATACAAAATTTATAAAAGGCAAACAAGTAAAGACAAATAAGTACCGTCGTCCGGTGAACCGCTTATTGGATAATCAAAGCCTTTGCCATATACTCCAAGTGGTTCACTATGTTTGGTGACTTTGCACGGGTTCCCGAGTTCATGGGGTGAGGTTTCTTCAGGTGTTGGTTAAGCTGATGGGGAAAGGCTGGTTAAGGTAGACTCTTTAGCCTCTTTAGCCGGACTCTCTCGATCCATCGCCTTGCCCTACAGTCGGAGGGGTGGAACCACATTTCTGTCACTTCTGGACACACTGCTCCCGATGTTACTACCATTATTTTTTTAAGGCATCGTTATAATAACTCATGGTCGATGATGACTTAACCAGGAGACGAATTGAACCCAAACTGCGACACCAGACTTATTTGTCAACTCACTCTAACCGGTAATAATTAAGTATGTATACCAACCATTGAGTACAGTATTAGCGACTTTCAAACGAAAAAAAAACTAAATATCTAAAATAATTTCCGTCGCTTCTAAGAATTTATCCCAGGACATTAGCCTTTCCAGGACTCTGTTCTAACCACTAATAGAGGTTTAACATGCACCCATAATAAGGTTGATATTTGCCATATGAACTCAAGAATCGGTCGTTTCTTCGACTGATTCTTGAGTTCAACAGCTCGGCTGTGGAACTATTCGCCGGTCTCTGTGTTTCTTCCCTCTTACAACACGGGACTCTTCAAGACCCATGTTCACTCCTTCCTCTCCTCAAAAATACCCTCCACACAGCATCTTCATGTATGACATAGGCCCTGAGGGAAATTATTTTCGTCTGGTCTTCATGTGTGGAATTATTGTTAAAAAAAAACTCATTAAGTTATTCCAATAAGCAAATAAAAATATAAAATGTAGGTATATCAATTTATCTTTATGGATTAAATTTCAATTGATCACCTTTCTCGACTACGAAGTACAAATTCCTACGTAAACCATGGTGGAATTTGGTCGTACACTCTGAAAGTGAAGTTAAGCTATGTTAGGTTAGGTTTTTACATCGACTACGGTACAAAAATACCTATAATGGAATTTGGTCGTTCACTCTGAAGGCGAAGTTATGAAAGTTGTTGGAGATTAGATACTCATGGAAAACGTAACGAAACGCCCCTGTAACCAACTTAATCTACCCATAATATTATAATGAAATGACGGATGTGGACATGAGATAGTGATGGATGCGAGATATACACATAGTTAGGTGCTGGCTGCTTCGTGTCGTTAGAGATTTGATGTTGGTCGTTTGCTTTTTATGATTTATCACGTCACAATATGAAAATATTCTGAAATAACTTACAGAAGAAGTGGGACGAATAGGAGAGATGTTTCACTTTGTGCAAAAATCTGACAGCGGCGGCAAAAGAAAAAATGTTTGCCATTGTCAATATGGTCACCCCCAGATTTATTTTTAGCTTCACACCGAAGGACCCAAGTAAAAAAATCTCTCGTGGCCTATGTCATCTTTAGGAATGCTGTGTGGTCGGATCTTTTCGGGGAAAGTAATAAGAGGTGAGTAGGAATCTGGGGGCCACCAAAGGTTCCTTTCAAAACTTATTTACTTTACGGCGGAATGTAATCGTTGCCAACTATAATATACTGTCCAGCTGTAATTTTTGTGTGAATACTAAATTTAGTATACACTTTTTAAACTAGCTATTACTTTGTGGTTATCCATTATAATTAAATGAAAAAATATAACTTAAATGCAATATAAACAATATAAGCAATGTTTTACTATGGAAGAGATATGTATACGACATCTGCTGCATTTGAATAAGCTCGGAACGTCAATTCAACAACTTTCTTAATCTATTAAATTACTTTATTACTTACTGAAGCAAGGAGTGCGTGCCATGAAAGATTTCTTTAGTGGTTCGTACTTTCTGCCTGTTTAGTTAGATTGGATGATACATAGTGTAGGGTGGATTTGCACAAACAAAAGATTATCTAATGTAGCCATCGACTTGACTGAAATGACATTTGTTTTCAAATGATTTTGCACAAATAAAATATAATCTTAACAATCTGTTAAGTCGTCACTGTGACTGAAATAGTGGCGGCTTTTCAAATGATTTTACAGAAACCAAATCTGATCTTTTTACTCTTTACCGTGACCGGAATGGTATAGGCTTTGTAAAAACGCTACCCGTTTTGTGCCAAGCGCTTGCCTGTAATTCCGACACAAGTTGTTGAAACTTCATTTATTACTTGGGAAACTAATTTGTCCGAATGAAAAGTAATGTTTCTGATATTGATTTTATGCGTTTACTGGCTGCAACATAATAATATATGAATGCTCAATCGCAGATTGGAAGAAACTTACAATTTTGTTTTGACGAGTCACTTTTCGTAATCGAATAATTGCAGGAAATAGTCTTCTCCTCACGTTTTTCAACGTCACAACAATCTCCAATTACTAGAATGTTTCTGTTCTACTAGGAGTAAGTTTTGTCAAAATTTTCATGAGTTTCAAATGTTTTGGCGTGAAAAATTGTCAAGTTTCGTTATAAAGATTGTTGGGGTATCAGAGTTGACTTAATTTAACTGGAGATTCCCGCAATTATTTTGTAGTAAAAATGTAAATTATTGGAATGTTGACCTTCAGTAACTTATTTGATTTTTTTTTCGACCAATACACATTACACGTGGGCAAAATAAAAAATAAATGAATTAATTCATTATTAAATAAATGAATTAATTCATTATTGTGACACACTTGATCTGATTCTCAATTTCAAAACGAATTAATTCTTAATTCCTTACACCCTAAATAATAAAATATAATTTGCATTTATTTTACTGTAAAATTATTTCAATGAATGTTGTGTACTGTAAACGATTTAAATATTACAATATTTCGTAGATATTATTATTCTACAATGCGCGCTGTGAAGTGGCCGAAGTATTGTGCAGGACTCCGAACGTATTGTAAACCACGTAAAGTATCCCGCCCCCGCGCCGTAATTCATAAAAAAAACCTGTAGATCAGCTTAGTTCCCGGCCCAATACAAGCGAAAAAAGGCCGCAGTTCCGAACGACCTAGATTTCCAAGATGCAATCACAGTAATTCCCGGGGTCCGAGATCGACGTGCCTAGTCTGTCGCTACCGAGTTTGTCCGGCGCGAGATCTCTGTTTCACTCATTCAGGAATCAAAACAATATTGTCTTTTTCAGTTGTGACGTCATAAGTCCCAAGTCAGAATCGATCCAAATGGCTCTAATTCCCGATTACATTCCGAATCTCATTTCACAGTCATAGTCAGTTCCATTTCTAGATGTAGCTCTGACTAGGTCCGCAGCTCGCGAGTTAATAAGTCACTGCAAGGCAAGACACAAGACACTACGCAAAAGTTACAATTCATTCTAAATGCCTGCCGCAAATCCATTTGGGAGTGCAGTGCGATTCCCCCGTGGGCCGAGTCATCAATTTCGTTACATCGTAGGTCGGAAACTTCCGATTTCAAGCCCTACGTAAGTTGGGTAGAATGCGCTTTATATTCGATCACACGAAGCGGGAACTATTTCGAGTTTAATAAATAAAATAAAATAAGTAAAACTGTTAATTTGATGATTTATTTGCTAGCCTTATAAAAATACATTTTTTCTATCGGTTTTGTTGTCATAATATCACACATTAAAAAATTAAAAACCCTTTCGTCGTCGTACAGTTTTTCAGATAGAAAATTAAAATTTAGGGCTTACTATTAACTTTATGAATGTCAAATTTTTTTATTATTATTATTATACATTTTTTTTCTTCTTTTTTTTGGAATTATATGAATTAAAGGATCGAATGAAGGGAATCAGTTCACAAGGCCAAGGGAATCAGACTGGATCGATTCACTACTGTGAATAAATCTGCCAATGTCTAATACACATACTACATACTGTTCGTGAAGTAAACAATCTTTAAAAACTTTGAAAGTTTTAAAACAAACCACTATTTCCGTGGGATGAACAATCTTTAAATAATGATGTGAACAGGAATCGTCTTGTTGAGGGTGTCGTGATATCTCACTGTTTCCGTGAGATGAACAATCAATGGCGAAAATTTCATGATATTATGTGATTTATTCTTGTTTATGTGTGGTCATGATGTATCAGTGTTTATTTGAGATGGATCATCTTAAGTAATGTTTCGTGGCGAGATATTCTTTGAACGAAAATATGTGTATTTTATCGCAATTTTTTATTTTTTTATTTTATAAAAATAAATAAATTGCGATAAAATACACCTATTTTCATTCAAAGGATATCTCTATATGCAACTTGTACAATTATTTGCGAGTAAATGTAATCATTTAAAAAAATAATTTAACTACATTTTTTTAGAGATATGATAAAATATAAAATTTAAATATTTTTTTTAGAAACAATTTTGATGAGTTAAATTAAATTTAAATTACGAATTAATTATTTACATTGGAACAAAAACGTATCGTTCATATATTAAAATTGCTACCCAAAGAAACGCGTTTTTAAGATTTTTTAATTTTTCATTATATTGAAACCAAGGATTAGGCAAATTTTTTTTTAAAAATATATTTAACTCACAAAAAAAATCCAAAGTTGCTTCCAAAATGAACCAAAACTGATTTCTTAATTATTATACGTTATCATTTAAAAGCAAAAAAAAGTACCTCCTGTTCGAGCTAGATATTTGACATTCCTTTTTATTACAAAAATAATTTTTCAGATTGGTTGCGTATTTTGGCCTCAAATCCATGAAACCGGCCACGCAGCCGTTCCTCTTAAAGACAATAATAATAATACTTACATTTGGATGATTTGTATAGCGCCGTTTTTGTAAAAAAAATATTATATAAGAGGATTAAGGTAGTTAGGAGGGGAAGAAGGTGAGGAAGAGGAAGGTAGGGAAGTACTTGGCTGTTTATATCTGGTCACCAAACACGGCTAAAGCCGTTTCAAGCAACGTTTCAATGTGAACTTACACCAGGGCGATACTGAGAGTATCTTCCACTCAGGAATGTGTCGCAAATATACTATATATTATTTTTATTTAATTAATTGTTAAATAACGCAAATTAATTAAATAAAATTTACTAGAAAACTCATGTACAGAATGTTTGATTACACGTAAGAATTTAATTTAATTTAGCATATTCGAATTTGGCAAACAGAAAGAGATTTATTTATTTGCGTTATAAACAGTCTTTATACATTTATATAAGACAGAGATAAGTTTGTTTATGTCATTGACCAATAAAATAACGACTGCTAATTAATTCATGGTCTTGAATAAAAAATCAAAAAAAAATTGAATACGAGTTTTATGATATATACATATTTCTAAGGTTTACCTTTAAATTTAATGGATATAATTTTATATATATAATTTAAATACACACTACTAAAAGTAAAATAGAAAATGTGATGAACTAATAAAAAAAAATCAATGAAATATTAAGTTTTTATATTAAGAGATAAAAAAACTTTATTATTTTGTTACATTAAATTCAATTCAGCACGTTTGACGAAGTTTAATTATGGTGGTTTGTGTAACATTAACTTGAAATTAATTGCACAATTTTCATTAAAAATATATTAGTACCTAAACAAAAACACTGATTTTATTTCAGACAGTCTCATATTTTTTCAAAAGCGAATTTACCAAGTAGTGAAATATTATAATTGTGCATTATTTAATGCCATCATCTTTATGGTTCATTTCTTTAGAATTTATTATATCAAGGGTATAAAGGCGAAAGATTCAAAGTAAACAGCATATTGCACCTGAACAGGAATCCTCTGGAGATCATTTTCCATAAAAGTTTTCCTGTGGAAGGACAGCCAGTTTGCCGCAGGTCTTACAAAAACCAGTCCCAACTTTGATGCGACAAATAAAAACACCGCGCTGCATCTGGGAATACTTCTTCAGAACTTGTTGGTAGGTCGTGGGGATGGGAAGGAAAGAGAGGGGCAGATCGGTTATTCCTAATAGACTCCTGCAGCACTTTACAAGTTTTGATATGGGAAAATATTCTGGATGACAGAAGTTTTACGCTCTGTAGCCTCACTGTAGCCTCACAGGCTATTGCACAATAAGGGGATTTAATAGATAAACATGGGCTTGGAATAGTCGGACAATGTTTGAATTCTCTAATTTGAATTTTTGAGCAATGATGGAGAATTACTCATGCCATTATTCTTTAGAGTAGAGTAATTTTAGTAAAACATCTTATCATGGAGAAAACCAGGAAATTCCTAAATTCCTAAATGCATATTTTCAAATAAAATAAAATTTGTCGCTTATAGCCAAATCTAGAACGCATTATACATTATAGCATGCTTTAACAGCTTTCAATTTTCTACTTAAAGTAATTGTGAAACCACACATATTAGTTAAATAAAATTTACTCTTCCATAACGGGATTTTAACCTGAGACCTCCGGAATGCGAGTCGAGAGTCAAACCCTACGACAACGGTGGCCGATTGGTTATTATGTACATTTACGTTTTTAGATTTTCACGGCCAAAAGCATTTTCGTTGTTTGTTTTTGGGGTGTTATGCCGTGTTGTGCTACCTCCTTCTTTAGCCAGATCCGGCAGATCCGTCGACGGATCTGCCGGATCTGCCCTGATGATGGACACTGCAACGCTGTCCGAAACGTCGGCTAAAGAAGAAGGTAGCACAACACGGCATAACACCCCAAAAACAAACAACGAAAATTATGTACATTGTTTATTCTGAAATAAAACAATTACTTTGTTTGTGTTTATAAGATTACACGATGTATTTTTTTGAATAAGTTTAATTTTGTACCCTGACGATTGTTTTTTACATTAGCTCCACACAGGAGGCCCTGAAGGAAAATCCCTCAAGGCCTATATCATCTTTAGAGATGCAGTGTGAAGGGTATGTTAATGGATAGGAAGGAGGGGAAGTTCTGGGAAGGAAAATATATGAGCGGTGGTAGGAATCTGGGGGTCAGTGTATCCAGGAGTGACACACTTATGAACCCATCCCTCCCACTACGGTGCAAGGCGATGGGTCAAGTGAGTCCAGCTGAAGAGGTCTAGGCTAGGTCTAGTCTAGGTAGTTTGCTGCCAAGACCTAGACAAATCTCACACCGTGAATCCGATCACAACTGCTAAAAATCACCAAACGTAGCGACCATTTGGGGTGACCTATGTCAAGGGGCTGGTTATCCAATAAATGATGCTTGTGTTAAGCGAAACCGGTCGGTCGTAATAAATTCAATAAATTTCGAGGTTATAAACTAAGTAATTGTTTTATCGGTATTTATGTTTGGGGTGCGATGCCGTGTTGCGTATAAATAACGATAATACTTCTGGCCGTGAAAATCTAAAATCATGACCAAAGTAATTGTTTATTTCATTAATATGTCAAACCACAAAGTGACTGCTATCTACCAACATCCAACATATTATTTATTCTAATGGCTAAAATATATAGGTTGGTGTTAGGTCAATTGTTAGTAAATTGACGTTAATTATAAGCAAACCATTTAATTCCAACTAACTTAACAAAACCGCTGGAATCTTCTCAAAAAACCAATATTCATTTCTTTTGTAATCATTCATTCCACATTACTCAAGTTTTTGACAAATTGACAAATCAATCTGAATTCCAATTCGCCATTTGGGTACCGTTTAGCCGGTGGCCAAATGCGCCACAAGTTGAAATTACTTTCCAAGACCAGGCGAAGTATTGAAAACTTGGCCCGTCGCTGGCGACGCGGGCAGTTCCGGGACATTTGACCGGAATTGTAATAACGATATTAAGTCGGAAGTTTGCAGCCGGGACACGATGGGAGATGGGAGATGGGAGAGGTTGAAACACTCGATTAAACCAGTTGAGAGGAAGATTAAAATGTGGATTATAATTATTTCTGCAGTTTGTAAGTCATTCCCTTTGCCAAAATACCGGCTCATTTGTGTTTTAATAACTCGTAGTTAAAAGTTTTAATACTTTTCGCATGATTTATTTTAGTTTTATTTCTTACTAGCTGGTACCCGGCATGCGTTGTTATGCCATTTAATAAAGAAATTGTTTCTTCCTGCGCGACCTTTCCCATTCGTTAACCTTCCTCCTCCCCTTCCTCTTCCACGTCCCCTTCCCCTCTCGTACCCAGTCCTCCTTCTCCACCGTCCCTCTCCTCACTCTTCTCCCTTCCCTGTCCCGCGAACTCCCTCCCGAATTTTTCAAACTGTAACTGTAATAAACATTTTTAAATTTAATTTATATTTTTGATTTCTGTAGTCTTATAGAATGCATTATACATTTTCGGTGCAATAAAATAAGCATGGCTTTGCGTAAGCTTTGTTTTGCACAGTGGAACTTTAAAAACATTATTTATTTTAATTTAATTAAGTAATTTTTTCTTATCTCGAACAATTTAGCTTCTTGGAATAATTGCAAGGAGGGGTAGGTCATATTTTTACGCAACATTATTTTTAGTATTAATTTTTGGGTTACTTCTAGAGGTTTAACATGAGTGTTATAAATACCTCCCCAAGCAATCATTCCATAAGATACTGATGATTGAACCAATGCATGATAGACCAAGTTCATTCTTTTGATATCAACTGTGTTATTTAAACGTTTAAAAATATAAGTTAAATACCTAAGTTTGTTTACAAGCTTTTCTACGTGATTTGTCCATTTGAGTTGGCTGTCTATTATAATTCCTAAATATTTAACTGTATTCCCCGAATTCATTTCTGTACAGTTAGAGCACGAGACAGGATTGCAAGTATTTTTGTGAAACCTTATTAAATTATAAAATACGAAAAAACAATAAATAAATAAAAAAAAACTAAAAGTTGTGGGACTTAATTACAGAGCATTAAATTGGCTGAAAGTTATTTTCACAAAAGAACACAAGTTGTAAAAATAAATCACGCATCAAGTCTACCACTCACCAGGTACAGTACTGGGTCCTTTACTTTTTATCG
This sequence comes from Limnephilus auricula, assembly GCA_951813805.1. Taxonomy (NCBI): domain Eukaryota; kingdom Metazoa; phylum Arthropoda; class Insecta; order Trichoptera; family Limnephilidae; genus Limnephilus; species Limnephilus auricula. The sequence goes on along the minus strand of OX638389.1, from coordinate 42,376,773 downwards.
TGTATGTAAATGATATTTTTAAACAAAACCTCAGTGAAAACGTTATTTCTTATGCGGACGACACGATTATCATGGATACGGGTAATGGCTGGAAAATTGTAAAGGAAAATGGAAATATTGACATCCAAATACTAAAAATCTGGTTTGATACTAACCTAGTTACAATTAATGAAGAAAAACAGTTTATATTCTATTCTCAATAAATAAATTCAGAACTTACCCTAACTTTGGTATAATTATCATGTACCATATTAAATCATACAACTGAATTAAAATACCTCGGTGTAATTGTAGACCAACATACGTGAACTTGTTAAGTGCATTAGGAAATGTGTCTATATATTTATTAGATTATGAAATATATAATCAGTATTCCAATCATTAATTCAGTATGGAATCATTGAATGGAGAGGTGCAAATGAAAAAATTGTAAGTTCTGTAAAACAAGGTACGAAAACTAATTATTTAAGAGGCTAGACTTTGAACGACAAGCGGAACACCCGCGTCTGTCATTCTGTCCCGCTCACAATAAGCTCACGCACACTTACAATACATGCGAATGCGAAATGTGCAAATGAGACAACGCTCAAATTTACCTACAGAAATCGCTCGAAAAGGGGTTTATGGAGAATACACTTTTCTACACCGAAACTTTCACGAAATTGAAATTTAAAAAAAATATATTTTTTAGAAAGAAGAAGCTACGTCGGTAGCTTAATTTTATAATTCTTTATGCGAGTTGAGTTAGCAGCACTTTTTCCTTAATAATATTTTTTGATAAATCGTACATGTTTGACAGTGAATGTTTACGGTAATACGAAACGCATCGAAAATTCGAAAACATACCGACATAGTTTTCACCCTCTAGAAGGCAGTATAAAAAAAATATTCATTTTGTGCAATTTTCGATGAAGAAAAGTGTTTTTTCCCGGGCGTCCTTTTTGTATGGGCCGAAAAGCGAAGTCTATCGTCTTAAGTATTTTCTAAAAAAAACCAACATTCCCTTCAGCAACATTGTTAAAAATTTCCGAAGTATCTAGCAAAAATTGAAGACCTCAAAAAGATTCAATTTTGCAAATATTCAAAGAAAATGTAATAAAAAAAAATTAACTTAACTGATCATTCCTCTATTTCAACACAAAAAATGCACAACAATTATATTTGCAAAGTCATAAAATACTTCAATAGTCTTCCCGAAGAAGTAAAAAAAAATAACAGATTTGTTATCATTTACGAAAAAGATCATCTTAAAAAATTAACAACCATAACATCACCAATTGAAATTGTGTAACTTCATTTCATCCCATATTATAATTTCGAAAGTTACAATCCTAGTACTTAAGATTATATTTATTGTACACTCTGTTATATAATTATGAAATAACCCCTAGAAGCTCAAGAGCTAGCTCTCTTAATTGGCGTAGAATGCTTGAAAATGTGTATTTCACTTATCATAAGCAATAATTATTAGCCTGAAACACTCATCCACATTGAAAAAATCTCCCGAGAAAAGATACATGCCGCTGACGGGACTTGAACCCGTGTTCTTCTGATTTCCGGTCAACTGCTCTAATCACTGAGCTACGACGGCTTATCTATTATCCACAAAATAATTCAATATATCCTTGTGTTTCATTCAACAATTACTGATTATTATATTTTTTCACCTGCAAATAATCAACTTTATTTTATATGAGAAAGGCATTGTAAGTGCTAAATCTCCCACTAGGTGGCGTCGAGACATATTGTGTCTACATTTTTTGATGAAATACTTGTACTCGTCAAATATTAATTATAATTTTTTTTAATTGATAAACTAATGTTTAAGACAAGATTTTTATGCATAGCACAAAGGGTAACAATTATTATAAGGAATAATTATTAACCTGAAACACTCATCCACATTGAAAAAATATCCCGAGTGTATTTCACTATTTCGTTTTTGCCTACTATTATATTTATTACTGTAAGGTGATTTTTCACCATCATCTCCATAGCTTATCCATAGGATAACGTATATTTTCAATTTACGATTTACTTAGTCGGAGCTTACGATTTAATTTATTAAGTCGGAGTTTGCTATTTGGTACTTAATCTTATGAATAGTGGCTATTTATTGGATAAGTTGGCGGAGTTTTCTAACTATTGCAAGTATTTTGTTTTTGTTTTTATTAATATTTATTATAGTATGGAAAAGCTATCGGAAGGATGGTGAAAAACCCCCCTAGAACGTTATAATTTAAACAATTCAAAAATTAAATAATATACTTTATATTATTTTAAATGATTCAATTTTGAAAGCACAATCGAATAAAATGTATGGATTTGAACCCACGACCGCCGGATCGCTAGTCAAGAGTCTTGCCCCTCGACCGCAGAGGTCGAGGTAAATTTGGTGACATTAATATATTACAACGACTTACTTCCACGTCATCATCTGATTGCCTCTGGATTGCTTCCATTTGAATGGTCATAATTTTTTATTTCCTATCCTTTGGCATTCTTTTAGTATATTTACTCTATTGATATAACTATTGAAATGCATTAAATTATCGATTATATATACAGTTGGCAGGCGTGAAAAGGCAATACATACGGTCGGAAACTCCGCCCTGTGGTTTGTTTGTCTTTGGGGGATCGCGAGGGTAGCGAGTAACGACACGCGAACATTTTAGATTGATTACAGACTGTTCGAACAACCTTCCTTGGCAACAATATTTTCCTATCACGCTGATACTTCCGTTAATAAACTTCGGAAATCTAACATGCAACTTGCAAATAATAAAGTAGACTCCATCGACATTATTTGTTAATATTCTCATGAATGGGCCTATTTTCATAATATTAAAACTAATATTATGCAAGAAATAAGCATTCCAATACGTTAAATTATAATCAAATATGCTTTTTAATAAAGTATTTTCTCCATAAGGCTTAACTGAGATGATTGAATTCCACAAAAATTATTTACTCGTACTCTTTCTTCCCAAGTTTATCAATTCATCTAGTTGCTCTAAGAAATCACCGATACCGGCTGCGCCAGTTTGTTGTAAATATTTCTAGATATTTATACTTTTACTTCTTCAATCTTCGCAAAATCAACTATTTAGTTTATATGTTTAGACTGGAAATTCGTATATTCGCGAAAGATTGTGTAAGACAGTCAGATCAGGAGACTAGTGTAGATACGTTTTCTTGTAATTATGTTCTCAAAATAAATAAAAATTGGGAGAAATCTCGCTTCTGAACTGGAGGGGCGAACCTATATTCGAGAGGCATTTCTTGGATGACTTTATACTTTATAGCTCTCTTTCAAACACTGTTACTTACGTGCTTCGATTTATGATCACATCTTTCGGCATATTAACTTCGTTTAATCATTTTTACCCGATTCACTCCTTAGTTTTGTTGATGGTTAGGATAAATGTGCCCAAAATGTTGACTTATGTAAAAGAAAAATAGCGTAACGAGGCTTATCACCCATATCATTTCAAACTTTTTATTAATTAATCTACCTTTATTAATCTATTTCACGAGGTCTATAATAGCCTGGTTCTCCCACGCCAAATCCCCACCATGATTCACTATCTGCGACGCTTATTCTCGGCGTGGCAGCCGTTCGCTATGACGCTCACTAATTCGTTTTTTATGTACAAAGAACAAAACCCTGGTACACATTCATTCTCAGCAAATATTATAATATTCTGTGTATGTACTTAATATTATCCTTGCGAAACAATGATCTTATTGACTCTCTAAAAATAACAAATGACGAAATTGAGTTACAAATGCCAATCTATGCGCAATTTAAATATAATAATATAATAACAACACAGACTGTTATTTTGCTCTATGTTTTATGGCATTTATACAGTTACTCTTTTTATACCTAAAATTATACTTAATTCTTAAATCTCCTATTAACCATAAAATTATAATAAATTCAATATTATACCCACGCTCAGGCATTAGCCTTTGTGGGATTGTTTTGTTCATACAATATTATATTTAAGTATGTTATATACCTTTTATTATTTTATGTACCATCTTTATGTATCAAATTTTCAATAAAATAAAAAATGTCCGTAGCTACAAGATGGTTTTTTGAGATCCTTCGAAAAATCAACCGCAAATCATGGAAAAATCGAAATGAAAATAGGGTTTACATAAAAATCACCACTCTCCAAAGCGATTAACAAGCAATTCACAAAATCCATCAATAATCCTGGATTCATAATAAATTGAACATGACCAATGAACACATTATTACAACATTTTTATTACAATAATTCACTTTGAATTATACTTTTTAAGTTATTACTATAAAAAATCACACGAAAAATGCGTAACATTCTTTGATCGGTTTTTTGTGATTTACTGAAAACAGTACTTTAGGAAAGTAGCGTTTTTGCTTTCAACCCTCACATTTAATCTTAGTTTAAAATATTAAAATGAAAATAAGTACCTAGGTTCTTACGTAGATGCAACTACTATAACTGTACCTACTTCTTGTGATTTATTAGTATGTTAAAGGTTACAAATCTAAGAGCGAAATTAATGTTATTCACTAAAGTCCTAACGCATTATAATATTATTATCCCCAAAGCGGCTCGTAAGCCTTCTTCCCCAACTGATCAAGCCTTTAGTATGGCGTGAACAGGTGAGAATAGCGACAGTGTTCGCAGGACTTACTGTATTCGTTGAATGGTGGGCCAGAATGAATTAATAAATTTCATCCCACTGCGCACTGGCGTGAACGGACGGAGAGAATGGATGGACTGACCGGACGAACTGAACGAATAAACTGTGATCACGCCTCAGTTCACTTTCTTTGTCTGAGAGGAATCGTTCGAGTGCAGGCGAATAGAAAAGTGATTTGTTTCGAGTTTCCAGTAATTGTGTTTTGTAAATCATGTATTAACATTTGGTATTAATATTTGGTTTTGTAGAACTCTAAATTATTTTTTTTATAATTTACCTTATACATTATAGAATGTCATTCGTCCTTACAACTATACACATCTTCCCTGATGATGGACACTGCAACGCTGTCCGAAATATTGGCTAAAGAACGAGGTTGCGCAACACGGCATAATAACCCAAAAATAAGACATTATAATGGAATAATTCGTATTCATTTAATATTTTACGATCCTGCGCTATAACGAACTAATTCATAAGTTAAAATAATTAAATCTTAAATTTAAGCATTTTTCTTTTCAGGGCATTTGTCATCTTTGAGTATGCTGTGTAGGGGATATTTTTGAGGAAAGGAAGAAGTTCTAGGAAGGAAAAAGTACGAGGGGTGGGTAGGAATCTGGTTTTCAGTGTGTTACGGTCATCCAATGCCAAGACCTAAACAAACCTCATCCCATGAACACGGGCATCCCTGCTAAGTCACCAAGCATAGCGAACCACTTGGGATGTCCTATGGCAGGGCTGTTTATTATCCAATAAATGGTTCCCGGGGCGGCGGCACCCACAACCTTATCCCAAATTGAAGGCTCGCCAACGTAAATATAAAAACGTAGTATTTTATTAATTTTAACCACTGGAGTGTTCTGCAATATGACCAATTTCAGCCTTGAGCGCCAAGAAATTTTTAAACGTTCGGCTTGGAAATTTCCCGCCCTTATTAAAAAAAATCTTGCCTCCGAAATTTAATATGCATAAATGTTAACTGCTTATAGTGTTAGAGAGCCATTGAATGCACCATTATTTGATCCTTTATGACATATATTTAGGATTCACGAAAAAATATTTAAAAATCGTTTAATATTCATGAATAAATACTGCTATAAGAATTTCTAAATTGCCGTGCTTACGGGTATGTGGTACCTAATTAGAGAATTTTATATATAATAACTTCTGTATGTTGTCTACTGCCTAGTTGATAAGGACAGATCAAATTTAAATTGGTACTTGAATTTTTTAATAATGATATTGTAATAAACAAAATTAAAATAATTTTTGTTCTCGTAATGTCATTAACAAATAATTAAAAAGAGATGCGAGACATCTCTTGTTAAACTGTGAAACTACTAAATTAGCCATGGATTATCCGAAGATCACAAGACGCGGGAACTTTTTGGCAAAAATGTACCAAAAAACGCCCCAATATTCCAATGATTTTTTTTGTATGTTCCCGAAAAACATTGTTATGTGATGGATCAATACAATGTCCCGTTTAACAGATGTTTAATCAACAACGATTGATTATTTATTGAAACGGCAACCATGTGAAAATAATACTATAAGCCTATCAGAAAATAATAATTACAAAACTGCGATTTATTATTTATACAAAATTGTACACCTATTAATGGTTGTATAAAGGTGGGCTTATTCCTGGAGATAACTATGCCTGTCAACCCAGATATTTTGGGTGGAAAAAAATATACAGTGTTTTCTGCATTCCTAAAGTATTTTTTTCGCCAACGTATGAATTTTTCTATCTGCGCATTTGTTGGGGAAGGTCAGGAAAGAAATCAAATTAGGTGGTTTGAAGTGAAATTCATTTAATTATAAATCAACGCAGAAACGTGAAAAATCACGGGATCGTTATACAGGTGCTATTGCGTGGGTACTAATATCTCATCGAAATGTGTTCAACTATTTATCTTTTTTTTTATATTCATCTTTATTAATTACTTTACATTGGTGATGCTCTATGTCTGTCGCACTAGGAACTCTTTGTTGAGAGCAGGGTATGTTACTGTACCCCTTTTTGTAACTATATTCCTAACACATCTACTACTTCTGAAAAATAATTTCCAACGTTTGTAATCTAGATACATGCGAGTATCTAAATAACTCATTCCTGATATTGTCGTTGCAATTAAAAATAATTTTAGATCGAACAGCTCTGATAGGTTTATAAATCAGGACTGTCATCAATAATTTTAAAAATAAAAGCCTACTCGCAAATAAGTCTTCTAAGAGTTTCAATAATTTTAATTATTTCAGGTGATTGTAATTTATTTTTTCTATAGGTAGTCCGAGTTCATAATTTGTATATCTTAGGATTTTTTTTCAATGCAATCGGAGGTTATTTTAAAGTGAGATGATCAAATAGGAGAGATATTATATTTCGAATTGACTTCGAATTGGAGACGAAAATAATTTTTTAATGTTAATTGAAATAATTGAAAGTCTCTGCCATAATGGAGATTGAAGCTAAGCTATTTAATCGTTAGTATAACTGTATTAATGTGTGTAAAAAAAATAATTTTTAAATCGATAATAATGCCAAGATTATTCATTTCATTGACTGGGGTAAGGTAAACATTGTTAATTTTTTATTGGTAGACGAAAGTTTGATTTAATTCACTGATATGTTTACGCCTTAATACTGGATTGTTTTCAATCTGCATAGCATAGGTACTATATATGTTGCAGATCGAGTTTGGAAAAGCACTTTCTAATCACGGTTTCAAAACGAATGATAATTTTTAGGAACAATAATTGTTAAAATCAATAACCAGCTACCATTAATTACCCTCTGTATCGTACAGATTTTTCCTTGGCCGAGCCTAGAAAGTTATTTTGTTATGACAGTTGTGTGTGTTTAGTTTTTCCTCGTGTTAGTTTTTGTTAATAAATACGATGGGATTATTTAACATTTCCCTAATCAGCCAGCGAACTAATCAGTAACATAGATAGGCAGGGGACCGGGCACTGTAAATTATTAGCGAAGTAGATTTAAAAAATGCAAAGTCAAGTAAAACGGATTTTTTAAAAGAAAATCGAATATTCATTTTGAACTGGGGTGCGTTTTACTGATATGACCTTTTAAATTAAACAACAAAAAATTTAAATTATTTATTTATTGTTTTAAAACATTTACGGAGTGTTACTAATTATTACATTAATGATATTGCCATTGGAAAGCGGACAGATATTAAAACTCCAATGAAAAATTGCGTAATCAAATTTTTGTTGAGTCTAGTTTTTTAACTGTTAATTCATGGTGGAATTCCATTGTATTAGAAATGAAATTAAACTATTTTTTTTCACTTTGTTCCACTTGTTTATTTACACCAGGACCGGTTTCGTCCTACTACGGACATTTGTACACACCAGTCTGAAAATGTCCGTAGTAGGACGAAACCGGTCCCGGTGTAAATAAACAAGTGGAACAAAGTGAAAAAAAAATGTTGTTATCAGATTCTAATAGTGAAACAAAGAAAAACGTAATAAGCAAATTTTATATAAAACATGACATATAAAACATAATAAGTGTACATTACCTACAGAGAAAGATAAGCAAGAAAGAAAGAGAAAACATAATAGTAAAACAATTACATAACTGTTCTCCTTGACATCTTGGTAGAAGTATGATAATTTGGTTTTTAAGTATATATATGCGAGGTTGTGTAATCGCAACTGAGGTGGCTTGGGCATGTACTGAGAACTAAGAACCTCTGGTGACCGAATTCCGAGGAAGAAACTGAATGTGATTCCAGAGGGTAGACGTCCAGTAGGCTGCCCCAGACACATTTTTGTTGGACACACAGTTGGGCAAGGCAACTCCAGCAACTGTGTGAGGAGATGATGGGTCTGCCATGGACGGAGGCCGAACAATCAGTGCAAGACAGGGACGTATGGAGAAGCCTTGTCGATGCACTGGGTCCTTGACCCGAATAGGACAAGGGGAAGAAGATGATGATGATGATGAAGTATGCGAGATTGTTTGTGAAGATATCTCTAAGGTCACATTCAATAGTATTGTACAGACAACACATTCGACACAGTGGGTTAAAGTATACAATATTGTTATTAAATATTTGAAGGTGAAACACATTATGATTCCTTATATTACATCTATTGGGAACTTTAATGGTAAAAATATTACTCAGACAATGAGTGGTTAAGAGCATATCATGAATAATTTTCATATTAAGTCAGTAAATTGTCTTATTTTTGACAGGATTGTAAAATTATTGGAGTCAATAATTGGAAGTCGAAAAAAAAATTGTAGTCAGATTGAATGATAACAATGTTACAATTTTTTTTGCACATATTCAAAAGTTTTAGAATATTTTAAATTATGTGGGTTCCAGATAACACTCCCATATTCCAATTTGCTTCTGACCAACGAGTTGCACAACATTATAATGGATTGTGGATTTTAAGTGGTTAATTTTAATTTCTTTCTGAACGAAAAATAAATAAAGAAAGAAAGAAATGGTTCTTGTAGAAATTATGTTCACGATCGTAACCTTTGATTTGTAGGGGTTTAAATCTTTATGTGAGGGTTTCCCGACGCAATCGCGTTAATTCAACCGTGACATTTATTTGCAGTTTAAGAAAATAACAATTATTTTACCTGCGAAATGTCGCAAGGCTTTTGTTCTAAAGCGCTACTCCAATTTATCTCCAAGGTTTAACCCAACTTTAACGCATCTGGGGTAAGAATCTAAATGGAGAGATTACGTTTTTATCGCAAGATTTAGTAGAAAGCTCACTAAGGATAGAAAAGGGATTATCGTACATATTTAAAAAATAAACGTAATTAGTGTCCCAATTCAATACTATAGATATAATAATACTTTTCGTCGATAATTGGTTTTTAAATAATTGTTGTTTTGTTCTTTACAAATATAGTTTAGGAGGACTCATGTCCTTACTATTAGGAAGCTACGTTTTATCTGGTAGGCTGCCGCGATATAATTTACAGAGCAGACCTGCCTTCGAGTTCTTTCGGCTAGTCTCGTAAAACGATATTTACGAAAATTAAACGATTTATACGACTTGCCTATAATCAACTAAACTGATCCTAGATTACTTATGATATATTACAATTTTCGTTGAAATTTCCAATTACTGTATAAAATGATATCTTCGAACGAAGAATAATTTATTAAAGAAGATATCTTTTTGGATTTATTTAAGATCGCCTCACCCCACTTTTAGGTTCCCGGCTGCATTGATCCTACGATTAAGAAGATTAATGTTTGGCGAAAGCGAACAAGAAGTATGTAAATCCACGTGCCACATTCACGATGTTCATTTAGGTCTTGATGAATAAATTCCACGGGTTTTCTATGCAAATTAAGACGTTTCAGATGTAATAGGGGGGTGTAGCTGCCGCCATCTATTGTTCGCGCCCGGAACGAGATGTTTCCCGGGACATGAAAAGGGCGCCAAACGGATCGCGGATTAATTGAGAACTATTATGATTGAAATTTGCTAGTCACCCGAAATAAGATATCCCCTTCTTATGTTAGGTCCATGATCACCGATATCTTACTAGGTGATGTCACTAAATAATACATCCGAACTCTTGTTGTAGTTTGCTATACCGAAGATAACCGTTAATGGTGACCATTCCCGTGTGAGGAAGGGGATATTTGTTTTTTTATTTATTTTATCTCTCAACACTAAATTAATAACATAATTAATATTAAGTTATTGTCCAAAAAAGCGAAACAAGTGGTTCACGGTGGAGTCCTGGTACCTAATACCCTGATGTGCAACAGGGAGGCATGGAACATGCAGAGGAAGAATAAAGATTGACTGAATGCTGTAGTAAAGAGATCCCTAAGGCTAAGTGTGGTAAGTGAGGCATTACATCAAATGCTGACTTCACAAATTGAGCATTGCATTTCATAATTTGAAGGAAACAAACGCATTTCATAGCTTATAAACGTTGAAAGCAATTGTGCCCAGTTGAGTCTGTCTGAATGCCTAGTTGCTCTAGTGTCATCTCCTCTCTTTTCCGTCCTCCGCGGTTCATACCTTCTCATTTTCAGAATAATCCTCCATTAAATCTAAGTAGATCTTAAGGCTAACCTCAGGGTTTTTGCGTGGGTTAATATTAAGCAAAAAATGAGAATAAAAATATTTGAGGTTAATAGTATTCCTCAACTGATTATTCCCGAGAAAATCCTTGCAAAGTTCCTCGTAAGAACTTATTTTATCTAAAAAAATTTAAAACAGCAAAAATTAAAACTTTTCAAGGTATTTCGGTATCGTTAAAAAATAATACAAAATTCAAAATCTGTATATTTTTATGACCGCCGAGAATGGAACAAACTTTGCTGAAATTTGCTAAACAAAATGAACATTTGCACTTTACAGTGTGAAAGCTTGTTGTAATTTTGAATAAAATGACAGAGGTTTTTAGTTTCAGGGAATACGGTGGCAGTTCTCCTGAATTTCAGATGAATCCAATTTAAAGTTACAGGAACAAATTGTAGTTACAGTGGAAGTAACATCACTTTGCTTGTCGCATTGTTGGTTAAAAATTATTCCCAAATGTTGTCTGGTGCGCAATGGTGGCCAAAACTTTAATTTTCATCACGTTTTACATCGCGTTGTTAAAAAAGTGTTCGTTTGTATCGCATCTCCGTGGGAAGTGGCAGATTACTTCAATAATCATCAAAAATACTAATTTTTATTTTGTGTCTGTCCTAGGTAACTCTGGTTCAATAATAATCTTCTCAATTTGGGAGGCAGGTATGGGTTTGTGCCCTGTAAATATCCGTGGTCCTGTTGAATCTTCTCCAGTTAGCTATATTTTCCACTGTGGTAACCATACAACTAACCATAAAAATAGCCCCTAACTAGCGCAATTTCAACGAACTGTCAATACATTCATGTTATACAGATCTGTTTGATATATTCAAAACATCTCTAATTTGCATCATGTCAACTGTAAACTCTTTTTATTAATTAATAATATTATTTAATATAAAAAAAATAAATAAGAATGAAGTTCTAAAAAATAAACTTGAAAGGAATAAATAAGCAAATTTTCGTTTTTGATTGCACGACGTACCTGCTATCTGTGAAATTTAATATATTCCTTCGTAAGAATCCTTATGTATTTCTTCTTAAGAACAAGCTTTCCATCTTCCTAAGCGTTTTCTAAGTCAGTTACAAATGTGTGTGCTATGCGGTTGGACCTCAGGAATGTCTTGTTTCCCTAATGGCGAGGTCAGGTAGCCAGGCGTCTTACACCCTGACACCCCTACAGCCTTCCAGTCCAACCAGTGGCGTAGTTAGGGGAGCGGCCCGACACTCAACGGGGGGTGACACCCGGGGGGGTGAAAAAAAACGTACGAATGTAGAATATTGCCGCCTATGCAGGACTCAGGACGATAAAGGATATATTGGAAAGCCTTGATCAATTCAGTATTGAACTTCGAATTAGATCGAAGTCCGTTCAAGATGTAGCTTCATTGTTCGAGGTTGTGCAGAAAAATACTTTGCTTTTAGCGAATAGTGAAGAATTGATTTATTGTTATTAAAATTTTATTTATTTTATTATCTTTTTAGTCTATACTTGTTTGTTTATTTTGTTATTTCATGTTCTTATTATCCTGACGAAGAAACCATCGGTTTCGAAACATGTCGTTAATTTTGATTATATAATGGTATACACAAACTTATTTGTTTCATTTAATTATTGTTTCTAGAACTCCATTTTAATTTTTATAAATTTTATATATTTAATAATATTATTATTTAATTTATTTATTTATTTATTTACATTTGGTACATTTAAAGCCAAAATAACAAATAATATTACATAATAAGAGAATATATTTAAAATGAATACAAGTGTTATTACGTTGTTTTAGGTCGATATTAGTTCCTAGCTAGGCAGATTGCCTGTTCTAAGGAACCAAAGTGTGTAAAGTGCCAAATGCAAATTAAATTATTATTATTTTTTAATTAATACCTATGTACTAAGTTTTTACTAAATGTGCCATTCTAAGGAAACCATGTATCGTTTTAAGTCACATTATATAATAGTTTTCAGACTCAATTTATAAAAAGAGTTTATTTAGGCATGAAAAATGACTAATGTACAGCCTTATGTTATTTTCACGCGAGTATGAATAACTAACTTCTTTGCACTACACATTAATAGGAGAGGAAAAATACCTTACGGACAATTGTGCCAATAAAGTAGTGAGGAACGAAAGCTCATCATTAGAAAAGTAATAGATATTCCAAGCAATATTGGCTAATGATCCACCGTAAGTGATATCTTGACCTACATTAAGACTTACGGATATGACGAATACATTAAAAAAAACACGAATTTTGCCCTCCCGTGCTAGCTACGCCACTGAGTCCAACGTCCTACAACCTACAACAACCCTGTCTTATAGCCTTCTAGTTTTACAGCTTGTGGGGTGCAGACCCCTATAGTGCCAGCCGGGCGATGTATGGACCCAATAGGAGTCATGTATGCGGTGGTTATATATCACCGACCCTAATAGTCCTGGGGTCACATCGAGCCACGTATAATGCATACAAGTTGTCCTAATCAATAATCTCACGGATAGTGTGAATTTGCCTTTATCCCAGCGATATGCTTCGGTTGGTTTAAATGAGACATATGTGAGTTATTTAGTGGTTTAAACACTTTATTTTGCATATTTTTATTAGAAAAACTCTCTTTTTAACTTTTGAAGGTTATTCCCATCAATGTAATATATCCGGTAAGACGTAAGGTTCTGGGTTCGAGTCCCAGTTGCGACCGTTATCTTTTATTATTTTTCTGTGTCTTGTTTATTTTCATATTTAAAAAAATTAGATTATTATTGTTTTCTTCTTCTTCAATGATATATTACATTGATGGGAATAACCTTCAAAAGTTAAAAAGAGAGTGTTTCTAATAAAAATATGAATATTCATTTAGACTTTTATAAAAAGTCAACAGGTGTTCCATAAAAATAAAATCGGATATATTTATCCGAGACACTATCTAGGTAACAAATTCATTCTTTGAATACTTGTTTCCAATAATAAAGGTAGCTGCCAATAATATGGAAAAAAACATTAGTCGAAGATAATATTGTTAATTCTGAAATTTGAAATATGAAGTTGACAATTACGACAGTCTCATATAAGATCGCAGTAGCCCAATTGGTAGAGGTGTATGTCCCGGTAAGACGTAAGGTTCTGGGTTCGAGTCCCAGTTGCGACCGTTATCTTTTATTATTTTTCTGTGTCTTGTTTATTTTCATGTTTAAAAAAAAATTAGATTATTATTGTTATCTTCTTCTTCAATGATACTTTATTTTGCTCTTACCGGTAAAGCTCTTAAAGGGTTAAAATTGTATAAGCCCGTTACTGAAAAATAAAAAAGTATTTTTTACTCTATGTGTATAAAAGTCTTTTTTCTTAATCACACTATAACATTATTTTGTCCTTCTAACATAGAATATATATTTCCCTCTTTCATGACCATGTTTATATTTTTCATTTATTGAATTTGGAACTATGATAAAAATATTATAATAATTATTATAAGCAATAATTATCAGCCTGAAACACTCATCCACAATAGAAATAAAGTTGGTTGTTTGCAGGTGAAAAAAATGTAATAAGCGGTAGTTGTAGAATGAAACACTAGTATATATTGAATCATTTGGTGGGTAAGACGTAACCCGCCGAGCACCTGACCGGACATCAGAAGGACACGGGTTCGAGTCCCGTCGGCGGCATGTATCTTTTCTCGGAAGATTTTTCAATGTGGATGAGTGTTTCAGGCTGATAATTATTGCTTATAATAATTGTTACCCTTTGTGCTACGCATAAAAATCTTGTCTTAAACATTAGTTTATCAATTAAAAATAATAAAAATATTGTAGATATTAAAGTCAATCATTTTCTAAATTAATGAATTTGTAATGGAGATTATTATTATAACAGCTAAGGCATGAATTTTCCGAAATGGGTTAAGTGTGTCGTAGCATCAAAAATAATATTTTCAATTGTCTGTCTGTCTGTAAATCTGGTTCAATTAACTCTAGACCTCGGATTTGCTTTGAACTTAAGTCTCATTTTCAAAATTGCAACTGTTCACAAAACCGATGAAATGAGAATCTACCGATAATCAGAAAATTATTTAATTAATGTGTCTAAATTATTTGAAATGTGTACCTACTTCTTTTGTTTAATTTTTTCATAAATTTTTTCACGATTTTCAGGTTTACTAACAGTGTTCATTCAAAAGGTAAATTTTAGCGTCTCTCGAATTTTTCAACAAAAAATATAATTACTAATTACATTATATTATAAAGAAAATTGACAATTCCGCCACCGGTCAGTGGCGGAGTTGGCATCGCGTTTGGATCCCACCCAGGCGTCCCGTGTTCGATTCCTCTGCTGGCTATGTCCTCCATCACCACTCAAGCACATTTTACGCTTACAGTCGGGGTAGTAGGAGATTTTCAAATAATATTGTCGGGTTATTGGTAACCCGGGAATATTTGTCTTTCTTTTATTTTTTAAAGTAAAAAAAAAATATTAAGTGAAAAATATTTGTTTTCGAAAGGCAAGGATAGTGAGGCAAATCTCGTGATTTTTTTAAATTTATAAATATGCCATATTGCGCTATCTTATTATTTAGCCAACATTTCGGATAGCACGTAAGTAAAGAAGGAAAAACCGCAACAAGGCATAAAAACGCAAAAATAAATCATAATACTTTTGCCAAATATTATTATTAAAAAAACTTTCAACTTCTCATATCCAGCAATTACAATATCCCGTGATTATTCACGTGTCTGCGCTGTAACATAAATAAAAGAGAAATACGCAAATAACAATGAATATTCTTCTAAAAAAAAATACTTTGAAAGAAAATAGTTTGCGCTGTCAAAATCCAGCCTTTACTGAGATTCCTAGTACCTACTGGTAATTCAATATGAACAATTTCACCGTGAACATTTTTCCCTTTTCACATACAAAGTGATGATCCTTTAGGTTCTATGCGGCACTACGTAGCGGCAGTAATAAAATAGATCATACTTGTTCAGTAAGTGGGAAGCATTTTGTCTAGCAGCTCGACGAGAGCTCAAATCCTCACGCCTGCTCCCGCCCCCACCCCCGCCCCAACACTTTAACTTTATGTTCACTCTATTTTAATAGTGCGAACCGCCCGAGCTTTCGGTGAAATGTTGCTAAAACCTAGACCCTAGCCCTTACAAATACTAATTCTCAAAAAATTACATCGCTAGTTTTAACGAAATAATTATTTTGTACTTTTCGTTCTGGTGAATGACTTTTGTTACCAGTTTTATCGTAATTGGCAGATTTTAATATTTCTAATTGGCTTAAGCCATGTTTCATGATAAATTCTGAATGTTTAATGAGGTATTTAAGAGCCTCTTTCCCTTTTCCCTTATTTTAGTAATTTTCTTTTGGTATGGCATCGGGTTTTGCTCGCCCGCTTCAAATATAAGATATTATTATTATTCATTTTAACCCTTTTTCTAAAAGATCTACTCTTTTCGAAGTAAAACTTATTTATGCACGCTTGACTTGGGAGGGTAAACTGGCGAATTCTTTACGAAAAGTGTAATGCATTACAGGCGAGGCGAACGGGCTGTACCACACTGTAGAAGAAAGAGAGCAGTGCGCGCGCACATTTTTTTTCTCTCTTCCTCTCATAGCAAGTGCATGAAGATTATTCGTAATTTCATTTTGATCTTGACCAATTTTATAAATACTGTAGGAGCAAGAGAGAGCAGTGCACGCGCACATTTTATTTCTCTCTAGATGTTTTACTTCAATCGTATGATCTAAAGCACACTCGTTTTTTATATAGGTTTATTTTAGCCTTTCCATGGGATAACGTATATTTTCATTTTTGCGATTTAATATTTCTTTATGTATTTATAGTATCTACTTTCGACTTCATAAATCCTAAAACCAAAATAATATATCGTGATTTTTAACGGATATGTACTAGCTATTTAAAAAAATCATTTTTACTTCGTTATTGTTCTGGGCATTATCTTAATCTTACTTTCATTGTTTTAAATTAAAAATTTTATTTTTCCTTTGTTATTTAATATTTTTCGTTTTAATCGTAATATTACAATGGAATCACACCGCGAACCACCATACCTGTGTAGAAAATTGAAAACTTTAACTTCGGTTAACAACAGAACTAATTCTGAATACTAAGCTCCTCCCAAACTTCTCCTTTAATTACTTTTCCCCTTCACGGAGGTGGTAAAGTCCCACTGGTTCCGAGCGCGTATAATTCTTGTGACACACAACTAAAGAAGCTTTCATTTTGTGAATATGTACGGGTTTTATTACACAAAGCAGGAAATTTATTGCACACAATACTGTCAACTGCTGTAAGTCTCAATTGTTCCAAGTGACATTGTTGCAGTGTCTTGCAGTGAGCGCGTTACAGTCCAAGTTCAGAGTGCAGTGAGAGTTCAGTGCAAGTTCAGTAGGCAGCACGCCTCGTGTGTAAATCACAAGTGTTGACAAAGATCTGAGAGCCTTGCCTGTTATGATAACTTACAATGCACCGTGCTAGGGCTGTTATAGTGCTGTAGTGCCATGGTTCTACGGTGCTATGAGGATATAATATAGCGCACACAATGCAACTCTCCAGAATAATCTGCAATGCAGAAAAGCTGCATCAAGACAGTTGCACATTTATAGCTTGTAAGCCATTCAGTTCTGATTTTCAAATTCTGTCAAAACCGGTGCATATTTTTTTTAAATTCAAGCTACCATAGGAACGATGAAAGTACACTGAATGCTGTAGAAATGAGATCTGTAGATGAGAGATTATTGTAGGTACTATTTACATGATTTCGGACCTTGTCCGAAAGGCGTGCAAGATGGATCGGCCATATAATACGACAAGAAGGCCTCTTGCATGCCATAATGGAGGGTATGACCGAGGGGACAAACTCTAGGGAATGCCCACGCCGAGAGTACCTGGAGGACCTGCTGGTGGACATGAGCTGCTCATCATATGCAGACTTCAAAAGAGCCGCACAAGACAGGGAAGAATGGAAGAGAAAAATAGAGTAAATTGCTGCAAACCAATCCCAGGATTGAAACCAGAGAGAGAGAGATTTACATGAACAAAACTTTAGGTCGTCAATCGGCCCGTAGTCCAATTTGGTTTTGCCAGACCTAGTTTAAGAGATTGTGATAAATATTGATATTTTCTGTTATAGCATATAATTATAACATGTAAATAAGTATTCCTTTTAAGAGTTTTATTATAAAAAAGTAATATATTCAATGAATTTCTTTGTTCTATTTTTTTTAAGAAAATAACACTTTACAATTAAAAAAAATCTTTCGTAATCCTACATGTATTTAAAATGAATGATTTTTGCATTTTTATATACAAATTCTTTGATAAATCTAATATGTCAAAATTTTTTATGAGAGAGCTCGGTATAATGCCAGTAGCCGAAATAATAATTGGTAATATTTTTATAGTCTGAGAATGCCAAATTCCTTCCTAAATCTGTATATTTTCTTAATTTTCAGAAACAGATTTTTCAATATTACAGGAATTTGGACCATTTAGAATTGAAACGTTGTTGCTTTAAGTGAATTAAGGCGTGTTTAATGACCAGATCTGAATAGTTAGTTAATTTACTCTTCCCTATCTCCTTGCCCTTCCCACTAACTTTAGCCACACACCGTACCACATTTAGGGATGCAGTAGGCTTAGCGGCTTTCTTATGCGGTATACACTTTATAAATATAAATGTAATTGCATGTTTATAAAAATAAATATATATACGGTATACACTTTATAAAAATAAATGTAATTGCATGTTCTTTTGGTGGTCCGTTCATTACACTAATTTAATTAGATTTTAATTTCATAAAAATAGTTATAATCTAGGTACTTAATGATTCTGGCGCAAGGCGACTGCATATCACAACGAGCTCCGAGGTATTAAGGTACGAGGTATTAGCTATAAGGTATAAGCTGTAAGGCCACTCTAGGAATAATTCCCCGCTAAAGTTAGTTCATCAAGTGATGTCGTTAGAGCGGACTTTTGCGCGCTTCTCCGCGGAAAGTTTCCGCCATCCCGTGCCACCAGGAGGGGGTGGAGGAATGGAGGGGTGGAGGGGCGTAGCAAACCAAATCAGTTTCCTATACCCTGCGAAATTCAGGTAAGAGGCGCTATCTATTGGTTATGCATTTTAAATTACAGTTTTTATGGACACTACGCATTAAACCATAATAATTATACACGTCGTTGGTTCGAAGTCGAATCGAGTACAACTCAATAGTGTGGGCACCGAGTTATGCTATTCATTCACTCGTGGTAGACAAAATTCAAAATAATTTTTAAGATTTATTAATTTCAGAATGAGTAATTTTATTCGGGAGATCAACTGTTTACATTAATAATTAATAACAAAGCATATTAGTATTTAAGTCACATTAATTGTACCATTTACAGGTTTCCACATGGGTATTATATATATATGAAATGATTTTTAAGATGATAATGAAAGATTACATAACAATTTCTTAGAAAGGGAATAGAGGGATGGATGGTATGATGGGGGAGGGGGATCGGTAAAGTCGAGGTATAGTATGTATACTAATAAAAATATGCGTAACAAAAAAGAAAGTTCACATGATGGTGGTAGCATTAGATGAGAATCTACAGATGTTGTAAGGTATTACGAGGGAATGTGTAAATTATGATTACCTACCGTGTTAAATAAATTTATAATAATTTTCTGTACAAAGAATATTTAATGACTTATCTTACTTATGTAAAGTTTTTAATTCAATAATTGATCGCCCTGAGGTATTAATTACACCTAAATCTTTAAGTACACAAACCAACATGGAAGCCATATCTACTTTTATCTATCACAGCTTTGTGGGACTACCCATATTTTATATTGTACTAGATGTAATTGTACTAGATAAATTATATGTACTAGATAATATTGTACTAGATAAATTATATGCAAAAAAAAAAAAAAAATTGTAACAACTACAACACGGAATCACAATTGTACACTCCCATAACAGAATTTGGGTAGTGATTATATGGATATTGTTGACATATCTAACATACCAGTCACTAAATATAAACAGGTCTTAGTAGAATTTATATCGGAAAGAGGAACAACAAATCTAATGAAAGAAAATGCACAGCTCTGAATGGACTTATTTAATTTATTTTTGAATTATTTTCAATTGACTCTTTTTTCCCCTTCATGTATGGTGGAGTATTTTGTTTTTGTGATGTTATGCTCATTAAAAAGTTCGTTGTGTTAAAAATAATAATCTTTTAAAAGCCCAGCTAGGAGTAAAATTCAAAATACATCAATTGCACGATCATACACGGTTATCTGAGAGTCATCACTTCTTCACAAATATTATAATATTTCTTTGTACAATTGTCCATAGTTCTTCGACACTTCTACAAGGGGGGATTGATGCGGGTTATGTATGTAAATAAAATAAGCGTTGATCCTTACTTACAGGTTTATTCAACAATAATTCATATAAATTACATTTTTATATAAAATTATTTATTGAGAAGTGGAGAGCGAACACGAAGCAATTCGCGAGCTGTTGGATCGGCGGCAATCGGGAACAGAATGAATCTTCTTATTTAAAGTGGCACCCGTCGCGCATTGCCGGGAACTGAAGAAGATCCGTGTCCGCTATTGGAGTACAAGCAGCCAATAGGAGGTAATTGTGGAGTTGTTCGCTGGCCACACTTTTTATAACTTGCCAATTTATTTTTTCAAGATTATTTATAAAAAAATGTCAACTTTAAAATATTTTAAAGTAATTTTTTGGATCCCGCCTCCAAGTTGTAGCAATTTCAGGCGCTGAAACACGCGGTTGCGATTTTTTGGTTTATTCTCAACAAACTATTTCCTGCTTCACAACGGGTAACGAGTGGAGATGTACACAGAACTGTACACTTACTATATTCTGAACCCCCTGTACACTGTACAGTACGGGCAAGGAATACAGAGCCGTGAGCCATCAGCCTTGCAGTCGTGGGCGGCCGATTGTATGCAAGGAAATTCAAATTGATTTTGAGGACAAACACAGATTCCGGTGATTTAATATTGCAAACATTGTAAGCCGGTCGAAACGAGAATTCATTTGTAAAGTGTTATTTTCTTTAAAAAAATAGAACAAAGAAACTCATTGAATATATTACTTTTTTATAATAAAACTCTTAAAAGGAATACTTATTTACATGTTATAATTATATGCTATAACAGAAAATATCAGTATTTATCACAATCTCTTAAACCAGGTCAGGCTAAACCAAATTGGCCTACGGGCTGATTGACGACCTAAAGTTTTCAAGGGCCTTGGGTGAGGGGGGAGGGGGGGGCTCAACCCATTAAATATCCACAGCATATGCCATTAACATAATAAATTTATATCATGTAAATAGTACCTACAATAATCTCTCATCTACAGATCTCATTTCTATATTGAGGGATCAGCAGGATTTATCGGTCCAATTAGGAGTTCCACCGAGCCGAACCCTCTGATATGAAAATATCTGGAGTCGGTGAATTATTTTCCCATTTAAATAGTCTGGTAGCTTAACATGTTGTTCTTGTATTGTTTTGTATTAATTGTACTTATATAACACACTTTCATAGCGTGAATTTACTAGATTATCGTTTGTGGAAAAGTGTGTGAAAGGGTTTAGTTTTTCCGGTGGGAAAAATTTAACTCGGACATGACGTCTGGTGTAGAAAAAAAAATCATTCTAAAATACTTGAAACGTTTATGGCTACTATCGGTAAACTAATATTATAAAATACAAGTCAATTTATCTTTTTTTTTACCTCACAAGAGTCTCAACTGCTCCCGTCTGGAGCCAGTGAGACTATGGCATTTCCAATTGGGGTATGTTGTGAGGCTGAAGGTAAGTGGGGAAGGGTAGGAGATGGGGAAGAGGAAGGTGGGGAAGTACCTGGCTATTCAGATCTAGTCACTAAACATGGCTAAAACCATTATTAAGCAACGTTTCAATCCTGAATGGTGGTCTTACACCAGGGCGATACTGAGAGTATCCTCCACTCTGGAACGTGCCCCAAATATAGAATATATTAATTAATTGTGAAATAACACAAATTAATCAAATAAAATTTATTTGCGCACGCCGGGTTCGAACCCGCGACCTTCCAATTGGGAGTCAAGTGTCTTACCACTCGACCACGGACGGTCGTCTGTCACTTAAAACTAGTAAAATCTACGAGGACAACATACAATATGTGTAAGTCAAATGAACAATCCAGAAAAGTGTATTCTTCTGAAACTAACAGGAGCAATTTTGCTGTCAGTCGTCAAACTCGAACACCGTGGAAAAGCTGCTGACTCAATATACTAGAATATCGAAAATGCAGCCAAACGAAACACCAGCAACTGCACTCTAAAAAGACATAAAGGTACCATCAGACTACGCCATAACGTAGCAAGTGTTTTTGTGGTTTGGCCTATTTCAGCATAGAAATAGGCCAAGCCACAAAAGTATAGCCCGCGTATTGATGGACCAGTATTAAACGGAAACAAGTCCAAAAAAAATTAAATACGATATGGCTACCAAAAGATTCACCAAAAGGTTTAGAAAAATTACTCACTTTTTTTAACTAAAATTATTGACGACGATAAAAAATATAAACACATATGCATAAATATATATGTTTTTTTTATTAGACAAATGTACATATATGATAAACGTTACCGTAAACTAATTTTTTGACATATTTTTATTTTTATTTTTAACTTTTTAACTTAATGAGTTAAACCTCAAATTATAATATTTTAATTAATGGAGATAATATAAGCGAAAGTCAATCGAAAATCCGAAACAGAAAAATCAGAAAAAGATGTATTCGTATCTTTTTCTGATTTTTCTGTTTCTGATTTTCGATCGACTTTCGCTTATATTATCTCCATTAATTAAAATAGTATAATTTTTTGACGTTTGATGTAAAAAACACTTAAAATCACCATAATATATTTATTTTTTTCAAATTGCAGTCGCAAACTTTGTTTTCATAAAGTTGTACATTTTAATTTTTGTGTTGTTAACTTTTAGATTAAAATATTTAGCATGGTGTTTTCCCTTTCTTACATCGTTTAGATCATATTTCTCACTGTGATAGTAAGAGAGACATAACGATTTCTTTGAGATCTCCATGAGTTGCCTCATAAACGAACAAGTTAGCCTGAAGGGTTAAAACCTAAGAGTATGGATATTAGAGAGACGGCATGTGAAGTGTGCCCGCGCGCTCCAAGTGTGCCTTTTCGAGAAGTTTACCCATACGGCTGACATTGGCTGTCACCATGGGAAATAGCTGCTGTCGTAAAAATGTCGGAACGTATTAAACGGCCAAAAACCGTCAGCCGTGTGGGTAAATTCTCGAAAAGGCACACTTGGAGCCGTCTCTCTAATATCCATACTCTTAGGTTAAAACTGACGAGATTATTTAAAAAACAATAGTTTGCATTTAAAATGTAGAAATTTAAGTAAAAATTATTGAAATTTGACATATTTGCTAATCTCAAATATTGTTCAATGTAAAATGACAGATTTCGACTTGTTGCAGTTTTATACCGAGCCATCGATATGGCGTAGTCTGACATGGACATAAAGCAGAAAAGAATACCTCTGCATTACTCTTCGGAGACGTTGCAATTTAAAATATTTATCATTGCACTGTCTTTGTAGAGAAATTCCTAGGGGAACTGGCGGCGGCGGAGTGTGGATAGGAGTTATACTTCGCGGTCGATTCTTCGGCTCATAAATCTCCGGGCGAGGCCGGGAATCTTCAGGGCGACTTTCCAACATGTTTTTTGCCGGATGGCTTATCCCACATACATCCATTATTCCCGGGGTGGAATAACTCGACTATGTGTCTTGCTTCCAGGATGATAAACGAAGAAATGTTCAAAAGAAATCTCAATTATAAAAAGATTTATTATAGGACGTAAGTACAACAATTATTTTTAAATTTTACTAATAATGAATTGCTTTTGCCCAGTTTTTTTGTAAAATTAAACAATTATTCATATTATCGTATATATACTTTAAAAAATAGTTATGTATGTGATCTAATCCTGCATAATAGCACGTCTTATTATTTTTAATTCTTTCTTATTTTCATTTTACTGTTTTCTATTTTATTTTCTCGATTTCCAATATAATTGTATGTTTACACTAGACATCACAAAGCAACTATATTCCATTGGTCACCATGAAACAGGCAGTCGCCTAGTATGGTGATCTAATGTATCATATATGTAAATGTTTTAATGTGTATTATCATGTATTTTATAAATAAAAATAAATAATTATACGCCTACACGGGTTTTTACATGTAATATTTGATGGTACGGTAATCTTAATGAGCAATTTAAATTATGTAGAACACATGCAAAAGAATAGTAGGAATTATGCTAACATTGATTATTACTAATGAGGTATGTTAATACAGCCTTCCTATAACTATGTTCCGGAATACTACTACTTCCTAGAAAGTATAGTTGAAACTGAACGTAAGACAAACAAAATATATGAATATAGGCGATAAAACACAACATAATAACTCCAAACCAAACGTAAACAAACTATAAAAAAAATGTAAGATAACTAAACACATTTTTCGAGAATATACCAACTATATATAAGAATATACCACTCACTTAAAATATATATATGTATACATATTTTTTTATAATTTTTTTTATAAATAAACAGTTTAAAATAATCACTAATTCAAAAATAAATAAATAAGAAACTTTCTACTACAACACATAAATACTTGTCACACTTAAACATAACCACGTAAACACCTCAGCACAGGTTCTCCTAGTGAGGTGTTCACGAAACATACAACATTACCCAACCACAGTTTCACATTCACCAACCTACCTTACACACAACACAACAAAAAGTTCATAAATTATGTTATTAGCTATTATGTATAAATATTAATAACTTTATGTAAACACTGTAATATTATATAGAAATAAAAAATAAAAAAATAAAATTTGACAATTAATGATGAAAAAATAAATGAAATCGTATACCTGTGTATAATATTGGATTCAAAACTAACTTCCACAAAAACCATATTTAAAAAAATTCACTGGATACCAAAATTTTATTTTTTAATCCAAATAAAGTCTATAGGTCAAGTGTACACAAAATATAGTGAATATTAAAAACTATTTATTATTATTTTTCATTTAATTGTAAAATAATGTGCTCTTAATCACTTATATAAATTTGCATTGCTTCATTGACGGCCATCGTAGTCCAGGGGCAAGGCTTTGGACTCCCATTCCGAAGATCGCGGGTTCGAACCCGGCGTGCGCAAATAAATTATATTTGATTAATTTGTGTTATTTCACAATTAATTAATTAAAAATAATATAAACTATATTTGCGGCACGTTCCAGAGTAGAAGATGCTCTCAGTATCGCACTGGTGTAATACCACCATTCAGAATTGAAACATTGCTTGAAATGGCTTTAGCCGTGTTTAGTGACTAGATCTGAATAGCCAGGTACTTCCCCACCTTCCTCTCCCTCATCTCTTTCCTTTCCCCGCTTACCTTCAGCCTCACAACATATCCCAATTGGAAATGCCATAGTCTCACTGACTCGTGTCCCTGGTGAGGTGATCACTAGAAAAATAAAAAAAAATAAATGAAAGTAATAATTATCATTTTAATCTATCTTACCAACCCTCCGCGTGACAAAAGGGTTGGTACACGTGTTCCTTACAGGTCTCTTCTCGAATTATGCCCCATTCTTTCAATCAACTATTTCTGTGTCAAATTACATCATTCTATGTTGTACGTTTGACCACCAGTTTCAAAATAATGAACATCATTTTACAATAGGTTTTCCATTTACCCGTTGAAAAGATTAATGAATCTACATAATAATAAAGTCATTATAAATACAAGCTTTTTTCATTTCTGCTCTCCCGGGATATCGTGATAGCGTGACGGTATATAAGGTTTCCTTTTCCACATAAATTTGCATTTCATAATTTTTCAATTAAAAATCTTAATTTTAATTTCGCGGTTGGCTTGGCGCTGTCACTTCATCGGTTTCCTATCAATTCTGAAATAATATTAACATGCGGTACATATCGATGGTTTTAATATAGATCGTATCGGAAACATTTTTTAAAATAAATTAATTGTAAATAAGGGATGAATTGAGTCAAAAAATTATAATCCTCCTTTGTAAAAGACGAAATCAAAATGATTTTAAATGTTTCTACATGATCAAATTTACATATTTATAATCATACCTTTATGACAGAGACATGGTCCTTGGTAAAGCGTTAATGTATTTAAAATTTACTAAAAGTTAATGATAATTTTCAAAAATATGTTTTTTTACATCTACTAACTAACTAACCATCATGCAATTTCCCGGCGGCGTAGTCCAGCGGTAGGGCGTTAGACTCCCATTCCGAAGGCCGCGGGTTCGAACCCGGCGTGCGCAAATATATTTTATTTAATTGATTTGTGTAAAATCACAATTAATTATTTAAATTAATATATAGTATATTCTCGGCACGTTCCAGACTGGAAGATATTCTTAGTATCGCCCTGGTGTAAGACCACAATTCAGAATTCAAACGTTGCTTGAAATTGCTTAAGCCGTGTTTAGTGACTAGATCTGAATAGATAGGTACTTCCCCTCCATCCTCGTCTCCTTCCCTTCCCCACTTACCTTCAGCCTCATAACATACCCCAATTGGGGATGCCATAGTCTCACTGACTCCAAACGGGAGCAGTTGGGACTCTTGTGAGATATTCACTATAAAAAAAAAATATTAAAAAAAAAAAAATTGAAAAAGTAAAAAAAATAAAAATCACTAAATGACTCGGTCTTAGCAAACACTTCTTGCATCATTCACTTCAATATATCGTCTCATACATACTCTTCCATTCATATTATTCTGACTCTTGATGTGGCCCGTCTCAAGTATCTGATTCATTTGATCGTGCCATATCTTCCTCGGGCGTCCCCGACTTCTTCTGCCATTGACGTTTACGTCGTATGTCTCTTTACACTCCTTTCTTCGTTCATTCGCTCTACATGCACAAACTATTTGTGCGTTCCTTTAATCTTATTCATTACGCTTTCATCAGCCTTGCATTCTTTACGGATCTCCACATTTCTCACACATACTTGTTTTTAACACACATTCGCCTCGGGGATCTCATTTCTACAGTATTCAGTCAACTGAAGGCTGTCCGATGAAAGACCGTACAAGATCACAATTTTTTTTCCGAATTATCTGTTATTTAACTAGACGTCGTGAAATTTACCTACTTTTTATTTGTTGATGTGATTAAAAAGATATCACGAAAATAACCCTACATTATTCATAAACCCTGTGAAATTATTTGCACGGAACTGTAACGCTATTACGACGTTGTTCCTAATATAATATAAGTTCCTCACACATCCAATGGAAATTACCTAATGTCATGATCTGACTGGTAACGAACGAACCGAATTATTGCAAGTTGCCAATAATGCCAAGATATGGCGCTACTTCCGTCCACAGCCGCTGTACGGAATATAGAATTCACAAGCACCCAAGACAAAGTCAAAAACGTATACCATCACAGTGTGTCAAATTTCATCTAATGTCAGTTACTCAATACACTTAACTTATAAATTATTTGTGTCAGGCTGTGAAGACGACCAATAGTACAACCATTAATTTTAAACTATAATAAAACCTGAACGGAACTCGAAAGAAGCAATTAACTCGTTTTATAAGCTATTAATTTGCTTTAATAGCAAAAGAGGATGAAGATTAATGTTATTTTGTAAATGTTTCAGGCTGGGCCAAAAAGGTTTTTGAATAACTCATATTTCGCTAAAACCCACTCCTTTCCAAAATCATTAACCTTTATTTTTACGACCCATAAAAATGCCAAAAGCTGCCCTGGAAACCTGAAACCAATCCAAATTCAATATGAAAAATTTATTTTCCAGCATACGTTTCCATTCCTAAGTGATTTATGAAAATAATGTACCTCCACACTGGAATAATGTTACCTACGTTTCCATTAAGGAAATTAATTATTTTCAGGATACTTTTTTACCCCAGCCTAAAATTTAATTTTTTTTTTTATTATATTCAAACGAAACTTCAAACAAGCCGGTGGAAAATCCCAGCTCTTTGATTTCGCGAATTTCGAATGAGATTAAATCTTTTTTTATCGGAGAAATTCAATATTTAGAGTAATTCTCAGTATATTGATGAAATTGGGAAAGTCCCAGGTATTGGCATAATGTTACAGACGTGCAACTTTGTCCCAGGCGGATAATGTTTCATTTTATGAAAAGTGATTTTCTTTTTTCCGTAGAAATTTCGTGATTGATTAAACCCATTTTTCTTAGAATTCTGTCGTGAAATATTGATGTCTGTTTTTTATAGAATGGAATTTATCCTCGCGTTGATTTTTAAATCACGCGTCTTCGCTAGTGACGTGGCATTCGGATAAAGGCACAAAGTCAAATAAGTCAGTAAGTGAACATGAGAATTATCTTAATATTAAGCGAAAAATTTTGGAGTTAGAGAGGCTTCATATTTCAGTAAAATACTCCTATCTTCGAATTTCTGGTATTCATAATTCAAAAATAGATTTTAGTTGAAGTGTGTCACTTTACAATTTTATTATGTAATCCAATTTTTAGTCTGTATTCTGAGGGAACAGGTACTATATTTTAGTGATTTATTTTGGGGGTATTATACCGTGTTGCCCTTTATTCTTTAGCCAGCGTTTTGGACAGTGTTCACGGCAAACAAGTAATTAAATTATCGTATAATTAATATTTTTATGAAGTGTATACTGAAAGAACCATATTGCTACGTTCATGTTTCTTAAAAAAAAGGGATACCAATTCGGCTGTATGAAGCCATAATGAGTAATGAGTTATAAGTTACGAGTAATGAGTAATGGATCATTACTATTAGTAATGAGTTATGAGATATGATATTTGAGTTATGTGTTATGAGTTATGAGTTACGAGTTACGAGTTACGAGTCACGAGTCATGAGTCATGAGTCACAAGTCACGAGTCACGAGTCACGAGTCACGAGTCATGAGTCATGAGTCATGAGTTACGAGTTATGAGTTATGAGTTATGATTTGAGAGTTGTGAGTTGTGAGTTATGTGTTATGAGTTATGAGTAATCAGTTATGAGTTATGAGTAAAGAGTTATGAGTTATGAGTTAAAAGTTATGAGTTATGAGTTATGAGTTATGATTTATGAGTTATGAATAATTAGTAATGAGTTTGTGTATAAAGTATGCGTACAATTAGTGTAAAAATAAAGTGTAAAAGTAGTGTCTGAAAATCATATAAAGTGTGTGTGTGACCAAACGCTACAGCAAGCAGCCGAAAAGTAGTATTATTTATGTTTATACCAATTAATTCTATTCCAAATTTCTACCATGCTCAATTACTTTGTTCACGCTAATTATTTCAGATGGTACATACTACTACAACGGGCATCTAGTAGTAGACATCAGTAGGGACAGATACTAGCGTGGTTCTTGACGGTGAGTAGCAGGCAGGATGATGCATGGGGGTCGATTTGGAAAATTCCCCCATATCCGGAATGGGGCTTCCCGCTGAATACACTCAGGTACGTTCCGCTTCCGACTGCTTGGCATTATGGTAATAGTGGCCTGTAAAGACATTGTTTAAAAGGTAACTTTTCATTCCGATGTCTTTTTTACATGTGTAACTTTGTGCTTTTATTTTAGGTAAATATTAATCCACTCATTAAAAAACGTTTGGAATTTCTATATTATATTCTTTGCTGTGTTTTGAATACCTGGGGTGCTAGCTAGCATGGTCGATCGATAAGGATCGGTAGGTTATTGTCGGTAACTTCTCATCGTTCCCTAGGACAACTACAGATCGCAAACGAATATGTGTCAGTTCACAATGACTAAGTGTCCTTAATATATTCGATATCAACTGTTGTTTGTACGTTTGTTGTTACGTGTGTTGTACTTACAGTTGTCCTAGGGAACGATGAGAAGTTAACGACAATTATCCTATCGATCCTTATCGATCGACCATGCTAGCACCCCAGGTATTCAAAACCCAGCAAAGAACATAATATAGAAATTCCAAACGTTTTTTAATATTATAATATTATCTAAAAACCGTGGATTCCAGCTATCAAAGAGGTAACAATATTTAAAATAATTGAAATAAGGATTTGGATTTATTTAATTTTTTTTAACATCTCACGTAAATTAAAAACATTTTCCGGGACGAATTTATTCCAATTATTTATGAGTAAAATTCGTATAACGATTGGTTTCTGTTTTACAATGTTATTTATTTATTTATTCAGTTACCTTTAGGTAAATACAGAATTATAAAAAAAATTACATAAAAATTGATTTCAAAACATTGATACATTGTAAACATATATTTCAAATTATCTGAATTTTACAATTTTTAAACCAAATGAAAATTAATAACTGTTTTTAAAAAATAGTGAAATGTTTTTTTTCGGTGATATTGAAAATATCTTCTACTTCTGCATATTGGTTACCTAATCTGTGTTTGCGTGGTTTAACCACTCGAGCGCTTTTTGCCACATTATGGCACTATTTCCAATACCACAGATTGCTTTGTTGCCAAAATGTGGCAAATTTTTATTTTCATTTTTTTTATTGATATATTGTACATTCAAAACATAACAAAATAAATATTCTCTAGATTCTTTAAAATGGTTTAAGGTTAAAGATTTAATAATATTTTTTTTATAAATCCTACGAATAAACAATAATAGACAAAAGATATGTGAATTCATTGGCTATATAGAACTATAATCAGTTTATATGTCTCCATATTCAAATTCGGAGGTATGAATTTTTTTATGTGGGCGGAAAAATTTCTTTTAGCAATCCGAGAAAAATATTTAAATTGCTTCGTCGCTCCAGTGGATAAGGGAGTTCAAAAACGAATTGATATTGACATGATTTTTGCAGTAAAAGATATTTTTAGTTCGTATTACTCTATTGGGAACATAAAATGAAATCAAATTATAATGCAGGGCTGTCAATATGAAATTAACGATTTTATTCGCTACAAGTTACGCTAAATTATATGAAAGTACTTTTAATTTACATTTGTGTTTATAAGAGCGTGGCCGGATCGGAAAAGACTGGTTGAGTAAGAATTTTTGGACTCTCCAGCATGAATCTTTCGGGACATCGCCTGGCAACGTAAGGGATGGATTCTTACGTATACCCTCATATATTTTTCCTTCCCAGAAATTCCTCTCCTTCCTTGACATGCACAGACCCTGTGGAAATATTTTCCTCATGACCTCCTGTGTAAAGATAATGCAAAAAAACCTTAATTATATGCAACCAAGATCTGAAGATTTTTTTACATCATATTATATGATTTTATAACCTTTTCAGAGAGCGACCCCCGTGTAAAAAAGGAGGAATATGTTACAGCACAGCAAGAAAGCAAAAAATTTGACTGGATATATTTAATTCAATGTCAAACCATTTAACTCCAACACATTTACAAAATTGTTATGCTGTTAGAATATTTTCATCAGACTTTCTAGTTGCTATTCCAGAATAAAGCTGTATTTTCAATTCATTACTTGTAATCTGAATTCATACAAATTAAAAAAATTTATATGTTTTTTTTTATTTTATTTAATTTAAATTATTTTTTTTTTAATAAATGGATATCTACGAATTAAACACAAAAACTATAAATAACTATTTTGTATTTTACATTTAACATTATTTTGAATATTCAATAAGGTTCGGTCCTTTTCTTCGACAAACATACAAATTATCACTGGCCAAGTCCCTAGATCCTGTATTTTCGTGGCTCCGGGTGAATTTGAGTGTGCTTATTTTTTGGCAACGAATTCGTACGATGACAAATACTAGACAGTGAGTGAATTCACGTTGATTACGCGCTGTCAAATCAGTTTACGTGATAATTCAATTATGTGCTTTGACGGTCGTGTTTCCCAATATACGCTCGATTCTGGCGATTCTCAGTCTAAACTGACTTCTAACTGAAATAATATACATACGATTTTCATGTAAACGGTAATAAACGGTGCTTGTATGTCCTGAGAGATTTCAAAGCGAGTTATTTATAGATAGGTAGTCGAAAATTCGACAATATTCAGTGTTCTGATCTCTTTTTGAAAATCAACTACTTTACTGTCGCTGGTCTACCGCTATCTCCCTAAATTTGTTATGTCCAAAACTGCAATGTTGTCCTTAAACCATCCAAATTTATATTTCCTCCTTGTTACATGTCATGTCAGCTGGCAAAAACTGACAAATCATTTCACAAAAGTCTTATGAGTCATCGGAACGCCTTTTATTGAAATGCCGGTAGAAATTCGAAACAAATTAATCACGTTGACGGCGATTTTCTAAAGACAGGGTGTTCTATCCGAAACTTCTTATGTATTACAGCTTCAGTTGAACACTTGAAACGAAACGTAAATGGTGTTTGCTGGATTTGGGTGATAGTATAATACGTGTAGGATAGAACAAGGTATGGAAGGAAAAGGGATGACCAATCACATAACCACTGTATTGTACGATTGTGCTGTATGAGTGTTGTATTGTATCTATTCGAATTAGCACAAAACACAATCACAATGTAGTTAGTTCCACCAACGAGATTATATAAACAAACAAGACCTATAACTTGCTCCCAAGGTAGTCAAAAACCTATCCAGTTACTGCCGGAATATGTGATTAATTTTGTTCAGTTATAATCACTGAAACTGCTTAAATGTTTCTAGAATACCATTCGACTTTTTAGATTAGACACGTGCTGTAGTTTGACATTATTAACCATAAGAATGTGTTCTTGAGCATCATGTTTTATTCTGAATTCTGAATATCTTAGAGTCTCTTGATTAAATTTAATATTGTTAAAATGATCAGATTGTTGCAAAATAATAAAATGTACCTATTGTTGGTTAAAACTGTTTGAATTTTATTTCAATAAATTTCTTCCCCATTTACATGTTAATTCTATAAAAAACATTTTATATTGCACTAGCTGACCCGGCAAATTTCGTACCGCCTCAGAACCAATAAATGTTGTGTTTAATTTATTAGCTGAAATAAATTAAGTTTTTATTAAGTTAAAATAAATACTCTTAAGTTCAAAAAATGAAATTGAGCTGTTGACTAAGCACGAAAAAATGTTCGGCACACTACACCATTGACAGTTCGAATTGATTCAAATTATGTCGACCAACGCACATTATTTGAAAAGCCGTTCCATACAAAATATATGAAAAAAATAATTTTCTTCATAATTATTTTTCCCGTGATTTTTTTCCAATGTTTTAATAGTTATTCTGTTAATCAGGACGGAGACAAATCCAACAAATCAAAGATCATAAAAATCGGTTCAGCCGTTCTTGAGTTATAAATGGTGTAACTAACCCGACTTTGTTTTATATATTAAGATTATAATTACCACATATTGATAAAGCAATTATATTCCATTACAAGATAACATTAAACATCAAATATAAGTAAAAACATGCTACAAGTGATGGCTATGGAGAGGCGAGACGATGGCATAAGACTGCATAAATGACTTTCCGTTAGGAACCAACCATATTCCCATTTTAAGGGAATCGATCAAATAAAACGAAATTTTCTCTTAAGAACAAATATTCTATTGACTTGTGTTGATTTTATACACATAAACACAGCTACACGAGAAGATATCCACACATCCAGAAACAATCAATCACAAACTCGAACGCGTAACATAAAATATGCAAAACAAAAACGTGAAGTTGCTAATATAAATTCTTGTTAGCAACCTTGCTGTACAGTGTATACTAAGCTCGTATTTAATTTATGAAATGAGACAGCCAAAATCCAAAACGAATATTAAACTCGCAAACAAATATTTATGGTGCCTTTAGGGGAGGTTATAACGCCTCTCCACGGACAGAATGCACGTTTGTTAGATGAATTTTTAAAAAACCAACCACACCATCTCCTCCCCCTGAGGAAATAAATAAACCACATTTATTTGCCCTTTCGCTTATGAGGGAATGTATACAAGCGAGTGTGTTTGCTTTTCGGGTGGAACATAATTGAATGTTGGTGAAAATAATAACTTTCCAGCAATGCCTTTTTAATATTGAAAACGTGGAAAGAGAATTGAACAAAAATTTTACCAGAGACAAGCTGATACTCGGCATGCGTTGAATGCTAATTAAATAAATAAATTGTATCTCCCTTCGTATCATTTGATCATTTCCCATTCGTCTCCGTTCTCCTTCCGATTCTCCTTCGTCTTTCCCTCCCGCGTCCCCTTCCCCTCCCGCGTTCCCTTTTCCCCTTCCCCCTCCCCAGCACCTCTCATCACCTCACGCATTCCGCTTCCACCTTCTTCGCCTTCCCCCCTCCAGCGAAGCCCTCCTCCTTAACTCCCCAACCGACCCTCCCGCATACTCCCCCCACAGCCTTTTTTCCTCTTTTTTAACTCCATAAAATATACCCATTTTTCCAACAACTCGCATGACCTATTGAAAATGCAAATTTCATAATGCCAGAGCTCACCAGTATAGATATATAAGTATTCACGGGCATGTTCACAAACATTAAAAAAAAATAGCAATCGGATGAAATTTTAATCGCAATCGTATGAATAGTATGGGAAATAATTTCATAACGCCAGAGCTATCCTACAACCATCCCGATAATGTTATCTTCTACAAATCATTAATTTTCACTGTCCAATACGAAATAGCTCAAATCAACTCTTCCAATTCCCACATTCAAAAACAAACTTATCAGAAGGACGTGCACAAAATACAATAATTTTCAAACGCTGATATTTTATATTTGTTTTCGGGTCAATTTACTAAATGTATAATACAAAAAAAAAACAAATTGTTAATTATGAACCCTCTACCCCTGCCGCGTGTTATTTTCTCATTCTCATTGTGTTGTTTATCTTCTTCTTTTTTTATCACGTTTAACCTTGAATAAAATATGATGTGAAAATGTGTGATTTTTATATGGGTATATACATAGTTGAATTTCACATTATCTATCCTGTATGCTTTAATTTGTGTTTATGTTTTTAAATTCTTTGCGGTTTTTTTTTTCAAAATAACTTTTTTTAACTTTATGTTTTCTTTAATAATTTATTTTTATTATATTTATGCTATTAATTTTATGCGAAAACTTCGCTGGTTCATGCAACCATGTAAGAATTATTAACCATGTAAAATACGTGTAACTGCTTGTTTCTCTAATAAAGTAAAAAAAATAAACAAAAAATTAAAAATAAATACATTTGAAACGAGCAAGGATACCGTAGCACAAATTATGGTGGTGTTTATTCTTATTAATATTAAACGAAATTTTCATTTTAATAAATACAACGAATAATTTTAATAGCGAAATCGATAAAGAGTTAAATATAGTATGATATATAGTATATATAGTATATATAATATAGTATATGTGTATGAAAAAGCCAGAATCAAAAAAATTAAAAATTTTGCGAATGAAGGGCTGTAAAAATATTTCCACAGTATTGCTGTCGATAATTTCTAAGATAATGAATTTATTTTCAGGTTGCAGTGTCATTTCCGTCATTGAACTTTGAAATATCAGCATTTAACGTAAGCAAATACAACACAAAAGATTTTTTATGTATCTAAGCTATAATCGGGTTTGAACGGGTGACAATTGCATGACATTATCGCATACAATAGTTTAATTATTTCACTAACACGTAAAGCCAGTCGTTTCACAGAATTTGAACTATTCGTCAAATATCACAGCAAATTTTTAAGTTCTGTGAAAGTTCTATTCAAAATTATTTCAGTTCAGTGAAATAACTAGTCCATAGTGAAATAATAACAGAACTTGACTAGAACGTTCATAAACGTGAAAATTTGATTTTTTTATAGTGAATACCTATTTTATAGTGAGTCCCAACTTCTCCCATCTGGAGCAAGACTATGGCATCCCCAATTGGGGTATGTTATAAGGCTGAAGGTAAGTGGGAAAGGGAAGGAGACGAGGAAGAGGAAGGTGGGGAAGTATCTGGCTATTCAGATCTAGTCACTAAACACGGCTAAAGCCATTTCAAGCCACGTTTCAATTCTGAAGGGTGGTTTTTCACCAGAGCGATACTAAGAGTATCTTCCACTCTGGAACGTGCCACAAATATACTTTATATTATTTTAATTAATTAATTGTGAAATAACACAAACCAATTTAATGAAATTTATTTGCGCACGCCGGGTTCGAACTCGCGACGCCCGGCCGATTGGTTTGAAATCAGGAAGAATACCGGAAATTAGTCCATTTTAAATCAAATTCTAGACCAATTGACTCTTTTTTACAAAAAAACATATATTAATTTTGAAAGATTGTTATTTTATCTGCTACACTAAGTTTTAAAATTTTGAAAAACTAAGTGTATTTTTATTATACTAAGGTTATACCGTTGGTCGTTAACAGATTTGTTAAATTTTTAAACGAAATATTGTATTATACAACACAAATTTCAAATCATATAATCAAACAGCAAAATAAATCAATTCATAATCTAGTAAAGACACTTTTCAGAATTTAAATTTTAATTCAAATAAAATCACTAAAAAATAAATCCGAGAACGTGTTTTGTGACGAAAAGACCTTAGTTTTTCACTTATTATGTTTAGACATTGTTGAAAAATTATAAATACTTACACAATTTTTATAATTTATCATCATGCTTTTTGAGCATTTTTATTGCTTACTTGAATGTAGGTATATATAAAAGCAAGTTTTGAATGAAATAAATCGATATTAAATGTTTTATTTCAAATATTTAATACGGGGAATAATCGATCTTTCTTATTGGAACCTCCCTGTACACTTGCAAGCATTTTTCAACATTTATTCTCAGCCGCAGATCAGAGTTAGTTTTTATGTTCTGAGAAAGTTCTAGTGAAGAAATGTTATTATTTTAGTTTTGTGAATAAACTGGCTAATAGCAGAACTTGAAAAGAGCCTTTACGGGACTTGAAAATTAAGATTAAAAATAGATGACTTGTTTAAATTCTGTGAAACAACTTATATATAAAATGTACACGCTTTCACACATGAATACTAAATTATTATTTTATTACCTACCTAGTTAATTGTGAATTTATAATTAAATACTTTTGCTATCAAATTTAAACATGAATATTCTCGCCAATGCAAACAACATATTCACCATAGACCTTCTACGACATTAAACGAACTTTTAAACACTTTTTCAAATATCCAAAGCACGTTCCATGCAAAATACAAACTATAAATTTTTGTTCGAATTTTGAACCGGTTTCCGGAAGTGGCTGGGACCGGCGGCCATCTTAATTATGTATTCCAGGGGCGTATCCTCGAATGCCACGTGTCACTGTACTTTACTGTATGGCTGACTACATCCCTGGTACATATGCCACGGGGAATGTCGTGTTTCAGGAATTATACCATGTTCCTGCTTTGCTCACGGAAAATATTTTTAAATTCGATAAATAAAAAACTAAATTCACGCTACTTCGAGTTCACATGACTACACGTCTTTTTTCATGCAAAACTTAATTTTGTGTTTGAGGCCAAAATACCCAAGCAAACATAATTATTATTTTTTTATTAAAAGTTAAATTAAATATCCAGAACGGATATGTGAAACAGCTGGTGACCTGACATCTCAGAATAAACTCAACTCAACACCTCCATTAAAAAGTCATTAAAATTGACGAAAAAATACATAAAAATTGCAACCACTGGAGCGACAGAGCAATTAAAATATTTTTTCTCGGATTGCCTATGGAAATTTTTCCGCCCACATTAAAAAAATCATACCTCCGAATTTGAATACGGAGACATCATCTAGTATGATAAAAACTATTTTTTTCTCCCTTGCACAATCTATTCTACAATATGGTATAATTGGGTGGGGGAAGACATTCAAAACCAACATTTTACCTGTTGAAAGGGCACAGAGGTTGATTCTAAAAGTGACTTTAATGAGAAAAATGTCAAATTGTGTATAGTATGTATTGAAAATGTGTGATGCACGATAAACGAAGGAGTTTTGCTTAGAATTGGTATTGCATCGAAGGACGCTAAGAAATTTGTCTGTCGTGAGTTTTCGAAGAGGTGTTGAGTTGACTTGATTCTGAGTTATCGCGAAATAGAAGCCGACAACGAAAAATAAAGTAAAACGTAAAACATCGTAAAAAAAGCTGTTTTTTGGATAGAAATTTTATTTTATATACGACAATTTTGTTCCTACGAAAGTAGCTCATCATCATCAATCATCAAAATGCTTTTTTTGTTTACCTATTTATCTTTTATATTTGATAATATTTTTTTCAATAAGGATAGTAAAATTAGATTATGAATATTTATCGTTTCTCTTAAATAATTGCCCAAGTTACTTTGAGGCTGGAAATATTTAAAAAAAAATCTAATTTAATACATAAGTAAACTAAGTAACACATTTACGTACGATATTCGTTACGATATTCAATATACCTTTTGAGTACAATTTTTTTTTTAGTTTCATTGGGTGTTTTGGCCTCAAATCCAATATTAAGATTTGTCTAAAAGGGGCGAGCAGCTGTTCCCTTGAAGTTGGCGCTCTTTTTGGCATACATTTTATATGATACCTGTGTGTAATAAACAGAATATCTTTTGCTGTTCTGCTGCGAAGGTTAAATTGTAAGAAATGAATGAAACAGTAAACGTTTCTGCCAGACCAAGGACAGTATGATCATTTATTAACGGACTCTCGCCAGTCCTTGAAGATAGAGAACTTTTTATGGCTGCGCCCGCATTCACGTGGTTCTAAACAGTTTTCGTACTCGTACATAACTTTCACAAAGTGTGAACCCTATGGTGCAGTCTATAGCCATTAAGAACAGAGCTCTTCTCGGAATGAAATAACATATATTATGAATCTCTTTGTAACACCTAACCCCGGGTGGGTCAAAACACAACACGAGCGACGGTGATGGGTCCAGATGGTGCAACTTAAAGATCGAATTAAAAAGTTTTCAAGCTTTTTTATAGTGATCCGACCGATAGTCCCTCGACAGTTAGCCTCCGAAGTTATAATTATTGTTAAATTATACTTTTTGTTCAATTTTTACCATTATTAAACCCAAAATCACCTTTCATAATAAGTTGGTATGGATATCAAACCGATGTATTTACAGTGTAGCTTTTTTTGTAATTGTACGCTGGTATACATATACTGGAAATATACAAGTAGTTTTTAAGTTTAAACCACTCGTATGAATTCATGTTTTGTACTTTTCGTTTTTCAATAGGTATGTTTTATGATTTCTTTAAAACCAGGTTCACTCCTTACTTTCCACAAAATGACCTGTCCTTCAGTATTTCAAGTATTTCTAATCATCTTCATTATAATATACCCCTCATGGTTACTGTGTGAGAAATAATATAGCAATATTGAACATCTAAATTCACAACAATCATCTTCTCTTTCTTTCTAAAATCTTCACATGCTCAAATTCATAACTTTCCTTTCGAATTTGGAGGTAATTTCCATCAGAGCTTATGGCATCCTTGGGAATGCTATATGGAGGGTCATTTTAAGGGAATGGAGGAGAGAATGTTCTGGGAAGGAAAATGATATGACGGGTAGGTAGAAATCTTGACACATGTGTAATTATAATACTACAAAAATGATAATTACGTAATACGGTCCTAATGGCCAGGAAGGTTGAGGCGTTGTCCCGGTAAGATCTTGGTTTCGAGTCCCGATGTGAGCGTTACCTTTATTTTTATTTTTCTGTATCTTGCTTCTGTTTAATGTTTCGTTTATATTCATTAGTATTATCTTCTTCTTCAATGATTATGATTAAATTTTTTGTGTATACTACAGCGGTTAATATAAGAATTTCGTTTGAAAAATGTGTTCTTAAATTAATAAAAATACATAAAAATTCATACTTGAAAATTTCGCTCCTAAATTAATGAAAATGAAAATTCATAAAATTTATTTAGATTACTCGCCAAGAATAATGAATTTGTTTCGGATAAATATTTTAATTTTGATTGTTTTCTCTATGGCTCTATCTCCCCTTCTCACCGCGAGACAATTCCCAGAAGATGACTTGTAAACTTCGCGTAGCCTTTTAGCATTTAATTTCAAATTGTTTTTCCACAAATACTTCAAAACTGGCAAATTTATAATATAGGAAAATTTATAATTCCCGAAAAAAAGATTTCGTATTTTTATTAGATTACCTACCTACATAAATACCAATTAAAATTTTAAAAAAACTGAAATAGGAGGGAAAATTTTTTTCGGAAAAAAAGTACCAATATTATGGCGTGACCAGACTCGTGGCGAGCCACGACAACCCTTGACAAGTCCCACGTGTGTGGTCAGACCGCGTGCCGACGCCTGCCAGAGCGTGCCATAGCTCGGCGTTGACCCGGGACCCGGTGGATATTTCGGCCACCAAGCGACAAGCTCGGAAAGCTTCGCGCTCGGCACGTATGAGGCCATACCATTAAGGGTTTATAAAATTAAAATATGAAGCTTAGCATGTTTTAATGCGGTTATCGTGCAAAAATTTTTCTAATATTTCAATTGAACCAACTTTAATATGTCTTGTGTAATAACTGTGTAACAATTTCGGAGCATTTTGATTTGTTTTTGTAACCCAAATTTAAAAAAATTATTATCAACAATTAATTTTGTAATAAATTCGAAAACAAACGTGATATACAGTTTGTAATTTAATGATTGTGAAGCACAGTATGTAGTTATGACCACTAGAAATTTAAAACTAGAATCAGGGAACATGCACTCTGTTTACGAAATAATAACTATTCCGAGTTTGCTCATTATTTATTAGGCGCTCTGCCAACTGAGGTAAGTGAAAACCAACTAAAACCGGCTGTTTTGTCTGTCTTGATTGGTCAAAAAGCTTGTTTAACCATAGATGAAGAACAATCAGCTGACAGCTCTCAAATGCCCAGGGTAATCAGCCGTGACAGTCGCAAGATGGTCGCAAGTCACCGCTTGCGTTACCATTGACAACGGGGTTTTGTGTGATTGTGAAGTGTGCGGGCCATCACATTGTCATACAAAGACAGTTGGCAGTTGAGAGTTTTCAGTTGCCTGAGTGGGCGGAGGCGCTTAGAGTCAGAATATAGCTTCAACAAATGAAAAACGAAGTTTCTAATTACAAATATGAATTAATACTATGATTTGTGTGCTTTCAAAACCTTATAAATAAACAAAGAAATTAAATAAAAAATTATTTTAGTTGACAAATTAATAGCACTCTGTAAATCACCTTTATTGACTATGTTCCCCATATTACGTTAACTCCTCTCACCGTTCTCCTCCTCCTACAAAATCAACTCTTTGTAATTCTCTACCAAATGTCACTTTGAGTTCAATAGGTAGTTTGATTGATAATCTGATGATATGATGTGCAAGTGGGTATAAGGAGAAGTCAGGCAGGCACGTCCCAGGGAAACGATCAAGTTATTCAAATACTTGAGTAGGAACATCTCAAGGTTCGAATTATTAGAAGAGTATGAACAGATATAAGAATGTAATACGAATGTGAAATCTCCGCTGCTATATCCATTGAAATTTTATTATATGTTCTAAATTAAAATGTGTATTTTTTTATACAGGGAACATTATAATACTCTTCCTACAACTGAAACTGATTTTAAAAGGACTCTATAAAGGTTCCACAGCCGAGCTGTTAAACTCAAGAACGAGACAAATGTTAATCACGTAAGTACGTTGGGCGAGCATTTGACTTACTTGCTTACTTTTGTTTGCATTACCCCCGTCAATGGGAAGTCTCAATCGTCAATCGCTTCAATTGCCTCAAAAAATCGAACCATAAATTTAAATTGTCATAACTATCGAAAATTGTCGTCGGGGTTCTTAAGATAGCTTCGTAAGTTAGAAATTTAATAAACCTAACAATAAAAATGATGGCATACGTGGTCGAGGGTAAGGCTCTCGACTAGCGATCCGGGGGTTCAAATCCCGTCAAATTTCACAATTTAATCAAAAAATAATATAAGGCA
Source organism: Limnephilus auricula (assembly GCA_951813805.1). NCBI lineage: Eukaryota > Metazoa > Arthropoda > Insecta > Trichoptera > Limnephilidae > Limnephilus > Limnephilus auricula. The sequence continues at coordinate 42,334,827 of OX638389.1, read as the reverse complement.
TATTTGCGGCACGTTCCAGAATCTAAGATACTCTCGGTATTGCTCTGATGTAAGGACCACCATTCAGAATTGAAACGTTGGTTGAAATGGGTTTAGCCGTGTTTGATGACCAGATGTGAATAGCCACGTCCTCGTCTTCTTCCCCTCCGCATTACCTTCAGCCTCACAACATACCCCAGTTGGAAATGCCATAGTCTCACTGTGTCTAGAATGAACGAAGTATGTATGAAGAATGAGTTAATGATGAATGTAAGTAAGTCTAAAGTCATGGTATTTGAAAGAGAGAGTACGAAAACAGTGTGCAATATAATTGTGAACGATAAATACTTGGAGCAGGTGGATGAGTTTGTGTATTTGGGTAGTATGTTTACGAGAGATGGGAAGGCCGATAGAGAGATTGAAAGGAGGGTAAATGCGGGTAACTCCATAAATAGAGGACTGAATGCCGTTGGCGCTAACAAAAAGCTGTCCAAAGAAGCGAAGTTAGCAGTCCACAATGGAGTGCTTGTACCTAGCCTGATGTATGGCAGTGAGGCATGGAACTGGCAGAGGAAGGATGAAAGTAGACTGAATGCTGTTGAAATGAGATCCCTGAGGCGTATGTGTGGTAAAACTATGCATTATCGTGTGAGAAATGTGGAGATTCGAAAAGAATGCAAGGCTGATGTAAGCGTAATGAGTAAAATTAAGAAAAGAACCCTCAGATGGTTTGGACATGTAGAGCGAATGAACAAAGAAAGGAGCGTAAGGAGAATATATGATGCAAGTGTGAATGGTATAAGAAGTAGGGGACGTCCGAGAAAAACATGGCACGATCAAGTGAATCAGATACTTGAGATGTCAAGAGTCAGAAAAATAGAAGAGTATGAGACGATGTATGAATGTGAATGAGGCAAAGAGTGTGTGCCAAGACCGAGGTGTTTGGCGGTCCGTCCTCTCTGCCTACTCCTGCGGGGAAACGGCGTGATGGTTAGTTAGTTAGTTAGTTAGTTAGTCTCACTGGTTTCAGGCGGTTGGGAGAAGTTTTTACTCTTGTGCGGTATACATTAAATAAAAGTAAATACATACCTACCCATCAATTACCGAATTTTTTTAAAGTTGCATTTTCATAGATCTGGTAATTCTCCTCACTCCCCACCAAATATTACCCCTTCATTGAATAAACAAAAGATAATTGACATTAAATTCTGAGCTGGCGACTTAACGCCCGCTGCTTTAAGGCTCTCACGGTGGCGGGGGTGGTGGGCAAATAGCCCCCTTCTAATCCACCGGCCACAGTCGAAGCCTTCTACCCTCAAAGCCTCGCTGACTTATAAATTATTTTATAAATATATTGACTTATAAATTATTATTTTTTCTTAAAAACCTTTTTTTTATTCAGAGGCTCATTCTCATTGATTACGTCAATTTACCGAGTTTATAAAATTGCTTTTAAAACTCCAAAGTTTCAATTTAGAGTTATGCAAAGTTTTTTTTTTTTTATATACGCGGACCAATCTTAGTTATAATTTATATGTTGAATGTATAAATGATTTTTTAAAGCTCCCTTGAGATGATTTTTTCCCTTAAACGGCGCTATACAAATTATCCGAACATTATTATTACTTTTGCTGATTTTAGTTTAATAATAATGTTTTTATTCCAGGATGTGGGGAGAATAATGCAATCTCACACATCCCTTAAAATAGTTATTGATATTTACAAAGTATATTTTAAGTCATAGCATAACAAGTCCGCCGTTTGTTTGTCCTCAAGAACCAGGGTGAATTTCGCTTAGAAAATCTAAATCATTTGGTATAAGTCATGTCTCTTAAAAAAATGTCGTTTACAGAGATAGAAAATTATTTTTTTTACTCTTTTTACAGGTCGGCAATTGATTGAAGTTATACTCAGCTTATTTGTTTTGTTTACTTCGTTAGCTCAGCGATTTCTCTGTACTCGTATCTTTTGAAAACGATGCAATGGGGCCAGAAATCTTGGTTCGTTACAGTTTTAATGTCGCTTTGCTGAAGCGTAATCTTTAATGTCCAAAATGGGTTTCTTTAAAAGATTTTAGGATTTTGATAATCTTTGTCTTTAAACCTTTATTTTCGGCAAAATGAATTAACGTCTTCTGTCTTCTTCTCGTTTAATGTGCGAAACGAGATACGTATAGCCCTATTGAAATATTAAATTTCCTGCATTAGATCCTGTGCCACGATTATTTAAAATTAGCTTCTGGTGATGTTTACTTATAACCACTGTAAAATCTTGTGCATTTCGTTAAGGTAAAACCGACTTTCTGGTTTAACCCGTTTAATCACAGGAGACCATATTTGTCCCAGCTCACATCTCACAGAAATCGTTGTTTCTCCCTTACTATCATAGTCAGAAATGTGATCTAAACGGTATTGGAAAGAGAATACAACAAACTATATATTCAAATCTAAAAGAAAACCACCAAAAAAATTAAAATTTATCCCTTTCTGAAACCAAAGTTTCCGATAGCAATTTAAAAAAAAAAATTAAACTTTGTACATTTTTTTTACATGAAACGAAAAAAAGTGAGGTGACAGTAAGGTTTATAATTCATTTATCTATCTAATGAAACAAGTATGTATTTTTTTTTTTCATTATCAGTCATTTTAGTTAGAAAAAAAAGTAAAGTGAGCCATTTTGAACACTTTTTAAAGTTTCCGCAAAAAAAAATTTCATTTAAAAAATACATAGTAATTTTAATATAGAAATTTGAAAGCCTATTTCATCACCTTTCGAAAACAGTTTTTAGTTTTCGAATACCTTAACAAATGTTCCATTATTTGGATTTTATTGCAAAGCGGGAATATTTTTAGCCTCTGACAAAATACGCCAATTTTTTAAGGGTTTTAAGGTCGTTTTAACCGTGGTAATATTATCATCGAAGAAGAATATCAGTAATAAGTAATAAGATAGGTAGATAGATTTTCACTGTACCCATGTATATTACGTGCCGTGTTTAATTTACACCACTTCTATAAGTAAGGGGTATTTGCTTTAAACAAAATCTATGTAAGATATTGTCTTCGCTAAACTCTAATTATGTACTTGTAGTATTAATACTGCAGTGCAGAGAACTGCACGACTAAGGAGTGTTGAGTGTTAAGTGGTCTTAACTTGTATGTGGCTGGGTGGCTGAACGCTGTTGAACCAAATACCGCATTCTTGGACATAAGAAACATGTGGAAAACAACAACACTTAGATAGAGTCTCAATGATTTATTTAATTTTGAAACAAGTGAAAGATCCTTAAATTAACATGTAATAATAAAAATAGTTAAATATTCCAATTAAAATCTTTCCACTGCTGATGGATAATGATAGAAGTGTTGCAATATGAGTGATTATTTAAGTTGTACGATATTTATTTATTTTGAATTTACGGCACTAGTGCCATTTACATACATAAGTTTTTTTTTTACAAAGTACATACATAGTATTAAATTTTAATGAGTGAAAAATTATATTATTATATTAAAACATAACAAATAAAATAATATCAAATTTATGAAAGACAGAAGCAAAAGCAAAAGCCTGTTATGCTGTGACCTCATTAAGACCTCAGTTTAATTAGTGTAGCTTTATACTTCACAGGGGGCATATTAAGAACATCAGCGATTTTAGCATAAAAGTTCCCAAGTGTTTGCAACCTATTTATAACTGAGTTATATCCTGAGACTGTGGTATAATTGTCAAAATAATACATACTAGAGGACCTTGATCTAATGGTTTTGTTGTTGAGGGGATGGGGAGGATGGATGGGAATATAGGATAAGAATAAACGGATGAAGGACGGTAGTAAACTGGAAGATAGATTTAGTAATCTTATTTGAGACATGTTGTTTGTTTTTTAACTTTATTATATTTATTTTATGTTTCTTTGTTTGTTTGTTTTTTTATGAATCCCAACAGCTCCCGTCTGGAGCCAGTGAGACTATGGAATCCCCAATTGGGGTATGTTGTGAGGCTGAAGGTAGTGGGGAGATGAGGAAGAGGGGGTAGAGAAGTACCTGGCTATTCAGATATGGTCACCAATGATAAAAAATAATCATAAAATCATTTCAAACATCGTTTCAATCAGGGCGAAACTGACAGTATCTTACACTCTGTAACGCGCCGCTAATATACATATGCCATCGTACGTACGTATATATTCCAAGTTTTTTTTACCAACTGTATAAGAATAAAATATTCTATGTTAAAATACAATGTCTGGTTTTTCTGATGAGCGTATATTGATGACAGTATCGGATGGACTCCTATAAGAAGTAACTTCCAATCAAAACGTACCTACATGCTAGTGGTCGATAACTATTACAAAATATTTGCACTAGTGTCAAAATTCAGAGAGGAAATAGAGAAATCCGTTTGACTGGACACAACGCCGCCCGATTCCCACTTAAGTGTAAAATTAGAAGATATATTAAATTGTTTTAAACCTTATATGTGGGGGTTAAGGGGCCGCTCTGCCAATTTTTACCGATTTCTTACATGTTTTCCTTAAACGTTTGAAGTTTTTAAGTTCTTAAAAAAATATATGTTATTCTTCTAGATAGTATCTATACATTCCCCACGCTGAAACTGTAATTATTTGAAATTCCCTCGATAGAAATAAATCGCAAAGTATGCTCCGAAAATTATTATTTACACGTTTGTTTCTGTTATTTTACAAGATATATGTGTGTTAAAAAATTCACAATGTTTCTTTAAATGCTACTTGACACAGCCCCCGCGAGATTTTTGCTCTTTTTCAAACGAGTCGTCTTTTATTAAACATTTTCACAATTTTCACATGAATTTTATGGTTTTTAATGTTAGCGGGCTCGCTCCCACGTTCGTATTGTCGTATCTCTCCATCTTCTTCTTTTTGAGCGGGGTAGCGCGGCCTTAATGCCAGAAGTGCATATTTCGGGTTTTTAGTAATTTGGTTAAGGTGCCAGAAAGTACTCCGAAAGGACCCTTATTTTAATATTATGAATTCTTATGCCATGTGCTCTAGATTTTTGAAAGTATGACCTATCTAATGTAGAAGTCAAAATATTTTTTCGACGTTTTTTTACGCCAAGAAATCGATAAACAATCTTCATTCGAGAGCAATTTACAAATTTTAAATGCTAGCATAAAACCCCAGATATAATATAAACATTTTCTTATAAATCTCATCACAATTACTTCCCTTGTTTGTGATAGTCGACCTTGAAGGGCAGTTAGGCTTCAGTGCGCCCATTTGAGCCGACTAATATTGTATTCGAGTTAACCGTCTTCAAATGTATTCAACAAATATTGACTTTGAAATATTCCTCCTCCACCCCTACCACCTCCTACCCACCCTTCCTGACTCCCTGCTCGGTCATCCATAACTTTGGGATCACGTCTGGACACTGGAAAGCTTAGAAAGCCAGCGCTCACTGCGTTTATTGGATTCAGCTCAATTCCGTCCCTGAATAGATTCTAGCTTTAAGGAAATCCTTTTACACCAGAAAAATAGGTACCTACAATATTTATTTTACATTTCTATTGACAAATGTACGTACTATTCAAGCTTATTTGTGAAAGTGGCCAAAATAAGAACAAAAAACCTCACAAGAGCTCCCCTGTCTGTACACTTGTACAGTGTATAAGCAAAGAATTATGTTGCCACCCGGTTGGACAGCGTTGTGAGGTAGGTTAAGGTAGAGGCTGTAGGAATAGTTTTATTAATGCAGGTCATTAAGAGGCTTATACTTATGAATTATGAAAAACAAATGCCGGAAGTTAATTCCACATACACGGAGAAAAATGTTATTCGAAAAAACGATCATTTTAATAGTAAAAACGGTTAAAAACGGGACTGAAGTTCTTACGTAAAAATTAATCGTTTTTCGATGTTTATTGGCGGGAAAATGTAAGAATATTTTTTTGGTATACGTACGAAATTACGTATACCAACAAATTATTCTTACATGTAATGCAATAAACATTGAAACCCTGTTAATTTGTTCGTAAGAACTTCAGTCCCGTTTTTACTATTAAAATGATCGTTTTTTCGAATAACATTTTTCTCCGTGTACGAGCCGAATTAAACTAAAAGGAGTCGAAGAATGTTTTCATGAAGCATCAACTGTGAATGCATGTTTCGTTCATGACTATTGAACGTGCACCGGTGTACCGGAGATCAATGCTGATCATTATAACATTAGACCAGGCTCCATTAAAACACTTATAGAATCGATTCAGCATGCCTATATTGCGTCTGTGCATTAGAGATGCCAATCGCTAATCAATTTCACAGCCCGCCCTCGTTTGCAAACAATCAAGAAATTTAAGTATTTTGGGGCTCCAGCTCGGGGGTGGTTCCCTAATTCAATAGTTGGCATACTTGAGAACTGTAAAGGTTTATTATTGAAAAAAATACTTGTCCTATACAAGATGCCAGTTTCCTGGAAGCCAGATTTACTCGGGCTTCTATGGAGCCCCCACACTTTAGCCAGTCTTATATACTTCCTCTAAGCAATCATTTGTCACACTGAACCTGTAGCATAATTTGATCACGATTTATAATTTAATGATTTGTGTAAAACAATATGAATTTTCTTGCCAACTATCATACGTTTTGGTTATAGGTGTAAGTGAAAATTATTTGCTATAATGAAATAAAACTCGTAAGATTTGACAATAATAGATCATTTATCATATCGCTGCTAAATTGACTTTAACAGGTTGAAAGTTAAAAAGCTAAACATGAGACTCTATATTTGGAATTAAATCACAGGGGTGTGAAATATGAAAGTATGAAAGCTGAAGGCTAATCATTTCATGATTATAAAGATGTGTAATTGTGAGCACGTGTCAATAAAACAACAAACAATAATTTACTTCAAAAACAACAATTCACTATACATGGCGTCCGGGGGTAAAGGGCACGGAGAAAAATGTTATTCTGAAATACAATAATTTTATTCGTAAAAGCGGTTAAAAACGGGACTGAAGTTATTACGAACAAATTAATAGGGTTTCAATGTTTATTCTTACATTTTCCCGCCAATAAACATTGAAATACTGTTAATTTGTTCGTAAGAACTTCAGTCCCGTATTTAACCGTTTTTAAGAATAAAATGATCGGATTTTAGAATAATATTTTTCTCCGTGTGCATTAACTTCAGGAGGAGATTCTACATGATGGCAAGAGTAAAAAAGATTAACAACTTTTATCAAAATTCCAACTTTTTTTCCCATTCATAAAGGTATATCTAAAAATCCTTATTGTAAGGTACAAATTTACCCAATGAATTTGCTGTTCGCCTGTTGGACGCGATTGTCGCGACGCGACGTTGGATGGTTGTTGTGATTGTTACGTATCGTAACAGCGGAAAATAAAAGTGCTAATTTTATTTTTTCCAAAAAAAGTATCCCTAAATGTTGTAATTTCTAAAAAAGTTATTTTTCTTTTTTACTTATACTATCATGTAGAATCACCTCCCGAAGTTAATGCACTTAACCCTCCAGACTATATGTATATAACACAAAGCAATTGAGGACTTTATAAAACGGACACCCGTTCTATTGGATATTTTAAGCTTCCTTCTTATAACAAACACATCATAAAAATAGTTTAGCATCAATATGCATCGTTTAAAATTCCTATTCAGTTAGTCCATTTATAACTCAAGAACGGTCGGACCGATTTTTATGATCTTTGATTTGTTGGATTTGTCTCCGTCCCGAATAGCAGAATAACGAGCTCTGGCGTTATAAAATTGCATAAAAAAATTGAAATAGGTCAAACGCGGGTTGTTTGAAAAATGGGTGTATTTTATGGAGTTTAGCGGTAGGGAAAAAAAGCGGAAGGGGAGAGGAATCCGAGAGGGGCGGAGGGGAATTAATGAGGGAGGTTCACGGTAGGGGGGATGAGGGAAGAGGGAAGGCGGAAAGTTGGAAGGAAAACGTGATGAGTGGTCGCGAGAAGGGGACAGCGAGATAGGGGAGGGGGAAGGTGAAAGTGGAACGCGGGAGAGGAGAAGAGGGTGGGGAAGAGGAGGCGGAAGGGGAACGTGGACGATTGGGAAAGGACACGCAGGGAGAAAAAGTTTATTTAATTAAGTTGCATTGCAACGCATGCCGGGTCAGTTAGTATCTCATTGTATTTATTTATTTATACTGGGTTTTACAGATGTTCTCACTTGCGTGAGAGCAATCAAGTTATAAAACTCAGTTTATATACAATAACAAAAATCTACAATTAACTACAGATACATTAAATAATTCTACAATTACATACAATTAAATACAGACACGTACAATCAGGAAAGTAAAAATCACAAAAAATATATATATACAAGCTCACTCAAGTAATACATTACAATGAGTGAGTGGCAAACGGCATAAAAAACATTAGAGGCATGCACAAGAGAGACAATTGACACAATACGTTAATTATAATTTTTTAACAGCGCCAGAACTTTTTTTCTGTATCCGTGCAATTCATCGATAAAAATATCTACTTCAGCACACTCTATCTTGTTATATAGTCGGCACATCTGGGTCAGAGGGCTGAAGTAGGCGATTTAAATGTATTCAGGTGAAAAATGTTATGGCGTCTTAAACAATGGGAGTTTGGGACATTTATTTCAATATTGCTAAGACATAATGTTGTATCAAGATGGCCGTTAATAATTTTATGTAAACATATTAGATCAGTCAATTGCCTTCTAGTTTTAAGTTTACAAATCTTGAAGTAATCACGACGGGCGTCGTATGATCTAAGATGGTCATGTAGTCCACATCTCATAAACCAACTTAGATCTGAACTCAGCAGAAAGCAATCCAGTGGACCATCCACCTAAATTGCTAAGATCAACATCATTTTCAGTAACTTTTCGGATTAGAAACCGCCTCCACTGACCAAACCCAAATTCACAGTATCAGTTACTGTTAACTTCAAATGTTGAAGTTTGTGTTTCAGTTCGGAGGTCCGCTTGACCTCGGTTCCCAGTAAGAACTAGGTAAGCGTTAGTTTTGCGCAGTTGGAGAGCGTAACTTTGGTTTTTCAGAGCTGGGGATGGCCGCAAATCCTCTTACACTTTCATAACGTAGGTTGGTACCTACTTGGTTTTGTGGGAAAAGAAAATAATGTGTAGTACTGAATCCGGTGCGCTGGAGCGGATTAAAATTCAGGCCAAATTTGAATAACAGGGTAAGACTATTTTTGAAATAGTTTTTTTTGTAAAAAATATATATTTTACCAAATTGATTAGAGGAAAATAAGGCCCACTTGTTTCGCAGAAATCCACTCGCAGGACAGCTAATAGCAAAAACATTTTTATTTATTTTTGGAATAACTTAATGAGTAAAACTTCAAATTGTGATATACAAATTGTAAGACAATATTAGCGACTCCCAAACGTAAATTTGAAGCAGAAAAATCAGAAAAGTTGCGGTCGCATCTAGGATTTGAACCCAGGACCTTAGCCTTGCCGGGGTTCTGCTCTAATCACTGAGCTAATTCGATTAGATAGTGTCTTGGGTAAGTATATCAATTTTTATTTATTTATTTATTGTGAAAAACAGTATATCCAATTACATTTCACAAATTACAGTTTAACATACATACATTTATTTACATAGCGTTTGTTAAAAAATATATTTATTGCAATCTTAGCCACTTTTGTTTAAATTGAAAATTGTTTTGTCTATCTCAGAAGAAGTAGTAATTCTCCCCAAAAGCATGATCATTGGCAGGTTGGTCCTGCCAATGATCATGCCTTGAATGAATGCGAGTGCGAATATCAGGATTACAATTGTGCCCATTTTATGTGCCACTAACATCATTGCAATCTTTCTCCTAACGTCTAGACAATCTATTCCCAGCATTCTGGCGAGAAAATCAGAGGGATACATCAGAGGGTAGTATCCGAACTCACGCATGTAGAGATATCGCATAAACTTTTATTTCAATGTGCGACATTATGTATTGTACAGTCAATATATAATTACGATTATACAGTAAACAATAATATATAATTATGATTATATAGTTAAACACTGCAATCGTCAAGACTTGGACATATTTTCGAATTCAATCACTACCTTCAAGGGGAACTTATGCTTTCATATATCTGATGATCTCCTTACATAGTCAATTTGTAATATTGTATCATTCACAAACTTATTCATTTGCTCTATAATATAAAGTGTATAACATGTGCAAAATGTGCATGTGAACATACATTCGTATAATTAGAATAATCGCTATAACCATATCGTTGTGTACAACTGGGTAACTCTGAAATCAGCTTAGTTGAGAAGTTGAGTTATAAGACGGTAAACTAATAAATCGGTCGTTGTATATTTATACTGCTACGTATTGTTCAATGGCAGATTGATGTTCTTGGAACCGTAATACTTATATTTTGGGAATACGAGAATTGCTAATCTAAATAAAACAAATACTTTGTTTTAAACGACTTTATTTTGATTTACATTGGTCCACCGGTTTCGGTTGAACTTAACATTCATCAGGACAATAATATATAAACCACAAAACAGTTTATATATTATTGTCCTGATGAAGATTGAGTTTAACCGAAACCGGTCGACCAATATCGATCAAAATAATGTGGTTTAAAACCAAGTATTTGGTTTTATTTGGTATAATTTCAAGCCACAAAGTGTTTGATTTCTTTGATTATAAATTGCTAATCTTTTTTGTGGATTTATCTATAACATACATGAATACAACGAAAGCAACTTAAGCAAATACTACTAAGTCTAGTTGTCTAATTGAAACATGGAAAAACCTTTGTTTTAACTAGAGTTACTTAATTATAGAATTAAATTATACCGTTTTGGAGAAAATAATATTACATTTTAAAATAACTTGATTAATCTATTTGTATCATTCGTAGCCGCAGAAATATAGTTGTGCTTTTAGCGTGCAGCACAATATTAAAAAATGTTAATTACTGTAATAATTATGTGATGTATTGCGTTGGCGAGCAAATAAGTAACTTTTTGTTTATCTGTCATCGAAATAGAATAATATTATTTGTTGAATAAAATTTCAGTTGGCGCATTTTGCAGTATCATCGAGTATTTTATTATTTGGAATAGTATTCTCGGTATTTAGCGGATTTATGGTGCGCGCCAAAGGCGGTTACAATAATTCCCGCGAATAATCCTGCAGTTTTAAGATTTGAAATATTTTTATGCCTGTTGAAACGCCAACTTTATTTTCACTGGAGCTTTATTCTTCGAAGCTTTCAGCCGACAGTCAGACGTTATCTTTCCTGGATGCTAAATTGAGCATTGTGCTTTTGGAACATTTTCTCTGCAGTGATATGAAATTTTAATATTTCAACGAAGCGAGAGGATTAATAAAACTGTATTCTTTATCTTATATTCTTCAGAATTGTAACTTACTAACTAACCATCATTCCCTGGGGGTATAGGCAAAGAGTTTTTTTTCCCCAACTTTTTCTGCCATTCGTTTCCACGTCACATATTCACATTACACTATATTCTTCGTTCAGCCGCTCTACATTTGTACAATAGAGAAATGAGTATATGATTTTACCGCCAATTAAGGGCCCGTGTACCCAATTTCTAATTCGCTAATTAAGCCCCCGTATTCTAATTTAAAAATTTTTGCTCTTCATTTTTTTTATAAGAAAAATCTCTTTTTAATTTTTGAAGGTTATTCCCAGTGTAATGTAGATATAATGTATTATGCTGCCAATAATATGGAAATATAAAAACATTTATTAGTCGAAGATAATATTGTTAATTCTGAAATTTTAAATATGACTTTGACAAGTATGGCGGTTTTATAATCGGACGCAAAGGCTGAATGGTAGAGCGCCGTCCCGGTAAGATGTGAGATCTGAGGCCCTAGCACACTCGATCGATAGGATAACTATCGGTAACTTTTCATCGTTCCCTAGGACAACTGCACATCACTAACGTACAAACAACAGTTGATATCGATTATGTTAAGGATACTTAGTCATTGTGAACTGTCACCTATTCGTTTGCTATCTGCAGTTGTCCTAGGGAACGATGAGAAGTTACCGACAATTTTCCTACCGATCCTTATCGATCGACCATACTAGCACCCCTGGGTTCGAGGTCCCAGTTGCGACCATTATGTTTTATTATTGTTCTGTGTCTTGTTCATTTTCATATTTTACTTTAGATTATTATTGTTATCTTCTTCTTCAGTGATAATGTTTGCTCTATTTTAAACGACTCGTGTTGTATTAAATATTTTCTCAATATTTTAATATTATCGCGCTCTCTCTTTAACATTCATATTTTCATATCTCCCATTCAAACAATCTTCTTCTTATTTTTGAATGCGTACTACCGAGTCTTAATTATATAAGAACCATGCACATTCTATGTCAATTATTTAAAATAACACTGTTTTGAAAATATTTCTGTCTAACATAATCTACCTATACTATTAAATTTACTATTGCATTTGTTAATTTATCAACCATAATCGAACACGTACAGAATAGAGAAACTTACAATAATAATATAACATTTTTCGACAATACCTGTCAGCCATTGTCTAGTCGAACTGAATCTGAAATACAATCAGAGGTTCATAGAGAACGACCAAAGCTACGCTCGTAAGCTCGTTCCCTAAAAACTGTGTTTTTACAGGGGCGGAGAATTTACTACAAGAATTATTATCAATTACTAAATCCTTTGATGATATTTTAATCAATGGAGATAATATTTGCGAAACTCAATCAAAAACCGAACCCAGAACCTTCGGGCTTTCCGGGGCAATGGTCCCGAAAGCCCGGGAAGCTAAAAAATATTTTTTTTTTAAAATCCTTTGATGTAGAAAAATGAAAATAATGTTGGTGGTTCTCAATCGAAGTATGATACAGTTAAAAATGACCGAATCGGATAGGGATACGTTGGCGCAGTGGATAGCGCGTTGGCCCGGATTTCCTGACGTCCTGGGTTCGAGTCCCAGATGTATCCGAATCATTTTCTGATTTTTCTGTTTCGGATTTTCAATGGACTAATATTATCTTCATTAATTAAAATATTATATATTTATTTTGATTTGGATATTTAATCCCTACCTTTATAGTCGTGCGAATACGAAAAAAGAATAATGTTGACGAACAATTATATAGGTAGTTAATTATTAATTAATTTTTACCTGACAGCTAAGCTAGAAATAGTCTACAAACTAATTAGCTACGGCGCTCGACAACACTCAAAGCACTTCGTATTCATAGTACGTACTCGAAGTTTGAAAGAGTATTCCGAAGAAGCGACTAATGTAGATAGTGAAAGGGCATCATTGATACACGAATAATGGTTATTTTGATAGATATTCCATAGCTCCTGATGTTGTTTATATAGACATTTTTTTGTATTTCTTGGGCCTTAACTGTACGTGTAACAATTTCTAGATATTATATTTTGAAGAATTTTACTTTCCTTATACATATGTTACTTAAATTTCAAGTTCTTTGCTACAGCTTTCAACACATCCGTGTCATTCACCAGCAAACTTAAAACTGATTTTTATTTTTTTACAAGTACAGGAATGATTAGATGTTATTAGGTGACTTCCTCACCTTCCTCTTTCCCATTTCCTTCCCTTCCCCACTACCTTCAGCCAACGTGCCCAATATACAACAATTGAGGGTATGTTGGGAGTATGCCATAGTCTCACTGGCTCCAGACGGGAGCAGTTGGGACTCTTATGCGGTATTCATATTTTTTTTTAAATGAAAAGGTGGGGGTAGTGGGAGAGGTGTTTTTGGGGGAGAGGGAGAACAGTGAAAGGAGTCAGTAAGTATTTATATTTTTCAAAATTTTATTTGGGAGACGAACGGTTTATATTAATAAATCGTACATTATGTTCATTATTTATCGCATAAATATATGCTGATTTATGTTTATGATTTATCACATATACGCTAATTTATGTTAATTATTTATCACCTAAATAATTAAAGAAAAATAATCATAGCAGCTACATAATTATTTGTGCCTAGGTGTAGTCTATATCCCTCAGTATCGCGTTGGTTGCTGAAAATGGTTTTACTCATGTTTAGTGACCAGATCTGCTTAACCAAGTATTTGTCACCACTACCTCCAGTCACACAACATAGCCGGTAGTGGAGATGCCATATAATTAGTATATGTAATATATTTCACACATTAATTAAAAGTAATACGTAAACACCTAAGTGCTCAGTCATAATTTTAAACAAGGATAAATTGTTATGTATTTTTGCGATTTATTGAACACAAAACAATTAACTGAGTAAATAACGATAAGTATTGTAATATTAATAGGTCCAAGTTTGCTTGAAGTAGGATCGACACAAGGGTAAACTCCACCTCTGTGGAAATTGAACTGAGCTTTGCGTACTCAATAAGTGAGCAAGATTTTGTATACATAATGTGTTTATTATTCCAAATTCCGTACGAAATGTATTTGGTATAAGCATTGAATCCAGCGAGGTCCATTGTGGGTCCGTGTTCTAGTTAATTTATGGTAAGTATTCGTCATTTTGGATCAGTGAATAGGAAACGTTATGTCCTCGGCTATTATGAATAAATTAGTGGCCTTTGTCAAGTAATTTAGGTCGTTTAATTGAAATGTTAGCGCAGCGCTGTGTAAATTGTTGATATTATTGTTCTGTGTACATTATTATTTAATGTATATCCGAGTTCTAAATTTTAATTGATTGTTTGCTTTAAGGCCTTAATAATAATAATAATAATTGGATAATTTTTAGAGCGCCGTTTTTGTGAGAAATCACCTCAAGGGCGCTGTATATCTTATTATGACTTCTTAGGCTCTACCTAGAACTATTATTTACAAATGGACACAGAGAACATACTTACCTGGCAGGTCACTTCCGATAAACACACTTTAATTAGAAAGTTTATGCTTGGAGGAGATACGACTTTGCACGCGGAGGACACTATATTAAAACACTGGACATTGCATAACTTTACATTTGCTACACCATCATTTTTCATATTACATTTATAAGAAGATAACTGCCAAAAATGGAGTTAATACACAGTATCTGTACCTACGTTACGTACCTGTTAATACACAGTACCTACAATAATTTTAAATAACTACGTTTGTAACATTGTCAAAAAATAACAATTGATGAGTAGTATTACATCTATAATTATTACTGTAGTAGATAGAAGTTAATATCATTAAAGTGTAATATATTAAGATAACTTACTCTTGCAGAATCCATTATCCAACTAAAATGATTATAGATAACCATTAAAAGGATTCAAAATTTATAGGTTACTTAGTTTTATCCACGTTCATTGTTTAAAAACCAACACGTTTCGTAAGCACTTTCATCGGGTTATTTTTTTAATTGATAAACTAATGTTTAAGACAAGACCCGCAGTGCGGGTTTGAGTCCCGTCGGCGACATGTATCTTTTCTCGGGAGATTTTTTCAATATGGATGAGTGTTTCAGGCTAATTATTATTGCTTATAATATTTGTTACCCTTTGTGCTATGCATAAAAAAATCTTGTCTTAAACATTAAAAAAATAATCAATACTTGACGAGTTAAAGTATTTCAACATAAAATGTAGACATAATATGTCTCGACGCCACCTAGTGAGAGAGTTAGCACTTACATGCCTTTCTCAAATAAAAAAAAAGTTGGTTGTTTGTAGGTGAAAAAAAAATTTAATAAGCGGTAGTTGTTGAATGAAGATGTAGAATGAAACACTAGGTATATATTGAACCATTTGGCGGGTGGGAGGTAACCCGCCGTAGCTTAATGGTAGAGCTCCTGACCGGCAATCAGAGGGGTGCGGGTTCGAGTCCCGTTAGCGACATGTATCTTTTCTCGGGAGATTTTTTCAATATGGATGAGTGTTTCAGGCTAATAATTATTACTTATAATATTTGTTACACTTTCATAAGGGTTTATTATAACTAATTGCAACAATAGACATGGACGTCAAATATGTCGACGGAGAGGCGGGAGTGGGAAGAGGGAGGTGCGTAATTGAGCATAATTTTCAAATGGAACCAGTTTAATAACGGGTCACATAAAAATATTTTTTATTATTTATAATATTTGAATTCATATTTACTCTCTTTCTAATATCTAGGATTTGTAAGTTGTCCAAATTATTTAAATATTTTTTTTTTATAGTGAACACCTCACAAGAGTCCCAACTCCTCCCGTCTGGAGCCAGTGAGACTATGGCATCCCCAATTGGGGTATGTTTTGAAGCTGAAGGTAAGCGGGGTAGGGAAGGAGATGTGGAAAAGAAAGGTGGGGATGTGTCTGGCTATTCCAATCTAGTCACTAAACACGGCTAAAGTCATTTCAAGCAACGTTTCATTTTTGAATTGTGGTCTTACACCAGGGCGATACTGAGAGTATCTTCCAATATTATATATCATTCAAATAATAATATAATTAAAATTACAATGTAGTAACTCAATTAGCAATATATTATTAAAATTAAAAGTGACATTCGTCTCCAATAAATAACTGGCAAACTGAGAAAAACAATTAATGACTAAAGACCTCATTTGTTCTTTTATTCCAAAATCAATATTCCTCGAAGTTTTAGAAATTATAAATAGCTTAAACGTGAATTTAAATAATATGGTTAGGGATTGGACGGTTACTCGGCTGAGTGACCAACGTCGACATGTGAAAGAAAATTGTTTCCTTTTGGTTTTGAAAAAAAAAACATTAAAAAAGTTACCGGATAACAAAATTAGAATTACAGATTAAAGTAAGTAAAGGAATATTCATAACAGTAGACTTTACTATATTCATAACACTAGAAATGAACGGCAGTTCCTAAATGTACGAACATTAGGGGAAAATAACTTAACAAAACTATTTTGTAACCACTGAATTCAATTTGCTAACAAAGACATTTCCAAACAATGCCAAATATTTCTCAATAAATAGCTGAGAAATTCGTTATTAATTTATATTATAATAATGTTTACCTGTTTGTGTTGCTAACTGAGTATAATATCTACGAGTAGTGAGCAATATCTTTCTACCATTGCGAATTATAAATCGAGGTTATTGTGAACCTGCCATAATACCTACATGAATTATTAGTACGTTCTACTAGCATTATACATTCAAATTATATAATGTTATAGTGCTAGTAGACAGGTTAGTAGCTAAGTGGAAAAATGCGTCGTGGGTCTAATTCCTCCAACATTGCGAGATCAACATTTTCTGTTCAAAAATTGTAGTAGAAGGAAAACGTGTATTTTTATATTTGTTAATTTTCCTAACTAAAACCGTGAGTGTATGTTCTGCTGATAAGGTACCGTAACCGTTTTTATTTTCGCAGCGTGAAAGTATTTTCACAACAAGTTTTTCCATGAACAAATTAAAAACCACAGAAGTTGTTTATTGTACAGCATCTGCTACCGCAAGAGTACGAGAAATACACATAAAAATATCAGACCAAACTCAAATTGTCACTTATCTGCTAGGTTTATAACTGAAAACTCCAATTTATCTTCAGCTCCGGAGAGCGTGTTAGAAGAGAGGGAGAAGTGTATGGGGAAGAGGGGGTTCCACGTGATGCTCCCTCCTGCCACGTGAAAAGGATTCATCCTCGTTGAGGTCTGGTGCAGGTGATGCCGGGAATTGGGCACGTACGAGGACACGTGGGGGCGCAGATGATAGGAGGGCAGAGTGGAGAGTAGAGGGTGCAGTCGAGGGTGGAGGGTGGAGGGTAGGTGGAGTACTGGACCTCTCTATGAGGGTGGCTGTGACTATTAGAGGTGAGAGCTCTCAGAGGAGCGAGGGATGCTCTCGAGGCAGGTATAGCTCAAGACGAGAAGCTTTGGCTCGTTTATGTTTGCCTGCGTTTTCTCACACTCCTTACAAAACATTATTTAAATGCTGCTTGAGATTTTGACTAACGTTTTTGTTTACAGATCCAATGAAAATATAATCAAAATAAGCCTCTCGTGCGTTTCATATGCGTAATCCTTTACACTTTCCTCGGAAAATTAATGTTTTAGCGGGTGTTATTTAAAAATTATTCTACATTTAACTTTTTACGTTAAGAGCGATTGACCAGCTGCTGAGAATAAATGTTTTAAAATGCTTGCAACTCTACAGGGAGGTTCCAATGAAAAAGATCGATTATACCCCGTATAAAATTTTTAAATTACCAATTTAATATCGATCTTTTTCATTCAAAACTTGCTTTAATATATACCTACATTCAAGTAAGCAATTAAAATGCTCAAAACCTAAGAAGATAAATTATTAAATATCGTGTACTTTTTGTAAGTATTTTTTGATCAAAAGTATTTATAATTTTTTAATAATGTCTAAACAAAATAAGTGTGTAAAAAAATTTGAAATATTTTAGTTTGTAAGACCTTAAATAAATAGAAAAACTGACGTATTTTTGTCACAAAACACGTTCTCGGATTTATTTTTTAATGATTTTAATTTAACTAAAATTAAAATTCTTAAAACTGTGTTTACTAGATTATGTATTGATTTATTTTGTTGTATGATTATATGATTTGAAATTTGTGTTGTTTAATAGAATCTATCGTTTGAAAATTAAACAAATCTGCCAACGACCAACGGTATAACCTTAGTATATTAAAAATAAACTTGGTTTTTCAAAATTTTAAAACTGCGTGTACCAGATAAAATAGCAATCTTTCAAAAAAATATCATGTTTTTTTTTTTGTAAAAATGTGTCAATACGTCTAGAATTTGATTTAAAAATGACTTATTTCCGGTATTCTCTGGTAATACCCTCTTAACCATCAACTTCGTCTACAGAATCCTACTCAGAACACGTCCTAGTAGAGGCTTCTTAAAATAATGCAGATCTTATCGAGAATCTGCATTATTTATGCAAATGAATGAGAAACAATATTCGAGAGGGTTATCTTAATATGTTTATCTCATTAATAGTTACACTATTTTGAAAGAGTTAGCTATGTTTAGAGTCGGGTTAGTAAAACTACATTTTAGCTAGAATAACCCATTTAGATGCATTGCATGTAGCTTCTAATCTCAGACAGATTTAAACGGCTAGAATATGTCGATAGCGGAAATTTAAAATGCTGTTAAGGATAATGAATCCAAAAAAAATTTGTTTTTTTCTTTTTCGATCTGCGTCGTCGAAATATTTATAGGAAAATAAGTGAATCTTTTACGCCGTGCTTGTAAGAGTATTTTTTCCTGAAAAATTAAAAATATAATATAAATTGTTATTGAAGAAATTTACAAAAATGTTAAATATTCCGAAAGGTCTATTCAATTTTATTTTATAAAAAATTGTAATTATGCGTCCGGAAAAACACAAGATATGATTTTTTGAAAAATAAAAACCTTTCTTTTCGCTTTCTTGAACAGTTACGATTTCGTCAGGCAAAACCTCTTTATGAGAAATATGTTATTTGATGTACACACACCTTATTATTAGTATTAATTATTTGTGATGATAAAAATATCCTGGAATAATTCGTTTTTAGGGTAATATATCATTGAAGAAGAAGATAACAATAATAATCTAAATTAAAATATTAAAATGAACAAGACACAGAAAAATAATAAAAGATAATGGTGGCAACTGGGGCTCGAACATAGATCTCTCTCTTACCTGGACTTGCGCTCTGCCTATTTAGCCATTGCCACCTATTATAAAACCGCCGTAATTGTCAGTCATATTTCAAATTTCAGAGTTAACAATATTATCTTTGACTAATGTTTTTTTTCATATTATCGACAGCTACCTTTTTCATTGGAAACAAGTGTTCAAAGAACGTATTTGTTACCTAGATAGTGTCTCGGATAAATATATCCGATTTTATTTATATGAAACACCTATTACGTTTTTGGTGGTTTATTGTGATCTCTTTTAGTCGCACATTTAATCTTGATAACTTCGCATGAATAGATTTTATAAAAATGTATTACTTCATTTTATTGAGTTTTGTATTGTAAAATGGAGGCCTCAGCACGAGTAAGCTACTTAGTGAAGCCAAGATTATCAAATTGTATTGTAAAATATAAGTTTTTGCACCAAAGTAAAAAAGAGGGATTAGTTTTGATATATTTTATAGATACATGCTTACATACAATAATCGAACATTTTTTGACCGGTCCGTGGCTCAGTTGGCATCGCGTTTGGTTCCACCCAGGGATCCCGTGTTCAATTCCTCGGCTGTCTAAGTCCTCCATCACGACACGAGCAACATTTTCCGCTTACTGCGGTGGTAGTGGGAGATTTTCAAATATTGTCAGATTATTCGTAACCCGGAATGTTTGTCATTCTTTTAAAAACAAAAAACAATTATTTATACCAAAATCATAGAGATTTTTATACTATTTGGGTGCTCGATAGCTAGGTCATGTTGCGCTATAATATATTATTATTATTATTTAATCTCCATTCACAATACTGATAATAACTATACAATCACAATAGTCCATAACTGATCTCTACCGATGTGATATAATCACTATAACACCGACCGATATTTGACGACCGTCCGTGGTCGAGTGGTAAGACATTTGACTCCCATTCGGAAGGTCGCGGGTTCAAACCAGGCATGCGCAAATAAATTTTATTTGATTAATTTGTGTTATTTCATAATTAATTAATAAAAAATAATATATATTATATTTTCGGCACGTTATAGAGTGGAAGATACTCTCAGTATCGCCCTGGTGGAAGACCACCATTCAGAATTGAAACGTTGCTTAATAATGGCTTTAGCCGTGTTTAGTGATTAGATCTGAATAGCCAGGTACTTTCCCACCTCCCTCTTCCCCATCTCATTCCCTTCCACACTTACCTTCAGCCTCACAACATACTCCGATTGGGGATGCCATAGGCTCACTGGCTCCAGAGGGGAGCAGTTGGGACTCTTGTGAAGTTTCTATATAAAAAAAAATATATATATATAACAGCAAATTAATTGACGCAAAATTTACCAAAGAGGATGTAAGATAGAATACCCATCGCTCGACAAGGAATTGACTCTCTCAATAAAGGTCTTATATGAAGTGGCGACAGCGGTTTTTCTTCATCGCATTATAGATGACGTTTTTAGCTTTTTATCTGTTCGGAGCTTTTCCAGTGCGCTTCTCGTTGCTCGCTGCATCACTCCAGAGCTAGGAAGGTTTACGTCAACCCCGAACCTAATGGCGTCTCGACGTCGCGTACTGAGGCGTCGCGACGCCTGGAATGCGGAATTTTCCAATAAAAGAAGATCATCGAGCCTTCCGACGCGACGGTCTCAACACTCTACGGACTTTTTAACTGAAAAACTGCATCTATTTGGTATGATTACTTAAACATTTGCGAGCGAAGGGAATTAATCAGCCAAGGGGGGAAAATACATATATATTTTAACTACATCTTTGAAATCTTAAAATTGTGTTATATCATCTTATTTGTTATATTTAACTTCATTTTACAGCTTTCATTTTATATTTAAATTCATCTTGCTACTTTACACGTCTCTATACATCAAAATTGTATTTGTATCATTCTGTATTTGCTTTCAGGAGAAGCAAAGTGTCAAATCATTGAAAACTCTTGTTATTAATTCCATGCTTAAATTCAACGATTTCCATTTCTAAAAGCCTTACAACCACGCCTTAAGCCTTTAGGCACCTACAAAAATTAAATTTAGAATCTTATAAATAAGTCATCTCAGGGTGGTCTAACCACAGTTTTAAAATGGCCTCATAAATCGGAACAGCTCTCTCAATAATAAAAAACTAAAAAACTCTGGAACGAGCCGCAAATATTGTGTATATTATTTTTATTAATTAATTGAGGTGTGTAAAAGCAAAGGCAGCAATCTCCATTTCGCCCAGATTGCTATGTTTGTTTTTAAAATGAGATGGAAATTGCTATCTTTGCTTTTACATGCAATTTTACATACAAATATTGTATGTAATATACGTATTTACTATATTTGCATCTAATATGAAAGTAAAAGCAAAGATAGCAATCTCCACGTCCTTTCAATATCAAACATAGCAGTCTGGTTGAAATGGAGATTGCTGCCTTTGCTTTTACACACCTCAATTGTGAAATAACACAAATTAATCAAATAAGATTTATTTGCGCACGCCGGGTTCGAACCCGCGACCTACGGAATGGAAGTCCAGAGCATTGTCTCTGGACTACGCCGGTCGTTATTACTACCTTAATGACTCTGTTTTTCTCACTATGCCCTGGGTGTTTTAGATTACGCATAAACATTCATTTACAAAGCCTTTCCGCTCAAGGGTGAATTTTAGCCTTATTGATGATTTTAGTGCAAGATGGCAGTTTCTAAGCATTTTTACGTATTTGGCGCTCAAGGGTGATTTTTAGCCTTTTTGTTGGTTTTAGTGCAAGATAGAAGTTTCTAACCATTTTGACGTATTTGGCGCTCAAGGGTAATTTTTAGCCTTATTGATGATTTTAGTGCAAGATGGCAGTTTCTAAGCATTTTTACGTATTTGGCGCTCAAGGGTGATTTTTAGCCTTTTTGTTGGTTTTAGTGCAAGATAGAAGTTTCTAACCATTTTGACGTATTTGGCGCTCAAGGGTAATTTTTAGCCTTATTGATGATTTTAGTGCAAGATGGCAGTTTCTAACCATTTTGACGTATTTGGCGCTCAAGGGTGATTTTTAGCCTTATTGATGATTTTAGTGCAAGATGGCAGTTTCTGACCATTTTCACCTTTTTGGCCCCCAATGTTAATGTTTTGCCTTTTTGATGATTTTAGTGCAAGATGGCTGTTTCTAACCATTTTGACGTATTTGGCGCTCAAGGGTGATTTTTAGCCTTATTGATGTATTTAGTGCGAGATGGCAGTTTCTAAGCATTTTGACGAATTTTTCGCTCAAGGGTGATTTTTAGAGTTATTGATGTATTTAGTGCAAGATGGCAGTTTCTGACCATTTTCACCTTTTTGGCCCCCAATGTTAATTTTTTGCCTTTTTGATGATTTTAGTGCAAGATGGCTGTTTCTAACCATTTTGACGTATTTGGCGCTCAAGGGTGATTTTTAGCCTTATTGATGTATTTAGTGCGAGACGGCAGTTTCTAAGCATTTTGACGAATTTGGCGCTCAAGGGTGATTTTTAGCCTTATTGATGATTTTAGTGCAAGATGGCAGTTTCTGACCATTTTCACCTTTTTGGCCCCCAATGTTAATTTTTTGCCTTTTTGATGATTTTAGTGCAAGATAGCTGTTTCTATTTTGACGTATTTGGCGCTCAAGGGTGATTTTTAGCCTTATTGATGTATTTAGTGCGAGATGACAGTTTCTAAGCATTTTGACGAATTTGGCGCTCAAGGGTGATTTTTAGCCTTATTGATGTATTTAGTGCAAGATGGCAGTTTCTGACCATTTTCACCTTTTTGGCCCCCAATGTTAATTTTTGGCCCCCAATGTTAATTTTTGGCCTTTTTGATGATTTTAGTGCAAGATGGCAGCATCTAACCATTTTGACGTATTTGGCGCTCAAGGGTGATTTTTAGCCTTATTGATGCTTTTAGTGCAAGATGGAAGTTTCTAACCATTTTGACGTATTTGGCGCTCAAAGTTGATTTTTAGCCTTATTGATGATTTTAGTGCAAGATGGCAGATTCTAACCATTTTTACGTATTTGGCGCTCAAGGGTGATTTTTAGCCTTATTGATGATTTTAGTGCAAGATAGCAATTTGTAACCATTTTGACGTTTTTGCCCCTCAAGGGTGATTTTTAGCCTTATTGATGATTTTAGTGCAAGATAGCAGTTTCTAACCATTTTGACGTATTTGGCGCTCAAGAGTGTATTTTAGCCATATTGATGATTTTAGTGCAAGACGGCAGTTTCTAAGCATTTTGTCGTATTTGTCGCTCAAGGGTGATTTTTAGCCTTATTGATGATTTTAGTGCAAGATTGCCGTTTCTAACCATTTTGACGAATTTGTCGCTCACGGGTGATTTTTAGCCTTATTGATGATTTTAGTGCAAGATGGCAGTTTCTAACCATTTTTACGTATTTGGCGCTCAAGGGTGATTTTTAGCCTTATTGATGATTTTAGTGCAAGATAGCAGTTTCTAACCATTTTGACGTTTTTGCCCCTCAAGTGTGATTTTTAGCCTTATTGATGATTTTAGTGCAAGATGGCAGTTTCTAACCATTTTGACGTGTTTGGCGCTCAAGAGTGATTTTTAGCCATATTGATGATTTTAGTGCAAGATAGCAGTTTCTAACCATTTTGACGTATTTGGCGCTCAAGAGATTTTTAGCCTTATTGATGATTTTAGTGCAAGATAGCAGTTTCTAACCATTTTGACGTTTTTGCCCCTCAAGGGTGATTTTTAGACTTATTGATGATTTTAGTGCAAGATGGCAGTTTCTGACCATTTTCACCTTTTTGGCCCCCAATGCCAATTTATTGCCTTTTTGATGATTTTACTGAAAGATGGGTGTTTCTAACCATTTTGACGTATTTTGCGCTCAAGTGTGATTTTTCGCCTTATCGATGATTTTAGTGCAAGATGGCAGTTTCTAACCATTTTGACGTAATTGTCGCTCAAGGGAGATTTTTAGCCATATTGATGATATTAGTGCAAGATGGCAGTTTCTGACCATTTTCACCTTTTTGGCCCCCAATGTTAATTTTTTGCCTTTTTGATGATTTTAGTGCAAGATGGCTGTTTCTAACCATTTTGACGAATTTGGCGCTCAAGGGTGATTTTTAGCATTATTGTTGCTTTTAGTGCAAGATGGCAGTTTCTAACCATTTTGACGTATTTGGCGCTCAAGGGTGATTTTTAGCCATATTGATGATATTAGTGCAAGATGGCAGTTTCTGACCATTTTCACCGTTTTGGCCCCCAATGTTAATTTTTTGCCTTTTTGATGATTTTAGTGCAAGATGGCTGTTTCTAACCATTTTGACGAATTTGGCGCTCAAGGGTTATTTTTAGCCTTATTGATAATTTTAGTGCAAGATGGCAGTTTCTAACCATTTTCACCTTTTTGGCCCCCAATGTTAATTTTTTGCCTTTTTGATGATTTTAGTGCAAGATGGCGGTTTCTAACCATTTTCACCTTTTTGGTCCCCAATGTTAATTTTTTTGCCTTGATGATGAATTAAGTGCAAGATAGGTGTTTCTAACCATTTTTACGTATTTGGCGCTCAAGGGTGATTTTTAGCCTTATTGATGATATAAGTGGGCGTTTTCCAAAAAAGATGTCGGTGACGTAATAGGAATTCCACTTAAGTGAGATGCTGCATTTCGATTAAAAATATACGTTAATTTATTAAAGAAAGTATGAACTTCATGACAAAAAGTATTTAAATAGAAAATGTCAATAAACTTCGAAAATAATTGCAATTTAAGTTTAATACTATTGGTAAGAAATTCTTTTACGTCACTTTTATCATAAAGTTTATAAAGAAAATTAAAAGAAATTCATTATTTCAGATTTTTATTTACGAATTGAAAACACAATCTGTATCCTAAAAAATATGATTAATCAAGCTTATTGAAATAAATATTAAGTTTTTAAATAAAAATATTCATTTACGCTACTTTTGGATACTTTGTACTGTATATTTTTCGTTCTATAAAGACGAATATAAGTTTTTGTTTTACGAATGTTTAATTATAACAAATTTAAAATTAATCATGAACTATATCAATAAAAAAAAGAACAAATTTCTTTGAGATATAATAATTGATCTTAGAAAATAAATCACAGCAATAACAGGACAGTGGCGTAAGGGGAAAAATTTGGTAACGTTTAGGAATTCTAAGGCCTCGGCCAGACTGAGAGGCTTGCCCGGTAGCGACAGCGGGCGCGAAATATCAGTCGTATGTGTACGCACGTTGTGGCTACACTGCTGAAGGCGCGACAAGCGACTGTTATGGGAAGAGTGGAAGATACTGTCAGTATCACCCTGGTGAAAGACCACCATTCAGAATTGAAACGTTGCTTAATAATGACTTTAACCGTGTTTAGTGACTAGATCTGAATAGCCAGGTACTTCCCCACCTTCCTCTTCCCCACCTTCCTCTTCCCATCTCCTTCCTGTCCCCACTTACCTTCAGCCTCAAACGTACCCCAATTGGGGATGCCATAGTCTCACTGGCTCCAGACGGGAGCAGTTAAGACTCATGTGAGGTATTCTCTATAAAAAAGGGCGATTTTACGTACTACCGCCACCGTGGAAGGCCCCCCGCGCAAGTACATTTTCTTCCACTTGTTCTTTTTTCTTTTCTTTTTATTTTCGTTTCTGTTCTCTCCAACGTCTTCTTTTTTCTATTCTTCTTTGGTTAGCTCTCTGATTTTATTTTGATGTTATTTTTGTCTTTGTAACTCTTTTTTTCATAAAGGCTTCATATTTTTCAGGGTCGCTTTTAATTTTGTCTCTGTACCTTTTTGATTTTTCATATTTGAACATAAAATTAAAATAAATTATTTATAAAAATGCACAAATAATTAGATAGGTAATAATGGGCTACACGTGCATACCGTGTATAGCCTGAAATAGGTAACTAAGCTGAAAGGGTATTAAAGTACCTGTTAATGTACACAACTTTAATTAGGTACAGGATTAACTAAAACACACAGGAACATAAATCATGCTACATTTTATACTTACTTAATCAAAATTGTATGAACCAGCTGATTTTATACTGAATTTCAGAGTTGCCTCTACAGTAATAGTTGCTCATATTGCTGTCTATATTAGTACTTCGACACCATTTCGACTCTTTCAGAATTAATCTTTAATAATCTTAATTTATAAAAAAAATAAAAAAAATTATACACATAAAAATCAAATATTTTTTTCTTTTTAGCTATGCTGTTCTTTTTTTTTAATGCTACATATATCACTCAACCCACATATCTACATGTAATAGTTACATTTTGAAGATACATGCAAAATATAAATTTAATTAGAAAATTGTAACACACCCAAATACACTAAAAGACGGACAGAGTGAACCGACCTTTAGAATTCCATTACGTCACTTTTAATTTCCATTCACGAGACCGTTGCGTAAGAGAAGTGGCGTAATCGCGTCAATATTTTTTCGAAATGTATTTATCAATAAATTATGAAACTTCTGTTTGTTCTAACTAAACATTTCATAAAACAATAAATGAATCAATTTAATACAAAGTAGAGTCTAATACATGCTGGTAAATTACCTGGAGAAATACGGAAGCGTTGGTGGAACACTTTTTTAGTACAGCCGAGAACGACCACTTGTGTTACGATTTCTTGGCAAACTGGCTGTAAAAAACCAAGCATGGCCGCCCTTCATAGACTAAATAGGGTTGCTATTTTCGAAAATATTCATCGATTTGGTAATATTTTTATTGGAAGACGTCAATAATGTGGTTGCGTAGGCGGAAATTCCACCATACGCTATTTCGTAGGACAACTCAATATCTGGTATTTAAATTATTTTGCACGATAATTAATCTATATTATGGTTGCAAATCGAAAATATTATCATATACTATTAGTAGAATTAGAAATAAATACTGGAATAACATTAAATAACATTAATTTTTGAACTCTTACTGGTAGTGGTAGGTGTAGGACATACCAGAAACAGTGACCTGTAGTCTTACTTATTTAAAAATAATATCGAAATTTAATAGATTTATTCATTATTTTTAGTCCATAAAGGTATTTACTTGTTATTATATTGGTAAAATATATGGTTGGTCATTAAAAACGACACAACAAAAGTTACTGATCCTGAAAGTGATGGGACACTGACTTTTATCTATGTACACTTTTTTTGAAAAACGCCCAAGTGCAAGATAGAAGTTTCTAACCATTTTGACGTATTTGGCGCTCAAGGGTGATTTTTAGCCTTATTGATGATTTTAGTGCAAGATGGCAGTTTCTAACCATTTTGACGTATTTGGCGCTCAACGGTGATTTTTAGCCTTATTGATGATTTTAGTGCAAGATGGCAGTTTCTGACCATTTTCACCTTTTTGGCCCCCATTGTTATTTTTTTGCCTTTTTGATGATTTTAGTGCAAGATGGCAGTTTCTAGCCATTTTGACGTATTTGGCGCTCAAGGGTGATTTTTAGCATTATTGATGCTTTTAGTGCAAGATGGCAGTTTCTGACCATTTTGACGTATTTGGCGCTCAAAGGTGATATTGAGCCTTATTGATGATTTTAGTGCAAGATGGCAGTTT
This sequence comes from Limnephilus auricula, assembly GCA_951813805.1. Classification (NCBI taxonomy): domain Eukaryota; kingdom Metazoa; phylum Arthropoda; class Insecta; order Trichoptera; family Limnephilidae; genus Limnephilus; species Limnephilus auricula. The sequence continues at coordinate 42,306,596 of OX638389.1, read as the reverse complement.
CTAACCATTTTGACGTATTTGGCGCTCAAGGGTGATTTTTAGCCTTATTGATGATTTTAGTGCAAGATGGCAGTTTCTTACCATTTTCACCTTTTTGGCCCCCAATGTTAATTTTTTGCCTTTTTGATGATTTTAGTGCAAGATGGCAGTTTCTAACCATTTTGACGTATTTGGCGCTCAAGGGTGATTTTTAGCCTTATTGATGATTTTAGTGCAAGATGGCAGTTTCTGACCATTTTCACCTTTTTGGCCCCCAATGGTAATTTTTTGCCTTTTTGATGATTTTAGTGCAAGATGGGTGTTTCTAACCATTTTGACGTATTTGGCGCTCAAGGGTGATTTTTAGCCTTATCGATGTATTTAGTGCAATATGGCAGTTTCGAACCATTTTTACGGATTTGGCGCTCAAAAGTGATTTTAGCCTTATTTGTGATTTTAGTGCAGGATGGCAGTTTCTGACCATTTCACCTTTTTGACCCCCAATGTTAATTTTTTGCCTTTTTGATGATTTTAGTGCAAGATGGCTGTTTCTAACCATTTTTGACGTATTTGGCGCTCAAGGGTAATTTTTAGCCTTATTGATGATTTTAGTGCAAGATGGCTGTTTCTAACCATTTTGACGTATTTGGCGCTCAAGGGTGATTTTTAGCCTTATTGATGATTTTAAGGCAAGATGGCAGTTTCTAACCATTTTGACGTATTTGGTGCTTAAGGGTGATTTTTAGCCTTCTTGATGAGTTTAGTGCAAGATAGCAGTTTCTAACCATTTTGACGTATTTGCGCTCAAGGTTGATTATTAGCCTTATTGATGATTTTAGTGCAAGATGGCAGTTTCTAACCATTTTTCCGTATTTGGCGCTCAAGGGTGATTTTAAGCCTTATTGATGATTTTAGTGCAAAATAGCAGTTTCTAACCATTTTGACGTTTTTGCCCCTCAAGGGTGATTTTTAGCCTTATTGATGATTTTAGTGCAAGATGGCAGTTTCTAACCATTTTGACGTATTTGTCGCTCAAGGGTGATTTTTAGCCTTATTGATGATTTTAGTGCAAGATGGCAGTTTCTAAGCATTTTGTCGTATTTGTCGCTCAAGGGTGATTTTTAGCCTTATTGATGATTTTAGTGCAAGATTGCAGTTTCTAACCATTTTGACGAATTTGTCGCTCAAGGGTGATTTTTTGCCATATTGAAGATTTTAGTGCAAGATGGCAGTTTCTAACCATTTTGACGCATTTGTCGTTCAAGGGTGATTTTTACCCATATTGATGATTTTAGTGCAAGATGGCAGTTTCTGACCATTTTCAGCTTTTTGGCCCCCAATGTGAATTCTTTGCCTTTTTGATGATTTTAGTGCAAGATGGCTGTTTTTAACCATTTTGACGTATTTCGCGCTCAAGGGTGATTTTTATTGATGATTTTAGTGCAAGATGGCAGTTTCTAACCATTGTTACGTATTTGGCGCTCAAAGGTGATTTTGAGCCTTATTGATGATTTTAGTGCAAGATGGCAGTTTCTAACCATTTTGACGAATTTGGCGCTCAAAGGTGATTTTGAGCCTTATTGATGATTTTAGTGCAAGATGGCAGTTTCTAACCATTTTGACGTATTTGGCGCTCAAGGGTGATTTTTAGCCTTATTGATGATTTTAGTGCCAGATTGCAGTTTCTGACCATTTTCACCTTTTTGGCCTCCAATGTTAATTTTTTGCCTTTTTGATGATTTTTGTGCAAGATGGGTGTTTCTAACCATTTTGACGAATTTGGCGCTCAAGGGGTGATTTTTAGCCTTATCGATGATTTTAGTGCAAGATGGCAGTTTCTAACCATTTTTACGTATTTGGCGCTCAAGGGTGATTTTTAGCCTTATTTATGATTTTAGTGCAAGATGGCAGTTTCTGACCATTTTCACCTTTTTGACACCCATTGTTATTTTTTTGCCTTTTTGATGATTTTAGTGCAAGATGGCAGTTTCTAACCATTTTGACGTATTTGGCGCTCAAGGGTGATTTTTAGCATTATTGATGCTTTTAGTGCAGCAA